>CM057456.1:351645000-354045000 GCA_016271365.2 Neoceratodus forsteri
TGGAATGGAAGTTGGATTTGAAATAATAAGCTTTTGCCTGGCGTATTTGTCTTGTGCAATTATTGCAAAGAGCACGGTACTTCTGGTAAGCCGAGGTTGAGCCGGTAGCTTTGTGGGACTTCCAGGCCTGGTCCCTGGCCCTGAGGCTGGACATGACATCAGCAGTGATCCAGGGCAGGTGAGAGCCCCACACCCGAGTTCTTCTGAAAGGGGCATAGGTATCCCAGACCGATAGGAAGTTTGTCTTGAAATAGTCCAAGGCGGCATCAATAGAGGTGGCATGAGGAATGAAGGACCAATCTACATTGGTTAGGTCAGTTAGGAGGGAAGTGTGATCTAGGGATTTGAAGGACCGTAGGAGTAAGGTATTGCCTCCTGAAAGAAAGTATTCAGGTTAGTTTGGCAAGATTTACATTTTTCAAAGCCACATCGTGTGTCAGAGAACATCCTGTTCTCTTCCATGTGCTGAACCACAGCATGATTTATGTCTGACTTAAGCACTGAGCACCTGTCTTTAATAGGAATAATACAATTAATGATACCCCACCATCCCCTAGCACCCTGCCTCTCTCCCCCCTCCCCTCACCTCCTCCACCCAAGCACCATGAATATAAAGGATACTATTAGACCCGGTAATATCTGTAAAGAAGAAACCCATCCCACACTGTTCAGTGTCCTGCTACAGAATGAATGGCGATGATGTCTTCACTTGTAGTAGCTGACAAGTGTCTGATCAGGTGATACTGTGGGTGAGAACATCATCACTCATTCTGTAGCAGGGCACTGACTAGCACGGGACGGGGTTCTTCTGTACAGATGTTACTGGGTCTAGCAGATGAAAATAAGAGCTTCACTGTGCAGAGATGCGGTAAAGTTCAGAAAGTTTGCCCTGCTACATGTAGTGCGAAGTTCCTGACTTCGCATCACCTTTGCCGGCAAAGTTTACATTTGCTGCATCTCTACTTGTGGGCCACTTGCAGATTTCGCTACAGGTCCGGCGCAATGTGTGTGGTGATGCAGCTGCTTGTGAAGTTCTCTACAGTTCTGACGCTACGTTTGCGATGATGCAGCTGTGTTGCGTACAGCCCACAGGACCATACACAAAGTAAGCTACGATGGCTGTCTAACTCAAAAAAAAATTCATTGCAAAAAAAAAAAAAAGACATTAATGAGTAAGTTCAGGGTTTAAAAAAAAACTTACACTGCATTTCCTTACTTACATCACTTTAATAATAAACCCTAACTTGTGAATTAACAATTTTTATAATCTATTTACAGAATTGTATGAAGTAAAATGTACAAAGAAATACTGCATCACACTTGCCCACCCAACGAGCTAATGAAAATGTAAGAATAAGTCAACAGCATTTAATTCTATTTTGGTTAGGTCACAAAGGAACACTTAGCTGATGGGAGAACAGTTTGTACAATGCCTGATAATATCACAGTGGCCTTTGCTGCTGTCAATACAGAGCAGTTAAATAAAACAGAAACAATTAATCTTCATTAAAACAAACCTAATCTGTTTTCATAGTGTGTTTACTAAAATGTTATAAGAATAGTTACACAGACATATATGTCATGAACTAATAACCTGGAATACATACAGGCACTTAAAACCAAGACACATTTTATTCAACAGCGTACAGTGCATTAAATATCTAGTCCCATCTTGTTAACAGTTCAGCCCCAAGCTCCCTTTCTGTTAGTCTGGGCACCAGGATTACTCCTCTAAGTACGATTTCTTCCCCTTAAATCATGCCAGTGCACAATATACAGGTCACCAGCAGTGAGGCCTGATGCACCCTATACACTCTCAAATAATTCCCCTCTTCCTTTTAGGGTATTCATAGGTCAGGGTTCTGGGGGAGAACTCTTTAACAGTAAGCTATCCCACTGAGACAGTGTTGGTGTTATTTAGGACACCCGTGTATTTTGTATGCAATGCCTTGTTAGGGTCTGCATGATTCAAATACACCTTGGGTAAGACTCCCCTCCCATCCCATCCCATTTCTGCTATCGCCGCCATCCCCAGAAGGATTGAAATTGGGGCATTGGCTGTCTGGCACACATTCTTGAGATTTCTTCTGCAGTCACCAGCAACAATGGTCTGAGCTTCCAACAGTCCCAAAAACAGTGGTGATAGAGTCCCACCATCGTATTACAGTGACCGCGCATTGATGATGTGGCAGTGTCAAATTTATTAATAGTATCGGGAGTGTAGTAAAGCCAATTTATAAACGTGTATTTGGGACTCTCTGCGTTTATGTATAGGCTGGAGTCCCATGTGGATGATTCTGTTATTTGCCGGTCTTTCCCCTATAAAGATTGACCAAGATTACTTTCCCACTGACCATTTAACAGAAATGTCAGGCTGTTGTGCTCAATTCTGTTTAGCCAGTCATGAAATCAAACTTGTCTTAGTCAACCCCATATTTAAAGAAATTTGTTCCAATGGTAACAATTTAGATAGGTCTACTGACCCTCTCCCCAGACTCCTACCAGCCCCTGGCCTGGAAGTAATGGTGACTAGTGGGAATGTCCCATCACTGTTGTAGGTGAAAAAAAGGATTGAACTACATCCAGGAAATGCACGTCTCCCACACAATGCATCCTCCTCTCATCCCATTCTTTAAAGCCACCATCCTCCAGCCCAGGAATGAAGGCAGTGTATGAGTGTCCAGAACTGCTCTCCATTTTTTTGCCATACTTCCAGTAGACTTCTGACTAATAAATTCTCTCCTGCAAGTGCAGAAAGGCTCTGCACCCATCTGGGTCTAAATATACTGGTAACCTCAGTGGCAGTGTGTCCAGCAAGCTAGCACTCTCCCTGTTTGTCACCCAGTCTTTTATATAGTGTACCTGTATCTCTACGTAATACCATCTGATAACTGGACATTTAAGCCCTTCATCCTTCAACAGAGTCGTAAAATGTCAGTGTTCCTCAAATTAAAAAATTAAAAAATAAAGCATTCTTTCTACTCATGATCCCCTCCGACAGTTCTATTCAGTTTTACTTCCTAGATTTCATTGGTGACCATGGAAAATCCCTTCCTGTCCTTACCAGCTCACCAGGGCAATCTCTGCTGTTTACTTGTCACAGATAAAACTGAGACCTTGGCTCCATACAAGGCCTTCTGTTGTGTGTGAGTCATTGAGGGGGGCGAACATTCTGCCAGAGGAATTCTGCAGAAGTTTGAATTCCTCTGTTCAGTAATAAACAAACATTTAATTGATTGAAAGAGAGAAAAGACCGATCATTAACAGTGACAAGTGGGGAGGAACTAGTTTTTTATATGGTTTTAACAAAAGAAAATACTTGTCTTTATTAAAATAAAAAGTAGATTTTTTTTTTTAAATTGTTTCCCGGTTTACCTGTTTTATAAGCACAGTATGACACTTCAGGTCATTGGTTGTTTGGGTAATACGGTGACAGATGCTGAAGGCACTCAATGCAAGCGCCTCGGCCCTCACTAAGCACCTGGGCATGCATTAACTTCTCACAACCAGCACCTTGCCATGTCTAATTGCTTACAACAGCTGTAGACAAATTGCTTGAACAGAGCACTAAAGGAAAACTACACTCTCATATCTTGTAAATTTTATTTGTTTCCATGTCAACAGTCAACTGTTTTTGTGGTTATGTTAGAGATATATGCAGTTGCTTTAGTTTGTTTTCACACTTCATAGTAGGCCCTGTAACTATCCCTGGGGTCTCCATGTAGCCCCCCTCTCTGGCGCCATCCTCAAGAAGGCCACAACCCCTGTCATGCAGGCCTGACCACGGTTAAGGGGCCTGGGTTCCCATAGCTGACCTACCGGGGGAGGGGTCCTTTAGCAAAACATATAAAAATAAAATGGTGGTGCCTCCACCCAGAGTACATATTTAGTGGGTCTGTTTGCTTGCAGTACAATCCCCCGGGATGTCATACCAACCCATCTCCCCAAAAGTTACCTCAGTGTGGACTTACCAGGATTCGAACCTCCCCACATTCATTTACACCATTTGTATTTCCCATCTCAGATAGCATGCTCAATAAAATTAGGCTCTGGATTCATTTCTGCTGCAAAACATCTCCGTTTATTTACAGGGGAGAGGGTTTAGGGTGGAGGAAGTGGAATAGAGTTCAAGCATTTTAAAGGTTGGCATTTTCCCAGATTCACATTTCCCTTTGATTCAAACCCAGATCTCAATCATTGCAGCCACTAGGTCTGTCTAGCTAGCTAACTGCTGCAGATGAAACCCCAAGCCCAGACCCACAGGTCCCAGTCCAATAAAACCCCACAATCCCGTCACTGGGTACTCAGATTTTAGTTGCAGGCCTGAGATGTAGCTGGTAGCTGGCGTTGGCACGCTTGAAGAATTCAACTTCAACTTTGTGCAGCCTTTCCCTTGGTTAGAGGTAAATCTTTATCTTTTCCTTCGGATCCTTAGCTCTACCTCCTGACCTGGAGGGTGAACATATTTATAGTCCCCAGGTGCAGGGCAATTCCTGCGATTTACCACGGTTCTGCAGAATCAGTTCTTGGATGGCACAGCTTACTGAAGTCCTGGGGATTGATGGAAAATGCATAGAGAACAGGGCACTTTGCTTGAAATGGGGCACAGAGACTGCAGCTTGCTTTTTCTCTTCTTGCTTGCAGATCTTGCAGCTTGCCCCTTCAGCCCATTACAGGCCCGTTGCAGGGCATGTGCGCAAGGCCTGCCAACTACAGGGGACCCAGACCTGGGAACAGGTGTCTTCCTGTCTTGTTCCAGAATTCAAGGCAGTTGTCAGTATAACTGTCATGTTCCAAATAAGTTTTTAGTTCACTGGATGACAGTGATCTGGTTGCTGTTGAAGAAGGACCACCTAGACTGGATAGCATGCCCTTGACGAATCTATGTGATAATGGCGATCGCGGAAAGTCGATTGCTGTTAGGGCGACTGTACATCGATGAAAATACATTTTGCCGATGTACACTCCCAGCACACAGCACAAGGGCACTGGGAACTTCAATTTTTTTGCTCCCTGCACCCTCCTACTAAAGATTCTCAACTCCAGTGGGGTGCTTGTTGGGAGGGGGCTGAAAAACCAATAAATAAATAAATCGCACCGGTGCAAAAATCCACACACCAGCCCCGAACCTGGCACCCTCCCAACCATAGCCTGCCATGAACCCCCCACACCACATGGCCAGCTCTGCAACACACAGTCATGCTACACCCCAGAAACCCTCCCTCCCCTTCCGCCCGTGGCATGGTGTGCTCGCCCCCCCCACATGTATACATACAGCGACAGGATGTCTCTATAACCCACATTTGCCCCCCATCCACTAGTCTTGAGAACAGGCACCGCTATTGAGTTGCCCTCTTTGTAGGCGCTCAGTAGCAATCGCAATTCTCACGGGATGCCACCTTGACATCAGTTTTTGGCCTTTTTGCTGGTGGCTCATCATCATTGGATTTTGCTTCGATATTGACTGTCATTACTGACTTCAATGAAGAAATCATTTCACAATCTGTAGGCAATACTTCACACAGCTGGAGAAATGTAGAATAGCATGGATAGACTACTGCCTTCATGTGGGTTCTCCTTATCTCACATGGTCTGAGTTCAGGTTTGGTTCAGGTTCATCTGTTTTTAATTTTTAGTGTTCTAGTTCAGTTCGAATCAGGCAAAATCGAATAGTTCTGGTTCGGTTCGGTTCTCAGAAAAACCCTGGCTCTACCCACAGCCCGGCATCCTCCAGTCAGAGTGCCGTAGCACTCAGGTAGGAGACCTGTGATCCCCTGCAGCAACAGACCCCACTTGATGGGGGTTAGCGAGTTCCCCACCTGGCCCTGAGTGTCAGCAGAAACATTCAGCATATTCTCTTCTGCTCTCTTCTCTATCTTTCTCCCTCCTGCCATGATGTGTAACAATCTGTTGCTTTCTTTTCTTTGCTGTATCTTAGAAGCAGACAACAGGCACCCAGTCCCAAAAGGCACCTGTCTATCCTTCTGCTTTCACAGTCTCTCAGCTTCAACATAGCCACATTCTCCTCTGGTTCACACATATCAACTGCACTCCAAGTCCCTTTTCTTTGTGCACTCATAGTCCAGTTTCTCACCGTGCAGGTACATAGCAATTCTCCAAATGAAGAATCTTACTCTTCCTTTTCTCCTCTCGGCACATTCATATTCACTTGTTCCTCATCATTCCTCTGTATTCCATCTTTTCCCAGGCTTAGACGCAACCTTTGTCCTTTTACCAGGCTCAGGACACAACCTTCATTCTTTTTCCAGGCTCAGGACGTAACCTTTGTCTTTTTTTAGGATCAAGACACAACCTTTGCCCTTCTCCCAGGTTCAGGACACAAACTCTTCTCTCTTCTTCTTTATCTCACCGCTATGGTGCAATTTCAGAACAATACAGAACATTCAGCATCCTGCACCTTTCCTTTTCTCTCTGCCAAGCTGCTTCTTTAACCTATTTTCCATCTCTCCATCTTCTCCTTTCCCTTTTTTCTGATGGGGCAGGCACTCCTTGCCCTGGGGGACAAATTGCTGGCAGCCCCCAGGCAGGCCCATCCTGCAGCCCCATTCTCTCCAGGGGCAAGAGCCCCCCCTCCTTCTGGAGGAGCTCCCCCGAACTGACTCAAACTCCAACAGTACTTTGCTTTTGGGAACCCTTTCCTCACTCCCCATTGGCTGGAGCCACTGTCCTCAAGATAATTTAATATGTATGGGGCTCCCTCGATACCTCATTGGTGCAGAAAAAAGGCTCCCAAACTTTCCTAGGTCTTTTCCCCCAAATGTTTGTTCAGGCAGTTCCAGAGTCCCTGGCAAGAATCCTGGCTTGGTGGTTGGCTGGCTGGTGTCACATGGCTGTTAAACATGGTGGGTGGATGTAAACAGTGTCCACACATTTATTAATCTCCCAAGTTTTAATTGTCACTGCAGCCAAACCCTTTGTCTTTATACAGTTATTTCCACACCATTTGGTAGCCACCCCTGTGCCCTGTGAAGTGACTGCACTCTTTAATACATTTCTCTAGCCCTTTCCCAGTCACTGCTGCCATTCCTGAATGTCCCCAGGCAGCTGCACATAATCTCATTTGCAGCTCAGCAGTGTCCCATTGCCACACTCTGTTGCATCCAAAAGAAACCATTTTATTTGTTAATGGACCCAGCATTTTATAACCACACCTTCCCTCTGTTGAGCCCCTTCCATTTGCTCATTTTGTCTATTTATTTATTTATTTTGAAATATCAAATTTACAAGCTTTGAGCCGCGAGGCTCATTTACAAAGGTACCTCATCACAGAAATAAAAACAGACAGGTTACAATTGACAGAGGAAATAGCCATCATGTATGGGTTACAGACATTGTTAACAGATATTATATACAGGTTAGAATATAGATATTTACATAGGCATAGTAACCATAAGAGGTTGCAGTCCATAAAGGACTTTTGTCAGAGGTTTGGTTCATGGTGGGCATGAGAGCACAGGCTAGTTGCAGTTACAGGAGCGGATATTGAGGACGTGGTTGCTGAGGGTGACTTTGAACTGGGAAATCTTGGGCGAATTAGTGATGGTGGCAGGGAGCGCATTAAACCAAACGGGGGCCCTGTAGTGGACGGATCTCTGGGCATGGGTGGTCTTTACCCTAGGTACTGCCAGTATAGTTTTTTCTGAGTTGCGGGTGGAGATAGAGGGGGTGGCAAGTGTGAGAGAGGCGATGACCCTAGGAGGGAAGAGCAGAATTTTCTTGGGTCAGTCGGCAGGTCTGGTAGAGGAGTCTTTCACTGAGGTTGAGAAGATTGGCTGAGGAATAGAGGGAGCAGGTGTGGGTGAGCCTAGGGGCACCAGTTAGGAGCCTGCACGCTGTGTTGAGGGAGACCTGAATTTTCTGGAGTGCAGAATTATCTGCTGCCTCATACACAGGGAGCCCATAGTCTACTAGGGACAGTATTGAGGAGGTAACGGCAAGCCTAAGGGCATCAGGAGGGAGGCAGTCCCTGTGCCGGTAGAGGAGTCCAATCCGAGTGTTAGTGGCGGTCGCAAGGGTGTTTATATGGTCATGGAAAGTAAGGGCAGAGTCTAGGGTAAGTCCAAAATATTTGTAGATGGATACCTGTTCAATGGGGTCCTGGGTGTTCGGGAGGATGAGGAGAGGTGCACTTTTAGCTTTGTTTTGGTGGTGTGAGAACAATCATTGATTTTGTCTTTTTCAGGTTTATGACCAGTCTACGGTCCTTGAACCTTGTTTCGGTCTGGGAGAAGGCATGTTGGAGGGAGTCCTGGAGGGGAGTGTGTTTATGATGC
Source organism: Neoceratodus forsteri (assembly GCA_016271365.2). NCBI lineage: Eukaryota > Metazoa > Chordata > Ceratodontiformes > Ceratodontidae > Neoceratodus > Neoceratodus forsteri. The sequence goes on from CM057456.1 coordinate 351,653,295, forward strand.
GAGGCATAGAGCACTGCATCATCTGCATACAGTAATATTTTTTCAGAGCAGGCTTTTGGTAAGGAGTTTAGGTAGAGGGTGAAGAGAAGAAGTGAAAACAGGATGGAGCCCTGGGGCACTCAGGAGCGGACAGGTAGAGTGTCGGCTAGGGTCCCGTTTATTTTGACAGATTGGGACTGGTTGGAGAGGTAACTGGCACACCATGCCCGGGGGGCCTGTGGAGAAACTGAGTTGGCAGAGGGAGTCAAGAAGGAGAGGATGGCAGACTGTGTTGAAGGCCTTGGAAAGGTCTATGAACACAGCCCCAGCAATGTTACTGGAGTCAAGTGAGGAGTGAAGGAAGTTGGTGAATTCTAGGAGGGCTGTGGTAGTGCTATGCCCTGAATGAAATCCATGCTGCTCTGGGCATAGTATGTCATACTTACCTAGGTATTCAGTGAGCTGAGTGGCAACCACTTTTTCTAAGGCTTTTGGGGGGGGGGGATGGAGATGGGTTGATAATAACTGGGTGTGGCTTTGTCACCATTTTTATAAATTGGGGTAACGACGGCTGTCTTCCAGGCACTGGGGAACTGCCCCAGGCAGAGGGATTTGTTGAGTAGGTCTGTGAGTAGGCAAAAAACCACGCCCCCTGGGTCCGTGTGGTGGCTGCTTGTGTTTGTCTGTGTCTGTAGCTTAATTTTTGTGGATTTACATGTTTTTCTGCTTGTGGCAACTATACCATTCTTGCTCACTACATCCGTGAAAGTCTCCTGGACTGGATTTCTGCAAAAATTCATCACCCGGTATCTTTATTTTCATTTTAAAATCAACTTTTTGGAAGCTATCCCAAGCAAAACATAAGTGAAGCAACTACATCTGACAAACTCGGTGACTCTGGGTCCTGCTGGAATCCACATTTTCGTCTGACCTGCTCCATGATCTGTATGTGGGCTTTTCAGCAACCTGTTTGAATGACAAAGAAGCATACAGACAAAGGATTTCATAGCCTGCATATGTGCAGGCACAGTTAATCACCTTCAGGAATTTTAACATTTCAGTGACTCTGGACCTCAGCTGTTGATCATTCTTTTGGTTTTGACTTAACCACCAGGTACCTATCTGCAAGCGACTGGGTGCAACTGACAAGCTACAACAAGGATAAATGGGCATATCGTCCTGTATTACTAACAACCTCCTTGCTCTGGGACCCTAGACGCCTGCACTGGTCCAAGCCGCATAAGCCTCAGAAGTGTAATTCCTATTGACTACAGCACGGCAACTGTCTCTTAAACTCCTACTCCTCCTCCTCTTGATATCAGGAAGTGTCCACTCAAACTTGGCCCTGTCTCCTACAGTACAACAAACCCTGCCAAAATGGAGGGGGCTCAAAATTGCTTCCTTAAACATCTGCAGTCTCCTCCCAAACTGGCCTCCCTTCAAATCTTTGCCAGCCAACACAACCTCGGATATCCTTGCCATCGCCGAAACTTGGCTGACACCTCAATACTCCAGATCATGCCATCTCTATACAAGGCTACAAGATATTCAGGCTGGATAGGACCTCAAAAGGGTGGTGGGTGTGCAATCCACATAAAGGACTACTCACCTGTCTCCTGGTTCTTACCCCACCACAGAAACCTCAGTGCAACTCCTCCCTATCAAGATACTACTTGGTGCCCAAAACAAAGTCCTCACGATTGCTGCTGTCTATATCCCACCAAAGATCCCGATTCCAGCCTACAGGCTGTCCCCGAGTTCGTAAGTACACAACCTTCTGACATCGAACTCCTTCTCCTTGGGGACTTTATATAAATTGGCTTGCTCCTGATGCAGGGTCAAACAAAGATGCTATCCTAGCAGCAAATTTAACACAAGTGGTAAACTCCCCTACCAGGAAAAACTACAAATCAGGGACCAGCACCCTCATTGACTGGATCCTTACCAGTCACCCTACCCGTATAACCAATGTAAGTGTTCTCCCTGACTCGCTCAGTGATCACTCTCCAATAATATGTACCTGGACAAATAAGTTTCGTAAGCCACCTCCAAAAACCATCTATAGCAAAGTCCTACCTTATGGCAACCTTACTCATCTCAAGACCTGTCTTAGGCAGATAGACTGGTCCTTGATTTACAAAATTCAAGATGTTAACTTAGCCCTTGATTACTTTATTACTACTTTCAACACTGCCTGTGACACCTATGCACCAGTAAAATAGCGCAAAATCAAAGCACTCACAAATCCCTGGCTCACGGCAAAGCTATTGGCACAACTCAAAAGTAGGGATCACCTCTGGGCCACTGCAAGAGCTACTGGCACTCTGTCGGACATCCAAAAATATAAACAGGCTCGCAACCACTGTACTAAACAGATCCGCTTGATGAAGAGCTCCTACTTCAAGAATGCCCTCTCCAACTCCTGGGGTGAAGGGAAATCCTTCTGGGACAATATAAGAAATATCATGGGTCAGCAGTCCAAATCTTCTCCTACAATAATGAATGTGGATGGAACCACTACATTAGACCCAGAGATCATTGCAAACACCCTAAATGATACCTTCACGGACCTCAGTGGTGTCCTCTCATCTGATTTCTTCACTGATGCTGACCCACCAATTTCTACTTCTACTACTACCTCTCCAACCAAACCACCCTTCCATTTCAAACTAGTAATGGCACATGAAGTCTATAAATATGTAAAGAAGGCCATTTCTAAGTCCCGAGCAAGCAGCGACACTATTGACCTTAAACTTCTGTCCCTCACTCTGGAGAAGTACTGCTCCCCTCACAAAATTTTCAATCTCTCCCTCTGCTACAGCCAATTCCCTAGGAAATGGAAGGCTGCAGTTGTCACTCTGGTGCACAAAAGTGGTGATAAGTCACTGCCTGGTAACTATTGCCCGATATCAATACTACCACCTCTGTCTAAGGCCCTTGAACACTTGGTGGCGAACCAACTTTCAGACTACCTGGAAAAGCATAACATCCTATGCACTCAGCAGCATGGATTTAGGAAAGGGCACAGCACATCGACTGCCCTACTTGAATTCTCAGGAGCAATCCACAATGCCATGGACAAAGGAAACCTAACTGGAGCAGTCTACATTGATTAACAGGGCATTTGATACAGTACACCATGGCCTACTTATCAAACAACTACTATCCCTAGGGCTCTCGAGGTCCTGGTGACTGGGTAAAAAATTACCTTGCTCAGCGGTCTGAATCTGTAAAAGTAGCTGGAGTTCTCTCAGACTCAAAACCGGTTCACTCAGGAGTTCCCCAAGGATCCATCCTGGGTCCCCTCCTTTTCAGCCTTTTCCTAAACTCCCTCCCCAAGTCCTGCCCTGAACAAATAATCCTCTATGCCGACAATGCCGTGATTCTTGCCACTCATAAAGATCCGAACCTCTTACGCCTCAACCTTCAGCATGCTTTTTCCAAAGTTGAGATGTGGTTCCTTGAACATAAGCTGGTTCTAAACCACAAAAACTAAATCCATGCTCTTTCTAACCCAGAAAACAAGAAACGGCAAGTCCACTCACCATTAATACATACCTGGAAATACCCTTGAACAAGTGCCAATCTTCAAATATCTTGGAATCAACTTTGATCAAGGCCTAACCTTTGCAACTCACATTGATAGTACAGCAAAACTATTAATCAGCTAATTGGGATTCTGTATCGAACCGACAGCTCCTTACCCATTCTGCACTGAGGATTGCCATCCAATCCTCTGTCATCTCAGTCGTGACTATGGCTTAGTTATATACGGATCTGCCACTACTACAGCACTTAGCCCATTACGACATCCCAAATAAGGCCTGTCGGCTGCTCACTGGTGCACATCGACGCACTCCACACATGTGAACCTCTATGCTGACTCAGGTTGGTTGCAACTCTCAAACCGGATAAAGTACCTTACCTGCCTGATGGCTTAAAAAATCCACTCTGGGCCTCACTCCACCTTGTATCCAAGACCTGTTATGCCCGACGCTAGCACCCATTTTACCAGAAGATCAGAACACCAGCCTCTCCAAGTTCCCCGATGTCGACTTCTCAGAGACAAAGATCATTTGCCTGTCATGCCCCAGCTGGCTAAATGCCCTCAGCACTCATATTACTGCCTCCACCTCTCTAGGTATTTTCAAATCAAGGCTGTTCTCTCACCTTGCCACCTCCAGCTCCTGTGACTGCCCTGATTAAACCTTCTATTTTCTCACTACCCACCCTGTTCCGTTATTTGACAAAGACATGTTTGGGAAACCTTTTCTCCTGCTATTGTCTGCTCCCCACACCTTTCACTTACCCTCTCTGTTCTGGACTTTTCTCCTATTTGTTTCTCCTAATCTGGCATGACTTCTTTCTTGTAATAATAATGTGATTATTGATATCTCATGTCCTTTTGCACAAATGATTTGATATGTATTTGTATATGTTTTCTCGCTCTTGACACAGCACAAATTGTTGTGTTATCTATGTAACCTTTTTTGTACTATACCTAATTGACGTGGAAACTTTGTAAAAGAGCCTCTGGCTCAAAGGTAGTAATTCCTAGAACAATAAACTAAACTAAACTGTTAGAGGGACTAGGACTTCATCGAGGACTAATCGAAGGAGCCTAGCGTCTATGGGGTCATTGCTAGAGTTATGGCTGTTTAGTGCTTTTTGTAGGTATGGACGGGCTTCCTGGGTGGATATTTTGCGCAGGAGGAAATGAGGGCACTGCAGGATTGGTTGGTTGGGATTCGGGCACAGGGTCAAAGAAACAGCTGAGGAGAACAGTGCTAAGATCTGTGAAAGTGGTGTTTAGGCAGTATGCTATGGTAAGTGGGTCAGCGGAGATGGTGTCGTCTATGGAGAGCTGGGAGTGGGGAGCAAGATTTCCCATTAAGTTCTTTGATATTGCTCCAGAAGGTCCATGCAGACCCCCATGTGGTGGTGAGAGCAGATTGATAGTGGTCTGCTTTGGCCTTTCGGATGGCTCGAATGCATCTGTTGCATGCGGCATTATAGGACTGCCTGTCAGCCAGCCTGCCAGACTCTGTAGCTTTGTGCCATAGATTGTCCCTATCTTTCAGTTGTTGGAGTAGGGAGGGGGTGATCCATGGTGCATTTGGTCTTTTGGTGCGGTGTGTGGTGAGTGGAGCATAGAGGTCGCAGGCCTTGGTGAAGGTCTGCCTGAATAGATAGAGCGCAGTGTCAGCGCTGGGGGCTATATTGATGGGGGACCAGTCCGTTTGGGCAAGTAGATGTTTTAAGTTTTTTTAACCCCCCCTGGGCAGAGACGCCTTCGGAAGGTGGTATGGGCTGTGGGTTTGGGTGTGGAGGAGGTCCATAGGAATAGGATGGGCGAGTGATCGCTAAGGGAGTCGGGAAGTACTTTTATATCTTGGATTTTGTGGGGGCGGTTTGAGATAATGATATCCAGGAGGGTACTGGTACCAGTAGTAGGATGAAGTCTAGCAGGTTGTGTAACTAATTGGAGCATGTCAAGGGCAGAGAAGGAGTCCTTGGTTAGTGTGGCTGAGGGGCCAAGCCAGTTGACATTTAGGTCTCCTACTAGCGTCTGTTCGGCATTGTGTGGGAGGGTAATGAAGTAATTAGTGAGGGATGTGATGGCTGGCATTTGGTTCTTTGGGGGTATGTAGGAGACAGTGAGGTATAATGGACCCCTGGAAGGGTCCGGGGTGATTTTTAGGGTGAGGGCTTGTGCTCCGTTTTTGAGTTTGGGGGTTGGGAGCATGTGGCAAATAATGTTATCTTTGATGTAGATCGCACAGCCTCCCCACATTTGTCCACCATGTCTTCCCGGTATAGTGTGTATCCCGGGAGTGAGACAAAGGTGTCAGGAGTAGATTTAGAGATCCAGGCCTCAACTAGAGCAGTAATGTCTGGTTGGTGTAGGGTGGCCCAGCATTGGAGCACTGCAGATTTTTTTGGCAGGCTGCGTATGTTTATGGAGGCAATGTGGAGTCCAGGGGACCTGGTAGATGGACTGGCGGCGGGAGGGCCAGGATTAGGGTGGATATTACCAGAGAGGAGAAGTAGAAGGACCAGGGTTCTGACCATAGGGTGACAGATAGTTAATTTTTGGGGGGTACGTTGAGAGGAGGGGAAGGATGAAGTGGAGCAGAGGATGGGCAGGACTTGGAGGGTTGGGAAGACCCAGAGCGGGTGGAGCCAGGGGGAGGCAGGGTGGGTGGAGGGGTTGGAAGGGCAGGTAGGAGGTGTATGCAGGGGTCCAGGGTGTGACGCCAAGGTGGGGGGGGGATGGTTAATTCCTGAGAGATGTGAAGGAACAGTCAACAAAGGGCTTGGGGTGGGGTCAGGCTGGTGGGAGTTGAACCCAAGGGTGGTTATGAAAATGAGACATATAAGGCGGAAATGAACAGACATGGTTCTAGGTAGATTTGAAGGGAGGGATAACAAAAGCTGTAAGAGCTTTTAGGATAAATCGAGAGAAATTAGCTTGAACTTGCAGGCTCAGTGGCCGAGCCGCCGCGTTTGGTAGCAAAGGTCTGATGTCTGCGGTGAGACAGAAGAACAATGTTTTAGTAGACTATAGGGATAGTACTTAGAGTGATTTAGAACTGATAATGATTTGTTTATTTGGTTTTTAATTTTTTATTTTTTTTATTTTATTTACCGAGTTTACAGTGTGGTCTGAGGGGGAAAGCTAATGCAAAGTACAGGTGGGGGGAACTACATGGTAAGAATGTGTAGTGCTGCCCCAAGTGGCCAAAAGCTATAATCTGCAGGTGGAGAAGTGAGCTGATTGGCTTTACACTCACACTCACCCTATGTAAGGGAGGGACGACGCTGTTCCATTAATATTCATGAGGCGGCATCTAAATGCTCGCGCGCGATTGGCGCACAGAAAACTTCCTCTTGCCACTTCCCCACTGCCTGTCCAGTCCTGCCACTGGTCCTGGTCCCTTTCTTGAGTTGCCCAGAGACCAAGACCACCAGAGAGGCAGCCCAACAACTGCTGAAGTGGCTGAACAAAAATGCGCTAATGTGCATATGTGGAGCTTGCCGGCACTGTAGTGCTATTTCTTAAACTGGCGGCTCCACAAATCTGCTCCTCTGGCCCCGCTGTCTCTAAGAAACCATGCAGGGGCCAGCAGGAGAGACAGAGAACACAGGGGGCAAGCCAGGAAAGCAGAAAAAAGAATGGGGAGTGGAAGAAAACCCCGGGGAAAACTAGCCTTTTTCAGGGGCTCACAGGTAAGCCCCCCAACAGGGGGATTACATCCATTTACTGGTTGTTGAAATCTCATTGCCCTGAGAGTTACAATACATTAGCACATGAGAACATGATGTGTAATCACTCTTTGACTGCCCAGTATGCCTGTCTACTTAATTAGACTTCAAAGAAACAAGTTACAGGAAGGTGTGAAATACAATGTTTACCTTTCGTTAGCTTTGCAAACTGTCTGAGGTGTAATGCAGGATTTTTTCCCTTTAAACTGCATTTAGTTTATGTGTTTCCAGGGAATTTTTGCAGGGCATTTGTTCTTTCAGCATAGAGATACATGGTATAAATGGGTGATGTGACATGATGTTCTCATATGCTAATGGAGCTCTCATTGACAATGAGATTTTAATAACCACAAAATGGAGACCCCTCGGGTAGTCAAAGGGGGCAACCATGTACAGTGAAAACAAACTAAAGAAAACATTTATGGCCCTAACAGCTACAAGAAAAGAGTTGTCTATTGACATGGAAACAAAATTCACATGATATAAGGGTGTAGTTTTCCTTTAACACAGTCATGCACTAAAAATCATACACAATCCATCTGCTTAATGTGATGCTTGGCCAGCTGGTTATGGTTGTTCTATGATATTTGTAATATAGAACGTGGTATGTGAGTGTCTCACGAGACATCCTGTGCTATGGGTGCCCCCCCCCCAAGTCAGTGAAGTGCCAAGTGACCTGAAACCAGGAGGTAATTAAAAGACTAGAGAAACTTAATTAAGGGTCTCCTGTTTTCCTATCTTAATTAGAACTGACCCAGCTGCCAGGATATAGGGCTCGTAAACATTTATGATGTCTTAGAGGAAAAACATGTTATACACCATGGTGTGAAAAGTCATAAAAATCCTTTGATGTGCCCTGGGAATAGGAAATGCTCGAGATCAAAGAGGGGATGTTAATTAAGGAGTCATATTGGGAAATTATTTTTTGTTGACGTCACAGTATTTAAAATATCTACTGACAGGAAGATCATTGTTTCTATAATTTTTATATTCTAAAAGGAGGAGCTAGATATCATCATAGAAGGGCCGGAAACACATAATTTTAAACTGTATTCTGTGTTTCAACTGAGTGACATTTCTTTTTGGACTCTTAAGAAACAAGTTCTAACTACTGTATAAGCACTATGGAGGTAATACATTAGATAGAAAAAGTCTAACTGTATGTTGGTAGGAGTTTGCAGTTTTCTTTGCTTTTTTTTTAAGTGATTGTATACTTTGTCATATATTGTTCTGTGTTTACATTTTACATATTTTTATCCATTTTTACTTAAACCTTTCATTTGAAAGATACTGCCTGGGTCTTCCAAGTTCTTTTGCATGTGACGTATAGAGGGTTAAAACTGACAAACACTGTTCATAAGCTTGAAGTGTTACTAAACTGGGAAAAGGTAAGAATATACCTAAGGTCTTTTATAGAGTTTTAAGGGTTCATTTTGGGTACCTGGTTAGGTGCCCTTAGGCGAAAGATATCTGGCATCCCCCCAAAGAGCAGATTATCTGAGCCTGTACATTTTGATACGCTAGCATAAGGTTCACAGTTTGAATCCCCCCAGAACTTGAGACTAAAGGTGATTCGGACCCACAAGCAGACAGGAGGGCTACCCTGTCTGTTAGCTGTTCACATTACTGCGCGCGGAGGTTGGCACTGTGGGAGCAGAGGGCCTGACCTGCTGAGTGTGTTTGTAACACTTAATACTTACTGCAGGCTATCATTAAAACAAGAGGAACAGCAAGTAGGTAGGAGGAGGTAAGGAGTGGCAAAAAACAGAATCAAGGGGTGAGGGGAACATAAAGAGAGGGTGGCGGTGAAACAGAAAATAAATCTGCAAACAGGGTCTCAGCTAAACAGAGTGAGAAATCATTAAATCCCTTCAGGGACATTGTTTCAAGTTGGAGAATCCAAAAAGCTTCTCACTGCTGTTTCTTCAGTAGGACTCTTCCTTTTGGGTCAACAGTTACAGGCATGATGCCCATATATAGCAAGCCGGCTACTGATCCATGTGAGGCTTCCTAAGAGTGACAGGACATGCTATACTAGTTGTACTATGTTCTTACATATTTTCTCCAAGCTGGCAGACCATCTTTCTACAGCGTTGTAGCAGAATATGCCATAATCAGGACGTGGAGTCCCTGGCCAGCGTATAGCTAGCTGGGCAATGTCGCTGTCAACCTTGCATATGCCTAGCTTCCCATGTGGCAGGAGCAAGTTCCCTGGCCCAGCCACAAGGGTTGCTGTGATGGCAGAACCCACCTGCAACCCCCTCCAGGTGAGATGGCCTGCTAGATGGCAGCTGTATCGACCTGGGCTGCCTCCCAATATGATGTCTCAGGTTCATTCCTGAACCCGGATTGTCTGCGCAGCAACACAACATGCTGTTGCTGGCCTGTTAGGATTACTCTTGTTCTGTGCTCTGTCAGCTACTTTGTGTTTGGCTATCCTCATTTTTGCATGCGCTTTGCCTAATATATGACTGTGCACAAGAGCAAACGAGCACGTAAAGAACTTATTTTGTGGTACAGTTAATTGATTGATGTAATATTTTTGCACCTATTCTTGGATGTCTGGAAAACTTGGTATCCTGGTTATGAGGAATGTTATACTTTTCATAGGGTTTTCACTTTCTTTCAGTCCCTCATAGAAAGGTTCTCCCTGTCATTCCCTCACAGAAGGGCTCTTACTTTTCTTTCAGTCCCTTTCGGAAAGACTCACTTTCAGTGTCTGACAAAAAAAACTCTCACATTCAGTCCCTTATACAAGGACTCTCACTTTCTGTCACTCACAGAAGGACTCAAACTTTCTGTCCCTCACAGGCCTCTCACTTTCTTTCTATCCTTAATAGAAGGACTCTCTTTCAGTCCTTCACAAAAGGGCTGTCTCTTTCTTTCAATCCCTCGCAAAAGAAATCTCACTTTCAGTTCCTCACAGAAGGGCTCTCACTTTTTTTCAGTACATCACAGAAGGACTGTCACTTGCAGTCCCTCACAGAAGGGCTGTCAATTTCAGTCCCTCACAGAAGGACTCTCACCTTCTTTCAGACCCTCACAGAAGAACTGTCACTTTCTGTCGGTCCTTCATAGAAGGACTCTCACTTTCTTTCAGCCCCTTTCAGAAGGACTCTCACTTTCTTTCAGTCCCTCACAGAAGGGCTGTCACTTTCTTTCAGTCCCTCACAGAAGGACTCTCACTTTCTTTCAGTTCCTCACAGAAGGATTCTCATTTCCTTTCGGTCCCTCATAGAAGGACTCTCACTTTCTTTCAATCACTCACAGAAGGACTCTCACTTTCTTTCAGTCCCTCACAGAAGGGCTGTCACTTTCTTTCAGTCCCTCACAGAAGGACTCTCACTTTCTTTCAGTTCCTCACAGAAGGATTCTCTTTTCCTTTCGGTCCCTCATAGAAGGACTCTCACTTTCTTTCAATCACTCACAGAAGGACTGTCACTTTCTTTCAGTCCCTCACAGAAGGATTGTCACTTTCTTTCAGTCCCTCACAGAAGGACTTTCATTTTCTTTCAGTCCCTCACTGAAGGGCTGTCACTTTCTTTCAGTCCCTCACAGAAGGACTCTCACTTTCTTTCAGTCCCTCACAGAAGGAGTCTCACTTTCTTTCAGTCCCTCACAGAAAGAGTCTCACTTTCTTTCAGTCCTTCACAGAAGGGCTCTCACTTTCTTTCAGTCCCTCACAGAAGGACTCTCTCTTTCTTTCAGTCTCTCACAGAAGGGCTGTCACTTTCTTTCAGTCCCTCACAGAAGGGCCCTCACTTTCTTTCAGTCCCTAACAGAAGGGCTCTTTCTTTCTTTGAGTTCTTCACAGAAGGACTCTCAATTTCTTTCAGTTCCTCACAGAGGCTCTTGCATTCTTTCAGTCTTTCACAGAAGGACTGTCACTTTCAGTCCCTCACAGAAGGACTTTCACTTTCTTTCAGTCCCTCACAGATGGGCTGTCACTTTCTTTCAGTTCTTCATGAAGGACTCTCACTTTCTTTCAGTTCCTCACAGAAGGACTCTCATTTTCTTTCGGTCCCTCATAGAAGGACTCTGACTTTCTTTCGGTCCCTCACAGAAAGACTCTCACTTTCTTTCAGTCCCTCACAGAAGGATTGTCACTTTCTTTCAGTCCCTCACAGAAGGACTTTCACTTTCTTTCAGTCCCTCACAGAAGGGCTGTCACTTTCTTTCAGTCCCTCACAGAAGGACTCTCACTTTCTTTCAGTCCCTCACAGAAGGAGTCTCACTTTCTTTCAGTGCCGCACAGAAGGATTCTCACTTTCTTTCAGTCTCTCACAGAAGGACTCTCACTTTCTTTCAGTCCTTCACAGAAGGGCTCTCACTTTCTTTCAGTCCCTCACAGAGGGGCTCTCTCTTTCTTTGAGTCCTTCACAGAAGGACTCAATTCCTTTCAGTTCCTCACAAAGGCTCATACATTCTTTCAGTCCCTCACAGAAGGACTGTCACTTTCTTTCTGTCCCTCACAGAGGGACTGTCACTTTCTTTCAGTCCCTCACAGAAGGACTTTCACTTTCTTTCAGTCCTTCACAGAAGGACTCTCACTTTCTTTCAGTCCCGCACAGAAGGACTCTCACTTTCTTTCAGTCTCGCACAGAAGGGCTGTCACTTTCTTTCAGTCCCTAACAGAAGGGCTCTCTCTCTCTCTCTCTCTCTCTCTCTCTTCTTTGAGTCCCTCACAGAAGGACTCTCAATTTCTTTCAGTTCCTCACAGAGGCTCTCGCATCCTTTCAGTCCCTCACAGAAGGACTCTCACACTCTTTCAGTCCCTCACAGAAGGGCTCTCACTTTCCTTCAGTCCTTCCCAGAAGGACTCTCACTTTCACTCCCTCGCAGAAGGGCTCTCATTTTCTTCCAGTCTCTCATAGAAGAGTTTTTGGTTTCTTTCAGTCCTTCACAAAAACAACTCTCACTTTCTTTCGGTCCCTTTCAGAAGGTTATACTAAGAAGGGCAAAAAAAGATAAGAGAAAACTATTGCCATTGTTATTGGGGTGAGCAGGGTTTTGTTGAGTGGCATGATGGGTTCCCCTGCTGCACTTTCTCGGGGGGGGGGCATTCAGCTGCACTTCTGTTTAGGGACTCTTTCCTACACACAGGCACAAGCAGACTGTGGAGGGATGACAGAAGTTTGGGAAATCTATAATGAAAATTCAGGAATGGGAAATGTATGTGAACCACTTCACCTATGGGTGGACTCTAGTATTCTGCCATGTTCTGATAGCTACTGTTGTGTGTCCATGGCCTTCTGTGGGAGACTCTAGGATCTGCTTGTGATATAATGGCACTGTAGCTGGGGAGTAGCTATAAAATAAATTTCAGCCGGGGAAAAGCAACATCAACAAGGGACCCTAGGAAAGAAAGAACATTATTTTAATTCAAGCACGAGAAACAATTCAGTAGATATTGTACAGTAAACATTACAGATGCGCCTGTATTTTCAACAGTAATAAAAGGGAGAAAGTAAGGTTTGTGTTGCCTTTTTGTGAGGTTTGAGATGCTTGATTAGGCCAAAAAGAACTGTGAAGTGCTGGTGTTGCAGTGGTGGTTGGTGGGGGGAAACCTTGTAATTTTCCCTGTAAATTCAGCCACCATGCTCACTATGTAGATAATTCATCTGTGTTGTAGTTATTATTTATTTATTTACTTAGTTTAATTTTGGTAACCGGGTAGGCCCACTGAGACCATAAGAGCCCCTTTTTCAGAGGCGACCCGGAATTAGTAACATAATAACACAATAGATCAACAAGTAGAACAATACAGTTTGAACACTGCAACAACATGGGACTAGGGGTGTCAGAACCCTCTGAAGTTCTGGGTTCTAGTTCTAGTCTAGAACTTTTGAAAAAGTTCTAGGGTTCTAATCTTTTTTAGAACTTTTTAGAACTCGAACCCTATTTTTTTATTGTGCTGCCAGTAACGAAGATAGTAATAAAATACATGTAAAGGAAAAACTGTTCAATATAAGGGGGAGAGAAATTATCATGTGTGACTGATAGGAATACAACTAGGTTTATCTATGGTTTCTTCTGTTTGCTAAAGCCAGCAACTTAATATGTAACAGGCCCACCCACCCACCCATATGTTAAAAGTTTTCCTGCTGCAGCTGCATCATAGTTCCTTAGTGAAAGAAAGAGGCACATTAGCCATTTATGTACTCAGTTATATATATTCATCGTCATGAATTATGAGAAAAATAACTGATATTACCTAATTTTCAGCTATTTGCTGCTTTCTGTTTTAAATGAGTAAATCAAAAGTTGCTATGTTTAAAAGAACGCTTTATAACAAAGTCAAGCCAAGTACTACAGCAGCAGCATGGAACTGTTGCAAAACATATTATGTCATAACGTAGTCAGTCAAGACATTTGAATAAAAAATATGCCAGTCATTGTTGCTGGCAAAATGCATGCAATTTTCTGTAATGTACATATACCAACATTTTGTTGGCAAATTGAAGTAATACATACAACTTTCTAAGATGATACATTTTTGCAGCTGATACTTCAATAAAATCTGTATTTCAGTCACATAAATAAAAAGTGGTTCTCACCACATACTAAGGAACATTTAATGTAGCTGCAGCAGTTGGCATGTGATGTTTAAGGGACAGCGCCTGTCAACCCCATTATGTATCAAATTATCACTACTTGTAAAGCAAAACACTTAATGATACGTCATATTCTGTGAAAACTGCTGATGCAGATTTTCTTTATTTCTGATTCTTTATTCTTTTTAAAGGCGACAGGACAATTGTGCTAGGTGGCAGCAGTTTGCAATGTATTTAATAAGAATATAAATTATGTGTACAGTAGGTCGGTCTGTCATCATTTTTTCCTCACCATCCCCAGCTGATCACGAATCTGTAAATGAAAGAACTAAACAACACCCACCTTTCACCCCATCACCCATTCCACTTTTCTTCCACCACCCTCATCTGTGCAGTAGCACCATGCCACCCTTACACCCATGTTAAAACCAACCCACAACCCTCACCCATGTACTAGCATCCATTTTTCGCTTATGGCTAACATTTCTGTAATTGAAAATAATAAACAGCTACCAATTAGAACTCATTGTTTTGTCCTCTTTAAAATTGAAAAATAGACCGCCTCCTGTCCCAGCCCATACTGATGCACCACAAAGTCACAGAAGGTAAATCCAAAATATATGTTTGCACTTTAACTATAAATAATATGATACGGAAAGGATTGACGTGACAGTGTCCCTTTATGCCAAATTTGGGCCTGTTCCCACTGATGTTAAAATTGCCCTGTATATAAAACTTGTTGACTTTAGTTTAGACCCTAGCTACAAAGCAGTTTGCCATGAAATGGTGAAAGTTTTTGGGGTATAGTCCAAGGTAGTAGATCGAGAAAGGAGAGAGACGACAACCAAAGTCATCACAGTCTGTAAAAGTTTCCTTTTGGTGCAGAGAGCTCTGTCCCACACAGTATTTACCAGCCATCACCATCTGAGTTGTCATCACCATCAACATCCACAACATCAATCACTTCAGGATCAGTTTGTATACTCTTGTAGGGATACGTAAAATCTTGACTTACTAACTTTAATAAAGTTAACGTGTACATTTTCTGGCAGCAACCTATTTCTGGTGTCGTCACAATATTGCCAGCTGTACTAAACATGTGTTCTGAAGAGACACTTGTTGCAGGACAACCAGGATATTTACAGGCTTCATCATACAGCTCTGTCCAAATTGACTTTTGATCTCCAGTATTCAAAAGGGCATGCATCAATAGGAATAGGCAGTTCTTGCAGGTAACTGTCTACCATGATGGACAGAGACCGCCAGAAGAGGAATCAGCAGAAGCTGGTATGGCAGCAATTTGGGAAAGGTTTTGCCACAAATTTAGCTTGCTACTAAGGGTTGAAGAAGTGGGAGTTGTGGAACAACTACTGTTAATGTTTGGTGACTTTTCCAGTTCTGTATCCCTTTGTGAAGATGCACCTGCATGTTGTGGGGATGACAACCTGAGGGTACTGTGCGTGTCTGTGTTTGACTCCTGTGAGTGCTGCAGCTCATCTAGCAACATATATTTGTACTGCTCTATATCATCTGTTTTTGGAAGATGTATAGCCTTGAACCTGGGATCTAAGAGAGTTGCAAGGATGTAGTGTTTTGATTTCGTCATTGCAACTAATTTGTCATTGGTTTTGAAGCGCTCGCTCATTCTCTTTACGAGATTCCCATGATACAGGCGACATGTTGTCTGCGCTTCAGATCTGTCTTTTTCTATTTCTAGATTTAGAACACTAAGATGATGTGAAATGAGCATTATGAGTGGGATAACCTGACTCACAGATGCGCCTTCAGAAGACATGTTCCTTGTAGCTGTCTCAAAAGGAGCTAGGATACAGCACACTATCTCCATTAATTTCCACTGCAGCACAGACAGCATAATGCCATCTCCAATAATGTAACTGGAGCAGTACTCATGTACAGCTTGCTTTTGCTCCAAGAGGCGCTGTAGCATATAAAGCGTTGAGTTCCAACGAGTGGAAACATTTTGAATCAGCTTTTGCTGGGGCAGCTTGTGGTTTTTTGCAGTTCGACAATGTCCGATAGCCTTGGTTGAATGTGAAAAGTGAGTCACAATTTTTTGCAAACAGCAATCATACCATCCACTTGTGTTTCGTGCTGAGAAATCCAGTGACAATTAAGTGTAAGCAATGTGCAAAGCAAGAAGCATGCAGAAATCCTCCATCCTGTACTGCTTTCAAGATGTTGGCTCCATTGTCACTTACTATGAAGCCACATTTTAGACCGTGAGAATAAACCCATTCGCTCAAGGAGGTCATTTAGTTCCTGCAAGATGTTTGCAGCAGTATGACTTTGCCCAAACTTTATATGCAGCAGCGCCCATCTTTTGGGGGTGTCTTTGTTTTGAAGAAGCACAAGAAAACGTGACCCAATGAGCGGTAAGGACATGTAATCTATGTTTTGAGTGCTGGTCCACATATCTGTTGTGACATGAATAACCCCACCCTCCGCAGTTTTAAGTGCAAGCATCACTGTTGCTTTTAAAGCCTGATAAATGTTTGTATTTCAACATAGGAAAAGTACCTTCGATGAGGATCATTGTAACGAGGTCTGCTAATGTCATGAGCTCCTAAAATCCTCATGATCTACCAAAGAGTATGGGAGAAGGGCTCGCTAACAGTTCACCAATTCGTGATTAAGATGAAGGGTCTTTGGATGATTTCTAGTAAAGGTATTCTTCCTTTCAAATGCCTGAGACAGTGTTAGCTGTTTGCAACATGTCCCTGCTGGTTTATTATACACCGTGCTTCATGGGCAGATGGCGCAGAGTTGGTGGACTAGGACTTATACATTCAGTGCCATCACTGGATGTGCAACTGGTACTAATGGTGCTGGCATTGGTGGTAACAGTGATCCTAGGGCTGGCAGTGGTTCTGCCCGCATCAAGTTCAGACAATTCAGTATCCATTTCAGATTCCTGACCCTTCTCACGCGGTCTGGAAGATAGAGGACATGGGTTTGGATGATCAAGCAAAACCGAATGCTTTTTCAGATGGCGTTAAGAGCTGTAGTGCCAAGGCATGACACAACTTTACCACGGCTTACACTCTGTTTACACAGGAACAAATTGCTCTGCATGGATCAGTTTTACTGACAGAGAAATAATTCCACACCTCAGATGTGACAGATTTTGTTCGAGTGCTAGGAAGATAGCTAAAGACTGTTTGTGTCTTTTCACCTGTCCTAACAGAACCTGGGACATGCTCTTTGGTGCTAGAAGAGTGGGCAGAAGGCTCTGATGGATTTTCATTGCTGGCCAACACAGAAGTGGTGGATTCAATGGATATGTCCTTTTCATTGCCAACAGTGCTGGATGTATTTGCAAGTGCACTACCTGATTCATTGTCAGCAGACTTGCTCATTTCACTTTGTTGAGGAAGTAATGATTTGTCGCGAGACACAACAGTGTTGGACTGAGACAAAGAGCTACTGTCTGAGTCAGAGAGGGACTCACTGTCACTTGCATTATTGCTGCTAGTCACAGGGATCTTAACAGCATGAATGGCATACCTTATGGTGCCTCTCCGTGTGACCCCAGCAGCTGTACAGGTTTTCTTAAAGGTCCCCTTTACCACACTTCACTGTTGCTTTTTTTGCTGTTTGTTGAATTTTTATCATGTGAAACATTTTGGTTATTTCTGCTAGCACCAGGATTACCACTACCACCAACACCTGCTCCAACACCAGCACTAGATGCTTCATCTATGTTGGTGTCAGCTATAACAGACAGTAAGTACCAGTACTACCAGTATACTGCGGTGAACACACCCACACCCAAACAATTCCTGTGTAACAAAGCAATGTGATCAGGATCGCTGGCTACAACTCCAAAATTTTATTTTGGTTGTGTGACACTGTGATACCATGGACTGAAAGTAATTGAAGAATATGACAGTTTGCAACTAAAGGATCCCAGGTTCAAGGCTTACAGAATGATTGGGCTGTTGGGCATAGGCATACACATAGCAATCAAGGGGTGCACAGCAGCAGGGTGATGGGCTGACCACAGGAGACGGAGTCACATACATAACCAACAACTCAGGGAATGAGAATTATATTTCTACGTTTCTGTCATGTAAGGTTAATGCCACCACACAACTAGCCACTGGGCTTCTCTCTGTACACACACACTGGGTAGGGTACAGTGCAGTCAAGGGGCACACAGCAGCAGGGTGATGGGCTGACCACAGGAGACGGAGTCACATACGCAACCCAGGGAATGAGAATTATATTTCTGTTTCTGTCATGTAAGGTTAATGCCACCACACAACTGGCCACTGGGCTTCTCTCTGTAACACACACTGGGTAGGGTACAGTGCAGTCAAAGGGCACACAGCAGCAGGGTGATGGGCTGACCATAGGAGACGGAGTCACATACATAACCAACAACTCAGGGAATGAGAATTATATTTCTACGTTTCTGTCATGCAAGGTTAATGCCACCACACAACTAGCCACTGGGCTTCTCTCTGTAACACACACACTGGGTAGGGTACAGTGCAGTCAAGGGGCACACAGCAGCAGGGTGATGGGCTGACCACAGGAGACGGAGTCACATACGCAACCCAGGGAATGAGAATTATATTTCTACGTTTCTGTCATGTAAGGTTAATGCCACCACACAACTGGCCACTGGGTTCTCTCTGTAACACACACTGGTAGGATACAGTGCAGTCAAGGGCACACACTGGGCTTCTCTCTGTGACACACACACTACACTGGGAAGGGTTCAGATTTATTTGCCTTTTTGCCCCCTTGTATGCTTGTTGCTGGCAGCTGCTGAGTGCAGTGTGCACCACTGACTGAGCAGTGCTGCAGTTTCAAATAATCACATTTCACAAAGGTTCTTCACTTCTTCTTCTTTTTTTTTATTCTCTCTCCGAGTCCTCCTGAGTCCTCCTCCTGATATTGATTGATCTCAGTCTCGATCCCTCCCTATTCCCCAGTCCCTTCCCAATTCTTGATTAATCCCTCCACCTGTCCTGAACCTCCCCCTAGTCCCACTCCCACCCGATTTTGAGCTTTTTTCAGCCTTTCTCTCGTTCTCGGTCTCACAGGAAAATGGATGATGGAATTTTAGTGGCCAGTATTGGACAAGAGTAGCGGTACGCTAACCGCTAATGCTAGTGGTACAGTTTAGCTAGGCTGCTGCTGCCCGCTCCGATCCTCAGCAAATGGCGCCTCCCTCGCGGCACATCTGCCTAAATACCCCTCAGATCCCGTGCTCATACAGCTTACTTCCCGACTTACACTGACCCGCACGTAGGCACGCTAACTTACGCAAGTGCAAACAGACAACGTTCGCGGTGATTCGAACCCTTTTTCGAACCTTTTAGTGTTCGAGTTTTAAGTTAGAACTCGAACACCAGGGTTCGAGGAGGGTTCGAATCTTTGAAGAACTAATTCTGACAACCCTACATGGGACAGTGGATAACCCAGCTAAGGACATCTGTGAGTTAAGAGGGAGATGTATGGGGTGAGGTGACGTAGTTTAGTCAAACAAGTCATGTTGGTTACACCATTAATCATGGAGGTTACATCTTAAGCGAGACACTTATGAGCAATGTCATAAGGATCTTAGATTCAGAAAATAGCAAAAAAGACCAGGTTAAGAGCACAAATCAGTAGTGGAATTATAGAGAGAAGAAAGTAGATAACCAAGAGCTTATGATTAGTATTTCAGTAAATAAAGCCTGAACAGCCCTATGTCTTCCCACCTTAACAAGTTATTAGTGCATCAGCGATTGCAGGTGCAATTACTAAGCTCCACTTAATGAGCCTTTAGTCCCTTTTTATTTATTTTGTTTATTTCAAAGTGTGGAAATACACCTTTGAGCAAATATGCTCATTTACAAAGGTTTCTCATCAGAATAACAATTTGTTTACACCATGTCAAATACAGTATTAAAAACTGGTTAACAAAGGCTGGACAATATTAATTCAGCGACATAACAAAACAGAATGAGTAACATCATCTCAGTCTCTTCCAGCATCAGAGCTGCTATGGATCAGGGAAAACTCTCAGGTGTGGTATCTATTGACTTATCCAAGGCGTTCGACCTCGTTGACCACGACCTGCTTGCCCTGCAGATGAGGTCCCTTGGTTTGTCCCCCACCGCCCTAAACTGGGTCTCTGACTACCTATATGGCAGAAAACAACTAACTAAATTCAATAAAGTCCTCTCTGCCCCCAGGCCTGTCACCTCTGGTGTCCCTCAGGGCTCCGTGCTGGGTCCCCTACTCTTTTCCCTGTTCATCAACAATCTCCCTGATGTGGTCTCCAGCTGCCGTGTCATCATGTATGCGGATGACCTGGTTCTCCTGGCCCACTCCTGTGATACAGCCACACTAAACCGTCACTTATCTGAAGACCTCTGGAACATCCAGGCATGGCTCTCCAACCATAAATTGGTCCTAAATCAAAACAAAACCCAGGCTATGCTCTTCGTTCCTCTGCCAAAATACGAGCCTCTTCAACTCCCCCCATATCAGCTACGAAGATGGCTCCTCTCCCTACTGGACCTCCCTCAAATATCTTGGAGTGACGCTGATCCCAATTGACCTTGGTAGTCATATCCATAATGCCTGCAGTGGGTAAACCGCAAACTGGGATGGCCTACAGGGCTCGGCACAGCTCACTCCAGCGGCTCGCTAGCTCTTGCCAGGGAGTACTACTTCCTGCATCAGCTACGGCCCCCATATTTGCTCATACTTCTAAGACCCTCCTAAGCAAGTGGAGCACAACGCATAACAACATCTGTCGTTTTGCCCTGGCCGCCTCCCCGCCTCACCCATCACTGCGAGTCTACGAGAAGCTTGGCTGGCTATCCCCTCAATCACCTAATCCTTTAGCACTGGGTGCTCGTGAGTAAGCACTTAGCCCGCACCTCCGAACTGGCCCGGTTTCTTGCTCCTGCTGACCTCTCCCTACCTGCTTAGATCCCAAGGCCCCGGCCTACTAAGTGTACCTACTTCCCGCACCAACATGGGGGACGGAGTTTTGCTGTCCATGGCCTCAGGCTCTGGAACTCCTTTCCTGAAAGAGTCCGTACTGCCTCTCACAAGAGTTTCGGACCTCCCTGTGGGATCATCTTAAGGTGGCTTCTCGCTGTGAATGTCCTAAGCCTCCTTAGCCTCCCAGTGTCCACTGGTGCCGGCTTCTTCTCTCCTGCTCTGGCGCACCACTCTTAGCGCTATGTCCTTGTCCAAATCCCCTCCCTTGCTTGACCGACACTATGATGTTACTATGCTCATAATCCTCACCAGCCCTGTTGGTCATTGAATTTATCTCTAACTTATACCTTGCCCCAGCACTGTATCTGGGTGTACCTTCCACGTAAATGTAAAAACTGTAAAAATTGTCTTTTCTTCTGTTTTTGTACCTGAATGTATTCGTCTGAACCAATTACTGTATCAATGTACCTGTTGTACCCTTTTGTACTCTCCCGGGTCGTTCCTGAAAATAGGCATAAAACTTGTCTAGTGTACTTACCCGGTAACAAAAACTAAATAAATAAAACATAAGTACCGTTTCGGCGATACAGAGTGAACAAAATTTAACATTCAGCAGGTCAAATAATACAAAGCATAACATAGGCACTAGGAGCTATACAAAGGTAGCAGCCCATCTGGGCAGTGTCAGAGGTTAAGTCTGTATGCTTTTATGGCACATTAGAACGGAGGGGAGGCACATGCGTGAGGAGACCGTGTGGTGGGTAAGGTGCTGGCATCATGTGCATGTGTAAGAGGGACCTTTGGGGGCAGAAGCACCACGATCAGATGGTGCAAGGGTTGGGTTGGGTAGGGGTGCAGTTGGCAAGTGTCAGTGCATGGGATGGGGTTTCATTAGGAGAAGCAACTACATTTAAAGCAACCATCTGAGGCATTTTCCTGAAGACTGACCTAAAGTGTATGTTGAATCACACTTTGTGTGCCCCTTTCTCATTAAACTACTTGTGATGCATTTTTCAATCCTTATTGGTAACGCTAAGGGATTTTGTTGTGACAGCGTCACTGGTGACATTGCAATGCATTTGAATTCTGCTCAGCAGGGTTTGCACTCCATTCCTGATTGGTCACAAATGGCTTTGCAGCCAGTCAGGCAGTGCAGAAGCTGTCATGCAGATGGGCTACAGGGCCATTCTAATGGGAATGTTGAGATTTGCACGACTGGTCCCAGTCTTCTGCTTCTGTGCATGGCAACTGGGGGTTGGCGTTAGTGAAGTGACTGGTCCCAGATGGAGGAGGACCAGACGAAGGCTGTGGCAAACCACTGAACCACAGGGTACAGCAGAAAAAGGGTAACTAGGACAAGGGTTTTCTTTTAAAATTCTGTATTTTAAAAAAACAGTAGGCCAAAGATCTCTTCTGTATCAAGCACCTCTTCTTTATAATAGTGTTCCAGTTGACTCTGCTGATTGTAAGACTGTTCGCTGCTACAGAACCCGCCTTAAACAATGGCTTTTCAATAAGTCCGAATGTACTTGTTAACCTCAAATTATTATATACTGTAACTGCCATATCCTAATGTTGTTTTTTGTATTGTATAAGTTATTATATTGTCTTGTATATGTTTTTTGTATTATTGTAACTTGTCATCTGTGAAAACAGGCAATTTTTGCTCATCAGATCTACAAGTATAAAAAATAAAAATGAAATGAAATGAGATGGGGTATCAGCAGACTGTCAGAGCTCACATACTTAAAATAAAGTATTACGTTATTTTTCAGTAGTGTTGAGGTGTGTGTGTCATATGTTCGCCGTTTGTTATTTAAGACTATCAGAAATGCATGATGTTTGGGTGGGGATCCACTAGACCGCCAGACTAAGTGATGAACAGCCTATTGGGGGCGGGGGTCACTGGTCTACCAGGGCCCTTGTTTGTGAAGGTGGGTTAGGGATGATGAGGGCAGTAAAGGGCAGAACTCCTGCATGTCGTACATTGCAATGGAGTGCAGCAT
The DNA here is from genome assembly GCA_016271365.2 of Neoceratodus forsteri. Taxonomy (NCBI): domain Eukaryota; kingdom Metazoa; phylum Chordata; order Ceratodontiformes; family Ceratodontidae; genus Neoceratodus; species Neoceratodus forsteri. The sequence goes on from CM057456.1 coordinate 351,676,069, forward strand.
GACACTGCATCATGTGCTCAGTGTGGTACCGTACTGCACCCCAGTCTCAGGTGCAGTATCTGGGTTCGCAGTTTACACTGGGTCTGTCAATGGGATACTCCTTCCCTCAGATGATATGTGCCCAAGTTTTGTGTATGACACTACGGTGTAGCAGCCCAGTGGTATGACCAGTTTCCATACCAATTTGCATACTGACAGTGAGACTGAGAATGCCCCCCCCCATATCAGAGAAACATGAGCCTAAAAGGCATGCGCTGCCAGCTACAGAGACTTGCATTCAGATTTGTATTTTAATAATTGAGGTTTTTTTCTACACCTGCAAACAGAGTAAGGAAAAGAAGAAAAATTATTGAATGTTTACCACAGAATTTGGTTTAAACAGAATTTCCCTTAAAAAATATTCTAAAAAGTAAATGTGTCCTTTGAGTGTGAATTAAGATGGTTTTATAATAACAGCAGGAAACTCTAAATATGTGCAGCCAGTCTGCACATAGTAGCCGTGTGGTTTATCATTTACTTAGAATTGCGTTTTTCTAAGAAAATGTTCTTCCTGGTACATTCACAAAACCAAGGCCCCGCCTGCTGGCCCGTCAGCTGTATCTGTTAAAAAGCTTTGAGTTGTGAACCCAAACAATGATCTCATTTACAAAGAAAAGAATAGTAACAGAATGTATTTAAATATCTTAATAAAGTTTCCATTCTCTGGGAGTAACACAGTGGTTAAGTTCCTGTCTTGCAGAGCTATGCTGCTAAATATAGAGATGTCCATTTAAAGGTATTAGTTGTCCAGTAACAGGAGTCATAAAGCATATTGTGTTTGTGTAGTACTAGTATGCCTCCCCTGTTTTTATTGGTATTTATTTAGTTTGTTTATTTAGTTGTTGATTTAAAATTTGGTGACCGAGATAGGCATGCTGAGCCGGAGCTTGTTTCTAGGTGTGACCTGGGTGCAGGGTTACAAGAGGGAGGGAGAGACACAACAGAAAACATTTTGTGATATTAACAGGTGCACGTCCAGGAGTAGTAAATGACAGACATTTAAAAACTTCACAAAAGTTGTGCAAGATACATACAAATCTTCAGAAGAGACAAGGCTGAGACTCAAGGAAATGTGCAGTCGACAGTGAAATGACAGTATGAGATGTATACACTAAAACCACAGAGGTGCAATACAAATAGAAGAATACATGGGGTGGTGTGCGTAATGAGAAGTTTACACCTCTCCGAGGTGTTAGATGCTACATAAACCCCGAGAGTGAAGCTCGAGGGGTTTATTAAAGCATCTAATATTGAGGGGTGTATACACTTTGAGTTTACATACACCACCCCATATTTTATTTTATATTATTGCTGGGTCTCCCCTTTTTCGCCACAGCAGTTATATAAAATACAAGACATTCCCCAGACGTTTTGGTGCTGCCGCTCTCCTGTTCCCTCTTTTTGGGTGGTACCCACGTTTTGAAAGCCACATATTTTTAAATGTTTTAAACTGTTCTCTTTGCCCTGTATATGTGGAAAATTACTTTTTTTTTTAAAAAATAACTTGCCGCCGAGTTCCTCTGGTGGCTGAGTTTTGCCTGTGAGGGACGCGGTGAGCGTCATGAAGGGAGAAACAGTGGCGGGCGCATGCGCAGACCGAGGGAAACCATGTGCTTGTTTGCCATTATAAATGCTCCTTTATAACGGCAAATTATGGCATGGTCTCCAAAAGAAAAAAGGGGATGGCCATTAATTATATAGAGAATAATATATGGACAACCACACACAACAAGCCTATATTTCCATTGAAGATTTGTGGGTGCCGTTTATGCTTTTACAGTGCAATGAGCCCTGAAAAGGCATTAAAGAAATAAAGTGTCATGCCGGGCCAGTGGCACTGAGGGTTGAAGTGCTGAACGCCACATCTCACGCCACGCCGGTGACCCGGGTTCAGGAGTGAGCTTGGGCACCGGGGGTTGGCAGGGGGGAGAGAGAGGATTGAGCACCTGCCAGGCTGCTCTCCTCTCCCGGGGGGATGACTTGGGGATGTCTGGTGCTACAGCGACTCATGGTGGAGACCAAGAGCGCTGTAGTAGCGCTGGATGGCACGGTTACTGCGTGGCTGACGCCGGCAGGGTTGCTGTGCACCGCAAAATGTCAGACGTGCACCACGCTTGGGGGGGGGATACACAAGAAGAAATACCCTCTCACCCTGGATAGGCGATGGCCCTTCCAGTGCCTCTGCCACATGCCCAATGCCGGATGTCTGCCACTGCCCCTTCGGTCTCCCTAGGTCATGAGGTCCTGAGCCTGGGGAGATTCCGTAATGTCTCTGAAGATGGCAGGTATCACGGCGGGCGATAGAGCGAGTAGCTGAGAGAAGCATCTTGAGAGAGTTCCGGGATTGGAAGCGCTACAAATAGAGTTGAAAAAAAAAAGAAATAAAGTGTCTGTCCATCTGTCTATTTACATTATCTAGCTACAATATTTATTTCTAGTGTCTCTCTGTCTATCTAGCTATCCTCTATTTATAGTATATGTCTGTCTATTTTCAATCTCTCTCTCTATATATATATATATGTAATAGATAACCCACTCTAAGGTGTGTGGTCGCGCTCTGATATACGCACGCCTTGGTGTGCATCAGCCACCCAAGACGTGCATATATCAGAGCATGGCTGCACACCCTAGATTGGGTTATCTATCTTATAAAGTGGCAAAATTGTTTTGGAGGGGGTTGAAAGTGCAGGTGTGCGGTTGCACTCTGATATACGCACGGTCATGTGATGTGTTTCGACCAACCAGCAGAGATAATTTTTCCTACCCTTTTTATAAATAAATTTATAGTTAGGGAGGGTTGCCCGCCACTTCTATGTTAAACCCCAAATTTTGCACTTTAATAACTTTGTACCATTCGACCGATTTGTCTGACGTTTTGCATGCACGGTCTGGTACCATAGATCTCTGGATCTGACAAGTTTCATTCTAGTCGGATGTGTGGTTGTGGAGCTGCGGAGTGCCAAAAATGTGAAAAATAGCACTTTTTGGCAAATTCTTTGCTCGGGTCTATGGTCCAAACAGTTTGGGTGTCTTGTCTGAAATTTTCTGGGTATGTGGGGTCTGGGTCACTGATGCGCCTTTTGATGGTTTGGTGAAAAGATATTAATCCGTTCAAAAGTTATTAAAGATTTAAGTTTCCCACTATAGCCTATGGGGAAAAAATATATATGCCATGCGGAAGCACATTTTACTTTCACGAAAGCACCTTTTTATGTCACAAATGGGCTCTGTACTGTCGTGCGGTGGGCATCTTATTTTTTTTGTTAGTGATGGAGAAAAAGCATTGCAATTCAAAAAATAATGCCCCTTTGTAAACACCAACAGTTGTGTTTCCCTAATCGGGGCCCTAGGAACATGATCCTGGCTTTAGATTTTTAAAATAATGCTCGGAAATACATTTTTAAAAATTTTCCCATTGGTAGTGTTTGCGATAGTGTTGCAGCATCCTTTTGCAAATTGCGACAGCCTTTCGTGACCGCTTTCACAAAATTTGCGAAAGTGTCACAAATTTGTGAAAGTACTTGGGTGGGGGAAATAGCTGTTTATTTTCCATTTTACTGCAACTAAACGGTCTAGACTTTTGGGCTAAAATTTACAGGGTAGAAAGGGCTTGCCCCACAGATGTGCCTTTTTCTGGTTTGGTGGAAAAATTTACATCAGTTCCATAGTTACAGTACTCCGAAGTTCTGAAATTTTCCATAGACTAACACTGTGGTGGTCATACCACCTTTCAGCAGCTATATCTCGAAAAAGTTCGAGATACGGATTTTTCGCTAAGCTCAGCTTAGTACAGTACTAAGCACGCATGCAGGTTGCCAGGGCATGATTACAGCTGCGGTGGAATTTTTTCAAACGCTCCCATGGTTACTGAGATATTGCCACATTTGCAGCACAAGGGATACTTGGAATGTCTCTAGGCCTGTGCTGTGTCTATAGTTAACACAGAAACATAGAATTTGATGGCAGATAAGGACCACTTGGCCCACCCAGTCTGCTAATTTCCCTACCTATTGGATAAGCTGCAGATCCTAGTTAAGCAACAGCCTACTTCTTCCTACCCCCCACCAGAATTGCCTTATGTCTTTCCCATGCATTCTTGAATTCCCACACTGATTTTGACCCCACGACCTCCTCAGGAAGGCCGTTCCATGCATCCACCACCTTGTCTGTGAAAAAATACTTCCTCACGATGCCCTTGAGCCGTACCCCCTCTATCTTCAAATTGTGCCCCCTTGTTCTTGCACATCTTTTTTTTCTGAAAGATGCTACCCTCTTGGACTTTTTTGATTCCTTTGTGGTACTTGAAAGTTTCTATCATGTCCCCCTTCTCCCTCCTTTCCTCAAGGGTATACATATTAAGCTCCTTTAGCCTCTCTTCGTATGGCTTCTGGTGCAAACCCTGCATCATTTTAGTTGCCCTCCTCTGGACTGCCTCCATTCTGTCTATGTCCTTGTGGAGATGGGGTTTCCAGAACTGCATACAGTACTCCAGATGGGATCTCACCAACTGTCTGTACAGAGGGATAAAAACTTCCTGTTTTCTACTGGTGATGCCTCTTCCTATACATCCCAGTATTCCCCGAGCCTTCCTTTCTGCCTTCTCACATTGCTTGCTTACTTTTAGATCATCTGATATGACTACCCCCAGGTCCCTTTCCATTTTTGTTGTTGTTAGTACCCCTCTCCCCCATTGTGTACTCTTCCCCTGGATTTTTGTTTCCCAGCTGCATTACTTTGCACTTCTTTGCATTGAATCTAAGCTGCCATACTTTTGACCATTCCTCCAACTTTGCCAAGTCCCTTCTCATACTTTCCACCCCACCTTGTGTAGTTATGGTTAGATAGGAGTGTGGGGCCTAGAGAGTCCTGCGCTCTCACATATGGATACCATTATGCAATAATGGGACCGCAAAGCCCTCCATTATGCAGTACTGGGAGTGTAGAGCCCAGAGTGCCCTGCGCTCCCAGAGGAAGATAAGAGTTCATTACATTGTCTCTACAGTTATGTATAGATGGGAGTGTAGGGCCCAGAGACAATTATATATGCATGCATGATGGGAGCACAGGGCCTGCGCTCCCATAACCACATATGGGTAACATTACACTTTCTCAACAAGAAGGGACATTTCATTGCAAAAACTCCATTAATGCATCAGTTAGGATTTCTATTACAGCAACAAAAGATTGGAAATTTGATGTTAGGCTTACCAACCTTACCACCCCACCCCCTCCTCTTTGTGTACAACACCAAGCTCTGTGGGAGGGTGGGCACAGAGAAGGGAGTCCGGTACTTGAGGGAGGACCTCAGAAAGCTGTAAGATGGTCTGTAATCTGACAACTAGGATTCAATGCAATGAAGTGCAGGTGGCAAGTAAGAACCTTAGTATCAAGTACAGACTGGGGGAAGTGACCATCACAATATCCGAGGAGCAGGACGACCTGAGGATTGCAATCATGAGCAACCTTAGACCTTAAACCCACTATGCAAGGCTGTGGCAAGGGCTATAGGATGCTGGGTTGCATAGGAAGGGGGTTCACCAACAGAATAAAAGAAGTTTTACTGCGATTGTACAGATCCGTGGTGTGTCTACACTTGGAATACTGTGTGCAGCTCTGGAACCCCTGCTACAATAAGGACAGTAACCAGCTGGAGGTGGTACAGTGACAACTACAAGAAAGATTCAGGGGCAGCAGGGACTCTCATGTAAGCAGAGACTGGAGAACTTGCATATGTACTCACTCGAGGACAGAAGGGAGCATGGGGACATGATAGAGACCTTTAAATACCTCAACAGTATTAACAAGGCTGACCCCAGTGAACTTTCCAATACCAGCAATAACAAGAACATGAGGTGGCACAGTTAAAGACTGGCAGGAGGTAAGTCCTGAAAGGAGATAAGGAGGCACATGGAAACATAGACACTGATGGCAGAAAAAGACCAGTGGTCCATCCAGTCTACCTGTAGTTCCCTATCAAACCCCAGGACCTGGGCCAGCCCACTGGCAAAGCAGTAACACTGCCACTTGCGGTGTCTATGATCCAGATTCAGGAGCAAACCCAGAGTATGGGATGGTCAGCCGGGGGAGTAGGATAGATCGTCCATTGGACAGCTCTCCCCCTCTGGGTGTGGTAGATGTTGGTGCTCAGCAACATTCTGACTCCTGCTTGTGACCAGGAGTCAGTGTGCTCGAGTGCCTCAGCAGTGCTGGGATAGGCAGCTGTGGCAGAAGCATCCACGCAGCATGCAGGAGCTCACACTGCATGCCACTGACAACATTGCATGTCCATGCCATCTGGGGACAACACATGTCAGAAAACCCCCTTAACTGTAGCACTGTGAAGCCCAGCTTCTGGCTCCTCTCAATTCCTCAGAACCTACAATAGCATACACATACTCCCTCCCCTCTCAGCCTTCAGAGGAGAGTGAGCCCCCGTGCGGGTTACAGCAGTTTCCTGAAAAGTCACGGGGGGGAGAGCTCAGTAGACCACAGGGGTTGATAAGGGGTATATCCCCGTAGGTTCAAGGGAGTCAAAAACAGAGTTAAAAAAAAAAAGGACCTGTTGTACATACGGGGTACTAGCACTCACTATCCACCCCTCTATTCCTCTCACTACTGCAGCTACTCCCTGAGTAACCACTTTACCCATCACTCTGTCCCAGCTGTGCTTGAAACGATTTATGGTTTTGGCATCCACCACCTCAGCTGGCAGACTGTTCCATGGTTCCACCACCCTTTCTGTAAAATGAAATGTTCTCATAACCCTCTAGAACCTCCCTCCCGTCAGTTGTCACTTGTGCCCCTGTGTCCATGAACTGTTACTTATGCTAAATAGTTCTTTGCAGTTCGCCTTGCTTATTCCTTTCAGGAACTTGAAGGTCTCTATCATCACCCCTCTCTCGTTTGGTCTTCAGCAAGTACAGTACATGTTCAGTGCCTTGAGCCAATCCTCATAAGATGTGTCCTGCTGGCCCTGAATCATCTTGGTTACCCTTCATTGCACCGTCTGTAGCCTGTCCTTATCTTTCCAGAGAGGAGGACTCCAGAACTGGGCACAGTAGTCCAGGTGCGGCCTCACCAGTGACCTGTACAGAGGTAGTAGTACCTCTTTTCTTCTACTGTAAGTACCCTTTCCGATACGCCCCAGCATCATATTTGCCTTACTATAGGCCATGTTGCTGTGGTTTGATTGTTTAAGTGAGTCACTGATGATGACTCCCAGGTCCCTTTTCTTAGCCCTAGTGCTCAGCTCTACCCTTCCCATCCAGTACTCTCTCCTGGGGCTACTGTTCCCTAGATGAATCACCTTGCACTTTCTGGTGTTTAATTTCAACTGCCAAACTTTAGACCATCTCTCTAGTCTGTGCAGGTCACTCTGCATCTCCTTTATTCCCTTGTCACTTTTTACTCTACTCAGTGTCATCTGTGAAGAGGGACAACTTGCCCAATTCCATATCTAATGTTTATTTATTTATTTTTATTTGTTTTACCAGGAAAGGCTCCATTGAGCAAGCGGATTTACAACTAGAACCCAACACGCGCTTCCCTGACACACTGTTGCCTGAGCCCGTAATCCTGAATGCAAAATCCTGACAGTGGGAAGTTAAGTCCCGGGGAAGCCAGGTGATGGGGCTGGAGGAGTTGGTTGGAAGGGGGTAGCTGAGGCAGAAAGACAATAAACAGAATATGGGGTAAAAAAACTTCTGCCTCAGCACACTGACCCTTCCCCCCTTGTCAGGTGAAGACCATTACCCATGAAGAGCCTTTTGTCCCAGAAGTCCCCTCAAGTCTCCCACAAAGTGGTACCCCATCTCCCGACTCCATCCTTTTAAGCACCCATTAAATACCTCGATCTCTCCCTCCTTATTCTGTCCTTTCCCCCCTCCCTGCTCCACACAGGTTTTGTGATGTCTAACCAGGACAGCGCAGGGGCGCTCCCCATTGAAGTCTATGGGGCTCATTTTCAAAATGTTTTTGTAAGTGACAAATACATTTCTGGTATATATGAAAGCCAACACTCAATAGAGGGTCTATTAGTTAAGTGGTGGCATTCATATATACCAGAAATTGCTTTATCACTTAAAAAAATGTTTTTAAAACAAGCTCCATAGACGTCAGTGGGGCACGCCCCCTGCGCTTTCCCTGGTTAGAGATCACAAAACGTCCAAGTGGTGTGGCCGGTGGACCGAGAAGTGGAAGGGGTCAGCCGGCCATCAGGCTCGGCCTGATTTATGATCCCTTCCCTTCCTAACAGGACTAATAAAAAAGAAGCTCTTTTATGGCTCCAAAGACTTACACTGCACTGAGGTAATGGGCTATAAAGCCCATAAGCAGCAAAAAAAAAAAATGTTGGAAATTCTCTTTAATTACCTGATTGTTGTACAGTCACTGTGAATATTATCACTGAGCTGCTATCTTATAGGGAGGCAGTATAGCGTAGTAGTTAAGCGCACTGAGCTACAAACCTGGAGATCTGGGTTTGAATCCCATCAGCCCCCACTTGCTTACTGCGTGACCCTGAGTAAATCACTTAACTTACTTGTGCTCCCAGATCACACCTGGAAACAACCTCTGGCTTAGTGTGCCCTTCCTGGTCAAACAATTTTCCCTTTCCTTATCAGTCTACACACTTTAACACAAATATGACTTGTTTGTATATAGTGCGTTGAACTGTATGCAACTTATTCTACATGTGTTGTGTCTTTTATTCTGTTTGTATGGTACGGGTATGGTTACAATTGTAAAAGAGACCTTTTTCTCTCAGTGTGCTCACCAATAAACTGATCAGTTGATTGACTGACTAGCACTTTTGAGAGTAGATAACTCCTATGACAACCAATGCAAAAAGTGCCATTCAAGTTCAAGTTTATTGCAGGAAAACTCCATTGAGCAAGCTCATTCACAAGGAGGTCCTGTGACATAAACACTTAAAGTACAAACACAGATAGGTAACAACAGTATATACATGAAATGCACGTTACATGATACAGGCTGGATATACATACAAGGGTACCACATAGGGTGACCGCAGGTGGTAAACATTGATATGAAACAGGGAAGCGACTTACAGTTTGCATACTGATAAATGAAACATGATGATTGGTGTGTGCAATACATATATTTTGGCAGCTAGAACAAACAACAGACTACAACTGATATGGGGGGGAGGAGTGATTTGATAGAGTAGCAGTGGAGCGTAAGCATAGATAAAGCCAGGAGTAGAAGGAGAAGGGAAAGCAGCTAATATGACAAATCAGTTATACCTTACCAGTGGATAAATATGGCACACATTGGGGAGGAAGAGACTTAATGACAGTTACAGGTGTCTTTTATTTTGGCTGAACTTAGCAATTTGTAGAAGTTTATTGAAACTGTATAGTTAGTTTCAATCACGGTTTGTAATTGGTTCCAAATGGAGGGAAGGGCATATGCAATAGCACGTTTACCAAAGGAAGTCCGCGTCCTTAGTATGTCAAGCATAATAAAGTCAGATTTTCTTAACGGGTGTGCACTATGTGAGATACTAATAAGGGAAGAGAGATAGCTTGGCAATTTCTGCAGGAGCAGTTTAAGAGTCCATAGCCCAGCATGGAGCAGGCGTCTAGTAGTAAGGGATGTCCAACCAATAGCTGCATGTAAGTCACAGTGGTGCGAACGGTAAGGGGAGTTGGTAATGAACCGTAACGCACGGTGATAAAGGATGTCCAGTTTACTTAGATTTGCAAGAGTGGTGGAGGAATAGATTACATCGCCATAGTCGAGTAGGGGGAGAAAAGTGGCCTGTACAAGCTTGTTTCGAGTTTCAAGGGGGAAAAGGGGCCTATTTCTGTAGAAGAAACCTGACCTTGCTTTTAACCTTCTAGGGACATCTTCGACGTGGTCATTGAAAGATAATTCATTGTTGATCCAGATACCCAGATATTTAAATTTGGTTACAACTTCCAGAGGCTCGTTTAGCGTGGTGACAATGAAGTCTTGGGCAAGGGTATTGGGGGGGCCTGTGACAGCACTGCGGGAGAATATCATCGCTTTAGTCTTCTTAGCATTGAGCAGAAGCTTTGTCTTTATTAGATTATGCTCAAGTTGTGCGAAGTCTGCTTGAAGCACTCCCTTGACTTCAGATAACGATGAGCCAGAAGTATACAACACACTATCATCTGCAAAAAAGTGCAGATTGGACGTAGATATGTTAGCATCTAAGTCATTAATGTACAAAGAAAACAAGATAGGGCCTAAGATGGATCCTTGGGTGACTCCTCTTGCAACTGGCAAGGCAGCAGAAAAAAAGCCTTCCGCCTTTACTTTTTGGGATCTTCCAGTTAGGTAGCTAGAGAACCACTGGATGGTATGGTATGTGGCACCCAACTTTGCAAGGCAATTGACTAATAGTTTATGATCAACAGTATCAAATTCTTAGCATCTATAGCAGAGATCCAATCATTGGTTACTTTTGCTAGTGCAGTGATTGTGCTATGATTAGCCCGGAAGCCAGATTGAGCTGGGTTAATGAGAGAGAAGGTTTCCAAGTGAGATTTTAACTGAATATGGATCAGTTTTTCGAGAATTTTAGAAAGGATCGGCAATATGGAGATAGGCCTATAGTTGTTTACATCGCATGGGTCACCAGATTTAAATAGAGGGAGGATATGTGCTGATTTCCAGCAGGACGGCACAGTAGCAGATGTAATGTGAAGATTGAAGATGTGGAGAATTGGGGCAGTGAGATGGGCGTAGCCTGACCTTAGGAAAAAGGGTTCCAAGCCATCGTCCCCTGCGCTTTTTTTGGTGTCTAAGTTAAGAAGAGAATCTTCTACTTCTTTATAAGTTATCTCACGCAGTTGGAAGGGGCTGGGTGCAGGACTAGATGTGGGGGGAGGGGTATGCTGGCTCACCACAGCACCAGCATAAGATGACGAGTCAAAAGCTAATCCAGCTGTGGCAAAGTGGGAGTTAAGTTCCTCCAGGATTAGGGACTTGTTTTCCACAATCTTGCCACTTGCAACTATCTTTGTTGGGACAGAGGGGGCCATGGGCTGGCTTTCTATAGCTTTGATAGTCTTCCATATTTTATGAGGGTTATCTTTAGCTTGTTCAAGAGTAGAAATATAATAGTTAGCTTTAGCAGAGCGAAGTTTTTTCACACAGTTATTCCTGGCTGTTCTAAAGGCGTGCCAATCCAAAGATTCTTTGGAATGTCTAGCTTTAGCCCAGAGCTTATCTCGAGCTATAAGGGCTGCCTTGAGATCCGAGGTGAACCAGGGGTTGGAATTGTTCCGTACCCTTACTTTGATGAAAGGGACATGCTTATTTATTATTGTAGTGAGTTTGTCATTAAGGATGTAGGCTGCCTTGTTGACATCTTTAGCTAGGTAGAGATCTTGCCATCTGATCATGCTCAGGTCAGACAGGAAGTTTACTGCACTGAATTTGCGAAAGGATCTTTTTGTTATAAAGATGGGTTGCGGCCGGTCTTAATTTGAGATCTTATGCAAGCAACAATTCCATGATCGCTCATGTTGTTGTGAAACACTGCCAAATGAGATATTTTGTGTGGATGGGTGGTTAGTACCACATCTAGAATGGAACTGTTGGCAGTATTTAGAGTGTTGTTCCTAGTAGGTTCACTGACTAATTGCCCAAGACCTAGTTCGTCACAAAGGGATTTGAGGCCGTGTGATTTAGGTGATAGCCAGTCCATATTTAGATCTCCTAGAAATATTGTTTCAGTTTTTGCATCTACGAACATGGATTTCAAAGATTAAGGACTTCATCACCTCAGGCGGGGTCTATAGCCACCTAGGATAGTGATACATTCCAAGGAGGGAGATGAAGGCTCAAGCGAACTAACTCAAATTCCTTGGCTAGAGATTTGCAACTAATATTGGTGACCAAGTACTTAGATTTGGCGTAGATAACCACACCCCCACCTCTAGACTCTCTATCTGCTCTAAATAAATTGTAGCCCTGCAGTGATATTTGTTGATCAGTGTTCATCTTTTTTAACCACGACTCAGTAATTATGATAAGGTCAGAGTTAACGTGTGCAGCCCAGGCTTGAAGCTGTACAAGTTTTTTAGGCAGGCTTAAAATGTTGACCATCATCATTTTGAGACCTGTGGCCTCAGCAAAATCGATAGGCGAGATAAGTTGTAGGGGGGGCCAGGGTTGAGCTCCACATTTCCTGAGCAGAGAAGAAGCAGAAGTATAACTTTTCTTTAAGGGAGCTTATAAGAATGGAGACTGCTTTTTATTTCTTGTGACAACCCATATCGTGCTGCATAAGAAGCGCACCACTGTAATGACAGCTGATCGTGATCAATGTAAGTGCTTGAGTAGACATAGGTGAGGACAGTAGCAAGGGGGTGTAGGCTAACCGGGGGGAATAGGCTAAAAGGGGAGAGGAGAATGACATAGTGTCTGCACGGTAGACCGTTATAACATTAGGTATTGATAAGGTACATTGGAGAACTGAATTGCATTGAGGTACTTCGAATTGCACTGTACTGCTGAAAACTCTGCACCTTAGGAGCAATAAAAACACAATAAGGAGAGCCATGGTCCCAGATTGACTAGTCAGTTGGGATGGCAGCAGCATGACAAACAGTATCAATACACTCACCCCCGCAAATTTCAAAACAAACCTGGCACCATTTCTTCCCTCTCTAAAGCCGACTGCAAACTGATCCACATAAAAATATGTCTTGCACAACAACTTTCTGCAGCACAATACACTTTCTGCACCACAATACTTCCATATGTTAAATTACTGATTGCTCCCTGCTGGCTCCATAGCCAATATCTCATATCAGTTGTTTACCTGGGGTTCACGTCATGCTCCTGCTGTGTCTGTTTTTGGACTCTTGTCTCCCAGCTCCACACAATCCTGGCTCCCAACTCCCACAACATCTCTGGATCGCTAAAATATGCATTTTTAATACAATGCTTTACAGAGCAGCTCCTGCTCAAGCTCCATTACTGCCTCTCTCCCTTGCAACCTGTGCTTAAAATAACACTCCCACTGCCTCACTCCTCGCTCTCCCAGTGCCGGCTGCTCTTTCACGGTCTCTCTGTCTCACCTAGCAGAACACCTGACCTCACTCGCTATCCTAACACTAACAAAATTATCATCAGAGAAGATAAAGTGTAGAGAGGGGCAGAGGGACAGTACCCCACAAATAACAAACAAACAAAAAAAAAATCACACAAACTCAAAGGGGGGGAGGGACACATGATATCTACAACCATAATCTACCTGGCAACAAGGGACTATTTAAACTACAACAAAGGACTGTTTAGTGCTGAAGAATATTTATATAAAAAAATTTGAAAATAAATAAAATACAAAACCATTTTTTCCTTTAAATTTCTTAATGTATAATAATCCTCTCTAGGGCATGGGTTATGGTGGGATTTACCCACTTTCAGTGTAAGTCACTCAGCCTGCAGCCTTGTGACACACCACACCAAGCGTGGGTAAATCCCTCCATAACCCACACCTGTTGTGGATTACTGCTTAATGCCACACCTCGGTGTGACAGGGCTGAAAAGTTGGGAGAATTAATTTGTCCTTAACAACATTAATAATCCATTTTTGGAAAAAATGCTACACTGGGGACGCTTTATAGATGACGTACTGTTGTTTTGGAAAGACACGTCAGAGGGTATGGAAAATGTTATTGAATATATGCATGTCACCAGTTGTAATTTAAGATTCACATATAATCAGAGTCAGGAAAGCATTTCTTATTTGGATGTTTTATTAAGTAAAAAATAAATGAGGCAGGGGTCTGGATACAGATCTATATCGAAAAGAGGTGGATGACAATACTCTGTTACTGTCCTCTAGTTGCCATCCACGGCACACCACCAAAATCATTCCTACTGGACAATTCCTCCGAGTCAGAGGAACCAGAGATGTGACACAACGCTTGCAGGAAAGAGGGTATAGCCATGTAAACATTGAAAATGCAAAAATGGCAGCAAGTACTAGGAATAGGTCAGATCTTCTAAGAGTAAACAGCAACAATGTGGCTAGTAATGATTCTTTTAATGTTGTCACAACATACTCCTCGTAGGAATCTGCTTTCACAAATATTGTAAAAAAAACATTGGCATGTTCCAGGAAGTAATCAGGGACTAAACAGCACATCAGAGGTACCTCCATAGATGTCTTTCAGATGTGCACCAACTTTAAAGAATCTTTTGGTGCATAGTCATTTTGTGGCTAAACAACCACAAACTTGGCTTAACGTTCGCAAAGGCTGTTTTCAGTGTAAGAAGTGTGTATATTGCCAGCATGCGAAACCGTGTAAAAAATTAATTAGTGTAAACACAGATAAGGAATTTGAAATAAGACGGGTAACTACCTGTAATACTGTTGGTGTTATTTCTCTAACTCAGTGCTCATGCTCAGCTTTTTACATTGGAAAGACCACCAGAAGTTTTAAGTTAAGGATGGGGGAGCACTTAAGGGCTATTCTACATGGTGATGTCACATATGCTACTGTAGCACATGTAGCATGTGCTGAAAATAAATTGGAACATAGTTTTTCATTTGTGGCAATTGATAAAGTAAACCCACAACCCTGGGAAGGAAATTTTAATAATTTCATTTTAAAATGGGAGACCTTCTGGATACTCAAGTTGAGGGCTATAGTAAAACTGGGTTTCAATGTGGGTTTTGAACTCCACCCGTATTTGGAGAAAAAGTAATAATGGGTTTCAGTCCATGTTTTTTTAAATAATAGATACTTGATTCATCAGCAGGACTTGCTTCTTTATTAATTTCAACATTGAGGTCGTTTTTAAATTATGCTGTTCTTTGGTGCCCCTGACTTTTATATATGACCCCCCCCCCAAACACACACACACATACTTGTTTTTGATGAGTTCTGGCTTTCTTATGAAGTTAGTGTTTACTGTGTGTTTGAAGCTGCTGTTAATACATGTGTCATCCAGTCTGTTTTGTGTGTTCTACAGTTATATAATTAACAATTAATGAAGGAATGACCAATAAGTTTGAAAATGTAATTGTGATGTCATGGTGAATGTCAGTTGCTCAATCAATCAATCAATCAATCAAAATCTTTATTTAGTCAGGCGAACATCATTGAGCGTAGCTCATTTGCAAGATGGACCTGAGTGGTCATACAAATAAGAGTACAAGTATTTTTACATGGACAAGATAATAACATAAACAATAGTACAATGACATAAATTGAGAATATACAAAAATTTACATATATACAAGGAACAATAAAATCACTTAACCTGAAAAAAAAATGGAGATAATAATAGATATAGCAGGGATAGTGTACAAATAATAGGGTCTTTATGGCTTTATAAGAATATAGCAACTGACTGGATAATAGAAGGAGAACTAAACAGAATGGAATACGGAAGGGGATGTAGGTTGGATGGGAAACTAGGCCTTATGGAAGCAATTGCAGGACTCTGGAAATAGGGTGGAGAATAATCTTTGAAGGATGATAAGGGTAAGAGGATATTTAGATTCATAGATTTTGGAGTGAGTTCCAAGTAACTGCTAGGAGTAGCTGATAGCAGCCCTCCCAAACCGGTGCAGGCATTGGGAACCTTTAACATGATGAGTTTACTGATCCTTAAGGTGTATGGCCTAGAAGTAATTCGGGTAAAACAGTCTGTGATATAGGAGGGGAGTTTGCCTGATAAAGCTTTGAAGATCCAGACTGCAGCATTCCTGTTTCTTCTATGTTGTAGGGATGTCCAATTAACTGCCATGTAAAGAGAGCAATGATGGGTGCTGGAGGGAAGGTCAGTAATAAATCTGATGGATCTATGATACAGGGTGTCCAGCTTATTTAAGAGGAAAGTGAGCAATGGCCATAGAAAGTCAGCATAATCAATGAGGGATAGGAATGATGCCTGGATTAATCTTTGTTTGGAGTCTCTGGTAAGGTAGTGTTTTATTCTGAAAACTAGGCCAAGCCTTTGTCTCAACTTTTTTAGTAGCTCTTCAATATGGACAGAGTAGTCAAGCTTATTATCAATCCAGACTCCAAGATATTTGAATTTGTCCACAAATTCCAGCTTCTCTCCAAGTAAGGTGGATAATTGTGGGATGATGGGTGATGGGGTAATGGCAGAGCAACTCTTTGTGGCAAAGAACATAGCTTTGTTTTTTGGCATTTAGAAGTCATTTTTTCCAATAGATTGTGTTGTAGGATGGAGAATTCTGACTGTAACAGTTCACAGGCTTTTGATAATGAGGATTGCTGACATATAATACAGTATCATCAGCAAACAGATGAATATTAGATTGAGAGAGGTTGGCATCGATATTATTAATATAAATGGCAAAGGATGGGGCCAAGAATAGAGCCTTGCGGTACACCTCTTAGCAGTGGTTTAGAGGTGGATAGGTACTTTTCATTTTACCAATTGTGACCTATCAGATAGATAGCACTTAAACCAATTGAGTGAGAGAGAATCCAGGCCTAGAGAGCTAAGGAGGTGATTAATGATTCATGATCCACTGTATCAAATGCTTTACTCAAATCCAGGAACACAGCACAGGTACTATTCTTCTTATCAAGGCAATCTGCCAATCGTTAGTTACTTTGGCTAGGCGGAAATGGTGCTATGCCTTGATCTAAATCCGATTGTGCTGGATTTGGAGGTTGTTTTACCCAGCTAGGCCCTTAACTGTGAATTTACTAATTTTTCAAGCATCTTGGATAGTACCGGTAGGATGGAAATGGGCCTATAATTGTTAAGGTCCATGGGATCACCTGATTTAAGTAGTGGAACTACTTGAGCTGTTTTCCAAGTGGAGGGAATGGATCCAGTAGCTAGGGAAAGATTGAAGAGATGAGTGAGGGGGGCAGATAAGGCGTGTGATGCTAATTTAAGAAAGTAGGGATCCAGGGAGTCTGTACCTGCACTCTTAGAAGTATCTAAATTAGATAGGAGGTCTTCTACTTCTTTCAAGGATATTGGATTGAAGGAGAACGTTGAAGTAGCCTTTTGTCCCACAGTGGATTGAAGGTTTAAAGATGATCTCAAGAGACTTGCAGGTGAGAGTCGAGATGCTAGGCCAGCTGTGGTGAAGTGGTCATTGAAGGTATTTAAGATTTCTTGCTTGCCCGTGATTTCTGTGTCATTTAATAGCAGTTTGGAGGGTAAGACAGGGGTAGAGTTTGGCCCAGAATTCCTTGATAGTACCCCAAAGTCTGGATGGGTTATTGTAGGAAGCATCTAATTCAGCTCTATAATAGGCAGCTTTGGCAATTCTTATTTGTTTTGTACATGAATTTCTTGCCTTTCTGAATTGAAGCCAGTCTTTGGTATCCTTTATTTTTCTTGCCTTTTCCAGAGTTTGTCTCTGGCTAACAAAGCTGATTTAAGGTCAGCAGTGAACCAAGGACAAGATCTTACTTTAGTTCTGATACTGGTGATTGGTGCATGAGTATTGAGAGCATCAGTGATGATGTCCTTTAAGATCTGGAGAGCTGTTTCAACTGAGGTTGTAAGGTAAAAGTCTTGCCAATATATTGTATTGCACAAATCATGGAGATATCCTGAGATGTTGAAATTCTTTTTTGACCTTTTGAGTACAAATTTTGCATGATTGGATGGTTTGAATGTAGATCTTATGCCAGCTATATGACAATGATCACTTACATCACTGGGTAGTACTCCTGCATGTGAATATAAATGAGGCTTGTTTACCAACATAATATCCAGGAGCGAGCTGTTGATAGAATTTTTTAGGTTAGTCCTGGTTGGATCTTTGATTAATTGTGTGAATCCATAGGTATCACAGAAGGTTACTAGTGGTGCAGATGCATTAGCTAGCCAGTTTAAATTCAAGTCACCAAGGATGATGGTATCTTCAGGGCCTTGATTGAGTATTGATCCTAGGTGGGATAGGAGTTTGAGGCCTGCAGAGGGGGGCCTATAGCAGCCAATCAATTTAAAGGAAGACAAGTTTGGAAGGGATATTTTAATTGACAAACATTCAAATTCCTTTGGTTCGGATGTATTGATGAGGCAGGATGCAGAGATGGTGTCCTTGATGTAGATGGCCACCCCACCACCCTGGAAGGGCGATCTGATCTGAAGAGCTGATAATTGGGAAGGTTTTATCACTGTCTTTTGTTGTAGGTCTGAGCCAAGTTTCAGAGATAACCAGGAAGTCAGGTAGAGTATGTACAGCCAGGCCTGTATTAAGGAGAACTTTTTAGAAGGCTGCAAGCATTGAAGTGAAGGAAACTTAGGCCATTTGGAGGTTAGATCAGCAGGGGATAAGAAACTTTCAATGGGGCCAGGATTTTTTCAATAGTACCAATACAGATCAGAAGGAAGAAGATTAGTTTGAGGAGGGCACCAAGTGAAAGGGATAGTGAGTGGTCAGAGCATTTCCTCCTCTTCTTGGGTAACCACTGTATAATGGGTGATGGTCCTGTTATATAGGTATGAAGTTTATCACAAAATAATAATCTGATGGACAGGCATAGTGGGTTAATATAAAGCCAGGATAAATGTAAGATACTTGAGGAATGTTGTAGGGTTAGAGACTTTATGTGGGATACCCCAGGGTTGCAGTGCAAAATGGCTGGATATAAATAAGGAATAAATGGGTGTCCACTGGGGATGGCAGGGGTGGGCAGACCATATTCACTACCTTATTCACCATGGCAAGGGGTATTCCATGATTATCATATGGGATTGGGGAAGATGAGAGGCTCAGGAGCAAAAGGAAGCAAAGTAGCATTGTGAAGGTTAGGAAGGGGTTAATAGAGGAAGGGAAATAGCTGTGGGCGTGGATTAGAGAAGTGGCGGGAGAAAGTGTATAAAAAGAATCAGAAAAGAAGTTGCTGTTGTACTGTTTACTCTGTCTCAATATGTGCACATCAGCCTTTGATAAAGGACTGCTAAAGTTCAAAACATGTCAGGCGTGTGCAGACTTTGTTCTGTTTTATTCCCAACATGGGATGTTAATAAATATTTATTGCTTTTTCATAAGCTGCAGTGTCTAGAATAATTGGTTGTGTGAGTGCCCAGCTTCCAGTTGGTGTTGTTCTTGCTTTCTGCCACGAGCACCACTACCCCAGTGCGCACCTTTTTTGTCTAAAACCTCAGAAGGTTAATCTTGAGATGCAGCACAAACTCTTTTGCAGAGCTATCAACAGGAGGTTACTTCTGGGACACCATGTTCTATTTTGTTGCACTTGCAAGGAAATTGACAAAGTTCTGATAAATTTTGTGAGAAACAGGATGCCTCTTGCAGGAAGTGGCAGACTTGGCCGCCAACATGGCATTGGAGTCGCCCAGACTGATGGTTCTGGGCGACTTCAGTGCCTGGGTCGACAACAAACTTTCGCCTTTTGGATAGCACTTCCTCCAGTTGATGACATCACTGGGCTTCACACAGGTTGTTTCTTCAGCCACCCATAATCATGGTCACTCTCTAGATTTGGTTTTCCTCCTGGGGATTGAGGCCTCTGATTTGGGGGTGGAACCTGTCAGTTGGTCCGATCATTACACCGTGAGGTTCAACTTTTGCATCCCCCTTGGTAGGTCTGCCTCTGTGGAGATGGTCAGTTACCGGCCCTTTACAGAATGTGAGCCCTGTAGACCTAGCGGCGGTGCTTGACCTCTCGGAGTTTCCTGATGCCAGCTCGAGTCCAGAGTTGTTGGTTCTAGCCTATAATAAGGCCATTTCCTCAGCCCTAGACCTGATAGCTCCTGTCTGTGTTCGTCCCCTTCGACTCCACCCCCGGGCCCTTTGGTTTGATGGATCTTTGTGGGAGTTACGGTAGGTGGAATGAAGGTTAGAGCGTCCTGTCCAGGGACATCGCTGTCGCTCAGAACCAACCAGCTCAACTCTACAGAACTGTCGACAGGTTGTGCAACCCAGCCTGTCTGCAACTCCGTCGAGCTTTTTCAAAAAAGGAGTGTGATGAGCTTGCTCATTTCTTTGTGAATAAGATGGGCGACATCAGGTCAGAGATCCGCTTGACTCGCTCTGTGGGGGACGCGGTTGATCGGTTCTCGGTCACTATACCTCATACTTCCTGGAGTACCTTTGACCTGCTGGAGTTTGAGGATATTATGTGGATTGTCCAGGGGATGTGCCCTACATGTTGTGGTTTAGATCCGGGCCCAACTTCCCTGATTTGGATTTGGGGTTGTTATGAGACCATTGGTCCATTTCTGGAGCTGCTTGGAATCGAGTGAGTTTCCGAGCTCCCTGAAGGAGGCGGTGGTGACACCCCTTCTGAAGAAAGCTTCGTTGGACCTGGACATTTTAGCTAACTACAGACCTATCTCGAACCTTCCCTTCATAGGAAAGGTTATTAAGAAAGTAGTGGCAATCCAGCTGGAGAACCATTTGACCATCCATAATTCTACGAACCTCTCCAGTCAGGTTTTTGTAAGAGGCACAGTACTGAGACTGCTCTGGTTCAGGTGCTCAATGATCTCCTGATGGTGAAAGATCGGAGAAACCGTTCCATTCTGGTACTCCTTGATCTCTCTTCAGCTTTTGACATTGTAGATCATGGGGTGCTGCTCAAGCACCTGAGGTCCATCTGTGGCCTGTCAAGTACAGTGCTCAGATGATTTACATCTTTCCTAACTGGTAGAACACAGAGAGTTGTGTCGGGGATTTTTTCTTCAGACTCTTTCCCTCAGTCTTGTGGGGTTCCTCAGGGCTCGGTGCTGTCCCTCATGTTGTTTGTAGTGTATATGCTATGCCTCAGAGACATTGTGAGATGGTATGGGCTGAGGTTTCACTGCTATGCTGATGATACCCAGCTGTACCCGTCTTTTGCCCCTGACCAGGTTAGTGCTCTCTCGGTATTTAGCAACTGCCTTGCTGAAATCCAAGACTGGATGAATTCGAGCTGGTTAAAGTTGAACGCAGGAAAGACTGAGGTTATAGTCGTGGACCTGGCTCACAGGATGGAGGGGTTGAGGACTGATCAACCCTTTGGATTATTTCTGGGGGGGGCACTCAGATCCTTACCGCAGAATGGGTGCTCGATCTGGGAGTGGTGCTTGATGACGGGCTGACCCTCCGTTATCAGGTGTCGGCAGTCGTTAAGTCAGCCTTTATACCATCTTAGGAACATTGCCAGGGTCAAACACCTTGTTCCATCTAGCGATCTGCCTGTGTTGGTCCATGCCTTTGTGACCTCTCACCTTGACTACTGCAACTCCCTTTACTTGGGGCTTCCTGGGGTTGATACCCGCCACTTGCAGCTAGTGCAGAATGCTGCTGCTCAACTGCTGACAGGGGAGTCTAGAAGGTTGCATATCACCCCTGTGCTGCGTGATCTGCACTGGCTGCCAATTCAGTGGTGGATCACCTTTAAGGTAGGTTTATTGACCTACAAAGCCCTACATGGACTTGGCCCCGACTACTTGAAAGAGCTTCTGATTCCTTACACCCCTGTGCGACAGCTTCATTCGACTGACGAGGGTTGCTGGAGATTCGAGGGTTACTTTGAAATCTTCTGGGGCCCGTGCTTTTATGTTTGTGGCCCCCACCCTCTGGAATTCTCTGCCCCGTCAGCTATGGGAATGCACGACCATGGGGAGCTTTAAACAGGCACTTAAGACTTTCTTGTGGAGTCAGGCTTTTTTTCTGAATTGTCATGATTTTATTGGTGGTTTATTTATTACTTGTAATATTTTTGTGGAATTTGGTTTTAATATTGTAAAGCGCCTTGGCATTTGAAAGGCGCTCAATAAATAGAGTTTATTATTATTATTAATGAAGTGAGGTTGCAGAAGTTAATAGCCAGGCAAAGACTTATTATAAAAAGGGCAGCAATCTTTTGTTAGAGGGAGAGACTGAAACTTAGAATTAGAGATACCCTTAGACGAAGGACTTTGTTTTCTCTGTTTGTATTACCTTTGTAAATAGTTATACTAAACAATTAAATTTTTTATTTTACTGTTATTGATAATAAAACGCGACTTGCGAATTCTGTAACTGCTCCTGGTTTTCCTATGCTTCCTGACCTGTGCCTCGACGACACTCTGGTGTGCAAAAAAAATCATTTACACATACCTCCTAATGCATTATTCTATGTATTGTGTTTATATTAAATTATGATAAGGGTGTTAGTAATTTGGGGTTTAGTTTAAATTGTGAAGTATTTTGTGTCATGGTATGTCAGCCCCTTCACACACCTACTGCCTAGCACTTCTCCGCCAGCTCTATCCTTTTCTTACCCCAGCTCTTCCTAAGCAGGGGGTCCTTGAAGGCGGTACATGGGGCAGAAACATTACCTACGGGTAAGTGTTTGGGCGAAACAGACTGGAAGCGTCAGGCCAAGCAGACATCCCGGGTTTAGGAGGGATACAGAGCGGGGGACCTCCGTGCCATATTGCGATCCCTAGAGGATCCCCTGGGAGTAGGGGTATGTAGCAGGAGGACAGGCTACTCCAGCTCCTACCCTTTGTGGTGTGTAGTGCAATATCAGATCCCTGAGGAATAAAAAGCCATGATATTGGATTCCTACAAGGATTCCGGGGTTGGGGGGGCTGCTGTGTCTCACCAAGACATGGCTATGTGATGACTCTGGGTCAGTTCTACAGGTCGCAACCGCAGTAATGATGATTCATTGCCTAAGGTAGTAGCGAGGGGTGGCAGCTTGGCCAGCTGCTTTAGACCCTGCTTGAAACTGACAGTGCACCCACTGAAGGAGATGAAGTTGTTTGAATGGGTGGCCGTAAAGGGTGATGCAGGTACAAGGTGTAGTAGTCTGCTGGTTTACCATCCCCTGGAGCAGGACCCAGAGTTCCAACAGGAATTTGTGGATTTTACAGACAACCTTTTGTTGAATGCCCCTAACTTGATTGTGTTGGAGGATTTCAATGTATGGGTCAACACTGAAACCTTACATTTTGCTCAGCAGTTCCTCCAGTTGATGGATACACAGGGCCTTACACAGGTAATTTCCACTGCTACCCATGAGCTCGGACACATTTTGGACTTTGTTTTCTCACCGGGGCTGCACATTTGGGGTGTCATGGTTGATCCATTGGAGTGATCAGATCATCACGCTGCTCAGTTTTTGGCAGGGACCCCCCCTGACAGAATCTCTCCCCTGCAGAGATGGTTCAGTACCACCCAAAATGTGATCTGCAGCCTGAGAAGATCCTGGTGGCACTGGACATCTCGGGTGTAAAGGCAGGAAGCAATGGTACAGTCATGGTCATAGATGGTTATAAAAAAGCCGTTGTCAAGGCCACTGGTTTTCGATTTTTGCTCGAAAATCTGGTAAAATTCCAGAATTAGGGCTGCCTGAACACCGGTAAAAACAAGGATTTCATGGAATCTGGCATTTTATACCAGATAAGTAAATATACAAAACTTGTGTTTTTCTTATAATTGCTTCCTGTACTATTTTAAATTTGCTTTATTTAATGCTCTGTATATTAAGTCTTCTTTTATTCTGATTATTTATACACATACTAAAAGAATGACAGCAGAATCCCGGTAAAATCCAGAAATTAGAGTAACAATAACCAGTGCAATTCCGGAATCTGAAGTCTTGAAAATGGAATTTCATTGTTTTAATCATCGTAAATCAGTGGCCTTGGCCATTATGACTGCACTGGACTCCATCGTGCCAGTCTCTGTCCACCCACTGACCTCCTGCTGCAGTTTGTCATAGTATAACAATGAGCCAGGGCAGTTGAAGGCTACAGGAAAGAGACTGGAGTGTGTCTGGAAGATGTTTGGCTCAGTGGACGATAGGATGGCTCGGCGGTAGCAGTAGAAAGACTATTAAGCCAGCAGTAACTCTGAAACAGGCAATTTTCCTGTGGCAACCTGTTGCCTAAGGGAGGAATAGACTTGCTCAACTCCTCCGTACTGTTGATAGGTTAATTCATCCCTCCTGTCTGCAGTCCAGAGGAGGTTTGTCCCAAGATATGTGCTCCAAGTTTGACCTGTTCTTTCTGAACAGAATATCTTTTATTAGGGCCTTAATCTCTACAGGTGGCCTGCTAGGGGCCGTCAGTAGTCAATCAAAGAGGTACTGGGTACTTGGGGGGGGTTGGAGTGAGTTTCATCCAGTTTCTCTGGAGGAATTTCACATGGTTCTGTCTGAACTGTGTCCCACCTGCTGTGACTTGGACCCGGGACCTACACAGTTGTTGGTGGACTGCTGCATGTCCCTGAGTCTGGCATTATCTGGTACTCCTTTTTAGAGGGTTATTTTCCCATGCCACTGAAAAACCTGTGAAAAAACGTGTTATGACCCGGATGTGTTTGTGGAAGGCTAGCAAGAAAGTGGTGGCAATGCAGCTTGAGGCTCACCTTGAGAGGATTGACATCTATTAACTATTCCAGTCAGGTTTCCAGTCTTATCACAGTACAATGACCATGCACTTCAAGGTGTTAAATAATATGCTCTCGGCAAGAGATAAGGGAGCGGTGGTCTATTGTTGTTTTCCTTGATCTTGTATTAGGATTTAACACCATTGACAGCAGAGTAGTGATAGAATATCTTGGGAATATGTGGGACTAACTGGTACAACACAGAAGTGGTTTGAGTCCTTCTTGTCCAGCACATCGCAGCGGGTCATGATGGGACCTTTCTTGTTGCGACTGGCTGCAGTCAGTTGTGGTGCTCATCAGTAATTGATTCTGCCCCCCATGCTTTTCATGGTGTAAATGCTACCTTTAGAGCAGGGTATTAGGTGGCATGGTGTGAGTTTTCAAAGCTTGCAGATAATACTCAGTCATACATGTCCTTTACATTGGATGGGCACGGGGTGGGGGGGTCTCTGCTGGGCTAATGTCTTTAGGAAATAACAGACAGGATGGCCTCCAGCTGACTGGGTGTTAATCCAACCAAGACAGAGTTCTTGTTGGTGGAAACAGGTACTGTCAGTTTGACTGCTAGACTGTATTCCATTGTTCTTCTAATGTTACTGTTCATTTTACTTGCACCATCTGGCAACTGTGGATAGAGCAAAACATTTGGGCGTTAATGTAAACGCTAGGCTAATGGTTGAACATCACGTGTTGGCTTCTGGGCCATAGTGGATATTTAGAACTTCGGAATATTTGCCAGATAAAGCCCTATCTGATGCAAGAGGATCTGATGCCCTAATACATGCGTTTGCTACCTAGAGGCTTGACTACTGTAATGCTCTTTACCTGGGGCTATCAGAGGGATTGGTGCATCACCTGGCTGTACCCAATGTAGAATGCTGCAGGCAGGGTGATCTCCCAGGTCACTGTATTCAAATTATAATACACCTGCACTGTGGCATCTGCACTGGCATACCACATGAGGTGGCACAACAGGTTTCAGGATCACTTTGTCAACATACAGAGCTGTGCATGGTTTGGGTCCTGACAATTTTAAAGATTTGACCTGGTATGTTCCAAGACACTCACACTGCTTCACCAGGGAACTACTACTGGTCACCCTGAGGTCACGCCTAAAACAGTCTGGTTATAGGACATTCTCTGTGGTGGTCACATCCATCTGTGACTCATTGCTGTACCATCTAAGGAGTTCACCCTTGGTAGGAGCATTTAAGTAGGGACTAAAGTGTTACCTTTTTACATTGACATTTGGTATTGATGACTCAATATAAGAATTTGTACATCTGTTTCTTTTATACTGCTCTTATGTATGTATTAATTTTTTTTTCTACTGCATTATTTTTTGTTAATGTTCTTTTTGTGAACTGCACTGGGCCCTTCTGATAGATAAATAAAATTGCTTTGCCCTGGGCTTGATGTCAGAAACGGTCTTTAAAAGGTTGCAATAAATTGTGGGTGAAGCATCTTTTTATTGATCTGTTCTAAACTGAGATGCAAGCATGTTCCTTATGTTGATTTACATTAAATTGTTACGCAAACAATAATTTCTGTATACTGTAGATCTATGTCACTTGAGGTAAGGTTATATAAAAAATACCTTTTTGGTATAGTACATAGATACATAGATACCGTCGGCAAATAAGGGCCTATGGCCCACCTAATCTGCCCATTTGAGCTTGTTAGATCACTTTAAGTTTGCCTAGAAATCTTTTGCTCCTTACCCCGACCTCCAGGATTCTCTTATGTCTATCCCATGCATTCTTAAATCCCGTGATTGTTTCAGTTCCCACCACTTCCTCAGACAGGGTGTTCCACTTGTCCATCATCCTTTCTGTGAAGAAATTCTTCCTCACGTTTCCCTCCAACTTCACCCCATGCCCTCTAGTCCTGGAACATCTTTTTTTGCTGGAAAATAGTGTTTTCCTGCACCCTGTTCCTCCCGTAAGGTACTTGTATGTGTCTATCATATCCCCTTTCTCCCCTCGGGAAGGGGGTACACATTCAAGTCCTTCAGCCTGTCCTCATAGGACTTGTGATGCAAGCCCTGTACCATCTTTGTTGCCCTCCTCTGAACCTTCTCCACCCTGACTATGTCTTTACGTAGGTAAGGTCTCCAGAACTGGACACTGTACTCCAGGTGGGGCCTCACTAGTGTCTCGTACAGTGGAATTATGATCTCCCTTTTCTTGCTGGTGATGCCGCTGCTTATGCATCCCAGCATCCTATTTGCTTTACCTGCCACCTTGTCGCACTGTTTCCCTACCTTGAGGTCATCAGAGATGATAACCCCAAGGTCCCTTTCCTGCTTGATGTATGCTATATCCCCCCCAACTGATATCTTGTTCCAGGGTTTTTGTGCCCCATATGCATTATTTTGCACTTTTTTGCATTAAATTTCAACTGCCAAACCCTTGACCATTCCTCAAGCTTCTGCAGGTCCCTCCTCATTCTGTCTGCACCCTCTGGCATGTCTACTCTGTTACAGAGCTTCGTGTCATCAGCGAACAGGGAAATTCTGCCTTCTAGGTCCTGCGCAATGTCACAGATGAATATGTTGAATAGGACCAGTCCCAGCATTGATGCCTGCGGTACCCCACTGGTCACTTCCCTCTGTGGAATGACAGCCATTTACCACCATCCTCTGTGTCCTGCCACCCAGCCAATTATCCACCCACTTCACTACTGTCCTGCCCACTCCTATGTTCCCCAGTTTGTTTAACAGCCTTCTGATGCGGCACTGTGTCAAAGGCCTTGCTGAAGTCCAGATAGGCCATACCCACTGCCCTCCCCTAAACCACCTCCCTTGTCACCCAGTCAAAAACTTCAATGAGGGTGGTCTGGCATGACCTCCCCCTGGTGAAACCATGCTGCCTTGGGTCCTGTAGTCCATTAGCAACCAGATGTTCCACCAATCTCTACTTCAGTAGTGCTTCCATGATCTTCCCCACTACCGAGGTCAGGCTGACTGGTCTGTAGTTCCCAGCTTCCTCTTTGTTCCCACTTTTATATAAGGGGACTACATCTCCTGTTCTTCAGTCTTTGGGTACCTCCCCTGTTTCCAATGATTGGCTAAACAGGATTGCCAGATTAGGGTGCACCCCATCTGGCCCCATTACTTTATCAACTCTTATTGCTTCCAGTTCCTTTAGGACTCTTTCCCGTGTGAAGGGACGTGTGTCCATTTCCGTGCCCTTCCCACCCATTGTAATCCCTTTAGGCCCGTTACCTTCCCTTTCCTCAGTAAAGAATGAGCAGAAATATCTGTTCAGTATGTCAGATTTACTGTTGTCATCCTCCACACTGCCCCATCCTCCTCCTTTAGTCTCACTATCCTTCCCTTTACCCTTCTTTTTTCGCGTATGTACCCGTAAAAAGTTTTGTCCCCTCCAACCACTGATTTTGCGATGCACTCTTGTGTCTGAGCTTTGGCTTCCCTTACTGACCTCCCTGCCTCTCTTTGCTTCTCCTGGTACTTCTCCCTATCCTCTTCTGCCTGTGTCTTTTTTGTATTGCCTAAATGCAATCTTTTTGGTTTTGACTTACTCCGCTACTTCCTTGGAAAACCATAATGGCCTCCTCTTCCTTTTCCCCTTGCTAACCTGCTTAATGTATAATTGTGTTGCTCTTGTAACCCCTGTTTTAAATATTGCCCACTGTTCCTCCACCCCTGGTTCCCTCCCCATTCCTGTTAGTGCCTCTTTCAAGCATGTCCCCATTTTTCCAAAATCTGCCCTCCTAAATTAATTTGATTCAAGACGCAATAGCAACTAAACACAATCAAATCCACTATCTGGGTATACAGATAAATGTAGATACTACTAAACTTCCAGATAAATTACCAGAAACTATGGGGAGAAATGCAACAGGATTTTGATAGATGGGCACTGCAACCTGTGATGGTGGTGGGACATGTAGATACAGTAAAAATGAACCTGCTCCCTAGATTTATTTTTTTTATTCAATACTACCCCTACAGATCCCAGTCTCCTATTGGACACCACTCCTTAAGGGCATTCTCAAATATATATTTTTTTTTGGGGGGTGGGGTTGCAGGGCCTGCATCAGTTATAAAACTCAGACACGTTCAAGGGATAGGGGAAGGCTCTCCCTACCAGATCTGAAACAATACTATCTGGCCGGACAGATGATGGTAGCTTGCACCTGGGCAAAGCAAGGACATTCTTCGGGATGGTATAACATAGAAGATTTGTGGGAGGGGAATAGCCCTCGTTTACTTTGGCCTTGTTCCCAGTGTCCCCTGAGTGTGTAAAAATATCACCAGTGAATGGGTAAAACACACCCTGCAAGTGATAAACAGGGTCAGGAAAAAATTAGATTCAGAGACTTTGCTGGGTCCTATGTTTCTTATTTGTTATGATCTGGAATTCATGCCCCCAAGACTAGATAGGGGTTATGAAAGATGGGAACAACAAGGCTTCACTCGTTTCTCACAGCTGCTAGGGCAGGGATCATGCATTCAAGAATTATACTCACAATTTTTGACATTAGGTGAGTAAAATATAATTTTGATGAGTAAAAGTTTATTTTATTTTATTTTTATTTATTTATTTTATTTTTAATTTTTTTGCACCTGGGCAAAGCAAGTATAAAAGTATGTCAAGCTTGAAAAAACAGCACCTTTTGAAGTATCTGTGGAGCATTTCCAAGGGTTGGGAAGAGTACCGGTACTCATCAAAAAAAGTATTTAAAGAGTATTTCTTAAAAAATCAGTGAGTAAAACAGGCCAGTACTCACCTTATCTGGAGCACTGGGAACAAGCATAAATGATCACTCTGATTCTCTTGTAAGGCAGGGGAGGCTGTGAGGGCAAAAAGGTAGGTCTTTCTAAGGTACACGGTGGTCAAAGAGGATAACGAAAGAGAGGAATATCAGGCAAAATTAAAGGAGGCAAAGGCTGCGGTAAAAAGGGCAAAGGCAGACATAGAGTTGTGTATTGCTGAGGGTGTGAGAGAGGGCAAAAGGAAATTTCAGATACATGTGGGAGAGAAGGAAAGCTAGGGGAGGGACTGGCAGGCTAGCTGACAGGGGAAGACTGGTGGAAGATGAGGAGCAGAAGGCCAGTGTCCTAAACAATTACTTCTGCGCAGTGTTCACAGTAGCGGACGGTGGATCTCTACCATAAAGTGATATCAAGGCAGTCACACAGGGTTGCAGGAAGTGGAGAGCATGGTGATCACGTCTGAATGAGTAGGGAAAGGGTTAGTGGCCTTAAGGGCAAACAGACGGCCTACACCCAAGGGTACTTAGGGAACTTGCTTCTGGGCTGGCAGGGCCCTTGTCGAAGCCATGTAACAACTCACTGGAGTTTGGGATAGTCTCAGGGGATTGGAGAACTGCAGATGTCCCACTCCACAAGGAGAAAACAGGGAGGATCTAGACAACTGCAGACTGGGGAACTGTACCTCCATCATGGGAAGATCAATAGAGATCACTGCAAAGAAAAGACTAGTAGCCTACTTAGAGAATATTGGGCTGCAGGTCAGGAAGCGGCACAGGTTTGTGTTGGGAAGATTGTGTCAAACAAAGCTGATTGTTTCATCTGGCTCACTAGGGCAGTGGACAGAGGCCTACTTTGACTGCAACAAAGCCTGTGATTCTGTGCGCCACAGGAGGCTGCTCAGAAACGCTAGAGGACTTCGGAATAGAAAAGAATATAGTCAGGTGGGTGGGAAACTGGTAAGGGGAAGGGCAGCTGAGGGTGGTGATTAATGGGATCAAATCTGGGGAGAGGGGGTCACAAGTGAGGTGCCAAAGGGATCAGTCTTGGGACCTGTTCAATTTAATATGTTCATTAGTGACAAAGGGGAGGGTATCCAGGGTAAGATGTGTATCTTTGCTGACAACACAAAGCTCTGCAGCGAGGTGGAGAGTGAAATGGAGATGAGGGGGCTTCAGAGGGATCTAGAAAGGTTTGGGAGGTGGTCAAAGGCAGTTGAGATTTAATGCCAAGAAGTGTAAGGTGATGGACTTAAAGAATAAGAACCCATACACAGAGTACTGGTTTGGAGGGCTTAAGCTGGGCACATCAGCAGAGGAGCGGGATCTTGGAGTCCTCATCAGTGATTCACTCAAGCAAACCAGCCAGTCCAACAAGGCCTATAACAATGCATCTAGGATGCCGCAGTGTATATTTATTTATTGAATTTTGTTGACCGGTAGGCCCACTGAGACTAGAAGTCCCTTTTCAGGGGTGACCGGGGGTGGGGTGGGGGATACAGAAGGTAACCAATTGAAATTGAACCAGATTAAGCTGTTGGTGGTATTTTCAGTGTATTGGAGCGATTTTGACATTAGGGGGAGGAGGGAGGTGATACTACCTCTATACAGGTCACTGGTGAGGCTTTACCTGGAGTGCCCAGTTTTGGAGTACTCACCTGAGAAAGGATATTGTAAGGATGGAGTCAGTGCAGAGAAAGGTCTCTAAAATTATTCAGGGCTAGCAGGGCAAATTACATGAGGAACATATGAAGGCCCTGAACATGTACTCTTTGGAGGTCATATGGGAGAGGGGGGACAGGTTAGAAACTTGTAAGTTCCTAAGCGATATACTGTATAGCAGTTTATATTCACTCCCTTTATATTTAACACTCCAAGCACACCCCCACATGTTCACTTCTTGCAAGGACCTGTTTGTTAGAAATAGAGATGCAGTCACGAGGGGTATGATTAGATATTTGTGGGTGGTAAATTCAAGAAGGATGTGAGGCTTTTTTTCTTCACTGAAAGGGTGGTGGAGCCTTGGAACAGATTACTGGTGGAAATTGTGGGGAAAAGGACTATTAATGAGTTCAAACATGGGTGGGACAGGACCAGGGTACTTGTAATCCCACTCAGGGGAACCAGGAAGGGGGAGGAAGCAGATAGGATGGAGGGTATGAATAACCCACTGCAGCACTAGGCTGGTAAGGTAATACTAACTATGGTCAGGGTTGAGGGGCCATCAGTCTCCTCCTGAGATCATATTCTGTGTTTCTATGTTTCTGCAAGGTCATTAGAGACACATAGGAGGCAAGCCACATAACTTACAGTAGGATATCTTTCTGCAACCTGTTGTATCACATACTGGAGGAATAAATTTATTATACTAGCGTCACTCTGATGATGATACTAGATCCCCTCTTTCACTCCTTTTGTCATTTTTACCTAGGACTATCCCCCGCGTTCCCATCACTGCTTGCTCTATCCTGCCCTCTCCCTCCCTCCCCTCTTTTCATGCCTGGTGCTTTTTTCACTGTGTCTCTTTTATACCCAAACTCTGGTTTTGTTATCTTCCCTCCTACCTTACCTCCCTCCTTCTCTTTCCCTCCTTCCTGTTACCCTCTCCACAGCAATTTTTCCCATTCAGTTTCTGTTCCATCTAGGAAATCTAATGTTAGTCAAACTGTCTTCTCGTTTTGCTTTTCTAAACTTTGGTCCACCCTTCCCCTGTCAATCTGTTCTGCCTCTTCTGCTTTCTCCCTTAAGTCTCTTCTTTGTGAATTTTCTGCTCCACCTGCAACTGTCCATGACACCCTTACCTTTTTGATCTCTTCCCCCTACTCATAATGCAGTGACCATATTATTTTCCCCCCTTCCCCCGCTATGCCTGTAGGGGTAATTTCCTTAGCCTATCCAAACTCAGTTTTTTTATCCACCGCATGCGCCTTGCTGTACATTTATGCCTTGCAGTGTTTATGATTGCTCCATGTGATGTATTGTGTTGCTTGTACATTATATGACTATTATTTTTGTAATGCTGTAATTACTGTTTATTTTCTTCCCTCTTGTACTGTCTCTTGTATCCATTCCCTCCAGGACACATCTGGAAACGAGGCTGTTATCAACTCAGTATGTCTTTCCTGGTGAAACATTTAAAATAAATAAAATAAATAACTCTACTATGAACCAGAAGTGATTCTTAGAATTGATAGAAACATGGGTTAGTTGCAGCAGGACATGGGCGCGCTGCAAGGAAATATAGAGCTAGCGCTTCAAGTGTCAGGGCCAGCGATGAGGACTGAACATGCAGTCATGACAGGTTACAGTTTAAAGTTTAAATACAGATGCCATTTCAAACAAACTGTTCTGTTTGCCATGCCGGGGGAGCATGACAGGAAAGCCGTATGGTCAGTGGCATGGACATCACTCCTGCTCTCACTATCGCCCCTTTAGCCATGCAGTGCCACAAAACTACATCATCTGTTTTCCATTTCACTCTGGTGATTATGGCAGCATTTGTTTTTTGTTCTGTGAAGTCACAATGGCAGCAGTAGGTGGCTGTTATCACGCTCGCTCGGTAAGCAATACAAAAATGGCGGCTGGCCAGTTTCAGAATTCTGGGTGGAACAATAATATGCTCAGGTAAACAGGCAGCTGGCACAGGAACTCGATGTTTCCCGGTCCCTGTTGCCACATAAATGCATGGCTAGAGAGGGGTCTCAGCCAATCAGAGACCAGGAAATTACTTGCCCATTTTCTTAAGCAGTACAGTGGTAGGAGTTGATTGTCTTGGGTTGTGTTACCAAATCGAGGTGGTCTAGCTAGGTAGCTGTTCTAAATGTTCAGGAAAAGACCAATAGCAGCATGCACATGGACTGGGATGCGATAATCATTGTCCGTTAATACATCAGGTGCTCTTGCACCAATTAACAGCACGTAGGCGTTTTATGAGTCTATGCAATCCTTCAGTAATATGTCCCTCAATATAGAATAATGTTCAAGGAGCAAGGAGTCCAGCTGTATTAAAGGTGAACTAGCCAGATGTAAACTCTGCTAACTACAGCACAGCACTAAAAATGCAGCTTTTCAATTATCTGCATAAAACAGCAGTGAACTTGGACAATAGAACTAGAGTCAAGTGACTTAATCCTTATCTATATAAACATTTGTCTGGTGGAGAAGTTGCCTATCTGTCTGCAGAGGTAGCATCTTCCCACTCAGTAATTATCAAGGTAGTGCTCAAAATGGTTGGGGTAACAATGCTGCGTATTCAAAATAGTGGCTGAGCGCATATAGCGCCATAAACATTAGTCACAAGGCCTCAGCCATTTGGGGCATGACGGCTTCCTGCTATTTCCCATAGCCAAGCCACGAATGAAGGAAGGAAAGAAATACCGGTTTAAATTAGATAGCAGTAGCTAAATTTATCAAGGCAGCCACCACCTCAGACATCAGGTGCCTTTCACAGTCAATTAAAGGACCCAACAGTACCCAAGCCTATGTTAAAGCAACATTTACAAACATTCAAGTCACATACATTTACTGTGTGTTAAGTAAAACAGTTTTTAGGAGTCAGTACTCCCCTTTATAGTCACTTGAACAAGGTTGATGGACAAAGTCTATTTTAATGGCCTCAAGGTGCTTACCCATTTCCACGGGCTCAAGAAACATGAAAGTTTAACCCGAATAGTTAATCCGGAGTCAGGCGAGGAGTTGCAGTGAGTGATGCCAAGAGTACGGAGACATTCTGTTACTGCCTTGAAGCTTTTGCGACACTTCTTGGTTGCAAAGTGTAAGGGTGGGAAGAAATAAACCTGTTTTCCAGTGCCCAGTTTAAATCATCCTCTGGATTTAGCTGCTAAGAGAATATCATCCTGAATGTGGGAGCCAGAAGTAACCGCCATGATGGTGCAAGGTTGGTTGTCCACAGGTTTTTTCTGGGGTTAAGACAGTAGAATTTGCAATTAACCTTGTAAGTCCAAATGTACCTTTTGGGCAAATAAGTAAAGTACATAGGCTTTCAAATCAGTACCTTCCAGGGATTCCGGAATCCGCAGGATCTGCATATTGTTTGCTCTAGCTCCATTTTCTAGCATCTCAAGCCTGAGTCTCAGGAGCTTGTTTTCAGCCAGGGTTCCCGCCACTGCTGCTGCAGAGGTATTAGCAGAATCTGCTGCATGTTTGGTCTTGGAGGCTACAGTATCCATTTGGGCCTCTATGGTGGTAACTTTGGTGACTAGGGGGCCATCTTTGTATCTAGGTCCTGTATAGCTTGCAGTAATGCTGCATTCGATAGTTCTGTCAGGCCTTTCCATTACTGGCCAAAACTGCTGCGACGTTGTTTCTCTGGCGGCTGTTGTACTTTCCCCTTATCCACATCACGTTGGACTGTCTGTTGTGGTTTCCCCATAAATATTCTGACTGAAAATTCGGCTACCCATTCTATACCACTGTGGCTTGCACCACACTTATTTGTAGGCCAAAGATTCACTATTTAAAAACATTTTTATTGGCTAAAAACAACAAAAGTTGCTGGAGCTCTGAGGTTGCACATCTGCTGGTGCTGACCACGCCCCCCAGGATACATCTTCCATCACATACCCATCCCAAGGAGTAAGCCAGCTCTGGACTTGAAAGATCATCAGTCATAACATTTAAAGTTGGTCTGCACTGGTGAGTTCCTCTTGAGAACTGAAAATATTGTAAACACACACAAACTTTTCTCATAACTTTTATGATCTGTAACTGCTGCGCATCACTCCAACTCTGTCTCCTCTTCCTAAAATGGACGCGCCATCCCTCTCGGTCTCCTGACGACGCTATAAACAGCCATGAGTAGGGCTTCAGTTAACTCCATATTGGGAGTATGTGACTTCCAAAAATAAGGCAAAAACTTCCAAAATAAGGAGTGAGGAAGTCACTGATATCCAAATGTAAATAACAAAATTGGATGACTTCCAAAACTGAAGGCACAGAAGCCAAGAAATGATGGATTTTTCCCAAAGAAATTGTATTTTACCAATAATGTTTATAATAACGTCCATAGACAGATCCTTCCTAGAATACTGGCTTCCAAATTGTGGGATTGGGGAAGTAGTTTGGCTTCCAAAAAATTGGAATGACTTCCAAATTTTGACACGTGGAAGTATTAGACTTCCACTGAAAATAAATTAACAGAACCCTTGGCCATGAGGAAAGTGCCATATTTCTTGGCAGAAAGGTGCCAGAGTGATCTGGCAGTCACATATTTTACAAATGTCTTTCTGAGGCTGTGAGTACTCTGACCAAAATACCTCAATAGGCAAACAGTAGCTTAGTGCGAACTTGAACATATCTGCCTTTCCATAGTTAACATAAAACAGCTTAAGGTCTCACAGTTATGAAAACTTTAGCCTAATAATTACACCAATACAATTTAAAGCAGACTGTTAGCAGTATAGTAACCCCCCCCCCCCCCAAATGGTGGGGGCTTACCTGACTTTCTGTCTGCCCCTGGACTGCCATCCACCAGTTAATCCTGCTCACTCCAGCTCCAGGGACTGCAGCCTGGTGGGGGACCAGAGAAGCACTGCTCGGTAGTTCTGTCAATATTCATACAGCTCCTGACCATGCAAGCTGAGTGCTCGCACGCATCTTAATGGGACTAAGCACACCCAACCTGAGGATTGCACTATTTCACACTGCAACCTGCAGCCAGGACAGTGAACTTCCCCAGTGTGCTCCAGCCCCAGGGACACCAGTTAGGCTATAAGGGGGGCTTGGAGGCACACTGTGAGAGAGCAAGAAAGCTGCATGAGTTTGGCGCCATTGCGACATGAAATAGCAAACTGACAGCCACATCAGAAGAGAGACTGCACAGTGTGTGGGGAGAGCATCTCCTGGAGCTCCCAACGGGGCAAAGAAAGCCCTGTTTGACAGTATACCACCACTGGAAAATAAAGCACAAAGTGTGCTATAGAATGGGGGGGGGGGGGGTGCATCCAGCATAACAGTTGTGCAGGAGCCCTGCAAAAGGACTGTGTTTACAGCAACTGCTTCTTGCTAACCCCTGACCTTGCGACCAGCTAGAGGTTAGGGATTGTAACATGTGGTTACAGATGCATTCTGGGAGAGCGACTGTGCTGTATTCTTGGTACCCTTTTCACTAGCTATAGGCTGTTTAATGAACATTCTGCATACTAATTCTAGAGACTGACAGCCCTGTATGCCAGTCTGAAGCTGCCTTTGTCCAGGGAAATGCTGAGAGCAGTTTCAGAATCCAGCAGTCAGCTCTCAAAGAGTGAGGAGACTTTGTGCTTCTGGCCAGAGCCAACTCAGGGAAGATTGCCTGGGCTTCCACAGCCAACCTTCAGGAGGTGACTTAAAGGTTTCTACAACCTACGTGATACAGAGCCTGAACTGTGTGCCTGCTGAAAGTGTTGGCATGACATTTTTCCTTTGAAAGAGACTGAAGCCTGCCTTGCGAGAAAAGGAGGTAAACATGTGTCACAGCTGCCAGCCTCTGGGCACCAGAGACTGCGTGAGTACATCTGTGTTAGAAAACCTGCATTGAGCATGCTCACGGTCTGGGAAAAGGCTGGTTAGTGCTACTGTCCAGTACTAGTTGGCAGCCTGCACAACGGTTTTGAAGCCTAGATGTGAGTTTGAGGTATGTGGCCCCTACTCCCTAGACTGGCCTGTCCTGCAGAGGAGGAGCAGCGAAGAGCTAGAGAGATCCAGAATACTACAGATGCAGAGGGCCTG
Organism: Neoceratodus forsteri; assembly: GCA_016271365.2. Lineage (NCBI taxonomy): Eukaryota > Metazoa > Chordata > Ceratodontiformes > Ceratodontidae > Neoceratodus > Neoceratodus forsteri. The sequence continues at coordinate 351,712,910 of CM057456.1, forward strand.
ATCCACATCCAGAAGCAACTGAGACCTACATCTTTGAACTTCTCCCCTTCTACTGCACAGTTGATCAGCTACCTGAGAGAAGCTGCACCTGCAGAGAGGAGGAGAAGGAGACCATTTTGTCAGGGAAGCTGGTAGCACCAAAACCATGTGTACTCTCAGGGCTTGCCCTGCAACTGGGATTTTGTACAAAGTTTGCCACCAAAGCTGGCCATCAAACCAGGATCTACAAATACCTCCGCTGAGATTTGCTATTTTAGCAGTTGCATGTCCTTTGGGGTTTGGGTTTGAAAAATGTTTATTCTGCTGGTTTTAAAGTGCACCATTACTGGCCAACCACCTGCAATGTCACCAGACCTGCACCGTGTCACCGGCTGGGTACCCAGTGAAGCACAGGGAGCTCCCTAAGATGTAAAAGGGTTTAAACTGGTACCAGTGGGTAGTGTCCCCAGTACAGGTGGGCTGGTAATACCAAACATACAGTATTTCTATAGCCATTATATTGCACTCCCTGGTGGGTGTGGGTGTGTGTGTATTACTGCATATTTAAAATGTATTGTTAGGTCAAGCCTAGTCCGGTACCTAACTTCAGTCCTACAGCAATGATTTATCCAACATGAGAGTTGCTCTACAGTCCCCAACCCCCTGTGAATATTTCCCAATAAATATTTTGTTGGTATACATATTGTCTTGTGAGCATATTGTTGGTAGTAAGTCATTAATTGCATTTTTGTTGATTTAAAGTTTGGATTGTGATTTTTCATGTGTAGGGGAACACTGAGGGGAGGTGGGTAAGTACTGTATCCCAGAGGGTTGTGCTGCTCTGTCACCACACCCACTTAAACTTTACTCTGGGTGGAGCCACCCTGCAAGACTTAAAATATCTGGATGTGAATCCACCCCATTCAGGCCTCTCAACCTTGTTTGAGGCCACTAGGCAGAGGCAGTAATTGCAACATCCATGACTATCAGGTAACACTATGACCATCAATGTCTTTGGAGTCACCCTTCAGTATCAGGGTCCGAGGCTGCGTTTTTGTTTAGTAAAGCAGCTCTGATTTTTTCTAATTTGTTGTCTGCTTCTACTGAGTCATCGGTAAGAATTGTTTGCCTGTATATATGAGTTTTAGTTTGGCTGGGAGCTGTAGAGTGTGGGAAACCCCCAACTCTCCCAGCCCAGCCCGGACAGCGTTAAACGCTCCACGCCACTCCTTTGTCAGGAAAAAAAGTAACTCCATAAAACAATGGATCTGTGTGCTATCATTTTGACATGAAAAGTTGTCTGATGTCATTTTTCTTCCACAGAATTTTATCCCAAATGTGTACTCCGCCAGTTACCACCAGCAGCGCGTGAAAAGACCTTCATTGGATTCTTTTTTTCGTGGTGTAATTCTTTAGATGTGAGGTACTGAGGGGCCATCCAGAGTGCCAAACATTGCCTGAAATAAATCTTGCACAGACATAATTGGTTCCATGTCCTCAGCTCCCTCCGGTATTCCAAGTAGTCTTACACAGGCAGAACGTGTTGCCTTTTCTAAATGTTCCAAGCAGAGTTTAAGAATTTTCTTTTCTTTAACTACTCCGGTCACGGCAGCAAATGATTTACTCAAAAGATCAGTAGCATATTTGGCCTCTGTAGTGACCAGGTCCACCTTAATTTCGAGCACTGTGACTGTATTGTTAAATGCAGCCACGTTACCTTTAATTGCCACCTCTTTGTTGCTTAGACCTTTCGCAGCCTGTAAGACGTCCTTCAGAGAGGGTTCTGGCTCACCCATGTTGTCTGGCTTTGATCCCTCGGAGGCTGCTGAACTGACAGATGCTTGCACTTTCCCTTTCCCGAGATCGTTCAGAGTCGCTTGTCTCTGTCTTCCCATGTTTAATTTTTTTCCAAAATGCAGTTGTATGAGCACCACCAGTCACTGAATCAGGTACTGTGTTTAAAATTTAATTTTGTGTTGTATTCAAAATGCCAAAATTGGTTGTTTGACAAATAAGTAGTGCAGAACTCTTCTGAATACGTCCTTCTCGAGTTGGCTACTGACTCCCCAATAGAATTGCATTATTTGTGTGATTTTAAAAGTTTTCCAAAGGGGAAGGGGAGCATTGCAGAATTCCTTGTCCATAGTTGCTCAACACCCCCCTGCCCCGTTTATTTATTGCTTAGGACCATTGTATAATATAACACAAGTAGCTGTGCCCACTTTTTAATGTACAGTATCACCACCAGGGCTGGAAGAATTTGGTGAAGTTCTGATCCTTATTAAATAAGAACTGGAACACGTTGTAGTACTGATTTGTTCTGATTAGTTTTGATTTATTGACAAATATTTGAAAAAATACAAAAGAAATGCATAAAAGTGGCCAAAGTTGGTCACATTTGACACAGAGGCCAAAGGAAATAATTTAATGGATTATTTATATAAAAATGAATGTAAAACTGCTAAATAAAAAGCAATCACTCACTACTAGCCTCTTTATGGCTGGCCTGTAATGGTGGCATATCCTGCTGGGCTTGGGTACGTGACATGAGTGCGCTGGGAGAGACGGAGAGAGAGAGAGAGAGATGCAGATACTGTACCTGTATCATTAGTATTCTAACCTGTAAAAAAACTAAGATCCCTCTAACTAACATGATGTCCGGTTCCATGTCATAATAGCGAATATGTTTTGGTGACTCGCAAAACAGCGAGTAGATTTTGCCGAAAACCAAATCACCACATAGCACACTGCACCGAACACAGACTAAGCACAAATATAAAGTATTGTTTAATGGGGGAGCAAGCCCCAACCCCCTCCAATACTACAATAACCATCTCCGAAGGGGGGGCGGACATTGGAGAAAACAGAATACAGAGAAGGGGGCCAATGACAGGAATGCCATAAAAAAAAAAAACAAAAAAAAAAACACACACAACACCCTGTACCAGCAAACAAGTGTACCTGCTAGCAGTCCTGAACCTGGGACCACTAGCACCACAGGCAGCGTCCTTACCCACCACGCTAGGCGGGCAGCTCTGCAGCAGCAGGCTCCCACTCCCTCACTCATCTTCCCTCGTTCCCTCCCTGGTCCCTCCCTCTTCCGTCGCTATTCCCTTTCATCACCCTTATTCCCCTCCACCATCACTATGTCCAGCCTTCACTAAATCCTCCCTGTCGCTGTACCTCCTGTCGACCAAATTGAGTCGCTCATTTATGAGTCGCTCAATTTAGTTCACCATTTTGACGTGATACCGTGATATCCTTCTGAGGACTCCCACCCACACCCACAGGCCAGGGACAAATTTACTGTCGTGTCTCGTGACTGTACACAGCACACCGACAGCACAGCAGTCCACCACTACTTCCTTCCAAGATTACCGGACTGACTCCTACCATACAGTTACTGTTAAGTGACCAAATCCAGCAGCTGTTAAGTGTGCATTAGAATTTGAATTGGAGATGCAGACACATCTGGTGCATAGCTGCATGCAGCACAGTCCCACACTGGGGGGCTGGTTAATGTTTATACGTAATGTACGCAATATACTATAAAACTAATGATAATAAGGAGGAATAATGGGGAATGATGATGATGATGATGATGACACTTGTGTGTACAGTACTTGTACTTTACTTGTGTTGTACTGTAAACAGCCTGCTACAAGTCACAAAGTCAGATTATCTCCTGTGCCACCCACAGCCAGCAGCACAGGCGCATCAACTTGTATGTTGTTTGTCTGAACAGTAATTTGTTAATACATGAAATCATGAATGAACGTAAACAAATGATCATGATTTGTGATTGGATGGCACAAGTCAAAGATTTATTTTGCCACTGTGCTGCCCTCCTTGCCCTGTACACACAGCCACACTGAAGACAGGAAAACATTTTTTTTTCCGATTTCTGGGACTGTTACATTTATCGTGGGCCACCACGTAGTCTCGCTGGCTCCCCTCTGGATGTCATAAGTCAAAGATTTATTTTGCCATCCTGTTGCCCTTGCCCTGTACACACAGCCACACTGAAGCCAGGAAAAAAAAAATATTTGGGATTTCTGGGACTGTTACATTTATAGCAGGCCACCCTGCAGTCTCTCTCTCTCTCTCTCTCTCTCTCTCTTTCTCCCCTCTAGATGTCACAGTCAGAGATTTATTGTGCCACCCTGCTGCCCTTGCCCTGTACACACAGCCGCACTGAAGCCAGGAAAAAAAAATATTTGGGATTTCTGGGACTGTTACATTTATAGCAGGCCACCCTGCAGTCTCTCTCTCTCTCTCTCTCTCTTTCTCCCCTCTAGATGTCACAGTCAGAGATTTATTGTGCCACCCTGCTGCCCTTGCCCTGTACACACAGCCGCACTGAAGCCAGGAAAAAAAAACCTGGGGATTTTATGTAACTGTGAAATTTCTCTGGGACCCGCAGTAGTCTCTCCCTCTCTCCTCTGGATCAGGAATGGCACAAGTCAAAGATTTTGCCAGCCTGCCCTTTCCCAGTAAACACAGGCCAAGAAAAGAAAAAAAAAACTTTCATTTGGGATTTTCTGCAACTGTAATCTCTCTTTGGTCCCTAGTAGGCTCTCCCTCTCTCCTCTGAATCTGGAATGGCACATACCAAAGATTTTGCCTGCCTGCCCTTTCTCATGTACACAAAGCTACACTGTCTGAGGCCAAAAAAAGAAAAAAAAAATAATTTGGGATTTTCTGTAACTGTAATCTCTCTTTGGCTGCCAGCAGTCTCTCCCTCTCTCCTCTGGATCTGGATGGAATGGCACAAGTCAAAGATTGTGCCAGCCCTTGCTCATACACAGTACAGTACTCTAGTTTGCAACTTTGCATTTGCATCCCCCCCTCCCCGGCAGCCACCCAGGCTACCACTGTCTCCCCAGTCCCGACTCCCCAAGTCCCTGACCTGCCTTCACCCACCCCTAATGATCGGTTTCTCTCTCACTCCCTAATTTCTTCTGTTGTTCCCTTCCCTCTGGCTTAATTTATTATTTGATTTTTGGTGGTTTAAACTTTTTTGGGGGGTTTTGGTGGCTTGAAAGTCGGCACTTTTGTTTTGTGAGTTCTCTGCTGCTGAGCGCAGCTCCTGCTCTCTTCTGGTCCTCCTTGCTCTTCTGGGCCACGTGGTGCACTCAGCACAGTTATATACTGTGAGTGCGTCATGTGACCTTCTGTTGCCTGATTGGATGCTGCCAGCCACCTGTATGTGCCGATGACATCCCCATGGCAACAAAAAAAATCCAGGAAATGGCATCTCCATGGACCGAAACCGGACTTCTGTAGTGAAGTCCTAATTTACCTGGATCCGTGGATTGCGAGTTTGATCTGGGGGTCCAGATCTCCCGCAGAACAGTCTGCCCAGCCCTAATCAGCACTATATTTTATGGACTTTAGCACACTTGAGAGGAAAACTACCAGTGTTGGAAACTGCTGAGAACCCGAAGCATAATGGTCTGCCTTTTACCCCCAGGCATAATTATCTACTAGGAGGTATGCCCCTCCTGACGCTCTATTCCTCAGTAAATTCTTTGCTGTTACCATAGTGATGTTACTGTCTATAAAGAACTGAGCTCCAATGTGATTTAGAAAGATTCAGTAAATACACAGTTGGCTCCTTGGGAATGGTTTGGATTCAGAGGGACAGGGTGTTTTCAACAGAAGGTAATAACATCTGACAATATTAAGCATGCATCTCACAGTATCTCAGTCTCCCACAGACACATACATACACACACACAGCTGTGCCAGTGGACAACAGATAGGGAACCATGTCAAGTTCAAGTACAAATGTACCATTGTCTTCCCCTTATGGAGTTTAGATAGAAACAGAAAATTATTTAATTGAAATCCTAAGACAGAACACCTGGTAGGCCATAGCAGAGCAGTGAAATCAAGGAGTCTCAGCTATGTTACTTATAGTAGATCACTTAATTATCTGCTTAAAGGGACCTAACCCCCACACCCCCAATTTGTCTTGAAAGTCCTTTGTTAAGTAAAATAAAAATCCAGATAAGCATTATAAACACCAAAAAGTACTTCAGTTGTTTTTTTTCCTTCGGAAGATGTATTTTCAAATGAAGGCAGTTATTTTAAAAGATTTATCTGGCAATTTTGACATGTCAGCTGTGAACATTCTACTTTTACTCCAAAATATAGTGGACTCTTCTTTTCAGTAGCTCTCTGCATACAAATATTCTCTTTTTTTGAAAAAGGACACTTATTCTTACGTTTAAAGAGCACCAACATCACAGGGAAAACAGAAAAACTTTATTTGTATACATATTTCAGTTTATATGTCACATATTCATTGTATAGAGCTTCTCGAATTTCTTTATAATGAAGCATATTAACATGCAAACAAGATCACTGTTCATTACATCTAAGTTGCTCGGCCTTCATGTCTACTACTCAGTGTCTCAGCAGGTAGCATGCTTGCCTCTGAGGCTGGGAGATCAGAAAGCTGTGGGTTCTGTACCCACACCAAGCACTTGGGTTAATCCCACTGCTGACACTGTAGTGCAGGATGGGGGGTGCTGCATTCCTGAGGTGCCTTCTCTCGGATGAGACATTAAACCAAGGTCCACAGGTGGATGTTAAAAACCCATCCCATGGCACTTCTCAAAAAGAGACATTCCACCTGGCCAAATTTCCCCCCATTCACTAAAAACACCACAAACAGCTAGTTCAAGGTTAGTTGGTATTCATCTGTGTTCTACCCCCGGGGGTCGTGCCTGAAAATAGGCAGAATTTGTCTAGTGGACGTACCTGGCCAACAAAAACTTAAATAAACTGACATTATGTTCCTCTGTTTATGACATCATAATTTCTAGGGATGTGCACAGGCCAAATATAATTGCCTGAATACCATAAACAATAGGCGTCCTGAGTACTCACCCAAATACTGAATAATCTGTATTATTTGTGGTATTCAATGAAAGTATGGTTGGGAAAACCTTTCTAGCCTCATCTGGCAGCCAGGGCTAGTCTCTGGGCCTCCATTCCACAGACAGGTTTTTCATTAAGGGAAAAGTTGGCTCACACTGTGCCAGAGGCAGACTTTAGTAGAGCCCTCCCTCCATAACACAGTTTCCCAAATACACACTTTAAGAAGGTGTGCCACGCCCCTCTTGCCAATGATCCGTCATTTGTAGGGGTCAATAATCAGATTATCCCGGCTAGTCAGTCTCTTCCCCACTGACTCCTTGAAGTGCCATAGTTAAATGAATAAAAGACGAAGCCGGCCCGGTGGTGCTGAGGGTTGAGGTGCTGGACTCCACACCTCACGCCACGCCAGCAACCCGAATTCTGGAACTAGCTTGGGCGCCAAGGGTCGGCAGGGAAGGGAGAGGATCGAGCTTCCGTTGGACTGCTCTCCTTTCCCTGGGAAGGATTCCAGGGTGTCTCTGGCACAGTAGAGACCCCCAGTGGAGACCAGGAGTAACACTAGCATGGAGCTGTTAAGGGGAGGAGTGCGGCAGACATCAGCGGCTTAACCGTGCTGATGTCATTGCACACTCGCGCTCCTGGGGGAAACAGCAGAAGAAAAACCCTTATCATTGGTAGGCAATGGTGCTGACCAGTGGTGGGTCCCCATGCCCGGTATTGGGCCATCCGTCCTGGTGTTCCTGGTCTCCCTCCGCCTCTCCGATCACTCCATTAGATTAGTAGATATCACGCCAGAGGAGTTGGCGGTCCTGCCCTGGGGGGCTTAGAGCCAGGGGATCGAGTGGTGGGGAGGTTGAGAGGAGGTCCAAGTCGGGCGAGCACTAGAAGCAGAGGCTTCAGGTGGGCAGCAGAGCCATCACCAAGAGTCAGCACCTGAGAGAGCTCAACAGGTGGGAGATAAATAAAGTCTACAAAAAAAAAGTGACTAAAAGACAGGCTCAGGCACACAGTTGGGAGGGAGGGGGTGGAGCAATCGGCATTATTGATGATGCTAAGCAGATTGATGGTGACAGTCTGCTTATCATCATCAGTGACATTGATCACTTTGCCTCCTTCCTCCCTGTTGCGTGCCCAATCCCATCTTTTAGTTACTTGACTGAGGCACTTCAATGGATCAGGTGCTTTGGGGGGGGGACTGACTAGCTTGGATAACGCTGAATATTGCCCCCCTCCAATCAAGGATCAGGGGTCAGTTGGGGGCACCTTCTGAAGGAGTGCATTTGGTGGACTTGGGGGATCAGGTTTGGGGGGCTTCTGGCGGAGTCACACTTTCGGCTTCTGGCACATTGACAGCTAGGAGCTGACTTTGTCTTTAATAAAAAAAACTGTGTATGTGATAGGAAAGGGGTTGGAGGGTGGGAAAAGGAGACAATTTCTTAAACTTACTGTAATTTCTTTTTCTGTTAGTTCCAACATTGTCAGTGGGCATTGATTTACTGCTGGGTTACACATGCTCACCCTCTAGGGACTACACACTCCAAAGCTGTAACTACATCATAGAACCCTGGCTTCTCCCCATTCCAGGGCTTTGAATCTTCAGTCCTAAATCTTCCAGAGCAATAAAGTAACATAACTATACCAATGATAACTTACATATTCTTTAAAAGAGATAATAAAAATCATTGCCATTCGTAGCATCTAAGGCCCTGTCCATATTACACTAGATCCACCCCACTGTAACATTACAGGGGGTCCAAACTGTTACCACAACAGTTTGCATTCACACCTGTAATGTTACAGGAGGCGTTTCCGTAACCGTTGTCGAAACCACTCGTGAGGTGGTTTCAACAACGGTTACGGAACAGGATCCTCCGCTTTGCCATTACCGGCTGTAGTGTGGACGCGTGAGTCCCAGCAGTGCCCATATCGCAGCGCGAGCTGCATTGTGGGATCGGGTGCCATCGTAACAGGCACCCGGCACCCGCAGTGTGGATCTGCGGTACCGGTCCCGTACCGGACACTGCCGCAGTGTGGACACACCATACTGCTCACCGGCCATAACGGTTTGTAACTGTTACTGGGTCGGAGCGTTGTAGTGTGGACAGGGCCTTAGACTTTGTGAAACATAATCTGCAATGGTGGTTCAATTTTGAACTCCCTCTAGAGAATCTCTGAATTACAAACAGTGCACTAAAGAATACATATGTGCCTGAAACAAATAACATCGCCATTTCTGATATGCAATAGACTCAAACTAAATCTCGGTTGTAGAATATTCTCTGTGGAGTAAGGACTGGAGGGTGGGTTCCAGTGACAACGTTAGAACTAATAGAAAAAGAAAGTATGGTAATTCTGATAGAATTTCTAAAGTGTTGTTCCATGTTGTCACTGGGCATTCATTTACTGTTGGGGTCTAATAAGCAGTACTCACCAAATGTATTCGGGAGTGAGATAATATTGTGTTAGACTGAACTGTCAGTTGTTCTACCACCACTTGAAGCACTTTTTGTTTGAGGCCTTATCAGTGGCGCTCTCAGTGTGCAGTCTGTAATGCCTTCTGAAAGTGTGCAAGAAAGACCAGGTACTTGCCTTGCACAAGTCAGCCACTGGGGCCTCTGCCCTTTCTGCCCATGAGGCTGCCATAGTCCTGATTGAATGCACTTTGATCAAAGTTGGTGAATTCAGTTGTGCCGCTGTCATCTCTTCAGAATTCACAGTCTTAAGAAAAAAAGAAGGGAGATTTACTTCTTGGTTAATATGAAACCCTGCAGTGGCCCTCAGGAGGAGAGAGGGTACTGTTTGTAACACTACCGTACCCTGGTGGAAAACAAAGTATGGTTCTTTACATGAGAGTACCTGCCACTCCCCATTCATCTAGCAGAGCAAAATGTGTCTAGAAAACATGTCTTAACAGAAAGGATGTCTCTTGCAACTAAGGCTCAAACAGAGGATTGCATTTTGTATGAAGGACTGCATTAAGGTCTCAAAGTAAAAAGTTGAATCTATAGACCGGTTTAGTTCTGCTAAGAGTTCTTTTTTTTTTTTTTTTGGCTGGGGGTGGCGTGCCATGCCGCTCCCATGCTGGAGTGGCTAGGGCACAAGCACACGGTAGTAGAAGGCCTGGGACCGCAGTTTGGTTCCTTCCAGGTCTCCTTCCTGCTACAGAAATTTTTTTAATGGAAAACAGTCATTTCCCCCCCTCCCAACAGTTTCCCCATCCCCGAAGTCCACGACCCCTCTGGAGTTGATTATATTAAGTCCAGGGGGTGCGGAGGCAGAGCCCCCCCTGCAAAAAAGAAACAGCTGCCATTTGTTGTGTTGGGCTGTGCTGTTGCCAACGGGTCACTGTATTTCCCGACCCTGTTTCAGACAGTGCTCTGTTGCTTGTGGTATTTACTGCCGCGCAGTTTTTGCATGTGGTGACATGACCCTGTGCCAGTCTGAAGAGATCTCATAAGCACTCTGGCCAATTGAACATATCTATGGTAGCTGTCATTAAACCTAAAATCTGGAGGCCCCATAGGCTGACTTGACCTTGTGCACCCTGATCTGCTGAATATGTTTGATGAGGTTGCCCACTCTGCTTTGTTAGGGCCAGTGATTTTCCATTTTCAAAAATGGCCAGTTCCATTTCACAAAATCTTAAAATCTGTTTATCCATTTTATTCCCCAAAATTGAGGCCAAATCAACATGTCTTATGCAAAAACGTGACTCAAAATAAGGTTATTTGCATGTAAAAAGTGATGCAAATAGAGTTTTTTCATAAACAAATTGACTGCTAAGTGCTGGTTAAAAAATGGCAGATTCCATTTTTGGCTGGTATTTTTTGCTGAAAATGGAAAATCATCGGCCCTACTTTGTGAGAGAAAAAAATCTTGTAAAGTATGTAGAAAGCATGTGCTTAGCTGGTCCAGAGTTTGGGAAGACTGAAGGGAGCTCTTCTCCTGGTTCACTGTACATCCGTATTCCTCTTGAATATGTAAAGTTCTGTGGACTGAATGACAGACTGATGGCTCTGATTCTGCCAGGATCGGAGGTCATTTTGGTAAGGATAAACATGGTGTTGCTTCCACTAAAAGAGAGTCACAATGACTATTAGGATTTTTGAAAACACCATTGGGATGGAAACCAGTTTAGGGGAAGATCCCAGTATTGAAAGTGTTGATCTACTATAGTAAACATGAGAAATTTCTAGTACAGATAAATCCAGCACAGATGCGTCAGGATAAAAGACGTACTTTAATTCAGGAACTAGCAGCAAAGATGCAAACGTCCCTCCCCATGAGAACAGCCAAATGTTTTTGTGCATTAACAGTGCTTTCTCAAGGCTGGAGTGGTAATGGCAGTGCATCCATTAAAAAGGTACAGTTGGCCGGCCCGGTGGCGCTGCGGGTTGAGGCGCTAGATGCCACACTTCTCACCCTGCCGGCGACCCGGGTTCGAGAACGGACTCGGGTTGTTCGAGGGTCAGCCGGGGGAGGTAAGGATTAAGCATCTAGAAGACTGCTCTCCTTTCTCGGGAAGGGGGGTTTGTGCTTCACGCAGCAGCACAACAAGTGTGAATAATTTAGACAGGGAAACTCTTTTGAACCCTATACCCCATACAGATCGTGCAGCAAGTAGGAATAATAACATAATTTTTAATTTAAATCAGGCTTCTAAGTTTATAACTACATTTGGCCCTCAGTTATGTTTGGTCAATAATATTATTAAACGGAATTGGCATATTCTTACCACAGAGAGAAAATTACTACATGTGGTTGAACGAAATAAATAGTTTGCCACCTAAGGGGAATTCTAAGTGCAGCAATTGCACTTTCTGTAAGTTTATTCTGGTTGGAGACACTTTAAACGTCCTGTCTCTGGCATTTGTTATGAAATTAGAGATTTCTGTACTTGTAACACCACTAATGTTGTCTATCTGGCTACCTGCAAAGTATGTCCTTTTTTTTATATAGGGAAAACCACACATAAATTCAAGGAACGGATTAGCCAACATGTGAGAAGCATTTAGGAAACATAAGTGTCCTTGCACAGCATGTTAAATCAAGGGGCAGCAACCAGGGTTTTGAATGTCAGTTGATAGAAAAAGTGTATGGCCAGATTAGGGGAGGAGACTTAGACAAAAGGCTGTGCCACAGAGAGACATTTTGGCAGTATCAAATGAAGTCATATACCCCACCAGGCTTAAATGACTTTTTCCAACTACCTCCATACTTATAACAGATTTCTGTGCCTTCATGATTTAGAACACATAAATGAAATCTGTATTTTATTTTATGATCTATAACAGGCATTTGTGCCTTAATGAATAATAGGTATCTCTGCTTTTGAATTAAACTATTTAGGGGATTCACTAATAATAGCTTTTTAGTGTTTAAATTTACTGTATTGTCTTGTTCATGGAACACTTTTTACTTGCTTTTTGGGTGGTTTGGTGGTGATGTACAGATTGCACTTTATAATATAATGTTGTTTGAATAGTTGCGCTGTCGCTTTAAACTGTACCATTTTAATGGATGCACTGCCATTACCACTGCAGTCATGAGAAAGCACTGTTAACGCATGAAAACATTCGTCTGTTCTCGTGGGAAGGGGCGTTTCTTGGCTAAGGCAAAGCAAATGGCCTAGAACCCTATTCCTTTCCCATGAAAGGAACCAGAAGCCTTGCCCTTATACTGTGGAGATAAGCCAATGTCTGGCCTACTGTTTGATGTTCCTAAGGATTTGTGGAAATCATAAACATGAAAAAGTGCCCTCTGGAGGGCACAGAGGATAACTCTTATTGCATTTCTGTTGTGATATATATGCTGTCCTTCCCAGAACCTCCTTGCGAATGATCTTTGCTCAGCGGAGTCTCTTCCTGGTAAAATAAAATAATATACATAAATAAAATTATCTACAATATACAGGCATTTTACGTGGTCTGAGCCCCTCTGTTGTAAAACCTTTTGAGCCGCCTGCCCAGACCCTTTCGTACAAGGGTGAGCTCAAAAATCCTCTTGCTGACTACGCCTCCACGGTGGACTCTCCTGAAACATTTATGGGAGAAACTGTGTTTATTCTGCTGGGACTTGAAACCCAGAAATGTGCCTCTAGTATGCTGGTTTCCATATGCTAACAAAAAAAAAGCTTGAGAGTTGTGGCCCAGTCAAAACCCTGACCTCTGAAAACAGTACTGGAAGATTGCTGTTCTTGGAACTTTGCAGGAAACCTTTCTTGCCCTTAAGATTCTTAAGAATCTCATGTACCTGTGAGCTGAAAAACATCCCACCTGTGAAGGATCCACTGATCAAGTGAGACTTGTAAGCATGCGCTGATGACCTGTGTCTCAGTCAGACTGACCTAAGAGCTGCCAAAGCAGCAGCTTAGCCTCTTGCTGAAATATGAAGAAGATCCACCATGGAATCACTTGAAAAGAAGGCTGCCACATGTAATAAGAGGTGGTAGTCTCTGACTGGAGAATCCTTAAGGATCTCATGGGACCTCATCTACTACTGCTGTCAACCATTCATACAGTCTGTGAGCATGTGCAACCCCGTAGCAAATGAATGCACAGCAACAACATGGAATGACAGATGTGGGGTGGTGTTCCCCATGGACTAGCCCTGACTGCCTAGGGAGGGCTAGATATTTTTTTTCTGTTACATATAAAAAAAAAAATCCCAAAATATCCAAATACCCAAGTGCTTGCTGAGTATTTGGGGTTCTGAATGTGAATATTTAGTGAGTTCTTGGGGAGATACTATTCAGACACCCGAGACAATTTCAGTAGCAACAACTATGATGTCACAAGTATAGGATTGTAATGTCAATTAAAAACAAGCAGCCAGAGCAGATGAAATCTAAAGGACAGTGATCTGGTCTTCATGTTAACATGTCTAAATACTAAAGACTAAAGAAACGATGAAAAAAACAGACAAAAAAATCCAAAATTTATATTGAAATGTGCTTGAAAAATAATGTTTTCCAAAATTCCTCTTGTCACCAGGGGCCCTTTTATAGAGTTTGGAATTTCTGTTCGGTCAATAATGTCTTTCTAGACCCAGGAGGGCTGACAGTATTTCCTTGACAAAGTAATAGATTATGGTGCTGTGGAGTTCCTTCACAGTAAACAGTTCATTTTAGAATTAAAATTTATTAAAACCCCAAATTGCAACCTGAAGGCTGAATAGTGTGCAACATTTCAAAGGCCCCTACATTGAGGAAACACAATCCACCAAGTATAATAATATGTACATTCATCTGGTGCAGTTTCGCACAACCCAAGGGATATTGATAGTGTTAAAGTAGTATGTTTGAATCTGACATTCTTTCCACAGACCACATTGCCTGAATAAATGCCCACAGTAAAATATTTGGGATGAAAAGATGATTTAATTTGTGATCAGCCCTGTCCATCTCATAGAATACTTTGGACCAGGTCTCAAGTCTCCTGGAGGCAGGAGGGACCAAACCCCTTGTTTTTGTGGCAACAACTACAGTATATTGCTTGATATCTGAAGGTAACCTTTAAAGCACCCTTCCATAAATCCTCAAGCACTTTAACATTCTGAAAGGTTAGGGATGAATGCAGCTCAGGGCTAGCATATTCCAGTAGTGACAGGCACAAAGAGTTGTAGAAGATCACGAGATCTGAGAAGGAAACTCCAGCTTGTTTAGGTACAAACAAGTAGTATAATGTCTTGCTGACTGTGTCAATTAGATCAGAGATGTGTTTGGCCCATTTGAAATCATGTGAGATGGTTATACCTGAAAGGGTATCCTCTGTTTGCCTATCAACTACTACTACTACTACTCTATTAGGTAATATAGTAGGTAAATTGGGGGAAAAGAACAGTCATCCTGTTTTGTAGAAAAATTGAGGGAGTTCTCTGACGGAGGGAGCATGGCTGGGGAGGCCCACTTGGGGCCTTGTAGTTGAGTTCCTATAAGGCAGAGTCTGGTAGTCCGCCGTCTTTTTTCTACATCAAGGATCACTGCCGAGTGATCAGCGCAGGATGGGAACACCAGCGGCAGCTCTGGTGTTGGGCCCTGTGCTGTTTTCCTTGATTATTGGGGACTTACAAAGTAACATCAATAGTCACGTAGTGAAGTTTGCTGCTGATGTTAAATTAGGAGGGCCAGTGGAGACAGAGGTAGCTAGGATGACTAGAAAGAGATCTGAATAACATATATAGATGGCCATGCGACAATGAAATGTTATTTAATGTGGAAAAATGTTCCATGCTATATTTAAGTAAAAATAATAGAATGCACAATTATTATTTAGCTAATCAAATGATAAAAAATGTTACAGTTGAGATAGATGTACAGATCGATCAAGAACTAAACTTTGGTCCACATAACAGTGAATCCATAAAGAAATCTAATTATGTAATAAATGGGGTTAAAAGAACATTTCTAAGAAGAGATGCAAATTGTCTACTGCCTCTTTTTACAATCAATATGTTCGCCCTAACATGGATTATGGTTCACCTTTGTGGAATCCATGGTTGAGGAGGCACATAGACAGGCTAGAACGTGTACAGCGTCAAGTGACAAAAATGATTAGGGGATCGAACCACATGACGTATGAGGAAAAATTAACACAGGCTTGTACAGGTTAGAAACAGGAAGAACAAGAGGGGACTTATTAATGCTTTTTAAAATAATAAATGACGGTGAATTAATGAATGAAATGGTTATAAAAATCCAAAATAAGCCACAGGGACTAAGAACACACAACTGTCAAGTACAATTGGAACAATACACTAACAAATCCAGGTTTAACAGTTTTTATACAAAGAACAGGTAGAATATGGAACTGTTTACTGAGTGAAGTTATGGTATATAATGACTTAAATGGATTTAAAGAGAAACTGGATGATTACATATTGGAGGGTGTGTAAAATTGGATCTGGTAGACGGATGGACAGACTCGATGGGCAGTAGCCTTCTTCTGTCTAAACACCCAGTACAAATAACCAATATGAAAGTGTTTCTGGGCTTTTCCTAAAACTGTACAGTAAATGCTATTTTTGTAAAGTTAAGATGTTTGTATGGGGAGTTGGGGACTGGGAGGAGGGAGGGAGAACAGTAGTAGAGGGAGGTCTCTGAGGGTGGGAGAGTGGATGGCAATTAGGGAGATGCCAGGCCTCATGGCAGGGGAAGTCCAGTCAGAGCCTTCTAGGGACCTACTTAAATCACAGAATTACAAGCAACCTCTCAGACGAGTGACCCCAAGTGTGAGTGCCACAAAACAGGAGTGTGGCATCAATCTACATGATGGCTGGGAGCAACAGCAGGGCATCCACAGGGAGGACTGCAGGGCACACTTGTCAGTGGAGGGTAGGTAAGTGTAAAAGGAGGGCAGCAATTACGCTGTCTGGTGTTGGTAAGGGTTTACAACTGATCCCTATATAGGGTCAGAATTTCTATCCACAAGGGTACTTCAGACAGGGGAGTGCAGCTGGTCACTATCTAGGGTCAGCTTACATTTGTGTTGGGGTTCAAGGAAGCAGTAGGGTGTTGGAGCATCTAGGGTTAGCTGCTTAAGCCAGTGGGGAAATGTGGCTTATGCAGCCATCCCCATCTGGATTATATACAGATGTTCCTACCTGTAGGGTGAGTACACCAGGGATCAGGAGGAGGTGGGAGAATAGGAACATGTACAGGCATCAGGACAGATTGTGGTGTACTGTAATGGTTGTGGGGCAGCGTATTCTTGGGGCCGTTGTTGGTAACAGAGGGCTGTCCAGTGTACAGGAGCCTGGAGCACCTAAGTACTGAGGTAAGACAGCTGAGATCGGAGCCGGGGAGCCTAGCATGGAATGTATTAGAAGCAGGGCAGGGGAGTGAAAGGCAGACGGGGTGCCAAGGGGAGAGAGGTTGACAGGCGGGGGAGAGGTGTAGAGGGGATCACCCATGTTCCATGGGTACTCTTACCTAAGAGAGCAGGGGATCCCAGGGAGGGAAATGGCAAGTGGTGAGGGTTGGGGGGGACCGCAAGAGGAGCAACAGGAGTGAAAGCATTCTGAAGGGTGCCTTTAAGGAATAGACTTCATCCATTGTCTGGAAGAGAGGAGAGGGGAGGAGGGGTTGGGGAGAGAGGTGGGGTTCAGGCAACAGGGTCAGGGAGAGTAGGACAGGAGAAGGGGGTAGGAAAGTACAAAGTAGTCATGGTGAGCAGGGAAGAGGGAGTATGGAGAGTGGAGTAAGAGTTGGGGCAGATGGAGGAGGTAAGGTGATAGGAGGAGGGAGAAGGATAGGGTGTGTGTGTGGGTGGCCAGAATGGAAAGGTCAGGGAAGGGATTGAAAATAGGCCAAAGGTCAAGTGTCCTGACACACCTTTAAAGTGCATTTAGAGCCTTAAATTTATTTTATTTTTATTTCTTCTTTGTTAACCGGGTAAGGTTCACTAGGTGCAACTGCCTGTTTTTAGGGTTGATCCTGGAGCTTGACTTGCTCAGAGTCACACAGTATGCAAGTGGTGGTGGTTGGAATCAAACCCAGGTCTGCTGGATTTACCAAGCTCATTCACAGTTCATTACTTTAAATGCACATGCTGTAGTGGCTTATTGCACTTACAAAATGGCTTGCTGATCTTTTGTATTATATGGTAATGGTAAGTAAAATATTTTTAATATGATTTTTTTTTACATAAATCATTTGTTTAAACACATTTTTTTTTTTTGAGTGATCTATTTTTCTCCCCTTCATGCCCTGAATCCGCTTCTCCTTCGGGCATCCAAGGTCACCAGCACCCCCTCAAACCCCCACCTCCCCGAGCCCCTTCACCCACATTGCAGCCTACCTCGAGGTAGCTCAGTGTTACCCTTCTCCGAGTGGGTCCCTCTTCTCCAAGGGGGAAGGCACCAGTTGGGGCAGCCCAGCACACTATATTTTTCCTCAGCCTAGGGTGCTGCTGAGACGGCCGGCCCGCAGGAAGCCTTCTGGGTGTGCTGGTAGACTAGATGCCATCATCCGGCCAATCTAGAGTGGTTTTTCCATGTTCTAGTACTTCCCACATTGCGACGCTTTTATGCAATGCTCCTGGTCTCCACCGGGGGCTGCTGCAGAGCAAAGCGACCCTGGAACCCACCCAGGAAAGGAGAGCAGTCCTGTGGACACTCAATCTTCTCCTCTCCTTCCCCTGCCGACCCAGGATGACCTGAGTCCGTTCCCGAACCCGAGTCACCAGTGTGGTGTGAGGTAAGGCGCCAGCGCCTCAACCCTTTGTGCCACCGGGCCGGCTAAACACATTTTAAATAACAAAATATATACAAGAAACAGTCTCTGATTTTATAGGTAATGAGGTTTTCTTGCCTTGGTAATGAGATATGGCACCTGAGCACAAAGTGCTAGTACATTTTAAATAACAGAATATATATATATATATATATATATATATATATATATATATATATATATATATATAATAGTCCTGGATTTTGAAGATAACAAGAGTTTTTGCCTTGGTAATGAGATCCACCACCTGACCATACAGTGCCAGGAATTTAATGAACAGGCACATGACATCTCTCGACCAATGAAGTTCCTAGATTTGTTTTTATGATTTTATAAAAAAAGAATTTGTAATTATTATTATTTATTAAACATCAGTTTGCAACCTATTATTCTTTGGTAACCAGGTAAGACCCACTAGGCACAATGCCTGTTTTCCGGACCAACTCGGGAGCACTGGAGCGGTTAAGTGACTTGCTCAGGATCACACAGTATACAAGTGGAGGTTGTGGGAATCAAAGCCAGGTGTGCTGAGTGTATGTACCAAGCTCATTCACAGCTCGTTACTCTAACCTCTAGGCTGTACTGCTTCCAAGACAGCGTATGTTATATACTCATTTTGTTACATGTTGTATATATTTCAGCATGACTTGTACTCGTAGAAACAGAATTCGATGGCAAATAAGGACCACTTTGCCCACGCAGTCTGTCCATTTTCCCTACCTACTGTAATACCCTACACCCTGTTTGATCTCAGGCTTCGCTCTCCCTTCCTTAACGACTAAGGTTCCCTTATGCCTATCCCATGCATTCTTGAATTCTGCCACAGCTTTCACCCCCACCATCTCCACTGGAAGGCTGTTCCATTCATCCACCACACTGTCTGTGAAGAAGTACTTCCTTATGTTTCCCCTGAGTCTACCCCCATCCAGATTCATAGCATTTCTCCTTGTTCTTGAAATGCTTCCCTCTTGTACCTTACTTATACCCGTGAGGTATTTGAAAATCTCTATCATATTGCCCCTTTCCCTTGTTTCCTCCAGGGTTGAGGTCCTTTAGTCTCTCCTCCTATGGTCTCTGGTGCAGACCCTGCACCATTTTAGTTGCCCTCTTCTGGACTGTCTCTACTTTGTCTGTGTTCTTCCAGAGATGTAGTCTCCAGAACTTGACACCGTATTCCAGGTGAGGTCTCTCCAATGATTTATATAGTAGAATCACCACCTCCCTCTTTCTACTGGTGACATCCCTCCCTGTGCACACTAACGTCCCACTGGCTCTTCCCACAGTCTTGTCACACTGTTTGGCCACCTTTAGGTCATGAGATATGATTATCCCCAGGTCTCTTTCCTATTTGATGGTTGTCAGTACCACTCCCTCCATCTTGTACTCCGCCCCTGGGTTTCTGTGCCCTAAGTGCATGATTTTGCACTTCTTGACCACTCCTCAAGCTTTCCTAGATCCCTATTCATTTTTACTCCCCCCCCCCCCCCGAGTTTCAACCTTATTGCAGATTTTAGTGTCATCTGGAAAAAGGCACACCTTCTCTTCTAGTCCCTCTGCAATGTCACTAATAAATACATTAAAGAGGACCGGTCCCAGTACTGATCCTTGTGGCACCCTGCTGGCCACCTTCCCTTTCTTTAACTCTGAGTGAACTCTGTTTACCACCACCCTCTGTTGCCTATCCCCCAACCAATTCCTTACCCAGTTTACCACTTTTGGCCCCACTCCTAGGCTGCCCAACTTGTTTACTAGTCACATATGTGGAACGGTGTAGAAGTGCTTGCTAAAATCTAGGTAGGCCACATCCGCCGCTCCACCCTGATCTACTTCCCTGGTCACCCAGTCAAAGAAATCTATCAGATTTGTTTGACATGACCTCCACCGGTGAATCCACGCTGCCTTGGATCCTGTAAGTTGCTGGTACCAAGATATTCCACAGTCCTTTCCTTCAGCAGTGATTCCATTAATTTCCCCACCACTGAGGTCAGGTTGACTGGCCTGTAATTTCCAGCTTCCTCTCTGCTATCACTGAAGTGTGAAGTGGGGCTACATCTGCTCTCCTCCAGTCCTCCGGGACCACTCCTGTCTCCACTGAGTGGTTGAACATGACTGTCAGGGATGCAGTCGGCACCTCTCTGAGCTCCTTCAATATCCTTGGATGCACCCCGTCTGGCCCCATTGCCTTGTCCACTTTCAGATTTGCGAGTTCCTTCAGGACTGTCTCCTCTGTAAATGGACTAGTGTCTGCTTCCCTTCCTTTGATGCTCTTGTCACTTATCTGTGGTCCCTCACCTTCCCCTTCCTCTGTGAACACTGAACAAAAATATTTGTTCAGGATGCCTGCTTTTTCTTGGTCCCCCTCCACACACTCCTTCCCTCCTTAGCCTTACAGTCCCTCCACTCTCATACTGAATTTAGTATGTGTGATATCCATTTTAATGTGTGTTAATCCTCACTCTGTTAAGTGCTGGATTCACTTTTGTATGTCTTATGCACAAATCATAATATCTAATATTCATTGTGGTATGTGTCTTACCAATTCTAGTAGGTTATAGAATCATAGAAATGTGACGGCAGAAAAGGACCCTCTGGCCCATCAAGTCTGCCCCTTCCTCCTCCCTCACTCATTACATGTGTCCTGGGACCACCCCTTCCCCCCAACTTGCCAATCCCTTCTGTCTGTCCCATGCCCTCTTGATGGTTTCTGAAGGCTGTTATTAAGAATTGAATAACGTCCCATACTGAGGTCTGTTCAGTTATTAAATCTGTATTAACAGTGTGGATAGGTCGAGGTGGCACAAGCACATGTTTATTACTCATTTGGTAGTGCAGCACTGCTGCAGCTTTCTGATTTATTATGGGCTTGATAAGGGAACAGGCGCTTATTATAACTTCAGTAATTCTTCCAGTATCTGGCCTTGTGAATGAAATCAAATGGGAGGGAAAATTGGCATTCATAAGTTTTTGTTTGTTCCAACTTGATGGTGAGAGGTTGTTTCATTTCTTAATAGTACACTGCTGCATTTAGTTCTGTTTCCAAGTCGTGTCTCCAGTATATCAAAGTAAATGGTAACAGATCAGCAATATCCATTTTGGATATATATTGAAAGTACCAAACACTTAGTAGAAGGCCCCTTAAGTAAATGTTTCCCACTGATTGATCCGTAGCCACTCCCCCAACAATAGAACTTCGATCTGATAGACCCAGGTGAAGATTTTGATCTGTTACTGGATTTTATTAATAATCTGAATATTGAATTTACAAGTTTGGAAGCAGAATATTCAAATTTAGAGAAAGAACAACATCAGAACCTTGATGACAGACAATATACCAGGAACACTGTGTTCTGACCTAAATCGACTTTCTGTCTTTCCCCTGCCCTATCTCCAACATTATCTGTGTATCAGAGACTCGTAATGAGGGATGTCGATGATTTATTATTAAACTCTAACTGGCCTCACTACAGGAAAAATGTAACATCGGCGGAAGAAGCACCTTTGAAAGAATTATCAGAACGGCCGACCCAGTGGTGCTGAGGGATGAGGCGCTGGACACTTCATGCCAAGCCGGTGACCCAAGTTTGGGAGCGAGCTCGGGTTGCCGTGGGTCAGCTGGGGGGGAGGGCAAGGAGCTGGACTGAGCAGCCGACAGGTAGCTCTCCTCTCCCGGGGAGGGATCTGGAGGCTTCCCTGACTGTTATCTGCCAGCGAGTGGAGGCTTGGTGGTAGTGCCAAGCCCAGGGGGAGACTCGGCGCAAGGCCGGGCGAGGGAAGGGGCCGTCATTGGAGCCATGGGGTGCATGCTCGCCTCCACCAGCACATACAGCCGTGTTCTGGGGTCCTGGGGTTAGATAGGAGAAAACCAAGCAAAATACCTATGTCTCCCCATTGGCGAAGTACAGAGGGAGGCAGAAACAGGGAGCAAAAATATATATTTATAAAAAAAAAGAAAGAACTATATGAAAATAAAAACGTAGAATCAAGCAAGCTGATAGGCATGTGAATGGGGGGGGGGTAGTGATAGTAGTTATGGACTAATCAAAATACACAGGCTCTGTTTTCTTACCCTGCATCCTAGGATTGCTAGATTAGCTATGCTGAGGCTTTAAGGACTTGTGAGTTAGAGTAGTTATACAATCAAATAGAGAGAGAGTGAGAGAGAGAGAGAGAGAGAGAGAGGGAGAGTGCTGAGAGGACACATTTTCAGTAGATCTGTAATTCTATTCATAGACTTTTTTCCTTACTACCACCCAAAGAAAATATTGGGAATTGAGAAAGCAGGGAACGTAGCAAATACCAAAGGCTAGAATTGAGACATGTAAGAAATCCTTCATGATGAGGGGTTTGAGTCAGTGACGGCCATGTTTCTTGTTATGTATTCCCTTCCCCCCTTGTCACTGGAGTTCTTAGGTCACAGTATCAAACCATGTGTTCTGTGTATGTGCCCCCCCACAAGGGTGGATAACATAACATAGAAACATAGACGTTGTCATCAGATAAGGACCTCTTGGCCCACCTAGTCTGCCCTAATTTCCCTACCTACTGTGCTACCACAGACCCCACTCGATCTCCGGCCTTACCCCCTAGCGCTATTACTATGGTCCCCTTGTGTCTATCCCATGCATGTTTGAATCTGGTTACCATTTTAGTGCCCACCACCTCCACTGGGAGGCTGTTCCGGGTGTCCACCACCCTTTCCTGGAAGAAGTATTTCCTCACATCCCCTCTGCATCCCCCCTCCCCCTCCAACTTCATGTCATGCCCCCTTGTCCTGGAGCATCTCTTTCTATGTAACATGCTTCCCTCCTGTATCTGATTAATACATTCAGGGCTCCAGATAAGGGGAGTACTGACCTTTTTCACTCACCCCATTTTAGGAAATACTCTTCAGATATTTTTTTGAGTACCAGTACTCACCCAACATCTGTAAATGCGCCACACTCCATAGAACAGTGCTTCATAACATAATTGGTAATTCAAATGGAGCGGTTTTTTTCCAGATTTACAGCACTCATATGCATCCCAATTTTATTTTAAAACTGGTGAGTAAACTCATTTTAAATAACAAAATATATAAAAGAAAACTCCTACCTGCCGTTATCTGGAGCACTGTTGGCACCTGATCAGTTTTTATCTAGAGAAAAAATGACATTGTTTTTAAAAATGTACTCCTTACTCCACTCCGTCCAGACATTTGTACGTATTTGAATTTGGTTTTACTCAACTTATTTTCAAGAGGAGGAGTACAGTACTCATCTCAAAAATCTTATCTGGAGCCCTGCTTTGAGGTGTTTGGACGTTTTTGTCATGTCCCCCCTTTCCTCTAGAGAGTACATGTTTAATTCTTTGAGTATTTTCCTTGTAGGGATTTTGATACAGGCCATGCACCATTTTGGTTGCCCTCTTCTGTCCCGCCTCCACCCAGTCTATGTCCAGAGATGGGGCCTCCAGTACTGGACACAGTACTCTAGGTGGGGCCTCACCGTTTATCTATACAGGGGTAACACTATCTCCCTCTTTCTGCTGGTGATACCCCTCCCTGTGCACCCAAGCATTCTGCTAGCTTTCCCCACTGCCTTATCACACTGCTTTGCTACATTCAGGTCATCAGATATGATGACCTCCAGGTCCCTTTCCTGTTTTGTGGTTGCCAATACCTCCCCACCCAATTGGTACATTGGTCTCGGGTGTCTGTGCCCTGTGTGCATAATTTTGCACTTTTTGGCATTGAAGCTCAGTTGCCAAACCCTCGACCAGTCTTCCAGCTCTTTCAGATCATCCCTCATTTTTTCTCCCCCAGGTGTGTCCACTCTGTTGCAGATTTTTGTGTCATTTGCGAACAGGCATACTTTCCCTTTCTGCCCTCCTGCAATTTCTCTAATAAAGACATTGAAGATAAGTCATATACTTGGCTAATGACTGTATGCAGCTATGTAAATGAGCTTTTTGTTACATTTGAAAAGAAAAAAAGTACTTTTAAAATGTGTATTTCACATTATGTGTGTGTGTCACACTTGTATTTATTGACGTGTGTGTAAGGGCACTTTGGGGTTAATAATAGACAGTATGCTGGGCTTTCTAGTATTTATGTATTAGGTTAGATATGTTGCACTGTTAATCTGTATTTTTTTCAGATGTGTGTTTTATCTAGATTATAATGAACTTCAACTAGTTTGTCACAAAACTGATTGAAATGTTGTAGTGCAATAAATCAAATCAAATATAATAACCCCAAGGTCCCTCTCCTGCTTAGCTACTGTAAGTACCTCCCCCCATCCAGGAATCAGCCCCTGGGTTCTTATGCTCTAGGTGAATAATTTTGCACTTTTTCGCACTGAACGCAACTGCCATGCTCTTGACCATTCCTCTCGTTTTTCAAGATCTCTACTGGTTTTCTCTACCCCATTATAGCCAGTGTCATCTGCAAAAAGGCATGCTTTCCCTTCCAGTTCTTCTGCAATGTTACATATGAAGACATTGAAAAGAACCGATCCCAGTACTGAGCCCTATGGCACCCCACTGGTCACTCATCATTAGAGTACCGTTAAACACACCTTCTGTCTACTATCCATTAACCAGTTTCTGATCCAGTTCACCCCGTTGGATCTTACCCTTAGGCTGCTCAGTTTTTTTTTAGAGTCTCTATGCGGCACAGTGTGAAAACTACTAACCCCCATTGAATCCATGCTACGTTTGGTCTTGCAGCCCACTGGATTTAAGATACTTTACCAGCCTTTCCTTTAACAGAGTTCCATTAATTTCCTCATCTCTGAGGTGACCCTAACCAGCCTATAGTTGCTTGCCTTCTCACTTCTACCACTCGTATGTAGAAGGACTGGCAGTATAGCCCAGAGGTTAGAGTAATGAGCTGTTAACAAGCTTAGTATATCCAGCAGACCAGACTTGGGTTTGATTCTCACAACCTCCCCTTGCATACTCTGTGACTCTGAGCAAGTCACTTAACCGCTCAGTGCTCCCAGGTCGCCCCTGAAAACAGGCACTTGTGCCTAGTGGGCCTTTCCCAGTTACCAAAAGGCTAAAAAAAAATGTCTGCTCTCCTCCAGTCCTCTGGAAGTACACCTGTTTCCAGAAAGCTGTTGAATAAAGCCATTGTTGGGGCAGCTGGCACCTCCCTGAGTTCCTTTGGCACCTTTGGGTGTATCCATTCTGGTCCCATAACCTTGTCCATCTTCAGAGCTGCAAGTCCCTTCAGGACAGAATACAAGGGGGCTGCACTCAGAAGAGTAACCAAGTACAAAAGTGACTCAGGACCCAATCTAATTACATGAAAATAGTAAATTTATTACCGGTCCAGCAGAAAGCGAATACATAAAGTAACCCCAGTAATTCAGTACCAGGACACCTCCTTCCCCCTTTTCTCTATGTGTGTTTTTCTTGTTTACTTTTCCATGGGCTGCATTCTGGTTTAAAACTATATTCACAGATTTTTCGACTGATTTTTTTCATATCTGCTGTTTTTGCCTAACTGTATAATTTTTAATGAGAATTTTATACTTTATTGTTGGTGTTTGATATATGCACTTAATATGTAATGTGTGTTAAGCATTTTCCACACCAGACATTCTGAAATGTACTATTTCTTTAAGCAATGCATTTAAATATGAGTTGTCTGATACTACTAGCCCCGCCCACTAATGAAGACCCATCCTGGTGTCCAAGTGCTGCGATTGCTTTTTGCATTTGTGCTCTACTGGACCAGTAATAAATGTACTATTTTTATGTAGTTTGGCTCTTGAGTTACTTTTTACTTGGTTACCCTTCCGAGTGCTGCCCCTTGTGTCATGTCCTGCTTCATTTATTTCGTGCAGGCACCTACTGGCTTTTGCGCATGAGAGCATTGTTCTCATCGTAAGTCCCTTCAGGAATCTTTCCTCTGAAAAGGAACTTGTGTCCCCCGCTTTGTTCCTGCTTTTTCTTGGTCCTGTTCTGCACAGCCCCCACATGCCGCCCTCCTTACCCTCACTATCTGTCCCCTTGCCTTCCTCTTCTCACTTATGTACCTGAAGAAAGTCTTTTCCATTGTAGCTACTCCTTGGCTATTCTTTCCTCAGTTTGTGCCTTTGCCCCCTTCACTGTTTGTCCTACTTCCTTTTGTTTTGCTTGATACATCTCCCTGTCTTCCTCCCTCTGTTTCCTTATACCTTCTGAAGACCACCCTTTTTTTCTTCACCACCTTGCCCACTTCCCTAGAGAACTATAACTGTCTCTTTTTCCTTCTACTTTTACTCACTTCCTTCAGGCAGAGACTGGTTGCCTTAGCTGTCGTGCACATGCTTTGTGTTTTTGCACTTTTAAGTAAATAAATATCCAGAAGGTGCCAGAAATCTTGAACTAGATTTAGAACACCTTTTTTCCCCTCTATTGGTCTGTCACAGTGAATTGTACATGTTGTTTTGGAGCTGGCCTGTGGTTTTGTGCACGGAGTGGGGGATTTTGGTACTTCTGTTATTATAGAACATGCTGATCTTTAACAATAACAAAACAGCTCCCAACCTGTGTTAAAAGTTGCTCAGACACACTAGCACAAT
This sequence comes from Neoceratodus forsteri, assembly GCA_016271365.2. Taxonomy (NCBI): domain Eukaryota; kingdom Metazoa; phylum Chordata; order Ceratodontiformes; family Ceratodontidae; genus Neoceratodus; species Neoceratodus forsteri. Next base: position 351,739,556 of record CM057456.1, read on the forward strand.
GTCTTCATCTGAATCCTTTACCTAGACAATCACTAGACATTGTCTGAAAGAACCTCTGTTTATTTGAAGGTCAGCATGTTCAACTGGGCAACTCCCCCAAACACACACACACTCATACTGATATCCTATTAACTTGTATCCTGACATGTGGTGTACTCTGATCACATAACGGTTTAAACTTGTTTCTAATGGAAGGATAAGTTGACGTGCTTTTCCATGGCCAGCTACTACAGTACCTCAAATGCAGTTATCATTGCTAGCCTTCTGATACTGTCCCACTCTGAGCAGTCAAGTACTATGTCTCAGCACATGTTGTAGCCAGTGAGTTTTCCAGCACTTTCTGTTTTCATTTTGTCCCTTGCTGGCTTCGTCGTGGTTAAAAACACTGTATCATGGAAATGAAGGCCTCGGCCAGCTACTGTACGTACCTCGACCTTTAGAAAGCATTTTAGGAAAAGAACAGCTAAGCGATGCTTCTATATTAGTACAGAGTCTTTGAAACACCTTCACAGAAAGCAATTTAAGTGAACAGCACAACTTTACCAGCCCTCTGGTGCAAACCAATTAAAACTTTGATCTCAGGTCTACATTAGCCATGCTTTATATACTTATAATATAAATGTATCTTTATTTGGTAATTAAATATCATCTGAACCATATAAATAAATAGCAACATAATAAATGCATGTATAAACCTCATGGAACGTTTAACGCAGAATCCCACGTTCTGATTGGTTCATGCGGTCCGTATGCCGCTGTTTATGGACTGCTAGTGTAAGCAGAACCCTAACCCAGTCATGGTACAACAACTCCTTTTAAATTACAGTCATTCATTTTTGGCATTATTTTAATCTAAAAACAATGTCAAGAGGATTATAATAGCAATGAGGCCCTGCGTATTGGGCTTTATGTGTGAGATAACGCCCATGGAAGGATAAGCACCTGAGGTGCTTCACTACTTCCACTCACATGTGGTCATTATCTTACACACATTTGCACTGACGTTACAAACCTGGTTTCCTCCAGGTTTATTTTTATTCTTTGCTGCAGGTTATGTGGTGGGTCTAATCCTTGATTTTTCATAACTGCCTTTTCTGTTTACTGCCACTTGGTAATTATAACCAAAAACACTCACTTATTGGAGGAGCCTGCATGGTAATGCAGCAGGAGAGGCTTGTTTGTGGGCACACCCCCAGATGACACCTGAGCAGACAGGGGGGTTAGCTTTCACCCAGTAGTGCAGGGACAGGCAGGTAAGCAGGATTCCCAGTGGGTGTGAGATACCTGCTGGAGGGGAGGAGCATTATTGATTTAAGGCTGTGTTGTGAGGGCTTTGCTCTGTTTTTAGTTTCTCCCTCTTCAGCAGGCGGCTTGCCGTGAGACTGGGGAGAGGTGAGGCCTTGGCAGCTGGTTTCCATTAAGGGGGCAGTCATAGGTTAAGGATATCTCTCAGTCTTCATCTCACGGCTGGTGGCACCCTCTGACAGGGGAGGGTGCCTTGGAGACTGGCCCATGAAAAGCCATCTCTCATACCTCGGAGGCCAGAATCCCTCGTGAGGTTGTACCTAGTGTGTCGGCCCCCTCCAGAGGGGAGGGCCAATATGGTTTGGTTGATACAGTTATCAAATGATTAGCTGTAACTAGCTGGTGAGATACACTGAAGAGATTGGTCTACAGGACGAGTGGCAGCACGGGTTTGTGGCAGGCAGATTATGTTAAACAAACCTGATTGAATTCTTTGATTGGGTCAGTAGGGTGGCGGACAGTGGCCAGGTGATGGATATCATATACCTGGACTTCAGCAATGCCTTCGATTCTGTTCCACACAAAAAGCTGATCAGGAAACTGACGGATCTAGGGTTGGGGGAGAAACTAGGTAAGGTGGGTAGACAACTGGCTGAGGAGCATAATCCAGAGAGTCGTGGTAGGGGAAGAGTTATCCAGCACCAAGGAGGTCACAAGTGGAGCTGACCCAGTGTTGTTCAGTGTCTTCATAAGTGACATTGGGGAAGCCATTAAAGGCAAGATGTGCCTTTTTGCGGATGACACCAAACTCCTGTGTGAGGGTGGACACAAAGGAAGGGGTGCCGGACCCACGGAAGGACCTTGGTAAACTCGAGAGATGGTCAGGAATCTGGCAACTCAGCTCAAGTGCCAAAAAGTGCAAAGTGATGCACATATGGGCCAGGAATCCTAAGATGGAGTGTTACTAGGGCAGGGGGGTTCAGGTGGCAGCTTCAGAGAAAGAAAAGGATCTGGGGTGGTGATTACTAGAGACCTTAAACATACAAACAGTGCAAAAGGCAGTGGTAAAGGCTAACAGGATGCTGGGGTGTATAGCCAGGGGGAGCAAAGTAATTTGCCATTGTACAGGTGATTGGTAAGACCACATTTAGAATATGGGTTGAGGTATTGGCATCCATACCTTAAGAAAGACATCAGCATGCTGGAGAGGGTCCAAAGGAGAGCAACCAGGAGGATCCAGGGTCAGCAGAATAGTTCCTATGAGGAGAGGCTGGGAGACCTAAGGATGTACTCCCTGGAAGAGAGGAGAGGAGAGAGAGGAGGGACATGATAGAGACCGTCAAATACTTAAAAGAGATTAATAGAGTGGTAATAGAAGGTGTCTTTAAAATGAGTGACAACAGAACCACAAGGGGGCATAGCTTAAAGTTGATGGAGGGGAGGTTTAGGAGTGATGTTAGGAAGCATTTTTTTATGGAGAGGTTGGTGGCAGCATGGAATGTGCTGCCAAAGGAGGTGGTGTCAGTAAAGATGATGGGGGCCTTTAAGAGGGCCTGGGACAAACACATAAGGAACCCTTGGGACCGAGGAGGGGTAGAAGGGAGGGAAGTGATGACATGGGGGGGTCGCAGGTTCATTGGCATAAGCCTGGAACCACGTTTCAATTACCGAGCAGATGCAATAGACCTACAAGCCTTCTTCTGCTGGCTTTTTTTCATATGTTTGTATGTTCGTAACTACCTTGCTTCATATGTCTTGCTAGATTCAGTGATATATAAATATATATATTTATTCTATGCAAAAAACTGTGTTAATGCATCATTTAGGGTTAAAGCATAAAAAGTCAGGAAATTAGACATTTAGGGTTGCCCCGTCCCCCCCTTCATGTAGCCCTTCCCTCCTCCCAAGATTGACAGACAACGGGGTGTGTCATTGGGGTTGTGAGGCCTAAATATCACCCCATTCCATGTGTAATTATATTCACAAGCCACAGTAAAGAAAAATGGGGTGACATTTAGGCCTCACAACCCCAATGACACACCCCGTTGTCTGTCAATCTCGGGAGGAGGGAGGGAGGGACTACATAAAGGGGGGAAGGGGGCAACACTAAAGGTCTAATTTCTTGGCTTTTTATGCTTTAACCCTAAATGATGCATTAATGCAGTTTTTTGCATAGAATTTCCTTACTTTTTGAGAAAGAATAGAAAAGCAGAAAGTCACACAAGTTGGTGTGAGCACGGAGCCCGAACATAACAGTGCAACTACTGAATATAATATGTATTGGTGGTAGCGCATATGCATGGGAGCGTGGGGCCCTGGAAACAAAACAAAGTTTCATTCATCAGAGTGGCATAATTCCACACCTGCTTACATGTCAGACACCTAACCACTGAAAATCACCTCCATGGCCGTAACACTAGGTACCCTATAAATGTGAAGCCACTACCACAATGCAGAATGCCGTATGGAAAACTTAAAGTGCGTTACGCAATATCTGTGCAGCAGATTAATTTAACAGCAGCTAAACACCATAATTCAGATGCACATGACATCCCCTGAAGATGCTCCAAATTTCAATGTAAAAGAGCAAACCATCTCTGAGATATAATGTTTAAAAGTTTGAGAATTTCATTCGTTGGAGTGGCAGAATTCCACACCTGTTGACATGTTACTCACCTAACGACTAAAAAGTACATCCGCGGCAGTAAGGCCAGCTACCCTACAAATTTCAAGCCACTACCACAATGGAAAACGCTGTTTGCAAAATGTAAACTGCATCACGCAGTATCTCTGTAAAGAATTTATTATCCAGCACGTAAACATCATAATTCCCATGTACAGGACATCCTGTGAACACCCTCCAAATTTCAAGTAAAAAGACCAAACCTTTTCCAAGATATTTAATTTTAAACATTGTTAAAATTGGCCTATCTGTTGCATTCAAATCTGGCCATCTAGTCCCTCCCTCACGATCAAAGATCGTGATCAAAGAATCTCACGATCAAAGAATTTGCAGGCTCACAATCAAAGAATTTGCAGGCTCAAGATCAAAGAATAAAAAATGGTGTAATTCAAATTTTGCACATAAATACATGAAACCACCAGCATGGTTCGATAAAATGAAGCCTCCTGAGCAAAACCCATCCTAGTTTGTGTTTCTAGGTCACCCCTGGGCTGAGAAATGTATTTTTTTAATCTGGCCATCTGGTCGTCACTTCGTGATTAAAGATCGCGATCAGAGAATCTCACGATCAAAGAATTTACAGGCTCACGATCAAAGAATTTGCAGGCTCACAGTCAAAGAATAAAAAATAGTGTAATTCAAATTTTACACATAAATACATGAAATCACCAGAATGGTTCGATAAAACGAAGCACCCTGAGCAAAACCCATCCTAGTTTATGTTTCTAGGTCACCCCGGGCTAAGAAATTTCATTTTTTCTTCTGGCCATTTGGTCGTCACCTCACTATCAAAGATCACAGTCAAAGAACCTCACGATCAAAGAATTTGCAGGCTTATGATCAAAGAATTTGCAGGCTCACAGTCAAAGAATAAAAATGATGGAATTCAAATTTTACACATAAATACATGAAACCACCAGCATGGTTCAATAAAACGAAGCCCCCTGAGCAAAACCCATCCTAGTTTGTGTTTCTAGGTCACCCCTGGGCTGAGAAATTAAATTTTTTAATCTGGCCATCTGGTCTTCACCTCACAATCAAAGATCGCGATCAAAGAATCTCACGATCAGAGAATTTGCAGGCTCACAGTCGAATAAAAAATGGTGTAAGTCAAATTTTACACATAAATACATGAAACCACAAGCATGGTTCAATAAAACGAAGCCCCCTGAGCAAAACCCATCCTAGTTTGTGTTTCTAGATCACCCCTGGGCTGAGAAATTAAATTTTTTAATCTGACCATCTGGTCTTCACCTCACAATCAAAGATCGTGATCAAAGAATCTCACGATCAGAGAATTTGCAGGCTCACAATCAAAGATCGTTAGCGAGCCACGATCAAACAATAAAAAAGTGTAAAACTCTATTTTTTGACCATTTTGAAGAAAACCACAGACATGGTTTGATAGAGGGAAGACCCCTGAGTAAAACCCACCATAGTTTTACTTCAGAAGTACCCCCTGAGCTGAGAAATTTGAATTTTTCCAGCTGAAAGTGAAAACAAGACGGCAGCCATCACGATCAAAGAATTTCTCGGGGTCAAAGATTTTTGATGACGAGCCTGCAAATTCTTTGATCGTGAGGGGGGACCAGATGGCCAAAACCCCATTCTTCGTTTGCAAAATAACCATATAAATTTTCCCTTTGACTTACAATGGGAAATTAAAAGTTTATTGACTTTTGAATGGCTTAATATTTTTTCACCAACCAAAAAGTGGCATGTTCCTTGACCCAAGCTCTTTCAGATGAGCCAAGTCACAGAGCAGCACGGTACACAACGGCCACGCAGCACCACGGACAAAATCCGAAAAACTGCTCACATAACTGGCAAAAAGTGCAGTTTTCATCGTTTTGGTGTGCAAGAACCGTACGTCCGACTGAAACAAAATTTGGCAGATCAAGAGACCTACCATGCCCCACTATGCATACCAGATTTCATACAAATCCATTGACCAGACCCAAAGTTATTAATGTTCAAAATTTAGAGTTTAACATAGAAGTGCCTTCATGACCCTAAATATATGGGTGCGACCGCGCCCCTAATATATATAGATATATATATATATATATATATATATATATATATCATATATATATATATATTACATCGTTATAAAAAGGCTAGAAAGATGGTCTAACATCTGGCAGCTGAAGTTCAATGCAAAAAAGTTCAAAGTGCTACTTCTGGGTAAGGGAAATCTCGAGCTAGATTACCGGCTCAATGGGATCAAATTCAGCACCTCTCAGGAGGAAAGATATCTTGAGGTCATCATATGTGACAACTTTAAACAAACAAGTCAGTGTAACAAAGCTTACAGCAAGGCAAACAAAATGCTGGGGTGTATCAGGGGTTTCAACAGCAGGAGCAGGGAAGTGATCCTCCCACTCTACAAGTCCCTGGTAGGACCTCACCTAGAGTAATGTGTCCAGTTTTGGAATCCACACCTTAAAAAGGACAGGGATATGCTGGAAACAGTGCAGAGAAGAGCAACCAAGATGATACAGGGCCTCCATGATCTCTCATACAGGGAGAGATTGAGCGAGCTTAACCTGTTCTCGCTGGAGACTAGGAGGGGGAGAGAGAGGATATGATCGAGACCTACAAATTCTTGAGAGGCATCAACAAGATGCCAAACACAGAACTATTTTAAAGGGTCACTGGCTCAACCACCAGGGGGCATGACTGAAAGCTAAAGGCCGGGAGCTTCAGAAGGGGTCTGAGAAAGCATTCTTTCATGGAAAGGGTGGTGGAACCCTGGAATGGTTTGCCGAAGGACATGGTGAATGCAGAGACTATAACAGCTTTCAAAAAGGGGTGGGATAGAGCACGGACTACAAGAGGAACGGTGGGGCTAGGTAAGGGTAAAAAGCAGTAGGGGGCTAGATCCCGGGACCCACATTAGGTCTTGGGAAACCTAGGGCAGAGTCGATGGACCTTTGGTCTCCTCCTGCCATCACTTTTCTATGTTTCTATGCATCATTCTACCAATTCTAATTGCCTGTGTAATAAATACATGGCTGTGGCCATTGCCACCAAGCACGTTGTCTGTCTCATTTGTTCAGGTGAAGGAAGGGAGTTGTGACCTATAAGACAATAGTGAAATTGCTGTTGTTAATATAAATATTTTATAATACTTCCCTTTCCACTGTGTTTCCCCACCCCCTGTTTTGTACCTGAAAATGAGCTTCAGCTCTGTGTGCTTCTCCTGATTACCAATTTCTAAATAAAATAAATAAGGCACGGCTTTATTGCTTAAGACTTCGTCCTCAGGTGTATGTTGTATCATTTGAAGTGTAATTAATAACATTAAATTTGGTTTATAAAGCACCTGCCATACACATTGTATCCCTAGTGGCTCTGCAGAACAATGAGTTAGATGCTGGTAGTGCAGGGAATGTATGAGGTATACATGCAGCAGCCACTAAGTGTGGTAATACCAGGAGTGCAGCAGTATGCATTAGAACCTGGGTAATATATAAAGTCATTATTGAGAGTAGTTCTGCACTGTGTGGTCAGATGGCACTCTTATACTGATAAATCCCTTACAGCTAGTAAGAAATTGAAAATACTGGATGGGCAACTATGCACAACCAATGTGTTCTGCCACAGAGGGGTTTCCTCTGACCTCGAGAGCGATGCTTGAGAGGTCCGTGAGGATCAGAACCCCAAAATGAAAGGATGTAATGAAGGACTCCTTATTGTCCAAAGTACATATGTGATTCATGTTTGTAACACTCATTTCTGAGGACTACTTATCACATTGCCACCAAGCATGGTATAGACTGTGTCATGTGTTCTTCAACTTTTCAGAGTAGTGAACACGGTGACATAAATATTCATGAGGTGTGGCTTCAGACTGGCACTTGTGTACATGTACACTTAGCTGCGTAATTTATCATGAAACCCACCCAGCAAATTTTCACCAAACCTGGTATTTGTTATCGTGGGTTGTTGATAGTGTTAGATTGAAAACCATGGTGACCTAATTATACGTAAGTTTTTGCTTCTGATTGGCTTTTGTGACGCACATACATGTGTATGTCACACATGCACTGTTAATTAAATCCAGAGCAGTGCTTATTCTACTGTCACTAAACTTGGTGTAAACAGTCATTGAGCTATTTAAGATAGCTTAACATCCACCATGTTGGCTGCATTATGCAGCAGTTATGGTATAGCTTGTGATTTGACACTAGTTTTTGCCTATAAGTATCTTGACAATGATGTATCCTTTTTTTTTTTTCCATAAAACTTGCAGTAGACATTTAGTACTGTACATCCTTGAGTCTGTAACATTTATCACCATGTTCATCTCATTATAAATGAATTTTGGCTTGTGATTAGCTGTTACTTTTTTAACTATATTTTGAGAACCGCTTATCCAAGTGTCATGAAATCTGTCAGACACTCAGTATTTTGCCACATTTTTCTTCATTGTATCACAATGATAGCCGTGTTGCTCTAATTATGCATAAATTCTGGCTGGTGACTGACTGTTAGAATTTCTGACTATATGTTGATAACCACGTATCTGTTTATTATGAAAGTTAACTTAGACATTCAGTATGGTATGTTCTTGTTGGTTACATATTGTTAGCTATGTCAACCTAAGTACCTATCAAGTATGGCTTGTGATGATCTGTTACAGTATTTATCTGTATATATATATATATATATATATATGATACTGATTTGCTTTCAAGTGTTTATGTCTATAATTCAAGACTTGCTTTAATGCGATATATAATTGTATTTTTAACTATTAAATTTATAACTAATAAAACAGCTCCAGTAGTACATCAAGCACAAAAAGTAATGCTGTTGTTTAAAGATCTATATATACAGTATTCAAAGCAGTTTTCATATCATGGACTTATTGCAGTGCAGACAAACTCTGTAGCTGTTTGGTGTTGTTATATGGGCGGGTTACAAAGAAGAGTTTGTAAACAGTTAAAGCCAGGATATGATGAAGTATAACGTCTACAGTATAGTTCACTATATTTAGCACTTGTGTATGGATGAGCGTGTGTTGCCCTAAGTCTAAGAATACCGGTAGTGGTGTACATCTACATTCTAAGAACTTGGAGAGTGAGGTTTGTGCAGAATGAGATCACCCTATCACATATCTGGGACTTCCTGCAGAGGAAAAAGAGAAAAAAAAAATGCATGCAGGCAAACTCCTAACCAGCAGTTGATCTAATGAAACCTGGAAAGTAAACTGAGGGGAAATCAAGAGCAGTGTGTAGAAAGAAAGGAGGTAGCACATTTCGTTCCTGTCTTTTAAGTGAAACGTTTGTAATAAAGCTTCAATAAAAAAAGTATATATATATATATATATATAGCCATGTCTGTAAAAGGGCCGTGTGGCCCAGTGTACCTACCTGGTTAACAAAATGTTAACTAAAAACAGAATTATAAATATACATATATTGCTTCATTAGCATATAAGTATTTCCCAAGATAGTCTGTAGAAATACCCAAAAATCTTCTTGAGAATTCATGAGGGAAAAAATGGTGAAAACTGCTACTACAGGTCAAGTTGATATTACTTTGGGAAATACAAGGTGGCTGGTTGTGTGCTGGAGTTTGTGCTCACTGGTCTGGCGCAGTCGTACAGGACTTCCTGTAATGTATTATTTACAGCTGCTGAGTAGAAACTTGAAAATGGGAGATTCCATGGGGGAAGACAATATTTTCAGTCACAGCTAGTTTGCCTGGTACTGCTCAGTGCTGCCATTTTTCTGTGCAGTCATCAAATGTACTTGAAAACCTCTGACCAAATTAAGCGTCTCGCCACACACGCACACTTTCTGGCACACTGAAAGGTCTTTACCCAGCATGGTCATTCCAGTGTGCAAACAAGTTGTGCACTATAAAAAGAAAATGAAATGATTACAACAGCATAATGAGTAGGGGGGGTTTAAAGTGGTGCTGGACCCATGCCATCCTTCTTGTAAAGTATCACTAGTGCCAGAATTGGCCCTGAGAGGGGACAATAGCTGGGGGCACTGAGAGAAATGGTGAGGAGAGCAGAAGCTCACTCAGAATGGTGAAAAAGGCAGATGCAAAGACTAAAAGAAAATAGGTATAGGTAGCAAGCAGAGGGAGACAGACTAAGAGCTTGAAATAAAGAGAGCAATGTAAAATGAGGGTTCTGTATTTCTAGAAGACAATTCTAGTTCATACTGATCCTAAGAAGGCTTATAGACTGAAATACTAGTACAGATCACATCAGGGAAGTTCAGACTCCCAGTTCTCTGCCTGTGGCAAAAAAGGTTTTTAGAATAGGGCTCCCCATTTTGAATGGTATGTACTGTATGTATATTGTGTGTGTGTGCGCGCGCGCGTGCATGCATGCACGCACCATTTAAGTATGAGATGATATTTAAATTTTGTTTGAATAATTCGGTGTTTTCCTCAGTTAACAGCAGTTTTGTACTGAATCTTGATGCTATGACATCAGAGATGTAATTTGTTGCTCTTTCACCTATATTTGGGAGTGGTATGATACCATCTGCTTGCAATTTCTCTCATGTCAAACTCAACATTTATGTAAAGGAAACATTTATAAATAAAGCTGAAATAGTCTAGTTTTAAATTAATAATCCTGTTGTGTGGCATTCTCCCATTCTTCCTACCAGGTATTTTTATTTATTTATTTAATTTGGTAACCGGGTAAAACCCAGTGGGCATAAGGCCCTCTTACAGGGGCAGGATAGCAGAAAAAGACAACAATTATAGGTCACAAAATGCATTAAATGACACGTAAGCTAAACTTGGGCAGAATACAGGAAGCAAACAGTGTTACAGTGATTCAGGTAAATAGTTGCATCTGGATTGTTCAGGTAGTTGCTTTAGGTACTGTTATCAATTTACAACACTTAATTTCAAAAGATTGTTGCCATTGGCATGGCATGGGGAAAACTCTTTTGAAAACAGAGCCCTTCAAGTTGTCGGCTACAGCCCGTCTGTTGTTACAGGCATGGGAAATGTAACCTGTTTCGTTTCACAGAGGAACCAAACAAATAGAACGAAGGAAAGCAGTACTGTACTAACAAGGGAGAATGAACACTGTGGCTGGGAGACTTGCATGTTGTGGTTTTGATACCGTTAATAAAATCAGCAGAGGCCTGTACTATGTCTGACCTGCAGTGCCAGTCAGTGAGGTTAATAGGTTTCCTCTTCGCAACTGAAAATACAGTTCTCTACCCTTTGCACACTGCCATCAGCATTAGAGCCTGCCATGCCACACGTATCCAGGAACCTAGGTAGACAATCCTGTCAGAAGTTCTGACTGTATCATTGCTTTTGAAATACAACATTTTGGTTATAAAAGGTCTTTTGAGACCAAAAAAAAGCAAATTACTGTACCCATTACAAATACTTTTTGTTTCATTTTGAAAGCAATATAAAAATAAAAGCATTCCAGATGCAGTAGTAAGAGTTGCAACAGGAACTGAAAATGTTTAAATTATAAAGTCAATCTGAGTTTCCTCAGTGCATTATTTTTTTTAATTAACTTTGCCCAAGGTACATGTATTAATTACTGATTTTGCTATGAAGCAAAACTTAGTTACAAGCTCAAAAGTTAATTTTAAACACAGTCCTTAATGTCTTGTTACGAGATAATAGTTACTAATGGTGGGACGCTGACAGTGTAGAAGGTACATGACTCACATGGACGAGGTAAGATTTGCATCTTTTAAAGCATATGAAAACCTCAAAATATTTCCTGGGTAACCTTTTGAGTAAATACACTAAAATCTTAATAAGTCCCCTACAAAGAGTGAGAAATGGTTTTGGCAGTAATTATTTAGGGGAGCATTAGAAAACCCAGCTGATGCTTAAACTGGGGAATGGAGGATAAAACAAGAACACTCTAAGCAGATACGCCCGTAATATTTGTTTTTATTTATTTGAAATGGGACTGGGAAAATCATACTGAGCTGAAGCCCGTTTCTAGGTACAACCAGTGGAGAGGGGTTACAAAGGAGGTAAGACAAAAATTTGAAACAAATACAAGCAAAATGATCAGTAATTCAAAAAGTAACATGGAAAATGCTGATAAATATGTATGGGCTATGAAATAAACAACAATATATAGCATTGCATACTGTATATGTATAGTATAATGAACAGTGCACGCAGTTTGATTACTTGGGTCAGAGAGTAGCTGTTCTATCAATGGTACTCTCTATTTAAGAGAGAAATGCACTACCCACAGGGCTAGAAATAGGGTTTTATGTTTGGTTTACTAATTTTGGTATTCTATCCAAAAATATGGTATACTGCCACATGCTAAATACAGATCTTCTTTGAGGATATTTCCTCCATTAGGTTACACCTTTGGAACTATAGCTGTCAGTGCTAGGACCCCACAGAAAATTTTGTTAGCCACATCTCTGTGTATCTAAGTGTGGGCAGCCCCATCACTCCTCTGTTCTTTTACCGTTGTCGATCGTCCCTATTGGATCTGCCAAAGGAAATGCCGTCAACCTAGCCATTGACGGTTACTCTTTTTTTTTTTTTTTTTTTTTACTGTTTATTTATTTTTTTATTCTTTTTATTGGTGTTTTCCAAGGCACATACAGACACACATTAAAGGGACACTGTCAACCCCCTTAGGTCTCAAAGTGTCCCTAGTTTAAAAAAACACATTTTTTGATTGCCAATATTCTGTAAAGATTGCTGATACGAACATATGAAAATGCCAGCAGAAGCAGGCCTATACGATCTATCGAGTCTGCACGAATGTGCAGCTAGCCTCTTAACTTGCAGCTGCCCCACCAATCTTTTCATCTTAACACCCCCCTTACCCTGTCCCAACCCCTCTTAAATCCGCCCACCATTCTACAGGAAACCACCTCCTCAGGTAGAGTATTCCACCTGCCCACCATGTAGCTGTGGATGTGCCAAGGTCTGTTTAGACTTCCTGCCAAAGACTACAGTGCATAGGGACCGTCTTAGACACAGAAAAGGGACATGCTGTCCTGCCTCAGGACAGAAGAGACAATCTGATGCACAGGTGCAATTGGAATACAGGAGCCATTACAACTCCTGGGTCTCATGACTGCGGCCGTAGTGACTGTGCCACTGGTACGCCTTCATATGAGAATCCCTCATTGGACTCATAGGGTCCATTGGGATCAGTTGACAGACGAGCTGGACCAAATGGTTCTAGTCACATTTCCACTTCACAGTGGTGGTTGGATCACAAAAACGTATTAAAGGACATTCCATTCCTTGTACCAGCTCCGGTACAAATCCTCACCATGGTTGCCTCAAACTGCAGCTGCGGTGCTTGTCTCAGTCCTTACCAGATTCAGGGGTCATGGACCAAGGTGGGGGCCTCTCTTCTCCCCCCTTCTGCTTCACTGAGGGTTATATCAGCTGCTGTGCCTAAAACCTACTCCATGCATCCTGTATCCAGCCCCTGTGCTTCTCTGTATATGCCTGGTGTTGGTCTTATCTCCGATTCCCCACGGTTGGAAGTCTTCCGGGGCTAATCTGTAGTGGGGAACTGAGGAGTGATGGGGCCGCACATACTTATATACACATAGACGTAGGTGGCTCCCAGCTAGCAAAAGTTTCCGTGTGGTCCTAGCACCAATGGCTATAGTTCCAAAGGTGTGGCCTAAAGGAGGAGATTCTCTCGAAGATCTACTGTTATGGTAAGTTCTTACACAACTGTCCTTTTTCTGTGCTTTGGCATACATTGCAAACTGTAGACACTTGTTCCATCCTTGTGGAACTCCTCAGTGTTACGCAGTCATTGTCTCAGCAATGGCCGGCCTAAGAGGAAACCAGACATTTTGTATACTCAGGTAACATATAGGAAAAGCAGTGGTATGCAGTGCTTTTGTTAACCCCAAGGCTTGAGGACCCAGAATTTCTTTTTTTTTTCCTTTTGAATTTACTACACTTTACTCCCTTCTAGCCCAGTTCCCCCCATCAGTCCTGCCGACCCGTCCAGCCCCATCACCGCCATCTCTGAGATTTATCTCAGCTCGCTGTTCCCTCATGAATAACCCCTCATGGGAAGGGATGCCAACTGGACCAGCCCTCACTCCCCCCCCCGACAGAGGTTTAGTGTGGGTCAGCAAGGAATTACCCAGTCGGTGGTGAGAGGCTTTTGGTGGGCAGTGAACGGCATCCTGCTACAGTCAGGCTAGCTTCTGCATTTTCTGTCCCACCCCCGACATTAGCAAGGCCTTGCTGATGCAGCACATCATATCACTGACGTCCTCTTCCCTCAGTCCGTGTCTTCAGCTACACCAGTACATGTGACGACCCAGGTGGTGATGTGGTAGCAGAGACCATACTCCCTCCTCAGAGGAAGCGAACGTCCATGGGACACTCGGCCAACCTTCCCCCGGCCCTCCAATGACCCAGGCTTGTTCCCCAGCTTGGGTCACCATTGCATAAGCAATATTAATATCGCTGCACCGGCAGACTGGCCTGAGAACCCAGTATTTCAATATAGGCTTCAGGCTCTTCATCTAGAGACCCTTCTTCTCATCTTAGACTTTGGCTAAATAAAGGACAGCCTTTGTAAATGTAACACATTGGGTTAAATTTGTGCTCCTGGCAATTGTAGATGCAAGCCCCTGAATATCTGTGTGAAGGGTCACAGATTCTGTTTCATAAACATTTACTCAGCTAGTTCTGAGGAGTAAGGTTTCAAAACAGTATGGTAAAAGAAAGTACACAAAACACAAATAAACACAATATTTTGAGCTCTAAAGGGCAGCCCTTCTTCAGGTATGAAGAACCCTATGAATGAACCACACATATTTTGCTGTGGGGTATTAAGGCATCCATCTGGATCCCATAGGCAGCAGTGTGTACTGTATATGGTTGAGAGACGGGCACAAAAACAAACACTACTACAGTGTAAAAAAAGGTTTTGATACATAATACATAGCTGAGCAACAGTATCCGGATTTACTACTGCTGTAAGTGTTCCTTTCCCATAGGGTTAACATGATCAACCCCTTACGTAATTATAGTCAAAGGTGTTTACTGCTTGCCCATCTGTATTTACACTTTGATCCCCAGCTGAGTGCGCACCAGTGTAGTACTGCCTTTGGTGGCCGCTCTGTGTTCAAGAAGAAATGGGACAAAGAGCAGCAGCAAAACTGTTTTCAGAAACTGGGCCACCTTTGCCAAGATATCTGGAAAGTTAGGATGTGAAGCTGCTTTGTTTACTTTCCTATATTTATTATTCTTTTAGGCTAACTCTTGGCAAATACATGCTTAGAGTTTTGCAATAGCCATTAATATGCAAGGGCAAGGACTGCAGTGGAACAGAAAAACAAATGAATTCCTCTATCTTAAACTGATTCAGTGAGGACAGTATGGCTTCGTGGTCAGAGCTCAGAACTGGGATTCGCGGAGATTCCCATTGATTTGAATACCACTGCAGCTGCTGCTTTACTGTGTGACCATGAGCATGTGAAAAAAATACAAGGAAGTTTAGCTCCTAATAGCCTTAAACACTAGTAGTTATATTATTCCACTTTGTCAGAGAACTCAGCCAATGGTTCGCGGCCCAACATCACTTCTTCAGGGAAAACGGTGGTAAACTCCGAATTCTTTCTTGCACACATGAGGGTGTGTTCAGTGACCTGGATATTCTTTATTATGTTGAGAGCAGCATTACTAACCCTTCCCTGGTGGCTTATGTATTTTGCATCTTTCTGCCAGGCACTCTATATTTCTTGACTGGTCAATATGACAGTAGGGAACCAAGTGACCCCTCCACTGTGTATGGGTGTTTACCTTGAGCAAGTCACCTGACCTCTGTGGGCTTTACTCTTCTGTAAAACTGGTGAAGCATTGCCCCAGCTGAAAATACAGGTGTAGAGCTGTGAAGAGACAACTAAGACAATGTAGCTAGCCATCACAGTCACCTTCCTGTTATCTTATCAGCAACAACCATTTAAGGATAAGCAATGATAGCATTGGATGCATCCGGTGCTCCAGGTGACACTGGCATTCAAGACTAATGTACGTGCCATTTTTGATATTAGTTGAGTAACTTATAATTTTGATGAGTAAAAGTGCTTTAAACTTGGGAAAACAGCTCCTTTGAAGTATCTATGTAGTATTTCCATGGACTGGGATGAGTATCAGTACTTATCAAAAACACTTCTAATGAGTATTTATTAAAATATGGTGAGTAAAATAGGCCAGTGCTTGCCTTATCTGAAGCAATGGATACATCTCAGTTAGGCTATACTTGGTAAAGAAATTGTAAAGCCAAGCAAAAATCAATAAGCAGGTATACACCACACACCTAAGTTAACAGCTAAATTATTCAGTTAAGTCTTTCACGGTATATTGGTGAAGGAATCTCGCATGTGACTGTTTTTTCAACTAATTGGCTCTGAAGGTCATTGGGTACTACATTGCCACTGTACTTACATACCTTATTAGTTATGTGCACATGTGAGACATATTCAAAACCATGATTCATTGGTCTATAATAACAGCAAAACAAGAACAGACAGCAAGCTGCTCCGAGGTTAGTTTAGTGCATTGCTGTCCCATCTGATGCTGTTAAAATGGGTATGCTTCACCAATTTGTAATTTACAGTGAACTATAATTTTGTATAAACTACAGGAGTTTACAGTTTTAGAACTATTGAGTGCTTAGGACAGCACCGAATGCTTGTAAGATGTGATGTATGCAGTAAACATTTTCAAGTTTGTAATGGTCCATTGCTAACATCATTCTCAGGTAAGGAGCATGTATTATAACAAATATAGTACAACCAGACTGCACAAAAATAAGGGTGTAGTGCTAACTTGGGGTTCAGTCTGGAGGCAAATATAACTCCCTTAACCATTATTAGAACACCTCAGTAGCATTACAACCTTATTATGTACTGTTAGATGTAGTTAATCCCTTGTATCTGAAAAGGCTTCTTAATAGGAAGGCATGAATATTGCATAATTTTCCACTTGTCAGTCTGCAGTTAAAATGTCTGTCTTTACGAAACGTTAACTAAGCTTTATGCGTCATATATTCAAATGACTTCAAACAGGATTGATTCAGACGTAATTGTGTCAACATAATCCCTGCTAGCTGACATTTGCTAATGGCTGTGAAGCATACAATGTGTTATTTCTGGATCATCAGACTGTTCTTTAGCTGTTTTGTAAACATACAGGGCTGGATAGCACTATGGTTGCTGTCGTGTATGTAAAAGACGTGTAGAACTAACACTGTGTGCACTTTGTGTGTAGAAACTGTTTGCAGTGTGGCTGATTCACCTGCTTGCAAACCTGCAGGTGAACTGCGAATAAGTGTCTTGTCAGCCTTTTTTTGTTTTTTGTCGATGGGCTTAAAAAAGAGGGTTATGTATACAGTAAATAACCTAATCAGTATTGTTATCAAAAAGAGAACTGCCCAAATTTGCATTGATATTCCCCACTGAAAAAATGCAAATATTTTCATATTTTAAATACCAACTCTGCACTTTTCTTCAATACAGTGTAATAAAACTTTGTTTTGTATAGTGTCTTTCATGCAGAGTTCTTAAAAATGTATCCCTAAATGCTTTACACTTAATATCACTGCATGTAAATTATCTTAACTATTATGTTTGCTAAAAAATTTCAAATAGTCCACTCGCATTGAAAACCTTATATGCTGAGAATATTCAGTACCATTAGCAAAATAGCAACAAATTATTTTCATGCATATTCAGAGCTTTTTAAAATTTTTGTTTATATTTTTATTTTCCTTCCATAGACTTTGAACATCTTCCCTTTTCATTTTCTGTTCACTTCCTTGATTATTTTAAGCCCTTTCCCTGTAAAATTTTTTATTTTGTTTTCTTTGTTGTTTTTGATTTTTCCTGTCCTTCAATCTAACTATTATGTTTCCCCTACCCATGTATATTTAGCTTGTCCATAGTGGAATCTTCCTTAAATAAATACTTTGAGGGAATAAAATAACATGTTTTGACTCTTGAATTTATAAAGGTCACAGGGATATATATGTCTTGAAAAAATGCATAGTTTTACCAGTGTTCATTGCATTTCTTTTTGTGTGTGTGTGTGTGTTGGAGGGGGGGTCCGTTTATTGGTTTACTTTAGATTAGTTTCTGTCATAATTGCATTGTACTGTATCTTTTTTTGGTCCCTTGTACTTTTCATGGTTTAGATTTTAGTTTCCTTTCTCTACTTCATGTATAGGTTTTGTTTGTTGTTTCGATTTATGTTCTGTTTTCTTACTGCTGTCTATAGAATTAAATAACTAGGTAAATCTGGGCTAGGAGCAAACAACTATTGTGCCAGGACTCAAGAAGCACTAGGTACCCACGATGAGGAACACCATCTGTTTTGCAAAATGAAGTATTTTACTGTGAGCAACAAACGTCCATACAAGAATGCTGAGTGCACGCCCCCATCACTTTGAAAAATAGTGGCCTTGAGCTGGGATGCTTAATATGCAGTTTGTTCTAACAAAACACATATACAGTATGCTGCCCACATAACAGATGCTGGCTTAACGCAGCTCACATACAGTAATAGATCATGGTTTTATAGAATTAGTTAGCAATTACTTTTAGTTTATTAAATGTTCATGGTGTTCCTCTGAAACTGTGCTGTACAAAAATCATGTAACAGTACAACACTGGTACAGTATCAAGAGCAATAACGTAGAAACAATGGAACAGCATCGGAACATTTTTTGTTAACCTATTAGATTTGAGGAATAGATAGTGTTCTAAACCATCATTAATAACATTTTAAAATTTTCAGTTCATTAAAGTAAAGGGCCCGAATACTGATTCTAAAACAGTACCCAATTTTTCCTAATACTGCCCTCAAACTGCCTAGTTGTTAAGATAAGTGGCTAGAACAACTTTTCGTTTTTTTGTAAACTGTCCCCGAAACTGGGTTTTGGAT
Organism: Neoceratodus forsteri; assembly: GCA_016271365.2. Taxonomy (NCBI): domain Eukaryota; kingdom Metazoa; phylum Chordata; order Ceratodontiformes; family Ceratodontidae; genus Neoceratodus; species Neoceratodus forsteri. The sequence continues at coordinate 351,758,406 of CM057456.1, forward strand.
TCCTGTATCAGCACACCATTCTTTGTGCTTATGTGTACATACTGCAGCTCCCAGATGGCTGCACTGTACGAGAGAGCATGGCACAGAATCATCCCCGTGTCCTGTTGACTTCAGTGGGACCTGGGAACGACCTTTCATCATCCTGTCCTGCAGCATACTGGGAGCTGCAGACTGTAAACATAAACATGAAAATTGACATGCTGATGCAGGAACCTAAAGCCCAGTTTTGGGCTGTGTCTGCAAAACACAGAAAACTGTCCTAGTACTCATCTTAGCGACTAGATAGTTTGAGGGCAGCACTAGGCAAAATCGGGTGCCATTTTAGAATTGGGATTTCTTTTAATCAAGCCATCCATAAATTCCAAAATAATCACTGAAAAACAAAACAGTTATTTGGTTATATGTGAGAAATCCTGCAATATTATGTTGTAATATATGGATAAGTCATATAATAGTACTGAAATCCATCTAAAAAATTTCTCATAATGCTACAGTTGGAGTCCCATAATACTATTGTTCAGAGCTCATAATACTATCCTTACGAGCTCTCAATGATAGTATTATGGAAAATGATTATGTCCGTGCACTGCACACATCCTCATGGTCAGCGTAAGCTGCCTTTTACTGTAGCTGCCATGTACAGTAAAAGCCGACTTGCCACTGACTACAGAATCATCAAACATATACACAGTAGTTCCCACTGTTTGTTCCCAATCAAATACACAGAGTCCCCTCAGTGGTGTAATACGGTGCCATTCCTAACCATGCCATGCTACGCTGTCAACAAGAATGACCTGTTGTTTGCTGCAGTGACTGCAACTTGCACCTTAACTGGACAAAGGGCAGCTGAAACACACTATTTTTTTTTTAACTGTGAAAGCGCTGACAAGAAATCAACAAAAATGTGATGTCACAGACTGGGGACACCTACTCTTTCACCTGCCTTCGCCACCCCTACCTGGTTCACTAGTTCTTTTTTCATTTGAACAACAATCTGGAGAATACTTGGGGACAGGGCTTGAGATGTAATGTGACTGTCCAGCACTGACTAACTAAGCAGACGACTTGAGCGCTCGTGGTAGTGGTATCATTACAATGCTGTAGGACTAAAAAAACAAACAAAAAAAACAGAAAAGGAAAAACTGGTGTATGTGACAGTAGGTACAGGATTTTAAGGAAACTGCGAACTGTTACAGTTTACCAGAGAGACTGCAGTTTGGGGGGAGGGCAGGGCCGGGGGCTGCTCATGAAGTAAAAAAAGTGAAGGTTTCTTGGAGCCCATATATTACAAAAAATAAGAGACAGGTAACTGTGTCATACTCAGCTAAAAATACCATCCCAAGGTTCTGGTGACATGTAGGAACCTCTCAAGCTTCACTCTCGAGGTTGTCATGTCACCAGAACCTCTCAATGGTATTATAGCCTCATAGTACAGAGATCTCTATTTGCTATTCTATTTGTACTTTGTTAAATGGGATTCAATAATGTAAGAAAGTCTTGGGTTCCAAGGTGAATTAAGCAAAAATAGAAATAGTAATCTATGGTGTAGTAAATTAAAGAGCTGCTGACGCCTCAGAAAAAAACGTTGAAAATGTAATATTTAGACACAGCGTGCATTTCTTGTATCTTTTATATAGTTCTCCTTCTTGTTATTTATTACTAGGGACGTTTTTAGGAACACAGGACTTTTATCCCCTTAGACTTCATCTATTCCAGGAGCTCCCTCCCCACTTGAAACATAGAAATATAGAATTTGACGGCAGATAAGGATCACCTGGACAACCCAGTCTGCCCATTTTTCCCTACCTACATTATCATCTCAGACCCTGCTTGATCTATAGCTCTTTCACCCTTACCTCTGCTGTGGCACCACAGTGTGTTGTCTTGGGAATTATTATAATGTCACAAGCAAAGTACTGTGACCTCAGGTGAGGAATATGCAACTCGAACAGATGAACTCTGAAGGAACAGTTATCCTGTTTTCATGAAAATGATCTCAGCAGTAAATAATGAGGAGGAGAAATACAGAAATAATTAAATAGATTTGCCAAAGTACATCTAAATGTTATGGTTTTCAAAGTTCTCCTGAAAGCATCAGCTGCTATTTAAACATTACTACAAAGAAAGTTAGAACTGTAATTAAACTGCAGTTTGATTCCTTCAGTCTGACATATTTGAAAATTCTCCTTGCTGAATCCCAAAAAGGCATGCTGGGGCAAAACTATGGCGATTTAGTTGTCAAGGTGTAATGGTGGCCCCTTTATAAGGGAGTTCAAAAGATGGAATTGGTTGCCAGTTAGACTTTGTAATAGAGTAGTACCCATGAAAATGAATGTGTAACTTTGTTTCTTATACACCATACAGATAACAGGGCCATGTCTTTCTTAGAAACTGAGTAGGCCTTAGAACTACTGAGTGACATCACGAGTAAGATGGCTGCATAGCATTCCAGCTCTCTTTCCCTAATTTTCATAAACCCTGTTTAATCTCTGCTACTTCAACAACTAAGAGCAGAAATGCCTGTGAGGAGGGGCTGCAACAGCAACATGAAATCCAGTCAGCAAGAACCAGTAGAGTAGAACAAGGATGCAGTTGGATGGTTTCAGGCCTCCAGCATGGCACGGTCCTGTGAAGGTTCATCAGTAAAACTGAAAAGAGCCTTGGCCAAAAAGGTCAAGTTAGATACTATGGGCCAGATTTTCAAAGCCCTTAGAATGGCACAAGGTGCTTGCGTGCAACATGTTGGACGTAACAAGCACCTTGCGCCAAGGGTAGCGCTCCGAGCTATTTTAGAAAGCAGCCTGTGTCAATCAGCAGGCTGCTTGCACCAGAGTGTGCTACCGCCAGCCTTGCACTACAGAAGTGGCTGCGGCATGGCACTAGGGGGCTTGCAGCAGACCCTGGCTGCCACAACCCCAACATCTGGATTTTCAAAACCCTCCCCAGGGACAAAGAGCTACGCTCTGTTAGATCAGCCAAGGGGTGGTCTAATGATACTGAGACAGCCCCTGAGAGGGTGTCAACTGTGTCATGCCACTGTGTGCCCCCCAGCCATAATACCCCTATACTGTCTGATCCCCCACCTCAGTGTGCCCCTAAATGTGTACACCCTCGTGATCTTGCCACCCTCACCAAGCCCCGATCTACCCATACCGGGTGACTCACAATTACCCCTAGTGCCCTCCCTGCTCCAATCTCAGTAAATGCAATTTTATTCACACAAATCCCTGGTGATCTAGTGGCCCCACCACCACCTCTCCGCCTCTGCAGGTATTGCCAACCACCCTGCTCCCCGCCCCCAATGCAGACCCTGATTCGGTGACCATCACAGCCCTTCACACACCACCACAGCCAGCTGCCAAATTAACTGTCAGAGCACATTCAAGCACAGAACACGCTCTGATAGTTCATTCAGCAGCTGGCTGTGGTGGTGTGCAGAGGGCTGTGCGGATCACCGAATTGGGGTCCAGATGGGGGTGGGGTGGTTGGCAATACCTGCCAGGGCAGAGAGATGGGGGGCCACTAGATCACCAGGGATTTGTGTGAATAAAATAGCATTTACTGAGATTGGAGCGGGGAGAGCACTAGGGGTACTTGTGGGTTACCCGGTATGGGCAGATCGGGGCTTGGTGGTGGGGGGGCAAGAGCCACTCTGTGTCCCCATCCAGGGGTGCAGCTCACACCACATCTGCCCCGCGGCTGCTGCGGCATTCCTAGTGCATGCACCATCTGTTTGGTGCACTGTCACCATTGCCGCAAGCCGCGGGACTTGGGTGCCGGGACCCTGTCTAGTGGAAAATTGGTTGCAGGGTCCTGGACGCAATGGCAATCGGCGCAAGCTGCCATTGTCATAGCTTGCATCGGAGGTTTGAAAATCCAGCCCTATGTATAAAGAAATGCAGATTTTCAGAGCAGAATTCAAAGACGCTCTCAGAGGTGTCAAAAAAGACATTGCTACATTGGAACACTGAATGGACATGGTCGAAAAACAAGTGGAAACTATGGACACCAGGGTAGATGAGCTGGAGGCCCACATTAAAGAACTGCTCAAGAATCAGGTGCAGATTATGGCAAGGCAGGAGACTCCAAAAATCGAGCATGGTGAAAAAACACAAGGCTCTATGAACTGCTCGAAAACATAGAGGGTACAAACTTCGGTGAATTTCTGGAGAGTTTTCTCCATACTGTGTTGGAGCTAACATCAAGCGCACACACTGCACTGCGGGCCCAAAACCTGCCTCCCCAGATGCATGACCATGCTCCGAGGTCATCTGTTTCTTAAATTATGCTGTTAAAGAAACTATACTGCAGAAGGCTTGGCAGAAAAAGCCTGTGTGTTACGGCTGAATGAAAATTTACATTGACAATGATTATGCTGCAGCAGCTTTGAAAGCTTGCTGAGACTACTTTCCACTCTTTTTGGCCCTCCATAAGAGACAGTTAAAATTTCAGACTCCTTACCCTTCCAAGTTAGTGGTACAGTTCCTGGATGGTCAGCAACAATATCATTCTGCCGTAGTGGCTTGCAAAGATCTTCTCTCCTGTGGCATTCTGCCTCCAGGAGGGGATTCCAGCTCAGCACTGAAATCAACCCTGCTCCCACCGAGATGGCAGATGGTTCAAGCAACAAAACAGAGAAGGAGACGTATGGAATTGACATTGGCTGAAATTGTGCACCATTTGATGCACAGGCTTTACAATGAGTGATCGAACCTGGCTAATATAATTTTTTTTTCACTCTGATTTTGGGTGAGCATGGAGGCCCTGGGCCTGACACAACATGTAATATTGGTAACGCACTTGGGTGGCCACGTAGGTTTAAATATTATTGACGTCTGTGTTGATCCGGTGGTTTGGTCGGATTATGACGCCATGGGGTTCTCGTTTAGCGTCCCCCTCGATGGTGCGGCCCCTGTGGAGATGGTCCGGTACTGCCCGGTAAGAGGAGTTTCCTCTATGGGACTGTCGGTGGTACTGAACCTATCGAGAGTGGGAGCAGCTTGTGCGATTGGGCTGGAGGAAGCAGTGGTGGCCTATGATGGGGCTGTGACTGCGGCCTTCGACTCAGTCACACCCATTCGTGTCTGCCCCTTGTCTACTCACTGGAGATCCCCTTGGTATGATAAGGAACTCCAGAGTTTAAAGACTAAGGGGTGGAGGTTAGAGAGACGCTGGAGGAGATCTGGCCGGATGGAGGACAAATTGGCCCAGAGGTCACCTTATGCTGACTATCAGTAGGCAATCTCCTGAAAGAAGGCGGAGTTTCTGTCTAGGGAGATTGCTGCAGCGAGGAGCAGACCAGCTCAGCTCTTTCGTACGGTAGACAGACTTTTACATCCTGTCTGTCTCTGTGCGGGAGGAGCAGGTTCTAGCACTAGGTGCAAGGAGTTGGCTCTGTTCTTCGCTGACAAGGTATCCTCTATCAGGGATGAGGTCTCCTCGAGTATCTCTCAAAAGGGATACAGTATCCAGCCTGAGTTGTGTTGAAACACTCCTCCTGTCTGGGATGAGTTTGAGCTGGTTGGGGTGGAGAACGTGATGGGGATAATCTCAAAGCTGCGGCCTACACATTGTGATCTGGACCCAGGTCCCACCCGCCTTTTGGTTGGATGTTTGGACCTGATAGGACCTGTGGTTGCTGAGGTTGTCTGGAGCTCACTGAGGAGTGGGGTCTTCCCATTGCCCTTAAAAGAGGTTCTTGTTAAGCCCCTTTTAAAGAAGCCCTCTTTGCACCTGGACTGCCACAGCAACTACAGGCCAGTCTCAAACCTCCCATTTTTAGGGAAGGTTATAGAGTAAGTGGTGGCCATTCAGCTTGAGAGACAACTAGCATCTTTGTCTACCTATGAGCCTTTCCAGTCTGGGTTCCGGGTGGGGCATAGTAAGGAGACTGCCCTGGTAAGGGTCCTAAATGATCTCCTGATGGTGAGGGACAGGAAAGCGCGTACCATCTTGGTTTTCCTGGACCTCTCTGCGGCGTTTGACACCGTGGACCATGAGGTGCTGCTTGACCACCTGCGGTTCTGGTGTGGCCTGTCCGGCAATGTCATCAGCTGGTTCAGGTCATACCTGATGGACAGAGTGCAGAGGGTGGAAATGGGACTTGTCCCATCTAGCCCAAAGCCTCTGATCTGTGGAGTGCCGCAGGGGTCGTTCTTGTCGCCCTTATTGTTCACAGTGTACACGCTGCTATTGGGGGACATTATCAGGTAGTACAGGTTGGGTTTTCACTGCTATGCAGATGACACCCAACTGTACTTGTCCTCTGCACCTGGTGTCCAGGTGTTAGACTCCGAATTTAACAGCTGCCTCAAGGAAATCCAGTCGTGGATGACTCAAAACTGGCTTAGACTCAACCAAGACAAGACTGAGGTACTGGTGGTGGAGCCAGGTCATCGTGGAGGAGGGGGGATGGGGGGTTGTCCTCTAATCTAGTGTTGGGGGTGTTCCCCTTGTTCCTTCTAGACAGGTGAAGGATTTGGGTGATATCCTGGGCGACGGCCTGACACTTGATGCTCAGGTGTCAGCTGTGGTCAAAAGTGGTTTCTGTCATCTTAGGAACATTGCCCAAATCCGAGCCCTGATCCCTCCTTAGGACCTGCCCACACTGGTGCATGCTTTTGTAACTTCCAAGCTGCATTACTGTAATGTCCTGTACCTTGGGTTATCTGGAGGCAACCTCCACAGACTGCAGCTGGTGCAGAATGCGGCAGCGAGATTTTTGACTGGGGTAAGGAGGTGTGAGCATATTATCCTGGTCCTCCATGGACTGCACTGGCTGCCAGTCAGATGGATGATTGTCTTCAAGATAGGGCTCCTTACCTACAAGACCCTGCATGAGGGGTTCCCGCTTATCTGCAAGATCTCCTTGACCCTTACCGTCTGGCCTGGACACTTCGTTTCACCATGGGGGAGGCCTCCTGGGAGTTCCCAGGGTTAGGTTGTGGCACTCAGGAGACAGAGCGTTTGCGGTGGCCACACCAATCCTGTGAAAATCCTTACCTGATTATTTAAGGAGGGCCCCATCGGCAGAAGCCTTTAAAAGGAGACCAAAAACATACTTGTTCCAACTGGCTTTTATAACGTGAGGTTGTTTTAATAGATAGAAGGGAATCTGTATTTATACTGATTTTATTATGTGTATTTTGTCATTTTAAATAATAGTGTTTGTATTATGGTTTTATTGTACAGCACCCAGAGTCTCAGGAATTGGGCGCTTCATAAATAAAATAAATATCTCTCTATCTATCTATCTATCTTTCTATCTATCTATCTGTCTGTCTATCTGTCTAGCTTTCTATCTATGGGGGGGGTGAGTGGCCTAACATAGGTAGACTACTAGATTTGTGCGGTGTGGAGCAGCAGGATTCACTATTCAAGCCCCTCGGCCAGTACTGTAAGTGTCGTTCCTTTTCCAGGGAACCAACCACAAAGCAGAGCTGCCTTTCATCCTTGTTTTTTTAGTGACCCCCCCCCCCACCGAGTCAGAGCTACCTGCGATCAGGGTGGATCCTGCTCCCTGTGCTTATAGCACGCCAGCTAGTGCAGCGCATTTCTTAATATCCTGATCCACCTGGTTGTTCCAGGCCAAAGTACATCCTCATGGGCCAGCCGTGAAAGGTGAATGCTGATCCTGCCCCCCCCCTCCCCCATATTTCTCTTTTGCCAAAGGTGCTTCAGCACTACTGGTGCAAAACATTAGTTGTACTGACCTACTGTTTGCTGTGAGCCAGGTCCCTCCTGGATCTCAACCTACACGTTACTTCCCCCTCAGCTGCCACTGCACTGCTAAGAGCTGGGTCCTCACTGCTGTGAGCACGAGAACAGTCTGTGGCAGCTTTGCAGTAGTGTAGGCTATACTGAACTGCTGGTACCTGCCTTTACCTTTCCTGTATTAAGCATACAGCAGAGATATTAGTAGGAATGTTCTCTAAATAACATGACCAGTTTGTAGTGTGACCAGTTGCCATGCTCGGATAGCTTCTTTCAGTTCTAGTTTGCAGGGACTCTCTGAGTCTATTACAGTCACGGAGTTGAAGGCGACCCTCATTATGGACCGTTGCAATGGATTCGGATTATACCCCCTTGGAAACAGATTGAATTTGTATTTAATGACCTCTACGACATAGGGCATCTACTATTCACTTCATCCATGAGCCAGCCCCATTAAGCAGACTTTACTAAATTCACGGCAGATACTTTCATGGTCTGGTCTAAGTTGCAAAGGCTCCCACAGTTGTCTTTAGTATTTTATATTTGCAGAATGCTGGAACTCGATATGGAGTTTCTCCCCACCAAGCTTGATGTGACCTTCCCTCAGCTGCGACAACTCAGGCTCTCATACATATTTCAATTCTTGGATAACCGAGATATAGTATTCTGTGAATTCTTACAGAACAATTATGGCTTGATGGGGAGGGAACATTTTTGGTACCTGCAAGTTCGTACGTACCTCCTTCATAAAACTTCTGACCGGACAAAATTCCCAGACCCAGCACCGCTACTGTTGACTATACTAACTGGGGTGATCGAAGGAACGGACTGGGGCCATTTGATTGGCCATCTTTACAGGGCACTTTGGAACCTCCTAGGAGACACCACCAAGATGATCCTTGCCAAATGGAATACTGAATTGGGCACAGAAATTTTTTATCAGGCATGGCTTCAACATGCTGTCCCAGCTTTAAAAATCATCTCTTCCAGCAACTGGAGAGAGTTCATGTGGAAATGCTGATGCAGAATTTTTCGGACCCTTATGGTCCTAACACAGAACCTACCATCGGAATTTGGAAAATGTCAGCGTCAGTGAGGACATATCAAAGCTATCCACACTCACACCTTCTGGTCCTGTCCAGTACTGTTCACATGCTGGCAGGACATAGCGCCACACAGTTTGTGGAACTATCCCTTCCAAGGAATTTGGTTCCCCTACAGTGGTCCTGCTATCCCTTCCCTCTGACTGCCACCTAAGCAGGTACTTATTTACTTTTTAATATATCCTTGCAGCAAAGAAAGCAATTACTCAGCATTGGATGCAGATTGCACCGCCTACTGTGGACGACTGGTGATCAGTAATTCTGGAGATGTATTACACAGAGCGTCTAACAGCCTCCATACATTGTCACTGCATACTAGGTGATAGGCCTGGCTCCGGTATTACATGGCAGTAGATGACTCCTTTGTGCCACAATCTTACTCCCACACCGGTACAAAATATGAAGTGGTTTATGACACTGGGACAATGCAAGCTCTCCTAATGATCTTTGGGTTGGATCTTGGGAACGGTCATGATCAGTAGTTTACAACTATGCTACCATAATCCACTGTTCTAGCATCAATGTATCAATCAGTGTGTATGGGTTATTGTAGGTTGTACACAGTAACAGTAACTGGTGTGAGATGCCTTCCTGCTGAATGTATTATATTGCTTCATTGTTTCAATAAACTTTTAATCCAAAACAAACAAAAAGGAAACTGATCAGACCTTGAAAAATACTAATTATAAGATTTCTGTGGCCAGGTGAAAGGCCAAATGTAGTACACAAAATGTTGAGAGTAGCAGATGAAAAACATGGAGGACTTTTCTTTACAAATGTACAAAACTATCTCAGGGCTCCTCAGTATATCCTTTTAATGAGAAGAAGGTAGTGAAAAAACTCTGTCTCTCTCCCTCTCTCTCTCTCTCTCTCTCTCTCTCTAACATAGCAGCATATTCTAAGTACGGAAGGGACTGTAGGTTCATTATGTCTGCCCCTTTCCCTACTTCAATTGCAGGGATCAGATAAATAAATAACAGGAGTTCCCACCCACTCTACTTACTACACAGAGTACCCAGTAATTCCTTTCATAAGCAGACATTGCCCTTAAAGACCTGTAATGTCTTCATGTCCACTGTTTCTGTCATGATGTTCTGAAGTTAAGGAAATTTGGAATGGGAATTGCAGGAACTGTAGCACAATAAATAACAGGTTAAACAACAGGGCTCAGGGTAGCAGTGCAAGAGGTAACATCTGACTGGAAGGAAGTCAGCTGTGGGGGTCCCCAGGGGCCAGTACTGGAACACCTAGGCTGGGATATTCAAAGCCATTTAAGGGACGCTAAATGGGTTAGTGACTTGCTAACACTGCTTAGTGCCCAAAAAGCGGGGGAGTGGAAAAAATGCCATATTTGATGGCTTTGTTATTGAGAGGCTAACTCGTTCGTGACCGGCCCTGCCAGTGTACCTATCAAAGCAGCTGTTTGCACCTTGCATGTAGGCACAGCAGCAGCTGGCAGGGGGTGGAGATGCGGTAACTAGCTGTTAATGTCTCGTTAATTACCACCTCCCCAAAGCAGGTCTTCGGCTGGCACAACCCCTAACCTCCCCATTGCCTGCGTGGAATACTGTAGTGAAACCCTGGTGGTCCAGTGATCCCTGATTGGCAGCTGGTATTAATGTAAACTCTTCCCTGGTGGTCTAGCAGTCCCCCCTCCCATTATCCACTGCTGGTATTATAATCCTGTCCATGGTGATCCAGCGGTCCCCCCAACCCCACCTACTCAGGCCCTCCACCAGCCCCCAGGCCCCCACTCACTTTAGCTCCCCCCAACCCACGGTGAACAGAACAACCTGTCCACTCACCTCTTCAGCCGGCCACCATCTGAATGACAGGAGCACTTGCTGCCTACTATAGAAACAGCTGTTTCTGCTATAGGTGCACAGTCACCCTGTTATTTAAATGGTGGCTAGCAGAGGTGGTGAGCAGAGAGGTTTAAGCAGGCTGCCATGGGGGGGGCTCTGTGGGGGAACTGTTATAGTGAGTGGGGCCAGGGGTGGTGTGGAGGGCCTGAGTGGTGGGATGGAGTGGAGGGTCTGCTGTTGTATGGAGGGGCAGGGGGACTGCTGGACCACCAAGGAAGAGATTGCAGTAATACTGGCACCAGTCAGCGGGGGGGGGGGCAGCTAGACCACCAGGGAAGAGACTAATACTGGCACCAATTGGGATGGTGCAGCTAGACCACCAGGGAAGAGATTACATTAATACCAGCACAACCAGGTATGGGTATAGGCAGTCCTGACGGGTGCTGGGCGGGGGAGTGGCAGGTCACAAATGTTGTGTGTTCCAGGCCTGTAATGAGGTCCTAATGTGTTGCAGAGCATCCCATAACACCATTTTAGTGCTACAGGTCATTTGCATGTAAAGATACGAATATGGCAGATTGCTCCAGATAAGCAGTCACCATTTGCAGGCCCTAACAGCTGGATTGCTCCTGAAAGCCCCATAGCACCCTATTGTCTGCATATCTCCTGTAGCCAGTAGGTGACCAAGGTTTGCAGGCTCAATCAGGACTTTGCCTGGCTGGTATATTGGAACATGTCATTAATGCCTGCAGTGCACTTCAGCATGTTCCAGTATACTTGTAGTCTACTCCTAGGCAAACATTTAGTGGGTCCAATCCAGGATCTTCAAATATCCTGGCCTAGAGTGTTCAGTATTTCTATTGATGACCAACATTCATGGATCTCAAGTCAGGTGATTAAATTTGCAGATGATACAAGCTTAAGGGGTGGTAGATTCTGGAGATGAGGAAGACAGTCTGCAGCTAGACTTCAGTTTACATGGGGAGTCAGCCACAAATGGCGAAATGGCAGATGGATTTGAATGCTAGTAAGTGAGTGATTCAAAGAATTTATGTTTGGGTGGAGTGACCAATATTGATAGCAAGCTGAAGCTTTCACTGCAGCGTGCAGCAGCCATAAATAAGGAAAACTGAACACTGGGCTGCAATAAGAGGGCCATAACATGCAATGAAAGGGATGCCAAACCACTGCTTTATAGTTCGCTGGTAAGGTCACACTTGAATTAATGTATGGTTTTGATTATTACCTTCCTTATCTCATAATCATGGTATGATGTTTGACCTAGAAAACTTGTAGTAGGACTTATAAGTGCGGTTTTGCATGTCACAAGTCATAGGGTCAGAAAAAGGGCTTGCAGCCCTGAAGACAGGTGAGGCCATGGTACTAGATGGGAAGCATCTAAGAATGCTGAACAACAGAAGTATGAATGACAGGTCTGTAGTTACCTGGTTGCTCCTTGTCCCCACCCTCCTGGATCAGAACTACATCTGCTACCCTCCAGTCTTTCGGAAGCACCCCTGACTGAATTGAGCTACTGAACAGCCCTGCCAGGGGTTCAACTAAGTCCTATGATCATTCCCTGAGTTAGGGAACTGGCATCGGACTTAACTGAACCCCGATAGTGCTTTTCAGTAGCTCAGTTCAAGTCAGGGTTGCTTCACATGGGAACTGGCATTAGACTTAGCTGAATGCCTGGTAGAGCTCTTCATTAGCTCAATTCAGTCTGAGGTGCTTCCAAAAGACTGGAGGGTAGTGGACGTAGATCTGCTACACAGGGGTGAGGACAAGGAACAACCAGGTAACTACAGACCTGCCGGTCTTATTTCTGTTGTGAGGGTTCTAATGGAGATACTAATCATAAAGAACTTGTGGATTACCCAGAGAAAAATGGGCTCTGGGATAGTAAACCCCATGGGTTTGTGGCAGGACGGTCTTGTCGGACCAACCAAATTGTGTTCTGTGACTGGGTAACTGTGGCAGTGGATAAGGGTCATGCAGTGGATTAGCTCTGCTTTGACTTTAGCACCGCATTTGACTTGGTGCCACATAGAAGGCTGGTGAAGAAGCTACAGGATCTAGGCACAGCAAAGGACATATAGAGGATTGTGTATGAGCAGTCATACACAACGAGGATATTCTTGTGTTGAGAGGTTTCCTTGGTAACAGATTAGCTCGAGAGCGCTTGTTTGTATATGACTGCTCATACACAATCTTGTATAGTGTATGGGTAGCCACAGCATAGAAAATCACACAAAAAAGCTAGTGAAGACAATGGAGAACAGCAAGTTTAACATGTTCTTTTTTTTTACTGACACAGTGTGCTGCAGATGTTTCTGCAAGTTCAAGTTAAAAAAAACGTCCAGCTTAACTGGATTGAGGAAAGCAACTATGTGGCAGCATTCCAAGTTGTTCTGCTGTAGTAGTGACATCACTACTGTAGCAGAACAACATAATGATGTCACTACTGCAGCAGAACAAGCATATTCCAGGCAAGGAATTCAATGCATAACAGCATTCCACCATGCACTATAGTTAGATTGCTGGGAAGTTGGTTGGAGGGGAGACAGCAGAGGGTAGTTGTAAATGGAGTCAGATCTGGGGAGGGAGGATACTAGCAGGGTACCACAGGGATCAGTTCTCTGTCCAGTCCTTTTCAATATGTTCATTAGGAGAAGGAATTTAGGGCAAAGAGAAGGAATTTAGGGCAAGGTATGTCTCTTTGCAGGTGACACTAAGCTCTGTCGTAGAGTAGACAGCGAGGAGAGGGCAAGGGAGTTGCAAAGGGACCTGCAAAGGTTGGAGATGTGGACCAAGGTCTTGCAGTTGAAATTCAACACTGACTTCAAGCATAATAAGTTTTTAGTATTTGGTTGTATATGCCCGGTGAGCTAATACAATAAAAGCTACCTGTTTGGTATGGCATTCAGCTTGTGTTAGAAGGGGCTTACATCTGGGACCACTGTATCCATTGATGAAAGTCCAAACCTTAAATCCCAGGCAGTGACTGTAGTTATGGGTTGCTGTTTACACTACTGGGGAGTAGGCCACAAGTGACAAATGGTTGCACCCCATTACTGAATACAGCACTGGTATGGACTTTTATTGCTTAGTGCTTTGAGTGCTGTAGTGAGCTCTACATGGGCCTGCCGTGTAGCCAGGTCTCAGCCTTGAAGCTGTTGCAGAATGTAGCTGTTCACATCCTGATCTTCTGGAGGAGTTCAGAGCACATCACCCTAGCACGCCACATCCTATTTCTGTAGGTCTGAGTAGGAGAAAAAAAAAAAAGAAAATTTTCAGGCAAAAATTGGGCAGGTTCCCAGAACAAACACCTCACAATTATAAACAACAGATAGCTGTACTAAAAAATGAGTTATTGTTGACTGTAGCCAACTCTTGTTTTACATTTAGTTCATTTCTAGCCATTTAAGCTGTGGCACATCTCAGTACCATTGGCACTTCGATTAGCTACTGGTAATGCCCATACTGAAAATACAGAATTGACTTTATGTAGTACTATCCAGTCACTGCATACCAAAGCACTTTGCAAGTGATTGACAGTATATGCACAGAACAGCCTAGCTGTGCTGCCACATCTCCTTTCCTGTGGGGTCTTGCTTCTGTTTTGGGCAGTGGGACACCTCACATTACCATCAGTACGGTATTTTGATCAATCTATTGTCCCACTCATTTCTCAGAAGTTTTACATTTGTCCAAGTTTTTGAGAGCTCCACGCTAATGTATTTATTTAATTATTTTTAATTACTTTTTTTTTAAATGTATTTCGTTTTTCACCTGGAAAAGCTTATTGAGCTGACAAGTGCTCGTTTTCAGATACATTCTAAAGGTAAGGGAAAGGGGAACACAAAAGTAATTAATATAGCCACAGTGAGTAAATATAATTAAAAAAAGTGGAGGGGGTACACATCAGCAAAATGTGGAAAAGGAAAATCCAATAAAATGCAGGAACAGGGTAGTACCTTTGCAAAAATGAGGGCAATTACTAAAATAAAATTGGTAGCAGTGCAAAACTATTAATACTGTCAGTAGTCCTAGAGTATTTTGGATTAGCAGTATGGGTGCAGTGAGTATTATGCACAGAAGTGTAAAGCGGTACTATAATTAAAAAGTGTAGCCTAGCAGTGGTTTTGTCTCAAGCAGGGAGGGAATACAGGAGCAGTTTGCGAATTAAGAGAAGGCTGGGAAGAGGAGGATAGGGAAAAGAAGAATGGAAAGGGGGGCTAGGCGCAGGAACAGATGTAAGCAGTGTGGCACTGGACTGACGCTTTCAGGGTACAGGTACAGGGTGAAGATGAAGGTGGGGTGAGCTAGTCCAAAACTGGGGGAGCCTGTATAAGGCAGCTTGACCAGCCGAGGTTTTAGCATGGGTGAAGGAGAAGATGGGTCAGAGTTTCTGAGGTGGTGGGAAGAAGGAAGAGGTTATGATAGGAGGGAGCTAAGGAGGGTAGTGACCCTAAACCAGAACTTTAAGATATGTAAAGCACAGTGGGAGAGCAGTCTACTTTCAAAAGCTATGGAGAAAGAGATGACTGAAGAGAGCAGTAGTGAGTGTGGAGAGGGCAAACATGAGCAAAATGAATGAAATAGAGGGTCCAACCTGACAAGGATGGACTTGGGGCAACACTACATGCCACATCCCTTTGGTCAAAACCTTTAGGATCATTGCCACCACAATCTCCGGGATACTAGCTTTGTTCCAGTGTTGGGTGCCAAGTTTGGGCTGAAGTTTCTTGTGGATGACATCAGTGTGGGAGAAGATATTAAGATGGTGATCCAACCAAACACCTAGATATTTGCAGGTGAAAACTTCCTTGAGTTGAGATCCTTCCAGGGGATTGAAGACTATGAGGAAACTGGATTTCACCAGAAAGTGCCTGGTACCAAAGGCCATAGAGACTGTTTTCTTGGCATTAAGAATAAGCTGTCCACAAGTCTCCTGGGTACACCTCAACTTTTCTGTAGTAGTTGGGGGCTGTAACTGGCTCCTCAAATGCACACACCAAAAGTCAGTAAAACACAGCTGCTCCCATGATATATCTCCAAAAAGTTCTTTATTTCAAATATCAATCAAGTCTGTTATTCTAATACTGTGTGCCACCTGACTTCATCAGGAGTTGGTAGAATTTTTGTGCTCAATCACTTCTTCACTTAGCTGTTATTCAGTCTTCAAGTCAGTGTTGATAAGGGTCCATGATTTCGTGTTAATACACAAAAGGACCTTCCATAAATCTTCTTTGGTCGCGGTTCTTCGATTTGCACAGGTTGTACAAGTAGTCCAGTGTAGCATGGTGCTCCAATATGGGGCTAGCAGCAGGGGCGCATGAACTCTAACTGAGCAGCATACTACACTAAACCTTTGATTATGAAAAAAGAACAGATATAGCGCAATTGAAAGGGACTGCTTGAGACCAAAGAAGATTTATGAAAGGTCCTTTTTTGTATTACCATGATACCAAGGACCCTTACTGAGACAGAGATATACCTATACCTAGATTTCAGCAAGGCGTTTGATTCAGTACCACACTATGGGCTGATAAAAAAGCTGGGGGAGATGGGGGTGGGAGGGCATGAGCTAAATTGGGTTGAAAATTGGCTCTCAGGGCATTTACAGAGGGTACTAGTGGGTGGAATACTCTCCTCTCCCAGGAAGGTAGTCAGTGGGGTCCCTCAGGGTTCGGTATTGGGGCCACTCTTGTTCAACGCCTATGTCTCGGATATGGGGGGGGGGGGTTAGGAATAGGTTGAGTCTCTTTGCGGGCAATTCAAAACTGGGAGCTCTGGTGGATTGTGAAGAAGTGAGAGAGGCAGTCCAGGGGGATCTGGATACCCTGGAGGGGTGGTCAGGGAGGTGGGGACTGAAATTTAATGCTGGGGAAATGTAAGGTACTACATTTGGGGGTAAAAAACATGGACTATGAATACACCCTGGGGGGGGGGGTCACACTGCAAGTCACATTGGGAGAAAGGGATTTACGGATGGTGATAGACGTCAAAATGAATAACTCTGAAAACTGTAGAAGAACTGCAGCCAAAGCAAACAGAATACTGGGCTGCATAGCCAGGGGAATTACATCCAGAAGGAGGGAGGTGATCCTTCCTCTGTATAATACTAACATACTAACATACTATTTGCCAGCAGATTAGGCCTTACGGTCTATTGAGTCTGCTTGAACCTCAGATCCCTAGTTGGGTGCCGAGGCCCTCCCCGTGTTCCAGAAACCCCATCATCCATCACCACCCCTGGGACAGGCCATCATCTGATACATCCACTTTCTGTGTCTGTCCCACCTCTCTTGAAGCCCTCCACTGTGGATCTCTGAACCAGCTCACCTGGCAGTGCATTCCAAGGGTCCACCACCTCTCAGTGAAAAACCTCCTCCTTTTTCCCCCTCACCTTCCACCTTCAAACTTCAAACCATGCCCTCTGGTGATACCTCCTGCTTTAGTTTAAAGATCCCTCCATGTTTACCCTATTTATTCCCTGAGGTGCTTGAAGACCTCAATCATGTCCCCCTGTCTCTCCTCTCCTCCAATGAAAACAGGCAGAGTTCCTCAAGTCTGTTCTCATACGTCAAATCCCCTAGCCCTCATATCATCTTAGTTGTCCTCCTCTGTACTCTCTCCAGGAGCTGTATGTCCCTCTTCAAGTGTGGTCTCCAGTACTGTACACAGTACTCAAGGTGTGGACTAACCAGTCCATTGTACAGCGGCAGAATCACTTCCTTGCTCCTAGAGGTGATCCCCTTACGATGCATCCCAACATCCTGTTTGCCTTGCTAGCCGCCTCCTGCACTGCTCAGAGTTATTCATACATGCATCCACCATGACCCCTAGGTCTTTTTCCTCTATTGAGGCCTCCAGCGCCTCCCCTCCCAGGGTGTACCTGTGTTTAGGGTTTCCCCACCCAAGATACAACACCTTGCACTTGGTGATATTGAAATTTAATTTCCATGTGTGAGCCCAGCTTTCCAGGGTGTCCAGGTCCCCTTGCAGGGCCAACCTCCCCTCTTCTCCCTCAACTACTGCTCCCATCTTGGAGTCATCAGCGAAGAGACTCATTTCACACCCTATACCCTCCCTGATGTCCGATATGTATGCATTAAACAGGATCGGACCCAGGACCGAGCCCTGCGGTACCCCACTACCAACCTCTCTAGGGTTCGAGAGCTCCCCACAGACCACTACTCTCTGGGTGCGTCCAGTTAGCCAGTTTTCAATCCATCTGACCATCAAAGGGCCTACTCCCAACCCCATCAGTTTCTCCACCAGACCATTGTGGGGGACAGAGATAATGCCTTGGTCAGGCTGCAGCTCGAGTATTGTGTACAGTTCCGGAGACCTCATCTGAAGAAGGACATAGCGCTGCTGGAGAGGGTCCAGAAGAGAGTGATCAGGATGATTCAGGGCATGGAGGGGAAGCCTTATGATGAGAGACTGGAAGAGCTTGGGCTTTATTCACTGGAGGAGAGGAGGGACAGGGGAGATATGACAGAGGTTTTCAAGTATGTAAAAGGAATAACCAGGAGTGGAACCATGGAGCTTTTTAGGCTAAGGAAAGGGGGAACAACCAGGGGCCATGAGTGGGAGCTGGAGGGGGGAAACTACAGGGGGGATCATAGGAAGCATTTTTTCACTGAGATGGTGGTGGAGCCATGGAATGCGCTGCCTGGGAGACTGGTGGAGGAGGGCACAGTGGAGGGATTCAAGAAGGGGTGGGACAGGTACAAGGGAAAACTGAAACTAAAGAAGACCCTCTTGGGGGCTGGGGGGGTGGTAAGGCGAGCAGCCATTAGGTTGCTGGCTTTCAAGCAGACAAGACAGATCATTTGGCCTATTCTGCTGCCTTTTTAGTATGTTAGTATGTTAGATGAAGAGTGAATAACAGTTAAGTAAAGAAGTAATTTAGCACAAAAATTCCACCAAATCCTGATGAAGCCAGATAGTGAAAAATTGAGCACATAGTGGTTTAAGAACAGAATCAATTGATATTTGAAGTAAAGAACTTCCGGGGGGATATATCATGGGAGTGGCTGAGTTTTACTTACTTTTGGTGTGTGCATTAAGAGTAAGCAGGCTAACACAGAACCAAACCTCCAGTGTTGAATGTTGTTGAACACCCATTTATGCAGGACATCCATTTCAGAGGTAGAGGGTCAGCATGTAAAAAGCACTGTCTACATACATATGAATGTTAGCTGGGACACAGGCTTTGGGAAGATAATTTAAATAAAAATTGAGAACAGAATGCGGCCAAGAACAGAGCCTTTGAGTACGCAAGAACTGATTGGAAAGGACAAGTGAGCTGCCTACATGGACCAATTCGGACCTGTCCGCCAGATAAGAGTTAAACCATTTGACCAAGTGGTCTGATAGTACAGCACTAGCAGATTTGTCCAGGGGGAGCACAGAATTGATAGCTTTGTAGAGATCGAATTAGATAATGCAGTTAATGAGGCCCAAGTCCATCCCCTCTCAATGCAGTTAGTAAATATGAGTAGTGAGGCCCTAAATGCAGACTAAGGGCCTGATTTTCAAAGGCCCTGTGTATGCCACAAGTCCCTGGTGTGCTGAACATACAGCTCAGGGGGCTTGCGGCATTCTCTCGGCACCGATCGCAATTCTCAGTCAAGGTACACTAAATGCAGCAAGTTAGACCAGCTCCCCGGTCTAACTTAGCCATTGAGAGCCCTTTTACCCGAAGACTTGTGCCAAATATTTGGCGCCAAGCTGCCGTAAGTGTAAACTGTCGCCAATAAGCGCCCCATGTACTAAAATTGGTGCAGGTGCATCAAAGTAGTTTGGTACAGTTCGCCAGACAATGGTGTTGGCCTGAGGGCCTGACGCAAGCCCTATGTCAGCCTTTGAAAATCGGGCCCTAAGTCTCTAATTGAGCGTAAATTGCAGAGATTTTGCAAATATGCAACAGTGGTTCAAAGAGTTCAGTTTGGTGAGTAACGTAAAGAAGTCTCAGGCTATGGTATCTACTATCACTCTTTAACAACATTAAAACTGGGTTAAGATTTAAATATAATCTCTCTTCAATTTCACAGGAATGTGTTATGGTACGTCTAAGTATTGTGATGACTACGTATGAGTCCTTCGATAAAGTAGCACCTAGGCTGTGAAATGCTTGTCCCATCTGTTACCTATTCTAACTCATTAAAAAAGACTAACCCGTTAAAAAAGATTTTGATTATTTTGTGGTGAATGATTGGAATATTTTGCATTCCAGCACAGTAGTTAGAATCCTTATTTAGTATACATAGGTATTGCCGACAGAAAAAATGCCCATGGGTCCAGCCAGTCTGCAAGCCTATCAAACTATTCTGCACTGGCCTTAGTGGCCCCCACCCCCTTTGTTTCTGTCACACCTTTTCTAACTAATCCTATGTGCTTACCCCATCTATGTTTGAAGCTACTCACTGATTTGTCTTGTACTACTTCCTCGAGCAGCTTGTTCCTCTTGTTTACCACTCTTTCAGTGAAAAAGTGCTTACGGGTTTCCCAATTGAACTCCCGCAAGTTTCAGTGAATTCCCCTTGTTTTGTATTTCAGCTCATGAAGAAAAGCACCTTGGCATCCACCCTATTTATCCCATGCAGGTACTTGTATGTTTTGATCACGTCGCCCCTTTCTGTCCTTTTCTCAAAAGTGTACATGTTCAAGTCCTGCAGACTCTCCTAATATATATTGCCTCCTTGTCTGTAGGCCATCTTGGTTTCCCTGCATTGTACTGTTTCCACCTTGATGAGGTCATAACTCAGGTGGACTCGGTACTTTGCACAGTATTTCAGATGCGGTTGCATCAGTGACCTATACAGTGGGTTAATCATTTCCCAGTTTCTGCTCCTTTTCCCCTCCCTATGCATCCCAGCATCCTGTTTGTCTTGCTCACAGCTTCATTGCAATGTGCTTTTGTTTTCAGGCTCTACAGTAATGTGACCCTTAGATTGTTTTCTTCCATGGTGCTTTCCAGTACCACCCCTACCCCACCCCCCCCACACACACACACAATTTCATATTGCATTCTTGGGTTCCTTTTCCTGATGTACATTACCTTGCATTTTGTTAGCATTAAAACCCCGCTGCCATGTCTTTGACCAGCTCTACAACCTATGCAGATCCTCCCTGAGTTCCCCAATCCCTTCCTGTGTCCACCTTTGTGCAGATCTCAGTATCACCTGCGAAGAGACAGATCATGCCCTTGATGCTTTCCCCCTGTGTCACAAATAAACACATTGAAAAGGACCAGACCCAGCACCGACCCCTGAGGTACTCCATTTGTACTTCCCTTATCTATGAAGACTCTGCATTTACCACTACTCTCTGTGTTCTTCTCCTTAGTCTTATTCTCTTTATCCAAGTTTCAATTTTTCCTCCACCCCTAAGTCCCTTAATGTTTTGACCAGCCTCCTGTGGGGTAATGAGTCAGAGGCCTTGCTGAAATCCAAGTACACTACATCGACTGCCTGTCACGTATTAGCTGTCCTGTTCAGCCAGTCAAAGAAGTCAACCAGATTTGTCTTGCAAGACCTTCCCTTTGTGAACCCATGTTGTCTGGAATCCTGTAGTCAATTTTCCTCCAGGAAGTCCACTAGTTCCTCGCTTTGTGTAAACTCCATAAGCTTTCCCACTACAGACATCAAGTTGACCGGTCTACAATTTCCTGGCTCATCCTTTCATCCACTGTTGTGTAGTAGGACCACACCCACTGCCTCCAGTCACTGGGGACCATCCTCGTGTCCAGCAAGCAGTTGAATATGTTTTCAGATGCTCCTGCTATCACCTCTGCTACCTCCATAAGCATTTTCGGGTGTAAGCCATCAGGTCCCATAGATTTATTTAGTTTAAATCCTTTAAGTTTTTATAACACCCTATTCTGTCTTATTTTGTCCATTCTACTCAAGCACTTGCTGTCCAGTCTTTTGCTCTTAACCCACATTCCGGTAGTGGCTTATCCTTTTCCCTAGTAAAGACTGAACAGTAGTATTTGTTCAGTATCTCTGCTTTTCCTTTGTTCTTCTCCTCCAGTCCTTCCTCACTCTTCAGGGAGGCAGTATAGCACAGTGGTTTAAGGCTCTGAGCTGCAAATCTGGTGGCATCCAGCAGACCAGACCTAGGTTTGAATCCCACAGCTTCTACTTGCAGACTGTGTGACCCTGAGCAAGTCACTTAACTTCCCTGTGCTCCCAGGTCGCACCTGTAAAAAAGCTTTCAGCTTAGTGTACTAGTCCTGGTTAAACAACTAACAAAAAAAACTAAACTCTTCAGCCTTGCAATACCCCCTGTAACGTTGTGCTTCTCCCACATGTACTTGAAGAATACCTTTTCCTCTTGCTTCACTCCAATTGCAAGCTTGAGTTCCATCTCTGCCTTGGCCTCCCTCACCTTCCTGTTGGCTACATTTGTTGCTTCCAGGTTCTTCTTTCTATCCTCCTCCTCTCTTTGGCTTCCTTTGTATTTCAGTAATTCCCTCCTTTTGGCTGGTACCACTGCTGTTACATTGGCTATGAACCTCACTGTAGCCCCTTGTCCTTTTTCCTTTGACACCTTATCAATTGAGCTTTCTGCCACCTCAGTCATTTCTTTTTTAAATTATTCCCATTTTTCCTCCATCCCTTCTATCTGTCCTATTCTTATAGGGATTCCTGTCCTATAGGAGGCAGTATAGTGTAGTGGTTAAGGGCACTGAGCTGCAAACCTGGAGACCTGGGTTTGAATTCCACCAGCCCCCACTTGCATACTTTATGACCCTGAGCAAGTCACTCAAGTTCCTTGTTCTCCCAGGTCTCACCTGGAAACAAACTCTAGCTTAGTGTGCCTTTCCTGGTTAAACAATTTCCCCTTCCCTTCCTATTCTCCACATGCTTCAGTTCAGCAGCTCCTTCATCCTGCTGAAATCTGCGTTTTTAAAGTCCCACACCTTTATTGCATTTTCCCCCTTTGGCAGTCCCTCTCTGGACCAGCAGCACCACTATTCTGTGGTCGCTGGAACAAAGTGGTTCCAGAACAACTACATTTTGCATCCAACAGAGCCCCTTCCCTCGTTGGTCACTGGACTACCTGAGCTGGGAATGCCTCCTGACATGCGTCCACCAGGAGTTCTTTCCTAGTATCTGCTATGATTGAAACTTTCCAGTCCACATCTGGCATATTAAACTCCTCTTCTACCACCACCTCCCTGGACTTGACTGCCTTTGTAAGCCTCTTCCCCAGTTCTTTGTCTGCCCCTTGATACTGACCTTCTGGTCTATAGACCACCTCTGTCCTGACTTGTTTCCCATTCCCTGTCACTGCTAGCACCCACAGGGTTTCTGATTTTTCTGAATCCCGTAGGCAGTCTATCACAGTTGCCACAATCCTTACTTTTATATACAGCTCTATTCCTCCTTCCCTACCGTCAGCTCTGCCCCTCCTGGCCAGTGAGTACCTTACCAATGAGTATCCTGCTGTGGTCATGTCCCATTCATGGTTCAAGGTTTCCCACATCTGTGTGACTGCCACTAGGTCAATGCTTCCTTCTGTGACCGCCATGATTCCTTGTGTTGGTGCATGTCATTTTTCAGCACCTGTCCCTGCCCCCTTCTTTTTCCCTTACCCTGGTTGTGCTTGAGTCTGTTGCATTGGTTGATAGAAGGAGGTCAGCAAGCCCCCTCCCAGTTGATGACATTGGATGTGTACCTTGCCCCCCCCAGTTGATGACATTGGAGGTGTAACTTGCCCCCCCAGTTGATGACATTGGATGTGTACCTTGCCCCCAGTTGATGACATTGGAGATGTACCTTGCCCCAGTTGATGACAATTGAGGTGTACCTTGCTCCCCAGTTGATGACATTAGAGGTGTACCTTACCCCTCAGTTGATGACACTGGAGGTGTACCTTACCCCTCAGTTGATGACATTGGATGTGTACCTTGCTCCCCCAGTTGATGACATTGGAGGTGTAACTTGCCGCCCAAGTTGATGACATTGGAGGTGTACCTTGCTCCCCCAGTTGATGACATTGGATGTGTACCTTGCTCCCCCAGTTGATGACATTGGATGTGTACCTTGCCCCCCCCACAGTTGATGTCATTGGAGGTGAACCTTGCCCCAGTTGATGACATTGGAGGTGTACCTTGCCCCCAGTTGATGACATTGGATGCGTGCCTTGCTCCCCAGTTGAAGACATTGGATGTGTACCTTGCCCCCCAGTTGATGACATTGGAAGTGTACCTTGCTCCCCATGATGACATTGGATGTGTACCTTGCTCCTCAGTTGATGACACTGGATGTACTTTGCTCCCCAGTTGATGACATTGGATGTGACCTTGCCCCCCAGTTGATGACACTGGATGTACCTTGCTCCCCAGTTGATGACATTGGATGTGTACCTTGCCCCCAGTTGATGACATTGGAGGTGTACCTTGCTCCCCCAGTTGATGACATTGGAGGTGTACCTTACTCCCCCAGTTGATGACATTGGATGTGTACCTTGCCCCCTCAGTTGATGGCATTGGATGTGTACCTTACCCCCCCAGTTGATGACATTGGAGGTGTACCTTGCTCCCCCAGTTGATGACATTGGATGTGTACCTTGCCCCCTCAGTTGATGACATTGGATGTGTACCTTGCCCCCTCAGTTGATGACATTGGAAGTGTACCTTACCCCTCAGTTGATGACATTGGATGTGTACCTTGCCCCCTCAGTTGACTACATTGGATGTGTACCTTGCTCCCCCAGTTGATGACATTGGAGGTCTACCTTGCTCCCCCAGTTGATGACATTGGAGGTGTACCTTGCTCCCCCAGTTGATGACATTGGATGTGTACCTTGCCCCCCCCAAGTTGATGACATTGGAGGTGTACCTTGCTCCCCCAGTTGATGACATTGGAGGTGTACCTTGACCCCCAGTTGATGACATTGGAGGTGTACCTTTCCCAGTTGATGACATTGATGTGTACCTTGCCCCCAGTTGATGACATTGAGGTGTACCTTGCTCCCCAGTTGATGACATTGGATGTGTACCTTGACCCCCCCAAGTTGATGATATTGGAGGTGTACCTTGCTCCCCCAGTTGATGACATTGGAGGTGTACCTTGCTCCCCCAGTTGATGACATTGGATGTGTACCTTGCTCCCCCAGTTGATGACATTGGATGTGTACCTTGCTCCCCCAGTTGATGACATTGGAGGTGTACCTTGCTCCCCCAGTTGATGACATTGGAGTGTACCTTGCCCCCAGTTGATGACATTGGATGTGTACCTTGCCCCCCCAGTTGATGACATTGGATGTGCACTTGCCCCAGTTGATGACATTGGATGTGTACCTTGCCCCCCAGTTGATGACATTGGAGGTGTACCTTGCTCCCCCAGTTGATGACATTGGAGGTGTACCTTGCTCCCCCAGTTGCTGACATTGGATGTATACCTTGTCACTGTGGCTTTGTAAGGGTTGTTTTATTGTCACACAGGAGGTTTTGCGAAGATGCTTTGTTTATGCAATAGCTATGGCATATTTGTACTATGGACTGCTTTCCATGGGATTGTTGGTCTTACTGTACTGCCTTCCTTTGTTGATAATAAGTCAAAAATATCTGACACTTGTAAATTTAGAGACAACACCAGAAATAACTGTGATAGAAAATGACAGTTTCTGGTATTTGGGGAGTTTAAGTACATGAGCGAGTCACAGGTGTGTTTTTCAGGTACTGAAACAACTTTTTTTGCTTATATGAAATTTTCCACTCCCACTCATACAGCTGCTAAATAAAATAAAATTATACACTATCCCTTGGGAGCTTTGATAATTTTAGCCTCCTACATATTTTCTCGTAGGAAGAGAAACAAGTCCTCTGAAGCAATAGTAGGAGAGTATACCTTTAACTTGCTTTGGATAATCTGTATCTTTTGATTAATTTACGTAGGTATTCTATGAAATTTGTAAATTCTCTTTAGGCAGGGAGCACTTTTTAAAGAAAAATATTCTACTCATGTCAGTGGCTGAGATCAACAATGGCCTATGCATGAATACGGTATAAATTACTTTTGAGAATCCAGGCAAGTGGCTTAGAGATGGTGTTTTGGCATGCACAATGAACACTGAAGTTGAGGGGCTGTATTACAAATGCATACAAATATTAATACCGTGGGTGTTGCATGTCCCTGTTTGAGTTTTCCCACAATACACAATTACTGCTGCTCGTTTCCTGACATGTCCTCTGTTCTGCTTGCTCTAAAAGGGACCCCATTCCATTCATTCAGTAATAGTGCAGTAACAAAATTATATTATTGAATGCATCAATAGCTGTTGAAAGGCTTGGATGTCGTAACTGTTCTGTGTGGATTTCCTCAGAAGGAAACTACTTGAATACAGAGCTTAAGCAATAATGCCGGAAAAACTAAGCATTTCCTAGGAATTAACACACAGCTGGGGGTGTGCCTCGGGCCATTAATCCCAGCAAGGTTGTTATTCACATGGAATGGCTTGGTTATAAGGACATTATTGTGCTTAGAAGTCTGATTGTGTTGGTTTTAAAACAAACAGCCCTGAAAAAAAGACATAACATACATGCACACTGCTCTGAGCTGCACCAGGTATTTCTAAGGGAGTAACACCCAGTACAGTAGCCAATCAAAATGTATGATGGCATCATGAATAATTAATTAGATGCATAATATTCATTGTCTCCTTTTCTTTTTTTCCATGTAGATTTTAAGATTTTTCCTACCCGAGACAGTCTCCCTCTCAGTCATCTTCCTGGCAACCTGCTAGCTTCGACACCTGGACAGTGCGCCAGCTGAGGCGGCCTGCACAGCACAGAGCCCAAGAGTTCCACCAGCCTTCACCCTGCTGCTGGCTCCATATTGGTTTCTTCTTTTACTGTCACCCACCACCTGCAGTAAAGGCACACCATTCCATCCTCACAGGGTGGAGGGTCACAGGCACAGTGCAGGGACTACAACATCACACCGGTCCTATCTCCTGCCTGAGAAGGGGCAAGCAACACCCTCCCCTCAGAGTCTGAGAACACAGCCTCCTCTGTGTTACCAAGCCCCTTGGCTCAGATTTGGTTCTGTGGCGTGAACCCCGGACTCCCACATGGTAGAACAGCATGATAGCCCCTGCGCCAGTGCCCTCGGCTATTGACTCTTTTTTCAATGCCTTGTCTACCTCAGAGGTGTAAGCCAAGAGACACTATTGAAAATGATACCCATGCCAGCAGACTTGCATGATGGGACAAGGTGGAAATGGCATGAAGTCTGAATTACCCTTTCACCTACTACAAGTGGTCCCACTGGGGCAGGGGTGAGACACATTGGCAGGGCAGTGTGGGAAAGATTGTACTGCAGCTGCCATGTGGTGCACCTGTTCTGCAGATAAACAGAAGGCTTCAGTTCTCAGTGCTATCAGTCTGGACTATTTCACAAGCACTTACAAAAAGCTCTTAAAAGATGCCATTTACTTAAAAAATGCTACGGAGATACTGGCAGTAGAATTTTTTCATTACATTTCTGACTCTGCAGATTTTAATCTGATCAAACCTGCCAAATTTCTAGAACGTTATTCTGAACAGGTTTGCCTGCCCTCATGTTGACGTTCATGGTGTTGATGACAGGATTCTATTTTTGTTTTCTTTTGACCCACTATTACGGTTTCATAATAATTTGGATCCATCTCTTGTAAGGTCATAGAGATCCAAACCTGCTGGTAAAAATTAATGTGATAGTTTTATTCAGTCCATGGCAAATCATTCATATATATATATATATATATATATATATATATATATATATATATATATATACATTGATTGGTAAGTGTGTGTGCAGGAGGGAGGGCCTAATTCTTTTTTATTGTTTAACAAGATTGCTTGTGGGATCGTTTCCTGGTATTTCCTTTGCCTTTTTTTGTTCTAGTTGTGTTTCCATAGTGTAATGTGTGTTTTTTTTGTGTTGTGGTGGGAGTATGTTTGTGCCTAGTATTTTTCTGTAGTATAGGGTCCTCCTATAAAAGAAGACATGGCTTGGGTGGTGCGTCATTTAGTGAATGTTCAGGATGGTTCCTGTGAGTGATAGTGCACATGAATTTGGGTGCCACGTGTGGTCAGTAGCGGCAGTCAGGAGGTGCATGCAGTTGGGAGCACCAGGGCATAGTGACTGTGAAGGGGTGGAAGCAGGAGCAGCATGGAGGGCTTGGCAGCTGTATTAAAGGAGTACTGCAGTCAAAATTTGCAAACACATATGTTGAGCAGAATGTTTAGATTTGTGTGTTTGGTCGTGCTGTGTCCTTCCCTTTGTTTTGTTATGAGGAATTCTTTCTGAATTTGCCTACTAGTGTTACGGCTTCTGGGGATCTCCATGTTAGCATGGTTTATTGTTCTTCTTTGTCCTACAGTACATCCTGTCTCATGTGACAGTGATGTGTCTAGAACCACTGATTCAGTGAGGGAATTTCAATCAGACCTCAGCTGATTACTTAAGTTGTAAATATAGCCTTCAGTGCCCACTGGATAAGGAAAGTGATAAAGATTGTAGCTGTAGTGCTATAAAATTGACTGCAAACTAATACTTGCTAAATTTACGGTCCTAAACACATCACTGTGACATGGGACACAAGGCAATGTAGGAAAAAGAAGAGCAATAAACCACGGTACTATGAAGATCCCCAGAGACCATAAAACTAGTAGGAGAGGCAGTAAAACTAGTAGGCAAGAAAAAACTCCTACTAGAAATCAAAGGGAAGGACACACCAGGACTAAACACACAAATCAAAACACTCTGCACAACATATGTTTTTGCAAATTTTGACTGCAGTACTCTTTTAAGCGTTGGGAGCATTGAGTGACATGACTGTTTTGTAAGTGTAGTTGGACTGAGGTGTTTGGTTAGTGATAGGGTTTTAGTCTAGGTCAGTTGATTTACGTAGATTGTGTTTTTGGGTGTTTTCTATGGGCTTGTATTTGTGAGACATAGCGAGGTATTATGGTGGTTGATGCTAATAAGGTGGTTGTTACAAGGTTCTACTGGAGTGCTTTTGTGATGTGTTCGTCAGGTGTTAATGTGTAATTACAGTGTTTAGTAAACATGGAAAGAACGCCGGCACCTGCTAACAGATAATACACGCAAGTAAACAACCGCTGTAACCAAGCATGCTAAGCATGTCCTTTTTCTTCAAAAGTACCTCCACAACATATAAAAGAACAGAGGTCTACAAACCTTTTCCTTGTGCTTGTCCTTTTATTCAAAGTGCAAAATTGAAATTGTGCAAACAGCAAACAGACTCTCCGTTCAGGTACAGAGCTCCCCCTCCACTGATAACTAATGCTTCCTAATGTGTTTCACGCCCCCTGTCGCTTTCAAAAAAGGAATTTATGTAATTTGCACAATATTCAATTTATACTGGCTAGCAATTAAAGAGGCAGTACAGTATGGTGCAAAAGTAAGTGAAACCAAAGTGCAAAGTGACATTAAAAACAATCTATACATCGAATAAAAACATACACCTTAGATATAGATGATGCTAAAAATGCAATCTATTTCTTTTTCAGTTTTTAGTAATGCAAATCACTGAATCATTTATAAATATGGGAACATTTTAAAATAAAACCTGCTGCTACATCACAATAAAGAGAGGCATCACAGGTATATCCAGACATGGGGCAACCAGTAGGTGGCAGAACATTTCATGGTTTCCTATGAAGTGCTGCTACATGTGCCATGATCTGGAGGTAAAAATAAAACAAATCATTAATAACAAGATAAACACTTTAAATCAGTCTTCAAACACCTTAACGACAGTGAAGGCAAAGGTAGAGGTCAATCAGGGAAACCTAAAAATCTGTGTGCTCACATTTCTTTTATATGGGTGAGTAGGGGGGTTATAAGACCCATTACTTTTTGAAAAAAGGGCTAGTTTCAGTTCTGTCATTTAGATCTGGATAATACATACCCCCAAAGAGAAAATCCAGTACTGTTCCCTTGTTCCCTTTTTAAAAGTACATCATCATAACTACCTCCCCTGGTATTTTTATTGGTTTTTCAGTCCCAATGAAGGAGATGGTGTGCTCATTTTTATTCGTGACTCTGGAAATATGCATGGCTAAAGCATAACTGAGGTCCATATTTTCAGTTGTTCTCATATGTTCATCTACTCTTTGTTTAAATTGTCTCTTTGTTTTACTATATAATAGGCTCCAGAAGAGCAGGTAGCCTTGTAAATCACTCCCTCAGTGACACATGTTATGAACCCTCTGATCTCTGCATCTCTACCTGTTTTAGGCTTTCTATAGAACCTAGTATTCACTACATTAGGGCAATATTTGCAGTTGCCATATTTGTGGCAACCATGCCCTCTGGCTGGTAGCCACATTCTGGGCCTTTCCACTATTGGTTGCACTGAATGTGCAAGAACATCCCTCAAATTCCTACCTCGTCTGTTGACCATTCTTGGTGTAGTGTCTTTGAGATCTCTTAAATCCTGGGTCCAAACTAACCACGTGCCAGTGTTTAAGAATTATGTCACTCACTTGACGGGACTGAGCACTATATGTGCTGACAAAATTCACTCTAAGATCTACATGTCCTTTTTCCTTTACTTTCTTTGTGAGGAGGTCATCACGTGCTATGGTCTCTACCTCCTTTCTGGATTTGTCTATCAAGATGGAAGAATTGCCTCTTTCAACAAGTCTGTCTTCTAGCTCATCTGCCCTTTTCTCATAAGTCTTACTGTCACTACAATTGCACTTAAGTCTGATGAACTGGCCCTTAGGAATACCTGCTTTGGTATGGTAAGGATGGTTACTGCTTGCATGTAGATGGGTATTTCTCTTAGTAAGTTTGCGAAACAGGTCTGTCTTGACCCCTCCACAACCATCTTTCTGTATTACCAAATCCAAAAAATTGATTTCAGTGTAGCTGAAGGCAAGTGAAAGCCTCAAATTCTTGTTGCTATCTTCCAAATATTTGACAAAAGAAAATTCTGTTTCGGAACCAGTCCATACCATAAACAATGACAGTGTTTGTAGGTTAATTGAGTGGTAGTTAATTGGGTAGGTATATGGCACTGAATTGGGTATGTATATAGCATTTCATTAGTTAATTGGGTTGGCACATGGCATTGAATTGGGTATGTATATAGCATTTCATTAGTTAATTGGGTTGGCACATGGCATTGAATTGGGTATGTATATAGCATCTCATTGGTTAATTGGGTTGGCACATGGCATTGAATTGGGTATGTATATAGCATCTCATTAGTTAATTGGGTTGGCACATGGCATTGAATTGGGTATGTATATAGCTTTTCATTGGTTAATTGGGTTGGCACATGGCATTGAATTGGGTATGTATATAGCATTTCATTGGTTAATTGGGTTGGCACATGGCATTGAATTGGATTGGTATATGGGGAAATAAAAGATGGCTTTTTCTATGTGCAAGAGGGTCCATCCATGTGTATGTATATCTGTATCTATCCATATTTATATCTATATCTGTAGGCTATGCCATGGCCTTAGCAGAAATATCTCTGATCATTGGTCACCAGTGTAGTTTGACCTTATGACATCGTGAGTGGCAAAGCCAGAAGTGATGTCAAAGGTCAAAAAGCACAAGTGAGAAAGTACAGGCACATGCTTGATCCTTTTGGGGCTCCTCAGTGTACTGTAGTCTTTGTCTCAGCCAGGTACCAAGTCAAAACCCCAAGGCAATACATGTTTAGAACACTCAGAGTAAACATACCGAAGAGTCAACTTGCATTAAGAGAAGTACAAGGGATCTGTAAGGGGAGCTAGCTGGTGCTCATTCATTAAATGCCAGTTGTGTACATTTTGCAAAATAAACAAATTGAACCATTTGTCCATTCCCGGAGTGTGCCTTTTTTTTTTGTCCTACTTGGTGACAACACAAATTCTGTATATAGCTGCACAGGCTAACAGTAGGCAGCACAACACTCCACCTTTGTCTTTGTTTGTATTCCACTTACAGAATGTTTTTTAGTGAAAACAAATCAGAGCATTTTGTTAAGGTTTTTTTTGTTTGTTTCAGTCCATAGGAATAAAAGTGCTAGTGTATCTTTAAGACATTTGGATATGGTGATGTAGGAGCTGTTGTTTATGCATGAACTGATTTGATGGCATTATGATGCACATCACCAGCCACCAGTTCAAAAAGGTTTCCTTGCTAGCAGTTCGCCTGTGCAGTGTAGACACAGCAAAAGAAGCAGAGTTAGGTAAGTTTGTAACAGCGTCGTTGTTCAGTTGTACTCCAGCTCTGCAGTCTTTGGATGCTGAGCTTCTGCAAGCTTTACTTTGAAATTGTTATTTTGGATCACTGGGATATGTAATCAGAAGAAGGTTTAGGTATGTTTCAGTTTTGTGAAGGGTGGGTAGGGCCGGGAGGTCTGCATGTTTTACTTTAATGAACTTGTATTTTCTTGTTAATGTGACCAATACTTGCAATGAAAAAATTTAGCTAGGTTTGTTTTCTCTGTGGAATGGGGGCAGAGGATTATTTATCATGTGTTTGTGTTTTGATGTGCACAGTGACCTCCCAAGGGAGCACTTTTATGGGTATTTGTCATGTGCTTGTGTTTATTTATTGAAATTGTTTTACCAGGAAAGGCACACTAAGCAAGAGGATGCTCGTCTCCCGGTGCGACCTGGGAGGTAGGGGGAAACAGAGGATTACCAGATACACAATTAGACAGTGACAGTGATACAGTGACAAATTTAGAAAAGGGTCCCACTTGAGGGCTTACAATTACGTCAGTACAGGCAAAGACAAAAACCAATTATAGCACAGTTCACAGTGTGTAGAAACGACAATTTGAGGAAAAGTAAGTGCCTAGATAGCAAGTGCGTGTGACACAGCTAGGAGTGTGTGTCTTGGGGTAGTTTAAGGTGGTTGAGCAGCTCGGAGGGGAGGAAGGCAGAATCAGGGGTTTGAGCAGGTGCAGTTTTTCATGAAGTGGTTTGTGAGGGCGGAGGAGAGTGAGTGTTTGTGCACAATGACCTTTCAAGGGAGCACTTTTATGGGTGTTTGTTACATGCTTGTGTTTGATGTGTGCAATGACCTTTCAAGGGAGCACTTTTATGAGTATTTATCATGTGCTTACGTTTGATTTGCACAGTAATTTTTTGACCTCGGAGTTATTCGTTTTGGTTAAAATAGCTGGGTTGGACCCCGTTAACCTACCCCCATGTGACCAGGTTCTGACCAATCAGACAGCAGTTTTGGCTAGCCCTCATAGTAGGCATTATTCATCCTAGTATCTTTCAACCCTGCTTACAGTTATTTTATTACCATTTTTTTTAAACCTGAAGGGGACAAATGGGAAATGTTCGACAGTGAACTTGAAATCAATCAAGAGCAACTGGAAGAATGACAACTTTGTCTTTCAAAGTGGCAGTTTTTAATATTTAAAGTAAAAAAAAAATTCTGCTTGAACCTGATACAATCATAGTTTCAGGGTTTAAATTCCCTAAGAAGATTTAGCAGGAATAAATCCCAGCAAAACAGACATATTTGATCCCCCTATGAATGTTTTACGGTAGCCTCTGTCACTGCATTTCGTAATGGTAGTAATTCTTTCCAAAGTACAGTAGGTATCAGGAATCTAACAAGGTTCACCATACCCAGGGCCCCTAGTGTTCTGCAGAAGAATTTTCTGATTTCTGTGGCAGGGCTCCTTGGTTTCTGCAGCAGCATTTTCTGATTTCTGCGGCATGATTTATTTATTTCTCTGGCAGAATGCAGTCCTGCCATTGGGTAAATATGATATGATATCATCAATGACATCATATGCTGAGCACAGAGGAGGGGCTTTAGGATAAACAATATGGGAAAGAAAGTCTGACACTATGTAAAAACAGTATAGTTGAACAACAGTTCACCAAAAACAGTGAATTCTGCGGCACTAGATACATTCTGCGGCATGATGCAAGTTCTGCGGAAAATTCTGCAACCGCAGAATCGCAGAATTCCAGGGGCCTTGACCATACCTTAGCCTTGTCTGGACTCACGCTTAATGGTCAGTCATGTAATAACACGTAATATTGGAGGCTGTTAGTGTGCTGGGAGGCACAAGGTAGAAGTGAGTGCCTTTAATCCTTACAGATGTATTCACACCCATGTGTTAAAGTTCAGAACAACACATAGTCTCTACATTCATAAAATACATCACCTCACCTGGCCTGTTTGATTATGACTAGTTTGTATTTATTTTAAAAAGGCACAAACACCTGAGGAAACACTTTTAAAAACATAATGAGCATTAATAACACTCGAAGTTAGCATACTGAAGAGACAGGTTGCAGAAGTGTAGCACACAGGACCTGTAAAAGGATACAAGGGGGAAAAAATATCCCAGTGATTTGTGTTTTGCCCATCTCTGCAAACCACTCATGTACTCAAAGGCCTCATTCATGTATTTATTAAAACTATCTGATCCAGGAAAAACATACAGTGAGAAAGCAGAAATCTTGTTTCAAGTTATGTCCCGGGGAAAGAATTGGTGGATACAGTAAAACCATCAATGCCACGACAGCAGGCAAAATAACCTGCTGGCAATATTCATATTTATAACATACATACTGTACATATCTATGAACCAAATTAAGAGTGCATTGCAAGGTGGAAGCAGACAATTATATAAATACTTTAAAGTTCAGGATAGTGTTGGTCCACATAACTGACTGCACAGGCAGATGGGAGTGAAGTAAAAAGACGGTTTTGATGTAATGCTTTGGATGCTATCAGCACCACTATTGTCTGCTGGGAGGCTGTTCCAGAGATGTGGGGTAACCTGTAACTGATCGCAGTTTGGCCTGTGCATGTCTGGAAGAATCTTTAATTGATAGGCGGAGTGTGAGACAGGGGTCATGAGACTGCATAGATATTGTGGGAGTTTACTGAATCAGTACTAAATAAGCACTGAAGAGTGTTGTGTGAAGGGGGAATATGCTGTTAGGGAAGGGCCAGCCCAGTTGCATGTGCATGGAGCAATGACGAGTGTGGAGGGGACAGCCCAGTACCAAATGGCATAAGGAGTAAGAGTCAAAAATCCAGATTTCATGCAGTTGTGCTTACAAAGAAAGTGCTGTGCAAGAGAAAGAAAACTGCAGACAATGTGTTGAATACAACTTTTTTTAGTATTCTGTGGGCATCAGAACCTTTTTTTTTTCTTCAAAAAATAATTTTATTAAAAAATTAAAAAGAATTGCAACGCAGGTTTGACATGGACTACTCATTAACTATTCCTGATATCACATGTATCAAGTTGAATGACACTCAGACTGAGGAAGGAATTATTTTACCAGATCATAAAATATAGAATAATGTATGGGGAACTGTGTGTAACAAGATTGTTTTATACACCAGAGGTGTGTGATGCCCATATCAACCATGGTAACCAGGCTTGTGTGGTTTATCATGGCATCACACACTAAAGGTGTGTAACAAAAAAAAGAACCTAGTTACCATAGTGTCTCATGTTTTTATTTTTTATAATTATTTGTTTAACAGTATTTTAACATTCTCTTCTACAGCACCCCCGATTCACAAACTTCCATTTCTACCAAAAGTGCTAACCCAAAACAACCTCACCCAACATTTAAATACCTATGGCAACAAGCCCAAAGTCTGTAAATAAATAACGTTATTTGATTGATCCTGCCTAGTAAAAGTTTCTGATTCTGAACAAGCGGTCGGATGAAGTGGCTTGTTTAAAATCAGACACTTGAACGAGTGGTAGGATCAACCAGATACTATAAATTACTTTTCTTTTATAATTGACAGTTTTTTGCCTTGTCTCTGGTTGGCACCTTTCCTCCTGATTGGGTCCAGTCCCACTCCCCTATTCTCTGCCACTTACCATCCTTCACTTTTCAACCCCATGGGCTTACCCCCTTCCCTCTCACTCCTTCTGAGTGCAGAGACAGGAGTTCCCAGTTGTGGAGGGCAAGGACAGTAGCAGAAGTCAGGGATTAAGCGTGCCTAGGATAATCCCTCTCAACCAGGGAGATTTCTTTTTTCTGTTGCCCAGCCCCTGGGACTTTGGTGCCCTTGGGGTTCCATGTTTGTGCACACATGTGCTACAGCAGAGCCTGGCAAACACCCCCCCCCCCCTTCTTGAGTTCCACTGTATTGCGTGGCATTGTTGTAGTGGAGGCAGCAACCATCCCTCCTCTGAGAAAGAGAGCATCCTGTGTGGGATACACAATCACAAACCCCCTGCCCACAGCCAGCCCGTAGCAGTGGAGACTCGCTTCTGAATCCCAGTTACCATCATTGCAGGCAAAAGCACTGCTGCTGTGCTGATGGGAAGGCTTGCAAGTTATTTTTTAAAACTGCAACCTTATGAAAATCCCAACATATATGAGTGTGATGTCATGCTCTTGTATAACAGGATTTGAAAAGGGCTGATTTGAGTGTATAATCTCACCCAACCAGGAAGTAAGCAATAAGGTATGATAGGGTGTGCGTTACTGAGGGACAGTGGCACGCCTCGGGAAGTCAGACCTGAGGCAATGCTGAGTGTCTTATGCGCATGAGAAGTGTTGTTATCTCATAGTCACACACACACCCTGGAGTGCCTTTTTGCGATTATAAAATGGTTCCACTGATTATTTTAAACATTTGAGTAATGAGGTTCAGAACATTAAGTATTTCTGACCTGTGTTGTTGTGCTGAAATAACACATGGTCATGTGGTCACATCCGGCCAACTACAGGTCTTCATTTCTCTTACTCATTTTATAATTATGTTTATTTATTCCTTTACCATAAAGGGGGGCTGGGTTCGTTTTCAGCCCTGCTTGACAAAGATACACATGAATGAACAGTACTTCAGTGTTATGACGAGAAATAACATACAAATAAGGACACATGCGAGTATTCGACATTGATATTATGTATAAAGTACATGTTTTTTTTTTTCTTTTCTAAGTCCAGGTTGTAATACTCTGGTTAGCCTCACGTACACTCTCCTTAACAGGATTGCTACCACCAAACCTGCTGCTGGCGCTGCCTGTCCTTCACAGTCTGCCCCCATGAAGAACCGGCTTCTCCATCAATCATCTTCTAGTGACAAACTGGAGGAAGGCTCCAAATGTGGGGCCCAAGCATACCAGCCGAGTCATTACGAAGGAAGTTTTTTCTCCCCAAGTTTTTACATCCCACGCAGCACCCCAATATCAAGCGTCAGCCTAGCATTGACCTTGTCAGATGCAGGGTAACTTGCACACCACGTCACAAGGGAGCAGGCTCCCTGGCCCATGTCGAGGGATTACTGCATCTGCAGTTCCTGACCTCACCCTCCCCAGCTGGCTTGCACTGGCTGTGGGCAGCATTCCGCATCACTGGCCGCATCCTATCCCAGCTCCCCGAGTCTGTTCCTGAACCCAGATTGCCAGCACAGAAGTATGACTCCATTCCGCCGGGTCATCAGACAGCCTTATGCATATTTATAAAGGTTCTATAGCAGTGCTTATGAAAGTACATTATGAGTATATGTATGTGAACATCCTTGTGAATCGTCAACAGTGAATACTGTCAATTCAGGGATGGCTCAAGAATAGCAACTCTTAGCAGAATTGCAAGGAAGGAACCCTAACATTTATTAAATAGTTGCTTTTTATTTCTAGGCAAACCAGTAGAATATAGAACCAAAACAGATCTTCTAATGGGGAAAAGTCCTAAGTTGAGGCTTGCCACTTCCTTTACGCCTCTACTCATGATCATGACTGTATAAACATGCTCTGTTTTTGTTTACAAACCTATTTCAAGTTGTGAAAATTCACAAACATAACACCTACGGTTACAGTTGGCTTGACGGATGAGGCTGAGTCATCGTAAACTAGTAACGCTGCATTAAAAAACAAAATAGCTGCTTGCAAAAAAGGTAAAAACTAGAAGAACCAAATCTGTTTCAGGGCAGTGTATTGTCTGTGGCTTTAGATGCCATTCCTTGACAACCAGAAGGCACAGAACATGCAAAAGAAAAAAACAGATGTTCTTCATGTGTTTTTCTGTAACATTTCAGCTGGATAGCTTTATTTATGTCTTTGCTGTGCATCATTGATTCTCTGTCTGAGTTCACAGTCGTCATCTCTGTTTAGAAAAATTAAAAAAGTAATCAGCAGTACAAATCTCGGAACCGTACAGTAGCCTCCTCTCATTCTATAAATTAACTCTCAAGTAGGCCCTTTTATTACTAAGATCAATTAAACCACTCGTATTTAGCAATACAGGATATGATAAGATCAGAGGTGTGTTATTTACAGACCTAAATTCACTTAGGAAAGGCAGCAAGTAAACGCATTTAGAACGCCAGTGTCACCATGGGAGCCAGGGTAGTGCTAACATGTTAAATTAGGTCCAACACAGGGATTTCACCAAATGCAAATGAACAATGAACTATGTGTATGACTCAAAGTACCCATTGTGCTCTCGCTGTGATGCAAGGCACTTTATGGTTGACCTTTACATAATAGAAAGTGATGCTTTTATACCGCATTGTTTTTGGTCACAGGCAGTTAAAAATACACTATAATATCTAATAAAAATAGAATAAATGTTGGATCGAGATGTGAATTTCCTAAAATTGTCTTGGATCATGATGAAACGAGGGCAGATTTCCTGCAGATGGACAGTGTCACCTTGGAACTGAAGCAAGGTTTGTTTATGAAGCTGATTAGAACCATGCAGGGTCTCTCTTTCCCTGTTCTTTGCTCTTCATAACCCGAGTTTCTAGCTTCAAAACAGATGTGCGTCTTTTGCCATGAAATAAACACAAATAGAAACACTGCATAACGCTTCCCCACAAAAGCAGATCCAACTTGTATTGAAATAATAAATACAGAGTTGTTCATAGTGTCAATGGAGCATATCCAATGCCACTGACTGATGGTGATTAAAGTAATGAAATTCCATTCTCAAGGCCTGAAATTCTGGGAATTACACCAGTGACTGTTAGCCTAATTTC
The DNA here is from genome assembly GCA_016271365.2 of Neoceratodus forsteri. NCBI lineage: Eukaryota > Metazoa > Chordata > Ceratodontiformes > Ceratodontidae > Neoceratodus > Neoceratodus forsteri. The sequence continues at coordinate 351,797,007 of CM057456.1, forward strand.
CGGATTTTCCTTGGATTCTACTGTCATTCTTTTAATATGTGAAGGCTTGATATACACAGCAAAGCAAATTGAAAACAGCACAAAAACAATTAGAAAATTACAAGTTCTGTAGATTTACTGATCTGGTATAAAATGCCAGATTTCATGAAATTCCTTTATTTTTACCGGTGTGCAGGTAGTCCAGATTCTGACATTTTGCCAGGTTTTCCGTTAAAAACGGAAAATCGGTGGTCTTGATCATATCCCGTGGCTAGACCAAGACATCTTTGAGCATGTTTATGAAATAACACCACAGGTGTGCTCATCCGGGGCTATACCTCATACTGTATGTTCATCCATAGGCCTTCTTATTATTGTAGTCATCCGACAAGCCCTTCTTCGCTGCAGTCAGACACAGAGATAGACAGGCCACATCAAGTCCAGTGAACGCTGTTTATTTCTAAGTGTGTAATAGAAAATGTGCCGTACGAATACTGCACGGTAACTAGTGCACAGCATGATGCATTATTGTTGCACCTCTTCCATAAGATGCAAGGTTACTGCTGCTTCAGTTGCACTGGGGAAATCTTGCCTCTTGAATTCACAGGGTGTGCCAGATCATGCCGTTAAGTCAGTGCAGTTGCAGTTTCAGTGCCGGCAGCCCTGTACCTCTGGATGGTCCGTCGCGGTGCATGTGTGCCTTTAATGCCCACAGTATTTCTGCATTTTCAGACTACGGTGGTGCGTTTGCAACTTCTTTGTTCGCAGTGCGCCTGCGACATGTACTTTTTTTTTTTCAGTAATGCATAACAACACAGCAGCAGCACATATTAACCAGATCCATTCTTTTGCCAGTTATGCCACTGGTGAGTGAGCAGGAGAGTTGCGTGCAGGCTGCTTGTGTCCACTTACACCACATTTCTGTAAATATTTAGAACATGAGAACATAGGGAGAAACAGAGACATGCGGTCTATCAAGTCTTTCTCCTACTTGCTCAGTTGGAGTAAGTGAGGGATACACATGGCAGGGTGTGTGGTTATAAAGGAATTATGCATGCCTTGGGTGTTTTTTAGGCACATGGCATTGCTGAGTTACACAGCCACACAAAAAGTGCATTATTCCATTATGACTGCCCATCCAGAAGTGTTTTGTCCTATTTATAAAATGGGCTTTTATTTGTTAAAATTAAAGATTAGCTGGCCTAGTGGTGCAGAGGGTTAAGGCATTGGGCACCTTACCTGCTGCCATGCTGGCAGCCAGGGTTTGGAGGTGGACTGAAGTTGTTGGGGGTCGGCCAGGGAGGGAGAGGATTGAACTTCCAAAGGCCTGCTCGCCTCTCCCAAGGAGGGGAGGTTTCTTGGCCCAGCCTCTAACTCCAACCAGGTGGAGGCCTGGAGTGGGGCAGGTGTGGGTGGCATGAAAAGAAGGGCCATGGTTATCTGATTGCGTGTGTGTCTGTACGTGCACACATTCACATTAGACAGCAGGGAAGAAAAGCCTAAAATGGTGCCTGGGGCTTTGTGAAACCCTACCTGTTCGTCCCCGGATACACCCTGCCACCTGGGATCTCCTGGTCCATTCTGGATCTGTGTCACAGGGGAGATGGCCCTCGCCCCTCTGGCCCCACCATGGGGGAAATCCATGTGGAAAAAAACCTGAGCAGGATGGGTGCCAGTCCAGGGGGATGCGGACAGGGCTGATTAGCCGCCTGAGCTACCAAAGGGAGAAAAACCTTTGTGGAAAAAAAACATGTAGCAGGCTGCACAAAGGCCCAGCAGGTAGTGTGTCATATTCCTGTGATGGCCACCCAGGTTTGAGAGCCAACCTGAGAGCTGGGTTAGGCGAATGAGGGGGCTGAGGTAGCTCTGCTGCTCAGCAGTGCTTCCAGCTGATGAGAGACGCGCTAGGTTCCACTGACATAGTGACCCTTGTGGTGGGCTGGGGAGCTTCTCTGCTCCACATGGATTCTGTGTGTGGATGTGAGGCCTGATGGGGCACTGCCCAGTGTCAGTGGGAGGTGATCAGGACTTAAAGGAATGGGAAGAAAATGCCAAAAAATCCATGTTCCTTGGCTGCCTGTATGATGGCCGCCAGTACTCATGGTCCGCACTCTGCATGGAACCGCAGTGATCTGACAGTGGGTAGAGTGACAGGGTGGGGAGGTCGTAGGCAGGGCCTGAATATCAGGCAGAGGTACTGATCAGGGAGCAAAAAACTCTATAGCAAAACATATGTAGCTTAGGTGAGTTGTGCGGTTGTCAGAAAATAATCAATGGTCATTAGACATGTTCTGACTGATGAGCTTATAGGGTTTCCATGGCCCATTATTTAACCAGTAATAATGCCTCCTTGTAGGTATGCGTCTATTCTTACCATGAAAACTGCTATGCTATCCAAGTCCACTACTCTTGATGGTAGTTTATTATACAATGTCAAGAAAGAATCTTGGACTCTGATTGGTCAATTTGGAGCTGGGCCCATGGCATTATCCCAGCATGATGCCACAGGTCTACTGTCATCATTATGGACATTATGGCTGCCCTCTTTTTTGCGTCTTCTCTTAAGAAACAAAAATATTTTTCCACACTAATAAAAACATTCTTTAAATTTTTTTTTTATTTTATATATAACAACAAGACATTGTATAATAGGAATAATGCACTCCAGGGTGTGTGTCGTTTGGGATAATGCCACGCCTGGGATATTAGACGACTCGGCCTGTGGCCTCATGCCCAGCCCCCCAGGCATGGTATCCCAGCACGACACACACCCTGTCGTGCATTATTCCTTTATTCTATAACCCTACTGCTAGTTCTGTGAAGTAATGTTTCCTTATATCTTTCCCACTTATCTTTTTATTCAGCCACCATTTATGTCCTGTAGTCTTCTTGTCTTCCACCCTCTTCCGTAATCTAAGGTGCTCCATTGGTGCGATTTCTTGTAGCAGTTTATAGACAGCTATGATGTCCCCTTCTTAGCCTTCTTTTCTCCCAGGAGTGTCAGATGTTGTCTGTAGTCAGTGCGATGCCCAGAACTGTGTACACTTATTGAACTGAGCTCTTGTCGACACTGAAATGGCAACATCAACTCCTTAGATACGCTGACAAAGCTATGTTTAACGCAGCCTAGGATCTTGTTGGCTTTTATTAACAGCTACATTACTGTATGTTACCCTGGGCCCCATTGATGTTGTGGGTACTCTGTGGGGGAGGGTGTTTGGTAAAATAAAGTGGTCCCATTGATCTTTTGGTGAAGGCTGGAGGTTCTGTGTGTTAGGGAACCCTGTGTGCTGCATTAGAGTTTCAGCTTCTTAGTGCTGTCTCGGTTTCATTGACTCAGTGGGGTGCCTGCCTTCAACAGATACTAGCAAATGCAGAGACCCAGTGAGCTAGAAACAGCAAATGCCTCAGCATTTATTGTGGCACTGCACTCTCAGGCACAGTGAGATCAAACAGTCACAGAGAGGTATCGTTACTTAACAAAATTCATGGACAAGAGACAGATGCAGACCTTCAAGGCACTCTTCAAGCAGGCAAAGTCCTGAGCATCCTTTATAGTATATACAGTATGCACAAAGCATGTTCCTTTAGTATTCAAGCACTTTCATGGCAGTGATGGTCAATGCCTGCTCAGCAGCCCAAATCACCAGCATCCTGCCCCTTGGAGCCGAGGTATGGGGTAGCCTCGCACAAATACAAATATGTTGCTTTCCTTCTGGTTCCTGCCGAATTCAAAATCCAGTACAAGGATGCTTCCTGTTACCAGTTTATTAGTTGCATGCCATAGCTAACATTCAAATCAGTGCTGTTCGTACCGTGTGAACACCATCTTGGAATCAGGGTTTCAGGTTAAACACCTTCCACACTAATGGGCCAGGTGTAGTTGCAGAGTCTTCCAGGTGGTTGCCTGGTTGAATTGGAGAGTTGCTGTTGAGGTGGCCAGGAGAGGCTCTGACAAAAGTAACTGGTAGGCTGATGTGCCAAATGAGGTGGACTCCCTTGGGAACTACTGCTTCCCCCACAAAGCTCTGTACATGCCCTGGGTAATCAGGCTACAGTAGTGGCCACACCGCCAACCCATTATGTGGGACCCCCCCCTTCTCCACAAGGGCGATGGCTACCTTCCTCCTATTCGGTTCTTACTTCACACTCTTGTGAGGCCCTTACCATCAATTTAAAGGGTGGGCTGGCAGCAACTCCTGAATCTAATAAATAAACAAATAAAACCACCTCAGAGTGGTGTCATCAGTTAATATTGTTATGACAATCTCCAGTGTTGTGATCTCCCAGGTTGTGCCTGAAAATAGGCAAATGTTTTGTCTAGTGCACCTATCTGGTAAGTAAAAATAAATGAAAACAATAATAAAACTTCATGGGTGAGGAACAGGTGCACATTTTCAGAGCGACTCCTCGTGTAGCAAAAGGCCTGAAATGTGAGTGTCTATTATACTGCTGTATAGTTGCACAAAGCACGTCCATTTAGTATTAGAGCATTTTTAAGGGAGCGAGGATTGATGCCTGATTAGTGGCCCAAAACACCAGCATCCCCCACCCTGTGAAGCCAAAGCATGGGTAGATTTGCACAAACAAAAATTTGGTGCTTCCATATGGTTTCTACTAAATTTGAATCAGATGGCAGGATGAGTTTTGTTACCCAATTAATATTAACATGCCATAGCATTCATATTGGTGATATTGGTACCTATATCCCAGAATCAGAATTGCAGGTTTGACTTGTACCACATTCGTGGGCTAGTGGTGGTTGCAGAGTCTACCAGGTGGCTCAGAAACAGAAATGGTGCTTGCATTCACTGAAACATTCAGAGTTACTGCCGAATTACCAGAGTCAAAAACAACAGCTGAAAAAACTTCATGCCGTTTCATTTATTTATTTTTGCACAAAGGCAAAAATGCCCCCTGGCGAAGCCTCAGAGCGTGGCAAAGCGCTGTGGTGTCAAGTTGCGTCCTAACTACATATGTTTGGAAACTGCCTTTGTGCAAAAACAAATAAATAGAAACATAGAAACACAGAATTTAACAGCAGATATAGACTGCTTGGCCCACCTAGTCTGCCCATTTCCCTAACTAATGGATAAGCTGCAGATCCTAGTTAACCAACAGCCTACTTCCTCCTACCCCCCACTAGAATTGCCTTATGTCTGTCCCATGCATTCTTGAATTCCCCACTGTTTTTGACTGCACTACCTCCTCAGGAAGGCTGTTCCATGTATTCACAACCCTCTCCATGAAAAAATACTTCCTCAGATTACCTCTGAGCCATTCTCCCCACCCCCATCTTCAAATTGTACCCCCTGGTTCTTGTACATCCCTTTTTCTGAAAGATGCTACCTGCTTGGACTTTGTTGATTCCCTTGAGGTACTTGAAAGTTTCCATCATGCCCCTCTCCTCCTCTCCTTGAGGGTATACATATTAAGCTCCTTTTATCTCTTCAGATGTCTTCTGGTGCAGACCCTGCACCATTTTAGTTGCCTTCCTCTGACAGCCTCCATCCTATCTATGTCCTTGCAGAGATGGGGTCTCCAGAACAGCACGCAGTACTCCAGATGAGGTCTCACCAACTGTCTTTACAGAGGGATAACAACTTCCTGTTTTCTACTGGTGATGCCTCTCCTTATGCATCCCAGTATCCCACCAGCCCTCCTTACTGCCTTCTCACATTGCTTGCCCACTTTAAGGTCATCTGATATGACTACCCCCAGATCCCTTTCCATTTTTATTGTTAGTATCTCACCCCCATTGTGTACTCTTTCCCTGGGTTTTTGTTTCCCAGGTGCATTACTTTGCACTTCTTTGCGTTGAATCTAAGCTGCTATACATTTGACCATTCCACTGACCTTGCCAAGTCCCTTTGCATCCTTTCCACCCCACCTTCTGTATCGACCCTGTTGCAGATCTTTATGTCATCTGCAAAGAGACATACTTTTCCTTCCAGTCCTTCTACAACGTTACATAAAGACATTAAAGAGGACCGGTCCCAGTACTGAACTTGTGGTACCCCGCTAGTAACCCCCCTTTCTTCAGGTGAACTCCGTTTACTATTACCCTCTGCGTCCTGTTGTCCAGCCAATTTTTTACCCAGGCTACCACATTGGGACCCACTCCATGGCTGTCTAACTTGTATGTTAATCTTTTGTATGGGACTGTGTCAAATACCTTGACAAAGTCTAGGTAGGCCATATCCACAGCCCCTCCCTGGTCTACTACTTTGGTCACCCTGTCAAAGAAATCTATTAGATTCATCTGACATGACTTTCCTGCTGTGAATCCATGCTGCCTTGGGTCCTTTGCCCCACTGGCCTTTAGGAATTCAACAGTTCTTTCCTTCAGAAGTGATTCCATCATTTTCCCTACCACTGAGGTCAAACTAACGGGTCTGTAGTTTCCTGCCTCTGTCTTGCTCCCACTTTTGTGAAGGGGAATCACATCCACCCTCCTCCAGTCCTCAGGTACCACACCATCCTACCATGATTTGCTAAAAAATGGTAGTCTGTGGTGTCACTAGTTCTACCCTTAGTTCATTTAGAATTCTTGGGTGAATCCCGTCAGACCCCATTGCTTTGTCCACCTTCAGTTTTAAGAGTTCTTTCAGAACCTTTTCTTCTGTGAATGGACTGGCATCGACCTCCCTATCCAGAGTGCTTCTATTCTTTGATTTAGGTACCTCCCTCTCCTCTTCTTTTGTGAATACTGAGCAGAAGTATTTGTTCAGTATCCCTGCTTTTTCACTGTCACCCTCTGCCCACCTTCCCTTCCCTTTATTAAGCCTCACTACCCCTTCTTTGGTCTTTCTTCACTCCCTAACATACCTATAAAAGGTTTTATCTCCTTTGTTAACTGAGTTGGCTATCTTTTCCTCAGTTTGGGCCTTTGCTATTCTGACTGCCTTCCCCACTTCCTTCTGCTTTAACTGGTACAGTTTGTCCTGCTCCTTTTGTGTTTCCTTATGCTTCCTGAATGCTACCTTTTTCTCCTTAACCTTCCCCGCCACCTCTTTTGAGAACCATAGTGTTTTTCTCCTTCGTTTTGCTTTGTTGATTTGCTTCACACAAAAGCTTGTTGCCTCTGTTATGGCTGTTTTGATTTTTCCCCATTGTTCCTCCACCCCTCCTTCTTGCCCATTTGCTAGTGCTTTTCTGAGGCACTCTCCCATTTTCCCAAAGTTAGCCCTCCTGAAGTCCAATACTCTTGCTTTTGTATGGCTTGACTCCATGGCTGTGTTTATCGTGAACCACACTGTTTGGTGGTCACTTGTTCCCAGATGGTTACCCAGTTCTAAATCCGAGATCCTTTCTCCGTCCCCATTTGACAGTACCAGGTCTAAGATTGCTCCTTCCCTTGTGAGTTCTACCACTAGCTCTCTGAGGCATACCCCCTGTAGGGCATCGAGAATAACCCTTCTCTTGGATGTGGCTGCAGCAAAGATGCTGCAGTTAACGTCTGGCATATTCAGGTCCCCCATTAACAATATCTCCCCTTTTTCTGACATTCTAAGAATGCCTTCTATCATTTCCTTGTCCCTTGCCTCCCCCAGAGATGGGGGTCTGTATACAACCCCCGTGCGGATTGTGGTGCCATATCCTGTCTCCAGGGTGACCCACAGTGCCTCCTCTACTCCCTGTTTATCCTTTAGTTCCATTGCTTTGATCTCTTCCCTTACATAGAGAGCTACTCCTCCTCCTTTTTTACCCTCCCTGTCCCTTCTGTAGCTTGTGTACCCTGGTATGTTGACATCCCAGTCATGGTTCTTAGTGTACCATGTTTCTGTGACTGCCACGATATCCAGATGCCCCTCTTCCATCAAGAGCACTAGTTCAGGAAGCTTGTTACACAGACTGTGGGCATTGGTACTCATCACCCTCCATTTTTTGATGGCCTTACCCCTTTTAGCCCCATCCCTGTCATTATTGCCTTTTTCTGCATTTACCCCTGTACTGCTCCCTATTGACTTCTCTACCTTGGTGTTTACCTCTCTAACTACTGTGTTTTGTGGGGGGAGGCTGGTTTTTCCCCCTGCTGCTTTTCAATGCCTTCCCCCTTGGCTAGTTTAAATGCTTGCCAATGAAGCATTTAAACCTGTCACCTAGGATCCTGTTTCCCCTCCCGGACAGATGCAGACCATAACACCAGTATAGGCCTGTATCCCTCCAGGTGGAGCCCCAGTCCCCAGTGAAGCCAAAACCCTGAGCTCCGCACCAGTTTTTCAACCATTCATTGAATCCCATGGTGTGGAGTACCCTAGCATCACCCTTGCCATAGACAGGCAGCACCTCCGAGAAGGTTACCGTACTTGCTACTTGTCTAAGGGACCTCCTCAACTCTTCAGACTCCTCTTGCACTGCTCTGATCCCATTCCCAGCCAGGTTATTTGTCCCTAGGTGGACAATGACATCCAGCTCCTTCTCTTGTGCAGCTGCTCCTGTGATCCTGAGGATTTGTTCCTTGTCCCTCCAAGCCGTGGCACCAGGCAAGCACCTTACCTCCCTCTCCCCTTCCTCCCCCAGTTCTACCCCTCTAACGATTGAGCCTCCCACCAGGAGTTGTTTCCTTCCCCTGTGGAGTCCCATGCCACCCTCCTATGGGTCTCCTTCGTGGAGGTTCCCAGCATCCTCCTTGGTCTCCACTACAGGTGCCTCCATAGAGGAACCACTCTCTCTGCCAGAACAGCATATGAATTGTGATGGGGTACAACTGGAGGAATGCGCCTCTGTTCCACCACCCTCCTCTTTCTTGGCAACTTCTGAGGTAGCGGCGGTGGCACTGGTGGTCCCTGGGTGGGGGAGGAGGTTTCACGAATCCTAGCCAAGTCAGCCTGGAGACAAGCGACCTCCTTCCTCAGACCAGAGAGGTGCCTACAAATTAGGCAACATCACAGCCTCCAGAATGTCTCCCAGAAGACTGCTACCCCACAGCCATTGCACTGCGCCACTCCCATCATATCTTATTTTGTGGCCCCTCTCCTGTTGCTTTGTATGCTTACTCTTTCCTCCCTGTTTTTTTTTTTCTCCTGCTGTCTATGTGCCCTTACAGCTCTCACCCTTACTGTTCTGGGACTGGAACTTCCTGTAGTCTTCGGTAGTCTCCTTCTTCCTTGCTCAGAGTTAGATAGCAAAGAGAGTTTTAGTTGTTTTTGATTTTAGTAGTTTGACACAAACTCTGAATTTTTCTGTGAGTGTAGGTACCATTTCTGTTTCTGTGTTGATATTTGGGGTTTTCTGACCCATGCTGCATTTTCTAGCATGTTTCAGTTTTGGTTTGTCTACCAGGTGGACTGCCTGATCAAAACATAGAGTTACTGTCATGGTGGCCAGGATAGGCTGTGACTAAAATGGCTAGTAGGCCTATGTGCCAAATGAGTTGGGCTTTCTCGGCAACTGCCTCTTCCCTTAAAGATCCACGCCTGTCTGGAGTCATTAGGCCAAGCCTCCTGCAGTACCACCAACCTGACAGGTGGGACCACCACCTTTTCCATGATGGTGATTACTGCCTTCCTCCTAGTTTATTCTTAATTCATACCCTTATGGACCCTTTGCCATCCCCGAAGGGGTGGATTAATCAGAACCCTGAACCTGGAGCCCCTGGCCCTTTTATGCAGTGTGCCAGCCCCGAAATATTTCTTGTGCTGAAAAGGAGCATGGCCAGAAACCCAGTTTCAAAGAGCAGCTCTGCACTTCAGAGTGTATGTTCATAAACAGAATGTTTATTTTTTTATTTTACTTTTATTGTTTTCACACAATGCAGAGACATTTCTTCCTCATACAAAGCAGTAATAACCTAATTTAATAGCACAACCTTTGCTTATATAAACAGAATGTTTCTTCTGTTACATACGAACATACGTCAAGCCAGCAGAGCAGAAATGGCAACTTACTGCCTACAAATTAGTGGAGTGCACCTTTGCCTTTCCAAACAAACTATAAAACAAGCATTTGTCTATCCCCATTTGACCTCATCACACACTAGTTTATGCTGTCATAGTGCTTACCATGACAACAGACTGTGATGTCACAGATATCAGTTGTGAGGTCAGTTGGGTATAGTCTGATGCTTTTTGAAAGACCCAGTGAAATAAGGATTGCATCATGTGAAATATTGTTAAACTCACAGAGGGAGAAAATAAAAAAAAAAAAAACTAGAAAGGCTTAAGTGAAACGTAATTGTAAATCTAATAGTATTAAGCCTTTATGTTAGTACAAACCTGGGGCCTGATTCTCAAAATGGGCTTGGACTGGCGCAAGCTCCGGCAAACAGCAGCTTGCACCGAAGGCCAGTGCGCCAGGGATTCTGCGCCAATTCTGTATTGGGCAGGGTCCCAGCAGCTAAGACACATGGCTTGTGGCAACCAGGGCCAGGCACCAAACAGAGGGTGCACAAGCAGTGTATGTCACAAGCTGTGGGGTGGCTGTCTGCCACTCCAGCCCCTCTTGGGCAAGCGGCCCCCCTCCCTGCACCACGATTGTGCCATTGCCCCAGATAGTAAAGTGGGCATCATGCCCCTTCCCCAAACCCCGATCATGCCAAGTACTGTATAATTAACATCATGCCACTCTCTGCAGTCCCCAATGCCAAGAAATACCTGAAAAGCCCACAGCCTGGTGATAAAGTGGCCTACCCATCCCAGTAGGTAGTACCCACTGCCCGACACCCCCATCCCATAAAAGAGCTGGCACCGTCACAGCCCTCCAGTCACCTCTGCAGCTGGCATCGACTGAACAGTCACTTAGCCTGCTGTATGTACTGTATAGTGTATGCAATGCACATACACTGTACAGTACAGCAGGCTACATGACAGTTCAAGTGGTGCCGGCCATGGAGAGTGCAATAGTGTGGTAAAATAAGCAGAAGATTATCAAAATAACATTCTTTTTTCATCGTGTTGCACTAACAGATGTGTTAGAGAAAAAAAGTTGTTTTTTTTTCTGTGTTGACTACTCTGTCATTGGCAGACTGCCTTTTCAAAGAAAAGAAAGATTATTGAGGGGCTGAGAATGGTAAAGTTGGCAAAAGATTGCCAAAAAATTGCATTTTTAATCTATCGTGTTGTACTAGTTGACAAGCCAAATAAGTTGAGCCAGAGATGTTTTTTTTTTTTTCTGTTCGCTTTCCTTCGCCTATTTTTGTTTTAGAAACTAGTTTCTAAGGAATGAATGACATTTCTCTGGTTTAGCATTCTCAGTATCAATAAAATAGAAATTATACAGATACTGTAGATAAAGGGGAACACTTACAAAAGAATCCTCACAAGTATGTGTGGGGCTGCCTCCAATTGGCGTCTTTTCTACAAATTTTTTTTACTCGCTGCTGCTATTTATATTTCTTCATATACTATCTGATAGATCTGGTCTCCCCAACCCCCAACCCGGTGTGCTGTACAAACAGTTGGGTTGGGGAAACAGCTGGATCAACCAGATATAACAAGTGCATTTTAATAGCAGCAGTAAGTAGAAAAAATTCCTGACAAACTCTGCTTATTGGAGTGCGCCACCTACCTGGTTGTGGGGATTCACCTATTGTTGCTTCAGTGGGCACAAGATGTCGCATCTCAGCTGAGCTGACTTGGGTACATGAACTGAAAAAAAAAAAGTCTTTCCATTTAACGTATTCAAATGCATCATACTGGTATTACTGGTATCATTTTAGATTGTTGTTCAGTAAACCTTAGAAAGAAACAAACCACGAGCAATACAAGGTTTGTGCTGCTTGCACTCTTTTTTTGCCAAATTAGAGTGTTTTATTGTCATTTTAAGAATAATAGTGCTGCCTATTTTGCCCCCCCCCCAAAAAAAGTCTATTCCAGAGGAAAAGGGGGTTATAAATCAGGTAAGCAAGAGTAAAGGATTAAAGGAGACAGGGAGTGAAGAAAGAAAGAAAAAAAAAATGGAAAACGTGGGTCGGGGCAGCTTCAGGAAAAAGCACATGCAGGAAGGGGGGGCAGGGAGGGAGTAAGGTATGGAGAGCCATGTGCGCTATTGCATAGAGGCTGGGAAACAAAATTCCAGACCTGGTAGCCATCATTTCAGAGGCTAGCCTGGATTTGATGGCCATAATGGAGTTGTGGTGTGGTTTACCAGAAAGACAGTAGTGGAGGCAAACCACAAGAGGATGAGGGTCCCGGACTTCAGATGGGACAGATTTTAAAGAAATGAGAGACTGCCTCAGAAACTGTCTTATTGAGGAGGATTGCCAGGGAGGGATAGTGATACCATGGGGAGACATAAAGGAGGGCATAATTAAGGCAGCCAGGCTGTGCGGAAGGGAAGTATGAAATTATATTAGTCTATTGCATATGTTTATACTTGTGATGTTATTACTGCATATATATTGTGTGTATTGTACTGATTTTTGTTTAAATGTATGTAACACCTTGACTGTATTTTGTATGGTCCCGGGTCGTGCATGAAAAAGAGCTTTGTCTTATTGCACTTACCTGGTGAACAAAAGTTAAATAAATAAAGTGGGTAAAAGCAGAAGGAAAAAGACTGTTATGGTTTTCTAGGGAAATAGCCAAGGTGGTGAAGAGGAAAAAAGCTGGCATTCAGGAGGTTTAAGGAAACACCAAGGGTGGAGGATAGGGAGGTATAACAAGTAAAACAGAGGGAAGCAGGAAAGGTGGTGAGGGGGCAAAGGCACAAACAGAGGAAAGGATAGCCAAAGAGGCAGCTAAAGGGGATAAGGCTTTCTTCAGATACATAAGTGACAAAGCCACTGGCAGCTCATGTACTGTAATTGTATTGACTGTTATCTACCTGCCTGTTCTTGTCTGTTCTTGTCCATAGTCCAAGATGTGGAACCTTTGTAAAAGAGCACTGTTTGTACAATTACCTGGCCTTGGGCTTCTTTCCCTCGAATTGGAAGCATACCACCATGATTTCTGTGTGTCGCTCCACGTTGTTAGTGGGGAATGAATACATATGGGTAATGAGCACTCCTACCGGGATATAGTGGCAAACCCTAAATCTGTCAGTCAGCATAGACCTTGGGCACATGAGCATTCCAAGGTCACGGATTGACCAGTCTTTGCTGTTCTACTAGATTGGTAGGACAGCATAGGGAGAGCTCTCTCTCTGAAGCATCTGTCTGCAGTTATTTTAATATTTTTCTGACAGGATTGTGCAACTCTGAAGCAGGTTGGGGCTGCCTGGTGTCAGGGAGCACCCTCAAATTTAGAAATCATGCCTGTTAAGCTATGGCTTTCAAATTGACTAACCTGCTGTTTCTGTCCCTTTTACAGTGAGAAAGAGAGACTGGTCAATAGGCAAATGCCTAGTTTCCACAGTTTAGAGCACTGTCTTTTTATACCCCCTTGGAGTTTGGCCTCCATCCAAACACTCCGTCTCCACATCCCTTCTACCAGTCACTGACCACGTCCTGACATATGTGGACTCCACGGGGCACAGGGGCTATCTTCGTCAACCTGGCTACAGTGTTCAACACAGTAAATCACCCCCTGCTCCTTTTCAGATTAGTGTCTTCAGGACCCTTGGTTACCCTTGCTGGTTCAAGTTATATTTGTTGTATAAATTGTGCATAATCAAATTGGGGCCTTTTGTCTCCTCCTCACTTCTAGTCACCCTAGGAATCCCAATCCCCTGCACTCTGTCCTGGGGTCGTTCTGTTTCCAGCTTTCATCAATGAGATTCCAAGGCCATTGACCACCAGAAACATTTTTATGTACGCTAATGATGTCATATTATTCTCCTCGGGGGGCCATCGATCTCGCTAATGAAACAAGATCTACAGCAGGACTTCACAAGTGTCCAAATATGGTTCAGCAAAAAACATCTTGCCCTAAGTTAAAAGAAAATAATTTCAGTGCTGTTCTGTACCAAACAATGGCTAGCCACTACTCGACCCTTACTTAAGATCCCCTCCTTGTCAGTTAATTATCTGGATTCTGTAGCCTATTGATAAATATTTTGGCCTACTGCTCAACCAGCATCTAGGTTACTCTGTGTGTATTGATAGTACGGTTTCAAAATGCTTTGCTTATCATGGTGCACTTTACAAAGTGAACAGATGTCTCTTTCTTAATACCAGAAAATATAGAATTATATGATCTTAATTTCTAGAGAGGTAGCACTGATTCAAGTTCCAGGCACCACGGCGTTTTCTTACAGCGTTGAAATTCCAAAAAGAGCCAGGCTCACTGAATAAGGCAATCTCCAAGGCTTGGATAAACATTAAAAAATATATTTATTAAAATACATACAGAAGAAAGGACCTCCTGCCACCACATGGCCATGTATTTTAATAAATATATGTTTTAACCTTTGTCCAAGCCTTGGAGAGTGCCTTATTCAGTGAGTCTGGCTCTTTTTGGAATTTTGATTTTATGATTTTCCCTCTTCTGGATTATGGTGATGTGGTTTTCTGTGATGCCTTCATTTCCTCTATCTCTAAACTCACTACCCTCTTTAATGCCCTCTGTAGGTTCGCCCCTCACACTCGGTACTGCATATTGCACAAGGAGTTGAGCTGGGTTCCTTCTACAGTGAGGCACTCACTCCACATTGCCCTTCTTCTGCAGGTACTAAATTCTGGTCTGGGAAACTCCTTGAGTACCTACATGGTATCTTTACACATACTGTATGTATATATAGCATATCCTGTTCCCTAAGACCCGAAGCAGATAATAGGTTCCAAAGCCCATGTTGCATGCGTAATGTGAGCCAAGCCTCTATTAGCTGTAGACTCCCTTATACAAAGGTTTATACAAAGGTGTTTTAGGAGTTGATTAGGCATGGGCCCATTATTGCTCCTTTCTAGTCATAATATACTAAATGCCCATCACTTGCTAAGTGCTTGTCCAGTCTGTTTTTAAATTCATTTTTATTTTTGCATATGATAACTTGCAATGGTAAGTTATTCCAGGGAGGCACTACTCTCTGGGTGAAGAGGTATTTTCTCTTGTCTGACTTGAATTTATTTCCTGTGATGTGAAGTGGGTGCCCCCTAGTGTTTGTATTTGTTTATAATTAATCTGTTTAATAAGTAGTGATCTTGCATGATGTCGAACAACATGAGTAGGTCACCATGGAGCCGTCACTGCTCCAATGACATTAAGTTTAACTCAGTGAGTCCGGTGTTGTGTGATTTGTCCCTTAATGTGTTTATTGATCTACTGGCTTGTCTTTGTACCCTTCCAATCAGATTGATGCCTTTGCTTTTATATGGGCACCATACTGGCATGGCATAATCTAGGTTGGGACCGAAATAGGCTGTGTGGAGGGGGAATAAAACATTTTTATCTCTTGAATTAGTATTTCTTGTAATTGTCCAAAGTACTTTATTTGCTTTCGCAATTACATTAATTGTTTGTTTTGTTGATTCAAGGTTATTGCAAATAGTTATCCCTAGGTCCCTTTCATCATTGCTACTGTAGTTTGCAGTTGAACTCCGCAAAGAAAATATGCGTGATGTTCATTGTTTCTGCCCATGTGCATAACTTTGCATTTGTTAATGTTAAACATCATATTTCAGTTTACAGCCCAGTTACAGACAGTGTTTAGATCCTCTTGAATTTTAGTGCACTAGTTTGCAGTTAAACAGGGTCCAGCAAGTTTTGTGTCTTCCGCCTATTTTATTGACCACACATTTAGTTTTTTTGTGACATTGGATATGAAAATATGAAAGATAAGTGGTCCTAGTACTGACCCATGATAAGCGCCACTCACTACATCCCCACTGTCTGACGTGTTGTTCAAACGCACTCCTGGGGTCAGGCCCTCTGCTCCCACAGTGCCTAACCGCGAAGTGCAATATGTGAACAGGGGACAAGCAGGGACGCCCTCCTGTTTGTTTTGGGTCCAAGCAACTGTGAGTTTGAGTCCTGGTGGTCAAATATAAACCCTTTTTAGCTAGTACGCCCAGGTAACAGGTCCAAATATCACACCCTCTTCAGGGAAAGCAGTGCAATACTTAACCCAGTGGGCACACAACCAACCTGGTTCACAAATTCCCTTCTGACTCAATTGAGACCTAGGTATTTCCTTACCTTCCTGGATCTTTACGCAGATCCTTGCTAGCATGGTTGCTGAATATGGTGACACAATAAGCACTTTAACAGTTATGTCAGAATTAGCAATACTATTCAAGCATTCACAGTCCAAATGAGAAAATGTCTCAGGCAGGATTAAGGAAACCAAAAAATTTACTAAAATTAAAAATAGTAAATAAATCCAGTGCATCAAACAGAACATATATACAACATGCTTACAGTCAGAAAGAAAATGGAAATTACAAAACAAAATGCCTTGTGACTGAATTACTAGTTCTAACTCAGTTTTCAACGGTGTGTTACCTAGCTTGACAGAAGTGCCTCTTAAGTCCAGAACACAAGCGTGTAAGTTCTTTCAAAGTTTGGAACAAGAGTGAGCCACAGTCCCTTCAGACAGCTTGGCAATATTCAAAGTTCAAAGTCCCAACCTCCTTGTGATGTCACAGCATATGAGGTCACTCTTAGTCCTGTAACTAATGGATCAGTCATATGTCCCTGCACGCTGCTAAACATTCCAATTAAAAAAAAATATACTTTTGAATTGGTGAGCCACAGAGCATGAATTATAACAGGACGGAATATCCCTTTGATCTCTCAGCAGAACAACATTTCTCTTAGCTGTGTGAACCTTCACTGTATCTATCAGGACTGGCTTCCCTCCTGATGTCGTAAAATGCAATATTTTATGGCAGTCTTCCTAAATTCAAAGCAGTTGTCTGTTTACAACAGGCTCTGACAGGTAGATGTCAAAAAAGGAAGCTTTAATTAGTTTATATTATAGGTCAGTGAGAGGGCAGACCCTTCTTTCTTCGCTTTTAAAATCGCAGGTCCCATAAGGCTCTGCTGCTTGGCCTGTTTTCCTAAGCAGAAGTCTAAAACATATATTTATATCAAAATTATATGCACATAACTAGTAGATGGTTGTCCCGTCTCAACGTGTGCCTACTTATTATGCTGCCTTGTGTTCTGTCATATAACCAATTGTGAATTAATCTGCTATCTATACCTAATGTTTGCAGTTTTTGTTTTATGACCTAGTGTAGTACTAAAGCAAAAGCTTTGCTAAAGTATAGGTATATGATATCACATGGAGTTTTCTGATCTAACGATGCCCTTTTTTTTTCATAAAGCATAACATGTTCGTTATGCATGACCTTCTGACTGTAAACCCCTGTTGTTCCATATTAGTGTTTACTGTTTGTTTATTTATTAATTATTTCTTTGATTATGCGTTCTGATATTTTACCCAGAATAGATGTAAAATGTATGGGTCTGTAATTACGTGAATTTTGTCTTTCACCTTTATTGAATATTAGAAGTACATTTGCCCTTTTCCAATGACTGGGAATTAATCCAGTGTTTAAGGAGTATTCAGAAATTAGTTTAAGAAGCAATGTTATACGTTCACTCATTATTTTTAGAATTTGGCTGGTTATATTATCTGGCCCTGGTGATGAATCTGGTTTGAGTTTTTTTGTTATTATTTTCTCTTTAATTCTGTCAGTATAGCATAGTTATGATTTGATTTGTTATCTATTATTTCAGGCGGGGGTTCGTTTTTATACGTGGCACAGATGTATTTGTTAAGCATGTTTGCCATTTCCACTGGGTCATTTGTAGTTGTATTTGCATCTGCAGTGGGACCTATTGTTTTTCTTTGTTTTTTTTTAATGGATTTATAATACCTATACATTGATTTACTTTTTCTTTTGTTGGCATGTTTTGTAAATTTTGTTTCCGTTTCTTTTTAGGCCATTTTGATTGTGTATTTTGATTTTGTTTTAGCAATTCCGTATATTTTGTCTATGCTATGTTATCTTTTCTGGAAATATACTCTTTATATGCTCTGTTTTTCTTTTATTTAGTTATTATTTTCTTAACTTTTTTTGTTAGCCAGACTGGCCTGATTTTATTGCCATCATATTTCCTAATTTCTGGAATATGTTGAGAGCAAGTGTTTTGGATGATATTTTTACATATTTCTCACATTTCTTCTGGGTTTTTGTTCCTTAACCTTCCTTCCCAATTGATTTTTTTCAGTTCTCTATTTATACCGGCTTTGTCTGCTTTACTGTATAGATATATTTCTTTTTTTTTTTTTTTATCATAGCACTGTTTTTCCCTCCTCCGTGCAGAGCAGTCCCCAATGACCCCCGGCCACTGGCACCTGCGCCCCTAGACCAGGTCTAGTATGCACATCTATATGCCCCATCTACACAGGCTGGCCAATGAGCAGGATCCCCCCCCCCCTTTAGGGACCTGCGTCATGGACCTGGTGAATATGCTTCTTGTGTCCAGGGGTGCAGGACCTGGCCATCAGCCGCTGAGGTCACCCCGCATTCTTCCTGTACCCTGCCAGCCCCCGGCAGCTCGAGTCCGTTCTTGAACCCGGGTCACCGGCGCAGTGCGAGGTGTGACATCCAGTGCCTCAACCCTCAGCACCACCAGGCCAGCCGATATAGGTATATTTCTGTTATCACTTTTGTATGTTCCTGGTGTGTGCTGGTGGTAAATTGGGCAGTGTTGTGGTCACTGTTACTTAACAGAAGGCCAGTGGAACTGTCCTTAATATTTATCTGTTCTGTTGCCAATTCTATGTCCAGTATTTTGTCTTGTCTAGCTGAGACACTAACATATTGTGTCAGTCATAATTGGGCTGTAGTGTTAAGGAGATGTTTTAATGTGGTAGACTGGGCTGTGTTGATGTCCCAATTTATGTTACTTAGACTGATGTCACCAGTTATCATTTCTCCAATTACGCAAGCATTTTCTGTTTCAGTTAGTATTAATGCAGTTTTTCCAGTGTAGAATCAGACAGATATATAATGAAGCCATATGATTAGTGACATTGTATTCTTGCTAGTTATTTTTACCCACACAGATTCTGTACTATTGATATCCATTTTTATTTTGGAAGAAATGTCCATTGTGTTAAGCCCTTCTTTGACAGAGCAACCCCCTTTTGAGTGGCCTATCCCAATTAAATAGGTTGTAGCCTTGCACTGATTTTCCCCCATGTACAGTTTGGATTCTGTCATGTTTCAGGTACTACTGTCATTGTATATAAATGCTGAGTTATTAAGATTTCAAGTTCATCCTTTTTATTATGTAAGCTTCTAGTATTGATTAGTATACATTTAGGATCTGTTTGTGATAAGATGTTTTTAAAAATAGTTTTTACATGAGGTGCTATGTTTATTTGTTCTATCATGTTGAATGATTTCAAGATGTTTTTCCCAAGTGCCTCAGCTCCTTTTTATGTTGTCTTTCGCGTACACAAGCAACATCTTGTGGTAGTAGGAGAAATGCAGAGGTGTGTCAGTGTGTTGGCGAATGCAGGGCACGCTTTAGTAGGTGTGCCCTCATTCCCCAATTAGCCAGCATGCTAGCGCTGACACAAGTATTATGAAAAGTGCCACCAACTTGAAAGAAATGTGCCGCTGCAATCAGAGACAAGCTCATCATGCAGCAGCACAGATGAAATGCCACCCGTACGTGCCTTTCCTGGTGAAACATTGTAATAAACATGGCGGCAGCTCCTGCCGGTGCCACACAATCCCCAAAGAAGGCCGACATCGGGGGTTCAATCTCCGTGTCAGCATGTCCACCACCCTCCCAACATTGTGTGGCACACTGGGAGCCCACCCCAGTGTGCCTCCACTCACAGAAAGCCGACTGTGTCGGCATGTTCCTCTCCCCGCCCCACCCCCATTGTGCGGCACATTGGGAGCCCACCCCAGTGTGGCCAACATTTGTTTTATTTCACCTGTAAAGAAAGAAAACCGTCCTGCAGCGCAGTGTCCATTTTTTTTTTTTTGTACCTGAAAAAAAGAAAATGGTCTGTTGTCCGCGGCGCCTTCCCCAACCGGACCCATCCTCTGCACCCACCTCCCAACCCCCCTCACCCCCAACTTACCTCCAGAGGTGGCGCTGCGATCTTCATTGGAGTGGGAACACGTCTGGACTCTTCAAAGCTGAACTGCAAAATGAAGAAATGCGGTAAGCTGTATAATGGCATCAATGGAGGGGGTTCAACTTAGGTGGATATCACAGCCATTTTTTTAATTTTGGCTCCAAATTTTCAACATGGGGTTCTTGGGACCCCGCCTCACGAACACATGCACTGTCATCTTGTTATTCGGTCCTGAAAGGTGATTTCGCAGTCACTGCGCAGAATCACCTTTTGGGATCAAGTAACAAAATGACAGTGTCACTGTTCATGAGATGTGGTCACAAATAGCCTATGTTGCAAATTTGGTGAAAAAATTCCAAAAAATGACTGTTTTACAAGCATGCGTTGTGCAGTTTCCATGCACGCTCTTAACTTTGACAGTTTTTAATATTTTCACTCCAGATTTTCAGCATTGCCATTTTACACACCTCCTTATGAACAGTATAGCTGTCATATTTCACATCATGCCTGAAATGTGTTTTTGCACATCTGGCACACAGTGGCGCGATCGCTGTGGAAAATCAACTTTCGGGACAGATTAATAAAACCACAGTGCCACTGTTCATGAGTGGAGGTCCCAAAATGCCTATATTCAAAATTTGGCTAAAAAAATCCCCAAAATAATTGCGTTATAGGTGTGCATTGCGCAGTTTCTACGCATGCTTGTGACTTCACAAATTTTTCATATTTTCACTCCAGATTTTCAACATTGCCATTTTTTTACTCTTTCTCATGAACAGTAAAGCTGTCGTTTTTCACATCCTGCCCAAAATTTGTTTTTGCACATGTGGCACAAAATGGGGCAGTTGCTGTGCAAAATTATCTTTTGGCTGATGAACTGACAGTGCCACTGTTCATGAGGTGGGGTCACAAAAAGCCAATGTTGAAAATTTGGAGTGAAAATACCAACAAATGCCCGGGGCAGTAGGACTTCCAACCCTAACGCCCCCACCCTGTAGAGACTGACAGGCATCAGGGGTATGACTTGGGATTGTCAGGTGTAATGCTCACGCCATTCTACCCCCACCCTGCAGCCAGTGATAGGCATCGAGGTGTGCCTTGGGCTCTTCTGCCCCAAAGTTCACCGCGTTCTCCTATACTGCACCCATCTCAGCATATTTCCTTATGGAATGGGGTGAGCGTAAGGCCCGAAGACCCCAAGGCACACTGCAACACTTGTCGGTGTCTGTAGGGTAGGATGAGGTGAAATGGCATGAGCGTTATGGCCAGTGACCCAAAGGCACACCCCAATGCCTGTCAGTCTCTGCAGGTTGGGGTGGGGTTGGCGACAGTTCAATACTTCACTGCCATTCCTATTATGCATCTCTCGAACTCCTGCACTACCAATGCCAATGCCAGCAAGACAACATTCGGCATTGACAAATGCTTGTTTGTTGTGGTGCAAGCCATCCTTTGCAGACAGAAATTTGTTTTTAATAATGATCTCCCAGTTATTAATGAAAGGAATGTTTTCTTTTCCACACCAGTATGCTAATCTTATAGTTATTCAGTCTAGTGTTTGTTTTTTTCCTTATAAGCCTTGGGTATTTGCAGAATTCTGGAAATCACTGCACTGCAACCTTTATTTTTTAGTTCATTACCAACTTCTAGTAGTTTGTAACATATGTCTTTTGCGTGAAGTTTTTCAGCATCGTTGGCGCCTACATGTAGTATAACAGTTTTTTTTTTCTGTTTTTACTAATAATTTTTTCAACTCCTTTGTCCATGTCCTGAATGCTTGCTCTAGGAGGCATGAGACTACTGTGTTTTTGTCTTGTTTGCACATGATAAAGTTGGTATATCTGATTATTGAGTTGTCTGTGATTAGTAGTTCTTTTTTACTGGGGGGGAGTGTAGTATGTGTTAAATTTATGTCTTCATTGCTCACTTAAAGCGCCATGTCTGTTTGATAATACTATGGGTTCTGTTAGAGTTATTGCCCTTCTTTCCTTCCTCTTGTTCCTTGCTCCAGCTACTAAGCTCTGGCTCTTATCCTCACTGTTTTTTGTTTCATTGCATCCCCCTGTCGGATTTCTTTCTCCTGAAGTTGGACAATCAGACTCATCTTCACTTATATTTCTTTTCTTATTTTCTCTTTCTGTGTTAACAATGATCATATTTTCCTCAGATATAGTCCTGACAAAGGATACAATTTTGTATTTCATTATTTTCCTTTGATTTTTCAAGTTCATATTTTACATTTTTTAACTCTGTGATTAGGGCTGCATATACTATACATTTACCACCTGTAAAGGAGCCACTTAGCAGATATGAAGAAGTTAGGATGTACATGTAACATTTATTTTATTTATTTTTTTAGTTTTTGATAACTGGGTAAGTGCACTAGACACAAAAGTGACTATTTTCAGGCACGACCCGGGGGGGGGGGTTACAACATCAGCAGGAAAAAACAGGGATGATACAGTACAATACAGGAGTACAACATATTAGGGATACAATTAAAATGGATAACAATTTGAGCAATCTGAGGTGACTGGAGAAACATTCCGATGTACTTCATATCAGAAGTGACAGTAAGTGCATATTATACTAAAGCATTTAAGGATATAGTAAAATGGATAATGGTTTGAGCAAATGGTGTAACCAGGAGACAATACAGACATTTCACATATCAAAGCACAGCAAAGGTAAGTGCACATACTGTATAACAGTTGCTAATCAATCTAGGCATCAACTCTATTCTACAAAACTGGCTATACCATAAAGACTATGACACCAAAGAGGGAGCAAATAGGTAGCAAGGATTGAGGTATTAAGACCTCGCAAGGAGAAAGTAGGAAGGGGGAGAAATGTGTAAGAGGTGGAGTAGGAAAGGGGTGGTAAGACAAGTAGAAACTATGAGGTATAAGTACTGGAGGAGGACACCGAGACAGTAATAGCGTAGGGAGTCTGGAATCTCGGGTGGTTTAAAACAATTCCACTGTGCACTCTCAATAAACAGAGAGCGAGGCCTCTTTTTAAATGAGGCATGGCCAGGTGATTGGCGTATTTCAAGGGGCAGCGAGTTCCAGTAACTGGGGGCCATGTAGGAAAAAACAGTTTTCCCTTTGGAAGTGTTACATCTGGGAATATGGAGTAAGGAAAGATCAGCAGAATGGAAACCATAGGAGGTAGTCTGCGGGGTGAGTGCAGTGGTGAGAGAGCTAAGCATACTGGACCTCAGGATTCCGTCCAGAAGGGTCCCAAGAGCAAGGAGCCGTTGGACCATAGGAGAGGGCCAATTAAGGTCTGCATATAACAGGCAGTGATGTTTTAACTTAGGGGATGCAGAGACATAACAACATATATTATTATAGGTTATGTCCCATTTGTGTAGGGAGGTTTTAGATGCATTGCTGTAGATTGAAGTTCCATATGCAAGGGATGGGAGAAGAATTTCTCTGGCAATGGCCAGCCTCGCGGAAGGGCTGAGAACGTGACTAGTTCTGTAAGTTAACTCTAGCTTAGTACTGACCGCCTTACACACAGTAGTAATATGGATCTCATAGTTAAGGGATCCATCAAATAGAACCCCCAGGTATTTAAACAAGTTTACCACTTCCAAAGGAGTACCATTCACACTTACTATTTTGAAGAGATCACGACTATTTTTTAGTTTGGCAGGCGAACCAAAAAGCATAGCCAGAGTCTTGCTAACGTTGAGAACCAGCCTATTGCTAGTGATCCAGGATTGTACATTTATGAAGTCCCCCGATAGATTGTGGTTGAGAGTAAGCACATTATCAGCGCTGGTATAGAGAATCAGGTCATCAGCGTACAGCAGCGATGAGCAGGAGGAGGAGGCATTTCTTGTTATATTATTAATGAAGATCGAGAAGAGGAGAGGTCCTGGGATGGATCCTTGTGGTACCCCAATGTCAATTACAGTTTTATCAGAGGTTGCATAGTTGAACTTTACAACTTGCATCCTGTTGGATATATAACCATTAAACCAGTTCACGGACTGTGCCGAGAAACCCAGGAATAGGAGGTTAGCTAGCAGGAGGGGATGATCAACAAGATCAGACACCTTCATGAGATCTATAAAAACTGCTGCTGGTAGAAGACTCTGATCCATAGCATGTAGTGTATCATTGGTTAGCTGTAGCAGGGCAGTTTGGGTGCTGTGACCCTTTCAAAAGCCATGTTGATTTGTGGACAGGAGGTTATACCTTGTGAGGTGCTCTGTTACCTGCCTTGTGATGAGCTTCTTCAAGATTTTGTTTAAGACAGATAATATTGCTATTGGTCTGTAGTTCGCTAACTCCTTCTTGTCACCTTTTTTAAAGACCGGCGCTACTCTGGCCATTTTCCAGATATCTGGCACTACTCCTTCACTGAGTGACATAGTGAAGATTTTAGATAGTGGCCCTGCAACAAAGGGGGCAGCCAGCTTGAGGAGCTTAGGTTTCAGGCAGTCAGACCCAACCGCAGTGCTGTCCAATATGGCATTGAGTAACTTGAGTACATCTGTTTTGGGGACAGCTTTAAAGTAGAATGGCGGTCCCGCTGGTGTACCTTTTGGGGAGGAGATATCAAGAGTAGAGGGTGCGGCATGGAAGGCAGTAGTATATTTGGAGAGGTCTGAGAAGTGATTGTTGAAAGCGTTTGCTAGTGTGTGTGGGTCTGAGCGGTGGACTCCACTCAGTATCATGTCATTTGTAGTGTGGGATTGCTTGGTTCCGAGGAAGGTTTTTATTTGTGACCAAAATTTCCTGGCGTAACCAACCACATCCACCAATAATCTCTTACAGTATTTGCTTTTTGCAAGCCTGATTTGCTTCTTGCACTTTGTGTGCTGTTCCCTATAGAAATGAAAGTCCGCTTGGAGGCCCGAAGTTTTGAATTTTCTCCAGCACTTGTCCCTAACTTTGAGTGATGTGAGTAAGTCCTTGTACAACCATTTGGATTGCTTACCCGGTGAGTGCAAAGAGGGGTATGCTTATCCTGAAATGATAAAAACTCGCTTAGAAAAAGGTTGAGGGCGACATCAGTGTTATGGGCCCAGTAAAAAAGGGACCACTCAATCATAGTAACATCATGTAGAAAGTGAGCCTGGTTTAGATCTGCATAGTTCCTGAATGTTATATAGCATGGGGAGATATGGGGATTACTGAGTGACTCCATACACAGAAGTGATCACTTATTGTGTTTGGCAGAATGCCCGCAGCCGCAACTGTATCTGTGCAATTCGTCATGACCCAATCAATGAGGGTGCTGGAATCATTATTTTGTGAAACTCTTGTCAGGTTAGTTATGACCTGTTGTACATTGTAACTCTGTACCAGTGATTGAAGGGTACCATGGGATTTACTCAACCAATTTATATTCATGTCCCCGAGGATGAGTAGTACATTCTGTCCAGCTGTTGGGGCACTGTAGTTCAGTAAATCCTCCAGGTCAGATTGTCCACCTTTGGGAGGACTGTAAGCACATATAATGTGAAGCTTCTTTGCCCCTAGGGTTAGGATGGTATGTAGTGACTCACGTCTAGAAGTATAGTTATCAATCACTAGAGACAGGTTAAGGTGGTTTTTGAAATAGACCGCCACCCCACCCCACCCCCAGCGTGTGTAGGGGGTGGCCTGTCTTGCCTTAGAAAGTTGTAATTAGGGAGTAGACAGCAGGTATCAGGTATCGAGGGCTTTAGCCATGTCTCTGATATAGATAGGACATCAGGCTGGTAGTAGTCGACCCAGGCATCAAGTTCTGCATGGTTCTGGAGCAGACTTCTAACATTTAGGTGAACTATGCTCAGACCCTTAGTGCCATAACTGGCATTGCTTATGGATACTTGGCTGGGTATAGGACCCGGGTTTAGCTCAACGTTTCCTGATAGCATAAGGGCTAATAATACCAGGTACCATACTTTACGAGGCACAAAAAGAGGGTTTAGATAACCATGGAGATGCCACCATTTTGCTACTGATGCTGCGGTGGAGTAGATAAGGAATCCTGGGAGGAGTGCTGGGGTAGCCTGAATGTACCTATCTGGCTGGATTATCATGTTTGAGTAAGTGAAGTCATCAGGGTCTACACGCCCTTGCAGATATAGGTCCGGTGAAACATCAACTGAGAGTACGCTCAGGGATAGTAGAACCAGGCTGAGAGTCAGCACTAACAGGGCTTGACTGGCCATCATTAGTTTAAAAACAAACAGAAAAAAGGTGCTAGAGCAAGGGTCCTGCAGTCAGATTCACTTTTATAAGGCCAGCAATGGTGAACAGAAACTTTATAAAGTTTAGCAACTTTTGTCTTAGTATTACCTTTGGATTAAGCCCAGAGACATTAAAGTAGATCTACTTTATAGGGCCCGCAATTTTGACGTAGGAGCAAGCAGACACTATAAAAAGCTTAGCAACTTTGGTGTGGTTATCAAGCCCTCTAGTGGCAGAGCTGCATAACGAGCAGATGGAGAAATGGACCGAGAGAGTAAATTCAGCACCATACAGCCCTCTAGTGGATAGAATCGCCTGGCCATGCCTCGTTTAAAAAGTGGCATTGCTGTCTGCTTATTGAGAGTGCACTGTGCAATTGTTTTAAACCACCCGAGATTCCTGACTCCCTACGCTATTACTGTCTCGGTGTCCTCCTCCAGTACTTATACCTCATAGTTTCTATTTGTCTTACCACCCCTTTCCTACCCCACCTCTTAAACATCTCTCCCCCACACACACACACACACTTTCTCCCTGCAAGGTCTTACTACCTCAATCCTTCCTACATAGTTGCTCCCTCTTTGGTGTCATAGTCTTTATGGCATAGCCAGTTTTGTAGAATACAGTTGGTACCTAGATTGATAATCAACTGTTACACGTGCACTTACCTTTGTTGTGCTTTGATATGTGAAATGCCTGTATTGTCTCCTGGTCACACCAATTACTCAAACCATTATCCATTTTTACTATATCCTTAAATGCTATAGTATAATATGCACTTACTTTCACTTCTGATATGAAGTACATCGGAGTGTTTCTCCAGTCAACTCAAATTGTTTTCCATTTTAAGTGTATCCCTATTATGTTGTACTCCTATATTGTACTGTATCATCGCTGTTTTTTTCCTGTTGATGTTAATATATTTTACTATGGAACCTGCTCTATAAAGGAGTTCTAGTATGTCTCTTGCGGTGTCCATATCATTTGGTTGTTGAAATTAAATTAACTGTAGTCTTTCTGTAAACTAGATGGGGTTGCTATTAAGGGAGGCGGCCATCCCTTCATCTTCCTTAGTATGGGTCAGTTATAATAGTCAGACTGGAAGTGTTGGCAGACAGGACTTCCGAGTTGGGGATTCTGAATAAGTTTTTAAACTAAAAAGCACTTACTCCTGCTGTTACGCAGCTTTACCAGGCTAGTTGTGCAAGAAAGGTATAGAACCCTGTTTAATGCTACTTTTTTATATTAAAAAATCATTTTGTGTGGGTCAGGCACAGGTCATCCACCCCTGTAGGTTTCTGAGATATCCTACAATGTGCTAGGTAGGGAGAAAGTAGAGGGGAGAGTACACACACACAAATATGAGTTTTTGTTGTTTTATATTTCTTTTAAGATACTTTTAGCAGACATAGTAAAATGCTGGCAGTCAGAGTGCTGCCCCCATACACACCAGGGGCAGGATTCACAAAGCTTTCTGAAGGTGCAAAACCTTCCCTAAGTCCCCAAAACTTCCATAGCTATGGAAAAAAGGGGAAATTGCTCTGAGTGCTATTCATAAAACCTCCGCAGCTGCAGAAAAAATACACTATGGACTGTGGAAAAAAGTGCAGTTGCGGAAGTTCCTGAGGGGAAAAAGGTAATTGATAAGTATGGCACATCCCCTTAAAGGCTATTCTCAGCCAGTTTTTTTCCGCAGTTGCGGAAAAAATGTTATGCTTATTGGAGTCAGGCGTAACACTTCCTCAGCAAACTGCAGTGATGCCCCAACAATTGACATGCAACTAAAGTGGAGGTCAGGCACAGGTAATAGCATCCCAGTGGGTATATCACTGGCTGAAGTTGCAGCAACATTAGCACGCATTGCCATTGAATGGCAACAAACAACAACAACCACCAGACCCAGTGCAGCCCATGAAGGAGCCCCACAGGCAGTAGAGCCTGAACAGCCTGCAGTGAGTGTTACTCCTGCAGGCAACAGGAACACTCCAGGGAGGGACGACCAGCAGTGACAGACAGCCACTGTGGTGCCATGCTTTTTCTGGTACCTGTGGTGCTGCAGTGGTCCCAGTTGAGGGACTGGTTGCTGGTCTCTCCGTGGGTGCTTTTATCTGCACGCTATGGCAGAACTGTTGACGTATGCTGCTCCAGCTAATTAAGTTTACTGTTGTGGTGCCTCCTAAGCCTTTTCCGCAGCTGCGGTTCCATAGTTGCGGATTTTCAGCACTTGCTCAATTTCTGCAGCTGCTGAATGTCCGCAACTGCGGGGATCTTTTCGGAATTCCGCACCTGCTCAAGTTTTCTTTCTGAATATTGCGCAACTGTGTTTCCGCAGTGCTGCAGGCCTTTTTCCCACAGCTGCGGGATTTTTGGCAGTCTTTGTGAATCCTGCCCCTTGGCTTTAAACAGGATGTTCGCTAGGTATGAGGCAATTATAATGGTTGGACTGGACTTGCTGTTAGATGGGACTACCAATTTGGCAATTGTGAATAAAACACATTTTTAAACTAAAAAGCATTTATTTGTGATGTTATATAGCTTTACCAGGCTAACTGGAGTGCAAAAAGGGTATAGAACCCTGCAAAAAGCTACTTTTTTTATATTAAAAAAAATTGTGTATGTGGCCGGCCCACCAGTGTAGTGGTAGAGCTACTGCACATGACTCTAGTGACCTGGGTTCAGGAATGAGCCTGGGTCGTCGGAGGGCAGGCCAGGGAAGGAGGATTGAACACCCTAGGGCCACTGTCCTCCGGGGAGAGAGGATTGTCGTTCCCGCGGCAGTACTGCCACCTGGGTGACTACAGGTGGCAGTGCAGCCAGGAACACCAAGAGGGAGGGGAGGACCTTGGCTGGGGTCCAGAGCGGCAGCACGTCTCCATGTGCGCATGTCTCCTTGGATCTGCCTGTATGTAGCCACCCTCTGGATCAGAGAGAAAATGGAAAATGGATCACCGCTTCCATCCCTGGTGATGGGCCTCAGTGCCTAGCAACAGGACAGACACTGAGAAACCCGGACAGGACTGCCCAACGTGATTTGTGTAGGCAGAGAGAGGCCTACGCTGTCTCCTTCCCCGCCCAGGGGTAAACCGCGGCTGGATAGGAGATGGTCCTCTGGGCACTCTCAGGCCTTCGGCGGAGCCAAAAGACACTTTTGGAGTCCTTGAGAGAGAGAGGGACAGCTAAGGAGTTAGAAGGGGGCATAAACAGAAAATTTGAAAAAAAAGAATTGGTTTGTGTGGTTCAGAGGCAGGTCCTCCACCCTCCAGTTTCTGAACTGTCTCAAGTATACACACACACACACACACACACACACACACACACAGACACGTTTTTGTTTGTTTTTATATACATTTAAGATGCTTTTAGCAGGCAGAGTAAAATGCTGGTAGTCAGAATGACGCCCTCACACAGTCCTTGGCTTCATTGGCTTCAAAAATCTGTAGAATGATCTACCACCCACTGTAACCATCTCTCCAAGCTACTGGTCTGCTAAGACTCTGCTCAAGGAGCACCTTTGACATGCCACAACTGCCTTAGCAGTCTCCATCTATAGTGTTTGACTATTGAAGTTATTTTATCCATTCATTGAGCAGCACTCTTTCTTTTAGTGTCACTTAAGGTACACGATCCAACCACTTTATATTTTTATAAGATATCTGTCGATCGATCAATCAGTCGATCTGTCTGTCTATCGATCTGGCTATCTACTGTAAACATATATTCCACTGTATAGATACTGTATTTATTGTATTGTTACTGTATTTATTCCACTGTATTTGTTGCAAATGATATAATTGCTGAGAGTTTGTGTATTGTTTGTCCTGATTTTCCCCCTATGTATTCCCCTTCCCCCAGGTCACAACAGGAAATAAATCCTTCCTGGACTCTGTTCACTTGATAAAATATTTGTCATATAAAAATAAACTCCAAGAGTGTCCAAGCACAATTATCATCCTTGTAATTCTGTAACATGCTGAATTTTCATAAACTGAAGCGTAGTTCCCCCCGCAAAAATCAGAATATCTTACTGTGACAGCACATGCAGTATTCCCACGTGGAAACACAGGCAGCATCAACATGTCGGCAGTGCTACCACTTGCATAACATGTATTTTTATGCATAGTATACTGGTACTGATCAGACGGAGTCAGTGCAATTGGTGCTGGTATAATAAGCACAAAAATGCACCGTTATACATTGTTTACATTAAAACAGAAGTGCCGGCACATAGATGCTCCACATGGCTTAGCCTGTCATTCGTGTCATAGAAACTTATTTGAGTAGATAAGGAACTCACTTAGTCTGCCCCTCTTTTCCCTGCCTATTCTGCCACCACAGAATCTATCTGGTCTCCAACCACCTCCAGTCATCAAAGGGCTGGCTATGGGGTACACTGGGAGTCATAGTTTGACAGCATGGTGGGCTGGGGTCATAGGATCAAGATAAAATGTACCTGTACAGAGAAGTAAGTGGACATAAAAATAATCTTTTTAGTTGTTTTGCTTAATTGAGTTCTCTAGGTACCACAGTATTAATGCAGGGGAGTTGGGAGGTTCTTTTAAGGGGGCTTGCATAATGCAAACTCTTCAAAAATCAGACCCTAGATGATAAAGAGCAGCTTCCTAGTAGCTGCCTGCCCCAGCCTGTTTGATGCCTTACCTTATCAGTAGTGAGCTGCTGAAGTTTGGCATAAATAGTCCATGTGTGCTAAAAGTTGTATCCCTTGTAATATTGTAAATCTGTAGGCTGTCCAAAAAAAGACCGACTTCCCTATTCCGAAAAACACACCCTCACGTTGGCCCACGCAGCCCTGTTTTGTGATGTCACAAAACAAAGGCTACATAGGCGTGCCCCATTCAGTTCTATGGGGCTGGTATTAAAGAGTTTATATTTCTTTAGTGTTGAATTATTATATCAAAGCAATCAATTGACTAATTGGGTCCCTATGAGTCGATCAGTCGCTTTGATATAATAAAATCCCAGCACTAAAGGGTATAAATATATTACAAAAAACTAGCCCCATAGAGCTGAATTGGGCATGCTCACTCAGCCTTCATTTTGTGACATCACAAAACAGGGCTGTGTGGGCCGACGTGGGGGCATGTTTTTCAGACTGGGAAGTCAGTCTTTTTTTGGACAGCCTACAGATTTACAACATTATGGAAATCACAACCTTAATATAAATAATTTTCTATCTATCTTTATATGTATCACCACAATGTGTATGTTTATGATCCTGCTGTCAAAATGCTTGGTGACATTCCAGTGACCCTGTGCTGCATTCGAAATTCAGAAATTGATTTTGAACAGAAGCAGTCAAATCTTCATTTAATAGCACATTTAAATGTTTTTTCTTCCTATTAAATTAGTGTTGTATAGCAGGCACCATTATGATGTTATTTCCACAGTATCATAATGAGAATCGGTAACGTTAACATGTTACTTCCAATAGCGCTGTATGAGGTTTGCGCCATCCATTGCTTAACCTGATACAAAATGATCACACAGGTGAAAATGAGTTAACCAGTGAGAAAGCAGCTGTAATCATGTTTGGTGACATCACAGTGGCCCTGAGCTGCATTTAAAAATCAGCTGAATTCTAAAAGAGACAGCTTAAGCTCTATCTGAAGATATGAAAGGTATACCTTTTAAAATGGTATGCTTAATTGACTGCAGAGGGTTAAAGGGGAACATCCATTAATAAAAGCTCTACACCTAATAGTGGGACTGGCCCTGACTTATACTTCATGTACAAAGCAAATTTTTTATTTTGTGTGACATCAGAGAAGGGGAGCCGTTGGAAATTCCATTGCCAAAACTGTTATTTGAGCTTTTCAAATGCTCCAGCCAGCTGTTCATCAGTCCTGCTATCTTACTAAGGCTGTCAGTGTTGCAGCCTGACTCTGACTTTTCATTCTGCATTAGTGAGGATGTCACAGTGCAACCACCCCCACCAGCACCGTTCATTGGACAGGGGCCGGTTGGTGAGTTGTGTGCGCGAGCTGGCTGGCGGGCTGGAGAGATGAGGAGTATGGGTCTCCGACAGCAGACACTGGTCAGAAAATGTAAGTGATCCTTTTTTGGGGCACATTATACTATATAGAATGGTGTTTGTCCTCCCAAACAACTGCCAACTCTTCTTGTAAGTTTATGACTGCAGAGGGACCTTCGAGCCGCTCTCGGGGTCATCAGCCATCATAGAAAACACTCAGGTGAAGAATTGCCTTGTTATGTATGGGAGGCCATACGCTATCCTATATGTTTTACACAGACAGTGCCAATCTGGGCCAACCCCACACTTAGTTAATGAGAGTTCCCCTGAAACCATATGTGTCCTCACTAGTGAGATTATGACCTTCGTAAAACACTTGTGGCTTTGTCACTAATGAGTTATTGGTCTTATCCTCTCCTTTGAGATTATAAATAGAATACATTTTAATCAAGGTTTGTATACAAGAAACAATTGCATTGAGGATGTGTAACAAGTTAATAAGCTATGAGGCTACAGGCCAGGTGGCATTATTACCGTGTTCCACCCCAAGGTACCTTTTTTTGCATTATTGCAAAAATTCACAATTGTTTGTTTCAATACATTTGGGTAGTTGAAAGGAGTTGATTTTCAGTTGTTTTGAGATTTTAAACAGTGTACAACAGTGAGTTAATGAGGCAGTCTTGTAGTCAGTTTTGTAATTGAGTGAGTTATTTTCTCAGATGTGGGCACAGGCTAGCTTCAATTTACAAATCGTCAGCATGGCCACAAGCACAGCTCTTTTACCTTTACAGGGGTTAACTGGCCACAAATATAAGTTTTTGTCACTTGAGGGAAGGTATCACAATTTGGTCCCTTCCCTTGTGCTCAGACGCATTGTGACATGTGAGCAGGGATAGCACGGGGCACACTCCATTAAAGTGAAAGGGCCATTTTTAGTTACATATTTTTATGTTAAAGTGTTTGCTGGCATAAATCAAAGCCACCACTTAACTAACAAGGACCTTGTCAATTAAGAGACTGCTTTGATTTTTTTTTTTTACTTTATTAATTGTAAATAAAATTATATAGCTCATTCAATATGGAAAACAATCAGACGGTGAAGATGTGAGATCCTAGCGGTCATACTAACATATAACATACTAAAAGCCAGCAGAATAAGCCTAATGGTCTGTCATGTCGGCTCAGTAGCCAGCCACCTCGGTGG
Organism: Neoceratodus forsteri; assembly: GCA_016271365.2. Classification (NCBI taxonomy): domain Eukaryota; kingdom Metazoa; phylum Chordata; order Ceratodontiformes; family Ceratodontidae; genus Neoceratodus; species Neoceratodus forsteri. Next base: position 351,830,305 of record CM057456.1, read on the forward strand.
TTCTCGCCTTCCAGCTCCCCGAGAGGTCTTCTTTACTAGTTTCCTTGTACCTGTCCCACCCTTCTTGAAGCCCTCCACTGTGCCCTCCTCCACCAGCCTCCCGGGCAGCGCATTCCACAGCTCCACCACCCTCTCAGTGAAATAATGTCTCCTACGTTCCCCCTTTAATTTCCCCCTCCAGCTTCCACTCATGCCCCCTGGTCATGCAGCAGGTAATTTGGTTTCACAGGGTTTTGTTTGCAGGTGGGTATTTTTAACTTTGTTGGTGGTAAAACAAAATGTTAAGAGTATTTTTCAGTCACAGTATGGCTTTTAATCTGAGATAGAAAAGTTGAAAAAGTTTTTTATTGATGATGTCATAATTGATTTGTGAGGTTGATGACATTTGTTCATGATGTTGTGGTTGATTTTTCAAGACAGTGTTATTTTTATTGAGGATATCACAATTACTTTATTAGGAACTGATATGAAATGTTATCCAATGGGGAAGATGGCCTTCCCACATAATATATATGTTTATACCACTACAGTCCATTGTGTATTTCCAATATAATGCACTGTACATACTATATGTAATGCATGTGAATTCTGTGTGCTTGAAAACTTGTATCCTGACAACCCTTAAGACAAGGGAGATTGTTAAAAATTGAACAATATCTGGTGAAATAAAGATGAGATAAATCAATTGGTCTCATAACTGGGCTTCAGAATACTTCAGAATCCAAGCAACTTCACTGGTCTGAACACATCACCTGACCATTCATTAATCTCTGGTACACGAACAGCTTGTAACTAGCCTGTCCTGATCTACCTATCGGCAACCTAACTAAATGTAAATAAAATATTTTCCATTAAAAGATTTTTCCAATTTTTAAACACAATAACTCACAACAGGGCATAGATTTCTTCAAAATAAATGCACTTCCCGAGTTCATCCAAAAGCATTCGGTCTTTGTTACCAAACTCATATATTCTACCTAGCAACACCCTAACCAAAGGAAAATAAAACCATTTCCATTAACAAAAAAATCCATTTTATAAGGGCAACAACCCCCTCCAAGGCATGAATTTCTTTAGAATTAATGCACTTCCCTGGTGCATTGAAACTCACTGGTAATGTTGGCCTTGTGCCTTCCAGTTCACCTGAGATATGCATTATCTCTCTAGAAATGCATGTTCTGTTGTGGCTTATTGCTTACATGAACTTTACCATGATAGTCACATTTGTTTCCACTAGGATAAAGTGTAATATCTCACTCCAGGTTATGTGTTTCTAGAGAATTAATGCTTTTCCCAGGTGCACTGAATGTCGCTTGGCTGTTGGCCTCCTGCCTTCCAGGTCACCTGGGTGTGTATTAATTCTGTAGAAATGCATGCCCTGTTGTGGGTTATTGCTTACTTGAACTTTATTGTGATAGTTACATTTGTTTCTTCTAGGGGGAAAAAGACCTTCATAAAACAATCGTGTCCAGTGGGTGTTATCCTCAAATGTTGAGATAAAAGAGATTAAACATAATACAAACAATAAAATACACTCTAAGTGTGTATTGTTCGCATTAAACATTATATATGCTATCGGCTTGGACTCAAAAGCTACTGTATTTAATAAATGTGTTTATCTGAGATACTATGTGATAAATCTACAGTCTTAGATTTATACACTTTGAAAACTCATCATCACACATTTATATACATAGCAAACACATCATCAGCTACACACACACATACACCCTGGCTGCCTGCCGGCACTACTTCTTACCTTTCATTTGCCCCATCTCTTTTACTATCCACCCACATACCATTTTCCATTACTGCCATAGTGGTCTTTAGTTTCAAACAAACTAACAGCTGCCCTCCTTTAGTAAACCACTGTCCTTTTTTTTTTATACAAAAATCAGTTTTTGTTTCTCCTCACATGCTGCAGCTCATCCCGCTTGCTGTATGCTGCAGCTCGTCTCACTCACATCACTCACAGTAGCGCTGCCTCCATTCAGGATCTGCCAATTCCCCCCAAACCAGACAAAGAAATAACACTATGTTTATTTTCTTAAAAACTAAATCCAGACCACCACACCACAATCATACTCCATGCTCTGGGCCACAAAACAGTCCCCGATTCCCCTCTCGCCAAGGGTCTCTGCCATATTACTTGAATCATTTTCACTTTCCTACTGGATCTCACTGGATCCACCAATGATCTGCCACATTGCAGCATTAGCACATCGCACTTGCCGTGCATCCATGGACAAAATGAGCACAAGGGCACCGGACCAAAAATGAAACCCACAAACTTTCACTCATATTTTACGAAAAAACAAATAAAACCAAAAAAAAAGTCCACAAACACAAGGTCCCAGCCTGTTCCATAAATGAAATATGCAGAGGGGACATTGTGTGAGAAATAATTTTTCTGTGCTTCTGCTCCTGGCTTAAAGAGCAACTGTCGTGCTCTTTTCACCCCCTCCCCCCGAGAAGCACAAAAGACCCTTACCTGCCCCAAATCCAAACCATATTGAAATTAATTTTTTCGGTGCCCCAGTTTAGTAAGGAAAGGGATCGTATTTTTGCTCCAAGGAGCCCCGGAGCATGGATCCCTTCCACTTCCTTGTAGCTCTGCAGAGTGCACTCCACCCCCGATCCACCCCCACGCTACCACATTTTGTGACATCAGTATATGAGGAGCGTGGGGGCACGTGCCTATAGATATGAATGGGGGCTGCTTTTTAAAATTAAATTTTCGTACTTTAAATGACCATTCAGAATAAATAATGGCCACCGCTTAACTAACAATGATCTTTATATCACTCTTTTTGTGATATAAGGTGTGACAGAATGTTTGGATTTTCCACATTTTTTTAGCAGTCTGGGAACAAAAACACTCACACAAGCTGAAGTTCCACAAGCTGGAATTCTCACTGTTCTCCCTAGCTGCTAGATAAGAGCTGGGTCATAAATCTTGAGTGGTCCTGTCCACACATAGTCTCACAGTTTAAAGGGATTCATTCACTCAAATATAAACTTACGGTTAAAAGGGAATATAGTTGGTCACTGATAGGTGTTCAGTCTGATTGGGACAATTAAATACATACATGGTAGATGGTTGGTACATTCAAAGGGGGAATAGGGATTACCTATTCTCAAGAGAGTATATAAGATGTTGAAGGACAGTTGTTTGTGTTGGTTACTATTGAAGCTAAAGGGAGAAACATAATCTTGGAGCCTACCCTTCTAGCTATGTCCATGGGAACTGGAAGTTAGCATAGGGTCCAGTGTTCTCTTGAAAGGACAGGGAAGGGTAAGTTTAATACTAGCATATAGCATATTGCAATAATAGCCTTTTTCTTTCGTCATCTGTTATTTAAAAACATTTGTTTACTTTTCCTGTATCAGTGTTATTCTCTTGAGTTGTAAATAGATACCCTGTACTGCTCTGTTCACTTTCTGTTAAGTAAAAAGCTATTTGTATACTCAACAGTTGTGACTGTGATGTCATTTTTTCTAAGGTAATACATGTTTCCACTGGCTGAGGTAAACTCTGTTTAGAATCCACCACACGAGAGAGACACACTACCAGACTTTGATTTGTGCAATTGCACGTCTGATTACCTTGCAGAACTGAATGTATTATATCATACAGCACTGAGATTTATAACTGGCCTCCCGTACTCCACACATCACTGCTCTTTACACGCAGCCATAGGGTTGTCCTCCCTTCAATACAGGCGATATAGAAATGCAGCCCTATGGACGCTCCGAGCCCTTACCGACAAACTCCCACAATACGTTGTTGACTGTCTCCCCCTTAGTCCTATTAGGAACTATGCCTTAAGAAGTCAATCGCTGATTTCTTTGAATGTCCCACGGGCCATCACTCACTTTGGAAGGGCCGCCATAAGCTATGCCCTGCCTACGCTCTGGAATAGGATACAAAAATCGTTGAGACTTAACTCATCTGTCAGTCCTGCCTTCTTTAAGACCCTCTATGGCAAAACGTTTGCTGAAATCTGTATTTGCTTCATTCACTCCTGGCAGCTTGACTGTTGTTCCTCTCTTCTTCAACACTAGTCCCAGCTGCTTATCCAAATCAGCCCTTGCCAATACTACTCCCCCCTCCTCTGCCCCACTTGCCCTTAGCACCCTCTGCATCCCTCCTATTCACCCCCCCTTCTGCTGCATTTACCTAAGGCCTACACACTGTTGCGCACCTCCATAGCTTAGGAATTTCATCCAGGCTCGTAACATGTTTCTGCTGGACAGGAATATAAATAATCTTTCTTTTTTTCTTCTATGGTTTGTATATGACATCCATACACATCCTGCTCCTGTGGGAACTGTATATATATATATTACGTTCGGGTTGCGTTATGTATAGCTTTCTCGTACATGTAACTTGGAATGTAAATACTTTGCTCCTATCAGTATTGCAAACATGTTGTTCCTTTTGTATTATGTATATTTATATGTAACTGTACAATTTTCCCTGCCAACAGCAGATCTACCTTATAAATGAGCTTGCTCAGTGGTGATCACCTGAATAAATAAAGATTTGATTGATTGATCGATTGATTACCCAAGTTGGTAAACTTGAAGGTTGGCTCTGGATGACTCCAGCTGGTGGTAGCGAATACCCAAGGACAGACACCTCTCTAAAAGCTGTTTCAGCCCAGAGAGAGAGGTGGGTTGTCACATAAGGTACATACTGTTTACTCAGTACTATGTTTTGTTCATGGCACTCCAAAAGATGTAGCAAGTCATATTTCCCAAGAGCCACTCTAACACTCTTATACCACTTTGAATCAAAGCACTTTCTGTCTACCCATTGTTCTTCCTCTTGTAAACATTTCTTTGCCAGTCTATCTTGGGGAAGTCTGGTTAGTCTCAACCAAAAATTCAGCTTTCTAATATCGAACAAGGCATTTACATTCTCTAAACCCAGCTTCGCTCTTATATACATGGCTGGGAAAGAGTACCCAACTGCAAGAACTTTCCTCAGCATCTTATAGACAGGAACCATCAATTTATATTTATTAGTACTGTCCCATATCTCTGTCTCTTAAGTTAGTTGTACATGGTACTTCATTTTTATTGCTTCAATCAGTGTTCTCAATGTTAACCCTCCATATGCATAATTGAATCTAAATAGTGCATTGGCTGTCTTTCTTAATTTATCTAATGTTTTTTCAATATGCTCTATCCACTTTCCATTAGTTGTAAACATTACACTTATATATTGGTAGGTTTTTACCATAAGCAATTTTTCTCCTTCTTTTTCCCATTTCCAAACATTGTAATTTGTGTTTTCATGAGATTGATTTCTAGCTGCAAATAGCCAGAGATTTCTTGCAGCATGTAGATCTTTTTTTGCAGACCTAACTTAGTTAAAGCCCATAAAATAATATTGTCTGCGAACACTAATATGCCACATTTTTCATCCATTATTTTAGGAGAGTCCGTACATGACTCACCTGTTTTTCCTAGCAGTTCATTAATGTGTATTGAAAAAAGTATTGGGGCCATCACACACCCTAGACGTACCCCTTTGTGGTAGGTATTGCCCTTGATAATCTACCTTGCTGTCCTACTCGTATTTTTGCCCATGTATCCATATATAGTGCTCTTATTATAGAGATCAGCTCACTATTTATGCCTTGTTCCTTCATGATATCCCACAGTATGGCCCTATTAACTGTATCAAACGCTGCTCTGAAGTCGACATAGAGCTCATATATTTTCTGCTTTCTTAATACAGTATACTTTTCTATCAGATGATTTAGAATAAAGCAGTTATCTAAGGTACTATAAATTGGACCTAAAGCCAGCTTGGGCCTTGTTGATTCTCCCTGTCCTTTCAATTTCTATTTTCAATCTTCCCAAAATGATTTTTTGAAAAGATTTTTAAGCTTACATCTAATAGTCTTATGGGTCTATACATTGCTGGTTTCATGACATTCCCTTTTGTATGTATTGGCACTATTGTAGCACCTTTCCATGTTTCTGGAAAGGTGAGGTCTCTTATACACTTATTAGACAGATCAAAAAAGAGATCAGACCAGAAGGCTGCTTTTGATAAAAACACTTCTGCAGTAATTTGGTCAGGTCCCGGGGCTTTATTTAATTTTAGTTCTTGAATGGCAAAATGAATCTTCGATCTTGAAATATTAATCATTCTGCCCATGTCTGATCTCTCAAAACCTAAACATAAGTTACTAGTTCCAGTGTATAAGGATGTAAAATGTATTATCCAGGTATTCTCTTGGATGTAAGTGTCTAAATCATTTTTATGATTGTTAGTGCCCTTTGTCACTGAAGTCCAAAGCTCCTTGGAGTTACTTTTTCAATAGTTTTAATCATAATTTCCCAATTACACTTCATATACTATAATGTTTTGGCTTTCAGCAGGTTTTTGTATTTATTCCTTTTTTGTTTTACTATTAAATACTTTTCTCTTTCTCTAGATCTTCGTGCTTCTCTAATCCTTTTAGTTAACTTATTTTTCTGCTGTTGACATTCTTTATCATACCACCCACATAATCTCCTATTTTTAGACTTATTTGTGACTTCCTCATAAATTCTCCACTTACATCCTCGAAAAGAATCTCTGGTTTGTTCAGTATCTAGATAGTAGACATACTATCCAGATTGCTGGTAAATTCTAGTGTTGGTTCGGATAGCAATAATTGCCTTACTACATCCTCGATTTGCCCATCCCATTTTAATCTCTTTTTATTTCCAATTTCCAAAATACAGTCTTCTAGTATTCTTGGCAACTCTATGACCTGTAGAACAGAAAGGGAGCCTATTAATATTAGTGGTAGATGGTCACTGTCCGACCTGGAGGGAATAAATATAGCTTCCCACCAGGAGGAATCTCCATTCCAAAGGGCTAGATCTAAAACAGATGCAACACAATACTTTATGTATGTGCATCTCCCCTGTAAATCCCCTTTCAACCTCCCATTAAGGGGCTATAACTTGGCTAGGGACACTATTTTAAGTAGTCTCATCAAAATTACCAATTCTGGCATTAAGATCACCCATCAGTAATATATTTAAGTTAGAAAATCTTGTGCGTGCATCCATGAATATCTTTTCAAGTCTATCCCATGCATCTTCATGATAATATTTAGATCCCCTAGGAGGGATGTAGACATTCATCAAAATAATCATTTTATCATGTATTTTTTATCAAGGAAACAATAAAGTTTCTATCCAAGTACAGATTATTGAGGACCTCACATATTCTTACTTTAACATATGTTATCAGGCCTCCTGATGGCCTGCCAAACTTGTTTTCCCAAGTTGCAATATTATGAAGTACCTCATATCCATTCCACAAAATTTGTGCTTCATTTTCATGCCAGGTTTCCTGAAAGCAGACTATGTCCCCTTTATTAATAAATTCCTTGAAATCTTTATCAACAAACTTATTACCAGTCCCTGCCAAATTGCAGGATATTATTTTTACTTGATCCCCTTCTGGCCCCTTGTTGTTTAGTTGAGTGGAATGTAAAAAGTCTACTTCATCTGCCCTAGTATCCAGTCATTCATACAATTGTTCTACCCTCTTCTCCTTATTCGATTTGTCTCCCAGCAGACCTTTGAGTCTCAACGTGAGAGCTGTTCTTAGCATCTTTTTCTAGCTATGTACATCCGATGAGTCTGTCTAGATCCACTAAGAGTAGACCTAAGGCATCCAGTGCCTCCCTTTTTAGCAAAAGTTGCTGAACAGTCTCTTATTTTTTTGTAACTATATCAATCTGTGAGGAATCCTGCCTTCGAATTACATCTTGTACTCCCTGATTTCCTAAAGTTATGTTAAAATAATTTGCAGACAAGTTACAAATAGAACCTTGTATTCTGTACTTATTTTCCTTGTTCATGCTTGACATTCCAAATAGTGATAACACCACTGGAGCATTGGTATATCCTGGGTTTCCCTGATAAACATTAAATTTCTCTCTGTTTGGAAAATATACTTTTAAGCCTTTAAAGTTTATCAGATATTCATTTCTCCAAACTTAGTTTGGTTCTTTTTTTGAGTTCTTAACAACCATAAAATAACTATTCAGGGTACAATTAATTGACCTGAAATGTTAAGGATAACAGAATACTTTTTTGTTTTCACTGAGACATAAAAATGGAGGGTGGGGGAGGGAAGAGAAAAGAGTGAGCTGATCATGTTAACTTGGCAGGCAGGCTGTAAATACTAATGGCTTGCTGGTGCTGCAGTTCTTAAGCAAGTCAGAGAGTGAAAAAGTAAATTAAGCAATTTTTCTTTTTAGGCAAGATAGGAAGGAAAAGTAAATAGGGGCAGGGAAGAGAGAGGGAGATAAGGACAGGAGAGGAGATTAATTTGAGATTAGTGGTGCACGGTATATCTTCTGTGGCTGATTTTTTTTTTTTAATGTATAATCTCTGGACTCAGAGGGGGTTAGGCCAACATAGAAACATTTATTTTTCAGCAGAAAAGAACGATTTGACCCTCCCAATCTGCCCGGATGGTCCCTATCTGTTCTGTCTTCACAGACCCTAACTGATCTCCGTTGACTCTCCCTCCTCCCTGCCTATTTACTAATATTCCCCTATGTCTACCCCACACATGCTCAAAGTCCCTTGCTGTTTTTGCCTTCACCACTTCCAGTGCCAATCTCAATCTCTCGCTGGTGCCTACCACACTTTCAATGAAGTCATACTTCCTCACAGGCCTCTTAAAGTTCTCCCCCTCCAGCTTCATTGCTTACCCTCTGGTCCTGGTGCTGTTTCTCATTTGAAAGGGGCTCCACTCCTGCACCCTGTTCATCCCATCAGGTACTTGTAGGTGTCTACCATGTCCCCTCTTGTCTTCCTCACCTCCAGGCTGTACATGTTGAGAGCCCTCATTCTCTCCTTGTAGTGCTTTTGCTGCAACCCCTGCACCATTTCGTTGCCCTCCTCTGGACTGCCTCCACCTTGTCTGTGTCCTCTCTGAGGTACGGCCTCCAGAACTGGACACAGTACTCCAGGTGGGGTCTCAGTAGTGAGTGATACAGTGCGATACAGTGGAAACATCTCCTCCTTCCCCTTGCTGGAGACACCTCTCTCAAATTTGCATCCCAGCATCGAACTGGCCCTACACACTGCTTTGTCACAGGTAATTAGATATCATAACCTAGAGGTCCCTTTCCGGCCTAGTGACTGACAGAACCTCCCTAAATTGCTGACCCTTGATTTGGCATTAGCAGTGGATGGTACCAGCTCTTACATCTCAGTGGTCAGAGCAGCAGTGTGAAGCAGAATAAATATATAGCAGACCTGTCTGAATTACTAAACATTTGTTTAATTGTTTTTTTCTAAATATATATGGATTAAAAGCTGTTTAAAACTATTTTTCAACATATAGTTACCCTAATACATAAAGGTTCGGATAGGGTTCGGATAAGTACTTGAACCTGTTGTTGCTTATCAGAACTTTTAGAACCTCAGAACCATTTGAGTTTCTCCCACTCCTATTGAAAACCCATAAAAATGATGCCCTGGAACAAAATGAAGACATGAATCTAGATAATTGGGACCTGTTTAGCTAGATTCTGGTGTTTGATTTTGGAAAAAAAAAAAAAACAAAATATGGCTTTAGGACATCCATAAAATTCTAAGTGGAAGACCTAATGCGGGCTCCCAGTTCTTCTTTCATTTGCCAAACTTCTTTTGTAAGTGTCACAAAATAAGACTGGCAGCCCATGAAAAAGGAATTTTGGCTCATGAAAGAAGAGGGTGGGACTTACTGTAGTTTTTTTTTTCATAGTTCTTTCGTGAGCCACCCTCCTACCCAGAATTCAGCCTGCAGTTCCGTACTTGGATACTGTCTAACATTTCCTGGGCATTTACTATAGGCACACACTTCCTACTGCCTTATTACTGTATAAAAATGTTACAACACACTCTACCTGTCCATGTTCTCGCTCACCAGCATCTCCTTCTCTGCATTTCACTCCCCTCCACCTACAGCCCTCCATTTCGTGTAGTGCCCCATAACCTAGCAACACCTCCAATTTGCCTTGGTGCTGTGCTATTAACTGGTCATTTTATGCCCTACCCTCACTTCCCCTCCACACTCCCCCACCTATATTCAACCACCCTATGGGACTCCCATATTTCCCTTTTGGCGGTATTCCTCACAGCCCACCACCACAAAACAGTTCGTGCCTCACTGTTATTCTATGCCCTATACCCCTCATGCCTCCACTATTCCGGCCCATATGTGCCACCTACCTATCCCCAGTGGAGATGCCACAAATCTGTCGAAGCTAAACTGCTCTGCAGATGGATCACTAACATAATCTTCTTGTTGCTAATCTGTGCAGGAAATGTTGAACTAAACCCTGGCCCACCACAAACTCTAGTTTCCCCAGCTGCCTTGGCAAACACTAAGGGTCTGAAGTGCCTGCATCTTAATGTGTGCAGCTTACTGAAAAAGGTAGACCTGGTCTGGGCCTGGGTATCCCACACAGACCCAGACATACTAGTCTTAACTGAAACAAAGCGGAAAAAAAACACCCCTGATGCAGCAGTAGCCATCACCTCTTATAACATTCATTGTAGTGATAGACCAACCAGGGGAGGGGGCATGGCAATCTATGTCAAAGACAAGCTAACTGTCTCTGACATCACCCCTACTACCACAACGAAGGAATTTGAATCCATGCTGATAAACCTCTCCTTATCCCCCATGGAAACCATAATGGTAATAGGCTGCTATAGACCTCCATCTGGGGGTATGGAATTCCTAAATCATTTGCGCAACATAACTGACTCAAGACAGAACAAAGTTATCATCCTTGGTGACTTTAATCTTGATTGGCGCAAAACCGACAACAAATGCTCACAACTCAAAGATTTCTGTGACGAGGCTGGCCTCACCCAATTGATCTCAGAGTATACTCACCCGAACCCCAAAATACCTTCAAACGGGTCACTGATCGATCTCATCTTTACAAACAGACCTCATAAGTTCACACACTTAGCAGTTTTTCGCAATGATGTCAGCGATCACTGTGCCATAGCCTGTGTTAGAGGGCAGCAACCCTTCAAGCCGGTAAACAGATTCATTTGGAAAAGGAGCTTCCGTAAATTCAACTTATCTCATTACTTAGCCAACCTCAGAGACATAGACTGGTCTAACATCTATCTGACCATAAATATTAACGATGCAACCCCGCTTTTCAACAAAATCCTAGGCGCTGTCATCAACAAACATGCCCCTATGCAAAAATGTAGAACCCACAAACTTTCCTGCCCTTGGTTCACAGCAGACCTAAAGGCTGCTCTTAATGCAAGGGACCAACTCTGGGCTACAGCAAGGAAGACCAAACTCCCAGAGGACTGGGCGACCTTCAGAGCATGCCGAAATCAATGCACCAAACAGTTCAGGGACACTAAAGTTTCCTACTTTCTAACTGCCTTTGAATCTGCAATGGGAAACTCTAGCAAATTCTGGCGTATCGTTAGATCGGCAGAAGGCAATAAACCTCCTTTCTCTCTACCTTGTAAGATCTCCTTCAGGGGGACAGACCCTCTCAGATAAGTCTGACATACTACATAGCTTCAATGACCACTTCTCCACCACAGGCCTTGCATTTGATACCTCAAAAGCAGCCACCCTAATACAGAACTTGCCCAGACTTTCCCCTACACCGACCAGCAGTATCTTCTTCTTTACTCCCTTCTAGTACTAAGAAGTATAACACCTCCTACTCCATCTAAATGTCAACAAGGGTGCTGGTGCTGATGGGTTAGGACCATGCTTCAGTAAAGCTGGCTTCAGATACCTAACGGCCCCCATCTTGCACCTGAGGGGCAGTGAAGTAGGTCACGTTGGCACGAACACACTAAACAAAGGCGGAGGAAGGCCAAAACATGTTGGGGGGGGAGGAGGCACAATGCAGGGGGCAGTGGGAGGATGTAAAAGTAGTGGAGGGGGACTGGTTAGGGAAGGGAGTGAGCACAGAAAGGACGGAGGAGGAGGAGGAGGAGGAGGAGATCAGGTGAAGGTGCAGTTGGAGGAGAAAGGAGGGGGAAAAGGGCAGGGTATGAAAGCAGAGGACACTGAGGAGGAGAGGCTTCAGAACAGCCCACAGCAGCCCTAGCCTCAGTCATAAATGACTGGCTCATGGCTATGGACAAGAAACAAGTCACAGGTGCAGTCTTTTTAGACCTCAGCAAAGCATTTGACACTGTCGACCATGCTTTACTCCTGGATATACTACAGTGGCATGGCATCTCCGGCCCTGCACTATCATGGTTCAACAGCTACCTTACAAATAGAATGCAACAGGTGAAAGCTGGTGGCTCTCTCCCCTCTCCTCCCACTCCTGAGAGGAGTACCTCAAGGCTCGATCCTTGGCCCCCTTCTGTTTATGCTATACATTAACACCATCAGAAACAACATAAATAAAGCAAAACTACATCTTTTCGCAGATGACACGGTCATATATAGATCCAAGCCCTTGGCAGTCGAAGCCCATATAGAACTCCAGTCAGAATTTAATCTTCTCCAGCTCAGCCTTGTAGAATCTAAACTGCTGTTAAATTAAAAAAAAAAAGGTCATGTACTTTCATCTCAGTCATCAAACTACTACCCAAAGTGAGCTTGTATCTCTGCCCCCGATAAAGACCCTCCTTGAAGACAACCTCAAGGTAGTCAACAATTTTAAATACTTAGGCTGAAACACAGACCAACATCTAACTTTCTCCATCCATATCGCCTCCCTTGCGAAGAAACTGCGGCAGAGACTTGACTTCTTTTACTGGAATAAATCACTGTTTAACAATGATGCCAGGCTCCAAATGGTCCAGACAACCTTCATACCACTCCTTGATTATGCGGATATTCTTTACGGCCATTGCTCAGACTCCCTGCTACATCAGTTGGACACACTATACCATAGAGCAATAAGATTCATCTTGAATCCCCATCATCGCAGTCACCACTGCAATCTTTACGCCTCCCTGAGTTGGTCTTCTTTAACCACCAGGCAGCTCTGCCACTCCCTCACTTGGCTGTACAAAGCCCTTCTGTCAGAACTCCCCCTTATATAACCAGTCTCTTTCAGTGCACTACCTCCTCTTACACCTTACATAGCTTTACCTATATTATGTTGGATGTCCCTAACATTGGCTCCCACTCGGGAGGTCTGGCTATAAGCCATGCCCTATCAGTTGCTTGGAACAAAGCACAGCCAATCCTCAAGCTGCAACAGCTCATACCTCTTCGCAGTTTCAAAACCCTGCTTGCTAGCAAACTACGCGACTCGTACATATGTCGCTGACCTCTTAGCCTGCCAATGTCTAACGTATGCCACTTCTTGTCACTCAGGAGTGACCACTCTTTCTCAAAAGACCCTTCCCCTTTCACCCACCCCTACTTTGCTATCCCCCTTATCCATCCCAACCTCTTTCCACACCCACCTGACCCTTTCACTCTCCCCCACATCCCTCATCCTCCCTTGACTAGGAATGAGCCTCTTTACGCTCACTCTCCACGAGCTTGTCCACTGCCCTCCCTGCCCCACCCTCCCTATCCCCTGTCCACCCTTACTTGACCTTGACTCTCTAACCATCTTGACCTTGTCCTCCTCTCTCAATTTCCTTACCCGATCTTCCTTGCCTCTCATCCCTTCTATCTACCTCTGAAAGTGAATATACCCTGTCTTTATAAGATGTATTACTGAATACCTGCAGTTTTACAAATGTTTTCTATTTTTGTATCTCCAGATATGATATGCGACAACATCATAAATCGTGTAATCTATTACTCTGTATAGTATGCTCCCTCCTTGAGAAGCTTCATAATGTGTATTTATCCTTGTATATAGTTTCATTATTTATTCCTTCCTGTATATAGCTTTCTGTTGTATATCATTGTATATCTATTCTCTTTGTTATATTGTATGTGCTTGTACATTATTTGATTTAGGACCTCTTTGTAAGTGAGCTTGCTCAATGGAGTATTCTCCTGCCAATAAACTTGACTTGACTTGACTTGAGCCAGACTTCTTCTTTCATGTGTCTCATGAAAGAAGACTGTCGGCTCACGAAAGATAAATTCTCGTCTCAAGAAAAAAGGGGGTGGGACTTAGTTGTGTAACCCCCCCCCCATATCAAGGGGACTTACCTTAAATATCTTCCTGGGCTCCTTTCATGCCCACTGCCTGGCAGATGTCCAGCAATAGAAGTTAAATCCATGTACAGGAGGGTGCTGCTATTACTCTGCGTGTGTGCGCACATCCATGCCGCTGCGCTGTCTCTTTAAGTGCTCCAGCCTAGTGCATAGTGTAAATAGCTTGAACTGGGTCCAAGTAAATCCAGGTTCACGACCAGCTAGGCAGCTCCAATTCACTCCACTCTTCAGTCGCTAATAGTGCAGAGGGAACCCTTCAGAGTTCTGTAAATATTTATTTCTAAATCTTGCTGTTGTTTAAATAAAGTAACTTATTTGAACTGCCAGTACTGCAGCACTAGTTTGTTCCGATGGGAGCTGCTATGTTTGGTCTGTGACTTCCTGGTTTGGACCAATCGGAACCAAAGAGTCCTCGAGGGAGTCCTAGTTACAATGGATTTATGAGTGAAACTGTGAACTTTCTTGTTAACACCTAAATGGACCACTAAGAACACTCTGTGATTGACAAGTCCCTTAGCCAACCAGAATACAGGATTCTCAAACTAACTGTGGGACTGTGTTAAAAAAGTTCCGTTGTGTTTAGCTTGAGCCACCGAGAAGGACCTCCGGTGAGATCTGAGAAGCAGTGCAGGGAGACAGCCGGCACTTGCCTCCTGTGGACCCTTTTGAATCTCACAAAGGTATCAGTTGAATCCAGGCCTGCAAAATAGCAGAGAAAAGTGGATTCTGTGTGGTTTCTGAAGCCAGTGCTAGTATTGGGAAACCATCCAGATACCGAGAGGAGAGAGAGTCTGCTGTTCTTCAGCCACGAGCCTGTGGCGTACCTCGTGTGTGGCGAAGCTGAGCATATCATTAATGGTCAAATTGCTTTGTATTCTGACTGTTAAGCATTGCAACTGTTTTGTTAAATCCAAAAGGTCACTAAGCAGGATTGTGGGTGGTTACAGTTTCCCAGAGGGCTATACCAGTTCTGTTAGGAACCCGCTTAAGCACTACTCTGGGTGGAGACACCATAATTGTATTTCTACTGTTGGTAGGCATACTGCAGTACCCCACATTTCCGAACCCAGGCCCCTCAACCTGCAAGCAGGGAAGCAGGCAGGGGTAGTGGCCCTTGGTATAACGGCGCCAGGGTTACAGTTGTTGTTTTTTTGACAGTTCTTTCATGAGGTCATACGAATGAACCATTATTTTGTCATGAGATTTCATGAAAAAACGTTGAGAAAAAAAATAAGTCTGTGAGTGGGACTTTCTTACGTTGTAAAGCCACAGCTAGAGTCGTGCTGCCGTCTTCAGTTGGAGCAGTGAGGTGGCTGGCTTAGCAAGGGCTCATACAAAAGAACTGTATGAAAGAATGATAATTCTTTAGTGTTGTTCTTTTGTGAGAACAGTGGGACTTTCTTGAATTTTGAAGCCTCAGCTGGAGTCGTGTTGCCGGCTTCAGTTGCAGCAGTTAGCCACCGATTCCTCTCTATCTGTCTTCTCTCTCTCTCTCTCTCTCTCTCACTTTATCTATCTAATCTTATCTGTCTACCTATTTAATATTTCTTAAGTGGACCGGGGTGCCCACCCCAGTACTGCTTCTTTTAACCCCTTCCCCTCCAGGTCACCAGCCCCCCTCATGTTTGTTTATTTTATATATTTTTGTGTGTATATATATATATATATATATGTTATAATGAGTGGGCCAGGGTGCCCACCCCTGCTACCACTTCTCTTGCCACCCCTCCTCCAAGTCACCCACCCCACCTTACCATAATATACGGATGGTACCGGGATGCCCAGCCCTGCTGCCAGAGATCATCCTAACACTGGGGTGCCCAATCCGAGTGCTGTTTGGGTCCTCCTAAAATACAGAAAACTGTCCTTCGTAGATCTTTTTTTATTTTGGTTTACCTGAAAAAAAGAAAACTGTCCATCAGCGATCTGATCCTCCCAGACTCCCAAGCACCCCACCCTGACCACCCACTCAGCACCCACCAGCCACACACCACACACACCCTCACTCACTTGAACATGTCCCACAGTGTAGATCTATTCTCTGATTGAGGATACGTCTTGCTGCTGGAACCATTGACTGTGATATGAGAAACTGAGGTAAGTGATTTAATGTATTTCAGTGCGGTAGCGTATGTTGCACAAATTGATGTTTCAGTAAGGATTTGAAAATGTTCACCTACCGGGTTCATGAAGTAGGGTCATAAGAAGGCTATGTTGAACATTTGGGGTCAAAGTACTAAAACAGAGCAAAGTTATGAGCGTACGTTGACATTTTTCTGTGCTTTCTCATAAGTTTGGTAATCTTCAGTGTTTTGACCCCAAAATTTTACATAGCCATTTTTTCACACCACCTAATGAAGGTCACACCTGTCATTTTTCAAATCCTGGCTAAAATGTGTTTTCGCACCTGTGGTGCGAAATGGCATTTCAGTGGGGAATTGAACATTTTCACCTACCAGGATCATGAGGAGAGGTCACAAGAAGGCTGTGTTGAAAATCTGGTGTAAAAATATGGTAAAATGACCAAGTTATGAGTGAACATTGAAATTGTTTTGCGCCTCGGCACTTAATGGACTCCACTTTGTGCACAGGACCCAAAGGCCCCTGCATGTCTGCATCTGTAGCCACACAGAAGCATAGGGCTGGAGGTCCCTGCACTTCCACAGCTAGATGGAGTCCTCACTTGGTGGGCAATACGTGTCGGCAACTTTAGCCACATGGAAGTGCAAGGTTCTGTGCTTCTACAGCTAGATGAACTTCCATGCCCAGAGGGACTCCTCACTTGCCACAGGGCCCTCTGGGCCCTGCATGTCTGCATTTGTAGTCGTACAGAAGTACAGGACCAAGAGGGCATGTGCTTCTGCAGCCTGATGGACTCCACATTTGGCACAGGGTCCTTTGAGCCCTGTTTGTCTGCATCTGTACCCCTCTGGGCCCTGCACTTTTGCAGCGAAACGGATCTGTTTACACAGGTCCCGAAGTGACTGCTGTGACTGATGATATGATTCCACTATCTCAAAAAGAAAGGAAATTCATTGCAAAAAACTGTGTAAATCCACCAGTTAGGGTTCAGCTTAAAGCAACAAAATAAGAAAATGTGGCGTTGGGGTTTCCAACCCCAACCACCCCCCCCAGCAGCAAAAGGACAGCCCACACAAGCAACCACAAACAATCATCATCAGGTAAGACAAACATACAAGTGTTTCCAGATGACACAAATGCAGTATTACTGATGTACTACCTTTGTGGATTTGTATGTATGACTGCATAAGCACATGCCCCTGCAGCCACACCTGTGTGTGTTGTACAATGTGTTCTGCAGACAGAAGGCCCCATAGTGCCTGTATCTCTGCAGACAGAGGTACTGATGCACACTGTATGAGGTACCTCGCTAAACAGTGTGATCCGCTGCTAAATGGTTTTCAATATGCAGATGCATAACTGAAAACCTGCTTCCCTCTTGAACAGTTTCCTAGATCCACTACTGAAACCATGATACCCACATTGCAACAGTACTTCTGTCCATGTAATAACAGGCCCCACAGGGACCTGCCCTTCTGGAGTCAGAAATCAGTGTGTATGTCCTACACCTGTCACTGAAGAGGTGCAGGGCCCTCAGGGACAGAAGTACTGTTGTAATTTTGGTATCATGGATTTTGTGACTTCCGCGCTTCTGCAGCCAGATGTTGGTGTGTATGTCTTACACCTGTGCCTGCAGAAGCACAGGCCCGTCAAGTGTCTGTATGTCTTACAATGTGCATGAGTACCTGAGGCTATAGAAGCGTTGGCCTCTTATGAGCCTGCAGTTCTGCAGACAAAAGAACTCTTGTAATTTTGGTATAATGGATTGATATCTGTGGATACAAAGGCCTGTGCTTCTGCATACAGAAGCAGTGTTGTGATTTGAGTATCTTGGATTTCTTTTTGCCATAGAGATGTTTTTATCACTGTTCAGACAAGTGGTTTATCAGTCCTGTCCTTGTTGCCTGCATCCAGATTCCACCTCTGCCGGTACCCTGTTACGGTCCCGCTTGGATTTCCCCTACAATGGACCCCAACAACAAATCCAGAGGTCTCCAGTCACAGCCTGATGGAGCAGGCTACAGGGAGATGACCAGAGTTTCATTTAGCCCGTCCTCCCATTTTAGTTCACATTCCCTCACTGACATTAGGGCACACACATCAGAGCATACTTTTGGAGACACACACACGCTCCATGGAAGTCCTGCATCACCCACCCTAATGTATTACTCTTGGCTGTCCTGTCAACAGGCCTCCACCTGGTGGCAGTCACATGGCAGAGTTGGCAGCCACCCACCCCCGGGAAAGGAGAGCAGTCCCTCGGATGTTCCATCCTCTCCTGCCCTGGCCAACCTCCTGTGAACTGAGTCCATTCCCAAACCCAGGTTTCCAGCATGGGAAAAGGTAAGACGTGCATAGTGCCTCAGTCCTCTGCACCACTGGGCCAGCTGAGTATCCTAGATTTCTGTCTGCGGCAACAAGTGGGTGTGTATGTCTTGTGGTGTGCAAATCGCAGATACAATTCCACAATGGTAGCACATCACTGCTACTGCATTTGTGTCATCTGGAAACAGTTGTATGTTGTTTGTCGTACCTGATGATGGCTGTCTGTGATTGCTTGTGTGGGCTTGTCCTTCTGCTGCTCAAGGGGGGAGTTAGGTTTGGAAACTCTAGCCCCACATTTCCCTACTTTTGTTGCTTTAAATTGAAACCAAACTGGTGCATTAACACAGTTTTTTGCAATATGTATATATACATACAGTGTATATATATATATATATATATATATATATATATATATTATGTAATATATGTCTGTGTGTGTGTGTCCCGCTTCTGCACCATCAAATGTGAATCTATGATACCCAAATTACAACACAGCTTTTGTCTACAGAAGCAGTTCTGCAGCCACAGATTAACATGCGCAGTGTAAGACATACACAGCTACTTGAGGCTGGAGAAGCACAGGGCCCCTGTGGGGCCTGCACTTCTGCAGCCACAGATACACATGCACACTGCAAACCATACACATCCACCTCTGCAGACACACTGCACTGTAAGGTTTCTAAACAGCATTGATACAGTATTTTTTTTTTAAATGCAGTGTCTTATATACATATGTTCAAAGGTACGAAATAAGTGGTACTGCATTTATGTCGTCTGGAAACAGTTGTATGCTGTTTGTCTTACCTGAAGATGGCTGTTTGTGGTTGCTTGTGTGGTCTTCTTGACTTTTGCTGTCGATGGGATGAGAAGTTGGGGTTAGAAACCCTAACACAACATTCCCCTACTTTTGTTGCTTCAAGTTGAACCCTAACCGATGTATTAATGCAGTTTTTTGCAGTGAATTTCCTTTCTATTTGAGATAGTGAAATTGTATCCTCGTTCATGCAGGTCTCTTTGGAACCTGCATGACAGATCCATCTGGCTGCAGCCTCCGGGCCTTGTGCTTTCATATGGCTACAGAAGCAGATGCACAGGGCCCAGAGGGTCCTGCACCAGGTGAGGAGTCTGTCTGGCTACATAACTGGATTTTTGCAAAACTGACATACGTCGCTTTTTTTGACCAAACCTATGTTTTCATGACATAAGACCCTTGTTTTTGTGAGCCTTAGTAGTCATGAAAGTTGGGGAAAGAAGGTAAACATTTTTGCCTCAAAAATGACAAAATGTTCTGCAAGTTAAGTGGCATGGCCGATCACCAGCCTATCACCCCGCCCAGAATCAATGATTTAAATTATCCCTTAAGGTTCTACACCTTTGCTGTCTTAAACTCATACTCCTTCTCCTACTTATATTGGGAAATGTCCACCTGAATCCTGGCCCTGGCCGCCCATGCCTTGGAAAAACCTCTGGGACTCTAACCCTGGCTACCCTTAATATCTGCAGCCTTCTGCCAAAGATTGATGCCCTTCAAGCCTTTATCTGCCAACACAACCCAGACATCCTTGCTGTTGTTGAAACCTGGCTGACGACAAAAGTCCCCGATCTGGCTTTAACCATACAGGGCTACAACATTCACAGGTTTGACCGGGTTGCAAAAAAAGGTAGAGGATGCTCCATATACATCAAAGACTCTCTCACGTGGCACCCCGTTGATACTGTCTTTCCTGCTGCTTCGGCCCAGATCCTACCAATCAAAATTCTCTTAGGTCCAAATCATAACGCTCTTACCATTATCACTGTATACATTCCACCCAGAGTCCAAAGATTTGGTCTCCACGATGTTATAAGCTTCGTAAACTCCCTGCCCCCTGATTCTGAACTTATTCTGCTATTAGATTTCAATATTAACTGGCTTGCACCAGATGCAAGTGCCCACAAAGACTCTATTACAGCTGCCAACCCCTGCAGATGGTTACCTCCACTACCAGGACAACTACAAAACGGGCACCAGTACCCTACTTGACTGGGTTCTCAACAACAACCCCGCTAGGATCTCTCGCACCACGGTTCTGCGAGACTCTCTCAGGGACCACTCACCAGTCATCTGTGAATGGACAAACAAATTTTAAAAGCCTCCCCCAAAAATCATCTCCAGCAGAGTCCTCCCTCGTGGCAATCTAACCTATCTCAAACAATACTTGAAGCTTCAAGACTGGTCACCCATATGTGAGGTGACGGATGTTAACCTGGCTCTTGACCATTTTATCTCTACCTTCAACAAAGCGTGTGACCTCTTTGCCCCGGTTAAAAAACATAAGGATAAATCTGTCTGCAACCCCTGGATCACGGCGGGACTTCTTGCCCAGTTGAAACAGAGGGGCCATCTCTGGGCAGTAGCTAAAATTACCGGAAAGCAACCTGACATTCAAAAATATAAACAAGCCGGAAATGCTTGCACTAAAGCCATACGGCTCATGAAAAACTCCTATTACAAAGACGCACTCACCAACACCTGGGGAAATGGACGAGCTTTCTGGGAGAATATGAAGGAAATAACAGGGAAGCAACCTAAAACCTCCCCGACCATGCTAGTAGTCGACGGATCAACTACCCTCGACCCAATGGTCATTGCTAACACCTTTAACACGGCATTTACAGACCTCATTACAGTCCTCCCTCCTGACTATTTCGAACAAAGCACCTCCACCTTCAGCACCCCTCGTACACAGTCTCATCTACCCCTCTTCTACTTTAGGGAAGTCAGACCGTATGATGCATGCCGCTATATTGCCACGGCTATCTCAAAATCCAGAACCTGTGGTGATACCTTGGACCTTAAGCTTCTGTCACTTATCCTTGATGAACTTCTTCTTCCCTTAACAAAAATTCTGAATCTCTCCCTCACTAGTAGTAAATTCCCGGACAGATGGAAAACTGTGATCGTGACCCCTGTCCACAAAAGTGATGACAAGACTAATCACTCAAACTATCGCCCTATCTCAATACTACTTCCACTCTCTAAGGTCCTCAAGCGGATCGTGGCAGACCAACTTACTGACAATCTAGAGAAATACAATATCTTAACTGCAAAACAACATGATTTATGGTAAGGTCACAGTACCACCACTGCCCTCCTTGAGCTCACCGGAGCAGTTCACAACTCCCTTGACAACGGACAGCTCACTGGGGCTGTTTTCATCAACCTATCCAAGGCTTTTGACACTGTCCATCATGGGCTCCTTACTGACCAACTACTAATCGCCGGCCTGTCACCTGTCTCTGCACTATGGTTCAACAGCTACCTAGATCTCTGCAGGCAAAGAGTAAAAATTGCCAGTGCTCTCTCTGATACCCTGCCCATCCATTCAGGTGTCCCACAGGGTTCTATCCTGGGCCCCCTCCTTTTCAGCCACTTTTTGAACTCACTACCACAATCCTGTTCTGAGCCCATTATACTGTATGCGGATGATGCAGTAGTCTTTTCATCTCACAAAGATCCCTCGTCACTGCAACGTTCTCTCCAGCATGGTTTCAGCTCCGTTGAGTCCTGGTTCCATAAGCACAAGCTAGTGCTTAATCACAAGAAAACTAAATCAATGCTTTTTCACAGCCCCCAAAACCTGCACAAGCAACACCAGCTGGTTATCTCTACTGCAAATGGTAACATCCTTGATCAGGTCCAGTCTTTTTAAATATCTAGGGATCATACTGGATCCTTGCCTCTCATATGTGGCTCACATTGACAATGTTGCCAGAGCTGCCAATACACGACTTGGTTTACTTTATAAACACAGGCAACATCTTACCCCTGAGGCACTGAAGATAGCCGTACAGAGCTCTGTGGTCTCGGTCATCGACTATGGTCTCATCATTTACAGCTCTGCCACGATGACAACCCTCAGACGGATATCAGTTGCCTTAAATAAGGCCTGTTGACTTATTACTGGTGCCCACTGTCTTACCCACACCTGTGACCTGTATGCTCAGACCGGTTGGCTCCAACTATCAAACCCTATCAAGTACCTCACTTGTACTGTGATGAAGAAAATCCACCTTGGCCTGGCAACCCCTGGCGTCCTAGCCCTATTACCTGAAAACACCAGTTAATGGAGCTCCAGGAGATCAAAGTGGCAGCTCCTGAAAGTCCCCCACTGTCGCACTAGCCTGGGCCAACGGTCCTTTGCCTACAAAGCTCCACTTTGGCTAAATGACCTCAGCCACACTATCTCCTCAGCCAAAACACTTGAGATGTTCAAAACCAGTCTCTGGCACCATCTCACTACCTCCAGCTCTTGTGATTGCTTCATCTAAAGCTGAGGAATCTCTTTCTAAGCCAGTTTGTGGCCCCTCCCACCACACACCAGTCCAAACTGCCACATCATGCAATCATGTACCCCCAATGCACTTTTTTCCTTTCCCCCTTGTCCTCCGCCTCCTCTTCCTCCTTTTCTTATCACTTCCCCCTATGTGCTACATACTCTCTCCTCTTTCCTCCCCATGGAAATAGCACTTACTGGCAAATCTCGACAGATGCCTCTGGCTGCTTCATCGCTTCACCCTCCTCTCTGCCCCTATGATCATACCGAAGGTCCTAATACCTATACTGTCTGTAACCACTACAATGTTATCATTCTGTGAAATGTTTTGTTTCTTTGAAATGTTTTGTTCTCCCTTTCTGTATTTCTCTGACATGGAACCTTTGTAAAAGAGCCTTGGCTCAAAGGTATTTGTAATCCTAGATCTGAATAAATAAATAAATGAGTTAAGTCTGAAATGTGTATGGTATAGAGTGTAGGGTAAAGGCTGATTCTTCAGGTGTTGTTTTGTTGAAAAAAAAAAGAATTGCTTCTAAATTTATTGATGAAATTATGTTGTTCTGTGTCACAAGAACAGTCATTCTAAAGAAGGCAATTAAAAAAAATATTTGTGAAATTAGGTTGTTGCGAGTCATTAAAACAGACACTGCTTTCATGAGTCTTGGTGCTGCTTTCATGGACCCCACACCCACTTGCATGAGTCTTAGCAGTCACAAAATTAGGGAAAAACAGAAAACTGTGCACCAAAAACAAGAAAATCTGAGTTAAGTCACAATGTAGGGTATGAGGTTGTTTCTTCAGGTGTTGTTTTATTGAAAAAAACAAAATTTCCTATATTAATAATCAACTACGTTTGTTCGGTGTCACAAAGTTTTTGTGACTCGAAAACCTGTTTTGTGACTCACAAACTCGTTTTCATGATATATAACTTCTGCTTTGGCACTTATACAGTAGATGACTTTGCAGGGCCATGTGCAAAGCAAGCTTCACTTACTAATGTCTACTCAACTCTTTGCGTGTGTGTGTGTGTGTGTGTGTGTGTGTGTGTGTGTGTGTGCGAGAGTGAGCGTGTGATTATGCAGTTTCTTTGTGAGTGGCCTGCAGTGCCACTAGTGAAGCAAGCTGCAGGTCTGACACACTGAGCATCACTGTGCAGCTGTTCCACAAGTGGCACTTGCGAGGCAAGCTATAGGTCTAGAGCAGTATACACCACTGTGCAGCTGTTCCACAAGTGGCACTTGCGAAGCAAGCTACAGGTCTAGAGCAGTATACACCACTGTGCAGCTGCTTTTTCAGTAGCCTGCAGAACTACTTAGGAAGCAAGCTACGGATCTGGAGGTAGCAGAGAGTATCGCTATACAGTGTTCATCATGGGGTATATGAAGAGCAGAAGCTCCAGATTTCAGAGAGCCGCTAAGTTTAATATGTTTTATTTGCCCCAAAATCTGTTATTCTTTTACACTTTGTGTAACTTCTCTGTGATAAAAAAAAAATGTTTTCAATTTCAGGTATTTGGAGATGTGATATTTTTACCTACTTCAGATAACTATTGTACTAGTTATGCGCTTAATATTGACCGTGTTTCTTTAGGATAAATAATTGTATTTGTTAGTTGCAGAACCAGTGATGTAAGGTATGCTGTAAATGGACTGTATACTCTTTAAAAAAGAAAAATACTTGCAATAAAGTATAAAAAAAAAAAGAAAAGCAGACGCTAAAGATGTCAGCTGTTATATAGTTTTTTTTCCCCAAAAAGTGAGGAAATTAATTGCAAAAACTGTTACTGCATCTATAAGCATTGAAATGCAAAGTGTACAAAGTAGGGGAATGAAAAAATAATTTAGCAAGTCTGGAACCTTCTCACATCAGTGTTGTGGTGTTCATCAGAGTTCGAATAGTCATGTGATGCAAGGTAAGCATTACCCTGATATCGGCACTGTCTTGCCACACAATGTAAATGCCACAGCGTTGCTTGCGTAGAGAGTGCCAGTATTATGGTAACACCAAACATGCATCGCATGTTCTTTAAACGTCTTAGAACACTACACTGTCAATTTGTCAAGGTTCCAGAAACTTTGAACCCTAATTTTGCATTTCCCTACTTTGTATGTTTTGCGTTTCAGACATTATGGACGCATTATAGTTTGGGTTTTTTTTCACTAAATTATGAGAGACATCTCTGGTAGATGGAAGAATGTGCATGCATGGGGAATTCCCCAGGTCATTTAAGGATCTATTTTGCAGACGGGCATTATAGACGTTT
The DNA here is from genome assembly GCA_016271365.2 of Neoceratodus forsteri. NCBI lineage: Eukaryota > Metazoa > Chordata > Ceratodontiformes > Ceratodontidae > Neoceratodus > Neoceratodus forsteri. Next base: position 351,855,446 of record CM057456.1, read on the forward strand.
ATTTTTTCAGTCCCCCTTCTTTGAAAGATCAGTCCTTTTTATAATGTCATCTTGAAACTAGAAGGAGTCATTTTTCTAACAGAACTTAGTCACATCAGTTTTTTTTTCTGGAAATCCCCCAGCTGCAGACCTGTTTGTTGAATGTGAGATCTTTTTAGCTGCTTAAAATGCTTCATGGCAGTTTTTACAAAAAGTCATATTTTTCAGTTAAATGTGGTGACCCTGGTTGTAATGTCACACAAACGTGGTTTGATTGATTAAATAATTATTTCTAGACAATAGCAATCTATTAAACACTTATAGTAAATATAGTGAAAGGGGAACTAGGACACAAGATAAAATGACACTGAAGTAACCTGAAGAAAGTCCCACCCCCACCCCATGGGACCCTGATATTCAGGGATGTACAGCCTTTTGACCCTTCCAGTAATCACACCATTCAGAAAATTTTGGGTAACATAATGTTTTGATCAGAGTTTTTTTTTCACCATTTAGTTTCTAAGGCATATCTTATGATTTGTTTTGTTTTGAGGGATGTAAAACATTGGTCTGGCAAAGTTGGTAGGCACTTTGTGTATTCATGTGTGTCTCAACATATTCAAAGCCCCACATTTAATCTCATTCAAGCACTATATTTCTGAGCCTGTTAGCGGCAATGTTTGTTTAAATGCTTGCTGCTGTGTGTGACAGGGTCAGGACCTTCCCCCATTTTCATAGGAAAAAATAACATTACTCAAAAACTATTCTGTTTTATCCTCTCCTATCCTTCACCTGTCCTGTCCTTTCTATCTTTTCAGAAATTTGTTGCGCAGTCATATTTCCTGCGGGGCCTAGGAGCTGGCCCCTCCAGCAGTCTGGTAATGCTCCCCATCTCCTGCTCCCTGTCCTGTACTTCCCTGTCTGCTTCTCATGCTGTCCTTGTTTTTCTTTTTTTCCATTCTTCTCTCTGCCTCAGTATATGGTGCCCCCCCCCCACCCCATGAAATTAGACTTACAGGGTCTGTAATCACATACTTGGGAGTTGTTAAAATAAGTGTACAGTGCTCCTCATGCTGGGGAAAAAAAAAGAGATTTTTTTTTTAAATAGGAGTTTGTTGAAGAATAAATTAACTCTGGAGGCAAGAGGGGGTTAATGTTTTCAAGCCTGAGCTAGAGTTTTATGGGGTTTTTTTAATTAATTTTTACTGGTTTGTTTATCTCATGAAGGGCAGTTAAGTGTGCTGTTCTGAGAACAAACGATCAGGGAGATCATGATGGCACACACTCCTGCATGACAAATTGGAGTAATTGCCATTGGATGCCATTGTGTTCCTGCGGTATTCTGCAGTATGTCACTGGCAGAAACCGTGATAAGAGTGTGGCATCCTGGCTGACTCCATGGTACATGAGAACAGGATCCTTGTCCTTTACTGTGGAGTTGTATTCTGGAATTGAAGTCATAATATCCTACTTGTGACTTCACTGCCTATTGCTGGTGATATGGCTGTGAAGTCACCAAGGGCCAAACTTTTTCGTGAGTAATGGAAACAGCTGTGATTTAAAACAGAATTTGTCATTTTTAAACGTCACTTAAGAGTCAGTTTTTCACATAAAAGTTGTTTGCAACACATTTACAACCACAGTTGACTACATATTTGGGTACCGCCAATTTGGGCACATTTATAGTTACAAAACATGCTGATTTGCACTCTGTTTTGAGGAAAAACAAAATAAAAAATTATTTTAAGAGTTTATAAAATGGAATTGCGCATGTTTAAAACCAAAAATCAGTGGCCCTAGTCACCAGCAGGGCTTTGTGACTTCAGCTCCAAAATGAGCCTCTCTTGTAGATTAACTGCAAGGGGTAAAGCTGCTATTTCTAGGTAAATACCCACAGTGAAAAAGGATGGAATGACTTGAAATTCATGAGGCCTGTTTTGGAATATAGTGCAAGTAACGTCTGCTGGTGACAGGTTTAGTTTTTCAGTTTTTTTGTTTTGTATGTTTTTGCTGTTGGACAGAGACCTTTTTTAAAGAACAAAACTGAATTTAAAAATCAGCTCATATTGGACCCTTCCAAATATAGAAAAACTGTGAGCATTTTACTAAACCAGTCTAGCACTCCACGTATTTTTGTACATTCCCTTTAAAAATATACCTATACTTTTTTGTTCTCTTTTTCAGATTGTCCCTTATCTCCTGTCTTGTATGATACTTTTTTTCCTATTTTTGAGTCTGCTTCAGCACTTTCTTTACATTTGACATAATAAAAGGAGCACTTTTATTAATATGTTTACATTTGAAATGATAAAAGGAGCACTCTCATTAATATGTTTACATTTGAAATAAAAGGAGCTCTCTCATTAATATGTTTACATTTGAAATTATAAAAGGAGCACTCTCATTAATATGTTTACATTTGAAATTATAAAAGGAGCTCGCTCATTAATATGTTTACATTTGAAGTTATAAAAGGAGCACTCTCATTCATATGGCTCAGTCCATGTTTTCATCAGTATTGTCTGTTGTTTTTCATCACCCAGGCCTCCATATTCAGAGCTGGTTGCAAGCAAAGCGCAGCCTGTGGTGCTGCGCTTCTGATCGTACACTGACAGCTCTGAGCAATCTTCAGCCATTAGTGCCCACTGGCAGAGTACACTAACTGACTGATATTGGGCACAGACCAGGGCTGTATATGGCCTGCTGGAGACAGCGCTGTGAGACATGGGACAGCGCTGGGGATCTGTGGGCAATATTATGCTCGAGCATGCAGATGAACCCATTGGGCATGCCCGTTTTTGGCTCATATGCATGTGCACAGCAGCCCCCTAGCACTCTTATGTCTAGCATTACCTAACGTGTCCCTAGTGGTATAGTGCTGATTGCCCCTGCAATAATAATATACACCCTTCACTGGTGGTATAATGTCCCCCCTGCCCCCCCCAAGTCATCCCTGTAATAATAGTATACATTCTTCCTTGGTGTGTATAATGTTTCCCCCTCCCCAGATCGCCCCTGTTTTAGTAATAGAAACCCTTCCCTGGTAATATAGTGGACCCCCCACTCCCCAGTTGTGCGCCAACACCAACCCGTCTACCCACTGCTGACCCCAACCCTGCATCCCCTGCCCTGGTCACTGGTTCATCATAAACAGATGGCAGTTGGCACAGCCCACCGCTCATCTCCTTGGCTAGCTGCCATCTGAATGTCAGTGAGCGCAATCACACTTACTGTTCACTCGATCACTCTTATTGACATTCTAATGGTGGCTAGCTGAGGAGGTGAGCAGTGGGCTGTGCTAGCCGCTTTCTGTTTATGATGAACCTGTGACCAGGATGCGGAGCGGGTAGGAGGGCAGCAGCGGGTGAGCAGGTGGGTGCTGGTATATGGTCAGGGAGGTCCAATATACCACCAGGGAAGGATTTCTGTTATTAACTCATTCTTACCTGGGTGGCCATTTTGTGTCAGGTCAACCAGTGGATAGTTTGGAATTCATACGAAGCTACCGGAAGTAATGAGTATATGGGTGATTGAGGGGGGGATAGTATACCACCAGGGAAAGGTGTATATTATTATTATTATTACAGGGGCGATCGGGGAGGGAGGAACATCTGGTTACCCCTGATAGGCAGTTGCAGTACAGTTACCCTGCCATGTGATAAGATAGGGTTTTGACAAGTGTAAACTGCACCAATGCATACCTTTGAATATACCACTGTGCCATTATACATGAGGGACTCCCTCATTTGCATAGGTGCAGGAACATGGATAGTGCGATTGTGCTGCCGAGTTTAGGCAGCACTTGGGAGGTGGAGCTCTGACTATGGCTCCACACTGAGTGCTGGCACAAACCCAGGTTAATGCATGGTGGTAACTTTGAATGCGGGGCCCCATCATGACAAGACTTTCTATAGATACATTAGTGAAAGGAGAAGGTCCAGAGTGGGCATTGCTAAGCTCAAAGGAGAAAAGGGGGCATGTGAGGAGGAGGACCCTGTAAAAGCATCTATCCTAAATAGATACTTTTGCTCAGTATTTACTGAAGAGAAGGTAGGGCAGGGCCCACAGCTCAGCACCATGGACTTAGGGGGGAGGGAGGTGAGCACTACTCCCTTCTCAAAATAAAGGGTCCTACAAGAGTTTGCTATGCTCAGGGTGGACAAGGCAATGGGACCTGATGGCATACATCCCAGGGTACTAAAGGAGCTAAGGGTGGAACTAGCAGAGCCATTAGCAAAACTGTTTAGTGAGTCTTTGAGCACGGGAGAGGTACTAGAAGACTGGAGAAGGGCTCATGTGATCCTGCTCCACAAGAGTGGTAGCAGGGAGGAGGCAGGGAACTACAGACCAGTCAGTCTTACCTCAGTAGTGGACAAGATTATGGAGGCACTCCTTAAGGAAAGTACAGCATGAGTTTACAAAAGGAAGGTCCTGTCAAACTAATCTCCTAGATTTCTTTGACTGGGTAACCAGAGTGGTGGACCAAGGGGGAGCAGTTTATGTCCCCTACCTTGACTTCAGCAAAGCTTTCGACACTGTTCCACATAGATTGATAAACAAGCTGGGTAGGCTCAGGGTGGGTCAGAAGTTGGTCAACTGGGTGGCAAACTGGTTGACGGGCAGAAAACAGAGAGTGGTGGTAAATGGTATGCAGTCAGAAGAGATGCAAGTCACAAGTGGGGTACCTCAGGGATCAGTCCTGTGGCCAGTCCTCTTCAATATCTTCATCAATGACATTGCAGATGGACTAGAGGGTAAGGCTTGTCTATTTGCAGATGACATCAAGATCTGCAACAGAGTAGATGATCCAGATGAGGTGGGCAGAATGAGAAGAGATCTGGATAAACTAGCAAAATGGTTGGAAGAGTGGCAACTGGGATTTAATGCAAAGAAGTGCAAGATCATACACATAGGGAAGAGAAACCCTGAAGCCACCTATAGGCTGGGAAGGGAGTTGCTTGTAGTCACAAAGGAAGAAAGAGACTTGGGCATCATCATCACTGATGTCCTGAAATCATCCAAGCAGACCTCTGAAGCAGTAGGTAAGGCTTGAGGGATGTTAGGGTGTATTAGTAGGGGTATCACAAGTCATAAGAGGGAGGTAATAATCCCTCTTTACAAGACACTGGTTAGGCCCCATCTGGTGTACTGCGTGCAGTACTGGAGGCCACACCTTCACAAGGACATTAACCAAATTGAGGTAGTCCAGAGAAGGGCAACCAAAATGGTGCAGGGACTGCATCAGAAGACATATGAAAACAGATTAACAGAGCTCAATATGTATACCCTAGAGCAAAGGAGGGAGAGAGGTGATATGATCGAAACATTCAAATACCTTAACGGCATTAACAAGGTGAAAGAGTCTAACATGTTTCAATATAAGAAAATAGCAGGACAAGAGGACACAGCATGAGATTAGAGGAGGCTGATTAAGGGTAATGTGAGGAAGTTCTTTCACAGAAAGGTGGTGGATGCATGGAACGCCTACCTCAGGAAGTGGTGGCTATGAATACAGTGCATGGCTTCAAACAGGTATGGGATAGGCATAAGGGAGCAATACAGATGAGTATGAATAGATAGGCCACTGACAGCAAAGGACGATGGCACATTTATAAGGTAGAAAAAGAAATGGGCAGACTGGATGGGTCTTGCGGTCCTTATCTGCCATCAACTTCTATGTTTCTGTTGTTAAATATTACTTTTCTTGCGATTGAAATAAACTAGCATTCAGCAGAGACTGTTGCCTAATGTTATGGGACAGCAGATGTACAAAAACAGCTAAGCTACTGATAAAAGCCTGGTCTGAGCCAGATTAAAAAGAGCACTTTTTGATTCTTTCCAACTCACAAAAAAGTGTTAAAGACTCAGAATGGGGAAAGAAGGATATCATACAAGCAGTGTTAGGTAAGTTACTTGTTCTATTACTTTCTATTTCTTTTCAAAACTTGTTCCAGGAAGCTCTATACAGTTACTAGCAAGGATGGAGAAGTACTAGAAAAAGTAATACACCTTACAGTTACAGTTATGTATTTCATTCCATACAAAAACAATACAAAAGTAATAAATAGAGAATAATGGATGGGGAAGGGTTTGATATGAAATTTAATGCACCGAGTTGTGGGGATGCTACATAAGCCGAATGATCCGGTTATCATCACAACAAGGTGCAACGTAAATTCTCATATGAAGTATGTTCCCATCTTTTATTTTGTATAATAAAAGACCAGCAATTTTTCTCCAGCAGTTTGTGAGACTGTTTTGCCCTGCCCACATACAGAATGCTGGCCAATGAGGCAGCAGCATTGTTTGACTGGCATGGCTCATGAATGTCATAACAGCCAGCCGGCTGTTATGGAAAATATCAACCTGGTCAGTACATTGAGAGAAACTGATGTCCAGTTATTATAAAACTATAACAGATTGCATTTTTGAGAGTAATAGGTTAGTTAGTAGTTACTTTCAAATAAATGTAATCAGATACAGTTACGTATTACTTTTGTATAAAAAGACATAAGTAACTGTAAGGTGTGTTATTTGTTCTAGTACTTCTCCATCCTTGCTAGTGACTGCACAGAGCTTTCTGGAACAAGTTTCTAAAAGTAATAGAAAGTAATAGAAAAAGTAACTTACCCAACACTGCATATAAGACAGGAGGCAAGGGGCTATCTAAAATATAATGAAAAAGTATAAGTCAACATTTTCACCGTAATGTGCACTGCTGCTTTAAACTTCACAAATTACCTCTTTCTCATGAATATTATGTATCTTTTCTTTGATTTTATACCAGAAATATGTCTTTGATATCCCCCACATGAATCAACTGGTGTGCACCATACCATAGTACTGTTTTCAGCCAGAGGTAATGCAAAATCATCAAGAAATTAGTTCTAATTAAAATGTTTAACAAGTTGTAAAAAAAATGAAAAACTAGTAACATTTACACACTGTTTAATAATATAAGAAGCAAAAACACTGTGCTTCAGGAATGCGACCTGTAGTTATCAGCACATTGGTGCACTGCATTTTAACTTACATCAGGTAAGTAGGTAATAAGACAAAAACATAAATAGGATGAAGTATGGGGAGATGTGTGTAATGACAAGTTTATGCACACCTGAGGGGTTAGATGCTACATAAACCCGAGGCGAAGCTTGAGGGGTTTGTGAAAGCATCTAACCTCGAAGGTAAGTGTAAACTTCGAGTTTAAACAACACCCCATATTTTAGTTTATATAATTGCCTGGTTTCTCTTTTTCGCCTCAGCAATTATACAAAATAAAAAGAAGTTGCTGTGTGGCCATGGCCAGTTAGGTTACAGCGTGCGGTCCACGGTTGCATTTCTTTATTTAAAAGTTATTTGTTTTTATTTTTTCTTTAGTTTTTGTTGACCGGGTAAGTGCACTAGACAAATCCTGCCTATTTTCAGGCACGACCTGGGGAAGGGGGATACGGATGAATGCCAAGTGACCTTGAACCAGATGAAACTGTTGGTGGTATTTTTAGTGAATGAGGGAAATCTGGCCAGGACACCAGGGAAATTCCACTGCTCTTTTTGATAAGTGCCATGGGATCTTTAACATCCACCTGAACTACCACCAATCCAGGCAGATGGGACCTCGGTTTAATGTCTCATCCGAAAGACGGACAGCCAATAGTTAATTTTTTTAGTTGTTGTGGTACATTTTGTTTTGTTTTTTAATTACTTACCATTGAGTCCGAGTGGCAGTTCAGTCTCCATTAGCAGTTCAGCGAGAAGCCAAGCAGAGAGCAGTCAGGAAGCAAGGAACTGCGGTGAGTGCATGTACACAGTGAGGGAAACCGTGCATGCGCTTGATGTAATAAACACTCCTTTATTACGGCAAATTACACCTCGGTTTCCCTATGGGAAAAAGGGAAACCCGGTAATTATTTAATTACAATCAGAGGCATGATATTTAAGTAGTAAGTCATGCCAGGGCATGTGTCATGCTGGGATAACATCACACCTCAGATGTGTTGGGAGGCACAGGGCCACAGGCTGAAGTGCAACATGCAGCTCAGGGTTATGCGTGTTCTGCAGCTCGCAGATTCAGGTGCTGTACAGGGGTGCCTCCTCCCTTTGCTCATGCCAAACAGTCTAAGTAGTAAAGCACTCGAGAATGACCTTCCAGATGCAGAAATCAGTTAAATCTCCTACGAGATATGTTTATTAAATGCCGATGCCTCCTGATGAAGCTCGAAGGAGCGAAGCGCCGGGGTGGTCTGGCTGTGGAAGCAGAGAAAGTTCCAAGGCACAGAAACTTGAGCGCTGAGCATTTAATAAACATACCTCATGTGAACTGATTTCTGCATTTGGAAAGTCATTCTTGAGTGCTTTACTACTTGAACTGTTTGAAGTGCTACATGCCCTGAAGTGCCTTATTGCAATTATCAGATGTATCCATTTGTGTATGTACAATCATAAGTAGACTGTTTTGTGGGCACTAGTTTCAACACTGAGCTTGTGCTGGTATAACATCATGGGAGAAACTGACTCTCCACCAATCAAGTTTCAGCATTATGTGTAAAAAAAGGTGGTGACAAACATCTAAACCATTCTAAATAGAATGTCTAAAATGAATCATTGAGCCATCAGGTTCTGTGCTATGGCAGTTTCACTGGGACCAGTCATTTATGGTGCATTATAGTCCTATATTGCACTATAAATAACCAATCAGATTACTGCATTAATCTCTGCCATTTTATAAATTCCCAGAAACAACAATCATAATGACATCTTAAAGTGGTGTAATGTCAATACATGAAACTTCACTAAAAGTGATAAGTTTATAAGAAAGCATAGGATGGGGACATTAAAAGGTGAATCAAATGTTGAATAAGGAGTAGGGGAAAAAGAGGGTGCTGGTCCAGGAGAGCACATACTGCATAAGGTCACCAGAGGAGTACAGCAGGGGGTCATTTATGGGACCATGCCTGTTATACAACTCCGAAAGAATCAAAACTTGGCTAAAGGAGTCACAAGTAGAGTGACTGCATTTGTGGGTGATACAAAGAGGGTTAGAATGTTACACTCTGAGGAGGAGGAGAAGGATTGTATGCTGCAAAAGGACCATAAAACACTGGGAAACTGACTGGACAGGTGGCAAATTGAATTTATTGACTTAATGTTTTTATAATTAATGGGTTTTGCTTTCTACAATGAGGAAACCCATGGCATAATTTGCCATTATAAAGGAGTGTTTATAATGGCAAACACATGTCGGGTTTCCCTCACTCTGCACATGACCAGCCACAGCTCTTCATCCGAGCGCTCGCCACCGTGCATTCTTGCCCAAACCACACCGCCACTCTAACTCAGCGGTAAGTAACTTTTTCTATTTTTTCATTCACTTTGCGTCACAAAACTACCAGAGGGGTAAAAAAGGAAAAACAATTAACCATGACAAAGCGACCACGGACAAAGGCAGCCAAACCGCGACCACACCAGTCAGTTTATTTGATATAATTGCTGTGGCGCAAAAGTGAAACCCAGCAATTATATAAAACAAAATATGGGGTGGTGTATAAATTCGAATTTTACATACACCCTCGGTGTTGGGTGCCTAGATAAGCCCCTCGAGCTTCGCTCTCGGGGTTTATGTGGCACCCAACACCTCGGGTGTGTGTAAAGTTCTCATTACACACACTACCCCATACTTTATTCTATTTATTATTATCATCTGTTTAATCCAGCCTCATCACCTGCCTTTATCAGATACTTTACCCCTACCTCCTTGATCCCATGGCAGGGCCATCAGGGCTTCTCCCAAACCCCTCCGTGCTTCTTGCACAACAGAGGCTGGTGCCATGGTTGGCAGTGTTAGGACTGCCAGTGGAGTACAGATTCATCCAGTGACATCAGTGACTTTTTTCCATTTTGTGTGCCCATCTCTGAGGGATGCCCCCAGAGAGGAGCTACTTGACCCATACACATTTTACATGCAGTTATGAACGTAAGACAACATCGCTGCCCACCCAGTAGTGGCTTCAGCTTGCACTGCCACCTGTGGCGACCTAGATGGCAGAAGCACAGTGGAGCACACCACACACCCACCCAGAGGAAGAGTGCACCCCCAGTACTGCCCTAGCTTTCTGCTAACAACAAGTCCTGTTCTCGAATCTAGGTCGGTGACATCACAAGCAGTAGCTCTATCACTGCTCTGATGGAAAACAGAAAAGGATGAGGTTCTGTTTTCAGCCATATCCCAGATCGAGAAGGCTGAGGGTAACATTAAAAGCAGTACAAAAATAATTCAGCCATTAAAATACAATATATAAATAAAATAATCAGCTCACTAAATACAGAACCATTTTGATTTGTCTGTCAGTAAATCCTTAAGCCCCATTTTTAAACATAACGCTGTTGGTTCTGATTTCAGGTTCCCTGGTAATGTGTTTAAGATGGAGGAGGTCATACTGAATATGAAAAAGATATTTCATCTGTTTTGGTTATAACTTTAATCATTTGTGTATCTGCCAGTTGTACATGAAATATACTAACATACTACTTGCCAGCAGATTAGGCCTTACGGTCTATCGAGTCTGCTCAAACCTCAGATCCCTGGTTGGGTACCGAGGCCCCCCCCCCCTTGTGTTCCAGAAACCCCTATCAACCATCACCACCCCACTGGGCCAGGCCATCATCTGATACATCCGCTTTCTGTGTCTGTCCCACCTCTCTTAAAGCCCTCCACTGTGGATCTCTGAACCAGCTCACCAGGCAGAGCGTTCCAAGGATCCACCACCCTCTCAGTGAAAAACCTCTTCCTCTTTTCCCCCCTCACCCTTCCACCTTCCAACTTCAAACCATGCCCTCTGGTGATACCTCCTTGCTTTAGTCTAAAGATCCCCTCCATGTTTACCCTATTTATTCCCTTGAGGTACTTGAAGACCTCAATCATGTCCCCCCTGTCTCTCCTCTCCTCCAATGAAAACAGGCAGAGCTCCTCAAGCCTGTCCTCATACGTCAAATCCCCTAGTCCTCGTATCATCTTAGTTGCCCTCCTCTGTACCCTCTCCAGGAGCTGTTTGTCCCTCTTCAAGTGTGGTCTCCAGTACTGTACACAGTACTCAAGGTGCGGTCTAACCAATCCATTGTACAGTGGCAGAATCACTTCCCTGCTCCTAGAGGTGATCCCCCTTATGATGCATCCCAACATCCTGTTTGCTTTGCTAGCCGCTCTCTTGCACTGCTCAGAGTTATTCATACATGCATCCACCATGACCCCTGGATCTTTTTCCCCCTATTGAGGCCTCCAGTGCCTCCCCTCCCAGGGTGTACCTGTGTTTAGGGTTTCCCCACCCAAGATGTAACACCTTGCACTTGGTGATATTGAAATTTAATTTTCACATGTGAGCCCACCTTTCCATGGTGTCCAGGTCCCATTGCAGGGCCAACCTCCCCACTTCCCCCTCAACTACTGCTCCCATCTTGGAGTCGTCAGCAAAGAGACACATTTCACACCCTGTACCGTCCCTGATGTCCAAAATGTGTGCATTAAACAGGATTGGACCCAGGACCGAGCCCTGCGGTACTCCACTACCGACCTCTCTAGGGTTCGAGAGCTCCCCACTGACCACTACTTTCTGAGTGTGTCCAGCTAGCCAGTTTTCAATCCATCTGACCATCAAAGGGCCTACTTCCAACCCCGTCAGTTTTTCCACCAGACCATTGTGGCGGACAGAGTCAAACGCCTTGCTGAAGTCCAAGAATAATACATCCACAGGCTTTCCCCTGTCCAGTTCCGATATTACCCATTCATAGAACTCCACAAGATTGGTTTGACACGATCTACCTGGCACAAACCCATGTTGCTGACTATCCAGACCTCCCACCTCCTCCAAGAACACCCCCAATCATTCCTTTAGTATACTCTCCATTAATTTTCCCACCACCGAGGTCAAACTGATGGGTCTATAGTTACCTGGTACTTCCTTCGACCCCCCCTTTATGGATTGGCACCACATGTGCCTCTCGCCAATACCTAGGTACCCTCTCTGTCTCAAGCAACCTGTTGAAGAGCTCCAGGGGTGCAGCCAGTATGTCCGCCAATTCCCATAGTACTCTCAGATGAATGGCATCTGGCCCAGGAGATTTATCTTTCTTTAGGCCCTTATGGTCTAACCACACCCTTTCGGTGGAGATAGCATCATCTGTCCCCTCCACCTTACAGGCCTTTTTATCCTTATCCTGATGTGACACCCCTGGGGTACTTCTCCCTCCCTGTTGCTCCATTTCTGCTGCTCCCCTGATCCCACTCACTACCGCTTCTATCCCCATCGTGCCTTGCTTTGTAGATATCCCATCCCCCTCCCTAGTGAACACAGAGGCGAAGTACTCATTTAATACTTCTGCCTGGTCCCTCGCCTCTTCCACCCACCCTCCTTCTGATCTCAACCTGCCGAGATGGCCTTAGTTTTTCTCCGCCTCCCAATGTACCGAAGAACCCTTTCCCCTCCCATATCCCTGTGCCAGCCGCTGCTCTTTACTGGACTTTGCCCCCGCACCATCCAGGTGACTTTTCTAGATGTAAGATGGTACATTTCCTTTTCCCTATCCCCTCTCATTGTTTTATAATTTTTGTAGGCAGCCTTCTTTTCTCTGACCGCTACCTGAACCTCACTGGACCACCAGCATGGTTTATGTGACCTTGCTCCCTTACGCTTCACCTTAGCGCAGGTCCTGACTGCCTCATGAAGTCCCCGTCTTATGACCTCCCATCTCTTGGAAAATATAAACTAGTTCAGAAATCATACCATAAGGGTTTCTTGCCTTCTGATGTTAAATATTAGGATATCCCATTCATGAAGCATTTGGTCTAGTGGTGTCAGAATGCCTTTAATAAAATGGGTTTGGGAAAATCCTGTGCTGTGACTGGGGGAATCTGATCGCATGACTTTGGTAACTCTTAGAATCTCAGGTAACATTTGTGTTTATTTTGTTATGAAGTATACCATTAACAATATACTTGCTCAAATCCAGGATGTATTAAAAGTTAGATTTTTCTATACAAGTTGCCCTGGAATACAAGCCGCCCTCAATACTTTCCTCTTAATTTGACTGCTGACCTAAATTTGATGTGGAAAAGTGCAAGCTATTGGACCGAGGTGCCGAAAAGATCTGAAATGCCAACTAAAAGCTAGAAACTAGCAGTAACAGACCAGAAGAAAGATTTAGGATGATAATTGATGGAAACCAAGTATTCCCTACAGTGTGTGGATGCAGGAAGAAAGACTACTCTACTTTGAGTTCAGCTAGGCTTTCGACTTGGTGCCTCGCAGAAGGCTGCTGAAGAAGCTAGAGGATATGGGTGCAGCGAAAGACACAGTTAGATGGGTGAGAAACTGATTGAAAGGGAGAGGGTTGAGGTTAATGGCATCAAATCAAATGAGAGGGCGGTCACCAGTGGGGTGCCATAAGGATTGGTCCTGGGGCCAGTCCTCTTGAATATGCTCTTCAGCGACATGGGAGAAGGATGTGTCTCTTCACAGATGACACTAAGCTCTGTGGCAGGGTAGACAGCGAGGAGAGGGTTAGGGAGCTGCAGAGGAACTTACAAAGGCTAGAGAGGTGGTCAAACATACGGCAATTGAAATTCAATGCCAAAAAGTGCAAGGTGATACACATATGGAACAAGAACCCCAGCACAGAGTACTGGATGGAGGAGGGGGTAAATCTGGGCACAGACTCTGAGGAGAGACCCAGGGTTCATCATCAGTGGCTTCCTAAAACAATCAAGTCAATGTAACAAGGCCTGCAGTAAGGAAAACAGGATGCTAGAGTGTATAGGAAGGGTTGCTGACAGCAGAAGGAAGGCGGTATTACTACCTCTCTTCAGATCACTGGTGAGGCCCACTTGGAGTACTGTGGCCAGTTCTGAAGTCCTTACCTGAGGAAAGGTAAGGACTGGCTGGAGACATTGTGACCGAGGGTGAAAGTGATTTATGGACAGAAGGGCAGATCTCATGAGGATTGGCTCAAGGCACTGAACATGTACTTGCTGGATACCAAACAAGAGAAGGGAGATATAAGAGAGACCCTCAAGTTCCTGAAAGGAATGAACAAGGTAAACTGTGAGGGACTATTTAGCATGAGTAGCAGATTAAGAACATGGGGACACAAGCAGAAATTGATGGGGGAGAGGTTCAAGAAGGACAAAAAAGTTTTATTTTACAGCAGGGGTGGTAGAGCCATGGAACAATCTGCCAGCTGATGTAACAGGTGCCAGAACTATCAATGGTTTCATACACAGCTGGGACAGAGTGAAGGGCTTAATGGTTGCTCAGGCTGCTAGCAGTAGGGCAGTGAGCATGGGGGTGGATAGTGTGGATTAGAACCCTGTATGGACAGGCTCCAAATTCATTAGGGTTTACAGGCAGACTGGATGGACCTATGGTCTTTTTCTGCTATCAATGTCTATGTTTCTAAGGCTAACAACCATATGTTAGGCAGGAAGAGGAGTGAGTAGAGCAAGGAAATGCTGTTCAGTGCACTAGTGAGGTCACACTAAGACTTGATATGTTTACATATAGTGGGAATCAATTACTTTGTAATCAATTCACTTTATTCAGATTGTAATCCTTTTTGGTTTACATGCTGTTGGATTGATAAGAATGAACAACCAGATTTAAAATTCTCAATTGCTGTGTGTTTACATGCAATAGGAATCAGTTACCTTGCAGTCAGGTTAGTTTAATTGATTGCAAGGTGACTGATTCCCATTGCATGTAAACACACAGCAACTGAGGATTTTGAATCTGGTTGCATTCCTTTTGCTGCAGTTTCAACAGTAAGCAAACCCAACTCAGAATGAGTTTACATGAGCTTCCAACTGGGGAATGAGGCATTGATTCCACTGTAATTGGAGTTTGATCCAGGTTCCAGTGTGCATATAAACAAGATAAATGAGTAGTTTAGGTCACCACGGTACAAAGAATATATTGCAGGGGTAGAGAAGGTAAAGCATAGGGCTACAAAAATTATTAGAAGGTTAGAGGGGTTGAGCTAAGAGCTGAGATTGGAGTGCTCAGATGCTCACACAGGGCAAGAAAAGAACATTGGGGACATAGAAGTGGTGATGTAAATGTTAATGGGGACTGATAAGTGTGGACCAAGCAAAGCTTTTTCAACTAGTACAGGGTAGCAGAATAAGGGGGATAAAATCTAAGGTTGTGAAGAACTAGGATAAGGTCTGGAAATGTAAGGGCGGTGAGCCTCTTGAATTGGCTGCCATAGGAAGCTGTTGAAGTAAACAGTTTAAATAATGTTATAATTAAGTGCAAAAAATCTGGACTGAAGCAGAATATCGCAGACTATAAGAGATGTGAACAATGAAAGAGAGGGTGCAGTTTTCAGTCCAGTTTTGGAATTGCACGGCCACAGCTGCCATAAGGACAGGGGATAGAATGCATGGATTATTGGTCTTGTTTCATCTCATAGATCCAGCGTTTCTGAGTTTCAGTCCCAGAATTGAAGAAAGTCCCAGAAATATAAGACAAACAATTGAAGTTCATTATAACTTGAAACATTTGTGCTAAAGCAAAGGACAAGGTTAACACCTTAGTCATTCAGAAATAGAATGTGCTGGAAGAAACATCTACACAAATATGGCAGTTCAGTGATCCATAGGGAGCATAAAAGGACGGTCAACAAAGCACAGCTGGTCACGCTGACATTTTAAACCCACATATTAAGTGACTAACTGAATGACAACACAGGGTAGCAAGCTAAAAATAACATTAAGAAAGGGCAGCAAGGAAGGCCGCCCCCAATGGCAACCTGAGTTCAGAAGTGAGCATACGAAGCCACTTGGGGAGGCAGGCCAGACCATAGCAATCGCTGCTCAATAGTGTGCTGCAGTCAGGGAGAGTTGTCGTCAGGCACCGGTGCTGCAACAACCCCAGGGTGGGCCGGGGGGCATGCCCCCTCTGCATGACATATGCTGTGCACAGCTGGGGCCTTCAGGAAGGCTCCACCCATGCCAAGGGAAGAGGAAGGAAGCAAGAAGGGAAGTAAAAAGCTATAAACTGTAGATATGATGGCTTGAGGTCCTGGGAAGCCTTGCGTCTCGGCCATTAGGGAGCCTGCCCTAGATCCTAGTCTGCATATGGGACGAGGACAGACTGCCTCCTGGAGCTCTTGCCATAGAAAGAAAACCATGGAAAAATTTGAACCCTGAGAGATGCAGGCATAACAGGGACTCCAGGCCTGATCAGTGTATATCTGCAGAACAGGGTATGTCACTAAGGGACAAGCAAACTTGCTTCTGTGCCCATTTCAGTCACACAGGCTCCCTGAAGTTAACCAACAGGTAATATATACCTATTTTTCGCAAAACTCTATCTAAATGTACAGTACTTTGTGCAATTTTTACTGTAATCTGTATTGTACCACAGCATGTAAACGTTAGACATGTTGGGCAGTCCAGTTGTAATCAAGTCCTCTGGCTTAGTAGGGCATCCTGTAAAAATATCTTCAAATAAATAAATTGTGACACCACCCCACTTTCTTTCAGAAAAAGGAAAAAAAAGCACCTGACTCCTTCCTGTGCCCATTTCCAGCAGAGGTATGTGCGCTGTCGCTGCCATGCCATTGGATTTGGCCATACCCTCAATGCCCCCAAACTGGCGGAAGGAGTCACTGTGCTGCCATTCATTGCAGTGAGTGGAACAAAATAGGTTATTGACTTGGTACCCGAGGCACAGATTAAAGCCATCAGATGTGAGTTTGGAATTCTTAGTTATCTACAGGGACTCTGATACCATACGTTCAAAAACATGTATTGGTTTAATTATTTGTGTGTTTAAGAAATAGATTATTTTAGTTTAGTTGTTTGTGTTGACTGGGAAAGGAGGGCTAGAATGTCATTGGAGTGGGTAATGGGGTTTCCTAACAACTGGAAATTATTGGGTAATAGGGGTGAACTACATAATATATTCCTAATAACAATACTGGCCTAAGCCAGCCCATCAGACAAACAGGCTAATACTACAGCCATGGAAGCAACAAAAGGAAACACAAAGGGAGGTACTAGCTGGGGAGGCATGGAGGGAAGGCATAGGGATCAGGATGGGGGGGAGCTGGTACAGGCGGGACATCAAAACATGGAAAGCCATCTGTACAAATGCCCGGAGCCTGGGAAACAAGACCCCAGACCTTGTGGCCTTGATGGTGGAGGAAGACGCAGACGTTGTCACAGTCACTGAAACATGGGACACAGGAAACCATGAATGGGATGTTACCATACCAGGGTACACAATCTTCAGGAGAGACAGGGAGGGCAAAAAGGGTGAGGGATGGCGATGTACATCAGAGAGGGGAGCAAGGCAATGGAGTTAGGGGGATGACCAGAAGGAGAAGAGGCATTGTGAGTCACATTAGAGACTGGAAATGGCACCACCACCATCCACACTGGAGTTGTCTACAGACCTCCAGCACATGGGGAAGAAATAGACAGAGTATTAGTGGAAACCATACACAAAATGGCAGAGAAAGGGGAGGTGTTTCTGGTGGAGGACCTAAACATACCAGATGTTAAGTGGAACACGTATGCAGTAACCACTGCCAAGAGCAGAGACATCTTGGATGCCTTGGAAGGAGCGTGGCTCAGACTGTTGGTAAAGGAACCAACATGGGAGGGAGCAATATTAGACCTGGCTCTCACAAATGGTGACAGAATAATGGCTGTATCAGTGGGCAGCCATCTAGGGTCCAGTGATAACCATACAGTGTGGTTACAAGGCTAGAGTCAAGCCACTCAATCGTACAGGTTCTGGACTTCAAGAAGGCAGACTTTGCAAAAATGGAAGAACACCTCCGGAGAATCCTGGCCGGGGGGGTGGAGGAACAGTGGGAGAAACTTAAAGGAGCCAAGCAGAAATAACAGGCCTCTATGTAACGCTAGTAAACAAAGCAAAAAGAAAGAAAAAAACACTATGGTTTTCAAAAGAAGTGGCAGGGAAGGTTAGGGGAAAAAAACAGGCATTTGGAAAGTACAAGGAAACACAGAGGGAGGGAGACAGGGAAATGTACCCAACAACGCAGAACGAGGTGGGGAAGGCAGTCAGGTGCACAAAGGCGCAAACTAAAGAAAGGATAGCAAAATCAGTAAAAGAAGGTGACAAAACCTTCTTCAGGTATATCAGGGAAAGGAAATAGACCAATGGATGGTTTGTGAAATTGAATAAGGTGGGGGGACAGAGGGGGACCTAGAAAAAGCAGAAATTTTAAACAAATATTTCTGCTCTGTATTTACAAAGGAAGGGGAAGGTGAGGGACCAAAATTAGGGGGTAGAAACACACACAGGGGGGAGTGGACACCAGTCTATTCACAGAGGAGAGAGTCCTAAAGGAACTCTAGAAACAAAAAGTGGACAAGGTAATGGGACCGGATGGGATACATCCCAGAATACTGAAAGGACTCAGGGAGGTACTAGGGGCACCACTGATAGCCCTATTTAACAAATCACTAGAGGAGGGAGCGGTACCAAAGGACTGGAGGAGGACAAATGTGGTACCACTACACAAAAGTGGGAGCAAGGTGGAGGCTGGAAATTATAAGCTGGTCAGCTTGACCTCAGTGGTGGGGAAAATCGTGAAATCCATGTTAAAGGAAAGGATTGCGGCATACCTGGAAGCTAGTGGGGCACAAGAACTGAGGCAACATGGATTCACAACAGGGAGATCTTGTCAAACAAATCTAATAGATTTCTTTGACTGGGTAACCAGGGTGGCAGATCAGGGAGGGGCGATGTACATGGCCTACCTAGATTTTAGCAAGGCATTTGACACCGTCCCACATAGTAGGCTAGTAAACAAGTTCCGCAGTCTTGGAGTAGGTCCCAAGGTGGTACACTGGGTCCAAAATTGGCTGAGCAACAGGATACAGAGGGTGGTGGTGGTAAATGGGGTTGAATCCCAGGAGAGGGGGGGGTGACAAGTGGGATGCCACAGGGCTCAGTTCTGGGGCTGGTCCTCTTCAGTGTCTTCATTGGTGACATTGCGGAGGGGCTGGAAGGGAAGGTAAGCCTCTTTGCAGATGACACTAAGATCTGCAGTAGGGAAGACATTCCAGATGGGGTGGAAAAAATAAGAAGAGACCTAGGCAGATTGGAGGAGTGGTCAAGAGTGTGGCAGCTTAAATTCAATACAAAAAAGTGCAAAGTCATGCACTTTGGCCACCAGAAATCTTGGAGAGGAATACAAAATGGGGGGGATATTAACAACAAAACTGGAAAGGAACCTGGGGGTAAACATAACAGATGACCTGAAGGTGGCCAAGCAATGTGAAAAGGCAGTGGGGAGGGCCGGAGGTATGCTGGGGTGCATAGGGAGGGGCATCACCAGTAGAAAACAGGAGGTGATGCCACTGTACAGACAATTGGTCAAGCCACATCTGGAATACTGTGTTCAATTCTGAAGACCACATCTCTGGAAGGACATTGACAAAATGGAGGCAATCCATAGAGAAGCAACAAAAATGGTGAAAGGAATGCACCAGAAAACATATGAGGAATGTCTGAAAGACCTCAACATGTATACCCTGGAGGAAAGGAGGGAGATTGGGTGGGGGGGGATATGATAGAGACATTCAGGTACCTCAGGGGAATCAACAAGGTCCAGGAGGGCAGCATCTTTCAAAAAAAGGATGTGCAAGAACAAGGGGTCACAATATGAGGCTGGGGGGGAGGCTCAGGGGTAATGTGAGGAAGTATTTTTATCACAGAAAGGGTGGTGGATGCATGGAACAGCCTCCCAGCAGAGGTCGTAGAGGCTAAAAAGTTTGGTGAGTTCAAGGATGCATGGGATAGACAGAAGGCAACACTAATGGTAGGAAAGAGAGGGTAAGCTGCTGATCATTTAGGATCTGGAGTTTAACTAGGTAGGGAAATGGGCAGACTAGGTGAGCCAGATGGTCCTTATCTGCCGTCAGAATCTGTGTTTCTATCAGCACAGTGGTAGGCTTACTGCTTGTTACACTGACAACCTGTGTTTGGAAACTAGCCTAGGATGTTGGGGGCGACTGTGGAAGGAGGACTGAGCATTCCACAGGATACTCTCCTCCAGGGAGGGAGGGATGAATTCTGCCGCCACCTGGGTGACCACAGGTGACAGTGCAGATGGAGGAGCTTGGAGGAGGGTAGACACAGCTTAGCTTTGGAGTGCAGCCCCACAATTCCGTGCACGTCTGCACCTCATAGCCCTTGCCACCTGCATCCGTGAGGGCTAGGAGTAACTAAATTGAAAACAACAGAGCACAAAATGGCTCTTTCATGATTGGGGGCTCCACCCCCCCCTCCAACTGGCGTCTGTCCTCTGCATTTGCGGATCAGAGGGGTCACTTCCCTGCCAAGCCTCTCAACAGAATCCATGCCCTGTGAACCCCAGAAGGACAGGGAGGTCCCAGAGAAGGAGGTGGATGGTGCTGGATGGTTGCAGTTCAGAGGTGGGCAGCTCTGGTGACAAAAGGGGTAAAAAAAAAATGAAGGGCCTAAATTGTGCTTTGCCAAAAAAGTGCACTGTTGTTGCATGAAACATCGACTGTTATGGAATAGCTGTTTTCTGGGAGTTTGCACATTAAATATTGGCACTTTATCCTGTAACTACCAAAGGTAAGACTGTTTCGTTACTCCTTGTACTGTGAGCCTAGCTGTTTGGTACTGGTCTCAGTTGTGCTGCCTGTTGGAGTCCTTCTGTTCTGGGAAAGCTCCCATTCTATTATTTTACCTTCTTTTGCCATTTTATATACATAGTTGACACTGTCTTGTACCTTTGAGAACCTTCACGCCTGTTAGGCTCATCTGCCCCACATGCTTTCAGGATATGATACCATTTCCAGGGGTAATAGAGTCATAAAAATCCCCCCCCCCGATGAAAAACCGCATTCATGTCGCTCTGTTTTAGTTGATAACAGTGTAGGTTAGCCAAGGGTCATCAATGACAAGAAACCCATGTAAAACTAAGACACTTTATAAAACATTTCTTCACCCATCCTATCATGTCACCATATTGCTGCACCACTGCTCTGAAGATTAGTATCAAACTGGACTCCACAGAAAATAGACAGTAGCTATTTGAGATAGTTGATTTCAGCCAGTTTGGACATTCCAAATTCAGTGTATTTGGATAAGGTCATTTTAAAAGAAGTAAGGTTTTAGGGGTGGTATTGCATTAATATACTGTCCCTAAAAATGAAATTTGACCTGCTAAATTACATAAAGTTACTGTAAACAGTACCCCCCCCCCCCCTCCATCACTTCATGTAACATGCTGTAGGCCATTGAGATCGGATACTATATAATGAAAACTAGAAGTGCCATCACGTGATCCCCTCTGATCATTTGCATAACAGTTCCATAAAAATCGTATAGGCAACTTGCATACGGCATTGTGAAAGCCCTTGTTTTGTCTCATGATGACCTCTCTCGTTTTTAAAGAGATCTACCAAGTAAACTAAAGTTGGATTTGCGCCTGCTGGATTGGTGCCTTACCACTTAGAAATTATTCTGCTGTTGATATTTCCAAAAATACTCCAGAAGGTTTCAAGTTATATCCCTCGTAATATTACCCCCACTGGGTCTCTCCTACTTCCTGGTTTCTGTGGCTGCCCACACTCTGCCCCCTGCGCTCTGCAAAGTTATGACGAGACGCCAGGGAGAGTGCGGGGATGAGCTCCATTATAGTCTATGGGGGTGCCTTTCGGATCGTTTTTCTATATTGTAATGGGCAGTTGGTGATGAAACATGGACACCGACCTCACAACACACCCAAGGCATGTGTTAATCCACATTATCAGCATACCCAGTCATGCGTTAATACTTACTTAACCAGGATAACAGACAGTATAACACAAATTCATGGACATGGTATTGGATGTGCATTAAACACCATGTGACCATCCAGATAAGTACATAAAGTGAAGGTTTACCTCTGGAACAGGGTTTTTCAGTTTTCATAATTCCCAAAGCATGTTACGCCAAGCCACAAATGAAGGGGTTCATTTGAGTTCTGTTTAGAAAGACCACTGTGGGTCTGCAAAGTTGAGCTGATATGATAGACAGCAAGGCCTTTTTCTGCTGGCTGCTGGCTCAGTCATGTGTTCATATGTACCTTGAATAAACAGATGAACATTTGTTTTTGGGTTGCTTGATTGATGTGTAAATTGGATGAATGGAGTACATTATGTATATATGAATGGTGAACGGTATGAGGCCATTACATTCCAATCTTGTTTACTTGCATTGATATTACAATCCTTTCCAAGCAGGGAAAATTGAGAAGTTATCTCTTTGAAAGGAGTATATTTTTTAGATAAAGTGCAAGCAATTTATGGATTTACATGACGCATCTTCGAACACAATGTTAGGGGCACAAACAGGTAGAGAACCCAGATAGGAATTCAGTGTAGAACTTTGAATTTTGATCTCCGTGAGTAAGTTAATATGGCCAGAAATTTAAGAAGGATTCCATAGTCAGGTCTGATGGCACTGGTTGGTAGTGCCCAGAACTGTGACATGGAGAGACCCAGGAGGGCTGCAGTCGCCCGGTCAGCAGCACCTCCTATATTTTGTGGAAAATCTCAGTGTTGTGTGTGACCATGCAACTTTGTCTCCCCCCTCCCCCAACAGGCTAGCATGGGCATATTTGCATCGACAAACTGCATCATGGAGAGGTGGGCGGGATGTGGGTGAAAATGACCTGCCTGGCCATTAATGATGGTCGATCCCCACACCACACACACATACAGAGCACACCAATTGGTCGTGCTTCTCTTGGGCAGCCCCTCTGCACGGCTGACTCATGGCTTGTGCTGTGCTGGAAGGGTTAAGTTGCAGGACACTGTCAGTGACAGCTGAAGTCTAGATGAGGAAAGCTGCAAAAAGGAGCCGTGACAAGGCAGTAACAGTGAGGGCAGGATAAGCCAGACCGAACAGGCAGGATCCAGTGGGTGTCAAGTAAGGAAGGGTACAAACATAGATTAAAAATAAAAAAATAAAACAGTTTCCAGATTAAAATCCATTGGGTCCAGTAGCCGCCGTATGGTGTCGGAACCATCCATTGCTGAACCCGATCCAAGATGGCCAGCCGGACTCAACGAGTATTAAAGGATCTTTGTATTGTAGGATTTTGTGAACAAAGCTGGTTTTGCATTTCAGAACATTTGTTTTATTATTATTTTACAAGGTATTCATGTGAGATAGCCCAATTAAGATCTGACATGTCATTTTCAGTGGATAACTGCTCAGAGACCTCAAACAGGGAGGGGAGGTTTGTCAGTAGACTTGCATCCTGGTTATGCATCTAACTAGTGGCCTTTTTAGGGCTCAAACACAGGTTCTCATGATTTACCGTTTCTTGCCCTGGACTACAGTATTTCTGTACCTTTGGTGTGACTGTAATGAACTGCTGGGCTTAACAAGCGGGCTCTTTCTCAATGGACAAATTGGCATTTTACCGCAGCTACGTTTATGGATGAATTTTGCCGGCGCAGATGGTGTCACTGTGTCAGCCAGTTTTGCCTGGAAAACATTTCGCAATAGGGCTTTTTTTTGGATCAATTCACAGTAAACCCAGTGGCACTGTTTATATACACAGGACACACTTCATTATGCACTAATGAAGTACTGTATAGCAGTAAATATTAGCACCTGATATATTTAGCGTGATGACTCCAGTTGTACATATTAGCGCCTGATATATTTAGCGCTCAGTGCTCACTGCTGCAGTACAGTTAGCATGGCAGATTATATTAGTGGTCTGTTTACATTAGCGGTTCTTTGCTTTCAGCTAATATAGCTAATATAAACAGAAAGCTAATATAATCTGCTATACAGCGATATGCAATAAATAAAGATCACAGGCTCACTTTAACAAGTTCTGCATTCAGCTTTGTCTGCATGGATGTTTCCAGCTAACAATGCATATTTATTCAGGGTTTTAAATTAAGCAGTAAAGCACAATAAGGTCTGTGTTATCGTGTAATAACGTCACATGGGTTGAAGCACGAGGTGAAGCTGAGTGCTTCTACCACTCCAGGAGTGACGTTATTACATGGTAACTCACTCCTTGGAGTGCCTTATTGCAATTATGCAATGGCTCGATGTTATACAAAATAAAATAAAAAAATGTTTGAGTAGATTTTTAGTGAGGCAGTATATCTTTGTTTTGGGGGGGAAAAAAAAATCATCCTCCAACAAATCCATACAGTGATGTTATTGTATAATATCATCACTGTCTCAGGCACACACTGACCAATCAGAGTCCAGGAAATTTTCTTGCCATTGTATAATAGCTGGTATAGCATAGCAAAACGATATGCAAAATAGTGGGTAATGCTAACCATTTCCAAAGATACATAGCAGTAGACTGCTACCATTTTTTCAGTGAGTCTGTGGCACACTAGATAAAATTAGTAAAATTACACATATTTTTTAACTTTGATAGCCATTCTGTGTCAAACGTTATGCATTTTTACAGCTGATTAGTGCTTTCATGTATAAAACTTCTAATCAATTTTTTTGCCTTATTTAATACCCTGGTATTTGAAGTGTTAATGAAGCCATTTCAATGCACAAAATCCATAGCTAGTAGATATGTGTGTCTGGCTTTCAGTCACTGCCAACCTGAGCTTACTTATTTATTTATGTGACCTTGTCAGCACCAGTACAGCCTAATTTAGGTGCATCACCTAGTTGTCAAGAGGGTCCTATGGTGGGATTTAAAAGCAGCAGCAGCAAATTTACAAAAACATTAGTGTCACTAAATGACAACAAATACTAAATATACAGTACATATGCTGTATAATGATGTATGGGTAACTACAGTACACACAACCAGACTGTGTTTCCATCAAGGGTTTCAGATGACTTTATTGACCCTGAGAGCGAAGCTCGAAATGTCTCTATGATGTCTTCTCACCCCGCGATGAAAACATCAGCCTTGTTGTGTGTGGTTGACCACATATGATTTTGTATAGTATATGTATGTTTTATTTCATTTACCTCCTTCCTAACTCTGTCTTGAACTGCGGTCAAATAAACAAAACATAGAAAGTAACTGGATAAGATTAAACACATTTAATGTGATTTAAGTAATAACTACATAAGCTGTCCACATTTCTAGTAGTTCATCTTTTAAAGGGAACATAAACCCTGTTGGTTCACATTTTTAATAACGTTGTAAATTTGGGCAGATATTGAGTCCTAAATTTACCTTCATGGAGATTTCGTCACACAGTGTCTTGGTGGAGTTATTGAAATTGAACACATTTAAAGCTATTGGACTGGATGGCATTCCTTCTAATTTATTGAAGTTTGCCTCCCAGAGATTGCTTTTCCATTGGCATATTTATTTAATTTTTCTGTCGAGACGGGTATTTCCCTAATGCCTAGACACAATCAAAGTAGTTCCAGTTTTCAAAGTGGGGGGGGGGTTAAAACTGAATTTGGTAACTATCACCCTATTTCTTTGTTACCTCAGGTGTCAAAGATCTTTGAAAACATTGTTAGTGCCCAGATCTCTGGATATCTGGAAACAGAGGGTCTTTTAAATGGAATGCAGTCAGGGTTTCCCAGGAGGGAGCCCCGATCCTTCAAACCCAAACATACAAATACAGCTGAATTCACCTAATCGGGACGGCTCTGTGGACCACCAATTGTCCCGATTAAGCGACCGTGCCAATTAAGAGAAGCTGTCATTTGAACCATTTTTTTTTCGCCATTGTAGCGCCTGATGTAACACCCGCTCATACACCCACTAATGTACCTCGTACCCCCCTGTCCCATACACAGAACACATAACAAACAAAACATGCAGTTTAAGTGACTCACAGCTCCTTTGTGGAGACTTTTGTTTCAGATTAAAAGGCAACTTTATTAAACGGGCGTAATATTTTTCAGTGCTGTGCTGTATTTTAAAATCACTTAGCTTTTGTTCCATGTGTGACAAAGAAGTCAGTGATCTTGCTCCGTCTCGCTTCTGCCCAAGTTGCTGGTGGACAATGCTCTCAAGTTTGAATAATGTCTCCCATAGCTCCATTTGGCTGTTCTGAAGGCACCAATCTCTCAACGTGCTAGCGTGTAATAGCGCTTCTGAACTTGTGACATTTATGGGGGGAGGTTCATCATCCTTGTCAGTCGCTGTGGCACTGTTTGCATTTTTTTTTAACGACGAGCAGATGTCATCGACAGTGCAGTCCCCCTCTGTATTTTCACCTTTGTGCGATACAAAACTGCTCCTTACTGCTCACAAGGTAATTTTAGTGATTTCAAACACCTACTGATTGGTGCTAATTGGAGCTAATTGACAGTAAAAAGCTCTGAGCAGGGCCAAAATCATCCCATTTAAATGAACAGAGCATCCCCATTAAAGAGAAATGGCAGCCATAGAACAACACGGACTTAAAATTGGTGCCCTAGCAATTGTCCTGATTAAACGGTCGTCCCGTTTAAGCGGGTCCCCTATAAATGGCGCCAACTGTACTTGGGAATGTGGCTCGATGAGTCCTTAAATTGGGCAGCTCATATCAATAGTGTTGTAACTAGTGTAGGAAGAAAATTGGGTGCTTTGTATCGGGTTAGACACTGTATGAGCACTGAAACTGGGGAGAAAGTGGTACATTCGGTGGTTTTGCCCATTTTACATTATGAGGATTTTATTTATGCCAGTGGAAAGCAAACTGATTTGGATAGGATTGATGTATGTTTTGGTAGATTACCCAGATTTATCCTTGAAACTGATAGGTTTACTCACAAATGTTTATTTATTTATTGAATTTTGGTGACCGGGTAGGCCCACTGGGCCCCGGAGGTCCCTTTTTCAGGGGTGACCCGGGTGGAACAGTACATGACATGAAGGACAATGGAGCAATATACAGCCATGTACAGCAATATACAACAGTATACAGGCTGAGGTTTACAGTAAGCCACAGCTTTCAATCCATGAGGTTTACAGTAAGCAACTGCTTTCAATCCATGAGGTATCACTTCGTATTTATGGGTCATGGATGTCATAAGTATCTAACTGCTTCTCCTTATGTGCATTTGCTCCTGCTCCAGCGACATACAATTGATGAGACAGTACAGAGAGTTCGATAGATAACATTCCTCTAAGATGCATAGGGTATTTTTCTGTGAGCGTGAGTTGGGGTAAGTGCAGACTGTGCAGTGGGTAGAGTTTAAGTATGGTAGAGAACGCTGACGCAGGTCATTATTTAGAGTTGGGTACCGTTTAATCGCCTCCAATGGCTGAGACCATCTGAATATAGACAGGAGCACTTGCTTGCCTTTATGTATAGATGTTGGTTGGGAACCCTGCACCCATATATTGATGTAGCGATCCCACGACAAATCAAATTATGTTCATTATGAGCTTTATATGGCCCAGAGTTTGTTGTACCGAGGTATAACCTAGAGATTGGTAGACATGCTGTCTTTTTTAGAGGCCCAATGGCATGGAATAAGATCCCAGCTGATATTAAATCTTGTAAGGGGAAACTACCCGGCCGGAATATTAGGGCATGGTTTAGACGATACGTTATTAATGATAGGAATTGTTGTCAGTAGTGAAGAATATTTATTATTTAAGATAATTTAACCTGTGTTACTTGTATGTTTGCCTTTATTTGTACATGATGCAGAATACTGCATGTATAGGACCTCATTGTAAATGAGCCTCGGCTCAATTGAGTACATCCTAGTTCGTATAACTATATGAATAAAACTTTTAAATGAAAATAAAAAATGAAATGAAATTGTGTGCTGAATCACCCCAGTGTATTGTTTGTGTGTTTGTTTTAAAATATTTCTTATTTTTCTTATGTTGAGCCTCATATTGACGCAACCTTTTCCCCACTCTGTGTTAATTTTTTAATTACTTAGCTGATCTGGCACCTGGTGACTTCAGATGAGCTGAAGACTACAACGAAGAGGAACCCAGTGACATCAGCTTAGCTTTTATATCCTCAGCAATCCGTAGCTTCGTGTCTGCCTTTGCCCACCTATCTGACACCCTTGCCTCTTTGAGTCTAGTGTGATATTCCTGCCATTCTTCCTCCCCCTTCTTTCTCCTGAATCTAGTGAAGGCCCTTCAGTTCACTCTCACAGCCTCCCACACCCCCATTGAAATCCAGATTGGCTTTTTGTGCCTTTTTTTTAGTGACTTTCCTTGCACTATATTTGGTCATCTTCAGAAGTGCCCTTGCCCTGTTAATCCTACCCCACTGTTCTTCTACCCCCTTGATCTGGTCTGCTTCCACTGATCTCTTTGTAACCAGTTCTCACATCTGGCCAAAAACCTTCTCGTTTGTGGTTCTAAACCACTGTCTTTGACGGGGGAGGCATTGTTCCCCATTGCCAGTGTGAACCATATACTGTTGTGGTCACGGGACCCCAAAGATTCCCTGATTGTACCCTTCCCCCCTCCTTCTTCACCCCCTACCAATCTGGCTTTTGCAAATCGCACTCTACTGTCACCTCCCTTCTAAGACTCACTGATGCTATCCTTACCGGTATGGACAATGGCCACATCACCTCAGCCATCTTCATCGACCTGGCCAAGGCATTCAACACCGTCTCCCATACTCTGCTCCTATCTAAACTAAAAGCTACTGTCCTCTCCATACCTGCCTCTAGCTGGTTTTATGATTAGCTGGTAGGCAGGCACCACTCTGTAAAAATCGCCTCCCACATCTCTAGCCCCCTACCAGTCACTGCCGACGTCCCCAAGGCTCAGTCTTGGGTCCGCTGCTTTTCTCCGTATTTTT
This sequence comes from Neoceratodus forsteri, assembly GCA_016271365.2. Lineage (NCBI taxonomy): Eukaryota > Metazoa > Chordata > Ceratodontiformes > Ceratodontidae > Neoceratodus > Neoceratodus forsteri. The sequence goes on from CM057456.1 coordinate 351,884,202, forward strand.
AAATGATCTTTCATCAGCATGCCTTCACTCGTCCATCCAGATGTACGCAGATGACACAGTGCTGTATGCCATGGGCCCCTCCACAGGTGCTGTGGCTAATATACTCCAGCAGAATTTCAGTGCTATCCAGCATTGGTTCCGTTCCAATCAGCTGTTCCTAAACCCAAAAAAGACTGTTTCGCTAGCCTTCAGCTCACAGTCAAGACTCTCTCGCCAAGCCGCTTGCCCCCCCCCATCTTAACTTTGGACAGGACTCACCTGGAAGTCTGCACCACCTTCAGATACTTAGGTGTCTGGCTCGACCAGCACCTAGATTTCTCCATCCATATCGATTCCATCCACAAGAAACTACTCCCTAAACTCGGCACCCTATATCGAAACAAAGGTTGCATCCCCCCTCCAGCCCAGAAGGAAATTATTCAAAAGATGATTCTCCCACTACTCGACTATGGTGACATAGTTTACGGCACTGCTCCCTCCTCCTCCCTAACCAGCCTGGACACACTCTTACACTCCTTCTGTCGCTTTATCCTGGACTGTCAGCAAACAACCCACCATTGCACCTTGTACAGCTCCCTGGCCCTGCCATCCCTCCAGGACCGCAGACAGACCCACTGCACTAGGACCGCAGCCAAATTCTGGTCCCAGTCCCTTTCCTCCTACCTGGCATCTGTCCTCTCACCACAACCTCCTCCTGCCTACTTCCTCAGAAGCACGGACCCCAGGCTCCTCCATGTCCCCTTCATGCACACAACCAAAGGTCAAGCCGCCTTCAAACACGGAATACCCAAGGTCTGGAATGCCTTGCCTGCCAATATCAGACACCACTAACCCCCATCACCTCAACCTCCTCCTCAGCACCCACTTCGCCACCAGCTGCTCTTGCTTTAGCTAGCTCCCATCATGAACCTTCCCCTAAGGGTCACTGTTTACCTACCTACCATACTGTGTTTCCAGGCTGTAAATTGTAAATTGTGAAATTGTATCCAATTGCTTTTCCCCTACTCCTTGTATTCTACCTGCCTATTGTCTACTGTTGTCAGGTATATCTCCACATGTGTTGTATCACTATTGGGATTTGTCCACCAGGATGCATCTGGAATCGAGCAACCCTGCTCAGCATGCCTTCCTAGTAAAACTTGTAAATAAATAAATAAATATCTGAATTGATGAGTACCAGGTCAAGTATGGCACCCTGCCATGTGGGATCCCTGATCAGCTGTACTAGTAAAGCAGTCCTGCAACGTATACAGCAGTGCTTGACTCCTGTGCACTTTGCCACAGGAATATGCCAGTTGATATCTTTCAGGCTGAAATCCCCACCCCCAACAACCACTAGACCCCCTTTTGCTGCTCTCCTCCTGACTTCTTCCTCCAGCTGCCTGTCCCCTTCTTCTTTCTGCCCCAATGGTCTGTAGACCACCCCTCACTTAACCTTCTTTTCAACAGCTAACATCAGCTTCACCCACATAGATTCCCCTCCCCCACTCTCCTTTTTCATGGTCCCATCTTCTGTCACCCCAGTTACCCTGTCTCTTCTAAGCAGAGTGTACCCCAGAACTGCCAGATTCTAACTGCTGTTCTCACTAGCCCATTTCTCAGTGATGGACACTAAGAATAACTTAGACTTCTTGGTCTGACTTCATGGCAGTTAGGCAAACCATCATCTCACACCTACATTACTACCTCCTCCCTTACTTAATCCCCTCCTAGTGCCATCCTCTCTCTTCCTAACCTGTCCATTAACTCCTCCACTAGCTGGACTGTTTCTTCCCATACTTTTTCTCTGTCTCTCATCAGAATCATGGTATCCTAGAAATCTGATGGCAGAAAAGGACCCCTCTGGCCCATGGAGTCTGCCCTTCACCACCCCCACTCGTCACCTTTGTCAGGTGCCCCCCCGGCCCCCAGTGGTCAACCCCTTATGTCTGTCCCATGTCCTCTTGAAACCCATCACTGTTTCAGCCCCCACCACCTCCTCAGGTAGTTTGTTCCTGGACTCCACCACCCTCTCCATGAAGTAACGCCCCCTCACATTGCCCCAAATATTCCTCCTTCTAATCTTAGACTATGACCTCTAGTTTTAGCACCCACTTTTGTTGTAAATAAGCTCCCCTCCCTCACCTTATTAATCCCTTTCACATACTTAAATGTCTCTATCATGTCCCCCCTCTCCCTTCTAGTCTCCAATGGGTACTGATCCAATTCCCTCCACCTCTCCTCATATGGCTTCCCATGCATACCGTGCACTATCTTGGTTGCCCTTCTCTGAACCCTTTCAGTCCCATCTATGTCCTTCCATAGGTGAGGTCTCCAGAACTGAGCCCCATACTCCAGGTGAGGCCTCACCATAGTTTTATAAAGAGGCATCACTACCTCCCTCCCTCTGCTAGTTATGTCCCTCCCTGTGCACACCATCATTCTGTTTGCATTGCCCACCACTTTGCTGCATTGGTTACCTACTTTAAAGAGCAGTTTCCTAGTAGCTGCTCCCCCCAACGTAGTTTATAACTGACCTAGCCAGGAGTTCTCTGCAGAAATCATTCAGTGAAATGCTCCAGTGTTAAAAAGTTTTATGCTCTGTAATTTTTGTTTTGGATCCCGCTGAGAAAAACACACCTACTTCCCAACACCAAAGCCATGCCCCCACGCTGGCCCACGCAGCCCATTTTGTGATGTCACAAAATGAAGATTGCATGTGCATGCTCCACCAAGTTCTATGGGGTTGATATTTCTATACATTATTATACCATTTACAGTTGCAATTTTCTGTCAGCCTTCTTCCAGTCACTTGGCACCCACCCACCCACGTTTAGCTAACCCTGCCACTGCAGATATCTCCTGATTCTATTTCCATTTCTGGGGGAGCCTCTGCTTAGCTAGGTTCATCCTGAACCTGCCGCCTACTAGGGGGTTCCCAGCATCAGCCTCCTTCAGTTTGAAAGACTAAAGGGAATGGTAGCTCATGTCATGCAGCGGTAATGTCACAACCTATAAAGCTGGCAACCTGGAGTCTAATCCCAGCTGGGGCTTTTACATTATGAGTTACTTAAATAAAAACTGAATGTCACTGACAGGGGGCATTTTTACTATTACCAGATCAATGCTCAGGTACATTGTGGGGCTTACCTCCCCTCAGGCGGTCAGAGGAAATGAAAGCTGTGTACACACTCCCACTGAAAAGACCAGAAACATTTCAGTTCCTCCGTCACATAGAGGTGGAGGAGCGAACAGTGTGCTGCCTGGATAGTTCACACACACAGATGTAAACCATTTAAAATCTCGAAAACACCCACACTGGTGCAGAGGGGAGTGTAACTATAGTCATAGAATGTTCAGAAAGCCTATCAAGGAGCAGCGTAATTACTGAAGGGGCCAAATGCAAAGGACACTATGTAGCATTACAAAATGTATTAAAAATTATTCTTTTAAGGGAAAAACAATAGAAGTTGCAGGGAGGGAGGGAGGAAGGGAGGGAGGAAGGGAAGGAGGTTGGTTTTCTGCCCATGATGCCGATAATCCAGGTTCAGAAATGAATCCAGGACAGCAGGGGTCAGCTGGGGGAAGGCAAATCAGGCATTCTATAGGACGTGCTCCTCCTCCGGGAAGGAAGGACAGCATTCTCCGCCTCGATACTGCTATCTGGGTGGACCATAGGTGATGGTGCAGCTGCAGGAGCTCATGGGAGGGAGGATGTAGTCTGGAGCCCCGCCACACAGTTGCATGCATACCACAGAACCTTAGTTGGCTGTGTTCTGAGTACCAGGAGAAATAAAAGAGGAAAACCTTTGGAGCTTGGCATCACGCCCTGCCATTCCATCTGCCCACCTTCCTCTGCATATGATGGACCTGGCAGTTCATACCCAGTTGACCCGATGAGGAGGGATATGCACCTGAGAAGTAGGTGGATGGGGCTGGGTGATGGCCTAAGGCAGAGGTGTGTAGCTTCAGTGACTTGGGAATAAACAGCAAAAAAAAAAAAAGACAACAAGGAGTCATATGAAAGAGTAGATATTTAGAATTCTCCCGTATTTTTTTAATCTTATTGTACAGTGTGTGACGGAACACTCTCCATGCTTGATAGGGTTAGTGAGGAGCAAAATGGGGACAGCCCTCCAAATGTAGGACAGCTGAGATGCAGTGATTTCAGAAATGTCTGTTCCTTGAGACTTCTGAGGGAAAGGGCTGAGTTTTGGTCACCCCTGTCTAGTTTTTGGGCCCAGGCTGTCCTAGCCAAATAGATCATCTGATTGAGAAAATGCCGTCTCTAGTCTCCTGGGAGAAGTGGGAACTCCCTGTGCAGTATCTTGTTGCATGACTTGTGGCGGTGCACTTGGTTATGCTTTAGCAGCACTAGGTGAGTACTGGACTGGAACAGGGAGGGTTCAATCCAGTCTGAAACTGTCAGTGCTAGAGATTAAAGGGCAGGTCAGCCATGGGCTATGGCACTTGGCAAACGTTTTATTTTTCATTTAAACAAGATAAGCATGAAAATAGATTTAACTGGTATACAAAAAAGAGAGTGTGAGCTGCCTGTTGTGAGTATAGCTTGGTTGTATGACAAGAGGCTCGTGGTTCTCAGCTGATGCTGCAGGGCAGGCAGTTCGATCCAGTTCCATTTTCTTTCCTTTTTTTTTCCCTGGTACACTACCTCAGCTGTTTGCAAAGTCACTTTCAGCAGGTTCTTATTAAGATACTAAACTATGCAGAGTTGCTTTTCTCGATCACCACTTGGTAATTAAGCTACCTAGAGCTAAACCTCAAACACGCCGTCACTGTTATTTCTGCAAAATGAGAGCTAGTCAAGGGGATTGCAACCTAAGTCGTACAGTATGCTTACTTATTATGTCACTAACAGCTTCACAAACAACCCTGTTTTCAATAAAAATCTACTTTCAGTTACCACTGTCAGAACTGTTGCTGAATCAACTCTCCTGTAGCACATTCAGAACTTGTAATGTAAACTACTGTATGTGTGGCATCCAGCCTGTATAAATCCGCGTGTATCATTGATATGTCCCTCCTCAGGCGGGAACGTGGCCATGTTATCCTCCTTCATTCTGCCTCTCCGTCTGACCCCTGAAGGGTTAAAGTTGAAATATTTGCTTGAAATGTCATAACCCAGTACTTAAAAATGGAAATCCTCAAAAATGTGGCAAAATATGGGAGACACTGAGCAGCTGTGACCTTTGACCTAGATACTGTAAGTTCCCATTTTGATGCATTTTCTGAAATGCTGTTCGTCCATCGTTTGACTTTAGACATGCTCACGTTGCAATAGATGTTTACCTAGTGTGCCTCCTCTGCCAGTGCTGGTGCCACTCCATGATCTGCAGGTGGGGAAGGTGTGTGCAAACGCTGGGCTGCCCATGCCCGCACTCTCCTTCTACGCTGAGAAGCTTAATATGTCATCTCCGCAGCACTCTCAGCCCCACTGTATAATCTTGAGGCTCACATTGGAAACCTTGTCTCTCTGGTGACACTGCCCTCTTTTGGGAGCCCGCTTTGACCCATTTGGATTAATACGATGCTTTTCACAGTTTACTAAGCATACGAGCATATGCAGCGTGTGTTCTAGCCCCATATCACACGAGGCTGTGTATCAGGGCAAGTAAGAGCCCTAAAAATAGACTTTCAAGATCCGATCCACAAAAAAAACTCAGCTCCACACATGAATAGCCGTGAAAGTGGCAGTATCTATAACACCCTGCCTTCTTGCTCCATACATGTAACGGACCTCAAGATGGAGTAAAAGCAGACACTGGGCATCCATTCGGATACTTAGATCAGCCTGTAAGTGGTTCCTTTGCTCTGAAAGGACCTTTTTTTAAAAAACAGAAACATACAAACATAGAATTTGATGGCAGATAAGGATCACTTGGCCCACCCAGTCTGCCCATGTTTTCCCCTACCTACAGTATCACCACAGACACTGATCTGTCTCCGGCTCTTTTTCCCCTCCCCTCTTCGTTTTTACTAAGATACCTTTATGCCTGTCCCATGGATTCTTGAACCCCACCACTGTCTTCGCCTCCACCACCTCCACCTCCAGTGGAAGGCTGTTCCAGGAATCCATCACTCTTTCTGTGAAGAAGTACTTTCTCACATCTCTCCTATATCTACCTCCCTCCAGCTTCCTAGCATATCCTCCTGTTCTTGAGCACATTTTTTTTCTGAAAAATACTTCCTCCTCTAACTTATTTACCCCAACGATATATTTAAAGGTCTCTGTCATATCCCCCCTCCCCTCTTCCAGGGTGTATATATTGGGGTCCTTTAGTCTCCCATCACACAGCTTTTGGTGTTGACCCAGCACCATTTTAGTTGCCCTCCTCTGGACCACCTCCACTCTATCTATGTCTTTGTGGTCTTCAGAACTGGACACACAGTATCCAAGGTGGGGTTTTACCAGCGATCTATACAGGTGCATCACCAACTCCCTTTTTCTGCTGGAGATACCTCCTGTGCACCCCAGCATTGCACTAGCTCTCCCAACTGCACACTGTGTAGCCACCTCTAGGTCATCTGATATGATTACCTGCACATCTGTTTCCTGCTTGGTGGCCGTCAATACCACTCCACCCATTCTGTATTCTGCACCCCCCCCAGGTTTCTGTGCCCCAAGTGCATTATTTTGCACTTTTTCATATTGAAACCCAGCTGCCATACCCTTGGCCACTCCTCAAGTTTTCTCAGGTCTCTGCTCATCCCTTCCACTTTACCCCCTCCCAAGTGTCCACCCTTTTGCAGATTTTGGTATCATCCGCAAAGTGGCAGACCTTCCCTTCCAGCTCCTCTACAATTTCACTTATGAAGACATTAAAGAGGACTGGTCCCAGTACTGATCCCTGAGGCAGCCTACTGGTCACCCTGCCTTCCTTAGAGTGAACTCCGTTTACCACCTCCCTCTGTCGCCTATTCCCCTAAACAATTTCTTACCCAGTTTACCACCTCCTAAGCTACCCAGCCTGCTTCCTAGTCTCCTATGTGGAACGGTGTTGAAAACCTTCCTGAAATCTAGGTAGGCCATGTCCACCGATCCACCCTGATCTAATTCCTTGGTCACCCAGTCAAACAAATCTATCAGATTTGTTTGACATGACCCCCCCCCCATGAATCCGTGCTGCCTCGGTTCTTGTAGCCTGTTGTATTCAAGATACTCCACAATCCTTTCCTTCAGCAGTGTTTCCATTAACTTACCCACTTCCAATGTGAGGCTGACTGGCCTATAATTGTCAGCCTTCTCCCTGCTACCACTTTTGTGAAGTGGGACTACATCTACCCTCCTCCAGTCTTCTGGAACCACTCCTTTGGTTTCCAGTGAGCTGTTAAATAGGACTGTCAGAGGTGCAGTACCTCCGTGAGCTCCCTCAATACCCTTGGATACACTCCATCAGGTCCCATTGCCTTGCCCACTTTCAGATTAGCAAGTTCCTTCAAGAATCTCTCCTCTGAAAAATGACTATTGTCCACCTCCCCCCCCCCATGGCTCCTGTTACTTATCTGTGGTTCCTCCCCATCTCCTTCCTCTGTGAACACCAAATAGAAGCATTTGTTCAGAATGTCTGCCTTTTCCTGGTCCCCCCTCTGCATAGTCCCACCCCTTTCCTTTTTAACCTTACAATCCCTCCCCTGGTCATCCTCCTTTTGCTTACATACCTCTGAAATGTCTTCCCCTTTTGTTACCGCCTGGACTGTTCTCTCTTCAGTTTGTGTCATTGTGCTCCTTACTGCTTTCCCTGCTTCCCTCTGCTTCCCCTGATATGCCTTGCTATCTTCTTCCCTCTGCATCTTCTTATGGCTTCTGAGATATTTATAAAAGACCCACAACCCTCAATGCCAGCTCAGAAGGCCTGGGTCAGCCAGTACCAGAGCAGAATGGGATCAGGAAGGTCCACGGAGAGCTAGGGGATACTTTCACTTGGGGGGTGCAGCCCTTACTTCAGGGTCACCTCTAGATAACAACATAGCCCATCACCCCCCCCCCCCCACAAGCACAGATATGGTTATAAAATTGTGTGGGAGCACGTTCCCACCCCCAGACCCAAGCTATCCAAATATTCCTGCAGGTTAGGGAAGTGCAGGCCTTTGTAATGGGCACATTGGGGGCTGTGAGGAAGTGATGGCCACTACATGTGTGGAACAGGATCTCTATATGCCTGCAACCTTCTTGTGCACCCCTAAACAGGTGTTGAGGGCCTCCCAATCTTGATTGCATATGGGCCCTAAAAACAATGCCATTTAATCTCTATTCGTTTGCATTACTAGATCGAAAAGTCTGAAAATCCCTGATTTCCTGTATTTTTTAAATTTTTCCTGGTGGTTGTGAATGTGTGTAAATGTAAACATCCCTGCTGCCACATTCTATCTGTGGCCTGGCTACATATTTTGCCGTTCTGAACATCAGTGCCCCTTGTTTCCCCACATAAGCAACCCTTGTTCTTGGTGCTGGAGATGGAGCAACCCATTTAAATATAGTTCACAAGTGCAAGAATGTGTGCTCTAGCACACTCACAAAAAAAAAAAAGTTTTGTGTATCAAAATGACATTCTACCATTTGAATATCAGATCTTGTGTGTTTAACAACAATCTACAACAACAAAAAAACAGCCAGCGGGTATTATTTATTCATTTGGGTGTTGATAACTGGATCGGTCTTTTAGTGTGCAGATGTCCATTATCAGTGATGATCTGGGCTCTAAACATGCCAATATATACAACACATAATTAGCCTACAGGCAACACACACACACTACAAAAAAGATAAAAAAAATCTCCAACATGATAGGTGCATTTGAACTGATTAAGTGTAATTTCAAAAATTTTTAAAGAGCAAATTATGCAACAGCTCTCAATGCCAGGAAGAACGGAATTCACATTGTTTAATTAGAAAAGTGGATTGAAAGGAAGCATCAAGAAGGTATTAAAAGGGTCACTTATTTACCGTTGTTTCCTATCACTAGGGATGTAAGTTTGTCATGGATGAGGTTTGAATGACTCATTGTTTGTTCATGAAATCATTAGTAAACAGTAGTAAATGTTGTGGCACTGTCATCATTGCTACATTCTGATGACACTAGTGAAAGTCATGGAAGTCCTGAATAAAGATCAAACGTCATGGAATCAATGACGTGTATGACTGCCATGACAAACTTACATCCCTACCTATCACCACTTAGGCCTATAAGACTTTGACAGTAGTCATTCATTAAACATATTATAATTAACTGCTTTGCAGAAGCCTTCCGTCCTTTTTCCCTTCCTGCCTATTACAACGTGACAGATCAAAGCACTGTATCAGGTGTGGAATTTCCAATACTCAGTAGCTTACTACATGGTGCACTTCCTCAGCCTAGCCTATTTTTATATTGTTTGTTTACCTAAGATAGTCCTGCAGAGATGTAATATCTGGTTTTCAGTGAGATCCTGCTGCATCTACCATTTTTATTTCCAGGAGAACAGAAGCACAAGGCGGCTGTGTGTGTCAACAGTAGTTCAGAGCAACTTTTACCATCTTTGGAACATATCCAGGCTTTAACCCTTATCTTAAGCAGGGCAAGTTGAGGATGCTTTTACAAACTGTCAAACAGTTGCCTGCAACACGCTGCACTGGGGTCTGACGGAAGACCAGATGTGTTACCTTCAGCTAGTGCAGAACGTGGCACCATGACTCTCTTCTGACCCTGGTGAAGGTCACACAATATTGTACTTTTTTGCCCTGTAGGCTGCATTGGCTGTCAGTTAGGTGGGAGTCTTATTTTAAGGTTCTACTGTTGGTATTTAAGGCCCTGAGAGAACTGAGCCCTCTCTACATCCGCAAACTGCTAGTTGCCCATCAGGAGATTCTTTTTATTGGGAGACGTTTGCATTCTAGCTGTCAGGGGCTTTTGAAGGTCCACTTAACAAGTTTGAGATCTTTAGGCGATTTAGTTTTCTCTGTTGCTGCTGCCTGCTGATTTTGGACTGTGTTTCTGGGATCCATCTGAGAAGGTCCCCTCCTTCTGAAATTTTTTAAGAGCGAACTGAAAACCTGGCTCTTTAAAGAGGCCTTCCCTATGTAATTGTTAATTGCCTGATTATCTTTATAGAACTTTTGTCACATTATTTGGGGCAAGCGATTTACTACGCTCATGGAATCGCAGACAGAAACACAGAATATGGCTTTTCACCCCAAAACGTATGGAATCCAGTGTGCAAAGTGGCTGATTTGCTATTCTAAAATGTTGCTGGTCTGAAAAAGCCCTATTTAGCAGCTGGGAATGAGAATCTCGCCTGGAGCAAAGTGATAATCTTTTGCCTGGGAAGGAGAATGTTACTTGGAGTGAGACTAAAAATGAAGCTCTTTGCCTTTGCAGCCAGCACCAGACATTGAGAGGGAGGAGACTGTGAGACTTGTTAAGCCTCTCTCCCAAGACTGCAGCATCCTGTCTGTGCTTGCCTACTGACAAAAACTAGTAAAGCTATAACAAGCCGGCCCGTGGCGCTGAGGGTTGAGGCACTGGATGCTACACCATAGCCACTTGACAACCAGGGTCAGGAGCCACCTTGGGTTGCGGGGGTCGCAGGGAGGGAGAGGATCGAAGTCCAGGGACTGCTCTCCTCTGACGGGAAGGGTAGGGTTGTCATCCCGCCTCCTTGGCTGCCCCCTAGTGGAGGCCGCTAAGGCAGCGCCGAGGTCGGGAGACAGCGCGACTGACGTGATTTCGATGCTCTCACATGTGCATGTTCACGCCATGAGGGGAGGGAGGTAGGGGAGAAAACGAAACAAGAACGGAAAAAAAGTAATATGGGGGAAAAAAAAGCCAAGTAACAGGTACACAGACTGTCGGTTTTTTTGTTGTTTTTTTTTGTGAGTTAAGATAACAGATTTGAGGCTGCCTGTTGGTGCCATTAATTACCAAATGCACACGGTACCTTACCTACCTGCTGACTTGATGAACAGAGACCCAGGCCACTCTTAACAGCTTGAGCACACAACAACGCAGCTTACTGTGCATCACAAAGATGCATCTGGGCAGTCACTGTGCTGCAACGCCTGGCTTTTGCAGGCAGCAAATTTCACTAAACAGCAGCACGCTGTGCATGGTGCCCCAGTCCTCTCTACTGAGCACTGCCCATCAGATCTAAGTTCTGAGAAGCTCCTGTTCGTAAGATCAAAGGTCTGCTTAATTAAAGGCCAAAACTGTGAAATAAAACAAAAATGTGTTTTCTTGAATAGTCAGTTGTAATCTCTTTTTGTGGAAACATGGTAAAAACAAAATTTGTGGTTTACTGAAATGGAATTTTCTTAGGCAGGGTATTTGAAGTACTTATGGGGAGTAAATAGTCACTGTGCTAGTAGCTGGCATTTAGTTTGCCACCATTAATTACATGGCCTAAAGCACTCGGGTCCAAAGCCTGCCCTGTAAATGGTGTCCGTCCTATTTTGACTACGTAAAATAATCGAGGTGAACAAGTAATGGGGTGTGTACAGCAGCATTAAAGCAACCCATAACAGGAATAAGTTTCCTAACGAAGGACATTACATTTGCCTTTGGTAGTATTAGTCCGTATCAGCATAAGGTTTAAAATAAAACTCATCTCTAAGGATAGAAACAGCTGAACTTAACATAAACCTAGAGTTTTTAACCAAGTTGACCAGAAGGCGTACCTAAATAACTGCCTTCTTATTATGAACAACTAGCACATGTAACCCCGCACACTTGTTTTATCTTCCTTCTCAATATTTGTATCCACAAGACACTTTTTCCCATGAAAACCTTCTAGTTACATTTTCTATAGATTATGGGGATTTTCAAGGGGGGATCTTGATTTTAGGCTGTGCCTACTATATCCCAAATGGGCCAAAATGACACTGGCTGCTTGTGTCACTTGTTTGATGTATATTGACCCCAAAGTGCCACACTTGGGCTCTTAGGTTACCCTAACCATTAGGCCATCCAAGCGACTACACTCTAAGTTTGTTATGCCCCTTAAACCCCATTATGCCGCACCTAGTCCACACCAGTCTAAAACCTTCTTGTGCCACCGCCCCCCCCTTCCATTACTGATCCTGAGTCACCCAGCTGTGTATTAGTGTATCACTGCCCTACGCCCTCTACTCCAATAAGACTCACTGTTTATATCTGCATCTGAGTACTGCTCTACCCGACACCCCCTATGCGCTCTCCTGCTATACGACTGCCATGCAGGACCCTAAAAGCTTAGTAATACTTTCCTGATCATAGCGGCAATTATCCCTACTAGCCAATACAGGCACCAACCAAATTGGCACTGCCCCCACCCACCCACAACTATGTGGCCCCCACTCTGGCCTGCCACTATGTGCAATATTACTGTAACAATCATTACCTCACCAGACTGCCTGGTCACTTCACCAGCTCGCTGTACTCACCCACCCTCACCCTGCTAACCCACCTTGCCCCGCTGCTATGCTACAAAATGCATGGGCTGAATAGTAGGCTCAAGCCATAAAAGAAGCTTAAAAAATTTCAACACTTCCTACTAAGGATAGCCATGCTGTTCTTCCTCTTATCAGGTAACATCCACCCAAACCCCTGCCCGGTGCAGCAGCTGCACCAACATGGATCTAACTCTTGAACGCTAAAGCTAACATCAATCAATATTGCAGCCTCCTGGCCAAAAATGACACTCTCCAAGTCTGGGTCACCCAGCACAGACCGGATGTGATATCAGTGGTAGAAACCTGGCTTACCCATAAGACCCTTGACTCTGCTATTTCCCTGGACGGATGCACCCTTTTTAGGGATGACAGTTTGGGCAAAAGGGGTGGGGGATGTGCTGTCTACCTCAGGAATATTCTACAGGGGCATGCCTTCCCCCTACTGGGCACTGGGAGAACCATCCAGACCGTAGCCATACAACTACTCCTAGGGTGGGACCAATAGTGAGACTCTCACTGTAGTCTCTGTCTACGGCCCCCCTCGTAACCAGGCCAGTGGCATCAATGTGGTTATTGAATATCTGACCAATCTACAACAAAATACTGAAGTGGTGCTTTAAGGGGATTTTAATGTGAATTGACTGGCCCCTGAAGCTGACCCCTTCAAGGATGCCATCTCCTTTATCAATGCTGCACAAATGATTGATTCCCCTACCAGGGTTAATTGCCGGACTGGCTCCAGTATGCTGATAGATTGGATAGTTACCAACCACCCTGAAAGAATCACGGGCACCACAGTCCTCCCTGACGCAATTAGTGACTATTCCCCGGTTCTTTGCCTCTGGTCAAACAAAGATCCTAAACTACCGAGAAAAACGGTAACACATCGTGTCCTAAAGCCTGAGCAGTTCAAACATCTCAAGGCCTCCCTGTTACAAAAGACTGGGCCCCTATCAATACTGCTCAAAATGTAGACCAAGCCCTAGAATATTTCATTGCTAAATTCAATGCAATCTGTGATAACTATACCCCTGTAAGAAAGCAGAAAATGAAGTGCTCCCTTGGATTGCCCCCAACCCTCCTAAATCTCATGGCCAACAAAGATAACCTCTGGCATCATACTCAGGCCACTGGTAAGCAAGTTGACCTGCAGCAATACAGAGCTGCTAGGCATGCTTGTACCAGGGAGGTCCGCCTAGCGAAAATCAACCACTTCATAGAGGAGCTCATAATTTCCTGGGAGGATAATAGGCAATTCTGGAGTAACATCAAAGACATCACGGGTAATTCCAATAAGTCATCCCCCTCCACGCTGGAGATAAATGGGGTAGTCACCCAGGACCCCGACCTCATTGCTGACACTTTCAACATGGCCTTCTCTGACCTGAGTGGTATACTTCCCCCTGACTTCCTCAAAGTACCAGACAACTCAACTGACACCAGGAGTTGTGACACCCTTCACGATCATCCCCCTTTCCACTTTAAGACAGTCTCCCAGATGGAGGCTAAAAAGTAACTGCTAAAGGTGCTCGGAAAGTCTAGGTTTAGTAGTGACTCACTAGACTTTCAAGCTCATTAGTCAAACCATTGATGAAGTCCTAACACCTCTTACAAGGCTATTAGTAAGTCACTATGCCTCAACCAGTTCCCCCAGCAGAAGTGGGGACTGTACCTAGCACACTAATTACTGCCCAATCTCAATCCCTCCCCCCACCGAAGGTGCTTGAACGTATGTGGCGGATCAACTAAATGAGTACCTAGAGAAGTACCAAACCCAATGCTCACAACAGCATGGATTCCTGAAGGCGCATAGCACCGCACTGCCTTGCTTGAGTAAACCTCCTTTATACATAATGCCCTTGACAGAGGGCAGCTTGTGGGAGCGATTTATATCGACCTCACAAAACCTTTCGACACAGTCAACCACACCCTCCTCTTAAACGCCCTCTGTGATACTGGCCTATCAAATGACACAGTTGGGTGGTTTTGCAGTTACCTGGGAAATACGTCCCGAGTCAAAATAAGTGGCATCTTATCTGAATGCAGACAAGTGTTATCCGGTGTCCCCCAAGGCTCGATCTTGGGCCCATTACTCTTTAGCCTCTTCCTCAATAACCTCCCCAAGACATGCTCCAATAATATGCTGCTATATGCAGATGATGCCGTCATTTATACCAGTCTCCTTGACTCACTCCCACTTGAATCACAGCTCCAGGTTAGTATCTCTGACATTTTGGCCTGGTTTAAAAACCATAAGCTGCTAATGAATTACAAGACACAGACCATGGTCTTCTCTAGCCCGCACAACAGGTACAAATTGCACAAACTAACCATACTGAACAATGAAGGCTTACCACTTGAACAAGTCCCATATTTCCAGTACCTTGGGATCACACTGGATTTCTCCCTCTCCTGTGGTATGCACGCTGACCTTGTTGCAAGGGCAGTCAATACCAGGTTAGGATTGTTATACAGGCACAGGCACTGCATGACCCCAGATGCACTCCAGACTGCCGTAACTAGTTCAGTTCTGGCCTGTGCCTGACCCCAGATGCACTCCAGACTGCCGTAACTAGTTCAGTTCTATCTATCATTGACTACGGCTTAGTTGTTTATGTTGCAGCCAGAGACACCATGCTCAAAAGGATCTGCACAGCCCTCAACAAGGCATGCAGGTTGATTACTGGGGCTCACAGGCTAATGCATACTTGTGATCTGTATACACAGACCAACTGGTTAAAAAATCAGTCTTGGCCAGTCTACCCTTGTCACTCAGAAATACCTAATCCCCGCATCTAACCCCCACCAAACTCGGGGCATTTATAAACTGGTGTATCAAATTCCTTTTTGTCACATCTCCCAGGCGCAGCATTGCTTTTCATACAGAGCACCCTGCTGGCTAAATGACCTCCCCACTGGTATTTGGGAAGAGTCCAAGATTGGCCCTTTTAAGTGTAATCTTAGGAAACATCCCTCTGCAGACTGCCAAGAGTAAGCCGCTCCTCTCCCTATGTGGCATCTTTCCTCTCCTTCCCACCCCACTCCCATTTCGCTCACTTCCCCCCACCCTTCACCTCGCCCCCATACCTCCCAACCCCGCCTCCTCACTCACCTCCTTCCTCCCACCCACCTACTCTTGATACTGCTCCCACCACCACTACTACCCTGCCTCTCAACCTCTCCTCTACCCCCACCCCTATGGTATTCAATATGGTCTCACTCTACCTACCCCACCCCTCCCCATCATGTCTGCACTCTCCCTCTACTTCCCACACCCCATAAGTGTCCATTGTTTCCCTCTCCCATCATACTGTACACCTCACCCGCCCCACCCTATAACAACGCCTACCTCCGGCAGAATTTTTTTTTTTTTTTACTATTACCTTACTATTGTCTTGATCTTTTTATTGGTTATGTTTTTCGCAGATGTATGAATTTGTCTCCACATGTCCATGTTCATTTTCCCCCCGGTCTAACTTGTTTTTTTACCACGTTTTGGTACTCTTAGGCTATTCCTCTGAATGTAGCGACATAATGGTATTCTACCCTTCCTCAGTTGTACTTACCTTGTTGTTATCAAATTGTATGTCAAAATTATTGTTTTTATATGTCATTGTATTCATATGTTTTTCTGACGTGGAACCTTTGTGAAAGAGCCTGTGATTCAAAGGTATTGTAATCCGAGATATAAATAAATAAAGTTAAACCACTAAAATGCTGTAACTTATCTGTGCAGAGTGCAGTGATGCAGGAGGAACGTGCTACATTTTGGTGGCATGTTTTTGAAAATCCTGCCCCTTGTGTTAAGCCTTGCAGGCTGAAGCATTTCCTAGATGTTGGTTAGAGCCACATCTCCAAAGTATGTTTTTCTTTCTCTTGTTTCAGTGGCCACCTTTGCAACAAGCTACCAGTTTGAGGGATGTAGCTAAAGTTTTATGGCCTTTCATATTTGCCATGCTATCTCATTTACGAGACCCTGTGCCAAATTTAATTCAAAGAGTATCTGTTCATGAATTAGAGACACTGGTCTTTTCCACTAGCTAGTAACAGACCATCACGTCTAGTTAGTTCCTAGTCAGTCATATTCACAGGGGTTCAGTTTTTGCAAGGCTATAAGGTGGAGCTCTTCAGGCTTGTCTTATATTTGTGGATACTGTTAGAATCTGTATCATCTGGCTTCAAAGTTACTGCTGGTGACAAATAATCATTATGCTTGAGATGGGTATTAGAGAAGCAGGAAGCAGCTTCAGAATCATCTGATTTTATATGAAGTGAATAAAAACTATTGACCCTCAGGCCTAACGAATGTAAGTGCAATAATGTACACATTCCTTTTGAAAGGAATGCACCGAGCATTGCATGTTGCAAAACTGTTTTCAGAAAGAGCACCCCACTGTTTCCATGTGTTGTAGTTTGTCAGTAATCTGTTGCAATGGCTGCGCGTGGTGCTGATTCACGTTAGTCACACTATACTGTGTGATGTCATCATCATTCTTAGCTTCTTCCCTTTGGAACCCCTAGACTACTTTAATCCAGTGGGATGAAAGAAACCCTCAACAGACACCCCCCCACACACACACACAAACAAACACAAACTATGTGACGTGGATCACTGGCAGTGACTGAGTGAGAGACAGCAAAATCTTACAGTACGTATGTAACCCCCTACAAATGGGGGTTCCCAAAAAGTCTTCCTTGAGCTTGCCTAAATGCTCACTGCCAGGCTGGTGCCCTGTGTTTTAGCAGTTTAAATGTGATTACCGGAGCCTGTATAGCCTCTGTGTACTGTCTCTTTAAGAGCTGCCTGATTACAGCTCTTGTAATCTGAGAGGGAGCTCTGTTGTAAGATGTAACTATTTGCTGAAAATCATTTAGAGTGATAATGATAGTGTAGTTTGTCTAACCTGCTTTCTTTGTAGCAGGGACTGTTTTGTTTGTCTCCACTGTCTTGGTCCTGGACTGCAAATTGGACTAAACACTACTGGTGGGACCTAAAATGTAGCCAGACTACAGGAGCTGTCTGAAGTCAAAATCTGTAGGAATTGTAGTTTTGAACTTTTTGCACCTTTTTTGCGACTGAAGGGGGAGCTCTCACCTTGACTGACAGCCAAATCAGCCAACCAAATCTTTGGGATCTTGGGGAAGTCCCGGGCTGCTTGCAGTTTTCAGTTAGATCTAAGCTGGAAACTGAAGCATAAGGAGCTGAAGTGATTCTGAGCAGCAATCCTGAGTGGATTCGCATGGGATAACTGAAAAGGCTGAGTTTTTGACCCGCATGTCTGTCTGTTGCTCCTGAGAGGGAGAGAAGAGAATTATTTTGGACTAAATCCAAGTTTGTGTGACTAAAGTAAGCTACTGAAGTGGGCCAGGCTCAACCTGAAGAAGACCGAAGATTTTTGCTGAATGCAATCGGCCTGTCAGGAGTTCCAGCTACCCCTAAGCTCCCGGTGTGTGCAGAGACTTTGCAATTGTGACCAGGGAGCCCTTTGCCTGGTACAGTAGAATCCCCTTACATGTAAATGTGCTATGAACTGCTAGCGGTTGTGAGTTAGTTCCCCACTATGTGAACTGTGTTCTGCTTGCTGGAAGCTGTATCCAGCCCAAAACGGACTGCATCCGAATTTGTCTCCGTGCGGTCTGGGCCCTGCCAGACTGGCCCAGCCAGACTACCCACTGCACAGAGAAGCCATCGACGAGAGACCTGCCTGGGGATCAGCCCCCTGCTCCACGCTTGAACAGGAACAACGCCTCTGCGACTCGTGTGGGTCCTGCTTCTCCTAGCATTCCAGATCAACCACCTGCAGTCTTGATTTTCGTCCAGCCTGTGTCCAGTCTTGGGTATCGTGAGTAAATACCAGGGTAGCTCCCTGCAACAGCAGCTTAATCTGAGTGTGTCATCTGATTGTCTTGTTGTTTCGTTTCCTTTACAAACTGAGCCCTCTGGCTCCGGATTACAAATATTGTGTACTGTGCATGTTGTGTTTTCCATCACAGGGCCCCAACCAGCTGTGATGCCGGCCAACCCTGGGCATCAGTCCTGGCTAGCCCATCTCTTCTCCACCTGGGTACCCAGAGGTGTGACTGTGTGGGGGGACTCAAAGCGCATGCATAACTGCTTGATTGATATAACCTTTAAGCTAATTAACCTGATTTTGCCCCTCCCTTGTTCAAGTCCCCTGAATAAATCAGATCTAACTTTTTCTGCATGTAATTGTGGTTCCTGTTTGTGCTCAAAGTACTGTACTGTTGCTATTTGCTGTGCATAATCTTGTTTTATAGGGGGTCCCCAGGGTTGAGCCAGAGGAACCAGCCCTGATGGTAAGTGCAAACAGTGTGGGTATTTGTGTGGTGTACCAGGGGTATTGTGAAAGTGATTATTGTACAGTGTTCAGGCCACTAGAGGGGAAAGAGGGGGGGTTACAGTGTCCCAGAGGGCTGTGCCCAGGTTAGCTTGACCACTACCAACCCTGACCTCTGGGTGGAGGCACCTGTTTCAGAACTCAGGCCCCTTAACCTGCTACTAGCCAAGCAGGCAGGGGTAGTAGCCCTTGGGATAGCACCACCTAGGGGTTACACGTACTACATAATTGTTCTGTCTTGAAAGCTAAGTTTATTTGGGATGCGCAAAAGTCCCGCAATATAAAGGGAAGAAGTCTCAACAAAAGCCATGCAATCGAGCAATAATAACACACTAAACAGACTTATTGACTTTGTATGATTGCTGTAATACAAACGAAAATAGTAATGACCCCTCAGGTGAGACACTGCAGACGATGAAGGGTGAATGGGAGAGTGCTGTAAAGGATGCTTGTATAATCAACTTTATTAGGTGAGTAAACTACCATTAGTAGTGGCTCAGCAGGTTGCACACCCACGTCTGAGGCCAGAAGATCAGAAGGGTAGTCCCACACTGGGAACTTGGGCTAAAATCTCAATACTGACACTGTAGTGCAGCGTCAAGGGGGTGCTGCACTCCTGAGGTGCTGTCTTTCAGATGAGACATTAAACTGAGGTCCTGTCTGCCTCTTCTGGTGGTTATTCAGATGGCCTTTAAAGATCCCATGGCACTTCTGGAGAAGAAAAGTGGAATTTCATCAGTGTCCTGGGCAATTTTCCCGAATTTTCCTCCATTCACCAAACATACCACCAACAGGTCATTCTGGTTCAGTATGTCAGTTTGCATCTGTAGCCACCCTCCCCCCTGGTCCTTTCCCAGTCAACAAAAACGAACTAAATAAATTATACAGCGCATCCATTACAGCACTCCAATGTCATCATTTAAAAGGACTTAAGATGCAGTCTTCCTTTTACTTGTTGGGCAGAATAGCTATTTATATGCATATTCATGCGACACCTTTCTTTTTAAAGGCACTGCTATGGAGCCGATAATGTCCAACCTGTAGTGTATAGTACATGCATAAATGGGGGACCATGTAGCTGCCAAGCATATATCCTGGACTCAAGAAATGACCACTGCCCTGATAGAGGGAGCCTTAAATGCCTGAGGACCTTTATCCCATGGTTCAGGTAGGCTCCCCTGGTGAACATCTTTAACCATGTGGTAATAGTAGCCTTAAGCCGTGTTTGCACAGCGGTAGCACTGCAAATATAAAACCACAAAAGCGCGATCCCAACCACTTGCCACCCGCGATCTGTTCTTCTACACGGCCCCTCTTTGCACCACTGCAATCTGTGCTGGTGAGGGGCTGTGCATCAGGGAGGAGCCAGGTATCTGCTGGCCGATGGACGGGTTGCTGCGGCTCAGGCAGTCCACACTGTGACTTAAGCCGCTGTAAGCCACTTATTCCTCTTGGTGCTTCCAGCTTGCCAGAGAATCTGGGAGCATCTTAGCGAGCGGCTTACCCCAATCGGGTATATGTCCACACATCACATTTGCACTAGAGCAACCCGAGTGCATGGGTTACTCCAGTGCAAATGTGACCGTGTAAACAGGGCTTTAGATACCAGCCTTTGGATAGTGGGAAGAACACAGAATGGCGCTTTATTTATTTATTTGTTTGTTTTTTGGTTACTGGATAGGTGCTCTAGACATAAAAAAATGCCTATTTTCAGGCACGACCCGGGAGAGTACAATACCAAAACAAATACAGACCATACAGAGTAAGCAGAGTACAATAAATACACAACAATCTTCATAGTCAGTAGGAAATAACAGTAAATACAAATCAGTGGGTAGGGTCATACAATAGTAGGGAACAACTGCTCTAATAGTAACAATGTGAAATTCAGGTAAGAAAAGCTAACAGGCAATATTTGCTAAAACCAAGCGCTAGGCAGTAGGTAGTTAAATCCACAAGTAGACGGAGGAAGGAAAAGAAGTCAGGCAGATTCTGAGCGTAGAGATTTGGCATGCGCTGAAGATAGGCATAAAGCAGTAAGTGCACGGAACAGGGCAAGGCAACATATTTGAAGAGTGCCTGTGAGTTCAGGGAGATGGAAGCAGGAGCAACAGTCAGATTGTAGTACTGTAGGTGACTCCTGAGGTAGCGTTTAAAACTGGCATGAGTAGGACCGAGGCAAATATTTGTAGGCAAGGAGTTCCATGGAGCAGGGGCTAGGTGAGAGAAAGCTTGTGCTCCCATGACTTTGACTCCCCTGAAGTAGAAAGTAGAACTTCAGAGCCTTGTGTATTTTGAGCATGTGCACAGATCCCTCTTTGGGGTTCTGAAATTCATTCCTAAGTACACTTTGTGCTTCAGTCCTAATAGATGCATTTGTTTTGTAAACATCTTTCATCAAAATCGATATGCACAGCAGAGTACAGAGATAAAACATTGTACACATTTCGTGTCTCTACAGCAAGACTCAGATTTTGAAACCGTTTGACATACACATCATTAATTTCTAGATGCCTAGTAGGGAACCAGGGTTGGGTCCCAGGCCTGTGGGGCCAGACAGTACAGACTTTAGGGAAAGGGAGGGAACAGTCCCTCTGAATTATCAGTTTGTGGGAGTCATCTGCCTCTGCCGGTTGTCTGGGTTCACATGTCACTAATGCAGGCGTTGTAAAAACTGTGCAAACCAGCTGAGGTACAACATTTGGGTCAGTGTTCATGATGTGCAGTATTCGTCTGTTCCATCTAGATGTATACTGCTCTTATCTGTTATTTGATGCATATGTTATTCGCTCCATTTTGTATATACTATTTACTATTTCCCTCCACTCCAGTATCTCAGTGGGGTGAGGGTCAAGCCAGTGTCTGGTAATATTCTGTTTCCCCATAGTCAGCATCACTCCTGCTGTAACAGATATGTTATGCTCCTATCCCGTAAGTCCTTGGAATAAATTAACAATATGCAGGGTTCCCCACTTTCTGGAATATAGGATGGTGTCGGTGGTAATCGGGACCAAGTGTGCATTATTATATGCGCTGTGCATGTGCATAAGTAGTTTTTAGTAAGGTATAGAACACTGCTGTCAAAATGGGTAGAAATACCATAAAGAATGGCGGTAAAAGACCATTTTGGAAGATTTTATTAAAAACAATTAGGGTGAGAGCAAAAAATATAAAGTGGTGGTAGAAAACTGTGGGGTGGTGGCCTACCACACTGAAACAGTGAACTGGGAACACTGATGTGAACAGCTTAGGAGTCAAGGTGATCTGTCGGAAGTATGCCCATTATTTCCTTTTCTAAATTTTGGAGAAATTGTCTAATTTCAGGGCAACTCCACATAAAGAATGAGATTGTCAGGTTAAAAAGGGGGGTTGGGCAGAGGATATTAAAGAGAAAGTGAAGATACTTAAGTACTTCTGTTCAGTCTTCGCTAGGGAGAAGGACAGACCAGTGCCACAAGGAAGCTGGGGTTGGGGACTGGACTGGGAGGGGGGTAGTCACGGACAGCGTAATGCAAGCTGACAGAGTACTTAGGGGTCTAAGAGCCCTAAAGGCGGATAAATCCCCAGGGGGCCAGATGGTGTGTACCCAGGGTCCTAAGGAAACTGTTGGAGGTTCTGGCAGTCCCCTGCAGACCTGTTTAACACCTCTCTGGAGTCAGGGAATGTGCCCTAGGACTGCAGAATCGCTCATGCGGTGCCTCTCCATAAAAGTGGGGGTCGAGGGATGAACCTGGGAATTACAGGCTGGCTAGCCTGACCTCCGTAGTGGGTAAGCTGATAGAGACCATCCTGAAAGAGAGATTGATGAGCTTTTCTGGAGGAACATGGGCTCCAGGACATGAGGCAGCGTTGTTTTTGTCGGGGAGGTCTTGCCAAACTAACCTGACTTCTTCGACTGGGTCACCGGGACCATGGAGAAGGACCAAGTGGTCGATGTCCTGTATCTGGACTTCAACAAGGCCTTTGACTCTGAGCCTCATAGGATACTGGTCAGGAAGCTGGAAGACCTGAGGGTGAGAGCTAAGCTTGTGAGATGGATCAGAAGCTGGCTGCAGGACAGAAGCCAAAAGGTGGTAGTCGAGGAGAATGATCCCCCGGTGCTGTGATCCTATGGCGCTCCCTTATCTTTATGGAGGATTAGCATGTTGTATTTTATTCTGAGTTGAGACACTGCTCTAGTAATGCCAGGTGCTAGTTTAAAATTTTGACGGGCAACTTTTGGAACACAAACAGGAACCTGAGTAATAGAACTATCCTGGCTGACTTCATTTGTTTGGAGAGTCTGAAGGGCAGAGTGCCCCAGTAGTCCAGGTCATGAGTTAGGCTGTTAGCAGAGTGTACTTAGTGGTGTAGAGTTCCACTGGATCTCTTGTGAGGTTTAGGCTGAGGTATTTTATTGACTACAGATCCTATGTCAGACGATACAGTGTTTCATGCTGTTTAACTTGTATCCCAAGAGTTGATAGAAACTGTGCAGGAGTTGAAATGCCGCTGAGATGGAACTATCAGGGTTACGCATATATAACAACAGGTCACCTGTGTACAATGCAAGCCAGTGTGGGTCCTGTCTTAATACCTGCACCTGCTGCTCAATATAAAGAGTAAAGAGCAGGGATGAAAGGGGGCACTCCTGCCTCGTACCGCAATGTAACCAGAATAGTGTGGAGATATGTCTATTGGTTTTAACATAGGCTTGGTGTGCAGCATAAATTTTCCGAGCAGTTTCACAAACGGGACAGGGAATCCCAGCCCCCTAGCACCACATCCTAATAGATGCATTAACGTAGTTGTATGCATCAGATCGATAGAAGATAGATAGATAGATAGATAGATAGATAGATAGATAGATAGATAGATAGATAGATAGATGGACTGGCCATTTTAATTCAGTGCATTTAAGCAGTGTATAAATAGTTTAAATTCTCATGTCCACTTTTTTAGTTTTTCCAAGAGTGTGGAGTCAGCAGCTTTTGGAACCGCACAGTGACTGTGGTAAACACAGATAAATGCACATTCAGTGAAACAGTGAGTGCACACAATAAGGCATTCCCGCTCAGCACATGGAATCCTTGCATTGCTTCATTCAACACAGTGTGACTAGGATATCCTGCTAAGCCAATCATGATAACCAAGGAAATAGTCACATCCTGCCCAGCTGTTAAACTCAGAGCTAGAAAAGGAAGTCCTTATTTCCTCTTACCTTACTCTGTCCACCGCCCCTTCATATTCTGTTCTAATAATATGACAGCAGAAGTACTTCTCTGTTTTCTTCAATGAGGAGCCTTTATAGGAATTAACTCTTTATTTGACTTTGATAAGGTGAGTAGGAGATTGCTAAAGAAATTATAAACCTATAAGGATACATTCCTTATTTCAAGTTATTTCTTGCAGACAACTAAGTTAAGAATAATATCTGATTGCCAGAGGCTGAAAAATGCAGGAGATTGGTAAGTGGGGTGAAAAGGCACCATTAACAGGGATAGCACAACCCTTAATTGATCATTTCTTGAAAAAATCCATACTTGCTGAAAAAAGAAAACAGTTTTTATTTTTTTATTTGCTAAAACAAAACTAGATTGACTTTTCTCCCTATTCAACATCTAGGAAGATAGGAATAATAGCACATCAGCATTTCAGCCCTCCAGTGGCAGGTAATGCTTTGCAGCACATAAACAAACCACTGGGAAGCTGGCGTGAATGGCTTGCCTGTACTCTAATAGTACCGACAGTCACTTTAAAGCACTTTTGTGGGAAAGAAAACAGAAAATGTCATGGGTAGCATTCTTTAAGGATTATCCACTGTAGGTAACTGCTAGCAACGTGTTTTAGGGGAGTTAGAGTTTTGGTCATATATAGTACTCAGTACATTTTAGCTAATCATCTACATCTGCCAGATGTAGATTGGAGCATCCCAGCTGTGGCTGCATTTAGGAGCAGGCACATCTGAACTCCCTGCAGGGGTGCTCCTCAGGCAACTAGTTAGGGAGCCTACTCATGAGGGGACAATACTGGATCTTGTACTAACTAACGGGGACAGTGTAGTAGACATCACAGTGGGTGGCCACCTGGGGACCAGTGATCACCGTGCTGTGCGGTTCAATATAAGGACTGGGGCAGAATTAAGTTACACAAGGACGAGGGTGCTGGACTTCAGGAGGGTCGATTTTAAAAAGATGGGGGAATGCCTAAGGGATACCCTGGTGGTGTGGAGGAACTTTGCATGAAACTAAAAAGGGGCACAGAGAAGGCAACAAACCTATGCATCAGACTAGTAATCAAAGCCAAGAGGAAAAATAGACCACCATGGTTCTGTAAGAAGGTGGCTGGGAAGGTTAGGGCAAAAAAGTTAGCATTCAGGAGGTATAAGAAGACACAGAAAGAGGAGGATAGGGAGCTGTATCTGGAGAAACAGAAGGAGGCAGGGAAATCAGTTAGGGGCACAAAGGCGCAAACAGAGGAGAAAATAGCCCATGAAGTAAAGAAAGGGGACAAGACATTTTTAGGTATAGGAAAAGAGAAAGACCAGGGTAAGACTAAGTGGGGAATTAAGTGAGGGCACCAAGATAAAGCAGACATCTTGAAGAGATACTTTTGTTCTGTGTTCACAGAAGAAGGGGAAGGAGAGGGGCCACCGAAAAGTGACAGGCGCATCGAAGGAAGGGAGGTGGACACTAGTCCATTTACAGAGGAGAGAGTCCTGAAGGAATTCACAAATCTGAAAGTGGACAAGGCAATGGGGTCAGACGGGGTCCATCCAAGGATATTGAGGGAACTCAGAGAGGTGCTGGCTGCATCTCCGACAGTCCTGTTCAACCTCTCACTGGAGACGGGAGAGGTTCCAGGGGACTGGAGGAGGGCAGATGTAGTACCACTTCACAAAAGTTGTAGTAGGGAGGAGGCCGGCAACTACAGGCCAGTCAGCTTGACTTCAGTGGTGGGAAATTATTGGAATCACTACTGAAGGAAAGGATAGTGGAATATCTTGAATCCAGTGGCTTACAGGACATGAGACAGCATGGATTCACGTGGGGGGTCTTGTCAAACAGATCTTATAGATTTCTTTGACTGGGTGACCAGGGAATTGGATTAGGGAGAAGCGGTGGATGTGGCCTACCTGGATTTCAGCAAGGTCTTTGACACCGTCCCACATAGGAGATTAGTAAGCAAGCTGGATAGCCTAGGATGGGACCAAAGCTGGTAAACTGGATAAGAAATTGGCTAAGGGATGGGAGACAGAGGCTGATGGTAAATGGAGTTCACTCCAAGGAAGGGAGGGTGACCAGTGGGGTACTTCATGGATCTATACTGGGACCGGTCCTCTTTAATGTCTTTATTAGCGACATTGCAGAGGGGCTGGAGGGAAGGTCTGCCAGTTCGTGGATGACACTAAAATATGCAACAGGATAGACATCTGGGGGAGAAATGAGGGGATCTGAAAAGGTTAGAGGCGTGATCAATGAGGGGGCAACTGGCTTCACTGCAGAAAAGTGCAAAATCATGCACTTGGGGCACAGAAACCCAGGGGAGGAGTACAAAATGGGAGAAGAGGTATTGATGACCACCAAACAGGAAAGGGACCTGGGAGTTATTATATCTGATGACCTGAAGGTGGCTAGGCAGTGTGACAAGGCAGTTGGGAGAGCTAACAGGACACTGAGGTACATAGAGAGGGGCATCACCAGCAGAAGGAGGGAGGTGGTGTTACCCCTGTATAGATCACTGGTGAGACCTTACCTGGAGTACTGTGTTCAGTTCTGGAGACCCCATCTCTAGAAGGACATAGGAACAGTGGAGGCAGTCCAGATTATCATTTATTATAACTCTTTGTTTCCTGCTCTGCAACCTGTTTCTAATGCACTGCATGACATGATCAGGTATGCCTAGGTTCTCCAGTTTATGAACTAGCCTCTTGTGTGACACAGCATCTAGGGCTTTGCAGAAGTCCAGATAAGACTTGGTACTGATGAATGGAGACCAGGTAAAGAACATGGTAGTAGAGGACCCATTAGCAGTGAGTGACCACTCAGCAGTATGGTTCACCTTAGACCTGGGGAAGGAGTGGAACCAGACAAAAACAACTGTGGTGGACTTAAGGGAAGCTGACTTCAAGGAGATGGTTGATATACTCAGGGGTCATTTAAAGAATATCAGGCCGGGGATGAGCACGGAGAGTCAGTGGGGGATACTGAAGCTGGGCCTGCTGGAGGCTACAAAAGTCTGCACAAAATCCCATCATAAGAGGGCAAGGGCTAGAAAACCTTGCTGGTGGTCCAGAGAAGTCTAGGAGGAGGTGAGGGGAAAATGAATGGCCTTTAGAAGGTACAAGCATTCTCATAAGGAGGCAGATAGGCAGGAGTACCACAGGATCTCCAATGAAGTCAGCAGAAAGGAAAACGCAGCCAAGGCAGCTAAGGAGCTTACGCTAGCAGAGGTGATAAGGAGGGGTGAAGGAATTTTATAGATATGTCAGGAGAGAAGGAAGGGGGGAGACAGGTTAAAAAAGGAGGGGCTGGGCTGAAGGATGGTAGAGCAGGCTGAAGTACTTAATGAGTACTTCTGCCTAGTCTTTACAAGGGAAAGGGATGGTCCGCTACTGCAGGGGAGAGGCAAGATAGGGACTGGGGATGGGGGGGGGGATTACAGATGGGGAGATCCAAGTGGGGAGGGTGAGGGAGGCTCTTAAGTCCTTGAAGACTGATAAGGCCCCAGGCCCAGGCGGAATCAACCCCAGGGTTCTAAAGGAACTGGTGGATGTCCTGGCTGCTCCAGTGACGGAACTATTCAGATTCCTCCCTCCAATCAGGTTGGGTACCCCTGGACTGGAAGACTGCACACATGCCACTCCACAAGAGTGGACCGAGGGATGAACCGGGAAACTACAGACTGGTCAGTCTGATGTCCATAGTGGGGAAACAGATGGAGGCCATCTTGAAGGAAAGGATGGCGGTGTTCCTGGAGGCTAATGGTGTTCAGGATGAAAATCAATGTGGGTTCGTCAGGGTAGATCATGTCAAAACAATCTAGTTGAATTCTTCGATTAGGAAAAGATGTAAGAAGCATCCGAAATGTGTCGGGCGTCTTTTACCTCCGTTATGTATTTTTAATAAATATTTCTATGACCAGTGCCCTTGGTATTTTTTGGTTTGTGTGTGCTCTACCTCTTTTGTATTTTGGGTGACAAGATCCCTGGACGGTGGAAGGTTGGTTGATGTCCTGTAATTGGGACTTCAGCAAGGCTTTCGACTTGGTCCCACGAAGAAGGCTGACATGTAAGGTAAGGAACCTAGGAGTGGAGGGAGAAAATAGTGGGGTGAATTGCAAAATAGCTCAGTAACCAGCAGCAGAGGGTGGGGGGAGAGGCTTCGACTCATAGGAGGGTCATCAGTGAGGTCCCTCAAGGATCGGTGTTGGGCCCAGTCCTGTTCAGTGCTTTCATTGTGGAGATCAGGGAGGGAGTTAGGTGCAAAATGAGCCTGTTCGCCGATGATTCCAAACTTGGAGTGGAGGTGGACAGCGAAGAGGGGAGGAAGACACTTCAGGAGGATTTGGTGAGGCTGGAAAGGTGGGCACACACTTGGCAGCTGTGGTTTTATGCTCGGAAGTGCAGCTTACTACATTTAGGAGTTAGGAACCCTGGGTATAACTATCATATGGGGGGAGAACAGCTGTTGATCTCCAAGGAGGAAAAGGATCTGAGAGTGGTAATAGATGCCAGAATGAACAACTCAGAGCAGTGCCAGAGAGCTCGGCTGCTAAGGCAAATAAAATACTTAGGTGTATTGCTAGGGGGATAACATCGAGGAGAAGAGAGGTCATTCTACCCCTGTACAACTCCTTAGTGATACCTCACCTGGAGTATTGCATTCAGTTTTGGCGCCCTCAGTTAAAGAGGGATGTTAACCTATTGGAGAGAGTCCAGAGAAGAGCCATAAAGATGATCCATGGCCTGGGGAATATGTCCTACGAAGAGCAACTCAGGGAGCTGAACATGTGTTCCCTGGAAGTTAGAAGGGACAGGGGGAATATGATAGAGGTCTTCAGATATATGAAGGGGATCCCCATCTGCCGACACCATTCTTATGGTCTTATTTGGCAGACTAGATTGATCAAATGGTCCCCATCTGCCGACAGCATTCTTATGTTCTTATGGGATCAATAAAGTAGACACGGAGGGTCTACTTATGTTGAAAGGGGAGGGAAATATGAGGGTACATTACCTTAAACTAGTAGGTGGAAGGTACGGGGGGGAGGTGAGGATACACTGCTTCGCAGAGAGGGTAGTGGCACCTTGGAATGCATTACCAGGGGAGCTGATGACAAAGGAAGCAGTGGAGGGATTCAAGAAGGGATGGGACTGGTACATGGGCAAGGTACAGGTTGTGGGGGAGGTTAGCAGCTGGGTGTTGGGGGGTGTGCCAGGGAGAAAGGAGCACAAACAGGAAGGGCTGCTGGGGGTGTGCCAGGGGAAAAGGAGCACAAACAGGGAGGGGGAGGTTGCAGCAGAATCTTAATGGGGAGCTGCAACTCAGGCAGACGAGATAGACCATTGGGCCTAATCTGCTGGCAACTATGTACGTATGTATGTAAACGACATCTATGAGTTTCCTCTCACATTGGTGACATTATGAAAAAAATGCAATAAACACTGGTATGACATAATTTCCCCTTGCAGAATCCATACTGGGCCACCAAGTCTGAGTTTGTTTTCTATCAGTATTCATCAACTGTGTTTCTTCTGATTCTGTCAAGCATTTTTCCTGGTATTGACATTAGGCTGAGTAGCCTATAGCTCCTAGGCTCAGTCCTGGAGTATTTTTTGAACATCAGTACCACTTGGGCTACCCTCCAGCCATCAGGCATGTATGTAGTCCTCGATGACTAATGAAATATTATTGCCCCTGGGGATAGATAGTTCTTTGGAAAGTTTCTTAAGGATTTTTAAGTGTATTTCATTAGGGTGCATTGCCTTATTGATGTCTACCATCTTTGGCATTCATTCTTTCCACCACTTCTGGTATCATACACATGTCCGGCAGTGTATTGTTTTGCCAGAATGTGCAGTGACTTCAGGACTACTCATTAGGACCTTATTGTTTAAGTAGGTCCTGCCTTGCAGATCCTAGCAATGAATTGCCTCACATTTTGCATACCCTGCATGACTCCTAGTCCCAGGCCATGTTTGCAGGCACATTCACTACTGCATACTTGCAGATGTCCCAAGGAGCTGAACGGGTGCAGTGGGAGTGAAAGTGTGCACTGACTGTAAGGCTGCCGTGCAGTGCTTTTTATCCCTTCCAGCTGGCTTTTAGCTGCCTGTAAAAACCTGAATGTTGATCATTATTGCATAATTAAAGATGTAGCCAGGCCACCGTTATAGTGCATAATTCATGGTTTGGCTCACTCTTGAGTATTTAGATTTTGAGGCACCAGAGAGGCAGAAAAGCTGCTTCTGGAAGCTCTACCCTAGAAAAGGGAGAAGTGGAGAGAGAGAGAGAGAGAGCAGGAAGCATGTTTTACGTACTAAAGAGCTGGCTCAAGCCCCTGAAGTGATTGGCATCTGCAAGGAACTTTCAGCAGCAGTCTCACTAGCCCTGCTGCCACCAGTGGGGAATTACAATGAGCGCCAGTACAAAAAGCATTACATACAGGGGAGCATACCTCTCAGCTGTCCCTGATTACGAGGGATGTCCCTCATTTTACCCCTCAAAATTGCTCTGCCCTCATCCCTCCCTCATGAAAAAAGTGCTGCCATTACATACAATGTGCTGTAAATTCAGATTTTAAAACAACAATTCATATTATTATAAGATGCTAAATCAAAAGTAAACTTTGTACATCTAAACACAATGGTTTCCACCATGTTCTAAGCTTGTATCTCCATGACTGAGGATGTGTTCCTCATGCTGGGAGTCAGTGTCCCTCATTTTGAGAGGCCATGTCCCCAATTTCAGTGATAAAAGGTGGAAAGGTATGCATGGGA
The DNA here is from genome assembly GCA_016271365.2 of Neoceratodus forsteri. NCBI lineage: Eukaryota > Metazoa > Chordata > Ceratodontiformes > Ceratodontidae > Neoceratodus > Neoceratodus forsteri. The sequence continues at coordinate 351,914,944 of CM057456.1, forward strand.
GGAGAGACTGACAAAATATAAGTGGGGGGGGGGGATGATGAAATAAAACTATTTGTAATAAATACAGTAACAAAGCCTAAGGCATTTTTGGTGCTGCAAGTAAATGTCACTACAAACATCTTTTTGTTTTGCAGTAGTTATATTTTTACACTAATGTAAGCACCCCTAGCAAGACAATGTGCACAGTATTCTGTAATAATACATTATTTCACCATTAATTTCCAGTGGTCCCTTTCCTTCTGCTTTAACTCCCTGTCAAAAGTATTCACAGTGATGCCAAATGTTATTGTGTTTATGTGATGATGGGGAGGCCTGTGATTCAAGACAAAAGCTTGCCACCCAGCAGGCCAATATCCAAAGGTGTTTTTACCATCATAACAGCACTTGGGTTTCTTCAGTGTTTACCACTTTCTCTTTTCCTAAGAAGAATCTGATTTTCAAGGTGTAATGCCTTCCCCCTGTACATCCAGAACGTGGAAACGTGCTTCACTTGGTTTACATAGACAACTGACTATTTTATTTATTGTATTTTAATGTGTTAGCAATTACTTTCTAGTTTTATAATAAAATATTTACGCAGTAATAAGTGGGTTTTTATCTTTGCTTTTCACACCGCTAGTAAAAAAGAATTTAATAGAATTCTGGTATTGTGATGTCAAAATCCACCAACTGCTTAGGAGCCCTGGGTATTTCAGTGAGAAACTAAATATATTTTTCTGTCTTTTTCAAAAGAAATAGATACTTCTTTCAGCAACTGTAGCCCTGGCGCCATGTATAAGAGGGCTACTACCCCGGCCTGTGTGGCCGCTAACTATGGGAGGGCTTTAAGCCCGAGGTTAGATGGACGGAGCAACAACGTCACTCCCCCATCGAGCTTAGAAGGTCACACATCCTGGCTTCACCAGGATTCATTTTTCGTTGCCCACCATCCACCCCTCCTCCTCCAGTGGCTCGTCTCTCTTACCCGTGCGCTTCTTCCTAACCTACCTTTAGCTGACGCTTTCATTCCCACGACACCTGTAGGGGGGGACCCTCCTCTAGGGTTCCTTGCGTCATACCCCTATAGGGTGGTATATCCCATGGATAGAGAGGCAGAAAGCCACAAAGCAAATCAAGTTTCACAAGCATCATCTCATATTGAGGGTGGCCCTCAGGCTGATATGGGAAGGGAGGAGCAAGCTGGGGGTTGCTGAAAGAAGAAGGAGTTTGGAAGGAACAAAAAGGGCTTACAAAGACCCTCAGGTTGACTGGAGAGGGAGGAGCAAGCAGGGGGTTGATGACAAAAGGAGGAGTCTGGAAGGATCAAAATGGACTATCAAAATGGGTGGTGGGACGAAGGTGATACTGCTGGGAGACTCCATGACCAGGGGTATCCAGTGGGAGGGGGAGAATAAAAGCAGCCCAGTCAAGGCTAAATGTATACCAGGACTATCCGTACACAAGGCTAAATTCCACCTATACTCGTTAACATTGGATTGTGGGGGATCTCCAGACTTCCTAGTACATCTGGGAACAAATGACTTGGAAGGGAACAGTGAGCTAGAAATACAGGCTAGATTCCGGGAACTGGCCAGGGTTTGTTACTCTATAGGAAGCAAAATTTTCTTCTCTGAGATTCTGCCGGTACCAAGGGCTAACAGGGAAAACAAGCTAAAACCTAGAGGGGTGAACCAGTGGCTCAGAGACTGGTGCAAGGCAGAGGGATATGGGCTGGTGGGGGATTGGGGGGCTACTTGGGAGGATAAGGGACTTTATGCCAGGGATAGGTTACATCTCAACCTGGAAGGGAGGGAAATCTTGAAATTAAAACTTGCTGGATTTATAGGCGAGATGTGGGGTTTAAACTTGTAAAGGAGGAGGGTCAGATAATAAAAAGACCCCGGGGGGCTGTTTGAGGGTCCAGGTCTAGGGCACCTGGGGAGTGGGGGGGACTTTGTTGCAAATTCAAGGAAACACGGGCAGAAAAGGGACTGCGCAGGTTTGGGGGGGACTGGAGAGAGGGGAGAAGTCGGGTGGAGGACAGTCCTGATCAATGCCAGGAGTGTGAGCAATAAAATGCCCGAGCTATTGGCTATGTTGGCTGAGGGAACAGCGGATGTGGCGGCAATTACAGAGACATGGGCCACCCAGAGAATGACTGGGACCTAAACTTAGTGGGCTACAAGATATTCAGGAAAGAGAGAGGAGTTGGAAGAGGGGGAGGGGTTGCGCTGATAGTCATTAATGACATTGTGGTTTGTTGAGTGGAGGAGGCTGAAGGGGGTGCGGAGGCGATTTGGGTAACCCTGCAAACGAGGGGAGGGAAGAAATTGAAGATAGGGGTGGTATATAGGCCCCCTGCAATAGAGGAGGCTCTGGATGATAAACTGGTTGAGAACATCAAGGGTCACTGTGACCTTGGAAAGGATAGGGTGGTGGTCATGGGTGATCTTAATATGCCGGGAGCAGACTGGGACACCATGACATCCTCTGTTACCAGGGAACAGAGACTAATGGATGTCTTTCAGGATGCCTTCCTGGTCCAACAGGTGGGGGAACTTACTAGAGAGGGGCGGATATTGGATGTTGTCCTAGCGGACAGTGAACAAATAAGGGGCCTGGAGGTGTGCAGTCCACTGGCGGGTGGTGAGCATGCCACGGTCTGGTTTCTGCTGTATTTAGGGGGAGGAAAGTCGCACTCATACAGTAGTGATTGACTTCAGGAGAGCGGACTTCGTGGGTATGGATAGGATTCTAAGGGAGAGGTTGGACAAGATTAGGCTGGACATTTGTGGGAGACCATTAAAGAAGGGGTCCAAGAGGCTACTCGGTCCTGTGCTAAAGTAACTCGTAAGCATGGTGGAACCAGCAAGCCATGTTGGTGGACCAGGGAGGTGCAGGAGGCGGTGAGGGATAAAAAGGCTGCCTATGCACATTTCAAACATTCTAGGGAGGGACAAGGAACGAGGGGAGTATGAACTATTGGCCAAGAAGGTCACCAGAGTGGTGAGGGGTGCCAAGGCAGGGATGGAGAAAAGCCTGGCTAGGAATATCCGGAGGTGGAGGAAGGGATTCTATAGATGTAGATCCTGCTTCAAAGCTGCACTTCGGAACCAGCTATTCAACACGCATAGCTGCGCTTGTCTCTAAGGTGACCTAGCTCACTATGCACCGACAAAGCTCACTGAGCGGCTCCTCACCTCACCAATCACCAACCACGTCCCATAGCCCACTGAACTATTACCACCTGCTGTCTGTGCACACTACCGCGTGTATGTTTATGCCAATGTGTGTTTAATCTGTTTCTCCCTATCCTAATAACTGTAACAGCATGTGATTGCCAAACCTGTAACCCCAATGATGTAACAAAGAAATAACAGCATGTGATTGCCAAATCTGTAACCGCAATGATGTAACAAAATGTTGTAATGTATTTGTCCTCTATGTGACGAGGTACCTTTGGAAATGAGCCTCTGGCTCAAAGGTTGTAAACTGATGGACAAATAAATAAATAAATAAGATACATAAGAGAGACGAGAAAAGGGAGGACACAGATCAATAGGATTAAGATTGTGGGGGGTTGGGCTTAGGAAGCAGGAGAACAGGCAGAGGTGCTAAGTGAGTACTTTGCCTCAATCTTTGCGGAGGGTGCCAAGGGATCTCTACAGCCTGATGGAAGGGAAGGGGAGCCAGCAAAAGTGAGAGGTCAGTCTCAGTCTGAGACCAAAGGATGGAAAGAGGCTAGGGTACAAGCTGGGCCAGACCCAGAAGGAGTAGGAAGGTTGCATGAGAGTGTATTGGGAGGGTGAAATCACAGTGGATAGGATGAGGGAGGCCCTTCGGAAGCTTAAAACTGATAAAGCACCAGGGCCGGATGGACTACTTCTGAGGGTTATGAAGGAATTGGTGGAGGAACTGGCAGCTCCACTGGCTGCACTCTTTAACTCCTCTCTGCAGACGGGATGGGTGCCACAGGACTGGAGGGAGGCTTATGTAGTGCCGATACATAAAGGGGGGGTCTAGGGAGAAGATGGTTAATTATAGGCCTGTCAGACTGACGTCTGTGGTAGGCAAAGTAATGGAGGGCTTTATCAAGGAGAGGCTTGGGAAGCAGTTGGAAAGGTTAGGGCACCAGGATGATAAACAGTATGGATTCGCCCAGAGAGATCATGTCAGTCCAACCTCGTAGAGTTTTATGACTGGGTGACGGGAGACTTGGATAGACATAGACCGGTAGATGTCCTATACCTAGATTTCAGCAAGGCGTTTGATTCAGTGCCCCATAATGGACTGATAGTAAAAATGGGGAGATTGGGGTGGGAGGACAAGAGCTCAATTGGGTTGAAAATTGGCTTTCGGGGTGTTTACAGAGGGTAATGGTGGGTGGGATACTCTCCTCCCCCAGAAAGGTAATCAGTGGGCTCCCTCAAGGTTCAGTATTGGGACCACTCTTGTTCAATGCCTACGTCTCAGATATAGGGAGGGGGGTTAGAAATAGGTTGAGTCTCTTTGCGGACGATTCAAAACTGGGAGCACTGGTGGACTGTGAAGAAGCGAGGGAAACAGTCCAGGGGGATTTGGATACCCTGGAGGGGTGGTCATGGAGGTGGGGACTGAAATTTAATGCCGGGAAATGTAAGGTACTTCATTTGGGGGTCAAAAACCCGGGCCATGTATACAACCTGGGGGGGTCATACTGCAAGTCACATTGGGAGAAAGGGATTTAGGGGTGGTGGTAGATGTCAAAATGAATAACTCTGAAAATTGTAGAAGAACTGCAGCCAAAGCAAACTGGATACTAGGCTGCATAGCCAGCGGAATTACGTCCAGAAGGAGGTAATCCTCCCTCTATATAATGCCTTGGTCAGCCGCAGCTCGAGTACTGTGTACAGTTCTGGAGACCTCATTTGAAGAAGGACATAGCGCTGTTGGAGAGAGTCCAGAGGAGAGCGACCAGGATGATTCAGGGCATGGAAGGGAGGTCTTATGAAGAGAGACTGGAAGAGCTTGGGCTTTACACACTGGAGGAGAGGAGGGACAGGGGAGACATGATTGAGGTTTTTAAGTATGTAAAAGGAATAATCAGGAGTGGAACCATGGAGCTGTTTAGACTTAAGAAGGGGGAACAACCAGGGGACATGAGTGGAAGCTGGAGGGGGAAATTACAGGGGGGAACATAGGAAGCATTTTTCACTGAGAGGGTGGTGAAGCCATGGAACGCGCTGCCTGGGAGGCTGGTGGAGGAAGGCACAGTGGAGGGCTTCAAGAAGGGATGGGACATGTACAAGGGGAAACTGAAACCAAAAAAGATCCTCTCGGGGGCTGGGGGGGTAGTAAGGCGAGCAGCCACTAGGTTGCTGGCTTTCGAGCAAACAAGACAGACCATTTGGCCTATTCTGCTGGCTTTTAGTATGTTAGTATTATCTCATCCAGTTGCGTAAGCACATCGAACTGTAGGGTAAGGGGCCTGGGTTCCTATTTTGCTGTTACCGGAGGTCCTTTCCCAAGATGAACAATATAATGTGCGGTGCCTCCACCCAGAGTACATTTTAAGTGGGTACGATATTAGCAGTACAACCCCCTGGGATGCTGTACCAGTTCATCTCCCCAAACAGTCACCCCAACGTGGATACCAGAACTAAACCCCCCAAACTCTAACACTTTACATTTTTTGACTCCAGCTATAGCTCCCCAAATCAGGTTCTCGAGTCAGAATTCTTCCAGAACAGTAACACCATATTTATTTACATGGGGGTGGGGTTAGGAAGGGGAGAATGGATTAGGGGTTAAGCAAAACATTTAGAAAAGTTGCATTTAGAGAGTAGCATTTTCAAACCAACCATTTCCCTTTTGAATTCAGCCCATATTTTGGTGCTTGCAGTACCAACCCTCTATCTAGCTAACTGTTGCAGATATTAAATTGTGACAAAACCCCAACTGGTACCAGTTTACCCCCTTTGTCCACTGACCGGGTACCCAAGTGCTTGTTGCAGGCCTGTGGTGCAGCTGGCCGGCCGGCGTTGGCGCGCTTGCTTTAAATCATATTAACTTTCTGCATACTTGTTAACTACTTTAAGTTTTTTACTATGCTGTGGGGCACAAACTTGAATTAACTTTATACATCCCCCAGGTGCAGCGCAATTTCTGCCTTTACTCACGGTTCTGTGGATCAGTCTCTGGTGGCACTGTGACTGAAGTGCTGGGGTCGATGGAACAGCAGAACATTGGAATCATTTGCTTGAAAGACTTGAGACAGGGGGCAAGAATGCTGCAGCGTGGATCTTCCGCTTGATTGAAGGTCCTGCAGTTTGTCCCCTTCATCCTGTTCAGGCCTGTTGCAGAGCTCCCAAGCGAGGAACACCAAACTACAAGGGACCCAGACCTAGGAGTGGCTCCACAGCCCAGCTCCTTCACAGGTCATGGGTGCCCTAGCTCCCCCAGCACACACCAGTGGCCTCCTGTAGCCAGCAGACCCCACTTGGTGGGGGGGGATTAGCAAGTTCCCCACCTGGCTCTGAATTAAGCTGGAAATCTCCTGGTTTCTCTTTCCTCTCAACAGAAAGCAGCTCTGATGTGTAGCCAGAATAGTTCCTTCAACTTTCCTACTTTCCAGCGCCCTGGGGCAACAGATTCTGACCTCCCAACTCCACAACAACAATTTCTTTCCTCAGCTGGACTTCAACAGAAGCAACAGTCCCCTGAAGCATAGGGCACCTGCTCACCTCTTTGCTTTTACAGTCTCTACAATTCAAAACAGCAGCCACTCTTTCTCTGGCTCACACACAGTTTCCAGCAAGTCTCTCTCTCTCCGCTAAAGGATTTCTCTCAGTCCCTCTGATGCAGGCACATCCTTTCCCTCACTATGCAGGTGCTGAAGGATGCAGAAGAGGCCTTCTCTTCAACCTTTACAGCACAAAACCAGTCCGTTTTTCATTGTCCATTTTCCAGAACCAGAACCATTTCTTAAACCTTATGTCCTTCCCCTTTCTCATTAAACGCTGTGCCATACCAGGTCAGAAAGAACCTTTTTCTTACACAAATCTTTCAACCTTGTGTCTCATGGCTGTGGTGTAGATGACAATTCAGAATCTTCTTCCATTAAGGGCTCCACAGACCCCAAGAAGCTCTCCATCTTCCCTGTAATTCCAGTCGACCTTTTACCTGAAAATCCTTCACCGCTGTGGTGTAGCTTCTTACCACAGCAACCTGTAGCAGGACCCTGCAGCTCTCTCTCTCTCTCTCTCTCTCTCTCTCTCTCTCTCAGCAGAGCTGCCAAAGCAATATCCATTAACAGTTTCCTCCACCATGGGGAAAGGCATGACCAGGCCCTGGGGGACAAGTTGCTGGCAACTCCCAGGAAGGCCCTTTCTCGGCCTTGCAGCCCCATCTTCTTTATCCCCCTGGTGCAGCCAAACCATTTACTTCTATACAATTTTTGCCCCACAGTTTCAACGCATCCCCTTTCTCCTGTTGATCGCTGGCATTTAACATTTTTGTTCAGCAGTTTTTCCATCGCTGCAGCTGTTTTAGACTGCCCCCTGGCAGCCAATACATAGTCCCATTACAGTCCATCTAGTGTCCCAATTCCCAGATTGGGTGCAACCACATTAGACATTTTCAATTGTGTATTGCCCCACCATTTTTTAGCCACACTTCCCCTCTGGTGAGCCACTGCATCATTTACACATTTCAATAACTCCCTTGCATGTTGCTAGCTCTGAAAATCCTTTCACCCAGCACTAGACAGGCTCCCAATGAATAGTCAATGCCACCTCATTAATATTCATGAGGTGGCCCTGATCTTGTAGTGCAGTTGGTGCTCTTTTTAAAAAAAAACTCTTTCAGCTCCTCGTGGGCCTCCTCCAGGTCTCCATTCCCTGATTAGCCAGATTTGGGACTGGGACACTGGAGAGGCATTCAAATGGACGCAAGAACAGCCGAGGAATCAGATGCACAAAGGTGCATGCGCGGATCACCAGCCCTGCACCAGAGTGCAAAATCAGGGTGGCGGCTCTGCAGTTCAGTCCTCTGGCCCTCTTCCAAAAGAAAAAATAAATGCGGGGCTGGAACAGAGGATCTAGGGCACTATGGGGACTGGCCAGGATGCGGGGGACACAAGGGGAAAACGGGAAACAGGAGCCACAAAGAGGCAATCAGGTAAGCCCCCCAGCAGGGGGGTTACACAACAAAATTCGCCCTTTGTATGTTTGTTTTATTGTGGTTCTTCTGCATAATTTTACAATTTTTAAAACAGTAATTGGTTTCTATTTACTTCTTCCCATGTAAAATCTGGTTATGAAGAAAATGTCACCTGCTAAATTGTAATAAAAAATCACAGGTTACCAAAAATCACATATTTTTTATTAAATGTATAATGTTATTGTGGTAGAAATTGTTATTCTCTATAAAAATCTGGAAACAGGTTTGCAGTTTTCCTCTGGAAATACACTGCCAGCTTTGCCAGCAAACACTTTCCTGACATCATAATACAAGAGTTTCATTGGAATATTTTTTTTTCTTTACTAGTAGTTAGGGCAAAATACAAATAAAATGATGAAAGGGTAATTAAAGAAACAAATAAAAGCAAGCAGAATGATTACCGATGCCTCTAAAGGCCCCAAACCTTCTTTCTTTAAGACATCCTTACTAAGTACTTGCTGTTTAACTCCTAACAGTCCTGAGTCCTCCATGCGAGTTGGAACTCTAGTGTTGCAGCTTGTGTTCTGGCTAATTATTTACTGCTGTGAATGCAGTTCCTGTGTTTGATTTCATCCTACAGTTATTTTATGGTGCTTCACTTCCACTGTAATATTTTTTGTTGCCCACTGCCGTAATGCGTAAATGGTTGTGTGTTTAAAGCAGCTTCAAACTCAACAAATAGTAACAGGCTAGTCAAACATGCTGTGGAAACAGGCCTAATCAGGATGTTTGAGAAAGCAAAAGAAAAGGCAAATATCAGTTTGTTTTTGAGCCGTTATGCACTGCCAAAGTCACAGCGTTTGCAGTTTTATGATATCAGTCCTGCCGGTTGATTGCACAGACTGGTTGCCATCCTTTTCAGCTGTGACATGCAGTCTCAAACGTGACAGGTCAGTGTTATGAGGGCCATTGCAAAGCAATCTACACTGTATGCGCTAGAGGCAAAGATAAGTGGCTGCTATGAATGAAAGGGTTAGTGACTCGATAGTAGTGTTTCAGTAATGAATGCTGGTAACGTGGAACTCATGTCACTGAAAATGGCGTGTTGTTTGTGGCATATACAGAGGTAGTTATCTAAAAGTTTCCTACCTCGCGGTACTTCGAAGTACCACTGAGGCAATTTGCATTGACTGTAATGTGATCCTGCCTCATTCTGCCTCAGTATACTGAGTATACTGAGAAACTTTTCTATGACTACTTTTCTATGACTACCACTGTGCTGTTATAGGTGTATTTTGTTTCTTTAATGAATTAGGGGCCAGTGAACAGTCATGGCATGGGCAATGGAAGCCTTCTGCTTATTCATATATTGTGATTTTTCGGAGCAAAGCTTGTAGGAAAGTCAGAATTTTATGAACTACATGGAAGCAAGATAGTAACTGCTTAGCTTCTTTACTGCACCCACTATGGTAGCAGGTGTGATGAAACACAGGGCAGACCTGTGAAGACAAATCAGTATTGCTAGTTAAACAAAACTACCAGTATTCCATACTACCCCCTCCCCTTCTACTGGTATACAAGTCCAGAAAAACAGTCTCACTTCCTCTTTTCTTCGGCGAGTGGGAATAAAGGTCCAAATATCCATACATGCATCAGGCTCTTTTCCACATGCTTCTCTGCAACGTACTGTACATGCTTCCAACTCCTGTGATTCCAGACCAGGTTCTTCTGCAGATCATCCCTGAAGAGCTGGAAAAATAACACACAAATTGAAGGTGGGATAGGAAGGCCGTTACTCTCTCACAACCGTGTGGTTCGTAAATTTATGACTTTCCTACAAGCTTCACTCTTGGAAAATCACAGTTTCACGTCACCACAAAGAGGCTCCATAGTAACTGCTAGTTCAAAGCCATGGAAAAAATGATAATGACAGCAGAATCAGACACAGGCTTCAAAATAGGAATGCTGCAATTTGGATATTCAAAGCCTTATCAGGCAAGCTACCTACCTACATCTCGGACTGTTTTACTCAAATCACTTCTAGGCCATACAACCTAAGGATCAGCAAAATTATCATTCTTAGGTCCCAATGCCTGCACCCAGCTTGGGAGGGCTGCTATCAGCTACTCACTAGCAATTGTTTGGAACTCACTCAAAACCATGAAGCTAAATAACCTCCCCACCCTAATATCCTTCAAAAGATTATTCACCACCCTATTCCCAGAACTCTGCAACTGCTTCCCACAAGGCCTAATTCACGGCCCTACCCACTCCCCTTTTTCTGCTCGTGTTCTATATGCTGAAAAACTCCTGTTCCAGTCTCAAGATTCACCCTCAAAATGCCTGCTAGGTCCTATAATCTACATATTAACTCTGATGTGCCAACTGCCTACTGTCTCCCAGATTAAAAGTGTTAATGCCTTGTACATATGTATATTGTTATATACTAGCACTTTATGTCATTTTATTACTGTTTTTTGTTACCCCTGTCATTGTATTACTGTTTATGATACCCTTGTCAATGTAATAACACTTGCACTTCTTGACCACTCAGGTCCATCTTGTAAATGAGCTATGCTCAATGATGTTCGCCTGATTAAGTAAAGATTTTGATTGATTGATTGATTGAAGTAAAATTGTTTGAACAAGGTATCTTTAACCCATTCTGCCACTTTCTAGATCTCTTTAGGCCTGGCTCCCATTGAAGCTGCTTTACTGGCCACGGCCCCTCTAACCAAATGAGCCCTGAATGAGGAACCTCCAATTCCCACCTGGCCCATGACCCATCTGAGCCACTAAGCGATGGAAGCTGATGAAACCGGGGCATGGGTTTAACAAAGGAAATCAGAGGCTGGTTGGGGCCGACCCTGATATTCTCTGTCCGCGACTCATAATCTTTAAGACAGTTAACTACACACAGGTGTGGGTCTCATTCAAAGGCAGTGAACAACAGAAGGGTGGCAGTTTTAGTTCTCTTCACCATTGTGAACTCAACTCTTTCCAGATGATATTGCCTCCCGGACACCTCCAAAGCCTTAACAGCAGATGACATCTCGATCCATCTAGCCTAGGGGGTGTATACGACAATGTTATAAGTTATATTATGACCAATCCAGTCCTTGAGCTATGCTCCACTCCTATGTATGATGACCTGTATATATCTGTCAGTTGAACTAGCTAGTCTAGAGTGTATAATCTGAAATGTGCTTACTACTGTATGTTTCCCCTAGCGTCAAATGATGTATTTCCCACATGTTTGTTTACTGTGACAAAAAACTGTACTCTCTTTGCCATGTCTCCTTGACTGTTGTTCCTCATGTTGTACTCTCCCGGGTCGTTCCTGAAAATAGGCATAATACTTGTCTAGTGTACTTACCCGGTAAACAAAAGCTAAATAAATAAATAACAACATAGCCTGTTTTGATGCAGTTGTTTCAGTGATAAATGTGGATTAGGCCCCCATGATCTGAACATGTTAAACACCCTATTCACATACTACAAAACTCTGTATCTCAGAAGGGGTGGTTCTGACCATTTATTGCCCTTCATAAGTCATCTTACGACCGGATGCTGGCCCACAAACTTACCATCAGTGGGGTGGGGTGGGGGCAATGAAACAGAAGATCTATACATATCGATAGATCTGTACATTTTTTCCTCCTGATATAATGAAAAAAGGAATTCCAGAATCTGAGTTAGAGTTGTTTGAAATAGATCCATGTGCCCTGACAGACACTGTGTGGACCAGGATGTCCATGAGGATTTGTAAGCCTTTCTAGTGCCTGATGCCCACGATTCTCTGAGGAGAGCAGCAGCTCCCTCTGAATGTTGGGTTTAGTCCAGGATGCCCTGAAACCTTCCATGCAGCCAGGGTGAGGGACTGGGCAATCACCAAGGGGTGAAGATTCCTTGAGGGATCTCAAAGGACATCCTCCTGGCAGGAGAGAAGGAGAGGTTGGTGAACTGACATCTCTGGAAGACAGGGGTACCGAGGTTGTGTTGGCCACACCGGGTGATTATAATCAGATTGCAGCTCTGCCTCCTGACTTGGGCCAGGGTTCGAACAATCATGGTAAAGGGGGGAAGGTGTAAAATTTCAGATTCCTCCAGTCCTGAAGGAAAGCATCTACTGCCAGGGCTTTAGAATCTGGTCTTCAGCTGTAAAAATCCTCTAGCTGATGATTCAGCTGAAACACAAACAGGCTCACCTCTAGAGGGCCCAGGATTCTTAGCACCTGTGCAAACACCTCTGGAATCAGAGTCCAGTCATTCAAGTTCATCAGATAACGGGAGTGCCAGTCCATACCTTTATTGGTTAACTCCAGTATATGCTGGGCTTGAACTGTGAACTAATGTTGAAGGCAGTAGTGCAGAAACTCCTTGACTAGGAAGGCTAGAGAGGATGACCTGGTTCCCCCCAATTTATGTACCTGACCGCGGACACATTGTCCATGCATAACAAGACTAACATTTTCCCTTCCAGTCTGGCTGGACTTTTGATCTCAAAGGAGATTGCCAGTAGTTCCAGACAATAGATATGGAAATGTGACTCTTCCGAATTCCCACTGCCCGTATCCATGCCACTACTGGTTTGACTAGCTTTGTGACACATGAAGGGGTGGACATCAGTCCAAAGGGAGACAACTGAACTGCCAAATCTGACTCCCCACAGAAACAGCAACCACCTACTTTCTGTGTTATGGATGGGTACAGGGAAGTAAACATCCTTCAGATCCATACAGGCTGGCCAGTCTCTGTGCAGGACAGTGTCTCTCAGAAGGTGGATCCCTACCATTTTTAAATGCCTATAAGGGACATACTGATTTAGTTGTTTCAAATTTATTATGGGAAGAAGATCTGTCTTATTTTTTGGTAGTAGAAAAATGTTGCTCAGAAAACCCAATTGATTTTCTCCTACTAAAGTAATTACCCCTTTTTGGATATCTCCAGAATCTCTGATTGGACCATCAAAGTTTCTTCATTGGAGAAGGGGATTTTTCTTGAAGCTAGTAGTTACAGAGGCAGCTGCACCAGTTCCAATCCTGAACCCTTGGATTGTGTCCAGGATCTATGGCTCCCGAGATAGCCTTTACCAGTTGGGGGCATAGTGATTTAACCTGCCCACAAAAAATGGTGGCTCTGGGATCAAAGCAAAAGTTTCCTGAACCCTTAGCGATAAGGAATTTCCCTTCATCCTGGGGATGGGCATGCTTCCCTTTGTCCTGCTTGGGTCGGAAACCTTGTCTGTTACCTCGTTATCCTCTGAAATAGTGTCTTGCTTGGAATCTACCTCTGGCATGTCCTCTCAGGTAACCGTGGTTGCTGGAGCCTCTAGAAGGAAAGTTGTAGCCAAGAGTACGACCTCTGCCACCCTCAGCTCTGCCAAAAACATATGATTTGTTGGCAAAGTTGAAAGACGCTTAGGGCTTTCTCACGGAGAAAAAGACTTTGGCTTTTTAACCCATTTCTGAAATTAAGGGATCACCAAACCGTTGCCCTTCTACTGTCAGCCTTGCATCTTTCCTTGCCAGTTTTACTGCTTTGTGGTGAAATCTCAATACGGCAGTCTTTTGCCTCTCTACTGCAATGTTTGACTTGGCATTACCCACAAAATAAATTGCTCTTTGGGTCCATCCTCTTAAAATCTTATGATCCACGAACTTCCCCTTGTCAAAAGACGTTTTGGCCTCATTCAGTAACAAGGCCAAGGGACCAAACATATCTAAGAGTTTGTCTTGACAAGCCTTAAGGCTTTTTTCTAGATGTTTCCTGGGATCCTTGCCATTGTTGCAAAAAAGTATATAAAATCATTGTCTGGCCCAGGTGCTGTAGCCACCTGGGGGCCGATTCCAGGACGGCTTATGCCGGCGCAAGCCGAGTTTACACCAAACCCCATGGCGTAACTCGCTCCATGCGATACGCCATGTGCACTTCCCAAAGGCAACCTGCGCCATGCCATATGCGGGTTGTGCCAACTGTGGGTTACATCACCCACTACATCGCAACCCCGCAACGCCATGGTGCAGTGGTGGGTTATGGCAGCAACTACACCCTATTCCACAAGGGCGACTGCTGTAACCCACCTACGCGATTACAGGAGCTGCTTTGGCACAGTAGAGTTAGGACATCTCAGAGATGCTCTAAGGGGCATCTATCAGTGCCATCCGATGGATGCCCACTCCCGCAGTGCCGCAGCAAAGACCCTGCTGTGCTCCCTGTGCCCCCATGAACACATCCATGCCCCCCACCCCCACAACTGTCAGGGACCCCCAGGGGTCCGTTGTCTAATGTGCCCCCGAACTCCTGTGCCCCCTGTCCAGCCCTTCCTGTGCCCCCTGGTGCCTGCCATGGTGTTTCGGGGTGGGAGGGCTCAGGGGGCAGTGTGCAGCAGGCCGTGACTTGCGGCATGCAGGGATACTATGCCATGCCTGTGGCAGTAGCCGACATGTGCCACAAGTTGCAGGTCGTAAGTGTAGGGACCCTGCTGCTCTTAGAATACGGTGCAGGGTCCCCGATATAGTGGCAACTGTCGCAATTTTGCATACGCCTACAAGTTGTGACAGTCGTCCTGGAATCGGCCCCTTTGTGCTTAAGATGTGGATGAAGGTATTCCATATTTATTTTACGCCTGTCTTTTTTTAAATCAATAGGCTTTCTTTATCTTTTGGTCATATACTTTGCTACCCTCTCATAGGGGTCCCAGTCTGAAGAATGCTGGAACTTCGTTTTCACAGGGTCTAAAGGGCTGTCTTACTCCCATAGGTCAGGGTCAGCAGGGCTTGTAGGACCCAGGCTATTATTGTAGAAGTGCCATTCTCCTTCAGAATCAAAATCAGAAACATCAGAATTATAGTCAGAATGCCATGACTTTACCAACTCCGAATCACTCCCACTATCTAAGGAGGAATCAGAGGTATGAAGCCTTACACTTAACATTTTTGGCCTTTTTGGCTTTATCGTTACACACAAATGTGCCAGCAGAAACAGACCACTCGGTATATCTAAGTCTGTACGAGTGTGCAGCCAACACCCCTAGTTTGCAGCTGCCTAGTTACAGGGTCATTTGGAGTGTTTCCTTTTCTGTCTCTTCTTTGAAATAGAACAAGTCTCCATGATGGAGATCTCTTTGGGATTCTGGTCTTCACCAGAGAGCCCTGCTCTGTCTACATCCGATACATCTGGGCTTACCTGGGCTATGAAGACGAGGCAAGAAACAGAATTAGAGGTAGAAGCATCTGTCTGAGGACTTCCTGAAACATAGGTGTCTGCCTCTCTAATTGCACCTTTCAGCATTTTCCTGACGTCCTCGAGGATGTCCAGTCTCAGCTTCTCAGCCTCCCTTGTGGGAATTTTGGAACAGCAAAAGGACTTGGTTCAAAAAACAATGGCGATCAAAAATAACAGCAACAAACTGAGTCTACCGTACCTTCTTCCCCACCTTTTGGCTATTAGAGGGTGCATTTTCCCCAAATGGCTATAAAATATTTAAATCATCATAAATACAGTAGTTCTCTGAAAACTGCCTTCATGCACCAAAATGTTTGCAGGAAGAACATACCCATGAATTTACAGGAACTATGTGGTCCCTCATTTCATTCTATTCCAACTGGGATTGAAGCCCAGGTCTTTAGCAGTGGAGGGTCAAGGCTTTATCTTTTGTGTCCCTAAGCCTCAATCTGAGAAAACCCTCCTGATCTCAAGGTTCACTCCTGAAGTTCCCACAATTTCCTTGACAAACAGATTTAGCTTAGTTGCCGTATTGGTCCTTGTAAAAACAGATCCAGAAGCAAATGGTTTGTTGCCTTTTATTGGACCAACTTAGATGTCACAAAAAGAACAGAATGCCTAGGCTTTTGGACCAACCAAGTCCTTCCTCAGAAGCTTATGACAGTTATTCAGAAAATCACAAACTATTAATACCTAATATGAATGCCTCAATGTGCTTTGTGAATACAGTCTAATGAAACGCAGAAACTTTGTGACCTCCATTGTAAGAAATGTTGCCTTATCCTATTACTTATCTAAAAAAAATGTTTTTTCCTTTTTCTTCTCTGTTCAAATCTGTACTTGTGTGTATTTATTGACCTCATGCCAAAGGCGCCTTCGAACTGTATTCTAGCATCCATAATTAACTATTATTGATGAATTTGTGACTGTACCTGGTTGAAAAAGTTACTAAAAATTATATTTACAAAAAAGAAAAGCAGAAACGTCGTATTATTACTAACTTAAGTACATATTAAAATGTGATATTGATGTATGTAAATGCAGCAGTGTAACGAAATTGTTTTTCCCAAAAAAGCTAGTTTCAGCTATAGTTAAGAAACATATTAGCATACTTGTCAAATGAACTTGTCTAGGTAACGCCTATGCTGTGCACCTCTTTTTTTTTATTTTTATGATCCGAACCCTTACCAGGAGAAAAAAACTCATTTAAAACCTTTATAAAATACTCATATTTTACTGGATGTAGAAAATTGTACCACCAAATAAAGCAGGAAGATGCCTGGAATCTTTTATAGTGAAAAAAGAGGTAGGGCCAAATTTTTGACCAAATTCATTGCACTGCTGCATTAAAACAAGCAAAAAATATAGAACAGAATTTATATATATATATATATATATATATGGCATAAAGAGGGTTTGAAGTAGAGTTTCATTAGTGTGAGCAACTGTTTCACATATATATACATTACACAACCTATCTGGAGACATTTTCCTAATTATACACTCAACTAGTTACTATATTAACAGCTAACAGCTTAATCTGATTCAAGGTCAGTTGGCATTCATCTGTATCCCCCTCCCCTCCCCCGGGTCGTGCCTGAAAATAGGCAAGATTTGTCTAGTGTACTTACCCGGTCAACAAAAACTAAAAAAAAAAAAAAAAAATGTTCCGTAAACCTTAAGATCTTCAGTGCTATAACATGATGTTATACAAGATAATATCAATTGTCAGTATAAAAGCCAAATTAAAAAACAAACCTGTCAAAGACCCCCAAGAAAATGAGACCATGCATCCCAATATGTTAATATGTCCTTGGTGACGGAATGTGAATTGTAATACTCAAATAAGCCAAACATCAATCACACTCCTCAAATTACAGGTTGATCCTTAATTCTGTTGTATCTTGTCCGAAATAGAAGTCACGTGTCCATCTCCAAAGGTGCAACCAGCAACGCCAGCTATCCCAGTTGGGGTCATTTTTTATATTGTCCCAGTTGGAGTAATAATGAATGAATGAATGAATGAATAAAATGCGGACAGTACTCTGACTCGGCTTGACTAACCCAAACAAACAAAACTGGTGCACTCATTAGTGCAATGAAGGTGAAAAAATACTTTATTTAGGTACATACTCACCAGACACTACTCATTTCCTGTGGAAGCAAAGACCCCTTCATGGTTAGTACCTCCCACACCATGCTTTATCAGAGGATCTGATGAACTGTCATGTAGGAGGTCCTATATGGGAAGGGGGGCTTGCTTCCACGGGAGTGAGTGACATCTGGTGAGTTTGCCACTGTGACGCCACCACAAATCCATATCTTTCATAGGCCTGTGGTGGATGTGTCCGTGACTAAGAACTGCTATGCAGTCTCTGTCTTGTGGGGGAAGGCAGAGAAGCAGGGAAACATTGCATGTTTTATTTTTATAACAGGTACGCCACCGTTGTCTGAGAGTGTTTCCTTACCACACCAACTTATTGCATTCCTCAAGTTGGTTTAGCTGCACACTGTATGATTTTTGTTTTGCTGCAGGAGGAAGGCCTACACTCAGTGGAAACTGGGGGTCACCCCCGAAGTGGAGCAGGACTGCAGCATTGACAAAGGGGCCACTCGGGATGGCCAAAGCATGGAAGTGCTTCGACACAAAACCTTTTAGAAGCTTATTTACTCATTCCCCACCTAGGACTTTCGTTCTGTATAACTCAGAAGCTGTTGTGCACCACATTAAAAAGTGGAGAGGAGAGTACTTTTTAACCCTTTTTAAACAGAATCATTGCTATCTTATTGCCATTGTATCTCTCCGTTGTAATTTGATTTTATCTTATTTATTTTTTGTCTCCTTTTATTTTCTCCCTATGCATTCTGGAGAGTATTGTTATAAAAATCTCATGGTTCCCTGATCATTTTAGTGATTATTAGAGATTTAATGTAATCCAAAATTCATCTAAGTTGTTTTATTGGGTTTAAGTATGCAAATGTACCTGTGCGTATGTTAATAGCGTATGCAAAATAGCTTTGTGACATCTTTAAAATGCGTATGCGTGGCATTCTTCCGCAGATCTGACTGGATCACTGAGGTGGGAAGATGCCAGGAAAGACGACCAGGTACATGTTTCGATCGATTCCAAGCTATGTTTGTACGAGCAGACTGAAAAAACATACTGCTGCTATTTTTATTGACTGAGCATTGTTCTGCTGTAGAGTGAGCAACAGCTTTTTAGCCCAACAGTAATTTTGAAGATGCAAGACGCAATCGGTATCACTGACAGGCTTGGTGGCTGATCGAGGCCTGTGGAAGCCTAGTCCTTGCGTTGTCCGTTTTTTCAGTTTCTGGATCGCGGTGCGCTTTTAGTAGCAAACCGAGTGCCTCTCAATATAAAGGTTTTCTTTAGGCATCCAGAAGTGTCTGCTGGCACTGGAAGTCAGAGCTTGTATTGAGGAGGATTCGTGCTCTGTGTACGCTGCTTTGGTTCTTTGCCCAGTTTTATAGGACGCCCTAACCAAACACAGAAAATCAGTTTTCGTTTTTTTCTTCTTTTTCTAAGCCCTTTGCTAGTTCTAGCCCTAGCCCTGTACGACAATTTTTTGCACAAATTCCAACTACGACTGCGATCTAATCAAAAGCTTATTTACAAGTTATTATAACTATACCATTTTATTCGCATATTGGGAACTTAGGTGTGTTTTTTTACGCGTATTCGATTATCCCAAAAATGTCAGTATCATAAGATATTAGATATTGGATAATACTCTGCCAAGTTTGCTAGACACTGTTGAAAAAGTAGTGTCCTGGTTGAGAATCTAATATTCTTCATTATTATTTACTAGTGGAAGACATGCCCAGAATATGTGTGGTGATAAACCTGGTGATTTCTCTGGTGATTGAGATTATTGACGTAAGTCGACACCTACACCAACACTTGCAAAAATGGTTAAATACTTTCGTAGTCAGATAAGCACATCTGATACAGCAGCTGAATATTACTTTGCATAAATTGGATTATTTTAAGGCCGAGACCTGGTTTGAATTATACCTTAGAGCATTGGTCCGATTTATCCCCAGACCTTAAGCATATAAACATATAAGTAGGCCTTGGATTGATTTTTGTTGCTCTGAACCTAAGAATTCTGCAACTGCATCTTTGCTAATCTATGCTTCCAAGGAAGGTGAAACGAGGAAAAATTATTGACTTTGGTTCTTTTACAAAGCCCTAAATGGACGTTTCAGACTCTGTTAAATTTGTGTGCCATTTAGGAGAGCAGATATTTATTTTGCACACTCGAATTTTAGTGGTTATCTTTGGATACATTGGATTACTTGTATATTACTATTTATTTTGACCTTACATCAACTTCATATTGATTTAGTCATTTAATTGTCACTAGTATTTTATAATTGGATGCTACTTGGCTATGAGTCTATGAATGTATGATTTAATCTGGAGCCTGTGGCTCATTGTGTTTATCTAATGTGTGCAATAACACGTGCAGCTTCCTTAAAATTGTAAAGTTAGTCAACCACTGCCCATGTTTCATCGTCAACTGCCCATCACAATATAGAAAAACTACCCAAAAAGTACCCCCCATAGACTAAAATGTCATCTCCACGCTCTCTCTGGCATCATGTCGTAACTTTGCTGAGCGTGGGGGTGGAGTGTGGACAGCTAAAAAAAATAGTAAGTAGGAGAGACCCGTTGGGGGTAATTTTACGAGGGATATAACTTACAATCTGTTCAAGTATTTTTGGAAATAACAGCAGCAAGAACATTTCGAAGGGGTAAGGCACCGATTAGGCAGGTGCAACTGCTGAGACTGGTAAGTCTCTTTAAATCAATACTAGAAGAGTTAACGGCGGAAAATGAACAAAGCATGATGATTATACTTGGTGACTTTAATGCCAGATACTTGAACATACGAAATTGGCAACAGAAAAAGGCCCACACGTCTATCAAGTCTGCCTGATTGTGCAGCTCTTAGTTTCATATTACTACAGCTGCCCCAGCCCCACCAAAACCCCTCCCTTCCTCCCCTTTCCTGGTCTTTTCCCCCTTTGTGTTCTTGTCTGTACTAATCCTGCCCTTGACTCTATCCCAACTCCACTTAAAGCTATCCACTGTCCTCAGTTCGATTAACTCCTCTGGCAGTGCGTTCCATCTCACCACCACTCTCTCTGTAAAGTAGTGCCTCCTCATCTCCCTCCTGAACCTTCCCCCTTCCAACTTCAGACTGTGCCCCCTAGTGACCCTTCCCCCTTTACACAGAACAATCCTCCCTCTCTGACTTTGTTTATGCCTTTCAAGTACTTAAAGGTGTCTATCATGTCCCGTCTTTGCCTTCTCTCTTGCAGTGAATACATGTTGAGCTCCCTCAATTTTTCCTCATACAGCAATTCCCCCACTCCCATGATCATTTTCATAGCCTTGCGCTGCACCCCCTCCAATAATATCACATCCTTTTTGAGGTATGGGCACCAATACTGCACACAGTACTCCAAGTGTGCCCTCACCAGCGATCTATACAAGGGCAGGATAACCTCATCCTTTCTAGAGGCGATCCCTCTGGCAATGCACCCCAGCATCCTATTTGCCCTTGCTGCCACCCTCCTGCACTGTGCTGATACCTTCATGTCCCCTGTGAGTATTACCGCGAGGTCCCTTTCCTCCTCTGAAGCTGTTACCTGCACTCCCCCCAGCCAGTAGCTGTTCCTGGGATTTCTTGCTCTAAGGTGTGTGACCTTGCACTTCTTAGCATTAAACCCCAACTGCCACTCCATAGACCAGTGTTCGAGTTTAACTAGATCCTCCCTTAGTGCCTGCCTCCCTTCCTTATTGTCCACTTTTGCACAAATCTTAGTGTCATCTGTGAACAGGCTGATCTTACTCTTGACCCCCTCTACAATGTCTCCAATGAAGACGTTGAATAAAACAGGGCCTGGCACTGAATCCTGCGGTACCCCACTTGTTACTGGCCTTGGCTTGGATGTCTACCCCCTTACAACTACCCTCTGTTGTCTGCCATGCAACCAGCTCTCAACCCACTCCACCAGTTTCTCCCCAACCCCCCACGTCCCTCAGCTTGCTCATTAACATCCCATGGGGCACCGAGTCAAAAGCCTTGCTGAAGTCCAGGTACAGGACATCCACAGCATAGCCTTCATCAACCACCTTAGTGACCCAGTCAAAGAAGTCGATCAGGTTAGTTTGGCACATGTGTTCGTGGCCTCATTCAGCCCCTTCCTAATGGTTGCCCACTTCTGTTCAGCATCCATCACTGGGTTAATTTTAGCTAAACACCCCCCTAGGATGCTGCCCATTCTGGCAAAATCTGCTTCCTGAAGTCCAACACTCTTGTCTTGGTCTTAGCCGACTCTCTCCTTGTGTTAAGGAGGAACCACACTGAGCGGTGGTCACTTCCTGCTAGACGGTCCTGTACTACCACATCCTGGACTTGATCATCATTTGTTAGCACCAAATCTAGTATGTTCCCCTCTCTAGTAGGTTCCATCACCCCTTGCACTAAGTAGCTGTCTTGGATAGCCTCCAGCAGCACCTGCTCCCTGGCGTGTGCTGTAGTTACTGTCTGCCAGTCAACCCCAGGTAGGTTGAAGTCTCCCACTATAACTGTATTTCCCTTTCCACTGACCTTCTTGATTTTCTCACCCAGCTCCCTATCCACCTGCTCGCTTGGGAAGGGGGGGAATACAGAGTACAAGGTGAGAGGGAAGATGGGGGGTATAAGTGGGGAGTGGCAGGGAAGCAGGTCGAGTTGGCACAAATACACTAAATAAAGCGGGAGGAAGGCCAAAACATGTTGGAATGGGGAGGGCGAGACACAATGCAGGGGACAGTTGGAGGAGGTACACATAGTGGAGGGGGAGGGGTTGTGGAAGGGAGTGAGCACAGAAGGGGCGGAGGAGGAGGAGAGCAGATGAAGGTGCAATTGAAGGAGAAGGGAGGGGGAAAAGGGCAGTATATGGAAGGAGAGGACACTGAGGAAAAGGGGTGCATAGGAGGGCAAACCATGGGGGAAGTGCAAGGGATGGAGGAGCGAGTACTTGTATTAGGGGATTCTATGCTCAGGGTGGTGAGTTGGGGAAGTAAGGGAGCAAGGAAGAGCCAACCTGGGTGGCGTGTGTATGCCAGCTATGGCAGCGGGGAGAGTAGGGCAGTGCATTCAGAAGTGTGTGAAGAAGGTGGGAGGGAAACCTCATATCATTGTGCACCTAGGAACAAATGACCTAGAGGGCAGTACAGTGGAAGAAGTACAGGAGAGATTCGGAGAAGTGGGGGGGTATCTGCAGTCGGGTGGGAAGTTCAGTGACATTCTCCAAGGTACTTCCAATACCTAGGGTAAGCATGGTGAGGAAACTAAGAATACAGAAGTTTAATGGGTGGCTGAAGGAGTGGTGTGCACAAATGGGGTAGTAGGGGAGCGGGGTGAGACATGGAACAATAAGGGACTTTATGCAAGGATAGGTTGCATCTCAGCATCGTGGGTACAAGGGTATTGGGACAGGGGCTGGAGAAGTACATTAAAAACAACATAAATTTAATCTGAGGAGGGGGGAGGGCTGAGTCGGATAGCAGGGAGGAGGCACTGGAAGGCCTCTCTCCCCCAAGAGGGAGGAGGAGAATGAGGGGAAGTTACCAAGAAAAAAGTGGAAGGGGGAGAGATGGGAAGAGAAGGGGTGGGGCACAAGGTGGACTGTAGTATCCTTGAATGCAAGGAGCTTAGGAAACAAGATGGCAGAGTTCCAGGCAATGATGGTAGAGGGAGAGGTGGATATTGCCGATATCTCAGAGACCTGGGCCACCCAATACCATGATTGGGATCTTACGATCCCGGGTTGCAAGATGTTCCACAGGGACCAGGAGGGAGGAAGGGCTGGAGGGGTGGCTATTTATGTCAGGGAGGGGATACTGTGTACCGGGTGAGGGGGATGAGGGGAGGCCAGAAGCCATATGGGTATCGCTCCAAAGGCCTAAAGGTAAGAAGCTCATGATGGGGGTGGTGTACAGGCCACTCTCACAGAGCGATGGTGTTCTACTTGGATAATAATCCCTTGATGCCATTAGAAAAAGAACTAATAGATAGAATTAACATATTGAATTATAATTTAACTTGGAAATGTAAGTCAAGGGATAAAGTAAGTAATAAAAATGGGAAACTGCTGATGGATATCATGAGAAACTTAGATTACTGTTTAACGGGAGAACCAAAAAAGATCCTGAAGGAGACTTTACTTACATTGGCCCCCATGGATCATCAAGTATTGATTTAGTCTGGGGAAATTTTGAGGCAGTTGGTGCCATCAAGGACCTAGAGGTAATTTTAAGACCAGAATCCTCTCATCTCCCTGTATGTTCAAGTTGGCATTTTTGAGTTGGTAAATATCCCTCTAAGGGAAGTCCTTCTGCAACAAGACCTGGAGATTATAAACAAAAAACGAATAAGATGGCAGAATTATACAATAATTCATTTTACAGAAATTTTGAATTCTG
Organism: Neoceratodus forsteri; assembly: GCA_016271365.2. Taxonomy (NCBI): domain Eukaryota; kingdom Metazoa; phylum Chordata; order Ceratodontiformes; family Ceratodontidae; genus Neoceratodus; species Neoceratodus forsteri. The sequence goes on from CM057456.1 coordinate 351,938,793, forward strand.
GTAACTTAAATAATATAAGAAACAAGGTATTAAACCCAGAAACTAACAATAATGTAATCTCTGATTGGGAGCATATTTGTTCCTACATAAACCTTTTTTTTTAATCACAATTCAATAAAAAAGAGGGAGAATAATACATGGTTTATTTATACATGTAAAAAAGCTAAGCAAAAACTGAATAGTCTGGTAAGACAACACAAAAAATTTAGTACAAAGATAACCAATAAAATATTAAATCAAGAAATGCATATAAGAAAACAATGGCTGAAGAAAGAACAAATTTTCAAATGAAAATGTGGGATAAACTAAGAATGTCAATAATTAGGAAAGATGTCAAACAGTTTTGGACACTAGTCAGCAAGGGATACGATAAGTATACTATCAACACTGAGGCAGCAATTGCGCCACTCATTTGGGAATAACCATTTTAAAACGCTTTACTTTTCACAACTGGAAGAAGACAGACAAATGAATCTCAAAAATCAAGGGAGTGTATTCTTACCAAAACCATTATTCATCAGTCAATTAGAGATTATTAATGCATTAGATAAGATATCAGCAAATAAGGCCCCTGGGCCTGATAGCATCTTAGGTATCTTCACATAATTTAAAGAATGGCAGTGCCCCGTACTGCACATGATATACAATTATTGTGTGTGCAGAAAGGGCAGTTTCCAGCATCCTGGAAGGGAAGCCTAGTGTGCCCTATATTCAAGAAAGGAAATATAAATGATCCAACCATGTACCACCCCATTAGTCTTCTTGATGCATCACAAAAAATCTTCTGTAGAATAATTTTGAATCACGTGCAACAATGGGCTGAAATGAGCAATTTAATTTCTGAATTCCAAAATGGATTCGGATGTAAATGTTCAGTGATCCAACATCGTTTTGTTCTTCAGCACCTCATTTGGAAATATGTAAAGATAAAAAATTCAAAACTTTACTGTTGTTTCATTGATTTGAAAATATCATTCGACTCAGTTTAGTAGAAAATAACTTTGCGAAAAACTGGAACGGTGCAACATAGATCCGGAGATTTTAGATGTCCTAATAAAATTACACATAGTATGTGGCTCAAAGTTAAGTTCAATCAGCAGGGAAATCTGACGTCAAATATCAAAACAAACCTAGGCGTACGCCAGGGTTGCCTTATTGCACCACTTTTGTTTAATCTATATATAGACATAATACTAACAGAACTATATAACCCCGATTTCTATTCTCCATCAGTTCTTATAAAAAAAGTCCCATGTCTAGCGTATGCAGACAATATTGTTTTGATTTCAACTTCTTTTCTTGGGCTCCAGCATAAGGTAATGCATTTCTCAGAACTATGCAAAAAAGATAAGTTAGTTATAAACATGAATAAGATAAATGTGGTTCTCTTAGGCAATAAAAGTAAAAAAAACCACCATCATTATATATTGATAAAAATACAGTTAAAACAACAACACATTATGATTATCTGGGCCGTAGATTTACCCAAAACCTGTCATGGTCCCCACAGATAAAAATAATTGAAAACTTCATTTACTGCCTTTAAAAGGTTTAATGGAAAAATGGGTCAGAGTTCAATTAAAGGGCTTCTAAAAGTAAAAAACATAAAAATAAAAACAAGCATTTTATGGTACAGAAATCTGGACTCCAGCAAACATAAAACCATTGGAAACAGAACTAAATAAATGAGCAATAATTGTTCTACTATCTAGTTGATCTAGATATAGAAGCACAATGTAAACCATTTTATTAATGTGCAATATATTTATATATTTGTACAGTATGTGGAAATTTGTATAAGGTTGTAATGACATTTGTCGATCAATAAACTTTACCTACCTACCTATCAGGTGAGTTTGTACCTAAATAAAATATTTACTTTTCACCCTCATCTCACTAGCATGTGTGCTGTTTTTTGGTTGTTTTGTTTGTTTGGGTTGGTCCTAACTTCTGTTCAGAACAACTAAGGGCCCAATTTTCAGTCACAAGTGAGTTTTGAGGGGGTCTCACACACACACTCACCCCATGCCAGCACACTTTGATGAGCGATTGTATGCGGGTTGGGGGGCGAGGGCACCATGCAAATGGCATATAGTGTCTTACTAAGGAGTATGGCGAGCCCGTCATATTCAGAATGCCCCTACACCCTAGGAACTATTTAGGGCAAGCTATAGGGGTGTCAGAACTCAGCAGTCTGTGCATGCAGACTTTGGGGGGCTGAGATTGGCAAAAGACCAGTGGATGCATGTGTAGAAACAGAGCTAGGAATAGGGATCCACCGGACTAAAAGGCACAATTACAGGCTGGGGTTAGTGAAAGCACCACTGGACTACCAGGGACGATTACAGGCTGGGGTTAGGGATAGCGCCACTGGACTACCAGAAACAATTACTGGCTAGGGACTAGGGAGAGGGCCATTTGACTACCAGAGAGATGGCAAAAGACTGCACAGGGTATGTTGCTGCTGGGCCCACAAGCAGGCAAAAGTACTGGTCAGGCAGGTGGGGGCATAGGCTTGTGTGCAGACATACATCATACATGAGTTCCTAATGTCTGCGATGGTCTGCATTAATCCAGGAAGGGAACCAGGGTCCTAGGTGATAGTTTTAAATGCTTCATTGGCAAGCATTTAAACTAGCCAAGAGGGGAGGCACTGAAAAGAAGAAGGGAAATCCTAGCCCCCAAAAAATCAGGGTAGTTAATAGGTAAACACCAAGATAGAGCAGTTGATAGGGAGAAGGGCAGGGGTAAATGGAGAAAAAGACAAAGGCAGTAAGGACAGGGATGGGACAAAAAGAAATAAAGCCATAAAAAAATGGAGGGTAATGAGTACCAATGCCCATAGTCTAGGTAAAAAGCTCCCCAAAATGGTGGCCTTGATGGAAGAGGGATGCCTGGATATCGTGGCAGTCACTGAAACATGGTACACAGAGAACCATGACTGGGATGTCAACATACCAGGGTACACAATCTACAGGAGGGACAGGGAGGGAAGAACAGGGGGAGGAGTAGCTCTCTATGTAAGGGAAGGGATCAAAGCAACTGAACTAAAGGGTAAACAGGGAGGAGAGGAGGCACCTGGGTCACCCTGGAGACTGGAAATGGCTCCCACAATCCGCACAGGGGTTGTATACAGACCCCGTCTCAGGGGAGGAAATAGACAAGAAAATGATCAAGGCATCCTTGGGATGGCAGAGAAAGGGGAGGTATTGCTGATGGGGGACCTGAATATGCCAGATGTTAACTGGAGCACCTTTGCTGCAGCCACATCCAAGAGCAGTGCCATTCTCGATGCCCTACAGGGCATGCCTCAGACAGCTAGTTTTGGAACCCATTCGGAGGAGCAATCTTAGACCTGGTACTCTCAAATGGGACGGAGAGGATCTCTGATCTTGAAGTGGGTAGCCATCTGGGAACAAGCGACCACCAAACAGTGTGGTTCATGATAAACTTAGCTGTAGAGTCAAGCCACACAAAAGAGAAGGTACTGGTCTTCAGGAGGGCTGATTTTGTCAAAATGGGAGAGTGCCTCAGAAAAGCACTAGCAAACAGGCAAGAAGGTGGGGTGGAGCAACAATGGGGAAACATTAAAACTGCCATCACAAAGGCAACAAGCCTTTGTGTGAAGCAAATAAATCAAAATGAAAGAAGAAACCTCTATGGTTCTCAAAAGAAGTAGTGGGGAAGGTAAGGGAGAAAGAGATAGCATTCAGGAAGTATAAGGAAACACAGAAGGAGCAGGACAGAGAACTGTACCAGTTAAAGCAGAAGGAAGTGGGGAAGGCAGTCAGAATAGCAAAGGCCCAAACCGAGGAAAAGATAGCCAACTCAGTTAAGAAAGGGGGAAAAACCTTTTATAGGTACATTAGGGAGCAAAGAAAGACTAAGGCAGGGATACTGAGGCTGAATAAAGAGGAAGGTGGTTGGGCAGAGAGCGACAGTGAAAAAGCAGGGATACTGAACGAATACTTCTGTTCAGTATTCACCATGGAAAAGCAGGGGGAGGTACCTAATCCAGTCAATAGAAGCACTCTGGATAGGGGGGTTGATATTAGTCCTTTTACAGAAGAAAGGGTTCTGAAAGAACTCCTAAAACTGAAGGTGGATAAAGCAATAGGGCCTGATGGGATTCACCTCAGAATTCTAAAAGAACTAAGGGAAGAACTAGTAGCACCACTGACTACACTTTTTAATAAATCATGGGAGGATGGTGTGGTACCTGAGGACTGGAGGAGGGCGGATGTGATTCCCCTTCACAAAAGTGGGAGCAAGACAGAGGCAGGAAACTACAGACCTGTCAGTTTGACCTCAGTGGTAGGGAAAATGATGGAATCACTGCTGAAGGAAAGAATTGTTGAGTACCTAGAGGCCAGTGGGGCACAGGACCCAAGGCAGCATGGATTCACAGCAGGATGGTCATGTCAGACAAATCTAATTGATTTCTTTGACTGGGTGACCAAAGTAGTAGACCAGGAAGGGGCTGTGGACATAGCCTACCTAGACTTTAGCAAGGCATTTGACACAGTCCCGCACAAAAGATTAATAAAAAAATTAGCCAGCCTGAGAGTGGGTCCCAGGGTGGTAGCCTGGGTAAAACACTGGCTGGACAACAGGACACAGCGGGTAATAGTAAAACAGTGAAGAAAGGAGGATTAGTAGTGGGGTACCGCAGGGTTCAGTACTGGGGCCGGTCCTTTTTAATGTCTTTATAAGTGACATTAAAGAGGGGCTAGAAGGGAAAGTATGTCTCTTTGCAGATGACACAAAGATCTGCAACAGGGTTGATATGCAAGGTGGGGTAGAAAGGATGAAAAGGGACTTGGCAAGGTTGGAGGAATGGTCAAATGTATGGCAGCTTAGATTCAACGAAAGAAGTGCAAGTAATGCACCTGGGAAACAAAACCCAGGGAAGAGTCACAATGGGGTGAGATACTGACAACAACAAAATGGAAAAGGACCTGGGGTAATCATATCAGATGACCTAAAGGTGGGCCAACAATGTGAGAAGGCAGTAAGGAGGGTGGGGGATACTGGGATGCACAGGAGAGGCATCACCAGTAGAAAACAGGAAGTTGTTGGCCCTCTGTACAAACAGTTGGTAAGACCACATCTGGAGTACTGTGTACAGTTCTGGAGACCCCATCTCAAAGACATAGACAGGGTGGAGGCTGTCCAGAGGAGGGCACCAAAATGGTGCAGGGTCTGCACCAGAAGACATATGAAGAAAGACTAAAGGAGCTTAAGATGTATAGCCTTGAGGAAAGGAGGGAGAGGGGGACATGATAGAAACTTTAAAATACCTCAAGGGAATCAACAAAGTCCAAGAGGGTAGCATCTTTCAGAAAAAGAGATGAGCAAGAACAAGGGGACACAATTTGAAGATAGAGGGGGGATGGCTCAGAGGTAATGTGAGGAAGTATTTCTTCACAGAGAGGGTTGTAGATGCATGGAACAGCCTTCCTGAGGAGGTGGTAGAGTCAAAAACAGTGGAGGAATTCAAGAATGCATGGGACAGACATAAGGCAGTTCTAGTGGGGGATAGGAGGAAGTAGGCTGTTGGTTAACTAGGATCTGCAGCTTATCAGTTAGGTAGGGAAATGGGCAGACTAGGTGGGCCATGTGGTCCTAATCTGCCGTCAAATTCTATGTGTGCTTTTACTGTATGGAAACCCAGATTGTGCCGGTTTGTACACAGTAAGAGGTGGCACCCCTAATTTACATTCTTACTTGTGCACAATAAGGGGGCCTTCACCACACAGAAGTAATGTTTTCAGTTTAGTAATTTTATGGGTCAGTGCAATTGGTTGCTTTTTGCACCCCATTTTACAGCACATAAAATGGGAACTGAGAATTGGGCCCTTAATGTATACTTTGTCTTCTGGTCTTAAACATTTTAATATGTCTGGATCTTTTTTTTTTATCACTATCCAAAGTGCGTCTGTAACATTGTCTGCACAATGATTCTGCTCCTAGTGGAAGTCAGGATGTTTTCATTTTAAGGCCTTCGCTAAGTACTGTATGCAATATAAAAAGCGTCCCAGGTGATGATGATGTACGTGATCTGTCAGACAGTGGCCGGCTGAGTAAGTGAGAAGAGGGCTGTGTCGGCTGCCATTTTGTGGGACTAGCACTTGGGATGAAGGGGGTGTGGGGCAGGTAGCTAGGAGGTTAGGGGAGTCTCTGTACAGTCAGAGGGGTTGGTGGACCCACTGGACCACCAGGGCATTTTGAAACTATTTGACAAGGTGCGATCAGGAGGTGGGGGCACTGACTGGACCACCAGGGTGATTATTTATTTATTTATTTATTTCGTTTTTGTTGAACGGGTAAGTGCACTAGACAAATGCTGCCTATTTTCAGGCACAACCTGGGGGAGAGAGATACAGGTGAATGCCAACTGACCTTGAACCAGATTAAGCTGTTGGTGATATTTTTAGTGAATGGAGGGGGGGAATATGGCCAGGGCACAGGGGAAATTCCCCTACTATACTGCAGGGGGACCTACCGTCCATCTGCAGGATGGCCACTCGGGCTGGAGCACCGGAGGGTGCAGACATCTTGGAGAAGGGAGAGCTGGCCTCCTCTCCTGTTCTGGGCTTGCCAGAGGCTGAGAATGTTGATTCTGTTCCTATTGCAATTGCTTATTTATTTATTTTTTTTTACCAATTATTTTACCAGGTGAGACACACTAAGCTGAAAGCTTGTTTGCAGGTGCAACCTGGGAGCACAAGGAAGTTAAGTGACTTGCTCAGGGTCACACAGTATGCACCTAGGGGGCTGTGGGATTATGATGAAGACATCGCTGATGTTTATGTTTCAACAGAGGATTTAAGCTCAAGTGTGCTTACTGAGAAAGAGAAGGATTTAGCCTGTAATCTGGATGTGAAACAGCAGGAAAGTCTGGCTCTAGTTCATTTTGAAGAGGAATGCCATAAACTTGGACTTGAATGCCTAGCAGCACAACTCGCTTTGCTTAATTCTGAAAATGCTCCTGTCATCCTGGACGCCCGGCCTGTCAAACAGATAGATAACGCTGAAGCTACTGACAACGCCCCGCTGGGGCCGGGTGAGTCCGATACAGTTTGTCTTCTTGCTGATTCCTCACAGGCTGGCAGCTCTGACACCACTCACGGTGTGTACCTAAAGCCTGACATTTCTGTCTCTTTCCCCTGCACAAATTGGTGCAGTAACTGCAATTTCAGATAAGCATATCTCGCGTCTAGACCCACTAGATAATGGAGCTACTGTCAAAGCTCCCACAGTCTTTATCCTCTCGAAATCTGCTGGATTTGTTTTCAAACAGCCCCAAGTTGCGGGGAATACACCAGAGGTGGTTTATCAAACCTGGGGAAATTATCAAAGAGGTCTCACTGACTTTATATTTCATGGAGCAGGTTTAAAACAAGGGAAAATGCTTGATGTGAAAGAGAAAAGGGACGCTATTCTCCTGGCTCATAGGAACCTTGCTGACTTTCCAGACAAGACGTTGGTAACAGCTCATCTGCTGAACATTTGGCAAGTTCTCTTCCCAGTGATACATGGTCTCCTCAGAAAGCCCTATCAGGAGCGGGTTGGAAGCAGTCTCCTGGGGGAATCTGGGTTCCTGACCCCTCCTTCGACTTGCCCTTTCCGACTACACAGGCTTCTCCAGAGTGGAAACCTCAAGAGACTAAACATCCTGTCCAAGGTTGTTCTCTGCCTTCTGCTAAGGCAGCGTCTGTTGTGCCTCCTCCTGTGGTTACTATCACAGGCCCATCTATGATGACTGATGCTGCTGATTCTTTACAATCTTTTCCACCCTTGGTGCCTTCTAATAATCCTGATGATAGACCTCCTGAGTTACAGGACAATACCAAGCATTCTGACTCTCAACCTTTATTATCAGAACTTTTTTCTAAATCTAAACAGGAAGCAGCACCACAGAGGAATGCCGTTCGTATTCGTACAAAGGGGGGTTACAGGACAGGTCTGATAGGTATCATGGGGGGAACGTTCTTTTAAAGGATTCTTTACATTTTTCTCCGAGGGAGGTTTATGTATTCATAAACATCTCCAGAGAGGATAATTTTGATGTTCGCTTCCGCACAACTTATGCATTAGATTTGTTTTTGGGAAAGATATGGGCAAGTCAAATTCTCTCCTACATGGACTCCCTTTGTTGTGATACCTCTGACTAAACCTCTTGTGAAATATGTCACAGTCATGTTTTGCAATGAGGGAGTCCATATAGAGGATATTACTTATTGGATCTCTCAGAAGTGTGAGGTTCTGGGAGAACCCGAAGCTATACTTGATAGCGAACTTTCCTGGACTGGAGGTTGGAAGTATAAAGTTAAACTTCGACAGAACGACACTGGTATTGAACACATCCCCACCTCCCTTTTGCTGGGTAGAGACTGTGGGGTGTGTTCTTATGCAGGACAGCCGCAGGCCTGCTATAAGTGTAGCTCCCGGACACATCTCTTCAGTACTTGTGACAAGCCTAGATGCAATAATTGTGGGGAGGTTGGTCACATTACAATGCAATGTGCAAATCACACTCAGTGTGATTAGTGTGAAGAATTTGGCCACATCTTCAGGGAATGCCCCTGGGCTGCACGAAACAAGGCATCCTGCATTAGTCCTGAGCTACTCATTCAGCAGGCACAAGATACTGCCAATGCTGCTTCTGTTGCTCCATGGGCCCCCCTCAGGACCCCCTTCTCCTTCCCCGGAGTCTCAGGCCAATGATCTCATAGTTGTTTCTGATGAATCTTCAGTGCAACCTGGTCTGCCGCACGACACCTTGGATCAGTCCCTTGCTTCTGAGATCTTGACCCCAGTCTGTTATAATGACCCCATTGGTACGACTGCTGGGGGCCCTGGCCTGTCTGTACAGGATCCTTTACCTCGTAGGAGATCCTCCAGGTTTGTAAACTCTGTGTCTTCTGACCCCCCCGTAGAAACCAAGAACTCCTACTCTGCTTTGTTTACCTCTTGGGGGGGGGGTTCTGAAATGGAAGTGGGTTATTCGGACTCTCAGAAGTCTTTTGTAGAGCAGGGCTCACATGCTGTGGTTCAAGGGGAGTATAAAGAGAAGAAGAAGAAAAGGACGAAAAATAGCTACATTTTTGTTTCAACCTCCTTTTTTCATTGATGGCTCATTGCACTATAGGTTCCCTTAATGTGCATAGTTTATTAATTCCTGTCAAGAGATGAACTGTTTTTCAGTATCTGCATGATATTGCCTTAGATGTTATTTTACTTCAGGAAACCTGGATGTATGCTGAGGACCATATTTGGATGTTTAAAAGGGACTGGGTTTGGGGCCCCTCTTATTGGTCCTTTGGCTTGGGCACAGCTGACGGGGTGGGGGTATTTTTTCATTCCTATTCCTTTACATTGTGTAAGCTAATTGACTTGATTCCAGGTAGGGTGTTGATTTTGGATGGCCTCTAGAAAAATACAGATTGCCGATTTATCTCTGTTTATAATTCACAAGTGAAAGCGGAGAAAGTCAGCCATATGAAGTCTATCCAGCCTTTTTTGGTTACTAACAATAAGGTTTTTTTATGTGGGGATTTCAGTTGTAGTCTTGTGAAAGATAAAAAACGGAAAAGGGATGAGGGTAAGAAGATCTTTTGTGATTCCAACGCATTAGCACAACTAGTGACTACTGCAGGCCTAATTGATTGCCACATATACTGGTATCACACAAAAGGTCCTAAATTTACTTATATGCAGAATACTTATACATCGACCATTGACTATGTTTTTATTTCCCTGAATTTGCCTCAAGGGTCACTGACTGTCACCCCTGTTCAATTTTCAGACCATCCTCTACTGGTCTTGTACTTGGATCAAGTGGTGGGAAGGTCCACTTTGAGTGGTAGGTAGAAACTTAACACCTCGGTTTTAACAAATCCTATTGTTATTCGGGATATGGGGGCTTTGTTTATGGCCAGATTATAAGTAGAGTTTTTATACCCGGAGAAAGAGGAATGGTGGATCGATACTAAACATAATATTAAGGCTTGGTTCATGAAATATGGCAAAACACTTGGAAACAATAATTTTTTGAAATACTTATCTCTTACAAGGCAGTTGCAAAAATTGTACTCTCTGGCTAATCTTTCTACATTTGATTATTCCTCTCAGATTGCTAATATTAAGGATGCTATGAAATTGTTTCAATATGACAGTGCACAGATACTCCAGACAATCTTGTACAATGGTACTAAAACTACTCCCATGGGGACCCCTTTGAGGCCTGTAAAACTATTAAGGAAAATATGACTGTAACCCCTACTCGGTATGCCGTTCGTATCTGACAGCAATACCAGGTGGGCTGGGTTCGGGGAGGAATAGGTCACTCGGCACAAGGGCTAGGTTTGGCTACTCTGCACAGGGGCACCCAAGTAACTTCGAACACAGGAAGCAATAACTGTAATGTCCAATACCAGAAGTGGGATTCTAAAGTGTGGCTTTTATTCACATCCAAACAGAATAAACAAAGCATAGGTGGACCCCAACGGGGCTACACTCCTGGTAATGCAGATTAAAAGAGACCAGAATACATCCTCATCACTTTAGCCCTCAGGCTCTACCACACACTGGGCACACAGCCCGGACTTGTATGCTGCTTTGGGTTACACAGCCCGAGCTTGTACACTCTTCTGGGTTTTCCCTGGCTAGGCTCCCTTGCCAGCCACTTGGACACCTTCCATACTTCATGGAAACATTTTCTGGTGGCTCCCTAAACCACCTAAGAACACCTCGGCTCCATCAGGGAATCTTTTTCTCAATCCCACGTCTGGGTACTTTCCTCAGGCACTGGCCAAGTACCTGAGAGAAAGCAAAAGGTGTCTCAGAGAAAATCCTTAGAGGTGAATTTGGTTACTACTGATGGGGGGGTCTCCCACCTCTCGCTCCCACAATTCATACCCGGCCATTTCTCTGGACAGTAAACACCTCATCCTGTAAGGCTTTGCAATGTAGATTCTTGCTAAATGTATTTCATATTCCATCTACTTGTCTTGCTTCCCATTTGTGCTGGACTTGAACATACTTATACGTGGCTTTGTCCATTACTCTAGACCCCCCACAAAGTTAAGCAGTCCAGTCCCCACTTTCTTTCTTTCCCTTTGTGCTGGACTTAAACATACTTGTGAGTGGCATTGTCCATTACTCTAGACCCCCCACAGATTAAGCAGTCCAATCCCCACTTTCCAACTGTACTTGGCTGTCTTGTCCTGATCCCACAGTAACAGTCCCTTTAGTTTCCTTCTGTTCAGGTGAAAACACTTGGCCCTTTTTCAGAGCGAACTCACCCTTTGGTTGCAGGTGCCCCACAGACATTTCCTCCACAAGGAATCTTTCTCTCAGAGCTTCTGGTGCCTCAGCACAACTTGAACAGGCAGCTTTTTTCCCTTAGCCGGACCCAGGGGGGTTGCCCCTGTAAAACAGGCAAACACCTTCACCCATCCCCTCAGGGATAGGGCTCTGTGCCATTGAGAGCGGTCTCCACCACTTCAATTACCAGTTCCTTTGTTCCGCTTCAGGTGGAAACACACACCTACTACAAAAGTAGCTCAGAAACAGAGCTAAAGCTCTGAGAGCCTGCACACACTCTGCTGCACTACAGTCTCTCTCTAAGACTGCACACAGACTGGCTTCAAAATCCCCAACATTCTACTCTAACCTCCAACTGCAACATTCCAGTGTGGCTTATGCAGCTGCGACAGTTCTAAAATGATGTCATCCCTCACTCTCAGCTGAGACTGAGAACAGAGTGAGACGGTGTGAAATCCATTTAACTGGAGTTTCACAAGCTGCCTTCCCTGCCTACCACTAGGTCTTACTGGGATTCTAGTAACCCCGGGTAACAGGGGGAGTTACATGACTATGGATTTTTTTATTTCCTCGGATGGTCGGAGGGTGAGTTCACCTGAGGGTTTGGAAGAATTAATCCGGCAACATTATGAGACACTTAGGCCACATGCACCAATTCAGGAACACGACATTATGGATTTTTTGCGGCCAGTTTTGGTCCCTGATTTTCCATCTGAACTGATTAAATTACAAGCCCCCATTACTAAAACTGAAATAATACAGGCCATTATGGCTCTAAAAAATAATACTTTGCCAGGTTTGCATGGTATTCCACATTTATTTTATAAAACCTTTTGTCAGCAAATTGCGGATGGATTGATGACTGTATATACGCATTTGTTTACTACTGACACCATACACCCTTCCTTTTCTGAGGGATTATTGGTCTATCTTTTTAAAAAAGGGGATATATCTTAGATTGGTAATTGGAGGACGATTGTTCTATTGAACACCGATTATAAAATCCTAGCACATATTCTAAATACTCATTTAAAAACTTATGCTTCCTTAGTGATTTCCCCATATCAGTATTGCGGGCTCCAGGACAGGAAAATTCAGCATGCTTTAATGACCCTTAAAGATGTGATTGACGATCGCAGTGTATCAGGTCTATTGGGCTATGTGGTAGCAGCTGACCAGGAAAAAGCATTTGATAGGGTTTATCATCCATACCTTTTTTTTAGTTTTGGAGTCTTACAAGATACCTTTGATTTGTATCAAACAGCTTAAATTATTGTACTCTTTTTTTTTTTTTACTGTCCGACCTTTTCTGAAAGGTCTTGTTGGACGAGGCTTTGATATCCATATTGGGGTTTGACAGGGGTGCCCTTTAAGCCCCCTTTTGTATATTTTTTCATTGGATCCTCTGCTTCGCTCCATTGTGATGCAACAAAAATGGGTTGTTGATGGGGCTTGGGATTCCACAAGCTTTATGCGTTCAGGCTTATGCGGATGACATTTGTGCGTTTTTTTTCTTTTTTCACATCCGGAGCAGATTGTATTGTTTATACAGGAAACTGTAAATTATCAGTCTGTGTCCAATGCCAAACTCAATATGACCAAAAGTAAGGGTTTTTTCATAGGGACGGGACAGGCCACTCCCGACCTTGTGGAAGGAATAGCCATTTCTCATACCCCTTTGGAAATTTTAGGGATCATCTTCAGGCCTCAAAACCTTCCTGATGATCCATAGATAAATATCTTAAAGTGTGGATTAATGTGGCCAATAAATTCAATCCCCATATTCATGTTCCCCCTTATTTTAAAACGGCAGCTCAGAAGATGTACAAATGGGGGGTTACGACAGCTGCTATTCAACTGGATACCACGAAGAAATTATATCATGATATTATGACCAGGGTTTATCCATTGGAACCTAGTTTTAAGAACTGTCCCTTAGTTGATAATCACTTCATTCTCAGACAACTCACCCTTCATAGGATCCCTCATAAAATGTGGGAAAATCTGTGGCTCACTGTCTATGGTAGACTGAATTTAAGGGGGAATGCTAAACATAAAGTTGTAGAAGAAAGAAATTGCCCTTACATGGAGTGCGTGGCATTGACCGAGACTATGGAGCATTTTCTGTTACATTGCTCATATGTTGCAGCATTGTGGGATTTCGTAGCTCTTAAATGGAAAATGGGTTCGCTTCGGTATCTGACCTATGACATTTTGGTTTGGGAGAAATATGGGACAGGTCTGGTACATTATCATCCTGATACATTGATGGTTTTCTTCTGCTGTATTAGGTTTTATGTGTGGCAAGCACGTTGTCAATGGGTGTTACATCAAAAGAGGATGTCATATGAATGTCTTAGTATTTTAGTTTCGAATGAACTAGGGAATGTATATGCCACTGATTGTTCACTCTGTTTGTAACCCCTAGATGGCGCTATCCCAGGGGCTACTACCCCTGCCTGATTTGCCACTAACAGGTTGAGGGGCCTGGATCCAATGGCGGGTGCCTCCACCCAGAGGTCAGGGTTTGCAATAGTTAAACTAACTTGGTCACAGCCCTCTGGGACACTGCAACCCCCTTTCTTCCCACTAGTGGCCCACACAATATATCAGAATTACCTTCACAGTATACACTTACCCCAGGTCTGGTTCCGCACTGGGACCTCCTGTGAAATGAGATACAGTGCAACAATCACAGTACAGTACTTTAACATAGACAAATACCTCAGGCAGTATAACTTTGCTGAAACAAGCAGCTCTGATTTATTTAGGGGATATAACAGGACAGGGAAATCAGGTTAATTAGCTTATCACTCTAATAATCTACCTATGGCTCTGTGCACAGGCCTATCCCTATCAGTTACTGTCCCAGGGTACCCAAGCCCTAGTGGCTAGTCCAAACCGTGGCAGCTGGTAGGGCCCTTTCACACATAGAAAAGGAGAATTAAACAGTCAGCAGTACAGTAATTCCATTTGGATTTAATGTGGCAATTCAACAGGAGCAACCCTGAATTAGTACTCACGACCTCCAAATAAGATAGGGTCCTTCAATGTCAGCAGGGCTCACTTGGGGTACACAAACCTCTTCACACATCCATATAAAAGAAAGTACTATACAGGCAGGCTGCATCTGTATCCCGATGTAATTACTGCACAATACCGGAGAACACAGCAGATTCAGTTCCTGACAGACCGAGTGCAATTTTCAGCAATTCTTCCAGTCTTCTACAGGGTGAGCCTGGTTTCTACTCTTCAGAGATCCTTTGATTCTTTTCACAGGGGCAGTTCAGTCCTAACAAGCTGTTACAAGCTGCAGACGAACTCTGGGCCTTACACTGCGTTTTTGACTAAAACTGCACACTGAAAAAGCACAGGCTCCTTCCTTCTTCACTGCCAAAGCTCAACTGAACTCCAACTGACCAAACTGGCACTTCCTTTGAGTTCCTCCCAGTTCTTGACTGGATTGGCTGTCACTCACAATAGACTGCTGCTGTTGGTCCAAAAGGCACTGAAGTCTAAACTACATCTCCCAGAGTCACTGCCCATACAATCCTCTTGTGGCTGGCTCAGATTATGAGTCCAAGTTCTGATTAGGTCCAGGCATCATTTTAGAGCCAGCTTACCCACACTGATTGGTCCAGTTCAGCAGTTCAAAACTAGAATGGGGAACTAGCAGACACAGTTCTGACTGCAAGAAAGCAGGTTAGACAAACTGTAATTTCATTATTACTCTAAATAATTTCTGGCAAACAGTTACATCTTTCAAATAGGTTCCCTTTGCACTCCTAGTGACTGCAAAAATGAAGTGAATTGGCAGCAGCTCGAGTGGTACTCAGGAACACACAGTCCCCCCATACAAACTAATTATGTCTGCAAGCAGACAGCTCTTAAAGAGACAGTACCAGAGGCTCTAAAAACACTCACTGATAAATGGCTTAAATGCCAAACACCATTCAGGCTTGGAGCATTCAAGCAAGCTCCTGGAAGTCTTTTGGGAACCCCCATTTGCAGGGGGGTTACATGTTCATCACAACAGGTGTTGAAATGGTGGAGGGGGTTCACTTATTTCATTAAATATAAATGAGGGGAGTTGGGGTTATCTTTAGGACAAGTTTAGTTCCTGTGCTTTGCTAGTATTGTTTGTTTTCTTTTTGATTTCCTGGATGTATTCCTTTTTATGATTATCTCTTTTGTTGATTCTGTATTTACTATGTATGTGTTTTTCAATAAAATTCCCCTACGCTTTTCGAGAAGTGCTATGGGATCTTTAACATCCACCTGCACTACCACCAGAACAGGCAGATGGGACCTCGGTTTAACGCTCATCCGAAAGACGGCACCTCAGGAGTGCAGCACCCACCTCATGCTGCACTACAGTGTCAGTACTGGGATTTAACCCTAGTGCCTGGTGTGGGGATAGAACCCACAGCTTTCTGATCTCCTGGCCCCAGAGACGAGTGTGCTACCTGCTGAGCCACTGACATTGATAACTTATAACTATGTGAAACTGGGTGATTGGGGGGGCAGCTTGGCACAGGGGTGGGAGGCTGCAGTACAGCCGCCCTGCATTCCGGGAGGTGGGGGCATGGGCTTAGCACCCTTTTAAGAGGTGTTTTTTGGCGGCAGTAAACAGCGTTGCTCTGGGGGCTGTTTACCACTCCCACAACCTTTGAATTTGACACTGTGCCAGTATGCATAAGGGGACCCCCTCATTTGCTTAGGCACAGCGCTATTATAGTGCCTTGGCACTCCTGGATTTGGAGGCCACTTCAGGGACCTCTGAACATGGCAAAAAACAGCAGCCCCAATACTGATGTGTCATGTCTCACAAAAACAAAACATGAAAACTAAATGAGACGACACTGTCCACCGGCAGGAATTTTTTTTACTGCAACAACATTAAGTTAAAAGTGCATAACCATTACTTCCGTACTGGTACCATAGGTAAATGTCACTCGCCCCTTCCAAAAGATCTGGCCAGTTTTGCGCATGCATGCTCATCAGGGAGGCCGGCCTGTGATCACACACACATTTATAAAGTGCTAGTGCCAAATATTGTGGTAATGGGTACTATAAAAAATATTTATAAATCCATTGGCTACTATGCAAGCATAAATATTACATTATTCAGTGCCTAAGCACATTTGAATTAATTACAGCATTGTACAATAGATTTTTGTTTTTTGTTGTATCTAAAAAGTTTGCAGAAATCAATGCTGGGTTCCACTGAGTCTTTAAAGTCCAGTCTATGAAATGGGAATCAAAACCACTTAAGATGACTTCCCCAGTGGTAAAGGATGGCTGTTTAAAAAATAAAGGGAGGCAATGTTAGAGTCACATAGCTATGAATACTATCATAAACAGCAGTATAGTGTAGGTAGGGAGGAATGGACAGACTGGATGGGCCAAGAGGTCCTTATCTGGCATGAAATTCTATGTTTCTGTGTTTTTGTGTTTCAGTGTTGACTCAAAGCTGTTAATATATTCACAAAAAGGGCATTATATCAAAAGTTTCACTAAGGCCTGGGGGGTTTTCTGCTTGCAAATGATAAATCCAGAAGGCTTCCCTGCATAGGATCTTCTGCTCCAAATCTCTCACCTCTAGGGCCCAATGTCACCTTCTCTATACCACAGAAAGTGAAATGCTGTGTAGTGCCCTGAGCAGTCTCCATCAGATGTTTAGCCAGGGCATTATCCTGATGATGTCTGTGCATTTCACTTTGATGTTCCCCCACCTGTAATTGAAAACTGTTTTTGGCATTCTGACATAAAAGGGCTGACAAATACAAGTAGCTATATAGATGGCCCCAAGACTCGAACAGCTGATAAACTGCCTTATCTCATCTCTTTCGAGCGTTAACAGAACAAAATGCCCACTTGACTTTGTGTCACATGTGAGGTTTCAACCAATCTAATTACATTATTCGAGTCTTACATTTATTGCCATGTTACAAGATTTAGTAATCACCTGACAATATGTACAGTGGCCACATTGTGGGCTGAAGTTAGCGTACCAGATGAGTCGAAAGATTTTTTTCCCTCCTTAGGCTGGCAATATAGCCTAGAGGTTAGAGGAACGAGGTGTGAACGAGCTTGATACATCCAGCAGACCAGACCGGAGTTTGATTCTCACAACCTCCACTTGCATACTGTGCGACTCTGAGCAAGTCACTAAACCGCCAGTGCTCCCAGGTCGCCCCTGAAAACAGGCACTTGTGCCTAGTGGGCCTTACCCGGTTACCAAAGACTAAAATAAAAAATTAAAATTGTGAACAATTCTAGGGAGGTTACCCACCTTACCCTCCAGCAGTGGCTCTGTTTGGAGAATGTACAAATTCTTGGACAATGTCTCCCTCACTGCTGATGAGATTACTCCATAAGTTGTAATGAAATTAAGTGTATTCTCCTGTTCAGAGTCTCTGTTTCTGCAGTGTAATAATTCACTCCTATTCATTTCACAGACACATGATCTAGCTTCTGAAAGTAAACTGGTGCTATATACTTTCTTGATGACTCTAGAGTGCATTTCTTCCGATCTTATAACAAAATCACCATCCTCACTACAGTTTCATCTGAGTCTCATAAACTGTGACTTTGGGATGTTCCCGATGATGTGGCGCTGTAACAGAGGATATCGCACCAGTTTACTTTCAGAGGCTAGCTCACACGTCAGTGAAATGAATAGGAGTGAATTAAAAGACTGTGCTCTTCTTTGGCCTCCCACAGTATAGCAAAGTTCCACCCTTTGTCATCCAACACAGCCTGGGACACAATCTTGAACAGGTAGAGACATTTAAATACCTTGGTGTAACTCTGGTTGACACCTTATCATTTGCTCCCCATGTTGACAGTGTGGTGGCAATAGTTAACAGAAGACTGGGTGCTCTGTACCATAACCGAACAACCTCACTGGGGATGCTAGATGACTTACAGTGGCCAGCTCCTTCCTGTCACTTGTAGATTATGGTCTCCTTTTCTACACAGCTGCCTGTGACACAGTGCATAACAAAATAAAGCTGATCTATAATACAGCGTGTCTCGTTGTACTCGGTGCAGATAACCGCAACCATGGTTGCACCCTCTACACCATAACTAACTGGCCACCATTACTCAGCAGATTAAAGCGCCTGACCTGTTTGTTAGCCAAAAAGGTGCTCCTGGGCCGAATTGCCCCTACCTTAACAAATTGCTTCCATGCGGTTTCCAACCAATACTACACCAGGAGCATGGCCAGGAATGCCCTTGAGCCTCTTTTCCGGCTTACCCAGCTGAGTAAGCGGTCATTTGCTGTCAGGGCCACTAATTGGTTAAACAAACTGTGTAATACTCTGCTGAATCTTCCCAGGATTAATCAGTTTAAGAGTTCTTTGCAGCCTGTCCTTGCAGTCCAATGCAAGTGTAACTGGTAAAACTTTAACTACGGTTTCTGATACGCTGTTTTAAAAAAATCTAGTTAATCCTGTACTATTTGTTCTTCTATTATTTATATACCTAGTTCCTTGTGTAAACTAGTTTCAGTATTTTTTTTATTTTGCTTCTCAGAGAAAAGGCTGAGCCTACTATACCTGATTTGTCCCCTTGATGATAAATGGAGTGCCAAACTCCAAATGTGTTTTAACGTCTTCATAAGTCTCTCTCTCTCTTTAATTTTTTTATCCTGTACTGTATAAATGCATTCTTTTCCCCTTTTACTATTTGTTCCATATACTTTTTAATCTGTTTTTCC
Organism: Neoceratodus forsteri; assembly: GCA_016271365.2. Classification (NCBI taxonomy): domain Eukaryota; kingdom Metazoa; phylum Chordata; order Ceratodontiformes; family Ceratodontidae; genus Neoceratodus; species Neoceratodus forsteri. Next base: position 351,957,850 of record CM057456.1, read on the forward strand.
AGGTCTGTCTTTAATCTCTTCTCTTTTCAACTTGAGGTAGGCAGTAATGTGGCCTCTTAAAACAGACTAAAAAGTGTCCCACAACTCAGTAGTGCTGGTTTGACCAGAATATTTAAAGAACTAGAAAACCCTTATCTTTCTACAATATTTATAGTAACATCCTGCTCTCTCAATAAACTATTGTCAAACACCCACAACTGTTGTTTTATTTTTTTTTTCTGGGTGGGTACAAATCTAACCCCGACCAGAGCTTGATCTGATATACAAATATTATCTCTTTCTTCTCTCTCTCTCTCACCACTTACAACGTCCTCAAGTGTTTGGAAATATATAAGTAATGCAATCTAGAGAATGTTTTAAAATGTTTTGAAATGATTAAAATGTGTTAATTTCTAGATACCCATTAACTGTTGTATGTGTTTTTTTTCTTTAAAAAAATTGTTTATCAGTATAGCAGTTCTCCTATCTTCAAAGGTCAATATGGGAGTGTTACGTGTTTCTCTCCTATAATACTGTTGTCACATTACAGCTGTACGAGTCTTTGTATAACTTTACCTGTAAAGTAACTGCAGCCCATAAAGATTCTGAAAAGAGATCCAATCTATATTTCTTGCTCCAGTAGTCTCCCTTTAATATCCTTCTTTATTAGTGTATTGACCTAGTTATGTGAAATGTATTTTCTTATCAATACCACACATTCCTTACTTTTTTTATTGGGGGGGGGGTCCATTCCAATAATAGACTTGTTCCTCCCAATATCTTTTTAAAGCGGCAGTGCATGATAGCGGTGTGAAAATTCTGAGCTATACTTTTTCATTCTGTTTTAGATTGCCCCATATCTCCTGATTTGTATGATACCCTTCTTTCACCATTTTGAGTCTGCTTTAGTTTTTTTTCTCATTTGAAATAATAAAAGTAGCTCTCCTTTTAAAATGGCTCAATTCATGTTTTTCGTCGGTCTCCTCAGCTATAATTGTACACCTACTGTATTGTACCTTGAGGTCAAGGAGCGCTGCATGCTGCATGCTAGTTCATCATAGTCACATGAAAAGTGATCTTAAACAATGGAGAGGGTCTAGAGGAGGGCATCTAAGATGATCCTTGGAATGGGGGATAAGCCCTACGTGGTAAGACTCAGAGAGCTAAACATGTACTCCTTGGAGGACAGAAGGGACAGAGGGGACATGCTCAAGACCTTTAAATTCTTGAAAGGTATCAACAGAGTAAGCACTGAGGGTTTATTCAGACTGAAGGGGGAAGGGGACCACGATGAGACATACCCTAAAACTGGTAGGGGGAAAGTGCAGAAGGGATCTGAGAAAACATTGTTTCACGGAAAGGGTCATGGAACCTTGGAATGCACTACCTGAGAAGGTGATATCAATGGAATCAGTGGGAGGTTTTAAGAATGGATGGGACAGGTACATGGGCAAAGTTCAGGTTGGCGGGAGGGTACCGGTTGGGGTGAGCAGAATAGGAATCTGAGAAGGGATATATGGAAGGGGGGAGGGTGGGGCAGCATCATTGGTTAAACTGTAGCTGCATATCGAGCAGATGCGATAGACCATAAGGCCTAATCTGCTGGCAAGTTCGTATGTTCATAATGTGTTTTCAAAAATAACAGTGAACAGTGGTGAAAACCTGAACTGAGTCATATTAAAAGGAGTGCTCCTTTAATTATTTCATCTGTAAAAACAAAACAGTGGTAAAGCAGACTCAACATGGGCAGAAAGGGAATCATACGAGTCAATAGATAAGGGGCAATCTAATAGAGAATAAAAAAGTATAGGTAGGCTGGCCCGGTGGCGCTGAGGGTTGAGGCACTGGATGCCACACCTCGCTCCACGACGGCAACCCGGGTTCGGGAAAGCGCTCGCGTCATCAGTGGGTCGGCCGGGGGGAGAAGGATCGAGTGCCCAACGGCTTGCTCTTCTTCTCTGGGGGGGTTCTGCAACTTTCTCAGCCGCAATACTGCCACATCCCAGTGAACTGGGGGGATGTCGGTGCACAGAGGAAAGTGCAGCATCGTAGTGGGTCGGTGCCTGCAGGGGACTGGGGCGGACACACATCTCTGCGTGCGCCTGACCCCTTGCTCCCCATTGCACGCCAGTGTCAGGGACGGAGGAAAAATCCTTCACCTCTCCTAGGTGACGACCTCCCCAGCAAGCAGGCGTGCCACCACCGACGAAGATTCAGGGCAGACTCCGCTGTGCCAAGGCACTCTCCCTGTGGAACTTTCGGGGATAAGGTATGGGAGAACTTGTCCTCACCCCGCTGGGGGGGGTAATCCGGACTCTTCAGGTAGTAGGGGAGTCGAGCTGATGTGCTCTAGGGGCAGACCCTGAAAGTCGGGTAGGTGGTAACGCTTGCAGCATTGGGAGTTCTGATTCAGTGGAGAAGTTGAGGGGGAAAAAAGAGGCGTTGGGGGATAAAAATAGAGTAAAAAAAAAGTATAGGTCAAAATGTTCACAGCTATCGCACAGTTGCTTTAACTTTACAACTTCTTCTGTCACTAAGCATGCTTCCTGTTATAACAGTGTATTTATCTGTTTTTCTTTCATATGTAAGTATTTTATTTTGTTTATTTGGTTGTGGGGGCCAGATACTACTGTATACATTCCATGTAGCCACCTGGAGTGTGAGAGTGCTCTCCAAAGTGATGGCCATGTTTTCACTTCTTTTCAGACTCTGTCTTTTAAAGGTCCAAATGGTGACAAACATCCCTTTCTTCAACATTCTGCTCTTATACTATCTTGTACGTTCTCTTTTAATCCTTTCATCTCTACTTCTTTCTCAAGTTTCTTCTCACTTATGCTTGACTGTCCAAAGTCCTCCAAACCAACTTAAAGGGAAATGGCCACTTCTATCGGCCCACAACTCAGTGTGAGGCATGGCCCAATTAGCATTTTCACAAAGTGTTTAATTTTTTTTCTACTTACAGCCTATTGAGCAGTTTATATTTAATCTGGTTGATCCTGCCATCTCTCCCATTGGCCTTTTGGACCAAAGCACCCCTCGCGGTGCACTCACAACCTCCTCAGTTCATATGTCATTCTCTGGACAGCCACAGCAGCATGCATAGAAGTCCTGTATAGAAGCTATTAATAGCTCTGGTTTTCAATTTACATGTCCTGCTGTTACACCGAGACCACATATAGTCTGGCAGTCGATGGTTATGTGACTTGTTCAGCATCATGCACAATAAGTAAGGCATGTGTTGCTTTTATTCCTGGCTTGGGCGTTGCTTGTAATGACTGGCGTGTGTTGGCAAAACTGTTTTTTGTTTAAGACGGTTACCAGCAGCTTTTTTTTTCTGATGCCGCTTTCAGCTTCCCTTTTGTGTTTGGAGATTTATACTAAGTTTCATACAAAGAGTCATAGATGTACAGAAGGCAAATAGCCCATGTAAGTACATCTCCCGAAATCTGGAAGTATTTGTACTCAATTTAAAAGGTATTTGTCAAGATTTGTTTTGAACGTATTGAGGTTAGTTGTCTCTAGAAGAGACTTAGGTAGGGCATTCCATATTGGGATGATCCTCTGGTTTAAAAAAAGCGTCTAATGTCAGTCCTTGGGTATGTTAGGGATCGCTAAAAGTTGTGGCTTCTTCTATTACATTCTCTAATATTAAAGGACAAGCCGAGTTGTGTCACAAGCTCTGCACCTTGATATATATTAAACATAAATAGGAGATCACTCCTTACTCTTCTCATCTCCAATGAGTATAGGCCCAATTCCTGTAGTCTTTCCTCATAGTTTTTATTTTGCATTCCATCTATTATCTTTGTAACTCTACGCTGAACTCCTTCTAAACTGTTGACATCTCTTCTGAGATAAGGACTCCAAAGTGGGGAGCAGTAATCCAGCTGGGGGCGTACATATGCTCTATACAGCGGGAGAATACATTCCCCATTCCTGGTTACAAAGGATCTTTTAATATATCCTATTAACCTGTTGGCCTGATTTCTAATATGGTTACAGTGAGTACCACATGTGAGATCTGATTTGATAATGACTCCTAGGTATCTTTCTTCTGTTATTGGTGTTAATGGGACTCCACTGAGATTAAATTGTATGTTCTGGGTTGTAGCTCCCAAGTGCATGATTACACATTTATGTATGATATAGCATATATCATTTTGCTCTGCCCATTCTTCTAGGATTTTTAGATCTCCTGTTAAGTCAGCTATATCTTTTTGTGATCCAACCTTGGCTGCAATGTTAGGGTCATCTGCAAATTTGATGGCAGTATTGTTCAGGTTTGTTGTCATGTCCGACACAAAGATAGAAAATAACACGGGTCCTAAGACGGACCCCTGAGGCACCCGGCTGGTGACAGTGCCTGTACAAGACGAATGTCCCCTTATACACACTACTTGTGTACGGTTGTTGAGCCATTCCTTAATCCAATTTACCAGCCTGTAATTTATTCCAAATGAGTGCATTTTATTAATCAAGGTTTTATGTGGCACTTTATCAAATGCCTTACACAGGTCCAGATATACCACATCTACCGGTATCTTCTCATAGAGGTATTTACTAACATTCCATAGAAGACCAAATTGCTGGTGAGACATGACCTTTTACTTTTGAAGCCGTGCTGATTAGGATCTACTAGGTTCTTTTTTTACTAGATCTTCCTCAATTCTTTTTTTCAGAATGGTTTCGAAGATTTTACCCAAAATGCTGGTCAGGCTAATAGGTCTATAGTTTGATAATTCACTTTTATTGCCTTTTTTGAATATGGGTGTTACCAATGTGGCTTTCCAATCATTTGGTACTATTCCTGATATTAATGGTAAATTAAATATTTTATATAATGGTTCGATTAACCAGGGTGCTATTTCTTTCAGTAGGCGTGGATGGAGTCTATCTGGTCCTGGTGATTTGTTAGTGTTAATTGCCTCCAGTTTGGTCTTAATTTCATGTCTGCTAATTTCCACGATGTCATCATCTATTGTGTTATTTATATGGTCAGTAACTTGTTTATTATCTTGAGTAGAACTGAAAATAGAACAAAAATAGGAATTAAATTCTTCTGCCATTCCTTGAGGGGAACATTTCTTCAGCTTTGTCAGTGGCTTCCTAGATGACATGGAAGCATCTCACTATCTTGCATAGCTGATGCTCAGCAGACACTTCAATGGCCACCAGAAAGCTTAACATTTGTTCCAGATTTCTTCATGCTGTTTTAATTGTTTATTCCGGGCAAAAGTTGAGCAATGGCAGATCAAAGCACTAAAAAATTCTTTAAAAGGGAGACTGTATTCAGATATGCTGTGGAGGGCGGGGATGGGGGGCGCGTTCTGCTAGACACTGCTACTGTTCGAATCTTGTCACCATCTTGAATCTCTGGAACACAAATAGGTTTAGTGACTTGCTCAGGGTCACGTACAATAAGTAAGTAGCTGTAGCTGGCCCAGTGACATGGAGGGCTAAGGCACTATACGCCATACCTCCCACCACATTGGCGAGCCAAATTCGGCAACATGCTTTGGTTACCAGGGGTCAGCGGTGGGGGGGGGGGATTGAGCTCCTGTCCGACAGCTCTCCTTTCCTGGGGTGGGGAGGCATGCCATCTCGGCCTTTGACTGCTACCTGGTGGAGACTGGGTGGTAGCACCAATTCTCCAGCAACAAAGAAAGGAGGGGCTGCAGTTCTGTGTATGTGTGTGCGCCTCCACACGCACACACGTACGTGCCACTGTGGTTGGGGACCAAGGGGAGAAAATGGAAAATGGTTTGTGCTGGCTTCATGAAGCCCCGCCCATCTACCCCTGTCCTCGCACCGTCACCTGGGCCACTTCTGAATGAGAGTCACTGAGTTGGGAGGAGGACGGCCTTCCCATTCCCAGGCCCACCATGGGTGGAGGGCAGTCCACGGGGGAATGCAAACGAAGTGAGACCGAGGGAGGTGGGTGCCAGGTGGGGGAGGTAGGGACAGGGCTAAGAAGCCCGCCTGCATCAACCAAAGGATGAACAAGCTTTATGAAAAAAGAAAGTAACGGTCTGTTTATAGATTCAAACCTGGAACTTGAGATTCACTGCTCAATGTGGTAACTACTTGGCTTGGCATTCCTAGTAAATAAAGAAAGGGGGGAAGTAGAAAAATGTTATAAGCCAGTTCATGTACATAGTTAGGCACGGTAGTAAGAAAATAGTGTTGGCAGTAAACATTTCAGGCTGTGTGGTAACTTGGACGACTCACTAGGTTTCCAGCTGACCCATGTACTGCAACGTATTAGGCATTCTCCTAGGCTATGATGTTTTGCACATTAAATTGAAGTAGTATCCTGTGCTCCCTCTAGTGGCGAATCATAAACTGTATTAAGATAAAACAGCAATCTGTTACTTGGCCCTTTTCTTGCTTTTACAAGGTTGCCTTCTGTTCTTTGTATTGTTTTGGTTTTTCTTAACATAAAAAAACTGCATGTCCTCTGTCATTACATTTTGAGACTCTCAAAAGTAAGGCTGCTGGCAGATTTAGAGTTTATTGGCATTCTGAACTGTAAGCAAAACAAAATGGTTATATTAAATGCACGCTGAAAATAGAAAATAGGGACTTCTGGTGATGTCATGCTCCTGTCTGCAGCCTAATACAGGAGGTTCCCACCGAGATCGACCCAAAAACCTCCTAACTACAGGTAATTCACACAAATACTACCTAAAATCGTCTTTGGAGAGGTTGCAGAATGCCAAGAAAGAGGGACTGTGTGAAAATAAGACCTCCAAATGCACAGGATGAAGAGCGACTGCTGGAAGATGGCTCGGAGAGTGAAGGCTCGCAGGCCTCATCCGCCTCCTGCAACAGCAGTACAGTGTGTAGCCAGATCCCCTTCTCCACCCTCCAAAGGCAAATGACCCAAGTACTCACGGAGCTCAGAGACTTCCGCAAAGAAATGCGGTCCACGGCCACAGCTCTCCAGACAGATATCACCAAACTAGAGTAGCACCAGGAGACCACCGAAAGTCAAGTTACAAACACGGACAAGCGGGTTGATGATGCCGAATGGGCCATTGTGCAGCTTCACCAAAACATCGGAACTTTACAGGACAGGGCCGAAGATGCAGAAAGCAGAAACTGCCACAACAATATTAGAATCTCCGGAATCCTGGAGGGGGCTGAGAGCCCCGACATGCTCACATTTATACAGAAAACTCTCTGTGAAGTCCTCACTCTGCCAGATGGCCTGTCGCTGGAAATTGATCGTGCCCATCGTACCTTGGGCCCAAAACAGATCCTGGAGCACGCCCATGAACTGTCCTCGTTAGATTTCTGCATTTTACAGAAAAGGAGAGTGTGCTCTATACCGCCTGGAAAAGCAGCTCTGTACTCCTCTCCGGTCAAAGACTGTATTTTGAAAATGACTATGCGGTGGAAATCATGGCGAGGCGTAAGGCCTATATCCCTGTGATGAGAGCCCTCAAAGCAGCCAACATCCGATTCAGAATACCCTATCTGTGAAACTCACTATTTACTTTTCGGATGGCCCCCTCACCATTGAGAATGCAGCAGCAGCCCTGGATGAGCTGAAAGCCAGGAAGATGGATGTCCCATGACAGAGACTCAGCGTGGGCCCCTCAGTCACTTCCAAATTGTCACAGTGGGTGTGGAGCAGCAATCACCGAGAGGCAAAATGCCACCAGGGAGCTGAAGCGATTCAAAACATCATTAGCACACTGAAGGATTGACAGACGACTTCTAAAGCCAACCGTCCAGAGGGCCAAGATGCGGAAGGGAGAGGCGCAGCAAGGAGTCCTTACTCACGCTATTACATGGTCCCTATGCTAAATAGGGGATGAACTGAGCCTAAGCAGTTGAACTTTTGTGGGCTCATTGCCTGATTAGCATTTGGACATGGTTGGAAGGTCAGTCTTCTTTTTTCTTCTCCCCCCCCCCAACTGCTGGGAAACATGAATTATATAAAATTCATTGGGCAATGTTCAGCTTGACCGAAACAGCCCTGAGACCTCTCTCGGGGGTCGCCTTCCCTACTTTTCCTGCTCCGCTTCATCTGCTCTCTCTCTTTCCCTGATTTGCTCTCTCGTCCTGATATCACCTTCTTTCTCCCCTTCCCCCCTTTTTTTCCTCTTCTTTCTCCCCTAGACTTCAAGCACTTGCTCTACTCGCTCTCCTCGCTCTCTGTACCTCATTCCCATGGGGCTGGGGATTACACAGACATGCAGGATGGGCTGGGGGCATAAAGCTTCCCCGGATTCCCTTTACCCATCCTTCTACTTCTCTGCGGGGTCTGACGTATATCCCCCAGGCTGGGGAAACCTTTAAACTGCCCTTCGGCTCGAATGGCAAAATGATGCATTGAATGGGGCTAACATAGGGCTGCATCACATGGTGGCTCGGATTGGTCTTCTCAATATTGGTGGGGGATTCTTCCCTCCCTTATATCGAGCAAACTGTGTGATGTTGGTTGCCGGGGGGGACCGGATGTGGGACTGCGAAACGGCTTCAGTGCTTTCGGGTGGGGGGTTACATGCAAATTACTTAGGGTAAAAAGCCAGGCAGGAATGGTTCGCCTGTGAAGTTTGGGGTGGCGGTAGGGCACGCGCTCAGTAGTAAAGTCAATAAGCACAGCCCTGCATGTAAACATGTACTGTTATTGGGTGCGGGCCCTTTATGTGGCCTCAAGTGTTCTTATAAAACCTAAGGGAATGCATTAGCATCTGAAGCTTGACTCTTAATGGAAAACTGGTGACTGTATTGCTATTGACCCTCCCCTTCTCTTTACCTGCTGTCCTAGTGAGGGCGCTCGCTGGGGGGGGGGGGTGCCATGTCATTGACAAACCCTGGCATAGAGTCAAGACCTAGGCCTCCAGCCCCTTCCCCTACCCCTCCACCCCATACATACGCACGCAACGTATGGGATCAGGTGCCAGTGTTACAACCTACTTCATTCTGGAAATGAAAAAAACTCTCTAAACTTAATCTAATTTTCACTTCCCTCAGATGAACTGCTATACATTAAGCTGATCTCGGTGTACCACCTTAGACATCCCATTTTCCCCTTTTTCCTTTCCTTTATAGGACACTACATGTCTAGAGGCCTCTCAATTGAGATGGTGCCTCACAGTAAGGATTTATCCTTACCCCAGGATCAGATTTAGATTCTGGCAAGTGGAAGTGCTAGTTCACCATTTTCTGTGCCGAGAGCCCAGTTGGCCTCACTACGGGTTAGTTTACTCATAATGTTGTGTTTTGTAGTTCACATTGTTAGTTATCAGTGATTCTGTATGTGTTATTGTTGTTTTGTTAAGACAGTCGACAGGTACTATTTGAAAGGGTCTGAGATCACTAGACTATCGACTGAATGGGGAGGCCCTCCTAATGGGGAGATTAATTGGGGCTTCCAAGCAAACCCGTCCTCCAGATCTCAAGATACATAATCCCCACTTGAAGCTCTTGTCTCTGAACATTAACAGTTTAACCTCGCCAATCAAGAGGTCATGGGTCCTCACTTACCTTAAGAAGAGTAAGACTGATCTTATATATCTTCAAGAGACTCACCTATGTGACTCAGAACATGTAAAGCTGGCTAGGCTTAGTAGGGGAAGGGTGTTTCATTCCTCCAGCAAAGGGGGCAGACGAAGAGGTGTGGCCATAGTGATACCCCCACACACCCCATTCCAACTAGGGCTCACCTTGGTGTACCCGGAGGGTAGACTGGTCATTGTCCAGGGTATAATAAATGGCAAACAGGTCATCCTGGCCAGTGCATACTTCCCCCCAGCTCTTCCCATTCCCCAGCTAAAAATGTTACTGGACAAAATAGTACAGAATACGAAGGGAACTCTCCTGCTAGCAGGGGATTTCAATCTTGTCCCGGACCCTGCTCTTCATTCCTCGAACCCGAGGCCTCCTAGGCAGTCAGCCACTCAAACATTTTCCAAAAAATTTGTTGCTGAAGTCGGGTGGTGCAATGTGTGGCGACACCTCCACCCCCGCATGAGAAACTATTCCCACTACTCCTTTGGCCACCAAACTTACTCGCGCATTGACCAAACCTACACACAAGTGGAAAGTCTAGGCTCCCTGGAAGATGCCTGAATGGGTGACATTTTCCATTCTGACCATGTCCCCCCAGTCTCCACCTGGTATATGGGTCTCCAAGTTAAAAACACACGTTGGAGGCTTAACCCTTATTACCTTCGATCCCGACAATTCCGAGAATATATTTCAGACAAGATTACTGAAATCCTTGGAGATAACCCTCCAACTGATACCACCCCAGCAATACACTGGGATACTATAAAATCGGTCCTCCGGGGCCATATTATACAGCACACCGCAAAGCTAAACAGACAGCACAAAGAGCAAAGGGTAGACTGGAAGACTCCCTCTACTTTTTACAAATGGCACATAAACAAGGTCACACCTCGGTAGTAACCCAGCTACAGCAGACTAAAGCAGACCTGGATCACCTAGTCCTGCAACAGACAGAAATTGCACTGCTTTTTTAAGGTAGAGGTACTATGAGGTGGGTCCTCGCACCTCGAGGTTGTTGGCCTATCAGATCCACAGGCAAAAGAAGGCATCCATTATTTCCACACTTAGGCACTCAATTGGGGGACAACCTTTTAACTAAAACTCAAGACTTTGTGGAAGCCTTTACCTCCTACTATTCCACCCTGTATACCCCTGAACAGATCCCCTCCGAACAACAGATTACAAAATACCTTCAGACGATCACACTTCCCAAACTCAGTACTGATCAAGGTGAGGCACTGACCACTCCTATTACAGAGGCCAAGCTCATGGCCGTGATAGCTAAAGCAAAGACCCTTAAATCCCCGGGGCCAGATGGATATGGCATAGAATTTTATAAAGCGACTAGACCACACACGTGCCCTGGACATTTAACATTATTTAACTCAATCCTGGAGCGGGATCTCCCCCCACCCTCCTGGTCATATGCTACCATCTCAGTTATTCCTAAGCCCAGTAAAAATCCACAGCCGTGTAGCTCATACAGACCAATTTTGGTTCTAAACATAGACTATAAAATAATTATGAGTATTCCAGCTCACCATATAGACACCTTTCTCCCTCTCTTTCAATTCAGTTCAATTCAATTTTATTTATAGAGCGCCTTTCAAAATCAAGGCGCTGTACAAAACATTAAAATTAATAAAATCCAAACATTTAAAAGTCATTTAAAAGTCAGCCACAAACTAACAAGAGTATGCTAATTCAAACAGATATGTTTTTAAGGCAACCTTGAAATTATCGATGGTTGGGCATTCTCTCAACCAGAGAGGTAGAGAATTCCACAGGGTTGGTGCCAAAAAAGCAAAGGCACGAGATCCTGATGACTTCAGTCGAACCCTGGGAATCTCCAGCAATCCTTCGTTGGTAGAACGGAGAGGACGGAGGGGGCAGTAGGGAATCAGGAGATCTTTCAGGTAACTGGGTCCCTGATCATGTAGAGCTTTAAAGGTTAGTAAACCAACCTTAAAGGGTGATCCGCCACCATACAGGCAGCCAGTGCAGTTCACGGAGCACAGGCGTAATATGACTGGTTCTCGAAGTCCCAGTCAAAAGCCTGGCTGCCGCGTTCTGCACTAGCTGAAGGTGGCGGATATCAACCCCAGGTAGCCCTAGGTAGAGGGAATTGCAGTAGTCGAGACGAGTAGTGACAAAGGCGTGGACCAATGTTGGAAGGTCACCCGGGGGAATCAGATGTTTCACCCGGGCGATATTCCTCAGATGGTAAAAAGAGGATTTGACAACAGCTGACACCTGAGGTTTCAGGGTCAGACCATCATCAAAGATAACGCCCAGATTTCGCACCTGTTCAGAGGTAGAGAGCGGTACACTACCAAGTAATAAACCTGATGGCTGTCCAGCTCCCACACCCATCCCCGGACGACCTGGATCCACCACCAATACCTCAGTCTTGTCCGGATTGAGTCTCAACCAGCTCGAACTCATCCAAAGTCTGACCTCATCGAGGCAGTTGTTAAGTACAGAGAGAGTGCATCACCCTGACTGGGGAGAAAGGACAGATACAGCTGAGTATCATCTGCATAGCAGTGAAAACCCAGACTGTATCGTCTGATGATTTCTCCCAATGGCAGCATGTACACTGCAAACAACATGGGAGCTAAAATGGAGCCCTGTGGTACCCCACAAGACAGGGAGTGAGCGCCAGAGGAATAAATTCCAGTGACAACTCTCTGAAACCTGCCTGTGAGGTAAGAACGAAACCATTCGAGGACTGTACCAGACAGCCCACAGAAGACCCACAAGCGCTGCAATAGCACTCCATGGTCTACAGTGTCAAATGCAGCAGATAGATCGAGAAGGACCAGAATGGTAGCGCCTTTCGATCTCTGGCCATAAGAGGTAAACTCAATACCCGGACAAGGGGCAGTCTCTGTACTATGCCTTTTCCTGAAACCAGACTGGAGAGTATCATAGACATTGTGAGATATAAGGTGATCATCCAATTGCAACGCAACTGCCTTTTCAATAACCTTACCAACAAATGACAGGTTAGAGATAGGCCGGTAGTTAGCTAGACAATCTGGATCCAAGGAGGATTTTTTAAGGAGTGGTCGAACTACCGCCTCCTTAAGGGGGTCAGGAAAACCCCCCCTCTCCAAAGATTTCCAGACAATGTCTGCAAGGATTGAGTAGATGGCTTCTACACAACCTACTAAGAGCGGTGTAGGACCCAGATCCAAACTACAACTAGTTGTTCGCATTGTTTGGATGATCTTCACAATGTCCCCAAATTCCAGCCGGTGAAAGTCTAACCAGACAGACCTAGGACAGGCCACTTCTAGTTGACCACCACAATCCCCCATAGGAGAGGTCGGGCCGATGCCGGACCTGATGTTGGCAACCTTATCCGCAAAAAAACGAGCAAACTCCTCGCATCTTAGCTGAGAAAACGCTTCTCTGGGTTGAAGACAGACTGGATTGCACAGTCTGTCCACAGTCCGGAAAAGCTGAGCTGGTCGATTTTGTGCAGCAGAAATCTCTCTGGACAGGAATTCTGCCTTCTTACGAGTGATTTCTGATTGATACCTGTCATAATGTGCCATCAATCTAAGCCTGTCGGCATCAAGGCCCGATTTCCGCCAGGCTCTCTCCAGCCTTCGGCCAATTCGCCTTAACTCCTTCAAGGAGCCATCAAACCATGGACTCCTTGGACGGAGGTGAGAGGCCGAACAAACAACAACAATCTTGTCCAGAGCATCTCCTACAGCCTTATTATAGGCTAATACAAGATCATCTGGACTCATGCATTCACCAACAAGCTCAATAGATCCAGCTGCGCCATTAGGTCATTAGGATGCCTTATGGTGATGCTGAACCATCTCCGTAGGGGCAGACCTATTAGAGGGGGCCCTGAAGCTGAACCTTATGGTGTAATGGTCAGACCAACTGACAGGTTCCACCCCCAAAACCCCCTCTTAATAGCGGATGACCAGACGGGATTCGTGAGGACCCGCTCCACTACAAATAATATCAAATGCACCCTACATATTACCGATCAAATGCAAATCTCTCACTCCCCCTTAGTCCTGGTTAGCCTCGACGCAGAAAAAGCGTTTGATAGGGTCGCTTGGCCCTTCCTATACCAGGTATTAAATAAACTGGGAATCCCACGACCCCTAATCACAGTCATACAAAATATTTATTCGACCCCCAAGGCCTGCGTAAAAATTGATGGACATCATTCCAAATACTTCCCCCTGAAGAGAGAGACCAGACAGGGTTGTCCCCTCTCCCCCCTCTTGTTTGCAGCCTTTATAGAACCACTAGCACAACAGATCCACGAAGCCAACAACATCAAAGGGGTGACACTTGGGGATTCTGGACACTGCATTGCATTATACGCGGACAATATCTTGTTGTATCTCCAGGATCCAGAGAGAACACTCCCAATAATAAAACAAATCCGAGATAACTTTGGTCAGTTGTCAGGATATAAGCTAAACCTAGCCAAAACGGAAGTCCTCACCTTTCACTACTCCCCTTCACCACATATACAGGATATTATCCCTGGTAAGTGGAATTTAACAAAACTAAAATACTTGGTCATTTATCTGTCCCACTCCCCGGAAACATCTTATAAGAATAACTATGTCCCCTTCACCATGCAGCTTAAGTCTGACTTAGCCTCCTGCAATACACTGCCCCTAAGACTTACAAGGAGAATTGAGTTGGTTAGGATGGTTACACTTCCCAGAGCACTCTACTTGTTTCAAAATGTCCCTATTTTTATCCCCCAGAAAACATTTTGGGAATGGAATCGCCTTATCTCCAAGTTTATATGGGCAGGCCAGATACATCTGGTCCAGCTAAAAATACTCACCCTACCCCGGTCTGAGGGAGGGCTATTGCTCCCAGACCTACAGCTATACCATAAGGCAGCGGCCCTAACCCATTTGATGGCTAGACAAAATATAACTTCTGCTCCACATTGGCTGGAGATTGAAGAAGCCTTCACTGGCAATGATGAGTACTTCCAAACCTTATACCAGCGGGTAATGAAGCCTGGGTCTCTGCACCTCTCAAACCCCTGGTTAAAACATTATCTGAAAAACTGGTACTCTATTAAGAAAACACAACTAACCCCTTTTCAGGCTCTCATCTGCCCGCTCTCCAGCCTCAGCTGCTTCTTCCCAAACAGGCTGGAGCATGGTTTCCGGAACTGGGAGAGATACGGTTTAGGGTATCTTCCCCAAATTATGTCCCAGGGGCAGCTTTGGGATTTTGATGAAATCCAAAGACAATTTCATCTACTGCATTGGGACTTTTACCAATATTTACAACTCCGTCATTACTTTGATGGCCTGCCTATGGCAGTCCGAATGCCTGAGAGATACCCCCCGACCAACATTCCGATACACCATAATACCTCCCTGGACCGGGGACATATGGTCTCGACATATTACCAGGCCGTAAACTCACAGAGGGGGTCCCTCACAGAAAATGTGCGTCTTTAATGGCGAAAGGAGTCGGGTTATCCTCTCTCGCTTGAGGATTGGCAACTTGCCTGTTGCTGTGTAGCTCAAGTTACCAGCTCGCACTGCTGGCTTGAATATGCATGGAAAAACCTTATCATGTACTTCAGAACCCCAGTCATCACCACTCATTACTCTCCTAATGGTACAGCAGCCTGTTGGCGACTATGCGGAGAGACCAAGGCAACCCACACACATATAATGTGGTCCTGTCCCAAACTCGAACTGTTCCTCCTGCAACTATAGTTACACCTGCAAGAACTCTTTGGTCCCCAGCTTCATTTGACAAAAGACCTGTACCTCTTCCTCATACTCCCTAAAGCATTCAGAAACCCTAACATCAGATACCTTCTGCACCTTCTCATAACAGCGGCTAAGAAGGCTGTTACTAAGGCCTGATTAACCACAAAAACTCCTACAATACAGAATTGGTGGGTTATCACTAAACACATTTACCAAATGGAGAGGATAACCTATAATTTGAATGAATACGTGGGCCCCGATGGCAATTATATTTTATGTTAAATGACGATTAGTTTACCTCATGAACTGAAACAGTAGGCCACTATAATCAGCCTCACCCTCAGTTAAAACTTACCACACCCACTCACTATTTCCCAAGGCTTGGTAAGCCTATGAGAAATGTAATACATTAGGGGGGTCCTATCCTTCCCCCTTTACTCCCTTCCTTGCCCTCTACCTTATACCTCCCTCTCCCCACCGTACTTTACTCCATGTAAGGGTCCTTGAAATATTAAGGTGCTGGCTACCTGCTTAGACATCCTCCCCTCCACAGTCTGCTGAGACATTGGTGAATAGAGAGATGCAAAACCCCAAATGGCAACAGCAGCTCTAGATTAGCCATAAATTGTTCAAGTTCAAGTTTATTGCAGGAAAGACTCTGTTGAGCAAGCTCATTCACAAGGAGGTCCTGAGGCACATACAGTTCGCAATTACATAGACAGGAGATATAAAATGTAGAACAACAAAGAAAAAATATATAATACAAGAGGTATACACAATAGAAGTCCTTATGCTATATATGCAGTACATTCCATCTTTAACCTTGCCCTAAATTATGCAACACATTTCAGCTTATTAAGTAGAGGGCCAGTTGGTACCTAGGAAGTTGACTTGGCATTGGGGGCCTAGTAGCACCTACATATGTCTTTCAATTTAGAGATAGCTAGTGTTTTGTAGGAGTTAATTGATACGATGCTGGTTAGCTTCAACATGGCTTGTAGCTGGTTCCAAGTGTTTGGGAGGGAGTATGAGACAGCTCTTTAGCCAGCTGTGGTACGTGTCCTGGGAACATCTAGTAGGATAAGGTCGGATTTCCTTAGGGTAGGCGCTATGCGAGATGTGATGAGAGCGTTAAATAGACAGGCAGTTTGTGGAGTAGTAATTTGAGGGTCCAAATGCCAGTGTGCAGGAGGCATCTGGTGGCAAGAAAGGTCCACCCAACTGCTGCATAAAGATCACAGTGGTGGGTCCTGTACGCAGAGTTAGTAATGAAGCGAAGAGCATGGTGATAGAGTACGTCCAGTTTAGATAGGCTCAAGGTTGGGGAGGAGATAAAGATAATGTCTCTATAGTCAAGCAAAGGAAGGAATGTTGCTTGGACAAGTCTTTTGCGGGTCGCGAGAGAAAAGAGGGTCCTATTTCTTAAGAAGAAACCCAAGCGTGCTTTAAGCATCTTTGATAGATCCTCAATGTGGTCGTTGAAGGAAAGCTTGTAACCCTGATGAGGAGACAGATAGGATTACTTATTAATTTACAGCTGGCTGCAAGACTTGTAAGTGTAATCTTAGCTAAAGAGAATATACAGGGTAAATGCTTTAGTAGTGGCTGATATACAGCACCATTCAGAACACGATGTACTGGCATATAACGCTGTTTAATAGACTCTTTACTTAATCTGCATTGTATGCTATGTAGCTGTCTCGAACCTTTCTATTATGTACAAATGAAGTGTAACTCTTTTGACCTGTCGACTTTGTGTATATGTTGGAAATATCAATAAAAATGAAACTTAAAAAAAAGAAAATAGAAAATAGAGTTAAAAATCTACGTTTCAACTTTCGGTCTTCTTCAGGAAATAACTAAAAGAGAAAACAACAAAGTTAGTGTAGAGAGGAGTAAAATGAGGGATATATATATATATATATATATATATATATATATATGGGGAAAGAAAAAATGGGAGGCTCCGGGAGAAGAAGTGATAAATGGCAAGATTAAGAGAGAATCTGTGAAACAAAAAGGTGATGATGGGAAAGATAAAGGGGTCCGCATACTACAGAACTGCAGCCCCTCCTTTCTTTGTTGCTGGAGAACTGGTGCTACCACCCAGCCTCCACCAGGTGGCAGTCAAAGGCCGAGATGGCATGCCTCCCCACCCCGGGAAAGGAGAGCTGTCAGACAGGAGCTCAATCCCTTCCCCGCTGACCCCCGTTAAGATGGGAAAGATAACTAACATTTTTCAGCCACCCCTTATTTTCCCTAAAGTCTGTTTGTATCAGTACACATGTAATTTATTTTTCATTTTCACCATAAGTCTCCATCTCTGTCTCCTTCCCACACATTTGTCACCTTTCAGTCTTCTGACTAGGCCCTGTTAATCAGTCCCCACCTGGGAACTTCTCTAGCTATTTCACTTCTATTATGCCTTATCTTTCCCATCATCACCTTTTTGTTTCACATATTCTCTCTTAATCTTGCCATTTATCACTTCTTCTTTCTGAGCCTCCCCTTTTTTTCTTTCCCCTATCCCTCATTTTACCTCCCCTCTACACTAACTTTGTTTTTTTCTCTTTTAGATATTTCCTGAAGAAGATCTAAGGTCGAAATGTAGATTTTTAACTCTTATTTTCTATTTTCAGCGTGCATTTAATATAACCGTTTTGTTTTGCTTTTAGCCCATATGCTGACGCAGCGCCTTGTTTTTGTTTTTTACATTCTGGACTGTATGTATGTATTGCATATATATATATATATATATACTTGGTTGTAGTGGAATAACACATTTGTCTCCATTAGTGAGTGGTAATACCCGTAACTCATGAGAGTCGACCCACAAGTAAGTTATGAAGGTATTACCACTCATGTTGAAGATAAATTTCTTGTTCTACTTCACCCCATTATGTATTTGATATGTACCATGCTATTAAGTTTTTCTTTCCATTGTGTTTATGCCTTCTTTTTTTACTGACACCTGGGCTCCCCATTACAACTTACCTCGGTTCTTCCCAGGCCATCATGGTGCCATAGATACCCAGGTGGGGTCGAGGGTAGGGGTGCTTCCTCAACAGAATCTGCATTGTGGCCCTCCGATGGAACAGCTGGGTTGAGGAAAGAGGTGCCAGATATTCTGGGGCCCATTTTTCCTTTTACTACCCCCCTGGTCCCGAGGTGGCACGTGGAGTGACTTCATGACAATGCACGTGACAAGGGTGTCAGCACATTGATGCCTGCCTGTTCCCAACATGTTCCTCGAGCCTCATTGCCATCTGTAGTCACCCAGGAGGCAGTGTTGTGAAAAAGGAGAGCATCCCCCAGGATGCTTAATCATCTCCCCCTGCCAGCCCCGACAACCAGAGATCGCTTCTGAACCCGGGTCGCTGGTGTCGTGAGCAGTAGTAGCACTACCACTGCACAGATGGGCCAGCTGTACCACACTATTTTTTATTTTTTTATTAGGTATTTTATCTTGTTTTGGTTCAAAACTGCTTTTCGTTCCATTGTAAATTCTACGTGGCCCATTGTTCTCTACTTTCTGTTACCAGATTTTGAATGGAAATAGCATGTTGTAAGTGAAATAACATGTGTTCTAAGTGAAATAACATGTTCTAAGTGACATATCATGTGTTTTAAGTGTAAATAAATATCCCCAAATAACAATTTATTTACACAATTTATTCACTACTAGGGTGGTGTATATAGGGACTTTTCTATGAGGCAACGTAAAATATGATTGTTATTCAGTGTAGAATGCTTCTGTCCGTGTACCCTTACAAAGAGTGGCTAAGTGAAGCAAATATATATAATATATAAAACATAAATGATGGGTAAGTGTAGTGTACAAGGAAATAAATCCATTGAGGCAGCTAACCAGATAAGGCCATGAGCCCAACAGAGCTTGATTGTCTGGTTAGCCCCAGAGATGAGTTTATTTCTAAGTAGTATACCACACTTACTTAGCTTTTGTTTCACACAGTACACTGGGATGGTAATTTTGTACACTTTAATTGCAAGGGCAATTATTTCCCATTTTGCCTGTTTCATTTGTTGTCCTATTGTTTTTCCATAGTGTTGTGGAGTTGTTGGTATGACCAGTAATCTGTCCCTGTTGGTTTTCCTTGGTGTAGGATTCCGCCTGTATAACAGGACATAGCTGTGGTGGTTTGTCCTTTAGTTCAGCGTGGTATGTGTGATTAGACTGACATGGTACATAGTTTTCTTTCAGGAGCGTTGTGTATTTCCATTGAGATTAATAGTAACTGCCCTGATTTGTTTGATCTGGAGTGGCAGTTGATCAGAGTCAGCAGCAGAACATGGAGGTTATAGCGGCAGAAAAAGGAGGTCAGAGTTGGCAGCAGCAACACGGATGTGGTATGGCATCTGACAAGTGCTCTTTTTCAGTTGCTGCTCCCCTATTTTAGAATATACTTTCTGATAATTTAAGATCTGCTGCTTCTTTACAAACTTTTAAAGTTAGTTTTAAAAGTTTTTTGTATAGGAACTGGATGTCTGTACATGTTTTTATAATGTATTTTATGTATACTTTTGTGTAATTGTGATTGTGTCTTTACTTTATGTCGGGTCGGACCTGAAAAAGGACTTGTTCCAGTGTACCTACCCAGTCAACAAAATAAAAATAAAAAAATAAAATAAAGAGAGATGGAGCTTTGAGGGGCTTGGCTGTATGGTGTGAGATGGGGAAATTGGTGGTTACTGTGAGACTGTAGTTACTGTTTGGTCTGGGGGTCGGTGTTTTTTTGCAGGTGTGTGAGTCTCTTCGGTGGCTTGTGGTAATTGGCTTATGAATTTGTGTAATTAATTTGGTATGCATGTTAATTGATGTGCTGATTGGTGAATTGATTTGTGAATTAGTTAAAATGAGTGTGGTGCCGTTGGGTTTTATGTACTATTGGTGTACTTTTAATTCTTTGATTAGTGTAAACTTTTAATTAGTAAAGGTATACATTTTTAATTGACTAGTGTAGGTATATACTTTAAATTGATACTTTTACTCACAAGTGTACGAGGCAATAAATAATGCCCGTTGCTATGGGGAAACAGACCCATGTGTGAATTAAGCTAACAATAAGACACAACGGGGTATTGGTTGGGCTGGGATAAACGTATGCCATGGGGCAGTGGGCATATGCCTTTAGCCCATGGAAGTGTATTTATCCCATTCCAACCAACACCCCGAATTGTCTTCTTGTACTTGTAAAGTGAGTCCCTAATTAGATGTGTGGAACTTTTTTTTGTTTTGGAAAAAAAATTAAATTTTGAAAATTAGCTTAAAAACTGGTAAAATAGATCTTTCACACTATTGAAAATATTTAAATACCATCAAAGTACCCTACTTGGTGCTACAAGTATAATGTTTTGTGCTGTCTATTCAAAGTGTATTGAACTACTGATTTGTACTACAGCTCCCATAGTCCTTTGCATGGTAGTATTCCTAAATTTTAATGGGAAGCTGCAAGTGCTACAGGGAGTTTTATGTTGCTAGAGTCTGGTGATGTTGAAAGGCTATTGGCAGTTTTTAAAAAAGAACTGGAAGTACTGTTTTTATGTATGCCTCAGTGAATTAGGAGTTGGGTGTCCAGCAGTCACTCGGTGGGATAGAGCAAGAGTGTATATGAGAGTCACTGAGTTGGGTAAGCGAGCAAGAAAGTGTTTGGGAGCAGGTGAAGGAACTGTTGGTCAGTGATTAAGTTAAACAGATTACAGAAGTAGAAACAAATACATATTAAATTTATTTATATTATTTTTTTGATGAGGTAAGTTTGCTGGAAAAAAGAAAACCTATTTTTTTCAAGGTGCTGACGCACAGCAACAGCCCCCATCTGCCTTTCACAGCAGTACCTCCTGCAGCTCCACACGAGGTCACCTCGGTGGCATTCTCATGGCAGTATCTGTCGCCCATCCTCTCCTGGAGAAGGAGGAGGAGGAGAGCATCCTCTGAGATGCACTAGATCCTCCTTCTCTTGGATGGCCCTCAACGCCCTGGGCATGTTCCTAAACCTGGATCTCGGACATCGCAAGTGGCAGCTCTGCTGCTTAACCAACAGGCCGGCCTTAGATCCACTTTATTATAATATGGTGGGAGAATATTAACCATGAGCGAGGAACATAACATCCAGGTCCTCCCAGACTCACTAAGTGACCACTCCCCCATCCTATTCCTTTGGGCGGCCCCCACTCCCAAACCCACAGCCTTGACCACACTCCGCATGGACCTCCGACCTGGTGGACTGATAAAACTCAAAAATTTCTCGCCCAGACTAACTGGTCCCCCATTCATCATGCACCAGACTTAGACACTGCCCTCGCCTTTTTCTCCCAAACCTTTAACAAGGCCTGTGACCTCTTCGCACCCCTCACAAGAATTTGATTTAAGAAACGTAATGCACCCTGGGTTACCCCTGCCCTGCTACAAATGCTCAGAAATAGGGATAACCTCTGGTACCTTGCCACTGAAATGGGCCGGGTGGCTGATAGACAGGCCTACAATGCTGTACGGAACAGGTGCACATGGGCCATCCGTAAAGCCAAGGCCGACCATTACCAGGCAACCCTCACCTCCTCCTGGGGGTGTGACCGGACATTCTGGGGCAATATTAAACAACTAAATGGGAAATCACGCTCCCCTACCCCATCCCAAATCACTATTGATGGCTCTACCTCCACTGACCCTGCCTGCATAGCTAACTACCTTAACACCTCCTTTACTGACCTTAGCTCTGTCCTCCCCAGTAATTTCTTTGACCCTCCCCTCAACCTACCTCCCCCTGTCCTCCAACGCCCCGGCTTCCACCTACGCAGGGTATCTGTCCAGGAAGCCAGACCTCTCCTAATCAAAGCATTAAATAGCAATAGTCCTGGCAGCGACTCCATGAACACCTGTATTCTCCGGCTGGTGCTGGATGAAGTCCTCACCAGCTTACTCAACCGATCCCTCTGCCTGGGGAAATTCCCCACTGTATGGAAAGCTGCCATAGTCACACCGATACATAAAGGGGGTGACAGGTCCTCCGCCGGGAATTACCGACCAATCTCCATCCCTCCCCCCTCTCCAGAGCCCTGGACAAAATGGTGGCCATTCAAATCACTGAATATCTGACCAAGCATAACATCTTATGCCCAGAGCAGCACGGTTTCTGTGGTGGTCACAGTACCGGCACTGCTCTAGTTGAGTTCTCCAGTTTCCTACACTCCTCCCTGGACACCAGCTCCCTAGCTGGTGCAGTGCTTGTTGACCTCTCAAAGGCCTTCGACACTGTCTCCCACCCTCTTCTGCTGGATGCCCTTTGCCACACTGGTTTCTCTGCTGGCCCTCTCACCTGGTGCACATGCTATCTAATCTGCTCGCTCCCAAAGTGTAAAAATCAATGGGATACTCTCCAAAACTCTTCCCATCTGCTCAGGGGTACCCCAGGGCTCCATCCTGGGCCCCCTACTCTTCTCACTCTTTCTAAACACCCTGCCCAGTGCATGCTCTGGCAAAATTCTTTTGTATTCAGACAACGCTGTCATTTTTGCCTCCCACCTCAATCCCACCTCCCTCCAGAACACCCTACAACAATCCTACAATGATGCTGAAGCCTGGTTTAAAGAGCACAGACTTGTCATTAACCTCAAAAAAACCAAAACAATGCTTTTTGCCCACCCCCAAAACAAAGCCTGCAACTTCCCACTCCAGATCCTCCCCAGTACCAAACAACCACTTGAACAAGTCTGCTCCTATAAATATCTTGGGGTTTCTTTCGACTCAGCCCATACCTACCACACCCACATTGATGCCCTTGCATCCGCCACTAACACAAGGCTTGGAATCCTCTACCGCTATAAAAACTGCCTCCCCCCTGATGCGCTCCAACTTGCAGTTACATTTTCAGTACTGTCCCTAGTTGACTATGGCCTGCCGGTCTATGGTACTGCTAACACTACCGCCCTCAACAAAATCAGGCTCACCCTAAATAAGGCCTGCAGGCTGATTACTTGTGCCCCCAGGTTCACACGCACTTGTCAACTCTATGTCAAGGCAAAACTGCTTAACCTGGATGAACGGCTACACTATGAAACCTACCTCATCACAAAAAAAGCTCTACTCGGACTATCCCTTCCTGGGGTGACAGCCGCTATCCGCCACACCCAACCCACTATCACAACTAGAACCTCTGACAAGACCACTCTACTGGTTCCCAGATCCAGGACCAAACATGGTCAGAGGTCCTTCTGTTACAGAGCTCAGTCCTGATTTAACTCTCTCCCTGCTCCCATCTCCAATGCCCCCACAATCTCCAGCTTCAAAACCGCCCTTCAGAGCCAACTATTTAGCACTCGCAGCTGCTCCTGTCTCTAAATATGGCCTTGATCTCTCCACACTTGACAACGCCCACTGGGCGGCACTCCACCTCACCCCCCCACAACTCTCCCCGTTGCATATTGTCTCTGTTAATACCAGCATGTGCTCAGCTGTATCAATGTAATTGCAACTAAATTGTATCATTGTAATTGCAACTAAATTGTCTAAATGTATGAAACCACTCTGTGTACCTCTAATGACATGACTTTTATGCTGTAACCTAAATGTTTTATGCTGTAACCGAAATGTGTTTCTGTCTGTCCTCTATGTGACAAGGTACCTTTGGAAATGAGCCTCTGGCTCAAAGGTTGTAAACTGATGTAGAAATAAATAAATAAATAAACTATTGACAGACAGTAGTTATATTGTTGAAGCCAAATGTGATACAGTAGTTCCTCTTGAGGGTCAGTTTAATTTCCCACTGTATCCCTAAAGAATTCCAGTCACTATCTGTTTTATTTAAATCTTGTTTCACTAAACTAGCCCCCCACACAGGAGTCTTTTGACTCCCCATCCCATTAGGCAGGCAATATTGGTTTAATAAGGCAGTCTGCTCCAAACTATAATTAGTTTTTAAAACAGATTTTGTCCCTCGGCTCCCCAGCACATATTTTTACATTTAGTTACATTTGTTGTTCTCCCTGCTTGAGTTTTCTGATTGGGAGCTGGTCTCATGCTACCAGAGAAGACATACACGCAGAGAGTACGAGCATGTGTGCATTGATGGCAATCAATAGTTTTTGATCTATTGCATGTCACCAGCAGTAGTGCCCATTGCTGTTTAAAAGCAGGGCAATCGTGCTTACCAAATACTGTCATGTGACTTGGTTTTAACCAAATAAACCAATCACATGACAGTAGTACAACCCAAGGTTTAATAACACAGACTTGTCAAGTGACTGGGTTTTAACCAACTGAAATGCAAGTCGCTATCCAAGGGTGATAGCTAGCTAGATAGATAGGTAGACAGACAGACAGATGGCAAAAAGATATCAAAGTGAGAGCATGCTGCAGTTCAGAGTCAAGGGAAAGCAAACTACTGGAGAATACAAAGTAGTCACAAGTTTCAACTAATGAATGGGAGCCCTTTACCTCACGTCATATAAATGTGGGTGTAATTAAATGTTCTCATGTATTAACTTTCTCAGTGTTTTCTTCTTCTTAAATACTAGTACAAATAGGTTTACAGCTAATGTTGACGTCTTAAAATAAAGCCACATGGCCGTAACTTGCTGAAAATGCAAATAAATGTTTAGCCAGTGTGTGTGTGTGTGTGTGTGTCTGCGCTCATCTGTGTTTGAATGTTTGTTTTCAATGCTGAAAGTTAGCGCTTTCTTTCCAGGAACATCTTTCCTGAAGTTCAGTTGAGAAGCAATTGCGTTTACAACATTTTGTGAACATTCAGTTAAAGGTGGACAGACTCATCGGGAGCACTCTTTATTCCTGGTGCTCGGCCACGCAGTTACTGTACCGATGTTGCCTCAAATTTGCCTAAGCTGTTAGTCAAAACTGTATACACAAATAGCTTTGTGGAGACCAAAAATAATGGTGTCCTTTGAAGGGGCCAATTTTGGGTGTAGTTGCTTTCCTTTTGTTTTGCACTTTAATTACATCTTTGTAAGGATTATGCAACTTGTGTACATTTCTCACAATTTTTCCCTATTGGTCGTAGCCTGTACTGAACTGTAGTTTGCTTTACAGCCACATTTAATATGTTCACACCTGAACTCTACGTTGCTGGTGTGTTACCCAGCAAGTAGTAGATTTGCATAATGGCCTGATGGTTTGGGCCCCATTCCTTTTTCCTGACTTGAGTCCCACCAGGCACTTAATCTGGACCTGAGAACCATATAATCAAATAAATTGCTAGATCCACTCACTTTGATACCATCATCTTAATGGTACCATTTCTAATTGTGTTTTCTTTTGTTTTATAGGACGCCTTTGTGGACCTGTATGGCAATGATGCTAGGCCATCCTTTGACATTCCTTGGCCTTCCCTGAGAACAGTCTTCAGCTTGGCTGCTGTGGGAGCTTGCATCACTCTTGGAGCGTACCTAGTGCACAAGTGACGGCAACCATTACTGACAGACCTTCCAACATATGAATGCTTGCAAGAAAGTGTTTTTGCTGCTTAAAACATTCTAGTACAGCCAAAAAATTCAATTAGAGACCAGCATAAGCAAATGTGGGATAAAGGCTTTGGATAATCGAAGAAGCCCAGATTGTGTCTATTACAGGAAGTCATATTTAATGAAGCATTTCCCTTATTAGCATGTTAATATTGGGCCATGGGGCATATGGATGGCATCCGGATCTAGTTTGTTTTGGATATATAACGCTGACATCTTGGAACTAATACTGGATGTAAACAACTAGATGAAACAGCAGGATCCTATGTCAGAGTGACCCTTCTACAGTATTTCTCACATTTGTTAGAAGGCGTGCTTTCAAAAAAAGGTTTGTTCAGTCATGATTGCATTCAGTTCTGGCACGCATACAGCAACGTCGGGAGTGGGGAAAAAGGTCAGGAATGGCATTCAGAGCGCAAAGTAAGTGACGGACCTGCACACTGTAGAACACTTGCTGCTCTGGAGGAAAGCTTCGTACTGCAAGTCATGGCACTTAACCCTGAAAATGGAGCAATGGACAAGAACCTCCCAACAACAGTGGTCTCATTTCCTAGTTTGGGAGGGGAGGGTCATGAAGGCGGCATAGATTGTGAGAAAATTAATAAACTGTCTAGGTCCTGAAAGGTTTCATATGCTTTACTGCAGCAGTACATTAGCTGAGCAAAAACTGGACAAAGCAGTCTTGGCAGGCATATTTATATAAATATATATATCTATATATATATAGATATATATATAGATATATATATATATGACAAACAAAGCAGTCTTGGCAAGTAAGTGTATGTGATGTCATCACTGCAAGGTTTAGTGAAACGGAAATAAACTGATAGAAAGTCATTGTACTCATTTAAGTATCAAGGCATGTGATAGGTAAGCAAAGTGTATTTGACAAAAACTATTTTGAAAAAGAATGAAGGAACTGTAAGTTAGAGTTTGTTAGACCAGTAAGTACGTTTGTAATGACATGTTTTGGAAAACGAATAATGAAAGCCTATGGTGAATCCCTTTGAAAACTTTGTTTCCACCATCTCCTGAAGTTACTTTCTGATAGAAAACATGAAGCAGTGGTACAGCCTCTTTTAACAGAGCTACTTGGCTCAAAGCTTCATAGTCGGCAGTGTTTCCGGACAGTAGATTTTAACCATCAAGCCCTTTGTCTGTTAGAGCTTGCAGATAAGTTAATTGTCACCTGTTTTTAGAACAGCGGAGTTGAAGACTGCCTTGACCACTATGAATTTTTTTTTTTTACACATATGGTCAAGGAACAATGGCTCCCAAATTTAGTGGAAGTGTCAAAGCTTCTAAACATACTCTAGTTATAGCTTCAGAAATGGGATGGGAAAAAAATCTGCTGACTAGCAAGTCCACCACTCACTCACAAAGCAGTAGTAAACCCAAGTTTGAAGACATCCGTCTACTTTTCCAAGGTGTCTGACATTGACTGTGGCTCTGCCTTACACCAAAATGGTAAAATCCCAGCTGACCAGAAAATGTTACATGCTATCCATAGGGAGATGTACAAGACCGAGGGGCTGAAAACAGATCCCTAAAGGGAGTTACAGTGCATGAGCGTGGGGTTGTCTTTGCTTGTACAATAATAAATGAACAGGTGTGTAAGCTACCCATCCAGTTTGAGGTCTTGATGGGAATACTGGTACAGTATGCACTCCCCCTACCCCCTCCAAAAAATGTGGGGTCTTCTGAATTATTTTTGGATTGCCAGTGCAAGGCTAGTGTATCTTACTTACCTTATGAGAGCAACTTGTCTTTCACTGGTTATGTTCCACAGGAAATCATTCAGGAATAATGAAGTCTCTTACATTCTGAGTCCACTGTTTAGGAAAGGTTTTCGTTATTACCTGTTATGAATTTCTGCCCACATATGCACATATCTTCAGGCAGTCAGTAGCAAAACCGAGTATGTTGTTGAAGAGCTTCTGGCACCTCTGGGAAATTTTTCAAAAACATATTTAGACACAACTCACAAAAAGAGCAGTGGATTCGTGGAACAGCCTTCCAGTGGAGTTGGTGGGGGCAAAAACAATGATGGGGATCAAACATGCATGGGATAAGCACAAGGGAATCACAGTGGAAATGAAGGGGGGGAGGAGAAAGAGCTGTAGATCGAACATAGTCTGCAGTAATAATGTAGGTAGGGAGAAATGTGCAGACTGGATGGGCCAAGCAGTCCTTATCTGCCATCAAATTCTATGTTTCTATGTAACTCACCATTTATTTATACCATCTATCGATGTTTCTTCCCTATTACTTATTACTGAGGAATTTGGCACAAACATGGTGTCTTTCTTGCTTCAAGTTCATGTGTCCCAGCAGCTCATTCCCCACGTGAGGTCATAATCCTCTGTTGTGAAATTACAAACCGTTGCCATGGGAATTATGGTGATATAATAACTGGTCAGCAATTTCTCTCAATGTACTGACCAGGTTGATATTTTCCATAACAACCGGCTGGTTGTTATGACATTCATGAGCCATGCCAGTCAAACTATGCTGCTGCCTCATTGGCCAACATTCTGTATGTGGGGGGGGGGGCCAAACAGTCTCACAAACTGCTGGAGAAAAATTGGTGGTCTGTTATTATAGAAAATAAAAGATGGGGAGGGTGTTTCATATGAGAATTTAATGCACACCCTCGTTGTGAGATGCTTTGATAAACCCCTCGGGCTTCGCCCTCGGGGTTTATGTAGCATTCCACAACTCGGATTTGCATTAAATTCTCATATCAAACCCTTCCCCATCCATTATTCTCTATGTCAAAGTTGAATATTATGCTCAGGTGGAGAATATGCAGCTGGAATAGGTGAGCTCTTAAGGAACAAATATCCTGTTTTCATGAACTCAGTAATAAATAATTAGGAGTGGGGATATAGAACTAATGTGAAATATAAGCTGAACTGTGTCTAAATATTGTGTTTTTCAAAGTTCTCTGTCAGCTGCTCATTAGATAACATAGTCATTTAAGATG
This sequence comes from Neoceratodus forsteri, assembly GCA_016271365.2. NCBI lineage: Eukaryota > Metazoa > Chordata > Ceratodontiformes > Ceratodontidae > Neoceratodus > Neoceratodus forsteri. The sequence continues at coordinate 351,986,566 of CM057456.1, forward strand.
AGAAAGGGAATTTTGGCCCGTCATGTCCGCATTCCCCACTTCATGAGGGATGAATAAATATACTGTGGAAATATAGTACAAACTTAAAGATGTTCCTTTCCCAACTAGTCAGGCTCATTCATAACTTCCAGCTTTTGCAGGGGTAGGTTTTATATATGTCACACTTTCATTTCATTGTGTCTGCAATTTTATAGATAAAAACATATCTGTGATAAATGCTGCTTTATTACTGCTTGGCTAATGACTTGTCAGTTTCACTCATCTTTGACCCACCAGTGGCGATTGTGTGACTAAACAGTTTAAATGAGTTTTATATTTTAATTAATATTAATTAATATTTATTTATAAATACATGTATTATCCTTTGTTTTTTTTAAAGATAGAACAGATACCCTCAAATCGTCGTTGGCTTCAAGGTTAGTGAAATTGATAAGCATTATGTTAAAAAGAAATGACAGGCATCTCCGGAAAGTAGTTTCCTTGACACCAACAGCACCGTTAAGATAAGAACTTTTTTTTTTGTATTTTTAAGTACTCCAGTTTTTAAAATGCTCATTATTATTAATTGAAAATGTGCACAGATAGCAAATGTACACAGATAGCCAAGCTCCTTCTAAAAGGTGAACTAAGTTTCCTGTGCTGCTAATGTGAGGTTCTTATGATAAACTGCCTTACTAATTTAAGAGGTTTTTTTTATAAAATATATAAATGGCAAATAATCAAAGCTGCTTGTGAAAGGATACTTCAGAGTGCAGTAAAAGCTGCATTTTGAAGATAGCCTCAGAACCGAGAGTCAGGTATAGCCGTAGACAAGTGGTCTGTGATGAAATGCTCATCTCATGCTCCATACCATAGAAAAAAATAATGTGTGGACAACAATGCACAGCAAGGCTGTGTTTCCATCCAAGTATTCGAATGACATCATCGGAACCTTAAGAGCGAGTTCAAGGGGGTTTCTGATGTCATCAGGACCCTGAGATGGAAGCATAGCTCAGTTGTGCATGATTGTGCATGTATCATTTTTACGGTATATGGTCTGAAACATAAAATAAAAAAATTAGGTTTTTTTTCTGCCCAAGAAATCATTATTTAAATTTCCTATTTATCTCCCCTTCCCCGAAAAATCACCCTCACCCAGCTGCTGAAAAATCAATCGAGGTGAGGGGAGTTTCTTTTTAATTTTGAAACAACAATAGATTTTGTATTATCAGAAGGTCTGGGGTCTATGTGTATAGGGAATATGAACGTAAAATAGCAGGAGGTATGAGTTTCCATTGTAATTCAAAATGCTGTTGTACCACATAAGGGTACAACAACATTCCATGACCTTTGAACTTGGTTTTTAGTTAGGATGAAAATACATGCACAACAAGGGGTAATCATATACTATAATGGGATCATGGATGATTTCTGAACAGGCAGCATGTAGCACAGACATTGCTGTATAATACTATTGCTGCATTTGCTTTAAATAATGATGATTATGTGTTATTTCTTGCACTGTGTCTTAAAGATCAATGGCAGATGTTATTCTTTGACAGTGAAGTTTATAGTTAATAAATGTGCTATATGGGTCCCTTTGTGTAGTTATATGCCTATAACAGTACTTTAATCACATTCAAGCTGTACTCAGATGTTTTCAGTTATGTTGTGTAATGAAGGTATCACGCCATCACGCTTTGACTGCCTGAAAACGTGATGCTGCACAGTGATACAAAAGGTGGTTTTATGTCACTTGCTATCATTTGAGCATGCAGGCAGCCTATCACACATACTGTAAGCTCTGTTGCTGTACATCCTGAGGTTGTAGAATTGTAGAATAGATTGAAGTTTGGCAGAATATTGATTCTAAAGTGTATTCCTCAACATGTTTACTGACGAGAATGAGGGAACACCATTCATCACTGTTACAAACACAAACATTTACATGACATGATAAAAAGAAATGTGGTAGCCATGTTAGTCCAGTCAACAATGTAGAGGAAAAAAACAACAAATACGTTGCGGGTGATACCTTTTGTTGGACTAACAAAATTACCCACAACATATTTTTTTTTCCCCTCTACATTACATGATAATGAATGCCGTGAAAAGCTTCAGTTATTTTTTTTCTCAATTAACCATACTAGCAGCAATGTACACCTCAATAATTACACAAACAGGAACTTGTCAAGAGACATCTCAGAAGTGTTTTGAACAGTATTTTGGTAAACCAAATCCTACAATATCTGAGAACCGTTAGGTCTTATCCTGCTTTTACAAAGACCCTACTCTGCTAAATAATTTAGCAGAGTGTTCCTATCACAAGCATCATGAACTGCTCAAACATTTTCGGTAATGCAGCTGTAATTTTCAAAGAAACTAGACATAACTGAAACCGGTGCACAGAAATAGCACTCAGACAGCTCTCTTTTCCATTTTACATGAATAACAAGTGCAACATTAAGACACCGCACAGTACAATATATGCATTACTCTGTGAATTAACATACTAATGAAAAAACGGAATCATTAGAATAGTTATAACTGTTTCGGTTTTAATGCTGCATCTACAATAAACACAATGTAGCAGTTTGTCGGCAGTCGGACAGTAAAGTCCAGTGCACAGGTGGAGCGCGAGATAGCTAAGCACGTGCTGCAAAAACCACCAAAGACATCATTTGCAACCTCACTGAAAACAGAGCACAAAGGCGGAAACTGGCATACAGGTGATTTTTAGAAAGACATGACAGTACTCTATAGAATTTGTCAGTAATGACTCTAGTACACAAGAAGGATCCCTTTTGAGAAAAGATGTTAATTTTTGCTGTTTCATGTTAATTTATTGTAAAACGCAGACATTTGCCATTGATCTTCAAGAAAAATACATAAAAGTTGAATGATTACAGAAACTATAAATATTTCTGTTCAGAGGTCTGTTTCACTTTTTCCTGATTAATATTTCTTATACACAAACATTATTGCATTTTAAGAGGGACTGCTATCAGTAAGTGGCAGCGTCAGAAATGAACATTGATGTGGCGTGCATCATGGTTTACCCACCATTTGCACCTTAACAGAAGGACGGACTGAGTCTAAAAAACGTTTTTTTCTTCCGGTGGTTTTTGCCATCTTTGGATACTTTATTGTATGGAAGAGGAAGGAGTATGCAGTGATGATACCCATCTGTAAACATGGGAACAGTCTTTCAGAAGGACATTCATTGCCAGCTTAAAGTGGGCTTCTCCGTTTCTGTGGTACTGGGTACATAAAGTGTGCACTTCAAGTCTCCTGCCTGCAGACCACAACAGGACAAACTCGGCATCTTGCAATGAAGGAAAGCACAAACCAAAACATCCTAGTAAGCTAAAAACAGTATTCCAGCAAAGTGCACCAGTAGCTGAGTAGGTGTGGAATCAGTGCACCAACAACAGTAAACTGAAAGGCTGCAGAGTACATAAGTTGTACTGCTCATCAGCTTCCGATGTCCTGCAGCAGAACTATTAATGGTTGACATAAAGTTTATTTATGTAGGTTTTTTTTTTTGTATATCTTGGTGCTTTTTTTATATGCACTGTATTTTTTTATGTTTTGTTTTAGTTCATAAAATCTTTTGCTTTTTATTTAAAAAAGTATTTTACATGTTTTAATTTTATGTTAATGTGTAATATTTTTTTTAATAAGATGTGTAGTTGTGTAGAGACTATTCATTACCGCAAGTAGAGTTATACAGAAAATAAGGCATCAGTGGGCATTTCCCTACAGTATAAGCGTGACTCGCTTAATGGCAGTCTCTGGTTTGGGCTGCATGGGTCATTCTCTGTTTTTTTTTTCAGCAAACTCCCAGGGCAGCATTTTCGAATCACATGCGGACTCAAGCACTGAGGCTTGTTAGCATGCTCAAATGTGCGCATGAAACCACAGAAGGTATATTGAAAGAGGTGTGCTAATACAGTTCCAGGCACTATCAGGTGAATACACTCCCTGTGATTGCTGCATAAAGCACTAACCCATATGGAAGTGCAAACCACAGTTGTGGCCACACTCATGGTTCACCTCACTCTGAGCAAGCTGGACGGTTTGCAAGGTGCACGCCCATTAGCGAATCAGTGCAAATACAGTATTGGTTCATAAAATGCAAATAACCCTACTTACCAGCCAGGGTCCTAGCAACTCCTTACAATATCATTACCTGCCACACACATGTCATTAGAAAGGCACACTCAGGGTATTAAATAGCTAGGCAAAATAAGGGGTAATGCTAACCATTTCCAAAAATGTGTAACAGTAGGTTGCTGACCATTTTTTCAGTGAGTCTATGGCACAGTAGACAAAATGAATAAAATTATATATATTTTTTAAAATTTTGTTAATCATTCTGTGCCAGGTGCTATGCATTTTTACAGCCCATAAGCACATTCACGTGTAAAACTGCTACTCAGTTTTTTTGGCTTATTTAATACCCTGACACTGCTCCTCGCATTGGATAGAGGCTGGGGGTGGCATGCTCCAACAGAGCAATCCAGATCCATATGTGAGAAGAGTGAGACGTGAGGGTGCTGCACATCACTGGCCAGTCTAAAATAAATGTATTGCTGTGTCTAAGGAGGCCAGCATGTCATTTGTAATGGGTGCGTTCAAGGTCCTTTACATCCGAGTGCTACTATATTTAGGTCCACTGACTGCGCGGGTTTCAAATTGAAGTGCTCCATTCTCCATCAACAGTGCTGCAGAGAGCTCCATTATAAGGGTTATCCATCCCCTTGGTTCACAGCATCACAGTTGACTTTTACAGGGCACTGGTACAGTGTTTTGTATGGTCCACACTATTTGCATGCTGGAAACATGCTGTTTCCAAGTGTTAATTAGCGCTACGCAAACACCCAGTTAGTGCAATCCCCATTCTTCCAGTATACCATTGTGCCATGTACGTACGATTCCACCTTTCATTGGCATATGCTTCACTCCTGCCTTTGTGCTGCTGTGCAAACTGCTTTATGCTGAGCAAACTGCAGCTTAAAATATAGGGATCTGCACATAAAATACCATCTGAGTGCTAACATATCTGTTTGCACAGCACTGACAGTTTTTAGTGCACAAGCTGTTCGAATATGCTGCCTCCACTCCTTTAAGTCAAGAAAATATGTATCTTTGAATACATATACAGTATATATTTTTTTTAAACATGGCAGGTACTCAAGCCACCATGTTAGCAGCCATGTGATTTCCCGAGTTGCAACAGTCTTGACCCTTGTAGTACTGAAATGGTCACATTCAGTCAGAACTGCTACAACTGCAACAGCAACTAGCTCTGCGGTTGTTCTTTTGTAAAATAAGCCCCCAAAGGGCAGAAAAGTGAGTTTTTAATTGATCCTAGAGACAGAACAATGGGAAATCTATCCAGTGCACTCGTGTCTAAAGCTGTCAGTGCAGTGCCTTACTAGGGTGCTGCTGGCCTTCTTTCATTAAATGTAAGCAGAATTATCAACATGGGCTTACAAAAGCTGTGTGACAGAAGAGCTGAAGGTGTTCTCCAGAGACATTTAACCATGATCTGTTCTTCCCATGTTAGGTGGTTGTCTGGGTGGAAGTTAAAGAGTAGCTGATACCTTCAGGGCAACTTTTACAAACCATAATATTTAGACACAGTTCAACTTGCCTTTCACTGTAGTTCTGTATTCCTCCTGCCCGTTATTTATCACTGAGGTCATCTGCATTAAAACAAAATCTGTGTTCATGAAGAATTCATCTATTTCTGTTGTTTTCTCCCTGCCTAAGGTCATAATGCACTGCTTATGACATCACAGTTACTCTCATGGCAACACATTGTGATGTCACAACAGAGGATTATGGCTTGAAGTAGGGAGTAAGCTATAGAGGGAGATGAACTCTAAGGGATAAAGATCATGTGGTCATGCAAATGTACTCGGTAATAAATAATGGGGGAGAGAAATATATAGAATATATATGGAATGCAAGCTGAATTGTACCCTATTGTTATGTTTTTCAGTTTTCTTTGAGGCATCAGTAGCTCTTTAAGGATACCATGGCACATGTTGAAAAGGACATTCTGCGGCTGTAATCATGGCCGAAGCGCAAATTAACCATGCTTGACCATTGGTATACTAATAGTGCAACGGATAACCCTGGTGACATGGCCAGCATTGCCTCTCGGTAAAACAGGTTGTAATGCACTGTTCCATGACTGTGTGTGTGGGATTCTGTATAAGTCACAAAGTGACTGCACCATAGGTCACCACACTGTGAACTGCACTACCATTATGTAATGCATTGGTTTGTGCGGTGCTTTGAGATACTGCACTTGAAAGGTGCTGTCGGAATTCAAACAGTTGCAATCTTATCAGTTAACAATCAAGTCTTAAGACAAACTCTGTATTCCAAAGCAGTTTTCAGTTTTTCTGTGTATTACAACATCCAATTTTTGGGTTCCAAAAAATCTTGTGCTGCTCTACCCTGCCTGCTGCAGATAAGTGACATAAGCTGTATTCCGTTTACCTGTAAAATACGTAAGTATATTTCGACAGATGTAATATTGTTAGTTTGCACTTAAATGAAGCACATAGAACTTGAAGTGGTGCAGTCTTGTGTGTCTGAGTTGCAAATGCTGCAGTACAGCCTTTCTTACTGTATGATGTGTTCAGGTACAGGGACGGTCCTACACAACTGATTGCAGAGCTGAGGTGTTGTGGAACTAGAAATAGTACATGGAGCAAGAATGTGGATTTCTTGGCCTTTTAGTAATATCAGTGGGTTTTTCAAATTTACACAGTGGTGGGAATTACCATTTTACAAAAGTGTGTTGTGGTTTACGTCCCCATTCAGCAGCAAGAGATCTATAATAATTTGTAAAGCACTGCAAGATTTTCCACCAGTTAGAGAGCAGACGTTCCTCTTGCTCAACCTACACATGCTGCGTCGCGCACACTGCTCCCTGCTCCTGCTGTCATCTCTCCCTCATGTTTCTTTCAGACTGTCACTCTGCCACTCAACTCGCTCTGTCACAAGCATCATGGTTTACTTGCTGTTTTCCACTGTTAATGGTTTTGGAAAAGGCCACAGCACAACTACCACCAAGTTATCAGAGTCATGGATGAAAGTAAACTAACAGGTGCCGTCTAACCAAAGCCTTTGACCTAGTGGACCACAGCATCATAATAGACAAATTGCATCTCATTGGGTTGTTCGCATGACCCCTTCCTGGTTTCCCAATTATCTTTCAGGGAGAACCCAGGTGGTCAGCATCTGCGGAGGGGGAGGCTACCTCCGACACACTGGGGGTCAAAAGTGGGGTACCTCAAAGATATATCTTTGGGCCAGTTTTGTTCTCCTTGTTTATAGACTTCCTCCCTGAAGAATGTAAATAGTGCCACAGTCTGCTATATGTCGATGACCTGATCATTTTCCACGGCGCAAAGACTCCAGCTAAAATATCCTGCACCCCACAGAGGAGTTCATCGCCACCCAGAGGTGGTTCCTAGCTAACAGACTCCTAGTCAATGCCAAGAAGACTAAGGCTATGCATTTCAAGTCAAAATCCAGGCTAGGTAAATGGGTGGCAGATGCTAAGCCCCTGAACATTCTGTCCCAATGTGGGACTCCCCTTGAATAAGTACTTGCCTTCCAATATCTGGGGGTCATACTTGACCTCTCCCTGATCTTTTCAGATCATATTGGGCTTATGGTTAGACTCACAAATCAGAAACTGGATGTCAGCTTCCAGCTTAAGGACCTTATGGCACCAGAAATAAGGCTTACCATTGCTCAGGGGATGGTCCTCCCCCCACTGGACTACTGTTCCGCTGTTTATATGCAACCGTCATCCTCCAACTTGTCCAGACTCAACAGAACTTGTAACAACATCTGCAAGGTTGCCTTGAGGGCCCATTATGCTATCATTGCTCCCTCTTCAATGCTGTTTGCTGGGTTTCTCTGCAAGCCCGCTGCAAATACCTGCTAGGCTGCCTCACAGACAAACCCCTTTGGGGAAAAAAGAGTCTTCCCTCCCCAGGCCTAAGCCTTGTCCCCATAGCCTCAGGTCCTCCTCCAGTCTTCTGCTGGAGTGCCCCCATTTTGCCACTTGCATATGACTGAAGGCCTTCTCCACTTGCACTCTAAGTCAGTGGATCAGTATACCAATGTCCCTCTGCTCTCTAGGTGTAAATTCCATATTTAAATTGCACTATAGAATTGTCTGCACAGCTGTCATTGCCTGCAGTTGCTTTCACACCACCCAACACAGAGTCAAGATACCCCTGATTTGGTTCTAACCAACTGTGCTGTTTTCTTTCTCATATTTGTGGCTTTGTGCTGCTTTGTATCTGCTGTAAAGTGTGTACAACATCATTATTTATTGCTTGATTGCACTATCACAACCTGTACTGCAACTGTTGTATTTATTGTCCTGCATTTTTTGTACCCATAGATGGGTCAGTCAACTGTATTGTAACAATTTAATATAGTTCAGCTTGTATATGCTTTTTACTGTTTTCTTTGCTGTGCCATCTTAATGATCCTGGTGGTGCCCAAACACAATCCCTGGGATCAGCGCACCCACCCAGTGAACAATTAAAAATGAGTAAATAAATAAATCCATACATAAATGAAATAAAATAACAGCTTGTAATCCAGTTTGCTAAATGGTTTTAACAATTTTTAAAAAGTCTTTAAATGTTCCAAACACTACTTCAGTGTCTTTTTTCATTAAAATAAAAATCTGGAGTGGTTCATAATATATTTATATATATAGACTTTCCAGTGTCTCTTACTGAGTGATTATGTTATCTTATACTGTTTGAGCTGACCGAACCACTCAGCTTTGCTTTGTGGTCCTGTGGCCCAAACAGCATGAGATAACACTGTTCAGAAAGAGACACTGGGTGCTGGCCCAGTGGCGTGGAGGGCTAAGGCGCTTGCGCTTTACTGCTGCCACATTGGTGACCCGGGTTCAGGAACAGACTCGGGTTGTTGGAGGATGGCCAGGGCAGGAGAGGATTGAGCATCCCAGGGACAGCTTTCCTGTCCCAGGGTGGGGAGGCTGGTTGGCCTGGCTGTAGACTGCCATCAGGTCGAGGCCTGGTCGCAGTGCAGTGTGGGCAGCAAAGTGAGGGAGGGACGCCCTGGAGCACATCAGCCAGGTGTGCCTCCATGCATGACGCTGATGCTTTGCAGCATAGGCAGCAAAGTGAGGGAGGGACGCCCTGGGGAACATCAGCCAGGTGTGTCTCCATGCATGAGACTGGTGTTATGCAGCGATGGCAGCAAAGTGAGGGAGGGACGCCCTGGAGAACATCAGTCAGGTGTGCCTCCATGCATGAGGCTGATGCTTCGCAGCATGGGCAGCAAAGTGAGGGAGGGATGCCCTGGGGAACATCAGCCAGGTGTGCCTCCATGCGTGACGCTGATGCTTCGCAGCATAGGCAGCAAAGTGAGGGAGGGACCCCCTGGGGAACATCAGCCAGGTGTGTCTCCATGCATGAGACTGATGTTATGCAGCGATGGCAGCAAAGTGAGGGAGGGACGCCCTGGAGAACATCAGTCAGGTGTGCCTCCATGTATGAGGCTGATGCTTCGCAGTGTGGACAGCAAAGTGAGGGAGGGATACCCTGGGGAACATCAGCCAGGTGTGTCTCCATGCATGAGGCTGATGCTTCGCAGCATGGGCAGCAAAGTGAGGGAGGGACACCCTGGGGAACATCAGCCAGGTGTGCCTCCATGCATGAGGCTGATGCTTCGCAGCATGGGCAGCAAAGTGAGGGAGGGACGCCCTGGGGAACATCAGCCAGGTGTGCCTCCATGTGTGAGGCTGATGCTTCGCAGTGTGGACAGCAAAGTGAGGGAGGGACGCCGTGGAGAACATCAGTCAGGTGTGCCTCCATGTATGAGGCTGATGTTATGCAGCGATGGCAGCAAAGTGAGGGAGGGACGCCCTGGAGAACTTTAGTCAGGTGTGCCTCCATGTGTAAGGCTGATGCTTCGCAGTGTGGACAGCAAAGTGAGGGAGGGACGCCCTGGGGAACATCAGCCAGGTGTGCCTCCATGTATGAGGCTGATGCTTCGCAGTGTGGACAGCAAAGTGAGGGAGGGACGCCCTGGGCAACATCAGCCAGGTGTGTCTCCATGCATGAGGCTGATGCTTCGCAGCATGGACAGCAAAGTGAAGGAGGGATGCCCTGGGGAACATCAGCCAGATGTGCCTCCATGCATGAGGCTGATACTTCGCAGTGTGGACAGCAAAGTGAGGGAGGGATGCCCTGGGGAACATCAGCCAGGTGTGTCTCCATGCATGAGGCTGTTGCTTCGCAGCATGGGCAGCAAAGTGAGGGAGGGACACCCTGGAGAACATCAGCCAGATGTGTCTCCATGCATGAGGCTGATACTTCGCAGCGTGGACAGCAAAGTGAGGGAGGAACACCCTGGGGCACATCAGCCAGGTGTGTCTCCATGTATGAGGTTGATGCTTCACAGCATGGGCAACAAAGTGAGGGAGGGACACCCTGGAGAACATCAGCCAGGTGTGCCTCCATGTATGAGGCTGATGCTTCACAGTGTGGACAGCAGAGTGAGGGAGGGACGCCCTGGGGAACATCAGCCAGGTGTGACTCCATGCATGAGGCTGATGCTTCGCAGCGTGGACAGCAAAGTGAAGGAGGGACACCCTGGGGCACATCAGCCAGGTGTGTCTCCATGCATGAGGCTGATGCTTCACAGCATGGGCAGCAAAGTGAGGGAGGGACACCCTGGAGAACATCAGCCAGGTGTGTCTCCATGCATGAGGCTGATGCTTAGCAGCTTGGGGGTGGAAAAAATGGAAAACAGGAAGTTTTGGTGGCTTATTGAAACCCAGCCTGCCACTCCCTGAGCCCACACTGCCACCCAAATGCCACCATTGATCTGCCTTGGATTATTCAGTGGGGGTGGCAGATGGCCCTCCTTCCTCTGACCCCACCACGAGGGGAAGTTTATGGGGAGACCCTGACCAAGGTGCGTATTGGGGGAAATGGAAGTCAGCTCAGGGCAGCAGGGCAATGCTGATAAACCACTACGGATGCAGGAGCAGTAACAGAATATTGGGGGGGAGATGCTAGGAATTCTACATATAAATATATAACATGCATGCATTGTGGCAACAATGAAAGAGCTGAGCAAAAGGCAAAAACTACATCATCGTACAGTTCTAAAATGGTCCTCAGTGTATGAATCAGAAACACCCATGGAATTCACTAAAAGGCCAGTAAAGATGGAACAAGAATGGAATGGAACCAACGTCTGCGAAACAGCTTCTGCAGTGTATAAATGCTTGCAGGTTTAATAGTGTTCTCCATTAAGTAACTGAGCTAATTTTAATGTGGCATATTATATCAGTCTTTGAACAAGCATTTGCCAGTGCCGAATGTTTGCTGCTTGCATAGCTGTTGTGCTGGGTCCTGCTTGTACACATTTTTACTACACATTAAGCCAAGGTAGACCAGATGAGATGTAGTATGTCTATTGCAAGGGGTCCTGATTTACAGTTTTATACTACATTTACCCAGGACAGTAGTGGAGGTGAGATGCACTATTTATTTATTTAGTTTTTGTTTACCAAGTAACGTGCACAAGGCAAACATTTGCCTATTTTCAGGCACTGCCCAATATCTCATTTTTAATGTGGTCCAGCTTTTTATAATGTATTTTTCTAGGTCGGATCATTTTAGATGCAACATCTCCTTCTCAGTGGGGTTCAGCTGTGAGGTCCTGTATGTACAGTTTTGAAATGTATTTACCCAAGATAACCCAGCTGAGATGCAATATCTCATTTTCAATGGGGGCCTGCTTTGATACATTTTTTAACTGTATTTACCCAGGATGGTACAGCAGATGCTGTCTTGTTTTCAGTGGGATCATTCTTTTCCCAGTTTTTACTCTGCATTTGCCCAGGATAGCACGGGTGAGATGCAATGTCTCATTTTCGATGGGGCCCTGCTTTTACCTATTTTTATAATGTATTTACTCAGGACAGCCGAGATGAAAGGCAAGTTACATTTTCAGAGGGGTCCAACTTTTACAGTGTATTTTTCCCAGGATAGAGCAGCATAGATGCACAGTTCAGTGTAGGCTCTGCTATACCGGGGTCCTGCTTTTACACATTTTTAATAAATATTTACCTAGGATAGGATAGATGAGATGCAAGCTGTCATTTTCAGTGGTGTCATGCCTTTACACATTTGTAGATTGTATTTACCCACAATAGACCAGCTGAGAATCAGTAACTATTTTTCAGTGGGCTGCCACATTTTGACCCCAAATTTCCACATGTCTTTTTATGTTGTGTTACGCACACACAAGCAACATCTTGCAGTAGTAGTAGCACAGTGAGAGGTGTGTCAATGTTGGCGAATGCAGGGCATGCTTTAGTTGGTGCATCCCTCATTCTCCAATTAGCCAGCATGCTAGTGCTGATGCAAGAATTATGTAAAGTGCCACCAACTTGAAAGTAATGTGCCGCTGCAATCAGACAAGCTCGTCATGCAGCGGTAGAGATGACACACCTCCCATATGTGCCTTTCCTGGTGAAGTATTTCAATAAATATGGCGGCAGCTCCTGCCGCCACTACACAATCCCCAAACAAAGGCGACATTGGGGGTGCAGTCCCTGTGTCGGCATGTCCCCCACCCCCACCCCACATTGTGTGGCACACTGGGATCCCACCCCAGTGTGCTGCCGCTCACACAAAGCTGACCATGTTGGCATGTTCTTCCCCCCACTCCCATTGTGTGGCACACTGGCCAACATCCCCCCTCCCAAACATCATGGGGCACACTGGGAGCCCACCCTAGTATGCCCAACATTTGTTTTATTTTACCTGTAAAGAAAGAGGACTGTCCCTCATTGTCTGCAGCGTCCCCCTCCCGAACCAGCACCCACCCTCTGTGCACTCCATCTCCCCACCCCACTTACCTCCAGAGGTCCGGCGCTGCGATCTTCGGTGGAGCGGGAATACGTCTGGACTCTTCAAAGCCGAACTGCAAAATGAAGAAATGTCAGTAAGCTGTATAATGGCATCAATGGGGGGGGGTTCAACTTAGGTGAATATCTCCGCCTTTTTTTTAAATTTTGGCTCAAAATTTTCAACATGGGGTTCTTGGGACCCCACCTCATGAACACATGCACTGTCATCTCATTATTCAGTCCCAAAAGGTGATTTCGCGGTCACTGTGAGGAATCACCTTTCAGGACTGATTAACAAAACGACAGTGCCACTGTTCATGAAGTGGGGTCCCAAAAAGCCTATGTTGCAAATTTGGTGAAAAAATTCTAAAAAATCGCTGGGGTATGAGCGTGCATTGCGCCTTTTCCACTCACGCTCGTAACTGTGACAATTTTTAATATTTTCACTCCAGATTTTCAACATTACCATTTTTTCACACCTCCTTATGAACAGTACATCTGCCATTTTTCACATCCTGCCCGAAATATGTTTTTGCACATCTGGTGCACAATGGCATGGTTGCTGTAGGAAATCAACTTTCGGGACAGATTAACAAAATCACAGCACCACTGTTCATGAGCGGAGGTCCAGAAATTCCTATGTTGAAAATCTGGTTACAAAATTCCCCAAAATAGTTGTGTTACGGGTGTGAGTTACGCAGTTTTTATGCACGCTCATGACTTCACCAGTTTTTCATATTTTCATTCCAGATTTTCAACATTGCCATTTTTTACACCTCCCGATAAACAGTGCAGTTGTCATTTTTCACATCCTGCCCAAAATGTGTTTTCACACCTGTGGCACCAAATGGTGCAGTCGCTGTGCAAAATCACCTTTCGGCTAACAAACTGATAGTGCCACTGTTCATGAGATGGGGAGACAAAAAGTCCATGTTGAACATTTGGAGTGAAAATACCAACAAATGCCGGGGAATTAGGGTTTTGAACCGTAAAGCCCCACCCTGTAAAGACTGACAGGCGTCAGGGGTGTGACTTGGGATTGTCGGCTGTAATGGTCACGCCATTCCACCCCATCCCCACCCTGCAGCCAGTGACAGGCATCAAGGTGTGCCTTGGACTCTTCAGCCCCAAAGTTCACCCCATTGTCCTATACTGCACCCATCTCAGTGTATTTCCTTATGGAATGGGGTGAGCATAAGGCCCAAAGACCCCAAGGCACTTGTCGGTGTCTGCAGGGTAGGGTGAGGTGAAATGGCATGAGCATTATGGCCAACGACCCAAAGGCACACCCCAATGCTTGTCAGTCTCTGCAGGGTGGGGGTAGGGTTGTTGTCAGGTCAGTACTTCACTGCCATTCCTATTATGCATCTCTCTAACTCCTGCAGTACCAGTGCTAATGTCAGCAAGACAACATTCGGCATTGACAAATGCTTGTTATAACCTGATGTTATGAGCAAGACAGGTGGAATTTTTTTAAATTCCATCCAGAAAGGTGATTTTGCAGTGCGACTGTGAAAACGTGTTTTGGAGGGGATTTGAAAAATGATACCTGACATGTATTGGACCCGACAGTGACACGCATCTGAAATCTAATCTCACAGCAATATGCCGCTTTGTGAAAGTACAAACGCGAACATGAAAAAATTACTAGGCTCAGTTTGTAGCTTCTGCACTGACACCCAGATTGGAACCTTTAAGCTCAAAATATTAAAACCATGACTTGCTATACTTGGCATGTGATGGGCAACAGATCAGTTGAAAAGAATAATGTCAACAGTCATATTGTAACTTTGATGTTTTGGGATTGTTTTACAGTTAGCTAAAAAGATGCCCATTATAGAAGTGTATGAGTGATATGTGAATATAGACTGTCAAATTATTTAATTGAAGACCAGTTGGTGCAAACATAACATTATATGTATAGTATGTATGCAGACAACTTCTATTATATATAATTGCCACTGAATGGATATATTTCAACCCTGATATGAGTAATCTAATAAAATGCATGAATGATAACCAATCATACACATGTATTTAGTATGTAATCTATTGGCAGATGGTCCACTTGTGTTAAGAAATTGCATTTAAGAAACATTTATTTGCTGGGTAACATTCAGTTATATGAAAAGTAAGATATATTCTTCAAAAAACTTGAGAAGGGATGCAAGTGAATTCTGGTAAAGTAAATGTTAAATATTGATGCCCCTGTATAATACAATTTATGAACTTCAAATTTTGCAGGACCCAGCTAAACATTTTAACTTGACTTTTATTCTAATATGTGATGCTTTTGATGAAAGAAATGTGTTTGATGTCAGTACGGTCCACAACTGAGAAAAAAAAGAAAAACAACAAAACAGTCCTGAGTGACACTCTTTATAGTGCGGATTTTTAAAGAGAATATCCAAGATTAAAAGCGATATACAAATATATTGGTCTGATTTACATGCTGTATAAGTCCATAGTGGTGAAAGTTTTTTGAGGGTCACTTTATTTTTACAAACTCTATATGAAAGTAGAAGAGATTGTAATTTGGCCCCAGCAAGGTAGCTAGCTGATCCCTTCACTTCCCGATTGCTCAGATCCACCGCCGTGCTCAGGCACATACTAATGTGTGCCCAGGGACCATGCAGGGGTGCACCCCATTTAAGTCAATGGGGGTCACTTAAAAGTCCATTTTTGTGCATAAGAATGGCCAGTTTGAGATTAATGAAGGCCACCACGTGACTAAGATGGCCTGTCTTAGTCAAGTGGTGCCCTTCATTAATCTCAGACTGGCCATTCTTATATAAAAAATGGACTTAAAAGTGACCCCCATTGACTTCAATGCAGCATGCCCCAGTGCTAACCGTGGGCACTCGTCATTAGATGCCTGAGCATGGGGGCGGATCTGACTGACTGGGAAATGAAGGGATTGGCTGGCTACCTTGTTGGGGCCAAAGTACGATCCCTTCTACTTTCATACAGAGTTTGCAAAAAAAATAAAGGAGATGCTGGAAGGTTTGATACCTTTTATTGGACCAACAAGAGTCTTGTACAAAGTTGGAATTCTTTGTACTCTTGTTGGTCCAAAGAATTGATCTCCTTTTGGTCCAATAAAAGGTATCAAACCTTCCAGAGTCTCCTGTTTTCCAAGGACCAAAATGGCTGAAATCTCTTTTTACCCCCAAAAAATAAACTGACCCATATAGAACTTTTGCCACCATGGACTTGCACAACATGTAAGTCGGACTACATTTTACATAATTTGCAACAATCCCTTTAAAAAGTTTTTGGAGCGTTACACCATCCGTTCAGTGGATTTAGAGTTTCCCACCATGATCAGATATTGTATCTGTCTGGAGAGAAACTTTAATTCACTGTAATGTATGAGCCCGCTAATTTTTCTCCTAGATATGTGAAATGAGAACCACTAGGTGGCACTGCCTACAGATATATCCCAAATCAGCTCAGGTTTGAAATTAAAGGTTCTTTTCCTTACCAGTACTATGTCCAGCCAGAAGTTTCAACACTGATATTTTCCTCAGGCAGCTTTCACACTGGGGAGTGATGCTGTGTAGGAAACCATAAACACCACAGCTAAACTTTAGAAGAGGTGAAGCCGAACAGTTCCACCTTAGCAAATCAGCACGTCCCTTTTGTTCTGTTGCTAGCCATACACTATCGTTCTTGTTAGGTACTTGCAGCATTAATACATTGATGTAGAAGGAGCAATAGGTGGCATGCTAGAATTAAATAATTTCATTAATTGTATTTGTTCGTGTAATTATTCCTAAAGATTTTTTTTTAATGTATAGTTTGGAAAGGTGTGGTCTTTAATGTACAAATAGAATAATGTGATTGATTAAAAATCAATAGAAATTATTACCTACATTTTTGTTTTTAAAATACTTGTCCATTCTTTGTATTCTATCAGCTAATTGCAGGACCAAAATAGTGCTACACATTTTACTATTAAACTTCATCTCCAGGGTAAAGGGGGATCTTGTGTTTACACCTCCCCCCTATAAAGTCACCAATAAAATACTGTCGTTGTAATGATAGCATCAGCTCACCTTCATATTAGATGTGTATGATTTTGACTAAACTTTGCAACCATAAAAAGAAGTCTTAGTCTCTGTCTGATATGGATTTGTTATTTGGAACACTAGTATTTGCTGTCATCAGAGAATGTCGCCAATGTTATAAGTAATGTGAGTCCACAGTGGTGATGTTCTCATGCACGAACAAGACAGAATGAAGAAGACAGCATCATAACCTAACATCCGCTAACAGCATTGAAAACAAACTATGGATGCAGGTAGAGGTCTTTTGGCATGTAAACTAGCTGTGCTTGAAGGCAGTTTCCTGTAGTGATTTCTCTTTGAGTCAATGTAATTATTAAAAAATACTAAAATCCATCCAGGTCTCCTCAGAAGTAAGATAACACAAAGATTATGCCAATGTGCATGCATATTCAAGCACTATATATTGAAGCACTGTAATAAAACTGAAACAACTTCACCTTATACATACTGTACAATACAGAATCAACATTTACACTGTGCTTAGCTCTCCGATATGTGCAGATACCAATATAAAAGCCTTATCTGTACAACTTTTTTTTAATTAAATGTCTCATCTAAAAATGAAATGGGACATTTTTAGTTAAGGAATGGGTTTCACAATAAAACGTGTGTGTGTGTGTGTTTAATATGCAATTTATTTAAGACCCACTACAACCAAAAACTGTAACCAAGATAACTGAATACCAGAAATTGATGGATGACTTGGCATCAAGCAAACTCCTTCAGGATGTCTTCCGCAAGTAATCTGTGGTTCACGTTTGGAAACCTGCTCCCAGTAGGTCTCCTGAGAAGAAATTTATCTCTTAATAACTGTCAAATGTTATTTCTTTGCACATAGTTGGCTCTATGTGTGACAAGCTGTGAACTCTCCTAAAGGTTAGAGATGGTTCACATGCATTATCATACGTTACTCACCAGACCAGAGGGGGAAGAGAACCATATGTTGAAACTGTGATTTGCTATACTTTGCATGTGATGGGCAACAGGCCAAACAACAGACAATTACAGTATGTCGAAAAGAATTATGTCAACGGTCATGTTGTAACTTTGATGTTTTGGGATTGTCTCGCAGTTTGCCCCAAAAATACCCGCTATAGAAATCTGTGAGTGATTATGTCTGACGCCATCACGCCACTCAGCTGGTTGGTGGGCAGCATCTTGCAGATGAAGGAAGACAGCCGCTGTATGATAGGTGCGGCTACCTCTTTTCAACTACATGAAGTTTCCACCCATCAACAGGCAGAGCAATATCATGATCAGCCTCGCTGATCATTGGACTGTCACAGCTGAGCCCATTGCAGCTTGAGCTGCATTGCGCCCGACAGTGACACACCTTTGAAATGCAGTTTCACAGCAATATTTTTGCTTTGCGTGAGCACAAATGCAAACATAAGAATCACAACAGAATAATATAAGGGTAAAACGTAGCCTGATATCTTTGTGCCAGATGTGGTCCTTATGGTTCTACTTGATGCTTGACTACTATCATCGATGCAAAAATCTCTTAATACTACCCTGTAGATTTCAGGCATTTGTTTTATTTAAAACAGTCATTCACAAGAAAGAAGGCAGTCAGTTACCCATCATTAACAGGACTGTTTGTTATCCAGCTGTGTTAAACAGCATGGTTTCCTGTTTTTTAAAACTTGTTAGGCTCAATTGTTGCTGTTTTCCTCAGGCAAAACAGTCTTCAGCTAATAACTCATATTCAAAATGGGTTGCTCTGTCACGCTCTGTGCTAGGAACATGAGTTGCTCAAGCTGAGAGAAATATGAAGCTGTTTACTTGCCTCCCTACACACACACTCACTGCATCCATGAGACCACCAGAGAAAGAATTCCTAGTAGGTAACCAGGGAATATGAATGATATACTCTCTATATATGGTACTGTATGTGGCAGGAAACAAAGGGGTTGGCTTGGAGAATTACTGGGCCTAGTAACGACCTGTTGATGATAAAGGGCCAACTTCTAAAGTTCGTGTTTGGGGGCATACAATCCCATGTAGGGCTTTGATCTGCCCCCTCGTGGTCCTTGGTAATTGCATGCCCCTGAACATGACTTTAAAATTTTGCCCATAAATATCAGTGGGCTAACACACATGGGGGATATTGCCCCTTTTACCCCTGCACAGCATGAGGTTTTGTAGGAGGACAGCTGGAAAGGTTTAAACTAAATGTGGTGCACATGAAGTGGGATTACAATATGGTTGCCCACCCAGATCGGCCTTTACCGCCTGAGAAACATATAGTAGGGGTATGTCTGGGACTGTAGCAGTGGAGCAACTCCTCCAACTCCCCCCCTCATAAAAATAGGAACTTAAGTTTCTATTGGGTGTGTAAGCAGCCCGGTCAGATTTATCAGTCGCATGTCATGCTGGATCCACCACTGCTTGTGCAGCATAGTCAGGTGCCTCTTGCTTGCATGACCGATAACTATTTTGGATTATGCAACAGGGACATCAAATCCTGTAACCTGACCAGTCCAACCAGTGAGCTGGGGTCTTAACTCTTGAGTAAATTCCGCCATAACCCATGAGCAAAGTCCCAGATGTCCTGTTTACAAAATGCGTTTGAAAATCAGTGCACTCTAAACTTTTTAAAAACATTTCTGCCACCATCTTGTTTTTGGATGAAAATCTGGATTTGAACACTGACCCTTTTTACCTGATCTCTCAGGCCGTTCAGAGAGGCACTCACCACAAACAGCTCCTGCCCAAAACTGATTGACAGCTATGCCAGCTAAAACATAATTAATTGCTACAAAAAACCTAATGAAACCACATACGAAACTGTTACCGTTACAGCACCTGCCATCAGCAACCTCACAGCATGGATCAGCTCAAAGCTTGCACATTAAAGTAAAAAAAAAAATAAATAAAAATTCTCAAAGTCCAGCGCAGCTAGAAGTACAACTATAAGGTGAGGCCATAAGTTGTGTTAGCAGTAATAATCGCTTTGGGTTTCTGCTTGAGAAATGCCCAGAACAGCTTTCTCTATTCTTACTTTTGCTGTGATTGCTCCCATCACTAACTCCCACATGTCTGCTCGCACTGTCTCACAGTTGCAACCCTCTACATGGAACTTAGCTGTCCTCCTGCCTGCCCAGCAAACAAACCACTGTTGCAGGTTAGCCACGATGTTTACAAAAAAAAAAAAACTTGCTTGTTGCCTCCCATTTGTACAGCAGAATACCCAATGCATGTTGTAGCTATACAGATCACCCTTCTGGAAGACTCATTGTATGGGTACATATAGCTGTGACTGCCCCAGCACACAACTCAAATGGCTGACTAGTGCTAACCACACAGCTGTCTTTTGTGGTCCTCTGTATTGATGCTGCTTAAAAAAAACTGAAAGACTCCACAAAGTAAGCACATTTTGTTCTTTCCTATGAAAGCTTGATGAGGGGGATATTGAAATAACTATGCATTTTAAACATTTTCTAACAAATTATTTAAATTGGTCCATTGTTTTATTGCAATAATGCATTCTAGGGTGTGGGTTATGGTAGGATTTGCCCACTTCTCGTGTGGTTAAAGTCACCTGCAGCCTTGTGACATGCCACATGAGGCATGGGTAAATCCCACCATAATCCACACCCTGTCATGCATTATGTTAGCAATAAGACACAGCAGGGCGTTAGTTGTACTAGGTTTACTACGGCTGCATGCCTTCAGCCTCTGGACGTGTGGAATATATACAACCAACACCCTTAGAGTATGTTATTGCTTATATAAAATGGGTATTTGCTAAAACAATTAAAAAAAATTGAAGAAAACCATTAAGAAATATATTAAAAAGTTAGCACTGTAAAATTATGTAAACTAGTTCCTTCGCCTGTTTGGTGCCACCTGTATGTGTTTACCTGAATGCTCAGTAGGCTAATTAAAAGCTTTATATAAAACCCACCTTTGTGTCTTTTTTTATATTTATTATAAGAATATGTTGGGTTTTTTTTCAGTGATTTGCAGCACTTAGATTAGTTAGGGAATGAGCAAGGAACAGCACCTGGAATGTCACCTGACTTCAGCACCTGATAGGACAAAACTGGTATTTTGTTGAGATGCAGCCCCACTGATGGAAATGCACTGCTGGTGACTGTGGTTTTTGTCAATGGCCTGTGTGACTGCGCAGTTGAGACAGTGAGTGGCAGGGGCGGTTGGGTTGAAAAAGAAATATACCCTGCAACTGGGAGCCAAAAGACACTCATTCCTTCTGGTTATGGAAGTGAGAAATCAAGCACCAGTTGTAAAGGCTGGAATAGCCAGAGTTGCCATGGTTTGGGTAGTCAGTGGGGGAGAGGTAACCTGTCGGTGTTCGGACGACTGAGCAGGTGGGTGGGGGAGATGGTGGGCTGGTAAACGAGCAAGTGCTGGTACTGACAAAATATCAAATAACAGCCAGAATTACCATGGTTTAAGGAGTCGGTGAGAAAAAAGTAACATGATGGTGATCGGACAACTAAGGGGGGTGGGCAGGTAGGGGAGTGAGCAATCAAGTGGGTGGGCTGGGGAGTGAGTGAGTACTGGTACTGACAAAATAACAAATAATAAAAGAAGATGGCTTGCACAGATAAAAATGAAAAAGTGTCAGTTATGAAGCGGATGGGAGAACCAAATATTTCAGGTATGTTTTAGATTTCGATCTTCTGGAGTTGCTGTTTAAAAGAAATGGGTGAGTAAAACCAAAAATTAACATTCTATGCACCTGGCACCTAGATATGGAATGTGCTACATCCTGGTGGACAGGGACTTGTTTTTAGCCATGGCTAGAACCAGATCTTGGCCAATCAGGATGCAGGGATTCCCTTACCCATTTTATATTGCTTAAGTTATACCACCATGCACCTTACTTTAATGACCTGAGTGATGTTCTTAGTAACTGGTAATACTCCAAAATAGTTATTTACAACGCAGGCAAATGGTGAATTTCCACAATATTTTATAAAATTCTACACAATATATTGTAAAATTCTACATTATTTTTCAGTACAACTTAATTCTGTAACATCAGCTATTTTCTTGCTATGTTACATGTTGATAAAACACCAAGATAGGTGATGTGAAACAGTATGGGAGTTTGCAGACACAGCAAGGAAAAAGCACAACATGAGAGCTCTCTTTTGTACTTTTTCCCCTGCAGTGTCTGACTTTCCTGTCCTTTCTTGTTTTACTATTTTGGTACCCTAAAAGTGTATTTATTTGTTGTATATTTTTGTTATCCTCTGGTGTGCCCTTCCTCCACCTGTCCATCTTTCAGCCCTCTCCTTACCTCCTGTTACGTACTCTGCCTTCCAAGGGGTCCACAGGCCATTCTACCCTCTGGGGTGGTCTCTTGGGGGGGGGGCGTTGGACAGAGCCCAGTTCCCTAGCAGGTTCATTATATGTGGGAAGACAGTGAGCAGTTAGCTTGGCAGGGCCTTAGAGTGATGGCCTAGTGCTGTGTATGGCCTTGATTTCCTCCTTGGTTTCCCCCACCCCTCAGGATGTTGCTAGGAAGGGCACTAAATCCTGCGTGTGTATGCAGTGCCTAGCAGTGCTACCAGATCCAGGTGTCACTGTCATCCCCAAGTGACCCCAGCTGCACTGCCAGCCAAGGTCGCCCAAGTGGTGGCATAGCAGCGGAGATTGCTGCCCTCCTTCCTTGGAGGAGAAGCCTGCCTCTGTGACACTTGAACCTCCTCCTGGCATCCCAGGATCTTTCCTGAACTTGGGTCATCAGCGTCTTGAGTGGCAATGCTGCCTTTGTGCCAACAGGCCAGGCCCTGAATGCTTATGTGTTTATAATTGACATTTTATGCTCCCACACTTGACTCGGCCCCTTTCCCCCAGAATGGGCCCAGCCCCACCCTATCCCACCCTAGTGTCCCTTCCAATTAGCCTGGCTTGTATCCAACCCCACAGGGTGTGGGTTATTGGGAGATTTACCCACACCTCGTGTGGTGTGTCACAAGGTGCAGCCGAGTGATTTAACCATTTGAAAAGTGGGTAGTCCCCCCAATTACCCATGTCCTGGAGTGCTTTATTAAATTATACAATGGACCAGGTGTAAAATAGATGTAAAAATGTGTGATTTTTTTTTTCTTTTATAAATGCACTTCCTCAGCCGTGGGTTATTGCAGAATTTACCCATGGGTAATGTCCTTAGCTGACCAATCAGGTTACAGGATTTTTTATATCCATTGTGTAATAAGTAATAAGACATGACATGATGGTGTAGGTTACTGGGGGATTTACGCATTCCTTGTGTGGTATATCACGAGTCACAGCTGAGTGACTTAACAGTACGAGAAATATGTAATCCTCCAATTACCCATATCCTGCAGTGACTTATTGCAATTATACAATGGAACTATGTATAAAATACATTTAAAATGTATTTATGTGGGTTTTAATTTTTATTTGTTTTTATAAATACCCTTCCTCAGTCATGGATTATTGCAGGATTTACCCTTTGGTAAAGACCCTTACTGACCAATGTGGTTACAGGAGTTTTTTATGCCCATTGTATAATAAAAGACAACCAGGTGTTTTCCTCTGTGTACCAAGCTGGGTGGGTCTGTTTATGTCAGTTTGCTCTAAAGTTCATCATAATTCAAATGCTCGCTTCTGGAAATGCAGTCCCCATGTAACAACAGATGTAGAGCAACCAGTAGGAAGCGAAATGTAAACAAGAACTGTAAAGAAAACATCTTGGATCACAGTGAGTCCAAAGTTCAGTACAGTATAACATGTGCATCCACCAATGTTGGCCTGTGATCAGTCTTATAATCCTGCTGCAGGGTTTAAAGAGTAAGACAAAAAAAAAATCTTCCTCTTATACAAGTTGCCCCACAGATAACTCTAAAATGTTGAGTTCAACATTTCATATCCATCAAAATATGCAGCGATGATATCGAAAAAGGCTTCCCCCATGTTATTGATTAAGCTTTGTAAGTCCTTTGGGGGAGACATCTGACAACTGAAGCCCCATTTAAATGAACTAATAAGCGTCTTCGCACATAAACTGAATTGTCATTTGTTCTGATGGTGCGTAATGCCCCAAACTGCTCGATCTGGGCAGCTGTGCATGAGTACAATGTAACATACTGTACTGTACAGACTGTATACTGTAGATAAAACTGTGATCTAGAAGTTGTTTGGTGTGTTTTTGATGTTTGCTGTTTAGTTAAATGGAGTTCATATGTTGCAGAGAAACGCAGGAGAAGATAGATGTACACCTGTATTATCTAGCGTTCTGAAATTCCACCCCACCTGCCCATTTGCTTTTTAAAGAATGTTGGCCACCTGACTACATTTGCAAAGATGTTGTAAACACAAAGTTTTGTAGTCTCTCGAAAAGTGTGCTTTGCATACTGATACCCTGGATATTGCCTTTCTGATGGATTAACACCATCTGCCTATTTCATTACTATGTAATAAATAAGCTAGGAGAAATTATGTTTTTTTTTTTAATATAAGCAGCATCTGTATAGTTAAGTTTTACTTATCACCAGCACAGCGATGTATCAGCATGAGGTGAACCTTGTTTATACCTTAGATAAAACATCAGTATATGTGTAACTATACTTGTTATAGGGCACACCGACCGCCTTTATATTATTGCATTTGAAAGTGGAATGTACAACAAATATTTCAGTTTTTCTTCGGTTTACTAAGAGTCAAGATCTCTGTAATAATTCTGTAAAATATTTCTATTTTTGTTTAATAAATATTGCTTACTTATGAAAATAAAGCAGACAACTAGCTCCACAGGGATGAACTCTTCTATTTTTAATTTCCAGGTTTTTTGATACACTTAACGTACTAAAAAGAAGACTTTATTAAACCACTGTGATAAAATGCATGCAACAGTGTCTGGCTCCCCACTGAGTTCAAGATCTGTTTGTGGATCAGTCTTCCATTATCCCCATGTTTCTCCCGGTATTCCCCATGGCCATTGCTCCCACTGTGACCACACCTCCAGTCCTCACAACAGGGGGAGATGCTGGGTTGGTGAGCAAGAGACTGCCTTCTCAGGTGATGCCACTGCTGCCCGAAAGTCAGTCGGCAGGTGCTGGCAACCTGAATCCTCTTGCACTGGAAGCTAAGCTCTTACTTCAAGGATATCTCTTGCAGCAGGCCACACATATGGAACTATAGCTGCCAGGCACCAGGACCACACAGAAACTTTCCTAGCTAGCAGTCTACCAGGGGGCCACCCATTACACCTATGGAACTATAGGTGCCAGGACCACACAGAATCTTTCCTAGCTAGCAGTTTACCAGGGGGCCGCCTGTCACACCTATGGAACTATAGCCGCCAGGCACCAGGACCACACAGAAACTTTCCTAGCTAGCAGTCTACCAGGGGACCGCCCATCACACCTATGGAACTATAGCTGCCAGGACCACACAGAATCTTGCCTAGCTAGCAGTTTACCATGGGGCCGCCTGTCACACCTATGGAACTATAGCCGCCAGGCACCAGGACCACACAGAAACTTTCCTAGCTAGCAGTCTACCAGGGGACCGCCCATCACACCTATGGAACTATAGCTGCCAGGACCACACAGAATCTTTCCTAGCTAGCAGTTTACCATGGGGCCGCCTGTCACACCTATGGAACTATATCCGCCAGGCACCAGGACCACACAGAAGCTTTCCTAGCTAGCAGTCTACCAGGGGGTCGCCCATCACACCTATGGAACTATAGCTGCCAGGACCACACAGAATCTTTCCTAGTTAGCAGTTTACCACGGGGCCGCCTGTCACACCTATGGAACTATAGCCGCCAGGCACCAGGAGCACACAGAAACTTTCCTAGCTAGCAGTCTACCATGGGACCGCCCATCACACCTATGGAACTATAGCTGCCAGGTGCCAGGACCACACAGAATCTTTTCTAGCTAGCAGTTTACCAGGGGGTCACCTGTCACACCTATGGAACTATAGCCACCAGGGGATCCAGGACCACACAGAAACTTTTCTAGCAAGCAGTCTGCCAGGTGGCTGCCCACACCAATGTCACACGTTGATGTTGCCCTATCCTATAAGAGTGGGTAGCCCCTACACCCTCCTCAGTTCTTTTCCCACCATCAGCCATCACATGTCGGACCTCTTGGAGATTCCACCCACTTCAGTCGATCGCCATTTCTTCTATTTTATTTTCTACTTTCTCTCCCTAGTGTAGCATCACTTTACTTGTCAAGTGCTTTTTTCTTTCATTTATGCTGAGCTCCATCTCCCACAAACTCTTTAGGAGATGTGCCTGCGGTGAGGAGATTCCTGAGAAGAACGACCACAATGCTTGTGTCCACTGCCTCAGCCCAGGCCACAACATCCAAACCTGCGAGATCTGCCTTGGCTTCAACCAGGCTACCAGGCAGCACTGCCAGAAGACCATAGAAACTTTCTTACTCAAGCAACAGGTCACCTGAATGGAGAAGGAGCTACAGGCCAGGAGTTGTTCCACTTCCCCAGTCTTGTCCCTGGGTTTACTCTCCTCTAAGACTTAGGACAAATTGAGCGGGAAGCACAAACACCAAGCTAAAGACCATGCTAAGCCCCGGTTCTCCCGACTTGCTCGCAGTCACCGCTTCATGTGTCAGCCATGGCGGGGCCATCCTCCTCTTCAGATGCTGCCTCCTCTGCATCGCATGCCGTCTCCCCCACAGGGCTACCATTGGTACCTTCTTCTGCCAATATCACCTTGGTGGGCGTCACTTCTGTGGGCTCAAGTGCCCCTCCAACATCTCGGCCCCTTCTGTTTCAGCCTTGATTTTCCTCAGGCCATTAGTTAGGCAGCTCCGTCAGCTCGATGTCGACTAGCACAGGATAGGCACCCTCTGGGGCTCTTCCTACTCACCCAATGCCCATGCCAGCTGTTTCCTCGTCCACGAACTCTGCCACAGGGCCTCTGCCTTCTCCAGCATCGTCTAGGGTGTTCCCTGGTTACCTTCCCCCTCTTCGATGATGACTCAGGCAAAGGAGACACCTCATAGGCCATTGCCTGCTAGGCCACCCTCCCCATCCCTGCCAACAACATCAGCCACCATTCCTCCTCAGCCATTGCCAATGAGTGTCCTGACACCAGTTACTGTGGACTTCCAGGTCATGCTGCACTCAAAAGTGGGACTTTATGTAAGCTCGGCTTGCTCCTCCACGAGGGTCACTGCCACAGGGGCCTGCAGTGCCTGCCCCCATGCCCCCTCACCCTACAGGGCTGCGGCATGCACCCCAGAACCGGATACCCTCTAACTCCCCCCTCCGG
This sequence comes from Neoceratodus forsteri, assembly GCA_016271365.2. NCBI lineage: Eukaryota > Metazoa > Chordata > Ceratodontiformes > Ceratodontidae > Neoceratodus > Neoceratodus forsteri. Next base: position 352,013,816 of record CM057456.1, read on the forward strand.
ATGCAGGGGATGACGACAAGTATCACCCGAACCTTCTCCCACCTGACAGCGAGGATGAGGGTGATGCTGGAGATGAGGGAGGCACTACCCTCTCCCACTCCACTTCTACGGTATCATCCGATGGTAAGGAGACCCTCAACTATATCCCGCAGTCTCCCCCAGAAGACCCCTCTCTTCTCTCTGCCTGAAGACAGTTGCAGGTGGCCATGGGGTTCAACACTGAAGAGCAAAACCCTGTCCGACACCATCTGTCCACTTACCTTGGTCTGCCGAATGCCCCTCCTCTGGTCATTCCTCCTCTAATAGAACCCTTTGAGGATGCCACTCTGGCCACCTGGCATCAGCCCACCTTAGCTCAGCCATGCCTCGTAAGGCAGATAAGCTATAACAGGCTCCTGTGGGGAAGCCTTTCTTTGCCGCACAGCCTCAAGTGGACTCTGTGGTCATGATTGCTGCTCATGACCATACCAAGAGGCCCAAGCATCTCAGTTCTCCTCCCTCTGGACAAAGAATCTCGCAGATTGGATCTCATTGGCAAGCAGACCTTTGCCTCTGCCACATTGACCATCAGGGTTCTTAACTATATCACCCATATGTTTCAATTCCAGAACCAGCTCTGGGCTCAGGCCAAAGAAGTAGCTACAGCCCTCCCAGAGGGCCCCCTGAGGCAGCAGCTGCTTCAGAACATTCAGTCAGGGCTGACGTCAAGCACCTTCCTCGCTCTGCCTACAATACCGTTGATGCCTTGACCTGGGCAACTGAGGCGGACATTTGCCTGCACCGTCACTCTTGGCTTAGTGTGTCAGGCTTTGCCCAGGATGTACAACAATCCATCCTAAATGCCCCCTTTAGAGGGTATAAACTGATAGAGGAGAACGTGCAGGATATACTTTCCAACTTGCAGGCCTCCGGCCACACCTTGGGGTCAGTTCATTCTGTGTCCCACACCAACCAGTCTAGGAGTGGTCGGGGTGCCCTTTCAGCATGCTGCCCATAGGCTCAAACCCAGTGCCAAGCCTCAGGGTAGACATAGAGCAGCCGCAGCCCTACCTACTTCTACTTCCACTACTGGGAAATGTCCCAGCGGAAGTGGCGAGGTCCTGGCCACAGGCGACCCCCCCGCCTGGCGGAAGGTGGTTGTTGGGGGTCACATCTCCCTGCATCTGGACAAGTGGAGGGAGATTACCAGAGATGCATGGGTCCTGCAGCTCATAAAAATGGCCACACTCTGGAGTGACCTCCACAAAAGCCTCTGGTTCAGTCCTCTTACCCACCAGACCACATTCCAGTGGTCTGGGAGGAGATCCACACCTTGCTGCACAAAAGAGTCATAGAACCCATCTCAAAGACTCAGCAGGGCAGTGGGTTCTACTAGCACTTCTTCCTGGTGCCCAAATGTACAGGGGATCTCAGACCTATCCTAGACCTCCAGGAAGTAAATTTCTTCATTCAGTTAATTAAATTCCGGATGGTGACCCTTCAGGGACTTCTGCCCCTTCTGCATCAGGGAGATGGGATCTGCTCCCTCGACATGAAAGATGCATGCCTGCATATCAAAGCATGCGCCTCCCACCGACAATACCTCAGACTCCACTTTCAGGGAGCACACTTCCAGTTCTGAGTCTTGCCTTTTGGCTTGTCCTTGGCTCCTCAGGTGTTTACCAAATGCTTGGCAGTAGTGACAGCAGCCCTCAGGAGGGAGGGACTCTGTCTTTCCATACCTAGATGACTGGCTCCTCAAACCGCAATCCAGGGAACTCCTGCTGCAGACTCTGGAACATACCACCAGTCTGTTCCAGGACCTGGGCATTACAGTCAATCTGCCCAAGTCAGTTTTGACCCCCTTGTCAGCACCTCCAGTACATAGGGCTGGTCATGGATATGGCTTGGGGTATGGCCTTCCTGCCCCAGGACAGGGTGGACCGCCTAATTGCTCAAGCCTGCCTGCTGAACAACAACAGATATGTCTCAGCCAGAACCTTCCTCTGGCTGTAGTCTCAGTGCCTCTAGCCAGACTGCACATGAGGGTACCCCAGTGGACACTGAGAGTCCAGTGGGATCAGAGTACCAATGACCTGGGATAGCAGGTCCTAGTCTTCTCTCTGGTCAGAAAGGTTCTGCTTTGGTGGATGGAACCCAGTAATCTGTTAAGAGGGGTTCCATTCACTGGCCCAGTGGTGCTGAGAGTTGAGGCACTGGACACCACACTGGCGACCCGGGTTCGGGAACGAGCCTGGGTCATCGGGGGTCGGCAGGGTAGGAAAGAGATTGAGCATCCGGAGGATGTCTCTCTTCCCAGGAGGTTTGGGGATGCTGTAGTGCCAGCTCTCTGGCGGTGACTGGGGCGCTCAATGCAGTGACGCTGCATCAGCATGGGGGCAAGGTGTGGCCTTATGTTGCCTTGCTGGCCGCACTCCGGGGGTCAGGAAAACTAAGCAGAAAAATCCCCACTCCTGGGGATAGGCGAAGGCTCCTCAGCCTCCGACATCCACACTCCAGACACCGGACCCACTCCTTCTTTCCACGGCCGACTCGTGTGCCCGGCACTCTATACTTAGATGGAACACCCTGGGTGGTTAGAGCAGCCCTTCCTCTGGGGGGGTGCAGATCCAGGGGTTGTGTCGGGCGCACGAGGGAGAGGAGAACTAGCAGTCACGGTTGAAGGTAGAGACCCAGAGACCTGGGGATGCTGGAGAGAGTTCCCCAGGGCCCAGTGGAGCAGAAAAAAAGAGTTAAAAAAAAAGAGGGGGTCCATTCCTTCCCCTCAGCAAATTCTCACCACCGATGCTTCGGGGTTGGGGTGGGGGGCCCATCTGGGGCCCCATCAAACGCAAGGGACATGGTCCGGGATGGAGTCTTCTCTCCACATCAGTGTCCTTAAGATGCAGGCGGTTCTTTATGCCATGCTGGCCTTCCAGATGCAGCTCTTCCTGGGCCTTCTGCTAGTGTAGATGGACAATGTCAGTGTAGTCCATTACATCAACAAGCAGGGGGGCACTCATTCATACCCTCTCTGCTGGGAAGCAATGAGTCTGGTACTGGGCTCTAGAACATGGCCTAGAGCTATCAGCCGTCCATGTTCCCAGCGTCCAAAATGTCCTGTCGGACAGACTAAGCTGATTGCAGTTCAAAATACATGAGTGGGAGCTGCTGACCTCAGTCATAGAAGACCTGTTCAACAGGTGGGGTCATCCAGAGTTGGACCGTGCCTGGAGTTTTCGCATTGTCCCTTTCTTGGAAAGGGAGGTTTCTTTATGCCTCCCTCCCTCCCACTTTCCCCTGCTTCAGAGGGTTCTGATCAAGCTACAGATGGAAGGGACCACTGTGATCCTCATCACTCCCTTCTGGCCTCGTCAGATCTGGTTCTCCTTACTGCAGCAGTTGACAGTGGAACTTCCAATGCCTCTGACTGTGCACTGGCTTGCTCTCCCAGGAACAGGGCACCCTGGTCCATCAAGGCCTCAGGTCGCTGCATCTTCATGCCTGGCTCCTGAAGACATAGCCATGGCTAGATATGGGGTGTCCCCAAGGTGGCTGACATCATGGTGGCAGCTAGGAAGCCCTCCACCAGTGCTACTTATTCCATGAAGTGGAAACATTTTGCTCTGTGGGCTGCTTCTCATCAATGGATCCCTTCACTTGTCCAGTGAATCAGATTCTGGAGTACTTGCTGTCCCTTTCAGACTCTGGTCTGAAGTATTCCTCTTTTAAAGTGCACATATCTGCCATTGCAGCCTTCCATGTGCCTGTTGATGGCCGTATGGTGGCCCAGCTAGAGGTGTCACGTGCTTTTCTGAGAGGTATTCTTCACTTGAAGCCTCTCATCCACAATCCAGTTTTGCCTTGGGACTTGAATTTTGTACTGGAGAAACTTACTTTGGCTCCATTTGAACTGGCCGCAACATGCGAGCTATGCGTTTTGTCGTGGAAAGTGTTATTTTTAGTTGCTGTTACTTCTGCTGGAAGGATTTCCGAGTTTCAGACTCTTATGTGTCAGCCTCCTTATTTAGTTTTCCACAGAGACAGGGTGTCTTTGCAGAAATATCCCAAATGCCTTCCTAAGGTGATGTCTGAGCTTACTTTAAATCAATACATCCACCTGCCTGTTTATTTCCCAGAGTACGGCAATCCAGGGGAAGCATTGCACCACACTTTAGATGTGCACAGAATTCTGCATTACTTTGCCCACCATACGAAAGACTGCAGGAAGTCCTCTCAGTTGTTTGTTTCCTTCACCCCTGGGAAAGAGGGCATTCCTGTTTCTAAATAGTGCTTGTCCAAATGGCTGGCCAACTGTATTACTTTTTGCTACAGGAAGTATGGCAAGGATCTTCCTGGCATTGTCTGTGGTCATTCCATCAGAGGCATGGCTACTTCTGTGGCCTGTTTCCAGAATGTTTCAGCTGCAGAGATCTGTGCTGCCGCCATTTGGAGTACTATCCACACCTCAGAACTGCTTGTGACTCGTTCCATAGGTGTGGCCTGCTGCAAGAGATAGCCTCGAAGTAAGATAATACATTTATGTAAGAACTTATCGTAACAGTAGATCGAGAGGATGTCTTGCAGCAGGCCATGCCATCCCACCCTCCATCTCCCTGGCCCAGTGGGCTTTTTCTGTATCTGTCTCTTCTTCTCTTATTTCTGTATTGGTGGGAACCTTCGGCTGACTTTCTCGGTTCCTCAGCAGGAGACAGGTTGCTTATGGTCTCTGGTGGAAGAACTGAGGAGGCATGGGGGCCGCCCACTCATAGGATAGGGCGACGTCAACATGTGACGTCAGAATGAGCGACCCCCGAGTAGACTGCTAGCTAGAAAAGTTTCCATGTGGTCCTGGCACCTGGATGCTGTAGTTCCATAGGCATGGCCTGCTGCAAGAGATCCTCTCGAAAATCTACTGTTACGATAAGTTCTTACATAACTGTACTTTTCTCACCTCCGTTACTTGACCAGTCATCTGCTGGTGCTGAGATGGGAAACCTAAGTTTGCTTATGAACCCAGATCTCTCAGGTACCACTGGGCCAATGTAAACATATTTGAAACAATTTTTTTTTGCATTTTATATTACACTTATACATATCCAGAATCACTTGTTTGTAACAATGTTTTCTTTTCACAGTGCTGCCTCTGAACAGCTCTGTAGGCATCTTTCAGGATCAGCCACTGTGCATCTTTGGGCTTAAACCCAAAGATTTCTTATGTATCACTTGGCACAGAGAGATCTAAGTCATGCTTCTAGATGATAGCGTAATTGTTTTGTGCTTTATCGCTGCTCATGTGGAGGTTTTATTGGGACCTTTTGCATCACTGCACAATGCTTCTAATTGAAAGTCACGTCTGTTAAATACATTTCACATTTTGATCCCTGTGCCTCACCTCGCTGCCAGGGTTTCCATTAATGATGGCAGAATCGGCTCTCTTGCGGATCTAGACCCTTGCCGTCTTTGGTCAGGCCGGTTTGGCTCAACCTGGGGAAGCCAAGCCTTATGTGACTCATCTCAGATCATCATAAAGGACTTGTGCAGATTTCAAAATAAATCAGCTTGCATCTGTGTAATGTTTCTGGCTACAATAAAGCCAGAAACCTACGTCAGCTCTCTGATGTGGCGCATGGCAATGCATGCACCACGCGTACAAGACTGAGCTGTGATATACCAATGTGCATGCAATTTGCTTAGTAAAGGAGCCAGCTGGCAAAGGAAAGATATTTATTCAGCTCTCTGCAGCGCACAGGGGAAAAAATACTAAAAAAAACAACTAATTTATAATAAAGTAAAAAGGTGGGGAATAGGATATTTATTTATTTCAAAAGTTTTACCACAAAAGACAAACTGAGCTAGTAACAGCTTGCTTCAGATGTGTCCTGGGAGGAAGGGAGGGGAGAGAGGGGAGTGCAATACAACTCAGAAACAATAAGCAATAAAATAAATAACGGAGAGTTACTGTGAGGACTTGGGTAGCAAAAAGAAGAAAAGGGAATGTCATGGGGTCCTTTAAGCATGCCCTTACCATCATCACCCCAAGGCATATGACACAGTTTACTTTAGTAGATTCAGCCACCAACCCTTGGAAAGTTCCCCTTTGCGAGGATTCCAAATGACACCTGTGTCTCTTATTTCCACTGTTCAAGCAGAGTGTTTCTTATGGAGGCGGAAGAACAGGCCAGGTAAAAAAACAGTCATCCATGTGGTTACAAGCGAATGCTGCTTCTTTATTAGAAGTTGGATTACAGTAAGGAATGTTCAAAGTCCCAAATCAGTAAGGCAGTTCTGTAAATGGGGAGATAATCCAAACACAGCATGAATACAGCATCCAGTGTTACAAACCTTTTCTGGGCAATTAACCAGTTGAATTGGTATAGTATGTTCTGTTCCCAGGAATTAACAAGAGCTGGCTACAGATAACCACTGCTATTGATGAACTTGATGTGTAGGATTTTATTTTACTTTTTTGTCGTTGTATTTTCTGTTTTTCAGGCCCCCTCCTACACCACAGCCGGAACCACTCTCTCAGGGTCCTCCAAGGTACCCGTGGCTAGGCTAGGCCTACTACCAGAACACCCTGGTGCCAAACCTCCATGCTGCTGCTGCGGTTTGACGGGGAAGGGGAGAGCAGCCTTCCCTCTACTCCCACCTACCTGCTTTAAGTCTTCATCAGGCGACGACCTAGGGTGGCTGGGTTTGGTCTTTTGGAGCACGTACCAAAGGCCGTTGTCAGGGCAGCTGCAGGGCTTTTTCCATCTGTTTTTCTCTCAGCCGTCAGGGCAGTGGCACGCTAGGAGATCCAAGGAGTGCATGTATGTTAGGCGCGCTGTCACTTTGGACCTCAGCGTCCCCTGGTATGCTCAATCCTCCTCCCCCTGGCCTGCCCCTGGGAACTCAAGTCCACTCCCAAACCCGGGAACCTGGGTCGCCAGTGTTGCAAGTGGTAAGGTTTTATTTTACTTGTTGTATTATTATGATTACAGTAATACCACACTTACATCACAGTAATACAAGAAAACAGTGCAACATGACATTGTCAAATGGGTGGGTAGTTGGTTGGGGGTGACAGCAGAGGGTAGTGATAGATGGAGTTATTTCTGGGGAGATAGAGCTTACAAGTGGGGAGCCACAGGGTTTAGTCCTGCATCCAGTCCTTTTCAATCTGTTCATCAGCAACACAGGAGAAGGAATTCAGGGCAAGATGTGTCTCTTTGTAGATGATACTGAGCTCTGTGGTAGGGTAGACAGTGAGGAGGGGGGAAGAGAGTTGCAGAGGTGACCCTCAAAAATTTAAGACACATCATCAAACATTGAGATACAAGCTTAGAACACTGGGAACTAGTGATATTATTTTTTTTTAATTAAATGCCACAGATTTTTTCAAATATATACTTTAAAGTCTGTTTATAGTATGCAACAGTAGCTTCACAACAATAACAAGTTTCTGCTTTTCAAGCACTAAATTATTTGGTGAACTTCGACTTTTCTGAAAAGTTTTCAGCTCATTGAGCAAATCTGTTCTTCTGGTTCATGCTCTGTCGGTGACTTGCCAGATAAATAAAATGAAATCGAGTTTTAAGCGCTGCATGTGTTGCAGTCAGAAGATGTCTGCTACGGATCCACACAACACATACCTGTGTTGTCTGGTTGAATGTCATGACATAGAAAAGTGTCCTTCATTCCAGGTCGTGTAGCCAACGTTGTGGGAAGAATGGAAGGCTTGTTTCTGCTTCACTAAGCCCAATGACTGCAAACCATCCTTGGCGGCTCCAAAGCGTAGTCCGTCAAGTTGCCGACTCATTTTGGTTGCAGCAACTATGGCGCCACAACAAGGGCGACAGTGAAAGGGACGATCTTGATTTTAGATCGCCCCTCACTTTTGTCGTCCTTTGTGCACACACAGTTTCTACCCCTTCCAGGGCATGCCCACCCTAGAGGAGGTTCTATTTAGTTTGGGGTGATGGGGTGGCAAAACCTCCCGCAAAAGCGTCCATTTCTTGGGAGGGCGCTTTGGCGCGGTAACTCCCGGGAGATGGATTGCCTGGTGCTGTAATGACAGGTGGCATTTTGCCTGCTCCATAATCAGCATCAGCAAAATGTATGTCGCTGCAGCATGGGTGAACCTCTCCAAGGTCGGTGGCCTAACTTGTTGTCTTGGAACAGGAGGCAGCGGCTGCAGGGGTGGGCTTGTCCTTGGTCTCGGCGGTGGAAGGGCCTTTTATGGACAAGTTTCAAGAAATGTATTTGGCCCTCCACACCTTTTGGGAGAGTCCACCTTATGAACGCAAGCAAAAGAAGTGTCATCGATGCTGATCCTGGGACCGGGAACAATCTCACTCTTCCCACTCCCTCAGTTCCCCTGATCAGTTGACCTTGTTCAAACTTCAGCCAGTTGAGGGACAGGTCAAGACTTCCATGGTAGCTCCCTCTGGCCTTATGACCTCAGCTCTGGTTGAGCAGCCAGTCAAGAGCTTTCTCATGCCAGATGACCAGTTGTTAGAGATTGATGAAGATTTCTCAATGTCGCAGACCCTGGTTCCCCTGTCCTCACTTGGTGGCCCTGGCTGAGTTGACCCTGGATGTGCCTAACCCTACTGTCACCTCCTCGGGGTTCACACCAAGGCCTATCATGGTCTCTTTGCCGAAGAAGATGGTCTGCTTAGCTCCACCAGTGGACACCCACCATTGGGCCAAGGGGTCAGATCAAGGCACTGTTTGCGGTCCCAGTGCCACTCAACTTATTAGCAAAACACCAATTCCAGATGGCCTTGGGCCTGGGTGACTTCTGTACATGCTCAGTGGCTACAGTTGTGTCCATGCACTGTAGGTCTGTCTGAGGTTGTCCATCTTTATGGAAGACACCTAGCACACACTGGACAACGTGCCTTTCTTGGGCACTAACCTCTTTGGCCCTGGGCTGGAGAGACATCTCACCTGTATTGAGAAGTCTGATACCACTCTTGACTCTGGCTTCATCCCAGAAGGACCCTAAGCTGATGAAACCAAGAAAAAATCCTTTCAGTCACAAGGGTTCCAGCCACAGCTAGCTCAGCAGCAGCTCCAGCAGGAGGAATTTCAGCACTGTCATTGAAGCAGAAGTTCAGCAGTCAGGGCAAGAAAAAAAAAGGTGGGGACGGAGGTTCATCCTGTGCCCATCAGACCAGAGCCCTCTCCAAAGCTGCCATGGGACAGGTTGTGGGTGCCACTTCCCCTCCCTTCCAGTTACTATCCAAGCTTCTGGTCAGGGGTCGACTCCTTCACTTCATGCCATAATGGTCCACCATTATTGCAGACAGATGGGTTCTAGAAGTGGTGGGTAAAGGACTGCCTCTGGACTTCAAGGCTGTCCTGCCATACTGACCTCAGGCTCCCTAGGGCACACTGCCCATGCTCAGGAGAGAGATTGCTCAGCTCCTGGTACATGAGGCCATAGAGCAGGTCCTGGATGCCCTGACTATACAGAGATACCACTCCTAGTACTTACTGGTGTGGAAGGAGACAAGGAGCTGGTGCCCCATACTGGATTTGAGATCTGCTTTGGATCAGAAGAGTAGGAGACTTTTACTGAAAATGGACACTAATATGGAAGAAAACAATTATCAGACAGATTCTTAAAAAACAGTCAAAACAATGAGTCCTTGCTGGAGGTAAAGAAAACAAAACTGTCAACATTGAGAAATCCTCTAAAACCATAATAAGCCATAAACAAAATAAGAGGGTAAGGAAATGAAATAATTGAATATGAAAAGGAAAATTACCACAATTACCGTTGAGTATGATCATAGAAAACTTAATGTCTCAGACTTGTTCAGATATCCATACCCAGGACACGTGCCTCTACAGTCGCTCCACAGGGCTACAGAAAGACTCTGAGCTTCTTTAATGTCAGTTCCTTCTTTAATTCTGCACACCAGGTCCACCTGGGTACATATTTTTTGTTGTAGAGAAGAGTGTCAGTGGGCCAACCATATATGCCACCTAAGATGATGCGGCTGCATGGTTCCGCAGCTACCTACACTGCTGTTCACAGCAAGTCAGGCTAGATACCTTTCTCTCTGACACCAAGCCTGTGTGCTTAGGCATTCCACAGGGGGTCAATACTGGGCCCCCTCCTCTTTAGCCTATTTCGAATTGCCTCCCCCTAGCCAGTCAGTGCTGTATCCTCCTCTACGTGAATGATGCGGTTATCTTTTCTAATGGCTCTGACCCCACTGCTCTTGAGCAACAGCTACAACGTGACTTCACCAGCATTGAGTCATGGTTCAAAAAATCATAAATTGATAATGAACTACAAAAAAACAAAAACTATGTTGTTCACCAGCCTTAAGAACAAGCAGAAAAACTACCGGCTATCAATATGTGATAGGCGTGGTGTTCCTCTTGAACGTGTTCATCACTTCAAATATCTCGGAATCACTCTTGACAGCTCTCTCTCCCCTAAGCCCTCCACATAGACATCACAGCTAAAGCAATCAACAAATGCTTAGGGCTACCTTATCGCCATAGGCAGAGCCTGACCCCTTAAGCCCTCAGCATAGCGGTCCAAAGTTCTGTGGGTTCCCTAGTGAACTACGGACTGCTGATATATGGCTTTGGACAGATACTGCCCTCCGACATGTAAAAACTGCTCTTAACAATGCCTGCAGGCTCACTTTAGGGGCACACCGACTAACCCACACCTGCAATCTCTGTGCAAAGGCTCACTAGCTAATGCTCTTTGGTCACTTAAAATATCAATCCTGCCTCCTGGCCAAAAAGATCTGCCTTGGTCAGCTCCCGACTGGGGTCCAGCAACTCCTAGTTCCCAGCACTAATCCCAGGCCTACCCAAAATTCGGAACTGCAGTCCTTCCTGACTCCAAAATGTCAGACGTCTCAAGGACAAAGGTCCTTTGCCTATCGGGCACCATTGTGGTTCAGCTATCTCTATGAGAACATTATTAGCCTGCCCATTCTGCAGACCTTCAAAAAAAAACCTAAAGAACCATTTAATACAGGAATCTCAATGTGTCTGCCATCGCTAGCACCTAGCAAAGGCATCTTCTACCATCTGCCCTTCTGCCAAACAGATCTCTCTCTTTCTCCCTTGGACACCCTGCACTTAGGGCTCAACCCCCCGTCTCTCCAGCACTTCTATGCGCTAACCCCCATTGTGTTGCTGACAACTAACAGGCTTCCTGTTGGGCACAGTTATTTAGTCTGTTCCTGTATGTATCTGACTGTGTTTACTTATTCCAGTTTTAGTTTTTGCTGTATATTTTGCATTCATTTGTTTAAAGACCAAATGTACCTAAATGTTCTCATTCTAATTGTATTGCCTTGTTTGTCTCAATCCTCTTTATAATCACCTACATGTTCTAAATGTACTAACGTGGAACCTATGTAAAGAGCTCTGAGCTCAAATGGTTAATCCAAGATCAGAAATAAATAAATATGACGAGTAAGCAATGCAAAGTATATTTGTGCCATTTCCTCCACTCACCAGTAAACTGTCCCCAAAACCAACACTTCATAAGTGATTTATGAAAAAAGGGGCTCCTTCCCATGAGTTGCCACCATAGACCAGAAACCTGAAATGAAAGAGCAATCAAAAAAGAGATGTTGCATAGCTTCAAGAGTTTGTCCACAACGTGGTCTAGCACAGCAGCGATCCTGTATGCTGTTATGTTTATGGCTGTCTTTCACATTTAACCTTGAGTGGCAGCTTAACCACAGTGTGTCCACATTTTAGGTGATACTCTTTGTTTCATTTTTATTTATTTATTTTTATTTATCAAGTCTAGGATTACAAATACCTTTGAGCCTTGGCTCTTTTACAAAGGTTCCACGTCGTGGAAATACAAATTATGGGGAACATCAAGACAGATATTACAGCAATGTGGACATTGCAAACAGAGTACAGATTAATACAATTCAAGGGTAGCATTGTAACAAGGCAGCCAGCGGCATTTGTCAGAGAAAATAGACAACAGATAAGAAGTGCCAGAGTCATAGGGAGAAAGGGGAGGGGGGGAGAAGGAATGTAGGAAGGGTGGGGAGAGGGTGAAAAGCGCAGCATTGAGTATACCAAGATGTGAGGGTAGAATCCAGTGGGGGGAGGGGACCACTAGAGCAGGAAGGGAAGTGGAGAAACAAAGTTAAGTTGGGCAGTCACAGGAACTGTTGGTAGTGAGATAGTCCCGGAGCCTAGTTTTAAACATACCAATTGTTGGCGCAGAGGAGATGGTTGGGCTGAGGCCATTGAACCAGAGTGGCGCTCGATAAGCAAAAGAGCGTTGTCCCTGTGAAGTGCGACAGTGGGGGACTTTCAGTAGCTGTAGCGTGGATCTCCTAAGGCACCATTTGTTAATTCGGTGTTGTAACAGAGTTGAGACCCCAGAAGGTGCAAGGCCAAGGTAAATTTTTATCGCCATGGAGCAGGTGAGAAACTTTATGCGGTTTGATAGTTGGAGCCAGCCAGTCTGAGTGTACAGGTCACATGTGTGAGTGAGGCGGTAACTTGGCATAGCAGGCAAATTTCCACCGAAGGGGGATAACACTCACACACCTGTGGAACTGAAAAATGGTTAGCCAAAACTTCAGTATACACTACTTTCCGTGACCTCTACCTGATCAGGTCACAATTCATGTGCTAAGACCTTAGTTTAAAAAAAAAGAGTCTTGAAGAAAATATTGGTATGGCAATAGTATTGCTAATGATACCCCATCATCCCTCTTCCTAGCTGCTGCATAACTGTGTACAGCTATCCATAACCAGAGACCCAAGGTTTGCTGACGTTGCTTAGAATGGGTTTAAAGTTGATATGAATAAAAATACTAGAAAAGAAAACAATGGGGCTCACGATTGACAGATCCCCCCCACCCTTGATGGTCAGGTGCGTTACATTTCTTTTTACTGGATTTAACCTACTGCCCCATAAAACCTGAATAAAGAGGTTACATAATGTGGTCTTTATTTTTTTATTTATTTTTTTGCTGCGCTCCATGTCCCCAGCCATCTGTCTGTGCATGCTCCGCTCCCCACCACAGGACTGACCTGACTCCCGAACACCCCTGGCTTACCCCCCAGGGGCGGGGATGCCGAGGGGCCCCCTTTCCCCAAAAGGAGACTAGTAGGTACCATGGGAGCAGGAGCCTGGGTAGTGGTGGGAGGTCCACTACGTGGGTGGACGTCATCCTGCGGAAGTGAAACCTCTGATTGTTCTGCAGTTTTTCTGCCCAGGAGGCATGTCATGCAATGACATTGGGGTGGCATGCCGAATGTCAGACATGCCTCCCTACAGATACAGTCCCAGCTGCTAGATTCCCTAACTGCTGCGCGGGGTCTCATGAGCACCAGTGACTTCCCACCTCCCCCGAGGAGGAGAGCATTCCATAGGACACTCGATTCTCCTCCCTCCAGCTGACCCACTGACCTCCTGAGCCCATTCCTAAACCCGAGTCATCAGCATTGCAAGCAGTAGTGCTACCACTGCACTGGCGGGCCACAGTGTGGTCTTTACTGACACCGTGGGTGGAAATATATGACTAATATGAAGAAAAATATGGATGAGAAAGGTCTTAATAATTTGTATGTTTTTCTTCTTTCCCATAGACCATCAGAAGGGTAGGGGAGTTTTTAATGTCATGGCCAGCATTCTCCCATCAATGAAATCAGTCTATCACCCTTCAGAACACACCTGAAAACAAGCCATCACAGCCCAATGTGCCTTTCCTGGCCCCCCAAAAAGTTACAAAAAATAAATCTGTGGCTGCTTCCAGGGCTATCCCCACTGAGGAGATATGAAGGGCTACAACCTGGGTAAAAGCACACACATTCATCTCCCATTATAGCATCAACGTGCTGAATCATCAGGCTGTTGCTTTGGGTGCCTCAGTCCTACAGTCTCTGTTCACCTAATAGGGGTGCGTGCCTTGCCTCCTCCTCCTCCCAGAAGACTGCTAGGAGTCTGCTGGAGTGTGGATAGTGAGCTGTATCCATGATGTTAGAAATACAGGCTCCATACCTGTAACTGTAATTCTACTGTGGGCATTCAATTCACGTCCAAACATTCCACCTGACCTCCCCTGGCAAATGGCACATAAATCCCTGCTTCCAGCATGCAAGATGTGACAGTGGGGTGGAGCCAGAGGATGCCACCACTGGTGGTGGTTGCAGCTTAGCTTAAAGTTGTCCAGTGGCTCTGCTGTATGTGAACTGCCAGAGTATGGATGTGAATGGTATACCACCAGTAGAACTATGTTTGCAGGGCAGTAACCTATATTTTCTGATGTAGATCTGAGGCATTTACCTCATTGCATCAGTGCGAGCGGTGCACAAAGGCAGTACTGTTGCTTATCCCTGACTGTGGACATGCCTGAAACCAATCTGATTTGACTCCAGTGAGTTTCTGCAGTAGTGGGGGACTGAAATACTGCAGGTATTGTCTGTTCCAGTATAGACACTCCCCGCAACCTGCAGCATTATTGTGGGTTGGGGTCAGGAGGCAGCATAGGGAGGGAGCAGGTGTTTCGTGTGTAAAACAAATCAGATTGGTATCAGAAGTGGCTGGATGGAGCAGGTGGTTTTTTGTAACATAAGTTGGACTGAGATCAAGGTGGACGGAGGGAGTTAGCGATGGGGGTAGTTGTCTGTTTTTAAAAAGAAATTGAACCGGGGTGGAACTGGAATGGAGGTAGCAAGCCAGCAGAAAGAGGAAGTGTCAGGATTAAAAAGACAAAAAAGAGGCCCAGTAGTGTATGCTGGTTGTGTGTCATACTTCCATGTGGCAGAACCAAGTTCTAGCCCCACACATGACCTTCCCGCCCTAGTAGGGTCTGGGCAGTAATGCAGAGGCATCATGCACAAACCCTGGGGGAGGGAGAAGGTCCTTCCCCTGCCACAGTGGGATCCGTACTGGCATTGATGTCATGGGTGACCACAAAATGTGGACCTCGCCCTACATATAGGAGGGTGCCATGGACAGGTGCTACTTTGGACTGGATGGGGGTAGGATCTCTTACAGGGGGGAGAAACAGAACATTGTTTGATGAATCACATTACATATGCATATAGTCACCTCTGAACAGGGTGGGGTGGGAGTATGTTACTGGTAATAAATCCCTCAAGTACCGCCAACAGACTCCACTGCCCCCCCACACACACACCTTTTTTTTTTTAGGCTGGCTACGGCACTGCATACGCACAAACACTGTGACACAGATGCACACTTGTATGGGTGAACACACACACACACATGCCCACTACTCACACACACAGGCATACATACTCCACCACACGCAGATGCGTTCAGGCCCCAATCCAGACTGCCTACATACCTCACTACATAGACACATGCACACCCCTCTACAGGCACACACACCCCACTACACACATACACAGTCAGGAAAAACAGAGGAGCTGTTTCTAGGGACTGAGGCATAGCCTGTAAACTCAAAAGTCAGCAAAAACAGGACAGGCATACCAATCAACCGTTGTCAGCACATACATAAAACAATACTGTAGATACTTCACAAATGCCTTTATTGAAGTCCAAGAAACAGATAAGGTGCTCAGATTATGTAGGAGCCACACCACCTGCCTAATAGCATTCAGAACCTGTTTCACGCCAAAATCTATGGTGTTTCCTCAGAAGTATGGTGCCACCGCCTGGCACTGCTTATATAGCAGTCAGTTAAAAGAAACATGCTTAGCTTCCCAATGATTTTCAGGCTGTGTGTTTACCAATAAGTGGTGACCAGTCAGGAACACAAAGTGGCGATGTGGGAACAACTTGGCGTTCAGCGTAGCTCCTGTGTAATCCTGGCAGTAGTGCTTTATCTGTGTGCTGGTGGCAGTTGATTGTGTCCATCCTGTGTTTTTGCACACATGCACAATCATACACTCCACTGAACTCAGACACAGATGCTTGCACACTTTATGACAGACACACAATTGCGCACCCCACTACTGCACCCCACTACACACACAGATGCTCGCACACCCCATTACAGATTCACAGACATGATCCCATACCCCATCTCACACACATGCACACACACACACACAGAGGCAGACATGCCCACACAATGACAGACACTCCCAACCCCATTACAGATTCACAGATATTGCCCCATACCCCATCTCACACATATGTACACACACACACAGACAGACAGACATGATCCCATACCCCATCTCACACACATACACACACACACACACAGACAGGCAGACATGATCCCATACCCCATCTCACACACATGCAAACACACAGACAGACAGACATGATCCCATACCCCATCTCCCACACATGCACACACACACCGACAGACAGACATGATCCCATACCCCATCTCACACACATACACACACAGAGACAGGCAGACATGATCCCATACCCCATCTCATACACATATATACACACACAGACAGGCAGACATGCCTACACAAAGACAGACGCTCCCAACCACATTACCCACACATGTTCCTCCTACAGATCGGTTCTGGAGTCTGTGGATGCTTGACCTTAAACTGAATAAAATCATATAGTCAAATGCACATGTCAGTAGGTGCTTGCAAACAGGTTAGCAGTTTGGATTATGGATTAAAATCTGAACCCTGAAGCTGGGCTGTCAGTGCAGTGGTAGCACTACCACTCATGATGCCGGCAACCTGAGGTTCTGGAAAGAGTGCTGGTCATCGGAGGCCTGCAAGGGGGGAGGAGGATTGAGTATCCCTGAAGACACTGTCCTCCTCTGGGGAGGGAGGGTGGCTGACTCCACTGCTATACTGTCACCTGGGTGACCATAGGTGGCAGTGCAGTCAGAACAACACAAGGGAGAGACTTCCGGTGATGTCACCAGCATCATGGCTACCTAACTGAGGAGCTCTCCCCTTCACCAACAATAGAACTCGGTTCCACTCAGCACTGACAATGGCAATATATTCAAATATGCATAAAATGCAAAGTGGAAATACATCTGCGAGAAGATCCCGATCAAAAAACCCGAAATTGAAGCACACTCAGCCAGGATTGAGCCCTGCAAGCTCTGCTGCGAGTGGGAGAGAGTCACCTATGAGCACGGTGGGAGGAGACACAGAGTCAGAAATGGATACTCTGTCTAGATCCAGATTTGAGACGCTACTGTCCGAAATTAAACAATTCAGGCCGGAGACGAAGCTTGAATTTAGTAGGCTGCACTCAGATCTGAACAAATTGGAGACCAGAGTTTCCACCACAGAGGATCGTGTATCAACAGCTGAAGATGACCTCATACAACTCTCCAAAGCGATGGAATACTTAGTACAGCAACAAGAAAACATGTCGGCCAAATGCCTGGATTTAGAAGCCCGATCGCGACGAGACAACCTCAGAATTTATGGCCTACCTGAATCAGCTGAGGTCAGAGACATGAATGAGTTCCTAGAAGATCTGCTGCACCATGTGCTCGACCTGCCACAGGCCTTTTTGTTTAGAATTGAAAGAGAGCATCGTGCACTGGTGCCTAAACCCACATCGATGACAG
Organism: Neoceratodus forsteri; assembly: GCA_016271365.2. Lineage (NCBI taxonomy): Eukaryota > Metazoa > Chordata > Ceratodontiformes > Ceratodontidae > Neoceratodus > Neoceratodus forsteri. The sequence goes on from CM057456.1 coordinate 352,031,305, forward strand.
CCAGGCCCCGATCAATAGTGGCCAAATTCTCAAGCTTCCGTGAAAAGGAGAAGATCCTCAGAGCTGCTTGGAAACAGGGCCACGTAGAATATAATGGTACCCGACTGCAGTTTGACCAGGACTACCCCCTTGTGATACAGCAACAGCAACTGGCTTACGCTCCATTACTAAGGAAATTGAAAGCATTAAATGTTAAATTCCAGACGCCGTACTCTTCGCACCTGCGGATACATTGGGAAAGAGGAATCGAAATGTACCATACTGTTGAAGAGGCCCTCCAGGCTTTTAAAAATAAAGGGCATGAAGTTCCAGATGCACCCAGCCGCAAAGAACAACCCGTCACCCCACAGAATCCCTGGCGTTCAGCTAAGTTCCAGAACTCTAATCAAACAGGGAAGAAAGCAGCCACCACCACACTTCAGGACATTAAGGAAATGCTGTATAAACTTACCCACTCTCAAAGCTTTGGGGAGACACTGTCGGAAAGGGGGGATGACACTTGAAAGAGGGGACCAACTGTTGGTGGCTATGTTAGTTTTGCTGGACTTTTCTCCTGCATCTCCTCCCTCACGAGGGAACACCAGTTCATGCTTTGATTATTTAATCCATTGGAACCCTTTTCGCTGAATGTAGACTACAATGAACTGGGTTCTATAAATATATGGTAAAAGCTTGGGTAAGGAAGGTGGGGTGGGTGGGATCTTGACGAGCTGCCTCTCCGCACGTTGGCGGAATGCCCTGTGTATGGTGGTCTCCCCGGGGTCCCCACTCCAGCTGGAGTGGTTGGATGAGGTAGGGTTTTAAAGTTGAAACCTCACTCGGAGGCCAAAATCTACAGGGAGTTTTACAATGGGGCGGGCACTTCGCATGGAGGGTTGGTTCCCCCCTGAAATAGTAGTTTGGGCCTAAGCACAATACTCCACAGGGATTACTTGGAGGCTCTGGTATTTAGTATGCTTTTAGCGAGACGATGCCCTCCGTGATTGTTGGGTTACACCTGTGAGATCACTGGCAATTGCATCGAGAGATCGCTCATGCATTGTAAACCTTCCCAAGCCCCATTGGGGAGGGGTCGCTTAATATGTAGGGGTCTCCTTAATGATCTCAACCCCAGTGATGTGGACTATGTGGGCGGGCAGTGCTGTTGAGGCTCCGAGCTGATATATGCACTCACAGGCTTCATGGCAGTGGGGAGGGCTTCTGTTTGGAGGAATAAACTTGTCTGTTAATGGGATCACCTTATGTTGCAACTGTGGACCGCTCAGGCATCATAAACTTCCCCTCAGCGTAAATTTATTTATAACAACACCCACTCTGAGTTTAGGGGGGAATAATGTTAGGCTGATGCAAAAAAATGTGCATAGAACTGAAAGGTTTCGTGTCCCCCAGCGCGAGCCAAGATCTTGCGACAAAAAGCATTGTGGCAGCCTTTCTGAGCAATAATAACACCCCCTGCATTGGTGAGGATCTCTCTCTATGTGCCGAGGTCCCCATGTTCCCAAGAGGGAGGGGTACACTGCTGAGACCCTGTGTCGTCGCATGCTTCCACAAGGAACAAGGCAGTGAGGCAGACAGTCCGTATAGTGGGACAAAGCTACCCGAATTGGATTCTACTCCAAATTACAGCGAGTTGCAGAGGACCTCAGGTTCCTTTTTATACCCCTTATTTTTGTCCCTACGTGATAATATTTCTTACTGAAGGGAGGTTGTGTTTGAGTGATTATAAACAGTTGCAGCTGGGGTCAACGCTGGGGGGGAAGCTTTCAGACTGTTGTACTTTCAAGCCAATGTTACAATTACTTTACTGATTCAAAATGTCATTGTATAGTCTAGGTGAAGGCTTATAAATTCAAAGGCTTGATACCAGATGCTTCCTAGTGGGGGTTTAGAAAATTATTGTCCCTGCACTAACGTCAAGAAGGCAGGCTACTATTTATGGAATATTACTGGGTCTACATGGACTTTAGAAATTCGAGGTCACAGTCTAAAATATTATTGAGCTTGGTGGGGGGGGGGGCAGAGCCCCAGAATTACTGCAGGTGATGGGGAGCCATGTGTTGTTTTTTGCATCATTTTTCCTGTTGGGTATGGTGTTGGTGACAACGAGCCACGTCATCTGGCTAGGACCCATTAGCCTCAGAGTCCAGGAGGAACAAGCCACTTTTTTGGCCCTTTCTCCTCCCCTTCGAGTATTGATTACTCGAACACTTAGGGAACAATATCTTTTGTTCCCCTACCTTGGGAGTCGCTCTGTAAATAATTCTCTCCCCTGGATGAGGATTGCTCAGTTAGCACCTCCCTATAGGGGTTTAAAGGTTATGTGTTTTATGTATGTTGATGTTTGGTTAGCTGTTAACATTTTAGACAGAAGTCTCCATGGGCAAGTGACAGATGAACATCAAAGGGGATGGCATGATTCATTACAACCTTTTAGGGGTACCTGGAACAACAATGGGGAAGGGAGAGGGGGAGTATTCTGGAGAATCCTAGAGAAGAGGCTGGGGATAGGAGGGACTGTTCTTTTTTTTTTGAGGGAGTTCAGTTATCTGTTCATAAATGGAGGATAAGAATATTATTAAAATTGTCTCCCATAATGTTAATGGGTTAAACAACCCGGTAAAACGATATAAGGTTATGTCTACCATAAAAAGACAGAGCCCCACTTTCGTTTTAATACAAGAAACCCATCTTAATAAATCCAAACACCAGAAGCTGGGGAAATTTGGTTATGACCAGGTGGTAGCAGCCTCATTTGGGAAGAGAAAGAGAAGAGGATCTGCTATACTGGTCTCCAGAGGAACCCAGTTCCAAAGGACAGCCAGCTATATGGATCCAGAGGGCCGCTTGGCTATACTTTCAGGCAATTTGGAGAGTGCCCCTATCACATTGGCCTCCTTGTATGCGCCCCCGGGCTCTACCAGGAAAGTCATTTTTGTTTACTACACAAAATCACTGAATACCACAAGGGACTGTTAATAGTAGGTGGGGACTTAAATCAGGTTTGGGAGCAAAAAGACACCTCTAAAACTAAATCTTTCCGGCAGAACCCAGCTAGCAGGCTAATTAGAGACCATTTGAAGGGAGCTTTCTGGGTAGCTACCTGGAGAAGGCAGAACAAAATTAAAAAAGAATACACACACTATTCATTTCTCCACGGTTCTTATGCCAGGATTGACTACATGTTGATCTCTGGAGAACACCAAGACCAAGTGCTGGAATGTAGACATGTCCCATCTATTCTCTCGGATCATATACAATTATTACTGAGATTGAACTGGAAAGTCAAGAAGGGTCAGTCCCTTTGGAAATGTAATAATTATTTCCTAAATTTAAAGGAATTTACGGATATGGCTATCGCTAGACTGGCTCAAACCCAGCAGGACGAGTCCCCTGAGGTTTCTGACACTGTGTTATGGGATACTATTAAGACAGTATTTAGGGGAGACTGTATCAAATATGCTGCCCGTTTTAAACGGCAACAAAACCAACAACTGGAAGACCTCCAAAGACAATTGCATGCTCTACAGGGCCGTCATGTTAAGGGGGACAATTCTGTATTGCTGGAGATTCAAACTACTAAACAACAGATTCTAAGATTGATTGATGTAAAGACGAAGCAGGCATTACAACGCCTATGCCAGAGACACCACGAGTCCGGACCTCGGGCTTCCCACCTCTTAGCCCATCGGCTGAGACAACAAACTGCTCGGACTACGGTCACGCAGATCTGAGATCCCAGGACTGGTCATTTTTTTAAGATTTTGGTCTGACCATCACACCATAAGGTTCAGTCTCAGGGCTCCCCCTAATAGGTCTGCCCCTACGGAGATGGTTCAATACTGCCCTTTAAGGAGTATTAACCCCAGTGACCTAATGGCGGTACTGGATCTATTGGGCTTGCCAGGCGAATGCATGAGTCCAGATGATCTCGTACTAGCCTATAATAAGGCTGTGGGAGATGCTCTGGACAAGATTGCTCCTGTTCGTGTTCGGCCTCTCACCCTTCGTTCAAGGAGCCCCTGGTTTGATGGCTCCTTGAAGGAGTTAAGGCGAGTTGGCCAAAGGCTGGAGAGAGCCTGGCGGAAGTCGGGCCATGATGCTGACAGGCTTAGGTTGATGGCACATTATGATGGCTATCAATCAGAAATCACCTGTAAGAAGGCAGAATTCCTGTCCAGGGAGATTTCTGCTGCACAGAATCGACTGGCTCAGCTTTTCCGGACTGTTGACAGATTGTGCAATCCAATCTGTCTCCAGCCCAGAGAAGCTTTTTCTCAGCTGAGATGCAAGGAGTTTGCTCATTTTTTGCAGATAAGGTTGCCAACATCAGGTCTGGCATCGGTCTGACCTCCCCTATGAGGGATTGCAGTGGTCGGCAGGAAGTGGCATGCACTTGGTCTGTCTGGTCAGATTTTCGCCGGCTGGAGTTCACTGACATTGTGAAGATCATCCAAACACTGCGACCAACTAGTTGTAGTTTGGATCCGAGTCCTACACCCCTTCTAGTTGGATGTGTAGAAGTTATCTGCCTGATCCTTGCTGACATTGTTTGGAAGTCTTTGGAGAGGGGGTCTTTCCTGACCCCCCCCAAGGAGGTAGTCTTTCGACCACTCCTTAAAAAACCCTCCTTGGATCCAGATTGTCTAGCTAACTACCGGCCTATCTTTAACCTGCCATTTGTTGGTAAGGTTATTGAAAAGATGGTTGCATTGCAATTGGATGATCATCTTACAACTCACAATGTCTATGATACTCTCCAGTCTGGTTTTAGGAAGAGGCATAGCATGGAGACTGCCCTTGTCCGGGTATTGAATGATCTCCTAATGGCCAGAGATCGAAAGGCACGTACCATTCTGGTCCTTCTCGATCTCTCTACTGCATTTGACACTGTAGACCATGGTGTGCTGTTTAGCGCTTGCGGTTCTTTTGTGGGCTGTCTGGTACAGTCTTCAAATGGTTCCACTCTTACCTCATGGACAGGTCTCAGACAGTTGCCACTGAAACTTATTCCTCTGGTGCTCATCCCCTGCCTTGTGGGGTACCGCAGGGTTCCATTCTAGCCCCCATGTTGTTTGCAGTGTATATGCTGCCATTGGGAGATACCATCAGGCAATACAGTCTGGGTTTTCACTGCTATGCAGATGATACTCAGCTGTATCTGTCCTTTCTGCCCGGACAAGTTGATGCACTCTCCATGCTAGATAACTGCCTCGCTGAGATCAGACTTTGGATGAGTTCCAGCTGGCTGAGACTGAATCCAGATAAGACTGAGGTGCTGGTAGTGGACCCAGGTCGTCCGGGGGTGGGTTTGGAGGCTGGACAACCATCAGGTTTATCTCTTGGTGATATGTCGCTCACTACCTCTGATCAGGTGCGTAGCCTGGGCATTATTTTTGATGATGGTCTGACCCTAAAATCTCAGGTGTCAGTTGTCGTCAAATCCTCTTTTTACCATCTGAAGAATATAGCCCGGGTGAAACACCTGGTTCCTCCGGGTGATCTTCCAACATTGGTCCATGCCTTTGTCACTACCCATCTTGATTACTGCAATTCCCTCTACCTAGGGCAACCCGGGATTGATATCTGCCACCTGCAGCTGGTGCAGAACACGGCGGCCAGGCTTTTGACTGGGACTTCTAGAACCAGTCATATTACGCCTGTGCTCCACGAACTGCACTGGCTGCCTGTTCAGTGGCAGATCACCTTTAAGGTTGGCTTGCTAACCTTTAAAGCCCTACATGATCAGGGACCCGGTTACCTGCAAGATCTCCTGGTACCTTACTGCCCTCTCCGTCCTCTCCGCTCCGCCAATGAGGGATTGCTGGAGATTCCCAGAGTACGATTGAAGACATCAGGATCTCGTGCCTTTGCTTTTTCAGCGCCTACCCTGTGGAATTCTCTACCTCGTTGGTTGAGAGAATGCCCAACTGTCGATAGATTTAAAACAGAGTTAAAAACTTATTTAATTAGTTTAGCTTTCCCTATCTGTGGATGACTTGTTTTAATGTATGTGTTTTAAATTGTATCTTTCTGTATATGGTTTTATGTACAGCGCCTTGATTTTGAAAGGTGCTATAAAAATAAAGATGATTTGATTTGATTTGAAGATCTCCAGAAAAAATTCTGGCCGGCTTTAGGGACTTCTATACAAATCTATATAGGTCGGAACATTCACCAGACAGGGAACAAATAGAATCATTTTTAGCTAAGCTAAAATTTCTGAAACTGACACAGGAAATCAGAGATTCTCTAGATACCCCTATAACCCCTGTAGAATTAGCATCCGCGATTAAAAGATTGAAAACAAAAAAATCCCTGGTCCCCGATGGGTATACCCCAGAATTTTTTAAGTTTTTCATAAAAGAAATTAAGAGTCCTTTGTTGAAGGCCTGTAGGGTGGCACAATTAGGAGAAGCATTCCCAGACACTTGGAATTTCGCAGTTATCTCAAGTATCCCCAAACCGGGGAAGGATACCACACAATGCAACTCCTTCCACCCTATATCCGTTCTGAACACTGACTATAAACTATATGCCTCAATTTTGGCAAAGCGACTGGAGGAGGTTCTGCCTAGGTTAATTAACTATGATCAAACAGGCTTTGTTCTGGGTAGACAGACCCAGGATAATATTAAAAGAACATTACACATGATGTTTCATGCCACCTGGTCGGGGGTTCCTTGCATGATACTGAGCCTGGATGCTGAGAAGACCTTCGACCGGGTGCATGGAAATTCCTGGGCCTAGCTTTGCATGGGTTTGGTTTCTCAGAATCCTTTATTAAAATCATAAATAATATTTACACTAGCCCTAAAGCTTATATAAAAATGAATGGTAGAGTCTCTCACCCGATAGCCCTACAACGTAGTACCAGTCAGGGATGTCCCCTTTCCCCCCTACTTTTTGCCCTATACCTTGAACCTTTAGCTCATGGGCTGAGACAAGATGAGACAATACAGGGGTGGGATTTTGGTGGGGAAACACATAAGTTAGCCTTATATGCGGATGATCTGCTGGTTCATCTTTAAAACCCAGAACGGTCATTGGATCACCTGTGGGCATGTCTGGTAGAATTTAGTCTCCTGGCCGGATATAAGGTGAACACATCTAAAACTGAGATTTTAAAAGTGCATTATGAACCATCGGAACGGATTAGACAGAGAGTCCCGTTTAAATGGAACCTAGTCCATATTAAATACCTGGGAGTTCAGATGGGTTTTCAGGCCGACCAACTATTTTCTCTCAATTTTACTCCAATTCTAAAAAGCATTAAATTGGAATTAGAGCAGTGTGCACCCATTCCCATCCCCTTGTTGCAAAGAGTGGAGGTGATAAAAATGGTAATCCTACCGAAGTTTTTATACCTGGTCCAAACAATACCCATTCGTATCCCAGACTCTTATTTTAATTCAATTAATAGGGTGATCTCCCGCTTTTTGTGGGGGTCACAAAAACCTAGAGTCCATCTCTCAGTGCTCCAAATTCCGAAGAAAGAAGGAGGCTTATCATTACCAAACTTTAAATTATATCATCAGGCAGCACAGTTATGGACAATCATGTATTGGCTGGACCAAGTGTATCTGTCCAAGTGGAAGGACTTGGAATTAAAGGAAGGGGCTCTTACAAATTTGAAGGACACACTCCTTAGACAGAGGGAGCGACTATATGCATGTCAAAAGGACAACCCATATACTGCATCCTCCTTAAGCATATGGTTTGGGACTTTGAGGGATAGGAAGGCTGCTGGGTGGAGGGGTCTCTTATTCCCAGCCAAGTGGGATGTGGGATTCGGGAGGTGGGAGGAAAGGGGTTTACATCTGATATGGCATTTTTTAGAGGGAAGAGAGATTATGTCTTTTGAAGCACTAGTTAAGAAACTTGGAATTCCTTGGCAGGACAGGTTTAGATACTTTCAAATTAGAAACTATATTAAAAGTCATCTTACAAGCTCAGGAATTGGGGACTCAGCGCCTCCACAGATTGCAGTCATTCTTAAGAAGGCAATAGAAGGTGCACCTGTCAGAGAACACATCATCTCTAATTTATATCAAGCTCTTCTTGCATGGAAAGGGGATACTTCCTCTTCTATAAAAAAGGCCTGGGAATAAGATCTGGGGATTCAAATTCCGGAGGATTTTTGGGCCTGGACCCAAACAAGGATTCATTGGGGCATATCAACCATTAGTTGGCAGGAGTTCTCTTGGAAGATCTTTGTTAGATACCTCCAGACCCCAGCAATTCAGATGAAATATCAGGGAAGTGGGTTCTCAACCTGTTGGAGAAACTGCGGGCACTCTCCAGCAGCACTGGTATATATGTTGTGGAGTTGTCCAGTGCTAACCCCCTTCTTTCATGATTTGCACCAGGCCCTAAAGGCGATGATAGACCCTAGCATAAATCTAACACCCTCTTGTTACTTCTTTCTGGAACTATCAAAGGAGCACAGAGACCCCTTTACAATTAAGCTTTTGAAAATATCATTCCTAGCGGGTCAGAAAGTAATAACTAATAATTGGTTATCTCAAAAACCTATCACCCTAAACATTTGGCAAGAGCGCATGATCAATATATACAGAATGGAGGCATTAACGGCCTACATGAATAAAACAATTCCTCAGTTTGAGATTCTGTGGAGGCATTGGGTTCTATACATGGCAGAGGTGAGACCTGATTTCATTCCCTAATGAGATGGGTACACAAGGCATTAAGTCAAGATCTTTACCCTAGAAATTAGGTCATATGAAGTATAACAGAAATCAGTATAGTACATAAAATCTTTTAGATTTTTCTCCCGGTTGATATGTTGATGGATAACAATCCTTCTCTCCTCCTCTCTCATATATTAGCTGCCATACATGAAAAATTGTCCTAGCTGTAGATTTGGGCATTCCGGCAGGAGAGATCTAACAGATGTCCGGTTGCTACCCCCATTTTGAGCTTGTATGCTACAGGTTTCAGACATGGCATAAGTCAAATGAATAGCTTATGAAACATAGAAACATAGACTTTGACGGCAGATAAGGACCGCTTGGCCCGTCTAGTCTGCCCATTTCCCTACCTACAGGATAGGCCGCAGGTCCTAGTTAACCAACAGCCTATTTCTTCCTACCCCCCACAAGAATTGCCTTATGTCTGTCCCATGCATTCTTGAATTCTCCCACAGTTTTAGACCCCACAACCTCCTCAGGAAGGCTGTTCCATGCATCCACTACCCTCTCTGTGAAATAATATTTCCTCACATTGCCCCTGAACCGCCCTCCTTCTATCTTTAAATTGTGTCCCCTTGTTCTTGCAAGTCTCTTTTTCTGAAAGATGCTACCCTCTTGGACTTTGTTGATTCCACTGAGGTACTTAAAAGTTTCTATCGTGTCCCCTCTCTCCCTTCTTTCCTCAAGGGTATACATATTAAGCTCCTTTAGTCTCCCCTCATACGGCTTCTCTTGCAGACCCTGCACCATTTTAGTTGCCCTCCTCTGGACTAACTCTATCCTGTCTATGTCCTTGCGGAGATGGGGTCTCCAGAACTGGACACAGTACTCCAGATGGGGTCTCACCAGCTGTCTGTACAGAGGGATAACAACTTCCTGTTTTCTGCTGCTGATGCCTCTCCCTATACATCCCAGTATACCCCCAGCCCTCCCTACTGCCTTCTCACATTGCTTGCTAACCTTAAGGTCATCCGATATGATTACCCCAAGATCCCTTTCCTTTTTTGTTGTTGTTACTACCTCCCCACCCATTGTGTATTCTTCCCCTGGGTTCTTGTTTCCCAGGTGCATTATTTTGCACTTCTTTGCATTGAATCCTAGCTGCCATACTTCTGATCATTCCTCCAACCTTGCCAAGTCCTTTTCATCCTTTCCACGCCTCCTTGTGAATCAACCCTGTTGCAGATCTTTGTGTCATCTGCAAAAGGCATACTTTTCCTTCAGTCCCTCTGCAATGTCACTGATGAAGACATTAAAAGGACTGGACCCAATACTGAACCCTGCAGTGCACCCACTAACCCCTCTTTCTTCCAGAGTGGACTCCATTACAATTACCTATTATTAGTCCTGTTGTGCAGCTAATGTTTTACCCAGGCTGCCACCCTGGGACCCTACTCCTGTGCTGGTTAATTTTACTATTAATCTTTGTGTGGACTGTGTCAAATGCCTTGCTAAATTCTAGGTAGGCCATGTCCACAGCCCCTCCCTGGTCTACTACTTTGGTCACCCAGTCAAAGAAATCTATTAGATTCGTCTGACATGACCTTCCCGCTGTGAACCCATGCTGCCTTGGGTCCTGTGCTCCACTGGCCTCCAGGTACTCAACTATTCTTTCCTTCAGAAGTGACTCCATCACTTTCCCTACCACAGAGGTCAGACTGACAGGTCTGTAGTTTCCTGCCTCTGTCTTGGTCCCACTTTTGTGAAGGGGAATCACATCCGCCTTCCTCCAGTCCTCGGGTACCACACCATCTTCCCATGATTTATTAAAAAGAGTAGCCAGTGGTTTCACTAGTTCCTCCCTTAATTCTTTTAGAATTCTGGGGTGAATTCCATCAGGACCCATTGCTTTGTCCACCTTCAGTTTTAGGAGTTCTTGCAGAACCCTTTCTTCTGTGAAAGGACTGGGATCGACCCCCCTATCAAGAGTGCTTCTGTTAATTAGATTAGGCACTTCCCCCTCCTCTTTTGTGAATACTGAGCAGAAATATTCGTTCAGTATCCCTGCTTTTTCACTGTTCCCCTCTGCCCACCCACTGTTCATTCTATTCAGCCTCACTATCCTCCCTTTGTCTTTCTACATGAATACAATGAATGTAGTAATTATCTCTTTGTAACTTGTTTATTAAAGAATAGAATTTGCCTTATCTGTAGTATATAGTAGTCTAACATGGGAATGTCCTCAGGTTTCCTGCTGTTACCCATCTGATTATTGTATGTCAAAGCCCAAGGTTATGAAATGAGTTAATTGAATTGCCCATGAAAATAATATACTGCATTTGTTATCTGTTTGTATGTGAATTGTCTGTCCTGTTCTCCTGAACTAAAATTATAAAGTTTTAAAAAAGAACAACACAAGGGAGGCATGTGTCTGCACCATCCAAGGGATGGGACCAAAAAGAACATGTGAAACACCCCAGCCGAAGGCAGGAAGACTACCTGACTACAAGCAGGCCCCACACTGGTGACATAGCTCTCCTCCAGTCTGGACCAGGTCTGCGCGGCGTGATGACCTAGCATACTGCCCCCCTGCTATGAGGATGTGTGACAAGTAGAAGACGGAGTTGGAAGGTAAGCCCACAAGAAGCTGGGTGACAGGGCTGGGGAAGGCCAGCACAAAGGGGGCCTAGCCAGAAAGGGGAGTATAAACTGAATAATAGAAAAAGAAATCTGAACCCTGAACTACAAACTAAACAGTTGTATTTGTATGATTCCAGCGGCTTCTTTGCATTAGGCCCCACTGACTTCTTATGCCCTAGTCCCCGCTCTTCTCAAAGACATCTAGAATTCCACATACCTGCTTAAAGGCTTCCCTATTAGTTCTTCTACACCAAATTTTCTTCTCAACTACCAACACCCACCCTGAATACCAGTCCCAGTACCTTTATTCTATACAGGCTGGGTCTTCTCCCATGCTGAATAGAAGTCTTTAGCTACTTTTTGTCTGATCCAAAGACAGGACACCAGTTAACATTTTTTATTTGTATAATTAACCATTGCCATACCGAAAACCTCTGATCATGACCAACAATAGTCTACATGTAAAAATTCCAAATGTTTTAGAGTACTGTAGCTATATTGTCACTTCTTTTGAAAATGTGTGGGAGGCTCGTTAAATACCTTACAGCTGCAGCTGGTTATCAAGCTACATTAATAGCAAAGTGAACTACATGACTTACAGAATGAAAAGGAGAAGAGCAGCAGGTGACTGTTACCCTCTTGATAACTAGCCATATGAATGACTCATGTTCCCCAGATCTTGGTCCATGTAGAAAACCATAACCAAAGGATTAGTTAGAAAAATATATATATAATTGAAGAACTAGTGTACTGCCTAGAATTAATAGTAACTTTTAAGAAGTAGACAGCTTTTGCTTCTTGTATCCGAAGTATTTTTTAATTTTTCTTTTGTTTTGCTTGTTAGTAAGTTTCTACCTAACAGTACTAGGTGTGATGCCTGGAACAGCACTCTACCTGGAGGCTGATGTAGATCTATTCCTGCCTATACATCATCAGCATTGTGACCTCACTGTGACTCGTTACCATTACCAATCAGGCAACAGGACTTGTGATGTAACAATGAGTGAGATCACATGCTGATGATGTAGTGGGAGGAACAGAGCTAAATATGTCTGCTTCCAGGTAAAGCACTGCTCTTCACGTCACACTCTCACCTGATACTATGAAGAAGAAAAACATCTAATGAGCACTTAGAAAATGAAAAACACTTCACGAGTAAAAAGTAATAAGGGACTGTTTTTAAACATTACTAACATTTTCTGCCTGCTATTTTTTGATTCTACTAGCTCTTTAACCAGAGTAAAATTTGTAACATTAGCAGTCCGATCCTGCAACTATCTGAGCAAAGTTCATAACACTGAGAGAAACTAAGAACAAGCTCCCCAATATCATTAGTTCACAACACGGTCCCAACATATTTAATGTCTGAATAGGTTGCTCTGTTGTCACAAGACAGGCACCATCTTGGAACTTGTAGGATGAGATAAACTCCCGAGACTGCATAACAATATCAAACTGCTGAACCGACCATTCCTAAATTTATGGGTTCAGAGATCTTGGCACCGAGCCCGCACATGCCAGATTTCAGGCTATTCTGTCCAGGGATGGCTGTATTATTAAGACTTGAGTTTAACAATACAGCCTACTCAGCCCTAATGTACCTATGTAATATATATATTTATGAAATGGGTTGGAAATTTACTGGTTCCGGATTGGGTATATAAGTTCCAAGACCCATACAGTGTGTTAATTCCTGAGAAATGCATAGGTTGGAACAAGTTCAGGCAGTTGGATTTGGAATTTGGGCCCATCCCATTCAGAATTCATGAGCCACTTCACTTATCCCTAGTAGCCATCACAAACATGGCTGCCACCTTTAGGCACTGAAAACCTTCAACAAGGCCCTAAAGAGTAAAACTTCTTTAAAAGTTAAAAAATAAATAAACCCACCTGGCTAACCCCATACTCTCGTAACCACTCCCTCCTGGACTGTTCTCTCTTTCACCACAACTGTATTGTAGCAGCAGGAATCCTGCTAGACACTTTTTTTTAAATTTTATTTAAACAATTGGCAACTGGGAAAGGCACACTGAGTCAAGGCTCAATTCCAGGAACGACCGGGAGGTGGGGTGGGAGTACATACAATTAAGCGTAAACACACAATTTCCAGCAGCGTTACATAAACAAATGATGCAGCAGCAATTAAGCAATAATGCGACAGGGTGTGTTGTGCTGAGACCGTCACGCACAGGCGTTAGGCATGAGGCACCCAGGCGAGTCGACTCAATCACCAGAAGTGACGTGTCTAACCCTAACCACATGAGTATTGCTAATGCTCTAATGGCTTGTTGCTATTAATAAAAGAAAATAAAAAAATGTTTTAAAAGTGTATTTTTATTTCATTTTTCAATGGGCAGGTATACTGAATAAAAAAATAGTTCCATTGTAATGTTATTGTGTGTCTGCTGTCTCCTTCTGCACCAGCACCCCCCGCAGGAAAATACAGCAGTCCACACACTAACATTCCAACCTGGAACTGGCTAATATTGTTTTGATTAGTATTTATGTTTTTTTTAATGACTTTAAAAGCAACTGCAGGGCAGTAGAGGAACCGCGATCCTGATTCCCACTTCCGGGTTGTAACACTTACTGATTGGCAGCAATGCAAGTAATTTTTGTGGAGTGCTTATTTCAATGTGACTGTCATTTTATCGAATTTTTTTTTTTATTTTTAACGATGGCCTTAACACTGCAGCTGTTTGAGGAAGTGAGCGGGATTGTGGCAATCTGAAAGGGCTCGCGCTGCTGCCGATGGGGAAATTGAAATGCCGTCTAAAATGACGGCTTTTTTTCTCATTTAAAAGATTTGTTTTCTATTTCAGGGAATACTGGTGGGGCCGTCAGAATGTTTGGTGGTCACGGCAGGCTAGTCGGGGATAATGTCGGTGTATAGTAGTGTTGGTGATTTTGACTGGCAAGTTGTGGACACTAACTGTGCTCATGCTCCATCGGACAGGGAAATTTAAATGCCATCTATAATGATGGCTTTTTTAAAAAAATGGGAACACTGTGTGTGTGTGTGTGGGGGGGGTGTTGTTTCACTATATCTGGTGGGAACACAAGCAAGGTAGGGACAACTTGCACTTTGATGGCCGGTGGTCACTGGCAAGCAAGTCAGAAGCACTCGCAGTAGGTTGAAGGCGGGTTGAGAGTGCGAATGACAAACGGGGGATTGCGCTGCCAGGGAGCTACATGGAGTGATTTCTTGTTTTTCCAAAAACTGATGCGGTCATCTGGGTGCTGGAACTAGACCCGTGATGTTGTACTGGGATAACATCACGGGTCTAGTCTCAGACTGACGAATCAGAGCACAAGATTTTTTTGCCATCGTTTAATGATCAATTAAAACTGAGACAAGATGGACAATTGGTTACAGTAATACACGGTAAGCAATAGAGTACATGGTTCTTGCACAATTCAGGTCTTGGAGATAATGTGGTAAGAAATCTTCAAATAGTAAGTGTGCACGTTTTTAACAGGGTATAGAAAGTGCTTAGGTGCAGCTTTCAGTGACCACTGCATGATGTTCTGCATAAAGAAGATCCGGCGTCCACCCCTAAATACATCTGGACCATGTCCCTCCGCTTTCTTGAGTAATCTTGCTGCTGCAGATCGGTTAGCTATATCCTCTGCCATTGATATTGACATTTGCTCTCTCCCGGTTTCATTCCAAATTCTCCTCTGTATGGGACAAGCACACCCTGCTCAGAAAATAAATTCAAGGTCAAAACCCACCACCACACTGAGATCACCCCTGAAATCATTGACCAGTGCAAGTCCCATGATACTGCCTGGGCATATTTCAAATTATCTCTTCCTCTTCTTGACCTCATATTATACAAGACTATCAGGAACTCCTGTATTAAGGTTGTGCGGGACACGAAATTACAGTATTTCTAGGCCAACCTTCAGAACAACTGTAACACCCCCTCAATTTCTGGGAGGTAATTCATTCCCTTTTTGACCCTGTTACCCAGACCACCCCTCTGGTCTTTCTAGTAAATTATTCACCCGTGTCCGACCCCTCCTCTGTTGCTGCTCATTTCAGTGAGTTCCTCGCCACTTGTTCTCTCCCTTCCACTCACCCTCCAGCCTCTTCTGCTCCTTCTCACATCCCCTCTAATCTCTCTTCCACCGGTTTCCCCTGCTACTATCCAGAAAACCCGTATTGCCCTTTACTCCCTCAACCTGTGCAAATCTAGTCCTGATGGACTGGATCTTAATCTACTCTAGATCTCTACCTCTGCCACAGCACATTATCTGACTCAGCTACACAACCTCTCCTTCTGCATCAGTGCTGTCCCTCAGTTGGGTAATTTGGCCAAAATTCTTCCATCCCATGGGGGGGGGGCCCTTCCTCCCTGAGTAACTTCTGGCCTATCAACTTCCTCCCTTCCCTAGTGAAGCTGCAGCTCAGACTCTCTGATTTTGTATCCTGCATCAGTTTTATCTCCCTGTTCCACTCTGGCTTCTGGAAGCATCACTCCACCATCTCCTCCCTACTATGTGTAACTGATTATATCTTCTCTGGGGTGGACCAGGGGCACATCACAGCTGCCATTTTTATTGATCTGGCCAAGCCCTTCGACTCATTGTCTCAGCCTCTCCTCCCAGATAATCTGAGTTCTGTTGGCCTTTCAGCCCCTAATGTAGACTAATTCTGTTCATATCGGTTCTATGTCATAATGGCGAATTGCCGAAAGGTGACTGTCTTTCGGCGATGTACATCCCCAGCACACAGGAAAATGGCGACGGGGACTTATATTTTTAATGTTAATGTGGAGGGCTGCGCTCCTGCACCCCCCCACTAAAGGATTTTTAACTCCAGGGGGGCATATGTTGGGTGGGTGCAAATTCTGGGGAAAAAAGACATTTTGGGCTGGGTGCACTAAAATGTAGGCGCGCCTGGACCTGAACCCATAACCCTTGCAGCTTTAGGCTGCCGCCCCCCAGCACACTATGGGGCCAGCTCGACAGCCCCGTGCCAGCCACGCCAGGCCAACCCTCCCTCCCTTCCATCATGCTTGCTCCCCCCCTTATGCCCGTATACATATAGAGGGCGTCATGTCACTATATGCGTGAGCCCCCATCCTGTCGCCTTCCTAACACCCTCGCCCTAGCTTTCTTGTGCCGCAAGTGGGTCACTATTTTGATAGGCACCCACTTGCGGATAGACCACCTCACAGGACACCATTCATACCTCTTAGGCCACCTGCAATCAGTACACGTTGGTAGCACCCTATCACCTCCGCTTCCCGTTCTGGCTGGAGTCCCACCGGGCTCCATCCTGGGGCCCATCCTATTCTTCATCTTCCTTAATGAACTTCCCCACAGCTTGTGCCAATTTGCATATTCATATGTATGCAGATGACATCATTTACACCTCCAGTCCCTCCACTACGGCCATCGAAGGCATGCTCAAGCAAAACTTCCATAATGTCCTGTGCTGGTTTCACGCTAACCAGCTCTGGGTCAACATAAAAAAACTGTATCCATGACCTTTGGCACCAGCACCAGCCAATAATTGGCCAGACTCCTTACTCGATCGTCTTTTCCACCTTGGATGGCACCCCTCAAGAAGTGATTCAATCATTCAAATACTTTGGTGTGTGACTAGACAGCAGAGTTGACTTCTCTGCCTACATTGATGCCCTTCACACCAAGCTTCACCCTAAACTTGGTGCCTTGTACCACAGTAAAGACTGTCTCCACAGGTACGTCGTAAGCTTGTCACCAAAATGGTGTTCCCAGTCATTGACTATGCAGATGTGGTCTGTAGTGA
Source organism: Neoceratodus forsteri (assembly GCA_016271365.2). Lineage (NCBI taxonomy): Eukaryota > Metazoa > Chordata > Ceratodontiformes > Ceratodontidae > Neoceratodus > Neoceratodus forsteri. Next base: position 352,048,375 of record CM057456.1, read on the forward strand.
TGCTCTTCCACCTCCCTGGCAGGACTGGATGCCCTCTGCAATTCCTTCTGCTGTTTTGCTGCCAGCTCCCCCTCTTGTACCTACCACTGCTCACTCTACTCCTCCTTATCCATTCTTCCCCTATCCTCACATCACCAGAACCACTTTGCCTCATTCATATCCAAATACTGGTTTGGGTCCCTTCCCTCTTACCCATCCTCACTCCTCTCCTCCATCCACTCTACCTCCTGCTCCTTCTGCTCCAGGGATCCTCACACTTTTGACATTCCTTGTCCTCGCTCCTCTTCTGGTCAGTCAGCCATTTCCTCTCATCTCCCTTCACTCTGGAACCTACCCCCATCCTTCCTCCATTTCACTACCTCCCCTGTTTCCCTCAGGTATCAGCTGAAACTCCTTCCCTCCCCCGCCTGCTCCTGTTTTCCCCCTACCTGACTGCTCCTCTTCCTAATGCCTCCTACCCTGGTATAGGTGTGGCTGACTTGTATGACTCTTGCTGCTTGCTCTTCTGCACTTACTTCTGCTTTAAATAATGTACTCTGTACTTTATTGTAACTGTGAGCTGCATCAGTTCTATGTAATTTATGTTAACAGTTCTGTATCCGTGCTATGTGTTTGCCTCCTCTGTTCCCGTCTCCTGGGGCACACATGGAAACAAGCCTTGGCTCAATGAACCTTTTCCGGCCACCAATTTTCAAATAAACAATTAAGGAATGATTCTTTCCACTCATGATGCCCTCCTTACACACATGAGAAAATCAAAGTACCACTGGTACTGAGAGGCATCAAACTGCCTTAAGCAGAAGCAGGACCCCATTGGAAATGAGATGTGGCATCACAGCGAAGCAAGCTTGTGTAAATAAATTGCCTGTAAGCTGGCAGTAAATATCTTTGAATTTGTTTCCTACTGACATTCACAAGTCAGGCTGAGGAGTTAAAAGTTGCAGCATTCTAAACCAGTTGCACATGTCTGACCTGGGTAAGTGTTATGTTACTTGAGACTTCATAGTGTTGTACCATTTTCTGCACACCTTCAGATTCAAGCAAGAGAAGAAATCTGACAATAGTAAAATCAGCTTCTAACTACAGTCAAAACCAGGGATTCAGTATCAGCAAAAGCTGAATCCTATAAGGATGCACACAGCAACTGGTGCTTCAGCTCCCTGGGACCAGACATTTTTCAGGTCTTGTTGCTGACTCTCAAATCCGATGAAGTAAACAGTGGCTTTCTTACTCAGTCGGGGACCCTGTGTCTCAGTTGATTTGGAGTGCCCCAGCACTTGCCCCTGACCCAAATACAGAAGACTACCCTGGATTACCAAAAGTGGTGGCAGCACCACATGCACAGCCTGGGCATGCCTCACCACATGGCCCATCAAAATACAGTACCTGCCTTTAACATAAAAAATGCCATATGCGCTGCAGCCCTGTGTGTGCTGCCCTGGCAGGTGATGCTTAGCAACAATCCGAGACCGGCATGTCGGTGAAACACACCATTAAGTATCCAGTGCTGGGACCGTGGGGGAGCAGCAAGATGACCTGTGGTGGTGCGGTCTGGTTACTGATCTCATCTTTCACTCTCCCAACGCCCCCGTACCCCATGCAGCCTGGCTGAACCTGCCCACCACAACCCTCTGTTCCCAGACATGGCCCAATGGGATCCCCAACAATACCACTGTCCAACACAGCCTATAGCTGAGACGTCATCGCCCTTGCTAGGCCTCAAGAAAGTACCCCTGCAGCCACCCCACATTAATCACACCAGCGTCTCTGTTGATAATGGAGGAAAAGAGCTGCCACTTCTGCAGCCTATGACCAAGATGTACTAGTAAGCTCCCTACTCCACTCTTACCTGGTCTGTATAGTGCTACCTCTTCCCACATCTCCTTAGCTCCTGCTATACATTCCACTTGGTTGGGATGGGGTCCTGATGTCAAAAACCCCATCTCCCCTACTCAAAATATTTGCTACTCTCTGAGGTCCCTGTCTGAGATATGCCTTCCTGGTGGGTTTTGTTACCCTGCCATCCAGAACCTGAATTCCATGGGCCCCTACCTTGAAAGCATACAATTAGTCGTAGGTTCACCCCTCTCCTGTTGATGAGGCTGGTGTGATTGGCCAGCCTAACATTCTTGTTTCTCCTTTCACGTTTATCCAAAATATATGTGCAGTTACAGTCTATAACTATTGTTGGGGGCTGTGGGGCTGGCAGGGGACCTGGCAGACAGAACCAGCACTATGTTACTCTACTTAATGTACCGTTCCTATGGGACTGTAATTGTCTCAGTGGACTTACCGGTTACCAAAACTCAAATAAATAAATAATAAATAAAGTCATGAGTTCACTAAAATATCACCTCTATTCTCTTAATGTTAGCAATCTTTCAAACCCAGTTAAGAGGGTTAGGGTACTCTTGCAGATCAAAAAGACCAAACCAGACCTATATGTGCAGGACACACACCTTACTGCCTTTGAGCATGATAAATTGAGTAAATTCAGCTTCTCCTTCATGTTCTCATGTGAAGGTAGTAGATTTAGAGGAGCGGCCATCCTCATTTCTAGACATACTGATTTTCAAGCCCTCTAGACAAGGTCCAACCCAGAAGGCTGGTGGATTATAGTTTAGGTCAGGGTCTCCTACATAATGCAGAAGTAACTCCAGCAAATGTTTACCTCCCTCTGGGGATGAACACACCCACCATTAAAAAATTACTGGAAAAATCCTTACTCTAACTAAGGGCATCCTCATGCTATATGGGGACTTTACATAGACCCAGACCCTGGACTTGATACCACCAACACCACCCCACATAGCCAACCCTCGTTACATAATGTTTTCAAATATACACCAGTGAGGTGGGCTGGACCAATGCCTGATGTCTTTTTCACCCTATTTCCAAAGGATATACACACTGTTGCAGTGTCTATGGAACTTACTCACACCTAGATCATTGCTACACTCAGGTGGAGCATCTGAGTGCTTTAGCAGACTATAAACTAGGGACTAATATCCACTCGGACCACGTCTTAGTTATGAGCTTTTATTTATTTATTTATATTTATCATCTCAGATTAACACCTTTGAGCTAAAAGTTCATTTACAGATGTTCCATGTCAAAGAGGATAATATACAAGTAACAAATGTCATAGATACAGTATAAAAATTAGTTAAGTCAGTACAAAACTTATTAAAAGGGAGTTTACAATCCATAATAGAGTTACCAGTGGTTGAGCATATCAGACTCCAACTAGATCCTAGGTATCAGGAGGGAAGAGAAGGTAGGGACTGAAGATGGAAGGGATTATGAATTGTTAGTGCATGGAAAGGTTGGGAAGCGTAGGGGTAGGTGGGCAAAAAGAATGGAGGCTGATGGGTATAAATATGTACCAGGAGGATTAGAGTCTAGCAGCCCAGGAGGGCCTTGTCAGATACGTGAAAGAAAGGGGGGGAGAATAGACGAGAGTGCTTGTGAGGTGATTAATAGAGTTAGCGTCAGAGTCAGCCATTCACCAAAGGAGAAGGACATATGTTGTAAAAAGGAAAGGGTGAAGAAGAACTGTTTGAGGGGGACAGCTATGGGGGAAGGTGTGTGTGGGAGCATAGGGAGTGGTGGCAGGGAAAGAATGAGGAAATATGGTAGTAACCAGGGGAAGAACATTCTGGAACCTGAGCTTGGAGTACTGGGATTCTCACTTGTTCCTCAGTCCCTACTATTTAAAAACTCAGGTGTTCCATGAGTTTCTGCATGACAAAATGGCAGAGTTCCTCCAGGACAAATCCCCCCAAACAGTCCCTCACCCAGTGCGATGAGACGTCTTAAAGGCAGTCCTCCAAGGACACATAATACAGTATACAGCAGTTCAGAAGAAGAAACTCCAGGAATGCCAGTGTGTACTGGAAGAAACACTTGCTCTCCTGCAGCTTGCCCATCAGCAGGGGGACGATTCAGTGGGTTTTCAGCTAAAGCAGGTCAAGGCAGATCTTGACTCTATATGTCTCCAACAAACCAAAATAGCATTGCTCTGAGACAATGATACTATGAGGTGAGCACCTGGGTCTCCAGACTGCTGGCATACCAGTTATGCAAACAGCAAAAATCAGCTACTATCCCTGCCCTTCATCACCCTATTACAGGGACAAGACAGATAAAGCTGCATGAATCCTGTAACATGGTATCCTGTGATATGGGGTACTAGCAAGTGGTCCCCTGCCGAAATGGTGACCCACTTTCAGCTAGTGCCTCAACGGTTGAGGTGTGGGGTGAAGCTGACCGGATGGGGATTGTCATAAGGTGACAGGATATCACGCGGACATATGCGGCGTGGTGGGGAGAGAAGCCCGGCGGACATGGGGTGGGAGGGTATGAGGGGTGATGCCACGGGGTCCCAGCCAGCTGGCGTGGTGGGATAGGTGCTGGCTTGGGGTGGTGGGGATACAGGGTTGGGACGGATGCAAGTGGTTTTGTTGTGCCCGGCCCGAGACAATGTTTCCCCGACATGCACCCCAGTTGAAAATCCTAAACGGGGGTGAGGCTGGCCCCATAAAACAAAAAGAATGTTTTTCTCGCGGGTTTACTTTTCGGTGTGATCCCACGCCATACAAATTGAATTTCAGCTGTGAGAGTTGCCATAAGGGCATTCAGCATGCCGAATTTGCCCTTATGATATGGAACCCTGTCCTGTACTTATTATCACGTGGTATGCGGAGCAGTACTAGGTTAAGATCATGAATGTTACAACAGTGTGGTCAGAAACCGCGACTGCAAAATGGCACTCTCAATAACACCTCCCGGAGCAAAATAGCAACCGCAACAACAACGCCAATGGTAGTGATCCACAAACACACCAACTGCTACCATGGCTATCCAAAAGTACAGTAATTTGAGTTTTTGCAGGGGGCTTCACCCACCCAACCCCATCATGGGGGTCTTTGCCTCCTCAGACCACCAGATCTAAATAAAATCACCTTCCAGGAGGGGGGAGACAATTCGGGGAGAGGGAATCCTTGGGGTGGGGAGGTGGAATCCTTTACAGAACTGAACAAGAAAAAAAAACACATGTCCCAGAATTGGGACCTGAACCCCAGTCCAGGAACCCTCCACTGACCTCCACTGCCCATGCACCGCCCTCACACCACAGGAGCTGCTTGGCAGTGCACCCCGCAGCAGACCCTTTCCCCTGTTCCCCCCTATGGCCAGCAGCTACAAGGATAATGCTAATGTTGCCTGCTCTATGCTATCCCTGTAGCTGTTTTAAACTACGCTATTTTGACAGCGTGGTTTTGCCAGTGCTATTATTGATTCTCTATTTTAACCTAGTATGCACTGGAGCAGGTACCTTCTAGTGAGGAGATCTCTGCATATCTGGCATCACTCACATTCCCATCTCTGTCCCAAGACCAGGGTGAACAGCTTCTATTCCCAATAACCACTGAGGAATTGGATATAGTTATTAGACACTCTAAAACAATGAAGACTCCTGGCCCAGATGGCTTTGGGGCAGAATTTTACAAACACACTAGAGAGCAAATCTCCCCTGTCTTGCTCCAGGCCACGACTTCTGTACTTACAGGATACTCACCCCCACCAACATGGTCTTTTGTAGCTATATCCATGATTTTAAAACCCGATAAGAATCCCCTGCTCTGTCTCTCACACTGCCCAATATTGGTCCTTAATTCCCATTATAAATTTTTTATGGCTATCTTGGCTTATCGGCTAGACAGCCTACTTCCCTCACTCACTGGACTGAAACAAACGGGTTTTGTCCACTGTAGGGTGGCAGCTGTATAATACAAGACAAACCCTACATACAGTACAAAAAATGCAACAGTCAGCTACCCGCTCTGCCATACTCAGCTTCGACATTGAGAAGACATTTGGCCAGGTCTCCTAGCAGTTTCTATACTCGATGCTGGAGCAACTAGGTTTCCAAATTCCTTTCATACATTTACTTCAGCATGTTTATCACTCATATTTCAAAGTAAATGTCCACCATCCAAAAGATTTCCCACTCAGATGGAGTACCCATCAGGGATGCCCATTATCCTCTGTTATTCGCTCTATACATTGAGCCCTTGGCACAGGCCATAAGAAAAGCCACTGCTTTTCAGGGTATACAGATAGGAGGAGAGGAACACCGTACAGCTTTATATGTGGAGACTGTCCTGCATTACCTTAACCACCCAAAAACTTCCTTCCTTAAAGTATCTGAGATCCTTCAAAGATTTGGCCAGATGTCAGGCTATAAGCTTAAAGGAAAACTGCACCTTCATATCTTCTAAATGTCATTTGCTTCCATGTCAACAGACAACTCTTTTCATGTAGCTGTTAAAGATGTATGCAACTGCTTCAATTAGTTTTCACACTTCATACTAGGCCCTGTCACTCTCATGGGAGGGTCCATTTTGTGATTGTTGAAATCTCATTGTTCCTGAGAGCTGCATTAGCATATGAGAATGTGATGTGTAATCAACCTTTAAACTCCCCAGTATGCCTGCCTGCTTAAGTAGTTTTAAAAGAACCAAGCTGCAAGAAGGTGTGAAATACCACATTTATATTCAGTGAGTTTTACAAGCTATCTGAATTGTAATGCAGGTTTTCTCCCTTTAAACTCCATTCGGTTTATAAGTTTCCAGAGAGTTTTTGCAGGGTATCTGTTATTTTAGCATAGAGATACATGATATAAATGGTTGATCTGACATCATGTTCTCATATGCTAATGCAACTCTCAGGGACAATGAGATTTCAACAACCATGAAATGGACCCTCCTAGGACAGTGACAGGGCCTAGTATGAAGTGTGAAAACTAACTGAAGCAGTTGCATACATCTTTAACAGTTACATGAAAAGAGTTGTCTGTTGACATGGAAACAAATAACATTTAGAAAATATGAGGGTGCAGTTTTCCTTTAACACAACCAAGACAGAGCCTCTAGCATTTAACTTCTTGCCATCTCAGCATCTCAGGAAGACTTTCCCTTTCACTGGGACCTACATAAGCTGAATATTTAGGAATACACATTTCATAACGCTTGAAGTATGCCTCTGCAACAACCTACACACCTTTCTCAGCTGACCCAAGACCTTTTGACATGGAACACTCTCTCCCTTTGTCTGTCTCAATGTATTGAGGTCACAAGGATGGTCACCCTCCCAATGGCACTCTACCTGTTGCAGAATATCCCACTTCATCTCCCTCAGTCCACCTTTAGGAAATGGAATTGGGAGGCACCATATTATATCTGGGCAGGACAGAGACCACGCATTAAAATGTGGATCCTTTTCCTCCCCAGAACTTGGGAGATCTGGTCTTACCACATCTCAAGCTATATTTTTGGTCATCTGTTATGTTATATTCTCTATCGGCACTTAGGAGGTTTGCCTTTCATCTGAGTAAGACTTGAAAGGAAGATATTTCCCAATCAAATGTTCATTAAAGCCCTATATCACAACAAAGGCCCTTCCTACTTCATAGTTACACTTAATTCCTGGCTTGCAATCCAGAAAAAAAAACCTTGCGCTGTATCTGTTATTTTGTTCTTTCACCCTGCTAGAAAAATTCCAGCCTGCCTTGATTAACCCATCATTTTGCAACTGGGATCACTAGTCCTGCCAATATATCTCTTAGTTAATGTCTGGTTCCACCATTAAATACTTCACATAACTTCAGGAGGCATGTAGCCTTTGTCCTGTAGAGTTATATATTATCTGCAGCTCAGGCACTACATTCTGTCACTCCCAATGTGTACTTCTGCCTCAAATACCTATCCACCTATAGTTCAATTCTTAATTACCTTCTCTGGAACAGGGGCCATGACTCACTTGATCTCCCAGCTATACTGTTCCCATGTAGATTCTTCTAGTGACACTACAATAGACCTAGCCCTAAAATGGGAAGAGTAACTCATTATCTCACTACCAGACCTCACAGGGGACAAAGTGTGTCAGAACTCATCCAGAGTCGCTAGCTCACACCAGTGGTGGGAATGCGCTTGGAAAAATTTAATATGGTTGTTCTGTACACTGGTCACCACTACCTACTGACTCATGGCTCCTCCTGCTGGTGACTCTGTGGTGAGCCCTCTGCTCACTATAGGCACATCGTATGGGCTTGCCTGCTGCTAACTCATTTTCTCAGGGAGTTTGAGAGTGAACTACAGTCACTATATGCTAGACCAGTGTTTTTCTCCACAGAAGTGTTTCTCCTACTCCAGCTCCCTAGGGAGAGGTACCCTTGGAGAGTCCTGATAACAGTGGCAAACAAAAAACCTCACCAGACTATGGCTCACTCCAAATATCCCGAGTATTGCCGATGGTGGGACATGGTTAATCAGATATACCATATGAAAATGATTACACATTCCTTAAATGACAGAGGTGAGCTTTGCTCTTCCAGATGGACTGGTTGGCTCCATCATATTATGAGCAAAGATGAGAATTTTGTCTGATATCGACACTTGTGGGGAAAGTAAGATAACAGATGCTAGAGAGTAGGGGCTAGAGACTGGTCTTCTTCTCTGTGTTCCCCTGCAATAGTGCAATCCCTGATAAAACTAAACTATGTTTTTGGGCTCATTCTTTTTGTTTATTATTAATTCTAGTTGTTCTCCTGGAGGAGGCTGGGGATACACCCCTGAATCTGCCAGTGTGCCCCTTTTTAAGTTTTCCTCTGTGCTTTGTTGGCTCTGGGGACCTACTGGTGGAATCCAGGAAACCATATCTCCCCCCCACCCGTGAGGCTGCCCCAACCCCAAAGGGAAGAACTGAGATGCTAATCCGTTCCCTCTGGCATCCCCCAGAGTGGGCTAGATGTGGTGCTTGTAAGGACCCTGGCATCCTTGTGTGGCAGCTTCAGGGGTTTTCTGCTTCAGTTACCCCTGGAGACATGGACATGCAATGATGTCAGCAGGGGGCTCGCACACTCCTGCATCTGCCCTATAGATGACTGCCGGTGTCTCCTTCCATCTGCATGGTCCCTGGTTGGTACTGTACTCCCTCTTCTTTTGTTTGTACCAGAGAATGTTAATACTTTACTTACTTACCCACCCCCTTTGCATATTATGTGCCTCTTTTTTGTGTACGTGAGATTCTTGAAGTAGAGCCATATCCATCTTTTTTTTTAGATAATATAAAATTCCATGACATTTTACTGGGTAGTTACTTCCATTATTATTCCATGAAATTATGCAAATTGGACTACCCATGTTATGTTATTGTAAAACGTCAATGACAGAAGTGCCTAAATTCTTCCTATTATCAAAACTGAAACTATGTCTACTGTTATACATGCTCCCTGTTCCTTCTTATTTTCCATCATAAATTCTGTTATAAACATGGAAACCACGCTGTTGCATAAATTGCTCATCACCCGCCCTCCACTCCCACCCCATTGGTGGTGCATAGGAACCCTCCCTGCACCTTGAAACCCTTACCTGAAAATGGACCTTTCTATTGCCCCCTGTATCAGAGAAAAATTGCTTGTCATATTTATTGTCAAATACAATGCTATTGGTGAATGGTTAGCATTAAATAATTAGGATTCTTAAGAAAGCAAGGCAAAATGGAAGGGAGGGAGGGAGGAAAGAGAAGGAAAGAAGATTACAGTCTATTACTCCAGTATTTATCTACTCAAATTAACCCATTGTTCTGGAAAATAATGTGGGTGATCTGTATTTTAGGTCAGAGTATGCGTCTTCTGAGACGATGAAATATAAAATTTGACCATTTAATTTACTTTAAGCCTACCCGGAAATACCACTGTGGCCTTAATTTTTCCTGCTCATAGTATTTGTTGAATCCTGTTGCTTGTTTTTGTTGCTACCACAGTTGAAAAAAACTTGCTCGAAGCTTATTTGTTGCTTTTTATATGTGACACTTTTTTTTGATAGTCTGCTTCAGAATAGTTTCCTTATCTTCACTTTTTAAAAGCTTAAGCACGATTGTTTTGTCTCCATCTTGCCCTCTTGGGCACATATGATATATTCTGCCTATGTCCATCTTGTTGGAGTCTTCACTGAGAAGTTTAGTTAAGGTTCCGTGGATGATTATTCTTAAAGATTTTTGCTCTTCCCATTTTTGTGGAATTCCGTACATGTAGATGTTTCCTTCTTGCACGATTTTCTTCCTCATCCTAGTTTCACTTTAGTTGTGTAATTATTGAATGCACCTACTGTAGGTCCTTTTCTATAGGTGTTACTTTATCTTCTAGATCAGAATGTCTCTGCTCTTGGTCTGTTACACGTTGAATCTCTTTATCAAGATTTAGTTCTAGATTGGTCATTGCACTTTGTAGTGATTTTATAGAAGCAGGCAAAGCTTCACGTTTGGATAAAGAGTTTTGTATTCCTTGCATATTAAGTAGAAGCGCCTGATCCCATAAAGGGGGTTCTTTGAGACCTTCTTTTGTCATTGTACCTCCAGGTACTTCAGTTGTAGGTGTTTCATTACTAAATTATCAGGCTGCAGCGGTACATTAGAGGATCTTTCTGGCCTAGCAACTTTTGGAGATTGGGTCTGTTTTTTTTTTGGCTTTCGTTTCTAGTGTTTTCAATTATTATTTTTTTTTCTTCAATCTTTTCTAATGTAATTTTAACAGTTGTTCTACTTGGGATAACAAATGAAATACCCCTTCTTCTGATTGTTTAGCCGCCATAGTTTGTCTAGCAGACATCTCCAAGTTTTTGCTGAGGCCAGGAAAGTTCACTTATCCTAATACTGGTTTTGAAATTTAAAACTGCGTAGTTTTCACTTTAGCTCTTGTGATTCTTTTATAAAATTTTCTAATTTAGAGTCCATTGGCCTAATACTGGATTAATTTCTTTCAGAAGACTGCTCCCCAGTTGCATAGGTTTGGTTCTCAGCCACGCTGCAAACTTTAGAGGATTTGTTATAATTATGTTTGATTATTGTTTTAAAGACAGGCAACTTTTTTTCTTTTGAGGAGCTAAATTCACTTCTTGTGCCTGCGTGGATAACAAGTGTTTTAAATATTTTGACAAAGCAATTAAAGGATTAAGGTTCAGTCCCCGTCTCTCTCTTCCTTTCCCTACCTCTCTCCCCAGGCCGAGTTTGTGCTCTGCTGAATAATTAAGCCGACTCAGTCACAACCGTTCTTGTCGATTAATCAAGATTTTATGTGGCAGGCTTGTTGGCTTTACAAGGTTGAAGCAATAGTTTAATCACTCCCTGCAGGAAGTATAATATTTGAATAAGCAGATTTACTGAATCGGAGCCATAATCTCACCAGTTACTCAACAGCAAAATGAATTAAAAGGCAAGCTAGCTGGAAAAACAGAAGTGAAAGCAGGCTCAGAATGCAGATTTCAATTCTCTCCTTTCTCTTTTCCTTTTTTTTCTGCCTCCCCTCTCCTTCTCACCTTCCCCACCTACATTTAAGTATACCCCCGCTATACAATCTTAGTTTGCTTCACTAGTGACCATAGTGTATTTTCAATTATGGTGGTATTTAAAAGCATGTATTTATATTTGGCAGTATGGAATTTTACTTACGTCTCTTTCAGTATTCCCAGTTGTGTAATTAGTCAGATTACAGTTATAACGGTGGCTTTTGGCAAGTTGAAATTCTCCAGTCTTAGCTCTGCTATTAGCTGTTTGCAGGTTATGGATTGAGGGAGCTCTCTTTGGTACTTGTTAGTGGAAAATGCTTTTGTGGCTAGCAGCTTCAGCCTGTAAGATCCAGGTCTCAAAATCTCCACTGGCATCTTTTTAAATGCTGAAAAATGGTGGCCCACTCCGAGGAGAAACTTATATTGGCTTCGGACTGAAGGTAACCTGTGACAGGTAATATATAAAGCAAGGTTTCATTTGTTCATTCGCTTTTAAAGTTTTGTACTTTAAGCACAATACAGTCCAGAAACAAATTATTGCCAGACAATGGGAGAAAGCTCAGTCGCCGAGCAGGGGGTGCCGTTCGCATGTCTGTCAGAATACCATGATGTCACCCTCCCACTGCATGTACTACCATCTGTCTCTCTATCTGTCTGTCTGTCTGTCTACCTATCTATAAAATGACACGTACTCCAATAAGGCAATTCATCTTGGGAACTATATGCAAATCACCATGAAAGAATTTGGACTCAGTCTGCTTCAAGCAGGCATGTTTGGTGTCAAATTTCCTCTCACACAATCTGCAAAGGCTAAAAACAGAAAATGACATGTGTTTCGTCCTTCTCAGGACTCATCAATGTGTGTCATCTGTATCTTAATTCACTGGATGGAGAAACCAGTCCTATAATGATGTTATGGGTTTGAGTCATGGTGAACCCAAATTAGGAAAGCAGAACTGTCTAAATTCTTTCTTAGTGATTTACATATACGTCCCACAATGCTTTGCTTACTGGAGAATATGCTATTTGGCATTTCTTTGTAACCTGATTTTATTGCCAATGCCAGTGTCTTACTACATGTTTGCCGAGGTTTTTTTGTGATAGATAGGTAGATAGATAGATTGATTGATAGATAGATAGATAGACTGCTACACACCCAGAACATCTGCTATTGATCAAATGGGCATGAATATTGTTGATTTGAACAGCTTGTCCAAAGTAGGCTCTTTGGTAGGAGATCAAAATTTTCTGACCATATTCCAGTTATTGAATAATAATATATTTTCATAAAAAAATAGAAGCAGTGAACCACTATATAATTTTATGTCATATAATATAGCTAGTATCTCAGTAACATTTTCTGATCTTGAATGGATCACTTACATTAAACACATTTTTAGTGATCTGTATACAAGGAACATGGACACATAATGATATCAAGCTTAATGCCTATGAAGCATTTATTCTCCCTGCAGTTAAACTAAATAAGTATGGGAGAAATGGTGGAGGTTTAGTAATGTTTGTCAAGATTACACCAGGCATAACGGTGATAGATAAGCTCCTAATAAAACATGTCTGTGTTATAATAGTGTTGAAATGGAATGCAAAGGTCTTTATTCTGACAAATGTTTACTTGCTGTACCACCAAAACATACAACACTGTATGATGAGCACAGCTGGTTTCAGTTAAACAGAAACATTCAGGAGATGATTTCTTAATATCCATCTGCTTGTGTGTTATTAAAAAGAGATTTTAATGCAAGAACTGCTGACCATGATAATATAGGTGTATTGGAATCATATATGGGTGATATTAATGTCCCACATAGAAAGAGTAAAACTCTTATTAGGAACTACCCTGGAAATAAACAGATGGAGATCATCACAGAAAATTATTTTTTGGTCCTTAATGGAAGATTATCAGGTGACCTAGAACACAGTACAATGTATTTTGGCCCTAATGGTCAAAATGCAATAGATTATATAAATTGCAGCTCAGAAAATATGCATCTCTTTTGCAAATTGAAAATAGAGATGAGATCAGAAGGTGACGATGGTGTTCTACAATTAAAGATTTTCACTGAGTTATGTTCATTGAATCTGGCAGTAACCCCTCAATAATCCTCATTAATACTTTGGGGAAATAACAGGTTGAAAATGAAAGGGTTGGTCCTTAGTAAGATCAGTACTGTTTTGTATAATGAAGAAATCAGTAACAAACTACTTTCAGTTGTGCATATTCATGACCCATAGCTCTGTTTTGAAATATTTAAATATGTATACAACCATATTCATCAATACTTTATGTCAAAAGAACAGCAGTCAGTACACAGCCTCACACATGGCTTAATCAGACCTGTAAGTTGACTAAGAAGCAACTATCATATTATATTACATGGGTAAAGAAAAAACCTTCTAGAGGAAAACTGTATTACGCTAATTAAAGATGCACCACTGATGCACCAATACTCCAGAGACCCAAACTCTAATATTTTTTGCTTTTGCTGCTTGGGGAAATGGGAGTAGGGAGTTATGGTTGGAAATCCTAATGCCACATTTCCCTACTTTTGTGATGTTAAGGTATCCTAACTGGTGCATTAACAAAGTTTTTGCAAAGAACGTTCTTTCTTTTTGATATAGTGGAATCATATCCTCATTCACGCAGGTTCCTTTGGGACCTGATGCCCTGTATCAAGGGAAGACTCCATCCGCCTACAGAAATGCAGCGCCCTTGTGGGCTGTGCACTTCAGTGAAGTGATAAATGTGAAGAATTTGGGTCTATGTGATAACGGCAATCACAAGAAAGGCGATCGCCGCTAGGGCAAATGTAATCAGCAAAAATCCTTTTCACCAATGTACACACCCGGCACATGGCAAAAGGGCGCTGGGAACTTGATTTTTTTGTTCATGTGGGGGCTGTGCCCCTGCACCTGGGGAATTCAGCCCACACCCTCCTACTAAATTCTCAACTCCAGGGGTGCATGTCGGGGGAATAAAAAAAAATTACGCAGACCAGCGCAAAAATCCTGACGCGCCAGCACCGAACCCGGTACCCTCCCAACCATAGCCTACCACAAACCCACCATGCCACATGGCCAGCTCAGCAACCCACCATTGTGCTACACCTCACAAACCCTCCCTTCCCTTCCACCCGTCACACAGCGTGCTCGCTCCCCCTGCACGTGTATACATATAGCAATAGGATGTCACTATACCCACATTTGCCCCCCAATCCACTAGCCCTGAGAACAGGTGCCACTATTGAGTCATCCTTTTTGTAAGCGCTCAATAGCGGTCACCCTTCTCACGGGATACCGATGAATTCATGGGGTTGCCTAGTGGGCTGCAGAAGCGCAGAGCCTTGTGGTCCTTGCAGTTCTATGTGGCTGCAGATACAGATACACAGGGCAAAGAGTGCATCTGTCAGCCAATGCACAGAGCCCTCTGCCACCCAGGGGTGCAGTGGTCAAGGGCCCTATGCCCAGAAGACAGGTGCTTTTATTATATGGTACCAGGCCCATATGGACAACCTTGCACCTTTCATACCCTCACTGGAGAGGGTGTTGCATAACAGCACCATCCCCCACCCTCACCCCATCAAGCTGAGTCACTGAGTTCACCCCACAACTGAGCTCACCAGCATGGGATCACAAAGCATACCCGTTGGGGGTCAAGAGTGGCACTATACACAATGTTTGTTAACAATTATATATTTTTTTTCAGTTTGACTCCAAATTTTCAAGATACTCGTTTTATGATTTTCCTTATAAACACAACATGTACCATTTATAATATACTGCCCGAAATGTCATTTCACACCAGAAGTGCAAAAACACATCTCATCCAGGATTAAAAAAATGACACATCATGTTTATGGGGTGGTGTGGAAAAATGTCTATGTTGAAAGTTTGGAGTCAAACTAGAAAAACTTAATAACGTTATAAGTGAACATTGAAATACTGCAATGGTCAGTCATAACATGGGCATTTTACCATATTTGTACACCAAATTGTCAGCATAGCTTTTTTATTACCCCACCTCATGAACCTGGTGGTGAAAATGTTCAAATCCCTGCCGAAACATCATTCTGCACCACAGGTGCAAAAACACATTTTGGCCAGGATTTGAAAAATGACAGCTGTCACATTCATGAGGTAGTGTAAAAAAATGGCTACACTGAAAACTTGGTGTCAAAATATTTAAAATTACCAAAGTTACAATCGAGCGTTGTAAAATTTCAATGCATGCACATGGCTTTACTACTTTTACATATTTTGACCCCAAATTTTCAACAAATCCTTCTTCTTATGACCCCACCTCATGATCAAGATGGTAAAAATGTTCAAATCCCACCCAAAAGGTGATTTTGCCAAGTGACTGCAAAATCGCCTTTTGGGCTTGATTTGTGTAATTCCACCACCACTGGTCATGAAGTGAGGTCCCAAAAGGGTCATGTTGAAAATTTGGAGTCAAAATATGCAAAATTGGCAAAATTATGCAGCAAAGTTCAAAACCCCATTGAAATACATTGATCTGCACTTACTTTAGTTTCTTATATTGCAGTCAGCGGTTCCAGCACCAAGACATATCTTTGATAGGAGAGTGGATCTTCATCCTGTTCTCTGTTCAGGTGAGTGAGGGTGTGTGGGGATGTACTGGGGGTGTGGGGTGATGAGTGCAATGTGGGAGGTGGGGTGGGGTCAGATTGACAAGGGACTGGTTTCTTTTTTGCAGGTTGAAAAAAAAACATTGGGGGATGGTTTTCTTTATTGCAGACTGGGACAGCAATCAGAGGGTGGTGGATGCCACTAGACACCAAGGAAAAAGAAATACTTTACAGGGATGGCAATTGGAGGGTGTGGGTGGAACTAGACACCATGGAAAGAGAAATAAATTATGGTGATGGCTATCAGAGAGTGGGGTTTGCCACTAGACACCAGAAACAAAATACATAAGAGCGGCAATCAGACAGTGGGGGGTATCACTAGACTCAGGAAAGATAATACAGATATTGATGGCGAATGGCAAATGGGGGTGCCACTGGACACCTGTGAAACATAATACATAAGGGGATGGCGATCGGGGTGTGTGGGGTACCATTAGACACCAGGGAAACATTATATAAGTAATAGGAGAGTGATTGGAGGGTGGGGGTGCCACTAGAGACCAGGGAAGCCTTATGTAAATACAGGACCAGTGATGGGAGGATGGGGGTTGTCACAAGACATCAGGGAAACATAATATAAATAGGGGGACAGCAATTAGAGAGTGGGGGTGCCATTAGACATCATGGAAACATAAATACGGGGATGGCAATTGGAAGGTGGGGTGTGCCACTAAACAAGCAGTCCAACAAAAAGCAGTGCTCACAGCAAAGCTAGGTGCATGGCAAAAAGATTCAGCAGTTCATCAGAAGAAAACACAGCACTCCTGATATCAGTAATAAGATATTTTTACTTCAAAGCATGAAATACACATTTAATGCCTTTCAGTTCACTATTGCTTACCTGTCTTCCACCTCTTCCCCTCTGAAATCTCCCCACCTTTCCCAGCCACCCCCACCCCTCTACTACTTTTGTAATCCACTCTGCTCTGCTTCCCTCTTAACTGCTACATCTTGAAGTCCTGCTACGCTGCACTAATCTCACAGCTCCTCCCTTCTCACATACCTCCAAAAGGTGCAAATATCCTCCACACCTGTCCCTCTTCCTACTCCTTGTGTTGCTCTCCAGAGATGTCCAACCCAACCCTGGCCCTCCCTCAGTCCCCTTCACCTCTGCACATACTCACCCAGGCACTCCCCCAACTCTACTCCCATACTCCTGCCCAAGGGACTCCGCATATATCACCTTAACACCAGAAGCCTCCTCCCCAAAATGGATGCTCTAAAAATATGGACTACCCAGCATCCCTCCGACATACTCTGTGTCACCGAATCCTGGCTATCTGCCAGAGTCCCTGACTCTGCCCTCTCCATCCCAGACTTCAATCTTCACCTCAAAGATCGCGGCAAGCGTGGTGGGGGAGTAGCCTTATACACTAGACAGTCCCTCTCCTGCTCCATCACATTCAAAGAATCCTGTCCCTCCTTCCATGAACTTTTCATTGCCCTCCTAACCCTCCCTTCCTTGTCCTCACTCTACATTGCCACTCTCTACACTCCTCCTAATATTTCACTTGATTCCATAGTCACTATCATCTCTTCTATCTCCTCTCGCACAGCCAATGGAGAACTTGTACTTCTAGGTGATTTTAACCTAAACTGGCTCTCTCCCTCCTCCAAACTCACCCTCCTCAAGATCGAGGCTTTAAACCTCACTCAGTTGATCCTACAACTTACCTGCTTAAACCCTCATTCTCAGCACCACTCCCTGCTTGACTGGGTGCTATCTTCCCACCCACACCACATTGCTGCAGCAGGCATCCTTTCAGATGCTCTCAGTGATCATTGAAACATAGAAACATAGACTTTGACTGCAGATAAGGACTGCTTGGCCCATCTAGTCTGCCCATTTCCCTACCTACAGGATAGGCCGCAGAGCCTAGTTAACCAACAGCCTATTTCTTCCTACCCCCCACAAGAATTGCCTTATGTCTGTCCCATGCATTCTTGATTCTCCCACAGTTTTAGACCCCACAACCTCCTCAGGAAGACTGCTCCATGCATCCACTACCCTCTCTGTGAAATAATACTTCCTCACATTGCCACTGTACTGCCCTCCTTCTATCTTTAAATTGTGTCCCCTTGTTCTTGCATGTCTCTTTTTCTGAAAGATGCTACCCTCTTGGACTTTGTTGATTCCACGGAGGTACTCAAAAGTTTCTATCATGTCCCCCCTCTCCCTTCTTTCCTCAAGGGTATACATATTAAGCTCCTTTAGTCTCTCCTCATACAGCTTCTCTTGCAGACCCTGCACCATTTTAGTTGCCCTCCTCTGGACTGCCTCTATCCTGTCTATGTCCTTGTGGAGATGGGGTCTCCAGAACTGGCGCAGTACTCCAGATGGGGTCTCACCAACTGTCTGTACAGAGGGATAACAATTTCCTGTTTTCTGCTGCTGATGCCTCTCCCTATGCATCCCAGTATATCCCCAGCCCTCCCTACTGCCTTCTCACATTGCTTGCTAACCTTAAGGTCATCTGATATGAGTTACCCAGGTCCCATTCCTTTTTTGTTGTTGTTACTACCTCCCCCCATTGTGTATTCTTCCCCTGGGTTCTTGTTTCCCAGGTGCATTATTTTGCACTTCTTTGCACTGAATCCTAGCTGCCTTACTTCTGACCATTCCTCCAACCTTGCCAAGTCCCTTCTCACCCTTTACACGCCTCCTTGTGTATCAACCCTGTTGCAGATCATTGTGTCATCTGCAAAAAGGCATACTTTCCTTCAGTCCTCTGCAATGTCACTGATGAAGACATTAAAAGGACTGGACCAATACTGAACCTGCAGTACCCACTAGTAACCCCTCTTTCTTCAGAGTGGACTCCATTTACAATTACCTTCTGTGTCCTGTTGTGCAGCCAATGTTTTACCCAGGCTACCACCCTGGGACCCACTCCCAGGCTGGTTAATTTGACTATTAATCTTTTGTGTGGGACTGTATCAAATGCCTTGCTAAAGTCTAGGTAGGCCATGTCCACAGCCCCTCCCTGGTCTACTACTTTGGTCACCCAGTCAAAGAAATCTATTAGATTCATCTGACATGACCTTCCCGCTGTGAACCCATGCTGCCTTGGGTCCTGTGCCCCACTGGCCTCTAGGTACTCAACTATTCTTTCCTTCAGAAGTGACTCCATCACTTTCCCTACCACAGAGGTCAGACTGACAGGTCTGTAGTTTCCTGCCTCTGTCTTGGTCCCGCTTTGTGAAGAATCACATCCACCTTCCTCCAGTCCTCAGGTACCACAACATCCTCCCATGATTTATTAAAAAGAGTAGCCAGTGGTTTCACTAGTTCCTCCTTTAATTCTTTTAGAATTCTGGGGTGAATTCCATCAGGACCCATTGCTTCGTCCACCTTCAGTTTTAGGAGTTCTTGCAGAACCCTTTCTTCTGTGAAAGGACTGGGATCGACCCCCCCTATCAAGAGTGCTTCTGTTAATTGGATTAGGCGCTTCCCCCCCTCTTTTGTGAATAATGAGCAGAAATATTCATTCAGTATCCCTGCTTTTTCACTGTCCCCCTCTGCCCACCCACCGTTCATTCTATTCAGCCTCACTATCCCTCCTTTGTCTTTCTATGCTGCTGATGTACCTATAAAGGTTTTATCCCTTCTTAACTGAGTTGGCTATCTTTTCCTCAGTTTGGGCCTTTGCTCTTCTGACTTCCCTCCTGCTTCCTTCTGCCTTAACTGGTACAGCTCTCTGTCTTGCTCCTTCTGTGTTTCCTTATACTTCCGAATGCTATCTTTTCTTCTTGACTTTCACAGCCACCTCTTTTGAGAACCATAGTGGCTTTTCTTTCATTTGATTTGTTTATTGCTTCACACAAAGGCTTGTTGCCTCTGTGATGGCGTTTGATGATTCCCATTGTTGCTCCACACCTCCTTCTAGCCTGTTTGCTAGTGCTTCTCTGAGGCACTCTCCCTCTTGCCAAAGTCAACCCTCCTGAAGTCCAGTACCCTCACTTTATGCGGCTTGACTCTGTAGCTAGGTTTAAGTAAACCACACTGTTTGATGGTCACTTGTTCCCAGATGGCAACCCACTTCTAGATCTGAGATCCTCTCACTGCCCCGTTTGAGAGTACAAGGTCAAGATTGCTCCCTCATGAGTGAGTTCTGAAACTAGCTGTCTGAGGCCTGCCACCTGTAGGGCATCAAGAATGGCCCTGCTCTTGGATATGGCTGCAGCAAATGTGCTTCAGTTAACATCTGGCATATTCAGGTCTCCCAGCAACAGTATCTCCCCTTTCTCTGCCATTCTAAGAATGCCTTCTATCATATCCTTGTCCATTCCCTCCTCCTGACATGGGGGTCTGTACACAACCCCTGTGCGGATTGTGGTGCCCTTTCCAGTCTCCAAGGTAACCCACAGTGCCTCCCCTCCTCCCTGTTTACTCTTTTGTTCAGTTGCTTTTATCCCTTCCTTTAAATAGAGAGCTACTCCTCCCCCTCTTCTCCCCTGCCTGTCTCTCCTGTAGGTTATGTACCCAGGTATGTTAACATCCCAGTCATGGTTCTCTGTGTACCATGTTTCTGTGACTGCTATGATATCCAGGCATCCCTCTTCCATCAAGGCCACCAGCTCAGGGAGCTTGTTGCCCAGACTGCGGGCATTGGTACTCATTACCCTCCATTTCCTGATGGCCTTACTCCTTTTTGCCCCATCCCTGTCCTTCTTGCCTTTGTCACTTTCTCCATTTACCCCTGCCCTTCTCCCTATCGACACCTCTATGTTGGTGTTTGCCGCACTTACTACTGTGATTTCTTTGGGGCTAGGATTTCCCTGCTCCTTTCCAGTGCCTCCCCCCTTGGCTAGTTTAAATTCTTGCCAATGAAGCATTTAAACCTAACACCTAGGATCCTGGTTCCTCTCCTGGACAGATGCAGCCCATCATGCCAGTATAGGCTTGCATCACTCCAGGTGGAGCTCCAGTCCCCAATGAAGCCAAATCCCTGGGCTCCACCAGTTTTTCAACCACTGATTGAATCCATGGTGTGGAACACCCTAGCCTCTCCTGTGCCATAGATGGGCAGCACCTCTGAGAAGGTTACCGTGCGTGCTACTTGTCTGAGGCCCCTCCCCAATTCCACAAACTCTTCCTGCACTTCTCTAATCCCTTTCTTAGCCAGGTCATTTGTCCCTAGGTGGACAATGACATCCAGCTCCCTTCCTTATTCAGCTGCTCCAGCAATCCTGAGGATTCGCTCCCTGTCCCTCCAAGCCATGGCGCAAGGCAAGCACCTTACCTCCCTCTCCCCTTCCTCCCCCAGTTCTACCTTCCTAACAATGGAGTCCCCCACCAGGAGTTGTTTCCTTCCCTGCAGTGTCCCCTGCCACCCTCCTGTGGGTCTCCTTTGTGGAGGTTCCCAACATCCTCCTTGGTCTCCATTGGGGTGCCTCCATAGAGAACCACACTTTGCCAGAATGGCACAGGGTGTGGAGAGGTACAACTGGAGGATGCCTCTGTTCCACACCCTCACCCTCCTGAGCCCACTGTGGTCCAACCGCTCCTCTTTCTTGGCAACCTCTGAGGCAGCGGCAGTGGCACTGGTGGTCCCAGGATGGAAGGGAGGTCCCACAAATCCTGGCCGACTCAGCCTGGAGATGAGTGACCTCCTCCCTCAGCCCAGAGAGGTGCCTGCAGATGGGACAAAACCGCATCCTCCAGAGCGTCTCCCGGAAGACTGCTGCTCCACAGCCACTGCACCACACCACTCAATCATATCTTATTTCTGGCCCCTTAACTGTTTGCAATCCTTACTCTTTCCTCTGTTTTTTTCTCTCTCCTTACTTTCTGCCTGTGTGCCCTTTAACCTCCTGATTGTCCTGTTCTGAGACAAGAATATCCTATATTTCTCAGTAGACCCCTTACTTGCTCAGAGGCAGACCTCCAGCAACTAGAGGGGGCCGGAGAGCTACTCTTGCCCTTCTAGGATGGTGGGTCTTTGGTGGCTCTGTGATCACTCACTTCCTGCTCCCAAACAGGAAGTTTCTGTTGTCATTCAAATCCTGTGCCTATAAAAGTAGAACTAGCTTTTGGTGGGATGGTGGAGGGAAGGGAAGGAGGGCAATATAGTCCCAGCAGAGAAGTCCAGTCACACAGCAGTCCTTTCTCCTGGTGTCTTCTGGCAAGCTATTAGGAGAATCTTTCTAAGGCAGTCTTTAAATATAGCTTCCTTCTAGTTAAGCCACTCCCCTACTTACTAGATCTTTCTACAAGTAATTTAAACCTCACAGCTATTAAGTCATTTCAATCACCTGAGATTTACACCTAGATAACTGTTCAGATAACCATTCAGTTCAGTTAACTCAGACAAACACACACTTTTTTTGTTTTGTTTGTTGGTTTTTTTTTACCCTAAATTAAAGGTCCAAGTACAAGAGTTCTTCTTCTTTAGTCCCAGCAGAGAAGTCCAGTCACACAACAATCCTTTCTCCTGATGTCTTCTGCCAAGCTATTAGCAGAATCTTTCTAAGGCAGTCTTTAAATGTAGCTTCCTTCTAGCTAAGTCACTCCCCCTACTTACTAGATCTTTCTACAAGTAATTTAAACCTCACAGCTATTAAGCCCTTTCAATCACCTGAGATTTACACCTAGATAACTGTTCAGATAACCATTCAGTTCAGTTAACTCAGACAAACACACACTTTTTTTTTGTTTTGTTTATTAGTTTTATTTAACCCTAAATTAAAGGTCCAAGTACAAGAGTTCATCTTCTTTAGTCCCAGCAGAGAAGTCCAGTCACACAGCAGTCCTTTCTCCTGGTGTCTTCTGCCAAACTATTGCATCACTTATTGCATATAAAAGATTCATTCCCCCATGCTACACCTAATTACATCTGGACCCTCCCCCTCCATGCTCTAAACACAGCAGCCCTACTCCAAGATCTCTCCTAGGCTGATTGGCAACCCTTCTACTCAGCCCCTGATGTTGCCTGTGCCCTATCCATCTTCTCTAGCATTTTTACCTGTATTTGGAATCACCATGCCCCCTTAAAAAAAGCTAGAGTGAAATGCCATTATCATCCCTGGATTACGTCTGAGTTGTTGGCCAAATGCCGTTACAGGGACAGAGCCTGGAAACTCTACAAGAGGTCCTTAACCCAGGCTGACCCACAAGTTTGTAGAACACTCAGGAACAACTGCACTAAATCCATCCATCACTCCAAGGCTAATAATTTCAGGTCCCACCTTCAGCAAGCACGAAACTCCCCTGCAGCATTCTGGAAAGTTTTGCACTCTCTCCTTGATCCCCCTGCTCAACAGGCCTCCCCAGTTCTCAGAATTGATAGTTCCACTATTTATGACCCCCCTCATCAGTGGCTGATGTCTTCAGCAAATTCTTTGCCACTTGTGCTCTCCCCGACAACCCCACTTCAAACCCCCCAAATTCCTCTTCCTGCCCTCCTGACACACTCGTCCCCTTGTAAGCACACATCCAAACTTGGAAGAAAGGTACAGCACTCCTATGTGGATGTAACAGTTTACTTCACATTGCACACCATTCAAAGTAGCAGCAGTACTGGCATCAATAAACAGATTCAATCCATATGGTACCATACAGTAGTCCTATTTGCGGTTCCAACATGCAAAATGCAATTTCAATTCTGCTGACTTAGCAAGGATGCCAGGTTCAACCAAACCGTTTATGTTTCTGCATCACAACTGACGCCTTCCTCAGAACAAGTGAGCACACTGAACAGGTGGGTTTAAAAACACATACCATTAAAGAGACAGTACATTACAAAGTGCATTACATGGTGCTATAGTGCGAGTGCCCAAAAGTGCTAATTAAAGTGCTATATGCTAAGTGCAAAACAGACTTGCACAAATCACAGACACCAAATAATATATAATAACATATAGAACAGGCATAGGGGAATATTTCACAAATCACAGACTAGTTACAGAATAATTTCATAAGTTAGCTTCACTTATTTTAAATTGTGCAGAGAAACATAGTCATTCAGTCCATGAAGGTTCACAGTATCTAGAGTGATTATCCAGAATGCTTCCCTAGCTAGCAATTTGTCTGCTTCATCTGTTTTTCACTTAGCATATAGCACTTTAATAAGCACTTTTGGGCACTACAGCACTGTGTAATGTACTGTCTCTTTAATGGTATGTGTTTTTAAACCCACCTGTTTAGTCTGCTCACTAGTTCTGAGGAAGGTGTCAGTTTTGACACAGAAATGTAAATGGTCTGGTTGAGCCTGGTGTCCTTGCTAAGTCCACAGAATTGAAATTGCATTTTTTTATTTATTTGTTTAACCAGGTATATCACACTAAGCTGAAAGCTTTTTGACAGAAGTGACCTGGGAGCACAAGGAGGTTAAGTGACTTGCTCAGGGTCAGATAGTATGCAAGTGGAAGCTGTGGGATTCAAACCCAGGTCTGGTCTGCTGGATATCACCAGATTTGCAGCTCAGAGCCTTAGACCACTGCGTTATACTGCCTCCTTTACATGTTGGAACTGCAAATAGGACTATGTTAGTGTAAGGATTGGATCTGTTTATTGACGCCAGTACTGCTGCAACTTTGAATGGTGAGTAATGTAAAGTAAACTGAATATATGCTACACCAACACAGGAGTGTTGTACCTTCCTTCCAAGTTTGGATGTGTGCCTACATTGATTGGTCCTGGTAATGTGCACCCTTTTTTCCTTAAATACTGGCTGCAGAAAGTGCTTGACTGAAAAAATCTTTTGAGCCATAACTAGTTTGTGTCGTTTTGTACTTCTTATACTCTTTGGGCTGAGAGTTTCGGGTATCAAGCTCCCAGTATGGCAGCAGCAGTAAACACTGATGTGCTTAGCATTCCGGATGAAGAAGGAGAACAGATTGTGTTCTTGTTAGCTCAAATTACGTAATTTTTTAAAGAGAACAGTAGACCAAGCACCTCTAACAATGATGCATATAATTTAGAGGACTTCAGAAAAAAACACGCCAGATTCCAAATGCACGCTCTTTCTCTGTCACAATACTGGCATGAAAAGAGAATACCCCAAGGTTAAATAATCCAAAATCCTCCGTCTTTTGGTTTGAAAGACAAAGAATTCATGTGTGAATGGGAGAAAGTTGTTAACAAGGGAGGTTTTGATTTAATTTTGCTAATAATAAAAAAGCAAAAAAAGAATGTGACACTATACTATCCTGAAGATGGCAGCGGTGTATGTGAGCTGCTTGAGCTGTGTTTGAGCTGTGCTCGTGTTTTCTGAGCTCTATTGTAGTTTTAAAATGTTTTAAAATCATTTTTTTATTTGTTTTACTTTGCTCGTTTTACTCGTTTTTGTTTACGTTCTGTTTGAAGTGAGTAAGCAAGTCGAGCATTATGACATCGCGGTCCCAATAGACAGCTTTTCGGCGCGGTTAAACGTTTTTTGAAAACCGCGGTTATTGAGGGGGCAGCTCCGTGATTCTCTGCGGACTTTGAGGGAGTTTAATGTCCTGGGGTACTCCCTTTTTAAATCGTAGAAATCATGGATTTTGTGGGGCAGCCCTGAACTTAGTGGATGTGGATGTCGAGTGGTGGATGTGCCTCACGGACCTGTTGTGGAGCATTGTGATTTCAGAGGGGAGTTTGGCGACTTTGGAGCCTTTCGATTCTCAGCATCATATCCTAGGTACTGTGGTCTCTGAGTTTGTGAGTGAAATTTGCCCAATGCGGCACCCAAATCAATCAAGACACCACACTGTTTTTGGATAAAAAGGGGCCGCAGCTCTTTTTACTTCAACAAAATTGCATACATTACATGGGACGCTTGGCTCCTATGAGCCTAATCAGTACATCACCCTTTTTACAGATATGCACTTTACATACATTATATCTATACATACACACACCAAGCTATACAGAAAATTGAAAACATATGTACATTACATGTCCCAACCTGTAAGACCCTTGGGCAGCCATAATTCATGTCCTGCTGAAACCCCTGCTCCTTCATCCGCTTGTCTGGGGGAACTTTTGGCCCTTTAGTCCGACCAGACCCGTTGAGGGCCATGCCTTCCGCAAGACAGTTCCCCACCCCAGAATTTTGGGGCTCCTTGCCCCTTGATGAGGAGCATGCCCGCTGAGGCCGCACTCCTCCTCCTGGAGGCTTGGATCCCAGCTTTCTGTGCACGCCTCCAGCCTGGTTGTCTTCTCTCCCGATCCCTAGAGGCATACCCGTCCTAGGGTCGTGCCTCTCGATGTGACACCCAATGCTGGCTCTTATGTCGGGAGCATCTTACACGGGATCAGCCATAATTCTGCCTTAATGCCTCTATTAGCTTTAAAAGCGCGACAGACCTCTTGCTCTGACCCCGAAGTTTTGTGGTGGGCGGGAGGGAAAAACTTTGGTGGCGGAGCTGTTCCAGGAGGCGAGATCCCTGGACAACTCCTTTTATCCAAACACCAGACCCTCCCTCTGGGGAGGTTCCATAATCAACCCCAGCAGGGCTGCTAAGTATTGACCACCTACTCAGGGGCCGCCTCCTCCTCCCGGTGGGCGGCCCTCTTAGCCCACACCCTCTTGGGTGCCGTGGGCAAATGGCCCCCCCGGTGAGAGGCCGGTGGGGCTATTGCCCAATGCGGCACCCAAATCAATCAAGACACCACACTGTTTTTGGATAAAAAGGGGCCGCAGCTCTTTTTACTTCAACAAAATTGCATACATTACATGGGACGCTTGGCTCCTATGAGCCTAATCAGTACATCACCCTTTTTACAGATATGCACTTTACATACATTATATCTATACATACACACACCAAGCTATACAGAAAATTGTAACATATGTACATTACATGTCCCAACCTGTAAGACCCCTTGGGCAGCCATAATTCATGTCCTGCTGAAACCCCTCTCCTTCATCCGCTTGTCTGGGGAACTTTTTGGCCCTTTAGTCCGACAGACCCGTTGAGGCCATGCCTCCGCAAGACAGTTCCCCCACCCCAGAATTTGGGGCTCCTTGCCCCTTGGCGAGGAGCATGCCCGTCGAGGCGCACTCCTCCTCCTGAGGCTTGGATCCCAGCGTTTCCGTAGCCGCCCTCAGCCTGGGTGTCTTCCTCTCCCGATCCCCAGAGGCATACCCGTCCTGAGGGTGCGTGCCTCTCGATGTGACACGCAATCGCAGCTCTTATGTCGGGAGCATCTTACCGGGATCAGCCATGAATTTACTGCCACTTCATACTGGGCAACCAGTATCTCCCACTAATACCCAGGGATCTTACTTTTCCCGAACAACACAGTTTCATAAAAATCATTAAATGTATTGTTCAGTATATCATTTCCATCCCGACAAATGAACCCCATCCGGCTATAATATTCCACATCAGCTTTTGTAATCGTAAAAGTGTCGGATTACTTCCACGCCCATTGAGGCCGCAAAATGGGACACCTCCCTATTCACGGACCTCCGCGCTTTATCCATAGCCCCTGCCTTCCGTTCCCATGCCAGTGCCGGCGAGGTAACATTCGGGACCATGCCAGGATGGTGTGAGGCAACAACTGTTTCAAGTGGGACAAGTCCCTCTTCATGTCCCCAATCAATCTCTTTGCCCCTAGGGTGACCAAGTCATTCCTTCCCAGGTGGATCACCAGCGCAAGCGGTGGTCGGCTAGTTAGACCCAGTGCCATGATTGTATTACACAAAGCCCCCCACCTCATCCCCCCTTTTCCTGCCCATTTTATCACTGCTCTATTTCTTGGAATAAGTAGCTGAGTTGTATAATGGCGTGCCTTCGCCCTCTTGTACGCCTCCCTCACGTGCGAATGACCCACGATCCATATTTGGGGGGTTGTCGCCAACATGCCTGTAAAACAAAAGTATAAACATGTGAGTGTTCATGAGCTTGACCTAACAATCATAACTTGTGCTGGGTTCCCCACTGTTATTTGTTGCTGTTTTTTGCTGGGGCCTTATGTAACCCTTGTACGCCTTTGAGGCCCATCTGCCAACCCCTTTTATCTGTTCCTCACTTAAACCACACCTGGCAGCTTCCGTGGCTGCCCCAATTCGGAATGAATGGGTGTTATACACGGTCGGGTTTTTTCCCGCCATCCATAAGCCTTCCGTGAAGACTGCAGCGAACTGCCGTCTTGTAACCGCTTCCCATCCCGTGCACAAACAAATGACCTGTTCCGTGGAGCGACCTGCCAGATAATCACTCATTGCCCTCCATGGGCAGATATTACCGGAGGGGCTTTAAACAGTGTAATCTTGGCCGGGGGCTGCACTGGTTGATTTTGATTTCGAGTTGAAGACACAGTCTGTCTTGCCAGATGACAAAATCGCTCCATTGGAGATTGTTGTTCTGGCTCGGAGGATGGACTGAGGTACCAACTCAGACACCCGAGCCCAAAAATGCACATGTGTATAGGGCCCTGAACAGCTTGGTTTCATAGCCAGAGCTGCACGTGACCCCAGTGCTGTCAAAGGTCGGACAATTCTGGTAGCCCAATGGGCTTCCTTCTCCTTTTTCCCCCAAATCTAGCCATGCCCTGCACCATTTCTTTGCAATGAAATTATTGGTTGGGTCGGAAACCTTCGTATTTGAAGAAATGCAATGCCTGCTAGCTGGGCGTATAGCTGCGGAGATTTTCCCAGGCCTTCTAGGTGTGGGATGTGCTCTGAACCTGCCTCTGAGCCCTGTGTAGTTCCACGCTTCCTCGTGACTACAAAATTGCTGGAAAGCTTCATAGCTACCTACATACTTCCTCCAGGTCGGGGCCACAGCAGCTGTACCAGTTGCTGCAATCTGGTTCCCTAGTCTCCAGACCGCTTCCGTATTTCTGTCGGGAACTGGTCCGCCCATGGAGCTAACTGCCTGAAGTGTTCGAGCTGAAATCGAGACAGGGCATCAGCGATAACATTTTCTTTCCCTGGCAGATGTGGGTGCCTAAAGGAGATGTTATAACGTAAGCAGCATAACACAAGACCCTCAGAACCTTCATCACATCCTCGGGTGAGATGTCTGCAATTCAATATGTCCACTACCGCCCTGTTATCTGTGTAGAACAGCACTTTTTATTTTGCCATTTTGCCCCATACCCTTACGGCTACCACGATGGGAAACAATTCCAACAGTGTGATATTCTTTGTGAGTCCCATTGACACCCTCCTGTGGCCAATATCCATAAACCATGCTCCCTGCCAGAATGCCCCAAAACCAATGCCCCCAGAAGCACCGGTTACCATGTGTAGGTCAAAATATTGGTCCACTGGTGTTTGCCAGATGGTGATACCATTGAAATCTTTCAGGAAAAGTTCCCAGACCTGTAGGTCTGCTTTTATACCCGTGTCAGTCTGATGTGGTGATATGGTTTTAAGCACCACCCGTGGCAGATGCCATCCGCCTCAGAAATGGCCTGCCTGGGCGGATGCACGGCATGCAAAATTCAAGTGGCCTATCACAGATTGCAGCTGTTGTGGGGTCACTTTCTTTCTTTCCCATTTCATCCAATATGTTGTACAACCATGTCACCTTGTCTTGAGGTAGCCGAAACCATGGCCTCGAGTCTATTTCTATGCCCAGGTATGAGAGAGGCGTCACTGGACCCTCTGTTTTTCCCGGCGAGAGGGACACCATAATAACCCGATCAGTGAGGGTGAAGCCCTGTAGCGTTCCCCACATATGGTTCCCCTTGGCCCCATAAATAGGAAATCATCCAGATAGTGGACTACATGTCTGTTTCCTGTGCATTCTTTGGTGGCCACTCTAAAAGGTTGAAAATGTTTCAAAGGCTGAGCAGCTGACTGAACATCCCATGGGCATAGCTTTGTCCACATACCGACCTCCCACTTTGAAACCTAGTAAATCCTGATCACTTCGGATGTACAGGTAACAGACGGAAGGCGGATTTGATGTCACTTTTGCCATCATTGCACCTTGTCCCAACTGTTGTATGTGGCGCAGAGCCGCATCCAACGTTGTATATTGTACTGTGCAATCCTCCGGGTTAATGATCGTGAACTGATTTTCCTTTTGGGTAAGACAGGTGATGTATGAGCCTGTACTCCCAGTTCCTTTGGGAACCAGGCCCAGTGGGGATACCCTGAGGTTTTGCACTGGGGATGGTCAAATGGTCCTGCCCTGCCTGCTTCAACCTCCTTAGCAATTTTATCACCAAAGGATTTTGGGAAGCAAGATTACGGACCCAGGTTACGCGCCGTGGTTTCTATCCTGGGGCCCTTAAGGTATCCTAAACCCATACCTGAAACCATCAGCGTATATATCATGCAGCCGATTTATTGGGGTAGCGGTCGAGCCAGGGGTCATCAAATGTAGTTCGTGCCGTGAGTTAGCCAAACTTCTCAGACCCCTTTTCTTTTTAGCTACTTGCTCCCCATTACTTGATGCTCTGGGGGTTGCGAGTACATTCGGAGAACCTGTGTTCCCCTCCATGAGGACTTGCAGATTGCCCGTGCCTACAAAGAACGAAAACATTTTCCTCTATTGTAATCATAACAGGCCTTCCTCCCTGCCCCTTTTTCTGCTCTTTCCTGCATTCTCACTCAATTGCTGTGCAATAACATGGCCACTATCCGTGTATGTCACTACATTGGACGCCACAGCGTCATATAGTGAACCCACAAGTCTATGTCGTGTTTTCCCATTTGAGATTGGGTTGCCTGGAAAGCTTTAGCCAAAGTGCTCATCATATTTCAACCATGCATATCCATCAAAGAGGTGTGCGAATTTTATGGTGTTCCTGTATTTAACAGTGCAATTAGTTTATCAGGGTGCTTCATCCCATAAACCGACATGAATATGTCAAAAGCAGCTGCCCAATTCTCGAATGTGAATGGTACCTTTGGTCGTCGTGGCCTCTCCTGTTTATACCCTTTCTCGTCACTCACCTCAGGGATTTCCCTATGCAGTAAGGAGAACATGTCTATAAATTCCCCTTTCCATATTTTCTCTCGAACCGTGTCAGATAAATGATCCCCTAATGGGTCTTCTACCCCAGCATAAGCCCAGCGCTCTTGGGGTCTGGTCACTATTGTAGTATTCTGAGTGTTATCCACCCCAGTGGCTACCCTCTCATGCCCCTGTGAGCCTGATGCCCTATCCTCATCATTAGTTGGGAGGGGATGCAATGCAGGAAGCCCAGCACCTGTCCATACATGAACGCTGTCTTTGCACATTCCCCCTCCCCTATGATTTTGTGAGAAATTGGATTGGGGTTGACTCGGCGAGGATCTAGCACACTGGTGTTCCGTTGTACACCTTCTTTTTGACTTACCTGACCTACATCGGTAAGTGCTACTGCAGGTACGCCCAAATGGTGTGTCCCTGAAGTACCCCCTTCTCTTGTCCCAGCAGCCCCAACCGCGCACAGTGAAGTTCCTTGACCAAGTTCATTAGTTGGGTATATCAGGGCCCCCCCAATGGTGGGCGGCATTCCAACCTGCGGGTTTGTTGCGACACCCTGTAGTGAGGGCCCAAAGGGGTCAGTGCAGGACAGTAAATGGTACATTTCCGGTGACCCATACGAAAAGGCCACATAAAGGGATTCTGTTGCCAGTGTTGCCCTGCTCCCACTAGCCGGGATTGCACCCTGGGGTCCCCTCCACGTTGACGGTTGCTTACCTTTTCTTTCTTTTTCTTTCTAAGGGTTCCTTATTGACAGTTTTTTGGGCACGTCTTCCACTCCCGTCCACCTTGTGCCCTGCCCTCCTCCATTTTCGCTCCCTTAATTTTTTGGCTTTTAATATACCCTCCAGGTTCCTTTCTTTCTTATGCCTTGCATCCTCTGCAGGTTCTTCCGACAGCCCTTTTGTGACGTCGCTATTCTGCGTTCCCTCACTATCTGATTCAGACCACACTATTGATACATCGCTGGTCTGATCGCCTTCATACTCACCCCTCTGTGGCTGTGCCACCGTTACTTGGTCCACGTTGTCATTCCCTTCTTCTGGTCGCGCCTTGTGAGCGTTCCCCTCTTCTTTGTTCTGTTTCTTTCCGCCGTCTTTTTCCGTCTCTGCCATTGGTGAAGCCTTTCGCTTGTTCTGCCTGCCCTGCCCCTTTTTGCAACCGACTTTTCTGTGCCATGGATTCTAACAAGCGGGCAGATGGCTGGCTGCGCCTAAGCTGCCGTCCCACATCTCCAATGGTTCTTGTGGCTTCTGATCTGGCATGTTAATGGGTTCTGAAACGGCTTCTGTTGCCCGTTTTGCTGGGCTACCAGTATTCTGAGTTCTAACGGGACATGGTTGACAACCAATCAGCTCCGCCAATGTCTTTAGGCGTTGTAGAGCCTCGTGGAAGCTTGGTCGTGCCTTGCACTGGTATAGCCTGTGCCACCACTTGTGGCTGGCTTCCGGTACCATAGGGTCTTGACCATTGCTCTGTGCCTGCGGGGGGTTTTGAGTGGACTGATTGTCCAGTGATAGGTTATTCTTCATTTCAGCCATTTAGTTATTGCTATTAAGGGGCAAGGCAGTGTATTCGATGCAATACCTATAAAATAAAACATTAGTTGCTATAATTCCATCATGCCCTTGATACGATATGTTAAAAAAAAACAAACAAAAAAAAAAAACCTTTTTTGGCTCACTACTATACTGAAAAAGCATGCTTGCAAAGCAACGTTACTGCTCAGAGAATTCTCCCTGTTCCTCCTGCTAGTCCAGAAATATTAAAGGGGGCAGTTAAACACCAGTGGCTAAACTGCGCAGACTGGCCTAAAACTTGCCAGAGGGACACTGTAAAGGGGGTAGGTCATGGTCCGGGGGACTGGAATTAATACAGGGAACAGGGAGAAAAGGGCACAATAAGAGGTTTAAAGACTGCTCAGGGCCCTACAGCATGGAAATGGCTGCTGAGGAAAAACCAGGCTGAGTTGCTGAAAACACCAGGTTTGCAGCTCAGAGCAAAGACTGCTGCCTAGTACCCAGAGCAACAGAGGGAGGGGAAAGAAAACGATTAAACTGGGCAAGCTACGAGCCCGGTGGGCAAGCAAACACCGCACAACAGGGAGGCTCAGCAAACGTGAGCACACTAGGCAGAACCGGGGAAGAAACACCTCCCGCCATATAACCCCCAGAGCCACAGGGGCAGACCGACAACGGAGGAGACCAACCGACAAAACAGGGAGGGCGGAAACACAGAAATTGCAAGCCAAGGCTCCGAGGAAACCGGCAGGCAGGGAGCACTGAGAAAGGGAAGGCCAACAGGAAGCCACAACAAACTGAAACCAGGAGCAGAGGGGGCCAGCACACACGAGGCAGAACAGGCGCAACACAAAGGGGGCTGGCCAGGTGTGTGGAGGAGCTACGGAGCAGAAAAAAGAAACTGAAAAATTTTTTTTTTTTTTAAAGCGCCAAGGCCTAGGGGCCAGCACGCAAGGGGATGCGGAAAACCACAACCGCAGCACGGCCAGCCAGACGACCCGGAGAACAAACCGCAGAGGGGGCCGAGGGCCACGAGGACAGGCAAGATAAGGCAGGCTGTGAAACAACGGAGCAAACGAGGGAACAGGGAAGCAGCAAAAACCAGCCGGCAAAGCAGGAAGAAAGGAGGGAAGCCACGCGGCTTCCAGGGAACCGGCCGGCCGATAGCACACTGCAGTGAAGCAAGGCCAGTAGAAAGGCCATGGGCTGAGCCTAGGGGCGCGGAGGGAACAGAAGAAAAACACCCCTGGGAGCCGCAGAAAGCAAACCGGAAACCAAGCGGGGGGGAGGGGGGACGCCGGAGACCACAAGGGAGAAAGGACGCGACCCAAACCCGCGGGGACTGGCCAGAACAAAAGCAGGGGCTCAGGTGGACGGGAAAGCAGCAATCTATACTTTTTTTTTAAACGCTGCGCCTGGGGCTAGGGCCAGCACCGGGGATGGGTCACTCCATAAGAAAGGCAGGGGACCAGGCGGTGAACACACCGCGAAGGAGAAAAACCGGACCAAGAGGCAGCAGAAGAGGATGCTGGCTGGAGGGAAACACAGGGGGGGAAAAGCGGGAGCAGGGAACCAGAAAACAAGAATTAACATTAAAAACAAATAAAATAAACAAAGGAGGCACGCTTACCTGGAGCCCTGAAAAACAAGAGGGAGTCGCCACAAAAGCTGGCCGGAAAAACAGCGTATTGAAGCTGGCGGCGACGGACCAGGCCAGAGCCAAAAGCCGACTCGGAGCTGCACGAAACTGAAGAAGCCGCCGGCGACGAGGTAACTGCAAAAACTTTGGTGGCGGGAGCTGTTCCAGGAGGCGAGATCCCTGGGACAGCTCCTTTATCAAAAACGCCAGACCCTCCCCTCTGGGAGGTTAAGTGAATCAACCCCGCAGGGCTAACAAATAGCCACCTACTCGGAGCCGCCTCCTCCCAGCGGTGGGCGGCCCTCTTAGCCCACACCCTCTTGGGTGCCGTGGGCAAATGGGCCCCCCGGTGAGAGGCCGGTGGGGCTACTTCCTTACCTACTTTCATTGTGGTGGGAGCGCATGAAATATTGATATCTGAAGTAGATCTGGCTGCATGACTGGAATTATTTCAGGGCGGTGAGAGCACCTAGAGTCCAGGGGCAGTAAATGAAGGTTTCTTTCATTTGTATCTAGATGTGTTGAGACTACCTGCTTGGCATACTGAGGACAGAAAGAAGCAACTTATTCCCCTGAACATTTGGGTGGATGCCCCTCTCCTCTTGGCGTGAATGATTTTCAGGGTTTTGGACTGTTTTGGGAGGAGCTGCAGGGATTTGAGCTGGAAGGCCCTTGTCCCTGCGGTTGTTGGTGGGGGACCTTGGCGGCTGGTGGGTGGTTGGGGTTACTGATTCCCTTCCTGGAGCAGTCTGTTGCCCTTGTGGATTTTACACACCTGTAGAGGGAGTGGGAATTGCATTTGCCTTTTGGGCCATGGCTCATGTCTTGGCCTGTGTATGGGAGTGCTCTTTGGAAAGGACTGAAAAATAACTGGTCTCTGGGAGGAATCTTTTGAAGGTTAGATTAGGAGGGGATGAGAGACCGTCTTGCTATCTCCAAGGGTTCTTTGTTTGAAAACTCCTATTTCTTTGATGCTGATTTACCAAGACTATATCGAGACTTGCATTGTTCGATTTTGTTCTAGAATTGAGGAAGGGTGAGAGCCCCTCATACTCCAAATACGCAGTATTTTTTTAGGACTTCTTTGGACATCTGTTTATTTTGATATTATTTATTTTGATATTTTATTTTGCTTGTGTTATTTAATTTGTTTTATATTTTATTTTGGTTTAATTTGGGTTGTTCATATTTTTGTTCTAGTTGTGTGGGTGTGGGGTTTTAATATGTGTAGAGGGCCTACCACCACAGTCATACGCTATTTGTCCTCTGCTCTTCATGCCCTTCCCCCCTTCTCCCCCTTGCCATTACAGTTGTCAACTTACCAGCGCTGTAGAGCACTGGGGATTGTGTGGAGGGGGAGGAGGGGTTTTGGGGTTGAACAGCGGAGGATGAATGAGCGGGTATATTAGCCAGTAGTAGGACCAGAAGACGCCCTGGGGTGAAATAGATTCTGGAGCAAGGTCATTCTTGCCTGGTTTGCATACCCAAGGGCACCACTGCTATTGATGGTACTGGGCAAGTGGTCTGTACCACTCCTGAGACCCGTACAACACGGGCGGTGTTGCGCAATGCCAGATCCATAAGGAATAAGACTGCAGTTATTGCAGATCTTGTGGAGTCTGTAGATCTGGCTTGCATTACCATGACCTGGCTGGATGAAAATGCTGGTTCAGTTCTGGAGGCAGCAGTTCCAGTTGGGTACTCAGTGTTACACCGCCCGAGGTTGGACTGCGGGGGGGGGGGTTGCGGTCTGTTTCAAGACTGAACTGGGCCTCACAAGTGTACCAGTTGAGGGGGCTGAGTCTTGTGAGTGTACTGTAGTGGCAGGTGTGGGTTGTAGAATCATTCTCATTTACCGTCCACCAGGTGATGAGAAACATTTTCTACAGGAAGTAGCCGACTTCGTCATTGACATAGCATTTGAGTCACCCAGGCTGATGGTCCTGGGTGATTTCAATGCCTGGGTCAATGACGAACACTTCCTCCAATTAATGACATCTTTGGGCCTCACACAAGTGGTTACTTCTGCCACTCATTAGAGCGGTCACTCCTTAGACTTAGTTTTCCTCCTGGGGATTGAGGCATCTGATGTGGGGGTGGAACCCGTCAGTTGGTCTGATCATTACACTGTGGGGTTCAGTTTTTGCACCCCCCCTCATAGGCCTACCCCTGTGGAGATGGTTAGGTACTGCTCTTTGCGAGATGTTAGCTCTATGGGCCTGGCAGCGATGCTTGACCTATCAAAGTTTTCTGGAGTGAGCGATGATTCTGATGCCTTGGTGGTGGCTTATAATAGGGCCATCTCCTCGGCTCTTGATCACATTGCTCCTGTCTGTGTTTGTTCTCTCCCCCTTTGACCTCGGTCTCCATGGTTTGATAGGACTTTGAGGGAGATGCGGCGACAAGGACGAAGGTTAGAGCGTCGTTGGTGGAGAACTGCCCTTGATACCGACCATCTTAGAGTGATGGAACATTATCAATTCTGTCATTCTGCAATCTCTCATAAAAAGGCAGAGTTCCTGTCTGGGGAGATTGCAGCTGCTCAGAACTGATCAGCTCAGCTTTTTCGAACTGTGGACAGACTGTGCAACCCAGCCTGTCTTCAGGGTCAGAAAGCTTTTTCACAAATAGAGTGTGATGAGCTTGTTCACTTCTTTGCAGATAAGGTGGCTGCATTAGGGCAGAGCTCCAGACAGCTTCCTCTATGGGAGAAGCTATTGATCAGCGTTTGGTGGCATCCTCCGGTTGTGCCTGGAGTTCCTTTGACCAGCCTGAGTTCATTGATGTCATGAGGATTGTCCATAGTATGCTCCCTACTTGCTGTAGTTTGGATCCGGGCCTGACCTCCCTGATAAAGGGTTGTCTTGATATCATTGGCCCTGTCCTAGCACAGATAGTCTGGTGCTCCTTGGATATGGATGAGTTTCCTAGCTCCTCGAAGGAGGTAGTGGTGACACCCCTCCTGAAGAAAGCTTCCTTGGACCCAAGCTGCTTTGCTAACTACAGGCCAATCTCTAATCTTCCCTTTGTTGGAAAGATTATTGTTAAAGTAGTGGCTGCACAATTAAAAAAAACATTTAACCATCCATGACATCTATGAACTGCTCCAGTCTGGTTTTTGTAAGAGGCATGGTACCGAGACAGCGCTGGATCGGGTGCTCAATGATCTCCTGATGGCTAGAGATCAGAAGAATCGTTCTGTTCTTGTTCTTCTTGATTTTTCATCAGCCTTTAACACTGTGGGCCATGGGGTACTTCTTGGGTGCCTGGAGTTCATCTGTGGCCTGTCAGGTACAGTTCTCAGATGGTTTAGATCTTTCCTTACTGACAGAACTGAGTGGTGTCGGGGATAAATTCTTCCCGCCCAGTCTCTCTGTCATGTGGGGTTCCCCCAGGGCTCGGAGTTGTTCCCCATGTTGTTCGCAGTGTATATACTGCCCCTCGGAGACATTGTAAGAAGGTATGGTCTGAGGTTTCACTGCTATGCAGATGATACCCAGCTCTACCTATCTTTTGCACCCGATCAGGATAGAGCTCTCTCGATCTTTAATAGCTGCCTCACTGAAATCCAGTGCTGGATGAATTCAAGCTGGCTGAAGTTGAACTCGGAAAAGACAGAGGTAATGGTGGTGGACCCGGGTCGCAGGGTAGAGGGAGTTGGTCTTCCCTCAGGTTTATTTCTGGGAGGTGTCAGTTTCCCTCCTCTGAATGGGTGCGGAACCTGGGGGTGATTTTTGACAGTGAGCTGACACTTCGTTTACAAGTGTCAGCAGTTGTCAAACTTTCCTTTTACCATCTTAGGAACATCGCGAGGATTAAGCACCTTGTTCTGCCCGCGGATTTGCCAGCGTTGGTCCATGCCTTTATGTCCTCATGCCTTGATTATTGCAACTTCCTGTATCTAGGGCTTCCTGGGGTTGATATCTGCCACTTGCAGCTGGTGCAGAACACTGCAGCCCGGTTATTAACAGGTACATCTTGTGCCTGCCATATTTCGTCGGTGCTGCGTGATCTGCACTGGCTGCCAATTCAGTGGCGGATCACCTTTAAAATTGGTCTTTTGACCTATAAAGCCCTACACCGACAGGTTCCGGACTACTTGAAAAAGCTTTTAGTTCCCTACTGCTGTAAGCGATCTCTCCGCTTGGTGGACGAGGGGTTGCTAGAGATTCCGAGGGTTTCTTTGAAATCATTAGGTGCTCGAGCCTTTTGTATGCTGCTCTGACCCTCTGGAATTCTCTACCTCATCCACTTCATCAGTGTGCGTCCGTGGAGGAATTCAAAAAGGCCCTGAAGACCTATTTATGGTCAAAGATTAATTTTAATTAATACTGTGATTTTAGAGCTCAGATTATTATGTATTGGCTTTATTTGTTATGTTATTGGATATTGTAATGCACCTTGATTTTAGAAAGACGCGATATAAATAAAGTTCTATTATTATTATTATTATAATACAAAAAGAAATTCAGGAGCTTGAGAATAAAATGACTACTGTTTTCTCTATAGATCAACTACAAGACATTAAGACAAACATTGATAATCAATTGGAGAAATTTAACACTGAATTAAAGTTTTATAAACAACAAAAACATGAACGGGACACAGAGGACTATAACGATGGGTTAATTTACAAGTGGCATGGCATGCTGAAAAGATTTAAAATCAGAAATTTATTTCAGACTGAACTAACCAGTCATCAGGAGTAGACAGTGATTCTACTAGCTCCACACAGTCTGCAGTTCGTTTTTTAGGACAGAATTTACAAACAGGAGGTCAGCAACATGCGCAAGGTCAAGAAAAGCAGGAGAGGAAGGGGCAAGAAGAGGAGGGTGTGGAAACAGAAACAACAGAGGGAGAGGTTGGGGATGAGGCAGATGGAATCAGGGGGCCCAATCATGGAGATCTCCATGATTCAGGAATTAGCAATGGAAACAGTGACTCGTACTGATAAATGTTTTACCTCTGCACAGCAATCAGTATTAAAATGTGGTCTCTCATTCGTCCCCACCAATACTCCGAATAAATCTGGTATAAAGACAGACCTACAGAAGTTTTTTCATCTTTTGATATGGAAAGAATTCTATTCAAGTGAGACTCAGGGCCAGAATCCAGTTATTGTTGGCACACATGAAAATTCTGGCCTTAGAAATAAGTCCTCCTTCTGCCCTCCCTCAAATAGTGTGGCACTCCAAGCTTACATTAAGGCAGTGGAACAGGAAACATACTAACATACTAAAATGCCAGCAGAATAGGCCTAACGGTCTTTCATGTCTGCTCGTTTGGTTAGCCCCCACCCTGGGAGCTGACCTTGCTGCCCCTCTCTCCCTCTCTGGCTTCTCCCTTCCCAGTCCCAGATATTCTCGCTGCACTGGTTTTTGCTTCCAGAACCCTTCCCCTGTACCTGTCCCACCCCCTCTTGAACCCCTCCAGCATTTCTGCCTCCACCAGCCCCCTGGGCAGCGCATTCCATGGCTCCACCACCCTCTCAGTGAAGTAGCACCTCCTCCTTTCTCCCCTGAATGTCCCCTCCAGCTTCCACCCATGCCCTCTAGTTGCCCCCCTCCTTCCTTAGAGCACCCTGACTGCTCCTCCCCTATTTATCCCCTTCATGTACCTGAAGACCTCTATCATGTCCTCCCAGTCCCTTCTCTCTTCCAATGTGTACATATTTAGCTCTTCAAGCCTCTCCCCATAGATCCTATCCCCCAAGCCCCAAATCCTTTTGGTTGCCCTCCTCTGGACCCTCTCCAGGAATTCACTGTCCCTCTTTAAATGTGGCCTCCAAAACTGCACGCAGTAGTCAAGGTGCGACCTCACCAAGCAGTTATACAGTGGGAGTATCACTTCCCTCCTTCTGGAGGTGAGCCCCCTAGCGATGCATCCAAGCATCCTGTTGGCCTTTGCCGCTGCCCTCCTACAAGTCTCCAAGTTGTTCATCTTGACATCCACCACCACCCCCAGGTCACTCTCTGCCATCGAGACTTGTAGCATTCCCCCCCCCCAGGGTGTACACTTGGCCCAGGTTTCTGGCTCCCAGGTGCAGTACCTTGCATTTCCCTGCATTGAACCTCAGCTTCTGCTTTCTAGACCATCTTTCCAGAGCCTCCAGGTCCCCCTGTAGGGCCACCCTCCCCTGCTCCCCATCCACCACCACCCCCAGTTTTGACTCATCCGCAAAGAGACTCATCTCACTCCCGATACCCTTCCTTATGTCAGAGACATAGGCGTTGAACAGGAGGGGCCCAAGGACCAATCCCTGAGGGACTCCATTAATGACCCTCCTTGGGGATGAGACTATCCTGCCAACCATGAACCTCTGGGTCCGGTTCTGGAGCCAATTGCCTATCCATCTGATCATCTGGTTCCCAACCCCCATTTCTCCCAGATTATCCAACAGGCCCCCGTGAGGAACAGAGTCAAACGTCTTGCTGAAGTCAAAAAATAGGACATCCACTGGTCTACCCAGGTCCAAGGCACTCATCACCCAGTCAGAACTCCACAAGGTTTGTCTGACATAATTTCCCTGGGACAAATCCAT
The DNA here is from genome assembly GCA_016271365.2 of Neoceratodus forsteri. Classification (NCBI taxonomy): domain Eukaryota; kingdom Metazoa; phylum Chordata; order Ceratodontiformes; family Ceratodontidae; genus Neoceratodus; species Neoceratodus forsteri. The sequence goes on from CM057456.1 coordinate 352,088,943, forward strand.
GCTCTCTATCGTCCGGGTACCCCAACTTTTCCAGGTCCCCCCCCCAAGTTTCTCCTTGACCATTTAAAGCTGTATAAAAACTATGGTCATCAAGATGACGTTGGGCTTCAGTCACATAATCTTTAGATGACCTTTTGCAGGGTCACTATTGGAATGAATTCCAAAATATTAGTAAAGATGAAAGAAAAGCACTCCCAGAGTTAGAGAATATGACAGACATTACTATACACCCTGCAGATAAAGGTGGAGCAGTAGTAATTTGGGATACTAAAGATTACGTAGCCCAATGTCAGCTTGATGACCATAGTTTTTATACAGCTTTAAATGGTGACCCCACTCCTATGATAAAAGGACGCATTAATACACTAGAATCAGAAGAAGTCAGTAACCATTGAGTGACTGAAGTGGAAGCAGCGTATCTTATAGTTGAAGAACAACACAGACCAGCGCTATATTTACTACCTAAGAGTCATTAAAATAAAACTCCAGTGCCAGGGCGCCCCATTGTTTTGTCAATTGGTACTGCAGCGGAAGCCATATCTAAATTTGTTGACTCTCACATTTAGAAATATGCAACACAATCACCATCTTATGTACAGGACACAAATCATATGTGTACTTTGCTAACCAGCATTAAAATACAGGAAAGTGATATACTTGTTTGCATTGATGTTGAAAGACTCTATACTAACATTCCACACGAAGGGGGTTTAGAGGTTATTTCTAAAGTAATGCAAGACAGACCTGCTGAAGTTACTCCCCCAACAGAGTTTGTGGTGACTTGCACTAGAACTGTATTGGAATGAAATGTTTTCATCTTTAATAGCAGGTTTTATACGCAGCATAAAGGAACAAGTATGGGCACAACTTTTGCCACAAATCTGGCGAACATTTATGTCAGCCACTCCGAAAGTACTTTATTCAATGTATCAATAATCCTTTTTTCAACAACATTTCTGGTTTGGAAACGATATATAGATGATTGTTTTATGGTTTAGAGAGGTCCAGAATCTGATTTACTATTATTTTTAGAATATATTAATAGTACCAGTGGCCATCTAAAATTCACAGCTGAGTGGGACTGGACTGCAATTAATTTTCTAGACCTTACTGTATTTAAAGATCAAAATAAACTTGAATGTAAACAATATAGGAAACCGACTGCTAGGAATATCTTGGAAGCTGACAGTTGTCACCCTTTTCCATTAGTAAATAGTATCCCAAAAGGACAATTTCTAAGAGCAAAAAGAACATGCTCTAGAGACAGATTTTGAATCTTGCAGCGCAGAAATGAAAATAAGATTCCATGACAGAAAGTATTCAAAACAGTGTGTGGAGAAAGCATATGAATGTGCCAAAAATACGGACTGACTTTAATTAATTGAAAACAATACAACAGCTAATTTGTCTATTACAGATATTGAGAGAAAAAAATATTGAAGTCACTTTTGACACTCAGGGCCGGATATTCAAAAGTTAGCCATCGCATAGGGTTCTTGTGCGCAAAGTCGAATGCGCGCCATTCTGCGATATTCAGCAGGAGGCAGTTGCGCCACTGAAAACAGGCTGAGCAACAGCGCAATGCAAATAATGACATGCGCCAGCTGGAGGGGTGGATCACCGTAAAACGCGTCGATATTCAAAGTTGCGTGCTGACAAGCCCGGAACAGCCAGAAGTTGCGCCACAGCGGAAATGAGCCAAAATAAAAAGGCTCAAGGAAGAGGCGCAAGAACGCTACAGAGATGCCAAGCGAGACAGACAGAGAGAGACAGACAGTGATAGTCCAGAACAGGGCAGGCAAGGGAAGTTGTGTGTGCCATAGGCTGCAGAGGCCAGCGGGGGTACCCGGTGCAGTGGAGGTAGCAGTCAGAACAGCAGTGGTAACAGAGCAACATCAGCCAGGGGGGTCACAAGCCAGGGAGATGGACAGTGCCAGCTTCCACATGGAAGCTGTAATGAGGGGGCTGAGAATGCATGCTGCAGGGGGACGTGGCTGTGGAAGGGCCCGTCGGCGGTACGCCCCCAACAGGCAGTACCGTGCCCGCATCAGCTTTGAGCTGTACACAGATGTAGAGATCGTGGGCCAGTACCACCTGAACAGGGCAATACTGAGATGGCTCTGTGAGCTGTGCAGTGATGTGATGTGATGCAGGCACCCTCATGACGGAGTCACGCTCTGTCGGTGAAGACCAAGGTGACAGCCTGCATGTGCCTGCTCGCCACGGGCACCTTCCAGAGGCCGACAGGGGACACCACAGGCATCACACAGTCAGCCACATCATGCATCCTCACCCATTTCCTCAGCGCACTGCTGCCACATGCTGCGGAGCACATCCAGTTCCCCAGCGCCGTGGCAGAGCGTACAGCAAACATGCAGGAGTTCCACAGGGTAGCACGTATGCCTGGCATGCTAGGGGCCATAGACTGCACCCATGTGGCCGTCGCACGCCACCTGGCCCCGATGGGGCTGCATATAGGAACAGGAAGGGCTATTCCAGTGTCAACTGCCAGGTGGTGTGTGATGCCACTGGGCGCATAATCAATGTCTGTGCCACGCACCCTGGTGGAGCACATGATGCCTTTATATGGTATCAGTCCGCAATGTGCCATCGATTCGAGAGTGGGGACATCCCCACAGGCCATCTAGTGGGTGAGTACACATGTAGGAATTGCAAACGTGGGGCAAGGGTGGGAATGCCACAGGTGCTATGGTAGTCGTACACAGGGATATTGGCAATATGGACCTGAACATGATACTCATCTCCACCATCTCCACACAGGTGACAGCGGATACCCACTCCGTCCCTGGCTGCTCACACCATACACGGCCCATGACCCCATCGCAACAACGCTATAATGAGGCGCATGCCACCACACGCAACATTATTGAGCGGGTGTTTGGGATGCTCAAGGCACGCTTCCGATGCCTAGAAACGTCCGGCGGTGCCCTACAGTACAGCCCCTCAAAGGACTGTGGGATATTCCTGGCCTGTTGTATCCTGCACAACATGGCCAAAGACTGTGGGATAGCCATTCAGGTCGAGGAGGGGGACAGCAATGGGGATGCCAGCGGCGCCGGTGATGATGGTGATGAGCAGCCCCCCCTTGGACGGCGGGACCCCCAACTGATCCGGCAGGCCCAGCTGCACCGGGACACCATCACGGAGGAGCATTATGCACGACACAGGTAAGTCAAGGGGCCATGTGCAACCAACACTGTCCTGGTGCAACCCACAGGCACACAGAGTAACACACCAGGGGTGCATGACGGCAAGGGGAGTGGAAGGGACCAGGCACACAAACACACCATCAGGGAGGGGTGAACAGTCATATGGACACACACACACACACACACACACACACACACCAGGCACAAAGCGTATATGGGCAGGTGCACAGCAGAGCAGGAACAGACATGGCAAACACACAGATCCACAGACCACACCCACCACCTGTACTGTCCAAGTACGTGTGTCAGATGCTGGGCACCCTTGCACCTTGGTGTACAGTACAATGCAGGCATCATCATGCACATGCACCTGTGGACAGCAGTCGAGATGGTGTGCAGATGGTCCGTATGTCGGTGTGATGTGCAGGGCACCCACCAGTGCACTGCCCACCATGACGCACAGTGCACACAGGGCAGCACCAGACAGGGTCCGCACTGGGAGACAGGTCAGTCATGTAGCACCATTCCACGGCCACCGCGGATGCGTGGGCGGCCCCGCCATGACCCAATAGCACTGGCAGGCTGAGCAGGGGCCACATGGGGTGGCACCGATGGACCACCGGGGTCCCACTGCGCGATCGCGACCTTGTCCACACTGGGGTCTGTACTATGCCAAACATACCTGCACCAGGGGTGCTCGGGATGCCCACAGCAGAACCCGGTGTCGACAGGCTTGGTGTCGCACGATGCCGGGAATGGGGAGTGAGCGTGATTGTGTGGGTGCGCGGTGCATAAGCACCTGCTTGTGTGCCCAATGCAGCCCAGGCGACCAATGCCTGGGTCTGCCTGTCAATGGCGGTCACATCCATCCGCATATGGACCATCTCTGCAAGGTTCAGAGCACAGTCCCTGCTGTGCCACTCCACAACCACGCACAGTGCCTCCATGGACGTTGCAACCCGCCTTTGCTGCTGTACTGATTCCCGCAGCAGGCAGGTGTGCTCTTCAAATGGGTACTCTGCCACACGGCATCCTGTCCCCAGGGTATGGAAGGTCCTGATGCTCAACACCCCTTGAGGGTGGGCGATGTTCACCAGGACCAGGAATGGGCATATCAAAGGGTGGGGGGCATGTGCCACCGCTGGACACTGTACCCCCAGACCTGGTGGGTGACTGCTGCTGCTGCCCTTCCAACCGCTGTGCCCCAGGGACCACTCATTCCACTGCTGTGGCCGCAACAGTGCCAGACACCTGCACAGCCACCGGTGCTGCCCCACCGATGCTGACAGGCACAGCCTGGGACTGTGCCGACATGCTGGCACACACGTTGGAACCAGCTAGGCCTAGGGGCACGTGCTGGCCTGCTGTGTGTCCGTCATGGGACACACACATGTCACTGCCCATTGCAGTCCTTGCATCATCAATGGTGCAGGTACATGCTACAGCCACAGTCACAGCGTGCTGGCATGCTTGCATGCCAGACTGCTGAGACACAGGCTGTGCACCCCACACCCGACTCACCGACACCAGAGTTGGCAGCCCGGCGTGCATGCTGGTGTAGTGCATGCTGGCTGGTGACAGAGGTGGATGGACCCTCCTCCATGTCCAGCAGGTCTTCCTCACTGCCTGGACCCACCACCACCGTCCCCTGAAGACGAACAGGATCTGTAACAGAAAGTGAGGACATGTGGTGCATGAACAACCTCCCCCAACACCACCACCATGTCATACCGTGCAGTGATGGGCTTCCACCTGTCTGGAATCCATCTCCTGAATGCGCCCTCAATAGCACTCCGCTGCATTGATGCAGCCAGTCGGTCCTCAGCTGGGTCAGCTCCACCACCGCTGGCTGGCCCCGCCGCCTGCCAGCATGTGCCGCCCTGAGGCTGCCACCTTCTCCTTCACCCTCCTGCGGTCTGTCCCCATCTTCTTTTGCATTCCTGCACAGAGCGCTGGTGGCTTCCGTGCAGGTTCACTGCCCGAGCTACCCCTCCCATGCAGCCACATGGGCCTGAGGTGCCCCGTCCACTCAGTAGTGGCTCCTCCTCCAGGTAGGCCTGGAAGAGGGCCTCTGTCTCCGCCGTGGTGAAGTTGGGCCTCCTCCTCCGCCCACCATCCTCACCCTCACCTTGCTCGGTCATGTCGATCTGTATGGGTGGAAGTGGACACCTGTCACTGTGCAGTCTACAGCGTTATCCCATGACCATTGTCCAGAACATCACACAGCATGCAACCCACCTCTCACCTGCAGTAACCGAATCTGGCCAGCGCAGCCCAGTATCGCACATTTATAGCGCAATACATGCAAATTAGGAGTGGAGCAACTGTAATGAGATGCAAATTGCGCCACTGCGCCTTTGAATGGCTGATCAGATGATTTGCATGTGTCGGCTGAATATCGCACCGTTGCGTTTTGCACAATGCGGTTGAGCCGGCTGAGCCAATGGCGCATATCTGTGACTGTGTGGTACTCTGCATTGCGCATGCCCAGGTGGCTTATGCAGGCGTCTGCCGTGCTGATGAAGTGCTGTGCGCGATCGGCAATTCAGGCCATGGCCACCATTGTGCCAATGGTGCTACAGCGCTGGTCACCACATGGCGCAGTGGCAGTACTGCGCAATAGTCCACTGTGGCACTGGCGCGCGGGTGTCGATCGCGCGGGGCGTGTGGACGTCCGATGGCGCTGTCGTGGCCTTGCACCACTGACCCATGACCTTGTGCGACCTTTTCCCCTGGCGCTGTACATCTGCCATGTATGCGGCTCTATCGGCGTGTTCGGTGACAGCGTGATGTAGACCAGCGGTGCTGTCGAACAGCGCGATGGTAATGATGGAGTTGTATTAACATTTCCGCGTGAGGTTGCCGCACTGCTGGTGCCATATTGCCACTGTACAGTTTGACAATGGCACGCAGGAGAGCACCACAATGGGGGCTTTGGGTTAGCCAACCTGGTGGCTGTGGTGGAGCCCCACTATGGCTCACTGTTCGAGTGTGCCTGCAGGTGCCACGCACCCATGTGTGGCAGCAGGTCGCCGCTGTCCTGGAGCAGGCCACTGGGTGGAGGAAGACCCCTGAACAGTGCAGGCACCGCTATGGCGACCTGCAGAGGAGGGAGCGTGCTCTGCTTGCGTGCCTCAGGTCACGTGCCAGGAGGGGCATTGTGCCCAGGCCAGGTGGGTGTGCTGTGTATGCATCGGTATTGTCTGCATGGGTGACTGTGTAATGTAATCTGCGCATGGGTGTGGGTTGGTCTGTGGTTTGCTGTGCGGGTGTTTGCAGGTGTGTGCTGCTTGGGTCTGGATGTGTGGGCAGGCACACTCAGTGGGGCAAGGGGCTGTCTGCTTTGGGATCTCACTGATGTTTTTCTCTTCCTTTGTCTCCCACAGGCGTGGAGGAGCAGAGGCAGGCACGGGCTGAGGCATGGGATGGTGGTGCCAGGGTGGCTGGTGGAGGAGGGGTGCAACAGCCACAGCAGCAGCAACAGCAGCAGCCGCAGCCACAGCCGCAGCACCTGATGCAGCGGCTTGATGAGGGTGAGTGTCATTACAACATGGATGCTATTGCATGCTGTGGGGGGGGGCACGGCCATCATCCATGGACAACACTGCCATGCACGTGACGTGTGACAGTCAGCACTGTCCAGTGGCGCTGCATGTCTGTGAGTGCGTCACTGGTGGTCCATGCATGCACTGGGCACATGGCTATGGCACTACCTTCCCACGTCATAGCCACATCACTGGACAGCCTTGGTTGTGCTGTGCTGGGCATGGGTGGGTGTGTGTGCAGTGGCACACATGGCTGTTGCTGCCTGGTTGGGCTTGTCTTGTGCACGGTCACTGTGAGTGGGTGCAGTCCATCACAGGGTGGGGCACTGGCTGTATGCCATGCATGTTGGGTGGGCTTCAGGGTTGTGGACAGTCACAGCCATTGATTCTGTTCCCTTGCCCTAGGTGTCCGGGTCCTGCACAGGATTGAGCGGGCTGTCCACCGCCTGCTGGAGATGTCCACGGCGTCCCTAGCCATTCTGCAGGAGATGCACCGGAGGGGTGTCAGTCGACAGAGGAGGTCACGAGACCAGGGGCAACCTGCTGCTGTGCAGCCTGGAGGACAGTAGCTGTCCCACACCTACCCCCTTTACCCTTCCCTCACACCCTGCCTTCCCTCCTAGGTTCTTCACCCCTGCCCTTACCCACCCACCTTGTACCCCCCCACCCTTTCTTGTGTATATCTCTCTGTACATAGTTTATTGTTGTGTGTTCGTGTTGATATTCTTTTATAAATCTATTTTGTATGAATACTGTAGTGGTCTCTGTTGCAGCTGGCTATGGGTGCTCAGTTGCAGTGGTGTGCATGGCATCTGGTGTGGTATTGTCCTGGGATTGTGTGTGTGTGTGCATGGGCGGGTGTCCCTGGTGTGGTGGTGGCTTTCAGCCGGACTGGCCGTGTGCTGCCACACACCGCTGGGTGCTCCTGGTGGGTCTGGCTTGTATGGTTCGGTGGTACACATGGTTGCATTGTGCCGGGGGGGCCTGGGGAGTCCTGCAGTGACGGTCACAGTCACTGCTCATGGGTGGTGTCTTGGGGTCACAGTGCAGGGTGTGCTGTGCACACAGGGGGCTGCTGGACACTGGGGTGGTCCGCCCCCTTTGTGTGGCAGTCTCAGCTTGCCAGTGGGTGTGCTGCAGTAACACGGCTGGGATGTGCTTTCTTTGCTTGTCCCCATGGGCCGGTTGATATTCCGTCCCTCCCCCAGTTATGCTGTTCTTGGGGTGTGGGGGTGCATTGTTAGTTATGCAGTGTGTCCCTGTGCCCATCTGTGGCATGGGTGGTGGGCCTCTGCCTACCTCCCTGGTTGTGCTGTTCCATTGCTATGCTGCTGGGGGTGTCATTGCTTACCCTATGGGCCTCTGCGCTATGGCACATCGTATCTGCTCAGCTTCCCCTTCCTGGTTGCGCTATGGCGCATCATATCTGCTCAGCTTCCCCTCCCTGGTTGCGCTATGGCACAGTTTCTGCGATATTCAGATGCTGGCTGCTTGCGCAATTGGCCTTGCTCCATGTTTGAATATCGCAACGATTGTGCATGTGCGCAAGTGACTTGCGCCTGCCCTTGCTGTTGCGCACTTTTCGGGTGCAGTTTGAATATCCGGCCCTCGGTATTTTCCTAAAGCCTCAGAACTTGCTAATATCATAACAAAACACTGGAACATTCTACAAGGAGACAAGAAATTTGACTATATTAGTGGTACAACACCAAGGATTGCATACAGGAGAGGACATAACATCAAAGATACTCTGGTTCGTACATTATTACCAAAAATCAAAAATACTAATAACTGGCTACCAAACCCCCCCAACGGGCAGCTTCAGGTGCGGACACTGCATTCATTGCAGCAACACAAAGAACATGGAATCATTTGTGCACCCTTGTTCTGGAAAGAGATATACAATTGAACAATTCATTAATTCTAGCAGCGAAGGGGTAATTAATGTTTTAACTTGCCCTTGCGGCTTATACTACGTGGGACAAACTAAACGTGCACTTAAAGCCAGAGTGGCGGAACATAAAACAGCAATTTGTACTGGAAATAAAACATATGCAATGGCAAAGTGTTTTAGAGAGGCACAACACACATCTCCGTTGGTGCTGCAATTTTTTGGAATAGAGAAAGTGACACTTGACCAAAGAGGTGGCAGTTTAAAAGACAAATTGCTAGCTAGAGAAGCATCCTGGATAATCACTTTAGATACTGTGAAGCCTCGTGGACTGAATGACTGTGTTTCTCTGCACAATTTAAAATAAGTGAAGCTAACGTATGAAATTATTCTGTAACTAGTGTGATTTGTGAAATATTCCCCTATGCCTGTTTTTATTCCCCTGAGCCTGTTCTATATGTTGTTATATGTTATTTGGTGTCTGTGATTTGTACAAGTCTGCTTCATCTGTTTTGCACTTAGCATATATCACTTTAATTAGCACTTTTGGGCACTTGCACTATAGCACTATGTAATGCACTTTGTAATGTACTGTCTCTTTAATAGTATGTGTTTTTAAACTCACCTGTTCAGTGTGCTTACTAGTTCTGAGGAAGGCATCAGTTGTAACTCAGAAATGTAAATGATCTGGTTGAGCCTGGCGTCCTTGCTAAGTCTGCAGAATTAAAATTGCATTTTGCATGTTGGAACCACAGATAGGACTATATTAGCGTATGGACTGAATCTGTTTATTGACGCCAATACTGCTGCTACTTTGAATTATGTGTTGTGTGAAGTAAACTGAATATATGCTACACCCACATAGGAGTGCTGTACCTTTCTTCCAAGTTTGGATGTGTGCCTACATTGATCAGTCCTGGTAAGGTGCACCCTTTTTTCCTTAAATACTGGCTGCAGAAAGTGTTTGACTGAAAAATCTTTTGAGCCATACCATTTGTGTCGTTTTGTTCACTTTTCTTCTTCTTCTCAGTTCCTCTTCCCTCCATTCTCTCCCCATGAAGTCCTTTTGTCTCTCTCTCTGCCCTCAACCCAGCCAAATCCAGCCCTGATGGCCTTCACCCAAGGCTTCTCCTTATCTCTGCCCCTGTAATAGCCACCCCCTTGCTCATATTCTAAACCTCTCCCTCTCCGCCTCCACCATCCCTAAAGCCTGGAAATTTGTAAACATATTACCTCTTCACAAGGGTGGTGACCCTTCATCTCCTATCAACTGCTGGCTTATCTCTCTCCTCCCATTCCTCGCCAAACTCCAGGAGTCACCCATTCACACCAGGTTATCTGAGTATCTTGCCACAAGCAACTTTGTCTCACCTGTGCAATCAGGTTTTAGGAAACGGCACTCAACCATTTCCTCCCTATTGTGAGTCACTAACTCTGTTTACTCAGCAATGGACCAAAGTCACATTACAGCTGCAATCTTCATTGATCTGGCAAAGGCATTCGATTCCATTTCCCAACCCCTCCTGCTTCTTAAACTGAAATCTTCTGGCCTCACAGACCCTACTATCAACTGGTCCCACTCCTATTTACTGTACATGATAGGCAGCAATCTGTTATGATAGGTGATGTACTTTCATCCCCCCTTCCAATCCTCTCTGGTGCCCTCAAGGCTCTACCCTTAGTCGCATCCTATTCTCCCTATTTATTAATGACCTCCCCTCCATCTGCATCTCCTCTAGTGGACCACACTGTCATTTTTACCTCTGGTCCTTCCCCCACTAGCATGCAAATCCCCCTGAAGGAAGATTTCAACAGAGTGCAATCTTGGTTTCAATCCAACTAGCTGAAACTCAACACTAACGAAAGTTACAATGACATTCAGGTCAAGACAGAAACTGGCCACCTTCCAGTCTCCCCCAACTTTCTCAACTCTGAATGTCTCCTCTTTAGCACTGGTACTAGCTTTTAAATACCTAGAGGTCTGGCTTGATAGCCACTTTGATTTCACAACCCACATAGATGCCATCTCTTCCAAACTTTGTCCTAAACTCGCAGTCCTTTATCGCCACAAAGATAGTCTTACTCTCCCTACCCGTCATGAAATGGTAACTAAAATTATTCTCCCAGTCTTTGATTATGCTGACATGGTCAACGGCTCAGCCCCTGCCTCTTTCCTCACCAGACTGGACACTTTCCAAAACTCTTTCTGTTGTTGTGCTACCTCCACCCCTCCTCTCACTCACCACTGCCTCCTCTACTGTTCTCTCTCTTTAGCCCCGCTATCTCATAGAAGGATGGTTTGCAGCACTTCCCTTGCTGCCAAGTTCTGGTTCAGGACTCTTCCCCTCCTACCTCTCCTCCTGCCTCTCCCAAGTTGCTCCCTCTGCTTATTCCCTTCACCACAGAGACCCTCACATCTTCTCTGTCCCTCATCCACTCTCTGCTGCTGGCCAAGCTGCCTTCTTATCGTCTCCCTCTACTCTGGAACAAGCTTACCCCAGTTCTTTGCCTATCCTCCTCCTTCGCATTCCTCAAAAGCCTCCTCAGACTGCTCCCCTCAATCAGTGCTCTCCTACCCCCTCTTCCAGGACATGCTCCCCCGATTTTCAATGCCTGATCATTGTAATTCTCCTCCCTCATCTCACCCTCGCCCCAAGGCAGGTAGAAATATTTGGTCTTCCCAAAACTATCACGGATTCTCCCTAGTATTGAACTTGTCCACACTACTCCTGCACTTTGTTTTTTTTCTGTTTTATCCTAAACTGCATTGTGTCTGTTTCTTTCCTGAATCTCAGTGTACCTATTGTATTTTAACTTGCTTATTGTATTTTGTATTTGCTATGAATTACCAACGTTGTTTATTTTACTGTATTCTCCTATTGTAAACCTTCCCTCGGGTCGCACATGGAATTGAGCCTCGGTTCAGTGTGCCTTTCTTGGTTATCAACTTTAAAATAAAATAGATAGATAGATAGATAGATAGATAGATAGATAGATAGATAGATAGATAGATAGATACAAAAGAAAGAATGCAGAGTGAAATTAGCAGCCTAACCCAGCAGACCAGCCCCAGTGCTTCGAGCTGCAATAACTCTTTGTCAGGGGGAGTGGCTGACCCACTATCATGTGTGCATTTTAAGTTTAAAATAACAGGTGAAATCAATTAACATAATATACAAGAACAGTGTTAAATAGTGTTTCAAACACCACAATGTGTTAACATAGATAAACTTGTTAATACATTGAAATACAGTACCCAAATTACATTTATTGCACTAATATGCATTAAAAATATATATACAAACAGCCTAAAATGCCTGTGATACTTTTAAACCACAGTTTACTAAGTGCAAATATTTCAAAAAATAGTTGTAATTGAATATCTTTATTAGTGTTTATCCATAAGGAGCTTTTTATAATAGTGACTTTTTTGCCCCAAGAACTTTATCATTGTGTGGGTATATGCATGTGGAAACGCTGCATGCTTGACAGCACTTAAACCATGTCATATAAATTAAAATATGCCATGGTGTGACAAGCACTTGGGGTGTAATTTAAAAAACATACTGTTCCTCAGCTGTCACTCATGCAGCCATGTCTTAGCTCTACTCGCACAATGTACTTTCAGTACCTTAAAAGCTACATTCCTTATCCTTTTACAGAATGGACTTCTAAGAAATCCTGTGCACCATAAATGATCTATTAACCCTATTCACCATGAGATTCTCTTTGGTGCTGCTTTCTTTTTCTTTTTAACCTGGATCATATTTCAGTAATGTTTATTTAATATTTCTTTGTTCCATAATTTTTTTTTTAATCAGCTTATTTTAATATGACAAAAGGCTATAAGGACTTTAGATGGACTAATTTAATATATCGGAGACAATGCTCCAAGGAAAGTCCAAGCAGTATAAATCTTGCAAATGTGCTGTGCAAGGCAGGTGTTTTATTAATTCCAGTAAAATAGGGATACGGGAAGTATGAATACAACACTTCTTAACATATAGTACCTGCTTTGTGATTTACGCAATATGGTGATGGTGTGGTAGAATTTACATTGGACATACCACAAGAATGTTGAAAGAACGCATTCATGAACATTTTAGGGCTATACGTGGGTCTGATTTAGGTCATCCCATAACAAGACACCTTTCTCAAGTCACTGATGCTGAGAACCATAAAATTCAGTACATGGCATTTGACCATGCCCCTTTTAATCCTCGAGGGGACGATAGACAGAATGTCTTGGATCGTAAAGAGTCAAAGTTGATTTTTAGGTCTAGAACCATGAAGCCCTCTGATTTCAATTACATTATGGAATGGAGACTGTTTTTGAAATAAGAAGTATACGCTGCCGAGTTTAATTGGTCCATTAAGTAGGGTAATAAAGATCACTACTGAAATAAGAGCCCTTATAAAATTCCTAATGTTGCTTATTTTGGCAAGGGCTTCAATAATTGTTATTAGAAATAACCCTTTTCCCTAATTTAATATGAGTTTTATGTTTTAATTATTTCGTTTTTGCTATAAAGGGTTTATAAATTTAGCTTCCATTGCAACCCTTTTCTCCTGCTTTTTCCATTGGTGGCTGCTTTATATTTGTATTTGAGTTATTTCCATTTGTTTAAATGAACAGTGAATCACCAGTAACAAAATATACAGTTTCACTCCACCCCAGCCCCCTTATTTGGTATTTGATATTTCGATTCTCCAACTTCACCTTTCACTTAGGTGTTACGGGCGACCCGTAGTTTGCCTTGCATTGATTTTTGGGCTTTCCTTAGAGCCTTGTCTCCGATTTATTAAATTAGTCATACTAATGTCCGTATAGCCTTTTGTCATATTAAAATGAGTTGATTAATGTGTATGAAACAAAGCAATATTAAATAAACATTACTGAAATATGATCCAGGTTAAAAAAAAGAAGGCAGCACCAAAGAGAATCTCATGGTGAATAGGATTAATAGATCATTGATGGTGCACAGGATTTCTTAGAAGTCCATCCTGTAAAAGGATAAGGAATGTAGCTTTTAAGGTACTGAAAGTACATTGTGTGAGTAGCACTAAGTCACAGCTGCATGAGTGACAGCTGGGGAACAGTATGTTTTTTAAATTACATCCCAAGTGCTTGTCACACCATGGCATATTTTAATGTATATGTTATGATTTAAGTGCTGTCAAGCATGCAGCATTTCCATATGCGTATACCCGCACAATGAAAAAGTTCTTGGGGGCAAAGGAATCACTATAATAAAAAGTTCCTTATGGATAAACACTAATAAAGACATTCAATTGCAACTATTTTTTGAAATATTTGCACTTAGTAAATTGTGGTTTATAAGTTTAGGCTGTTTGTATATATATTTTTAATGCATATTATTAGTGCAATAAATATAATTTGGGTACTGTATTTCAATGTAATAACAGGTTTATCTATGGTAACACATTGTGGTGTTTGAAACATTATTTAACACAGTTCTTGTATATTATGTTACTCAATCTCACTTGTATTTTAAGCCTTAAAATGTACACATGATAGTGGGTCAGACACACACCCTGATGAAGAGTTATTGCAACACGAAGCACTGGGGCTGGTCTGCCGGGTTAGGTTGCTAATTTCACTCTGCATTAAATGTATATTTCATGTCTCTGAAGTAAAAATATCTTATAACTGATATCTGGAGTGCTCGTTTTTCTTCTGTGCCACTAAGCACCAGGGAACTGTAACATACTTAATGGGATGGAGACTGAACGGTAGTGGGGCATCACTAGGCACCAGGACGATGTTACATACATAAAGGAATGGCAATGTGGGGCACCACTAGGCACCAGGACAATGTCACATACATAAAGGAGTGGCAATGTGGGACACCACTAGACACCAGAGAAATGGCAGCTCACTGCCTTCAGAGCAGCCTGCAGCATATCCTCCAGCTGCGGCTGCAGAACTCAAGAATGTCTCACTGTTCTCATACAGAGAACACAGGTCAATGGCTCCTCTCACTAAGCTGGGCACCCTGGATTTTGGGTGCCCAGAAAACATATTTCTGGCAACTTTAAAAAAAAAAAAAAAAAAAAACACAAGAATCTAGCTAAACGGGACCTATTTAGCAAGGTTCAGGTGTTTGTTTTTTTAAAAAGGCATTATTTTTATGCACTTCAAATGTTTACAAGTTTAAACAGTGAAAAGAAAATGGTGGCCATGCAAAAAAGGATTTTTTCCTCACAAAAATAGGATTGGCCCCATCTGAAAAATTATCCTTTTACATAAGGACTAAATTATTTTTTCATTCCAAACAGTTATCCAAAAGACTGTATTGAGCATGCTCAAAACCAAAATTTAAAAATGTAATGACTTTGGAACAGATTAATATTCTTTCACCAAACCAGTGAAAGGCACATCTCAAGCCCTTTCTACCCTGAAAATGTCAGACCAAATTTCTAAATCGTCTGGGCACAAGGTCATGACAAAAAAACAGCAAGTAAATACTGCAGTTTTTTACATTTTTTCACTATCCACATCTTGGAATGTGCACATCCGACCAGAACAAAACTTGGCACATCAAGAGATCCCCCCTCGCCCCGAAATTAAAAATTTCATGGAAATCCATTAAATGTTGCAAATATATTAAAGTGCAATATTTGAGGTTTAACACAGAAAACCCCTGCTCAACCCTAACTATAGTGGTGCTACCACACCAGTATCATACGCCTGAAGAGACGTGGATAAACTACAAATATATTTTTTCTCAGTCTTACCCAGTAAGTATGGCCATAGAGGGAAATATTAACATTGCTCTAGATTTTGTTAGTGACCTTTTGGTCTTCTCCATGTGTGAGGTTTAAAAGGCAGTTATCACTTTTACTCCTGATAAAGCTTCTGGACCTGATGTCATTCCTTGTGAGATGTATTAAAAAATCTACATTTAAGGGTACCTGTATTAATGGCTTTCTTCAATAATTCATTGAAAACCAGATTTATTCCCCTCTTGGGAAAAAAGGAATGTAATTGTACCTATTCATAAAAAAGTATGAGCAGGATTCACAAAGCAGATGTGCTGGGTGCAAATGAGATGTGCCGGCACAACCTGAAAATGTGCCATGAGCTATTCACAGACAGCATGGTTTCCCCGGTGCAACCCAGATGTGTTTCCCCTGAACAGGATGCACTGTGGATGCATGTAAATGATATGCGGTGCAAATCAAGGGGGCATACACATGCATACACAGCGCAGAGCAATTCACAGTGCAAAATGAAGGTGCTACTACACAGCATTCATGGCGCATGTACCAAATGCACCATGGAAAGATAAGTATAAAATAAGTAGACTTAAGTGCAAGCCCCCAGCAGGCCAGCAGCAGGATCACAGGAGCCAGCAGGACATGAAAGGTAGCTGAAAGGCTAAAATGGATGGAGCACCATTCCTGATGGTGGGCATGATAATGGGGATGCGGAACAGCAACGTGGTGGTGGAAGGCACTGGCATGGTGGTATCATGCCAGACTGACATTTGAACAGCTCACTGACATGGAAACAGTAGGCTGATACCACCTGAACAGGGCCATTCTGAGGCAGCTTTGTGGGCTGTGCCATGATGAAATGCAGGCACCCACCGGACGAGGTCATGTCATCTCAGTGGAGACCAAGGTGATGCCAGTAATGTGCCTGCTTATCACAGGAACATTCCAGAGGCCAGCCAGGGACACCACAGGACACATCAGCAATGTCTGCACCACACACCCTGGGAGCACACATGATGCCTTCATTTGGCACCAGTCTGCCCTCTGCCACAGATTTGAGGCAGGGGACATAACAAGTGGGCACTTAGTAGGTGCATGGGACAAGCTGACCTGCTGAACAACAGGACACAATGGGGCAAGATAGGAAGGGTGAGGCAGGTATGCAAGTAGCACAACACACAATGCGTAGAGGGGGCAGGGGAAGTGGGACAGCAGAGGGGGAGACAGCACCACAGGCATGCACAAACCAGTACAGTGTGGCACAGGTACAATGCATGGAAGGAGGGGTGCAGTGCCATGAGGGGCAGGTGTGGCACAGCCTAGCGCACCACAAGCAGGCATGTGGGCACAGCTGCCAGGCACACTTGGCTTGACTATGGGGGCCAGGGCACGTGTGGATTTCAATGGCATGGGCAGCCAGGGGCACACAGCAGCAGCAGCAGTGTCAGACACCATCAGGAGGGAAGGGGAGGTAGGAAGGCAGGGAAGGGCAGAACATGGTCAGTGGTGTACCCACACCACACACAGCTGTGCACCATGTTGTGCATGTGATCAGTGGACTAACAGCCACCCTTGCGGCCCACAGGTAATGCAGCATATCCACTCAGACCCTGGCTACTCACCCCCTTCAGACAACCCAGAAAAGAGGCAGAGTAACATTACAATGAGGCACACATCACCACGCGTACCATCATAGAGCACATCTTCGGCATGCTGAAGATGCGCCTCCGGTGCCTGGATAGGTGAGGTGGGGCCCTACAGTATAGCCCTGAGAAGGCCTGTGGCATATTCCTGGCTTCTTGTATACTACACAACATGGCCATGAACTGTGGAATAGCTGTTCAGGCCATGGAGGGTGACAGTTTCGGGGAGGAGGAGGGTAAGAATGAGGATGCAGTGCCACAGGGTCTGTGGGCAGGACTGCCACTGGTGCATCATGACCCACGCCTGGCTGTGAGGACCAGGCAGTACAGGGACACACCTGTGGAGGAGCACTTTGGCGACCACAGGTGAGAAAAACAGTTTGTATTGTGGAGGAGCACATTGGTGACTGCAGGTGAGTAACACAGGTGTGTAATGCAAGGTGGGCACAACATATCACACATACAGCCCCACTCAACCACACACACAACACAGGCCACGCAGCAGTGCCAATGCCGCAGTGGAATGCAGACATACCAGTGTCTACAGGGCTCACACACACACATACACACCACAGTCACATGATCATGTGCCACAATGTCAGTGCCGGGGATGGCATGGATCAGTGTACAGCTGCTGGCACACATGCACAGCAGACACAGGCCTGCACTCATCATGCCCATGCCACATGGCACAACAATGGCACACATGGACATGCAGGTGGCACTGCACAGGGGCCCACGATGTCAATGCACTGTGGCAGGTGCATGCCACCCATGCCACCCCCAGGCAGCATTAGCCAGGAGAGTGGGACACACAGGTGGCAGGTGCAGTGGCCATTGGATCGGGTACCTGGATGTCACAGGGCAGCACCACGGCCACCACGGACACGTGGGTGGCCTCGCCCATGACTAGTGTATGCTGCCGTACAGCCACAGGGGGTGTTGCCAACACTCCTGCAGGGGTACTGCAGTGAGACCGTGAATGGGTGCTCATTGGGGTGGAGGCCCCATGAGCCACGTGAGGCCTGGGGATGCTGGGCATGGTGAGTTGTGGCAACGGTGTCAGTAGCAATGGGTCCACCCGATGCTGCTGCCTTGGCATGTAAAGAGGCACTCCTGGGTGTACAGCAGGAAGCCTGGCAGCCACAGCATGCACCGGTTGTATACATTGCCTTGGCGGCTGCAATCCGCTCCAGAGCTACGGTCATGCCCACCCGAAGTAGGCATGCCTCTGCCAACATCTGGGCATGCAATGCAACCACCAACTGATGCTCAAGGGCCAGCAGCATCCTGAGGCCCCTGAATTCTGCACGTAGGGATGCCTGCCTCTCCACGGTGTCACGCAGGAGGCAGGCATAGCCCTTAATGTCATCGGCGGATGAGAGCTCCTGGTGATGGCATCAATGGATGGGTGGTGAGTCAGCCTGCTGTGGAGCATCCACGGGCAGTGGCTGCACCATGGCCAGCTGCAGCATGGACATGCAAAACCCCATCACATCCAGGAATGGTGGAATCACGGTCCAACGCTGCATGCATGTGACCCATATCACCAAGAGGAGACATGCTGGCTGACCCCACTGTCACAGCAGGACCAGGTGCAGAGGGCACAGCACCCACCACTGTGGGGCACTGTGTGGACCCTGCAGGTGTGCTGTGTGCAGCAGGGCCACCAATTGCATCAGGTGCCACCTGTTCAGGCACCTGTGTGTTGTGTGCACCACTGTCGACTGTGTCCCCGGGTATCTATGTGGCATCTGGATCATCGGGGGCATCACTGTACACCCCCTGTGTGCCAGATGCCAGCACCAGCAGGGCATCAGCAATGTCCACTGTGTCCCCTGGGTCATCATCAGCAAAACCCAGGAAACCCTCCAGCCATGAGGTGTCATGCCCACTAACATTGGCACCACTAGCTGAAGGGTTTGATGGGCCTGCCACCACTGGCACTGCAGCTGGAGGCACTGGTGCATTGAAGAGCCCAGGGATGGCAGCATCCACTGTCGTACCTGCAGCCCTATGGGACGGGACAGCATCATCGCCCACTAAGGCATCCCGTACAGCCATGCACATGGCTGCACCCGTGAGGTGTGATGGAGCTGTGAAAAGAAAGGAGGGAAACATGGTCAATGTCAAGGGAAAGCACAGTGGCAAATATACAAGTACAGTGTGTCACAGTGGTGTGCCATGGATGCACATGACAGTCCCTGGCACGGCCGGGCAATGCCCGTCCTGCCACTGCTGCCATGCACCAGCAGTGAATGGGGATGCTTGGTGCCAGTACATACCCACATTGCACCTTGTGTGTTAGAGCAACACCATGCCCATCCAACAGTGGAATGGAACCACTAGCCTGATGGGCAACAGAACAACACATATGCCCCCCAGGCATAGCCTGGCAGACACAGCTGTGCACTGCATGGGCCATGGCCACCCAGGGTACTGCACACAGGCACACAGGCAGTCTGTAGCACACAGCGGGGCTGCCACGGCTACCATAGCACACGCACATGGCCTGACACGTGTCAGGGGCATGAATACTCACAGTGCTGTGATGGGATACCACCCATCTGGAACCCCCCCTTCAGGGAATCCCTGCACAGCTGAACGAGCAATGCTGGCCATGAGCAGCTCCTCATTTGGGATGAGTCGCACACCCGACTGTGGACCACCCCCTGTCCTGCTCAATGAGGCCTCAATGTGCACCACCTTCTCCCTGGCCCTCCTCTTCCCATCATTCAGATGTTTTCTACACTCCTGGGTGGTCCAGTTGTACTTCCCCACCACATTGACGTGGCATGCCACTGCCTCCCAGGCCTCACCCCGTAGTGCATGGCTGCCACCCTTGCCAGTCAGGACATCCCTGCACAGGTTGTATGCCTCTATGAGGGCTCTCTCCTCATCATTTTAAAGTTAGGCTAACTGCGACTGGTGGCACTGTCTCCTCCAGACATCATGGCTACTCTGGGATAGAAGACGCAGACATTAGACATGCACATGCTGGTCCCTGTGTGGCCAGTACTGCCATACAGTGGCTGCAGTGTACCAGCACACCACCTGCCTAACAATGACTTGCCTTCAGAGCATGTCTCTCATGGTGTCATAGTCTGTGCCATGACCGCCTTGTCCAGGTGCACTGCCATAGACAGCTGCATGTCCCTCGACATACCACAGGTGATGCATGGCATGGTACATGGGCAGGTGGCCTGGCCTACAATGACACTCTGTACCCATCAATATATGTGCATGCACAACACCCTCCACCATTCCCCCCCCCAGCCTTGCCTAGGGTGGGCTGTGGAACAGTGTGTGGCACACACCAGGGCTCAACTGGTGTCCCTGCACATGTCTGGATGGTACCAGGCTGTCCACGGCCCATAGCATAATTTGCAATGGCTATAATGGTAATAGAAATGTAAACAGAACTTACCTTCAAGGCTGTGAAACAATGCCGGCCTGGTGGCGCTGAGGGTTGAGGCGATGGACGCCACACCTCGCGCCATGCAGGCGACCCGGGTTTGGGAGCGAGCTCGGGTGTCGGGGTCGGCAGGGGAGGGATTGGATTGAGTGCCCACTGGGCTGCTTTCCTCTTCCAAGGGGAGGGTACTGGGATTTCCAGCACTCTAGTGGCCCCTGGTAGAGACCGGGGGGGCACTACAGAGCACTGGACCGCAAGTAGACAGCATGGCCCAATGCAAGCAGGGTTGCTGTGCACCGCAATGTCAGGATGTGCACCACGCATGGGGGGGAGGAGGGCATATAAGGGAAAAACCCCTTCGGCCTTGGATAGGCAATGGCCCGCAGGTCCACTGGCCACACGTCCAATGCCGGACCTCCATCACCGCCCCTTCGATAACCTGTGGAGCTTAGTCCCTGGGGCTCCATAGGTACCGTAACATCTCTGAGGTTGGTGGAGGCCACAGTGGGCAATAGAGCTAGGGATGTGTCGTGGCCCAAGAGAGTTCCAGGTGCCCAAAGGTGATAAAGAAACTTGGGGGGAGGCTGTGAAACCTCTCAGTCACCTATGCTCAGTGTGGGCTGAGTTGGGAGCATTTGTGTCTCAGGGCATGCAAATGAGGTTTGGGGCAGGTAATAATGAGATACTAAACAGCTGAGATGCCTCTGAATTCGATATTGGGCTGATTTGGGAGCAATGTCTGTGAATTGCATAATTGTCCTCAGCTCATCCCAATCAGCATGGTGCATCTGCTGCACTAAGCGCATGTACACATGGTGCATTATCTGCGCATGTGCCGTGCATTTGGGGCATGTCCCTGAATGTGGTGCAAGTCCATGGGCACATTGTTCGTGCATGCGCTGTTTGTTCTGGACTCCTAGGCACATCACCACGTCTGCGCGATTGGCCTGACAGTTGCATCGCCAACATGCAGCTTGCACATGATGCGCTGTGCCATCTGTACGCACATGCATGTCCATGTGCGTGATGCCCGCTATGCCATCTGATCCTAGGCATGCCCTGATCATGCAACACCTGCCTTTGTGTGTCCATGGGCTACTGTGCATCACTGTTGCTAAGTGCGTCGATGCGTGACACACACAACATGGACATGTACGTATTGCGCATGCGTGACCCAGCCATGACCCCTGACCCCGCTTTCCCACCATGACACTGCACATGCACGTGTGTGCACCAGTGGAACCAATTGCGCATCAGCGCATTGTGCGAGGTGACTTGCATGTGGCCTAGTGGCTCATGTGGTGCAATTAGGCCATTCAATAGCTCAGGCCGCACAGATAGCACTGTGTGTACCCTGCACATTGGACATGCCATGTGCCAGATGAGCAGTACCCATGAACTAGTCCGAGCTGGGGCTCCTACAACTGGTGGCCCTAGTGAGGTGGGTGAAGAGCCAGCTGTTCAGTCAGGAGGACCTGCAGGTGCCCAGGGCAGATGTGTGGGCCAGGATTGCTGGCCAGTTGGTACGCCGCACAGATGTTCCCCACACAGGAGAGCAGTGCAGGCACAGATCTGGGGACCTGCAATGCCGGGACAGGGTGCAGCTGGACTATTTGCAGGAGCGTGCATGCAGGGGTGCACTGTCCTGACCAGGTATGTCACACTTGTACATGTGTGGCATGAGTGCATGGGGGTTGGGGCTGCTGCACCACACAACAGCACACTCACAAGGGCACATGCACACACTTGGGCATGGCTGTACCTGCACTGTGGTGCCGTCTACTGCATGTCACATGGGGTGGGCCTCTCTGTAGTGGTGTGTGGGTGAGCCAGGGCCACTGTGCCATGCATGGGGTGGGACTGCCATTTACATTGCATGCCTACAGCTGGGCACTTGGGGGGGCACAGGCTGGGGTGCTGTGCGCTGCTGTGCACCACCGGGCCATTCACTAGTGGTGCACTGTTTATTGACACATTCACTACATGCCCACACCACTGTTGGGGTGGGTCTGTGCCACGTCGCATCTCCTCATAACGTTCTCAACTTTTGTGTGTCCTGCAGGGTTGGAAGCCAGGCGGCAGGCAACAGAGGCCATTGAGCTATGGGAGCGGAGTGCCACTGGAGGTGCACAGGGTGGTGGCCGTGCAGGTAAGTTACCATGTCGTGCATGCATTGTCTGTCAGGTGGGGTGGGTGTCTGCTCGGGTGGGTGTTGCCTGCATACTGTGCCTGCCTGTGTGTAGCTTGTCACGAGGGCCCATTCCTGGTGTGGTTGCAGTGTGTGCCTGTGCCATGATGCGCATGGCCCCTGCATCGGCAACATCCATGTGTGCATGCTGTAGCACTGTGGTAACTCAGTGGCGCACAAGTGGTGTTCTGTCGGGGCCCACATGCTTGTGCAGGCCACTGCCTTGTGCACGTGTCGCATGTGGCTTGTCTCTCTGCCCCCTGCACAGGCCACTGTCTATACACGTGGGTCATATGCCTACACGGTTCCTGTGCACATTTGGTGAGGCACCTGGTGCCTGTCTGGTGTGTTGTGCGTTGTGCCTGGTGGGCTCTGTGCCATTTCCATGGTGAATGCTTCCAGCCTTCACACAGGGGGGTGGAGGTGGTAATTGGTATGTGGCACTTTGTATCTGTTCTCTGTGTTCCCACTCTAGGTCCCCGGGATGTGCATGCTAGTGGCCATGGCCATGTGGGACATCGGCAGGAGGCACTATGGGATGTAGGACCACATGTGCAGTGCGCCATCTGTGATTCCCTGAGGCCACTATTCAGGATGCAGGGACGTCTGCTGAGAGCACTGGATGATGGCCGGCTACTGATGGCACAGAGCTGGCTGCATGTGCGCTGTCCCCTGGCATGCCCCATGGCATGATGATGGACTCTGTTTCCTTTGTTTGACCTCCCTTTAGTTGTTTGTTGTCCTCCCCATTCCCTGTACCTGCTCCCACTGCCAATGTACTCCTCTGCTTTGCCCAGTTTCTGGTTTTGTACATAGTCCCGCAATCCCCATCCCTTGTTCTCATTCTACTTGTGAATAGTTGCTCCTGTTGTTATTGGTGTTCTCCGTTTAGTAAACTGTTATTTATCTGACCCATTGTCTATGGTCCTTTGTGGGTTTGGTGTTGTCTGCAGCTCTCCACTGTCACCTTATTGCCATACTCCTGTCTGCACCTGTATTTGTACAGGCTGCTACCTCCTGTCCCCTGTCTCACCCACTGTGTGGCCTCCATGTTGCCTGTGGCTTGTGGGTGGCCCTACTGTCCTGCTGCTCATGTCTCTGCCCTGGTCTGTGTGTGCTGCCTGTGGCATGCATCCACTGCACTGCTGCACTACCAGTCATTGGACCTGTGTGCGGTCTCCTATGGTTGGGGGTCTGGCATGGCTGTGCAGCACAGTAGTGTCACCATGGGATGCCTGACCTAAGCACCGGTGTTGCCCTGTGTGGCTTCATACACCACCATGGCTCTGGGCACCTGTGGCAGTGGCCTTGTCCATTGGCCACCACCATGCTGCATGGTGTCCCTCGCTGGTCTGTGGCACCTTGCTGGTGGCAGTGTGCCTCTCCTGTGTGCCTGCCATGGGCCTGTGTGGGTTTTGTCATGTGCTTACAGGTGTTATTCTGTATGCCCTGTCTCTGCATTTCATCTGCTGTGGCCACTGTTGGGCCCTTGGCCACTCTGGCTTGTCCCTTTGGACGTGTGTCCCTCTCTCCTTTGTCCCACTGCATTGTCCCCTATTGCTCCCATATTCACTGCTGGGTTGCTCCTTATTCACTGTTTTGCTCCCTTGGGTGCTTGTGCACATCATGGATGTGCTGGGGTATCTCCCCTTGTGCCATGCGCATCACACACGATTCACAGTGAGGTTGCGCATGGCGCATCCCTTTGTGCATCACTCATCTTTTGGTGGGTGCATCCTGTTTGTGCCAGCGCATCTCATTTGTGCCCAGTGCATCTGCTTTGTGAAGCCTGCCCAATATGTTTATGATCCCAAAAACTTTCAACCCATTAGCTTATTAGACTCAGTATCTAAAAAGTTTTCAAATATAATTCTTGCTAGATTGGCATCATGGTTGGAAGATAAAAAAAACTTGACTCCGGCTCAGGCAGGATTCCAAGCAAACCATTCTACAACATATCATATTTTTGTTTTGTCTCATTACGTAGAAAAGTACTGTAAGTCAGAACACATGAAACTGTTTGCTATTTTTGTGGATTTCACAGCAGCATTTGATTCATGCAATAGAAATATACTATGGAAAAAAATGAGAGAGCTGGCATAGACCATGCACTAATAATGCCTGTTTATCAATTCTAAGAAAACAATACTACTGTTATTAGATTGGGTGCTCAAAGCAATTCATCAGCCCCATTTCCCTCTGATGGGGGAATGAAATGTGTATGCCTACTTGCCCTTGTCATATTATCTATGTAAACCCACTGTTCCCGTATAATAAAAATGTTTTGACTCGCCTAAAAATCAAAAAGAACTCTTACCCAATACTAGTTCATGCAGCTGATATGGCTCTAATGTCTCTTTCACCAAAGGGCTTACAGAAAAGCAGTAATGCCTTTAGGATATGTCCAATGTACAGTAGTTAAATATTAATTTAGATAAACCAAAAATAATTGCATTTGGTACCAAAAATACTCATTTTATTTAGGAAAAGATAAAATAGAATTGTGAAACAACATGCATACCTAGGTGTAAAATTACCAATAATGGATTAAAGAGTCAACACATGAAAACTGTAAGCTAGTAAAGCAATATATATTGCAAAACACTACTAAAATGTAATTATAATTATGGTGGAAATTCAGTACTCCCGGCATTGACAGTAGGATATACGAAAATCAATTCTGTGCTGTTATATGGAGCGAAAGTCTGGGGTTCCAGATATAATGACATGATGGAAAATCTCTTGCTATATTTTCACAAGGCTTTACTGAAGGTACCAAAGTCTACTGCTACAGTAATGGTAAGAACAGAACTAGATAAAATAGGTTTCATTTTCCAGACCAAAAGTCATCTTACAGCATAGTGGTTATGTCTTGTAAACAATTCAGATAATACATTGCCTTGAATGTGTCTTCAGGAAACGCATACTAGGAATAGTTTGGATTCTCCATCAAGTTGGTGAAAAGTGCTACAAAAATACTTAAAGGAAATTAATCTTGACTAACTCTGGATAGAGTATACTAGAAAAGATAACAACTGCACCTTCATACATAAAGATTAGAAAAACAAAATATACTCTCTGGCTCAAAAGATAGATTTGGATAACTTAAAACAACTGAGGAGTGCTCCATGATATAGGGAAAATAAGATATTACACTCTGTAGATTATTTTACCAGGTAACCTGTTAGGTGGGCGCATGAGGAAGGGCGCCATCTGTAATGGCGACTCCTTCCCGGCGCAATCCCTCACGGCGATGGGAGGGTAGGGCAACCGGATGAGGCTGTGGGCAAACTGGGTGACAGGAAGTCGCTATGCGTACGTGTGGGGGGTGGGAGTGAGCACAGCGAGCGTGGACTGGGAGAGGGTGAAGAGGCTGTAGGGGTGGTGCTCGGTAGCTGGCCGAGCTGCGTTGGGGGTTGGCTAGTGGTTGGGGTGGGTGAGTACCGGGTTCAGGTCCGGGCGCTGGTGCGATTTTATTGCACCCGGCCAGTGCTCTTCTTTTTTACTGCACTCACCCCAATGCACCCCAGGTTGAGAATCCTTAAATGCAGCGGGGTGCGAGAAGACCCCCAGAGAGGATATGGGGCACAGCCCCAACAGAAAGCAGTAAAAAACTGTCCTGGCACCGTTGTCCTGATGCGTTGGGGTTGTCAGAGTGCCGAAAATATTTTTGCCACTCTGACTGAGCGATAATGGTGATCACCTTTAGGCGTTCGCCATTATCACATAGACCCATTTTACCCTACCAATCCAAAATGAGGCAGGAAGAGCAATTACAATAACCAGATTTGAACTTTCGTATGCTAAATATATGGAAAAATAGATCACAGATCTTTCCTCATACCATAACAAAATGTGCCCCTGCAATCTGGGCCACCACATGGAAATGTGTACCATGTATTGATCCAGTGCCTTCTAAGACTGGAGAAAACATTATATAGGTACTCAGTTGCATACATATTGTAATAATATCCATAACATTTTATTGATCTTCTTACATCCTTTAACAGTCTCTGATGCTGAACAGGTAGCTACATTTTTTCAAGCAATAATTAAGAAAAGAAAGAAAGAAACTGTATGTCTATATAAATCACCCCAGGGAGGATCGTAGATATGGCATTGTTTTGCACAATATAGGCTTTTGCTTGTACAGAGATTATCTGGTCTGTCAAGATTCGTGGGAAGAGATAGCCAAGCTCCATCATCTGTTGAATAGATTACATCTTGACATGACATGACATTTTCTAATGCCTTTTCATTCTTCTTACCCTGGGAAAGAAAGTTATACATTTTTTTAAAGAACTAGAGACTATAAAATAGCATCTGAGTGTTACCACTACATGACACTTTATAAGAGCTCATAGAATAATTTGCTTTTAAGTTGCACAGTACGAGAGTTTTTAACCTTGTATACATAAAATCATTCTTTTGTCCTACTTTCTATTCATGCTATAAAGATGTTTGTATATATGTATTTTTACAAAGTCGAACAATAAAATCTACTACTACATATACCCCTCCCCAATCTAGGGGTATCAACTGGCATTCATTGTCAGGGAGAGGTGCATGAACAAAAGACATTTACTTGACCTACCAGGTCTGAGGTGACCTTCTAAGTGCTCAGATGTCCTCAGAGCTGCTACAGGCTGCAATGTAAGGGGGTTAGCAGGCACATTACCTCTACATTACTTCTATTTAATAACCAAATGTCCATAACAGAGGTAGTGTTTAACTGGATCTGCTTTTAATAAAGGAAAACTTATGAGCATAATACACTGACAAGAAATTAAAGCAGTCCCGGGGGTAAAGAGGTAGCCTACTTTAATTAGACCCCATTCCAAGGGGAATGGGTAACACTGGGACTCCAAACCCTAATGACAAAATATTGCTGGTAAAGGGCTGCGTACAACCCAGGCATACAAGTGACTTTTGGGTTTTGATATCCAGGATCTGTTTAGGATCCAGCATGAGGCAGACTGTAATCAATCAAATTCTTCAGTACTTTAAACATACCAGAGGTAGGGCACCTGGGGGGGCAATGGGATATTCTGCTCCCCAGAGCTTCCCTGAGAGTACCTGCCTGCCCACCTTCCTGTAGACCTGGTACCCCAAGCCTGACTGCCTGCCAAGACAGCGTACATGGTAGCCCAGATGAACTATCATTCATTCACTTCCCAGTGGATTTACAACAGTCATCTGGGGGCTCTTAGATCTAATACATGCTCCCTTGGTACCTACCCTTGTCCCAGTGCATTTGGGACCTGGGTAGGATGTACACAGTTAGTAGAAGGAAAGGTCCCCAGCAAAATAAATGCAACAATGTTGTTGGGGGATGGTCCCTGCTGAAATAAAGGCAAACATTCCTTTCTTAAAACATCCTCTTTTTTTTTTTGTAGTTACTGATTTACTCCCCCTGGAGTCCTCTGCCAGCATCTGACATCCCCCCCTCCCGTGAAGGCACCCGGGTGTAAGACCCCCTCCACATAACCCCACAACTTACCCTTCATGGAAGGGGTTGGGGAGTGACTCAACCCACCAGTCTGGATTAGCGTTCGGGGAGGTGCCTTCCCGGGTCCCCATGGAGGGACCATCGTCATTCGCAGAGGACTCCATTTTTCTGTATTTACTCTCCCTCTCAATGTGCGGTGTGCAATGGCACTAGCGGCAGCTGCGCGCTGCGCGCATGCTTCCATGCATGTCCCGCCAAGTGTGACACACTCTTGCCTCTACTTCGGTGCTGACGTGCCACCTCCCAGCCTCCGCTAGGTGGAAGGCAATCGCCGAGCCCCTGCAAACCCCCCTCCCCAGAGAAGGAGAGCAGTCCTAGGGATGCTCGATCCTTCTCCTCCCTGCCAACCCCTGGTGCCCCATGTCTGTTCCCAAACACAGGTCGCCGGCGTGGCGCAAGGTAAGGTGTCCAGCGCCTCAGCCCTGAGCACCATCGGGCCGGCAAACATCCTCCTTTTTTATTATACTTTATTGATTTTATCTTCAACATATCACTCAAAGTAGTGTAATATGTGCAAAATGATAAACAATTTAGATTTACTTTAGAAAACCATATTGCTCTTGTAAAACTGATAAAAACTTAACAGTGTAAATGTTACAACTTGGAAATGTTACAACTTGGAACTGTAAAGAGATGAAAGATGGATAAAACAATGAACAGTAATTATTTTTTTTATTTACATTTTTCCTTCCTACACCCCTCTGGCTGGCCCTCCTTCCTGCCGATCCTCCCAGCTACATTGCCTGGCTTCTCACCGGGGCTTACCTCTCCCTGAGTCCCCCATGGTTTGCCTTCCATGACAGAGTGGTGCGGAGTCCCTCAACTCACCAACTTATGAATCCAGATTCAGGAGGAGCCTGAGTCACTAGTGCAGGGCCTGCAGAGGTCAGCGATCATCCTGACAGCTAGGGTGTTTTCCATCTTTGATTCCCCTGCTGCCACTCTACCTCTCCCCATAGGGATGCTGGCATTTGGGACTATATCCCCGATGACTCAGGGCAGTGTGTCCCTCCCACCCTGTGTCCTGCATGCCCTACCTTCCACATACCTGTAGATGGCAGTGCCGCAGCAGGACGTGGCACTCTCCACCCCACCCCTAGAGAAGGAGAACATCCTATGGGATGCTCAATCCTTCTCCCCCCTGGCTGACCCCCAGTGGCCCAGGCTTATTCACAAACCCATGTCACTGACATCACGAGCAGTAGCACCACAGCTGCACCAACGGGCTGGCCCCAAGAATGGTAATTCTAAAGAAAATTATTATAATGTTCTAAGGAATAAAATACTATAGTCACTGAACATTGTGAGAAATATCATTAATTCACCAGTACATGTTAGATAGGTAAGATGCATTAATTAGGTTAACTTCAACTCCCCCTTTCTTCCTTTTGTTCTGGGATTTCATATCCCCTACCATACATAATCTGGAGTCTGCTTTTAAGAAATTCTTTAAAAGCAAGCCACCTTCTATCATAGATGGCCATAGTACCACTCTATTTGTAAACCAGTTTTTCTAGTGTGGCGCATTCTCCTAGCTGTTCTAGCCACATCTGACTAGTGGGAGGCTCCTTATTTTTCCAAAGTGTAAGTATGCCCTGTTTTGCACAAATAATTGCTATGTCGATAAATTTCCTACTTCCTTCACAAATGTCCGTCTTTTCCAGGTCCCCAAACAGAATCATCTGTGTTTCAAGTGTCACTTGAGTAGTCACCAGCATTGTAAGAATTCCTTCAATGTCCTGGCAGTACCTGTACAGTTTAGGGCAGGAAAACATCATGTATACCAGGTCACCTATGTGATGTTTGCATCTAGAGCAGGTGCCCAAGTATATGGGCGAAAATGTGGCTAACCTCTAAGAGGATCTCTGTATCATAAAAAAGTTTAATTTATTTGAATTTAAAGTGGATTGGAATTTTCCATCCATCTCTTACTATATCTGCCCCGTTTTCCTCTGAAATGTCTGTACCCATGGCTGCTTGCCATTTTCCCCTTGTATGTGCCAATTTATCTTTGACCCCTTCCAAAATATGCTTATACAGCTTTGAGACCAGCCCACTGGTATCTTGAGCATTGTGAAGGATTGATGCTCTGCTTGCTGGCTCCTGTATCCGGTGCACTTGTCCCAGCATGGATGTTAGATAGTGTCGAAGTTTTGTATATTTAAATGTATGCTGTTCCTAAAGGTCATGCCTTGAAGCTAAGCTTCTAAAAGACTTCAGCTGCCCACTTTCATATAGGTGACCCCAGTGGCGGTTTTAGGCACAAGCGAACAAAGCGTCCGCTTGGGGCGCCAGCACAGAAGGGGCACACTGAAGTAGAACATATAAGCAGAAATCATCTTGAAATTTCTCACCACAGGTATTCTTCTATATTCCTTACTCTCTGCAGTCAGCCTCCTAAATAGAACTGCCCAGAGATAGAACATTATGCAAATGATAGAACTTATCATTGGCTCATGCCACTGATTCAAACTACTGCCCTTATCAGCTGCAACGTTCCACCAACATATCAGATTTCTTTCTCTGCCTGACAAGTCAAGATGCCTCGGAGATTACCCTCTCAGTCGTTCCTTGTGTGGTTCTTTACTAAAAATAAGTATTTTAATTATTCCTGCTGCCTTTATTTCTGTTTAAATTCCTACTGTTAGCTTAGCGCTTATTTTAGTGTTTTTGGTTTAATTTTCTCGGTTCCTCACGGTTCTGTGTAACTGTTGGGGAACCAAGCCTTAGATCAATTTCCAGAGCTTTTATTTCCTTATCTCTAGTTCAGTTTAGTTATTTTTAGTATTTTATTTTAAATAAATTCTTGCTTTTGTTAGCTGGCCAATCGGTTCAGTGAACCGCTAACCTGTTCAAGTTGTTCGGTTCTCGGTTCAGTATTGGAACCTTCACCAGTTGCTGAACCGACCACAACCGGAAAAAAAAAAGAGTTTACTTTATTTGCGGTTCTGTTTTTCTTAATCAGTTTGATGATGGCAGAAAAACCTAAGAAAAAGGCTGGACCCCCAGGGTTTAAAAACTGCCTTAAGTGTGGGGACATTGCCTGGCCCGGTGTCACTGAGGGCTGAGGCACTGGATGCCACACCTTGTCTCACGCCGGTGACCCGTGTTCGGGAATGAGTGTGGGCCACCAGGGGTCAGCAGGGAGGAGATGGATTGAGCATCTGACGGACTGCTCTTCATCTCCGGGGGGGGGGTGATCTGCATTTGGCGCACATTTCACCCCTGGTGGAGGCTGGGGCTTGATGCTATGCTGCCTCAAGTAAGGGGGATGGGAGCTCAGCAGATGCTTGGTGGGGACAGGCGTGGGTGCATGCATGTGCCCACTGCTGGTGACACTGCATGGTGAATGCCCGTAAGGGAGAAAATATGTAGGAAAAAGACCCTGGTGGCTGGTCATGGTGGCTTGATGGCTGTCCCCTGGCACTTCATCTCTGGAGGGTAACACCCTGAACTGAATCCTGCTTGGCAGGTGAGTAGGGGGCTCCCCACAGCCCTGCCACCATAGGGGGAAGTCGTCAGAGTTGCAGGTGTGAGGGCCTGAAGTAGCGAAGCATGGGGATGGCAGCTGGACGAGAAGATGACCAGGGCCAGGGGGGAGAAAGATAAAAGAAAAAAAAAGTGTGGGGACGTTTTTACAATGGCAGAGAAGCATGGCTTATGCATGGTCTGCCTTGGAAATGAGCAGTTTTCTGCAGATTGTGAAATCTGCTAATCATTTCCACAAAAAGCAATTCACAAGAGGCTGGAAAGGCTCCAAAGAAGACTTGAGAAGGGTGCTACAGGTTCCTACCAACCCACACCCTTTAAACATGCGGGTGAAACCTCACTGTCCAAACTGAGCACCCCTGACAAGGGTGACGCAGCTTCCAGTAAAAGGGTAGGTGAGCTGTCTGACTCCCCAGTTCCTACCAAAAAGACAAGGAAAACAAAGCATGTTGAACCCCTGACTGAGAAACCAAGGGGGTTTCATCTGTGCCTCACAGCCTGCCATCCTCAGAAGACATTGCCCAGGCCATGAAGGCCATACAGGCTTTGCAGGGTCTTATACCTTCTCCAACTCCTCCAACACCGGTTCAAGTCCCGGTTGGATCTTCTTCTGTCCCAACACCATCCCAGGAGCAGATGCAGTTTGAGGAGTATGATTTGTCAGAAGTAGATGAGGGTGAACCTATTGAGGCTGAGATCTCACCTGAACAGGAATTTGGGTCTCCTCCTAGAGCAGAGGATTTTTCCTCTCATTTTCCCTTCATAAGGAAAATAGTGGAAGCCCTTGATTTGGCTACCACAGAGGTTATAGAGGATGAGGAAGAGACCAATATGTGAAAATGATGGGGTTAACACCCACAAAGAAGATATTACTTCCTATCAACAAGTTTTCAAAAAAGACTTGTATAAGGTTTTGCAAACTCCAAATTCTGTCGTCCCCGGACAAGAAGGCAGACAAAAAGTACCAGCTGGACAGACAGGGGGCTTTATTCCTCTTCTCTCACCCTGACCATCAAGGGATAATCCAGCAAGCAGCCTGTGAGAAGGCAAGAGTGCCATTGGCATCACACCCACCTGAGAAAGATTCATGCAAAAATAGATAGTATGGCCAAGAAGGGCTACCTGGCATCCTCACTGGGAGTCAGACAGGCTAATTACCAGGCTTATTCTGCACAGTATCAAAAGTCACTGTAGCAGTCAGGATTGCCCATGGTAGATAAGGCTCCTTCGGGCCTTTCAAATGATTTGGCTGAGATAGCCAGGTTTGGACTGGAAGCAGCAAAATACCAATTTCAGATGGCAGCAGATCTCAGTGATACTGCTTCCAGATGGATGGCCCTCACCATAGCTCTTAGGAGGTTGGCCTGGTTTATGACCACTAATCTTACACATTATACCCAAACCAAGGCTATGGACATTCCTGTGGAGGATCATTCAATATTTGGCCAACAGACTGAGGCTTATATGAAGATGGTGGATGAGTACAAGGTCACCTAATAAGAGCAACTCGACAAAGGAGAGACACTCCTTCTCCTACAGGTCATACGGAAGGGGAGGCAGAGGTGGAGCAGCCTACACCAGACCTTTTTAATCAGGCCCAGGCTGTCTCTCAATATCAGCACTACCCACAGCAGACAAGGTAGTTCAGAGGTAGGGGTAGAGGGGGCTCCAGGAGGGGATCCCAGATTACCCAGGCCCAGCCCCAAGCAAAACAGAATCTCTGACTCAGTGGTCAAGGCCACCTCCCCCCACCCTATCCCAGTAAGGGGCAGGCTGGCTCACTATTTCCAGGCTTTGGAGTCCATTACCACAGACAAGTGGGTCCTGGAAGTGGTGAATCAGGATCTGCCCCCAAGTTTCAAGTAATTCCCTCTCTTGAGAACAAGGGTGTTCAAAACCAGCTTCCATCTTGGAAAAGAAACTATTGGAGAAGGAGGTTCAAAGCCTCCTCCTGTTAAAAGCAGTAGAACATGTTCCACCTCAGCAGAAGGGAAGGGGTTTCTACTCAAGATACTTTCTCACCAAAAAGAAAAATGGAGAGTGGTGACCTATTCCAGACCTCAGTCTGCTGAACAAGTACTTAGTAAAGCCAAAGTTCAAGATGGTCACATTGGCAGTTATTCTGCCAGTCATTCAGAAGGGAGATAGGCTAGCATCTCTGGATCTGAAAGATGCCCGTTTCCACATTCCCATAAGAGAATCTCACAGAAAATATCTCAGATTCAGACTTCCATCAGGACATTACCAGTTTTCAACCCTACTCTTCAGTCTCTCCTCAGCCCCAAAGGTATTTGCAAAGCATCTGGCAGTGATGGTGACACACCTAAGAAGGTTAGGTGTATCAGTCTTCCCCTATCTCGATAATTGGCTGGTGGTGGGAAGCTCACCCAGGCATGTGCAAGATCACCTGTAGGTAATACTAAACCTGTTACACTCACTAGAGTTCCTGGTAAATCAGGAGAAATCTGTTCTCATTCCAGTACAGGTTCTGCACTTCATAGGAGCAGAACTGAACACCTTAGAGGGAAGAGCCTTCCTCCCTCAGGACAGAGTGCAAAGCATCTGGCAAACAGCGGCTTCTTTCAGGCTGAATGAGCCAAAGTCAGCAAGACAATGTCTGTAGCTTCTGGGACACATGGCTGCAACAACAGGCACAGTTTTGGGTGCGAGGTTCCAAATGAGAGACATACAGTTTCACCTTGGTGCATATTGGTGCCAAAGGAAAGACACTCTTTCAAAGCTAATTCCAGTAACAAGAACATTACTGTAAGCCCTTCAGTGGTGGAAGGAAGCAGACAACCTCAGGAAGGGGGTCTCCTTTCAATGGGAAATCCCATAAGCCATTCTTACAACCGACGCCTCCCTGTTAGTGTGGGGTGCCCACTTAGTGGAACACACCACTCATGGAACCTGGTCCAGTGCAGTGTCACTCCAGCATATAAATCTGTTGGAGCTGAGAGCAGTGTTCCTGGCACTGAAGGCATGTGCACCACTACTACAAGGAAAAGTGGTGCAGGTCAGGACAGGCAACACCACAACAGTGTACTACATAAACAAGCAAGTCAGGCCCCTGTACATTGAAGCAGTGAAGATCTGGAGTTTGGCTTACTCACTGAAGGCCTCCCTCCAGGCCATTCATGTGCCAGGGAAAGACAATACCCTAGTAGATGCCCTGAGCAGAATCAATCAGGCCCACCACAAGTGGTCCATCAACAAGCAGATACTGGAGGCAGTATTCAGGAGGTGGAGCACACCAGAGATAGATCTCTTTGCATCCCTCGAATCATCATCTGCCCCTTTTCTGCTGTAGACCACCAGCCAAGGGTACAATCCCGCTGGATGCTTTGACAATGGACTGGTCAGGAAGAAGCCTATATGCTTTTCCTTTTCCTCTCATTTTCAGAGTTCTGATCAAACTCGGGTCACAACCTGCATCAATGATCTTGATAGCACCAGACTGGGCCAGACAGCCATGGTATTCTCTATGATTCTCCATGTCTGTAGCTAAACCGATACATCTACCCAGGAGGCACAACCTGCTGATCTCCCATCAGGGCAGGATTCTGTACCTGAACTTCAGATCTCTTCAACTCAAAGCATGGCTCTTGAGGACTTAAGAGTTTGCACACTCTACAGTAAGTGTCCTGGATATCCTGAAGGGCTACAGGAAGTCTTCTATTAAGAAGACCTATGCTTCAAAATAGAAGAGGTTCTCTGTTTGGTGTGCTTCTAAAGGTACCTCCCCCTCTCACATGGGGATACCAGCTGTCCTGGATTATCTTACCTACTTACACCCCCAGGGTCTGCAACATGCATCCCTGAAAGTGCATTTAGCCTCAATATCTGCTTACATTTCTGCTGGGAAGAGCACCGCCATGGCATCCAGTCCCATTTTCAAAAGGTTTTTTAAAGGTCTGTGCCATTTGCACCCACCTATTAGGTAACCAGGACCAGCATGGGACCTGAACATATGCATTACCCAGCTCATGAGGCCCCCATTTGAGCCCATGGCTTCAGCACACCTAAAGCATGTTACCTGGAAAACTCTTTTTCTGGTTGCTATCACCTCAGCTAGAAGAATTAGTGAGCTTCAGGTCTTGTGTGTCTAGAAGTATTATCTTTCCTTCCACAGAGACAAGGTAGTGTTATGAACAAATAGAAAATTCCTCCCCATGGTGGTCTCTGACTTTCATCTGAACCAGTCCATTACCATGTCAGTCTTCTTCACTGAACATACTAGTTCAGGTGAGCGCGCAGACTCCATAGTCTAGATGTCAAGAGGGCATTAAGCTACTACATGACCCATGCCAGAGATCATGGGCAAGACAAACAGTTGTTCCTGACTTATGGGGATGTGGATAAAGGTAACCCAGCTTCAAAGAGGTCCACTTCTCACTGGATAATCCAGTGCATTCAGTTTTGCTATTCGAAAGTTGGCAAGGAGCCCCCCAGCAGGGCTGAGAGCTCATTCCACAAGGGGCACAGCTGCAACCATGGCAGCAGCCAGAGATGTTTTATTAGTGGAGATCTGTAAAGCAGCTACCTGGAGGACAGTACACACCTTTACTAAACACTATAGTCTAGACACTTAATCCAGAAGTGATGCCAGGTTTGGCACAGCAACCCTGCAAAGTCACTTTCCAAAAAAGTAGGTTCTGTGCCCACCTCCAAAGGTACTGCTTTGAAGTCTGCTGAGAGTTAGTAATATAGAAGAATTCCTGGGGTGAGAAGAAAAAATTACTTACTATAGTAATCTTGTTTCTTCCAGGGTATTCTTCTATATTTCTAACTCTCCAACCCTGCCTCCCCTTCCAGAACTAAAGCCTCTGCATTCCTAACTGAGCTTTTAAATATGGAGTCCCAAACACTGACATATGTTGTTTAAATCCTAATGGGTGGAGTTTTTCTTTCCCTTCTTTTTCCAGGTGATTCTGGCATTTGGGGGGGTTGGTTTTATGTTAATATTTGTAGTTTCTACTAGACAGTATAGTTTTGTTGTAGATGGATAGATAGGTATAATTATAGTTAAAATTGCCTTGCAGGCTCCTTAGATATCTGATACATTGGTGGAACGTTGCAGCTGATAAGGGCAGAAGTTTGAACAAGTGGCATGAGCCAATGATAGGTTTTATCATTTGCATAACATTCTATCTCCGGGCGGTTCTACTTAGTAGGCTGACTGCAGAGAGTTAGGAATACAGAAGAATACCGTGGAAGAAACAAGATTACTACGGTAAGTAATTTTTTCTTGTTGTCATCACCCTTGCATTCA
Organism: Neoceratodus forsteri; assembly: GCA_016271365.2. Classification (NCBI taxonomy): domain Eukaryota; kingdom Metazoa; phylum Chordata; order Ceratodontiformes; family Ceratodontidae; genus Neoceratodus; species Neoceratodus forsteri. The sequence goes on from CM057456.1 coordinate 352,125,806, forward strand.
TAGAATTCTTATCACTTTTTGGATGTGGATTGGGGAAGAAGGGAGGATGGGGGGGTGATGTGAAGCAGTGTAGGGGGCACCACAAGTATTTCTGCTTAGGGTGCCATTAGGTCTTAAACCGGTTCTGGATGACCCAGTAATGCTATGCCTTTTTGTTCCCAGATTTTAAATACTGGCTGTCCTTAAAGTGGCTAAAGATAATCCCATCATAGCACACCTCCTTAAAACATGGCACAAAGTTCACGGACTTATTGGGGTGGAGTCACAACACATAAACCTGACTCCCCTGTGGGAAAATCCAATTTACCCCGAAATCTTAGGTTTTGAAGAGTACAGCAAATCTGTTAGTCACTACTTCTCAGAGACAGCTTTTTTTAGGAGTATGCCCTTATTTTGACAGTCTGCTTCATACCATCCCCTCAACCCCGCTAACTGTGCAGCCCACTAATATTTTTCAAAATGAGGAACCCTTATGCCCCTTCCCTCAGTGGCAACGTACGTTGGTACCTTACCCTGTGAGTCCTGTTAGCCAACAGCCAATCAGTGCAATATGTCTTGAGTTGCTTAAAGAATCTGTCTGGCATAGGAAATGGCAGAACCCGAAAGAGGTACAGTAGTCTAGGCAAAATTGTCATTTTTAAAACATTTACTCTCACAACCAGGGAAAGTGTCAGGGTCTTCCATTTGTTAAACTATTTTTTTATACTAGCTAACAATGGAGGAAGGTTAGCCTCAAACAGATGTTGCACTCTTTTGTGATTTTTCACCCCCAAATACCCGAATCCCGTCTCTGTCCATTAGAATGGCAGGGAGGACTATAACTCCTGATGGCCACAGCTGCATAATGGCATGACCTAAGATTTTGTAAGGTTAATTTTGTACTCTGCCCTTGTGCCAAATGCCTCAATTACCTCTATCAGTTCTGACAGAGAAGTGTCTGGATGGCGACACTGACTAAGAAGTCATCTGCATATAGAGTTACAAGGGCAGTTTTCAGTGCAATCACTGTTCCTGTGATACTGGGATATGCTTGGATTGCCCAGGACAGTGGCTCCCATGCAACATCAAAAAGAAGTGGTGACATGCCCCTGCCACGGGGGACCTGTTCAGACACCCAGCTGTTTGTCTGAATCGCAGCCATTGGGCTGTGATATATAGCGTTGCTAAATGAATCTGTTTCGACCCAAAGCCCATGCTTTCCATGATCTGCCAGAGGTGGTCCCACTCGACCTATTCTAACATTTTCTCAGCACTGAGCAAGGCCACCACTGGGCAGTTTGAATCATCCTGCTGTCCTCTGGCTAGGATTTGAGTCAGTGTTCTGACGTTCATGTAAGCACCCAACCCCTGCACTTACCAAAGCCAGACTGGTCTGCTGTGATTATCTTGGGGAAAATACCTTCCAGTTTTGTGGCCAGAAACTTAGCATAAATTTTAAAATCTGTATTAGAAACATAGAATTTGATGGCAGATAAGGACCGCTTGGCCCACCCAGTCTGCCCATTTCCCTACCTAATGGATAAGCTGCAGATCCTAGTTAACCAGAAGCCTACTTCTTCCTACCCCAACCCCCTAGAATTGCCTTATGACTGTCCCATGCATGCTTGAATTCCACCACTGTTTTTTACTCCACAACCTCCTCCAGAAGGCCGTTTCCATGCATCCACAACCCTCTCTGTGAAAATACTTTCCTTAAATTACCTCTAGGCAGCCCCCCCTCTATTTTTCAAATTGTGCCCTTGTTCTTGCACCTCTTTTTTGAAAGATGCCCTCTTGGACTTTGTTGATTCCCTTGAGGTACTTGAAGTTTCTATCATGTCCCCTCTCCCTCCTTTCCTTGAGGCTATACATATTAAGCTCCTTAAGTCTCTCTTCATATGTCTTCCAGTGCAGACCCTGCACCATTTGAATTGCCCTCCTCTGGACAGCTTCCATCCTGTCTATGTCTTTCGGAGATTGGGTCTCCAGAACTGCACACAGTACTCCAGATGGGGTCTTGCCAGCTGTCTGTACAGAGGGATAATAACTTCCTGTTTTCTACTGGTGATGCCTCTCCCTATGCATCCCAGTATCCCCCCAGCCCTCCTTGCTGCCCTCTGACATTGCTTGCCCACCTTTAGGTCATCTGATATGACTACCCCCAGGTCCCTTTCCATCATTTTTGTTGTTGTTAGTATCTCACCCCCCACTGTGTACTCTTCCCCTGGGTTTTTGTTTCCCAGGTGCATTACCTTGCACTTCATAGCATTGAATCTAAGCTGCCATACATTTGGCCATTCCCCTAACCTTGCCAAGTCCCTTCTCATCCTTTTCACCTCACCTTGTGCATCAACCCTGTTTCAGATCTTTGTGTCATCTGCAAAGAGACATACTTTTCCTTCCAGTCCCTCTGCAATGTCACTTATAAAGCCATTGAAGAGGACCTGTCCTAATACTGAACCCTGCGGTACCCCACTAGTAACCCCCCTTTCTTCAGAGTGGACTCCATTTCTATTACTCTCTGTGTTCTAGTCTCAGCCAATTTTTACCAGGCTATCATCTTGGGACCCACTCCCAGGCTGGCTAACTTGTATATTAATCTTTTGTGTGGGACTGTGTCAAATGCCTTGCTAAAGTCTAGGTAGGCCATGTCCACAGCCCCTTCCTGATCTACTACTTTGGTCACCCAGTCAAAAGAAATCTATCAGATTTTCTGACATGACCTTCCGCTGTGAATCCATGCTGCCTTGGGTCCTGTGCCCCTCTGGCCTCTAGATACTCGACAGTTCTTTCCTTCAAGTGATTCCATCATTTTCCCTACCACTGAGGTTAAACTAACAGGTCTGTAGTTTCCTGCTTCTGCCTTGCTCCCACTTTTGTGAAGAGGAATCACATCTGCCCTCCTCCAGTCCTCGGGTACCACCCCATCCTCCCATGATTTGTTAAAGAGGGTAGTCAGTGGTGTCACTAGTTCTACCCTTAGTTCTTTTAAATTCTGGGATGAATCCCATCAGGCCCCATTGCTTTGTCCACCTTCAGTTTTAAAATTCTTTCAGAACCCTTTCTTCTGTAAATGGGCTGGTATCAACTTCTGTATCTAGAGTGTTTCTACTGTTTGTTTTAGGTACCTCCCCTCTTCCTTTGTAAATACTGAGCAAAAATATTTGTTTTAGTATCTCTGCCTTTCACAGTCACCCTCTGCCCGCCCTCCCTCCCTTTATTAAGCCTCACTATCCCTCCCTCCTTGGTCTTCCTTCGGCTCCCTGATGTACTGTACCTATAAAGGTTTATCCCCCTTCTTAACTGAGTTGGCTATCTTTTCCTCGGTTTGGGCCTTTGCTGTTCTGACTGCCTTCCCAGCTTCCTTTTGCTTTAACTGATACAGTTCTCTGTCCTGCTCCTTCTGTGATTCCTTGTACTTCCTGAATGCTTACTTTTTCTCTTGAACCTTCATTGCCACTTCCATTGAGAACCATAGTGGTTTCTTACATCGTTTTGTTTTGTTTATTTGCTTCACACAAATGCTTGTTACCTCTGTGATGGCAGTTTTTATTATTCCCCATTGTTCTTCTACCCCTCCTTCCTGCCCATTTGCTAGTGCATTCCTTAGGCACTTACCCATTTTGGCAAAGTCAGCCCTCCTAAAGTCCAGTACTTTTGCCTTTGTATGGCTTGACTCTATTGCTCTGTTTATTGTGAACCATACTGTTCGATGGTTGCTAGTTCCCAGATGGCTATCCACTTCTACATCTGTGATCCTCTCTTCATCTCCATTTGAGAGACCAGGTCTAAGATTGCTCCCTCTCAGTGGGCTCCAATACTAGTTGTCTAGGCATGCCCCTGTAGGGCATCTAGAATAACCCCACTCTTCGAAGTGGCTGCTGCACCTGCACTCCAGTTAACATCTGGCATGCTCAGATCACCCATCAGCAATATCTCCCCTTTTTCTGCCATTCTAAGTATACTTTCTATCATTTCCTTGTCCATTTCCTCCCCCTGAGAAGGGGGTCTGTATACAACCCCTGTGTGGATTGTGGTGCCATTGCCGGTCTCCAAATTTACCCGCAGTGCTTCTTCTCCTCCCTGTTTACCCTTTTTTAAGCAGTGAAATAGGGTCATAGGATGTCACTTGATCCCTGGGCTTAGAGGATTTGGGTAAAACTGTGACTTGTTTCTGTAAAAGTTTTAGGGAGCTTTTCTTCCTTAAATGCCTCCTGCAGGGTGTCTAATGAGGGGCCCATTATGTTTGCTGCTAGCTTCTTATACATTTCTATGGGTGAATTGTCCAGTCCTGGTACCTTTCCCAAGTTAAGGGCACCCATTGCTTTCAGTATTTTTTGCTTTGTAAATGGAGCCTCTAAAGTTTCCCTGTCCTATTCCACCAACTGGGGTAGCGAACTGTATGAGTCATATTTGGAGGTGCCAGGGTTACTAGTAGGATTACCATCCCCTGAAGTGTGCAGTTTGGTATACAATTTAACACTCCTGGTTGATGGCAGCCTGTTTAGTGAGCTGTTCCCCTGTAGCTGTCTGTGGGGAGTCTATTCTTCTGAGCACCTCTTTGTTTTTTAAGCTGGTAAGCCAGCAGTTTACCACATTTATTACTGGATTCAAAATAGTTGGCTTTCTGGAAGGTAAATGCTCATTCAAGATGGCTAGAAGTAGATTCATTATATGCCATTCTAAGTTTGGTTAAGGCATAGTACTTTTCTTCATCATACTCTCTTTTTATTTCTGCCTCTAATTCAGTGATTTGCTTGTCTGGAGTATTTGAGTATTTGCAGTCTTTTTTATTTGATCTGCAAAAGCCATTGCCCTGCCCCTTATAAAAGCTTTTAGCGTATCCCACACAATACCTACACTGTCCATTGTTCCTTTACTCAGTACTCCAAATTCTTTAATTTCACTTCGTTGTTATGTTAGGAAGTCTTCCCAGTGGAGCAGGATGGGGTCTGATCCCCAGACTTGATTCCCCTTTTTCCTTCCCCTTCCCCATTTTGACTGCCAGTTTAAGTGGGGCATGGTCTGGACTGATAATTGCCAGGTATTCACACTGTATGACTGCCCCATGCAGTGGCTTAGATATGTATAAGTAGTCAATTCTTGTATGGATTCTATGAACTGGGGAGTAAAATGAATAGCCCTTATTGGTAGGGTGTAGGGTCCGCCAAATTTCTATCAATCCCAGTTCCTCTGCTTGCTGCTGGACTATCTCTGCAGCCTTATCAATTTGGTAGGGGCGAGTGGAAGATCTGTCCAAGGTATCATCTAGTATCACATTAAAGTCCCTGCCACCCCATATGATTTCTCCTTGGGTTTGGCTAATTTGCAGGACTAAATCTTGGAATAAGCCTGAATCATCATAATTTGTTGCATAAATATTCAAAAGAAGTACAGGTAGATTATATAAGACACCTTTCACCATTACCCACCTGCCAGCATCATAACTAGTAATTTTGGTTAACCTGAGAGGCAGATTTTTATGCATTAGTACAAAGACGCCTATGGCATGGTTAGTTGTATGAGGATTAAAATGCTCTTGTAATCCAACCCCTAGACAACCTTTCATGTTCCGAGGCTCTTAGGTGGGCTTCTTGCAGGAAGGCTAGCTGTATCTTTTCTTTCTTTAAGTAGCTGATCATTTGTTTCCTCTTAATAGGGTGGTTTAGACCCTTAATATTCCAGGTCCATGTATTAGTAATTTCACCCATTACCATGTGCTAATCTACTAATCGCATAGTAGAATTTGGGGAACTGTTCTACTATGTTGCTGAGGCCTTGGCTGGGGAGAAGAGGTTCTATTTTAGCTGTGCCCTGGTGTGCTGTGTCCAGAATCCTGTGGTGTACCTTAGAGCTGATTAATTATGAGCATAACAATATTAAAAAAGTGCCCACATGACAACAGGAAAAAAAAGGATCTTGTGATGATCCAAAAACTGAGTGGGTAGTTAGCCAAACAGCTGGCTCCCTGCCTACCTCAGGGTATGCGTGATCTGAGAGCTAGTGTGGAGACTATAAACAATGCTGTCCGACCAAGCTCATCTGACATTTGTCTCAGCTCTAAAGTGTTGTTGATTCCAAGGTCCGCTGAAGTGAGTTTGAATGTCCGGGATGAAGTCTGGCTGTGCTCCTTCAGTGTACTGAGGTTATCAAGGCAACCTACAGAATTAGACTTGTCTGTCCACCATCTTAATTACTCAGTGGTTTCATTGTGCCTGGTGCAATTAGTCTAGAGGTAGGCTATCTAGTGTGTATTGGTTTGAAGTTTCCCAGTCTGTGTTGTTTCAATGCTGTCGATCTAGTCTCCCCCAAAGTACTTTAATGGGGCTGACAGGTGTTTCTTTGTACCAGAGTTCAGAGGGAGCCAAGGTGGGCAGGACCTCTGCTTTGGTAGCCATGTCCTAAAATTTGCCAGGGCAGTCAGCAAGAGATTCCACTCTGCTGTTACTTTCCATTCAAACATTTGTGGCCATCCACTGCCCCCAACACCCCTCCCCCCGCATGGCACAGTTTTATATGCAGAGTTAACTTGACACCTGGGCCACAAATCCTGTTTGACAGGGGTCTAACTATATTTTTTGTTGGACCCTGTAGCCCCCCCAGAATGTAATTAAATATCCACCCAACCTCCCCGTCCTTCCCATTGTAAATGCCCTATTATCAACATACCATCAGAACTGAAATTAAGAAAGCGTTGCTATAGTCTGCAATGGTCTTGCTTTTATCCAATGCCGAGTAGGCTGTATAGCACCTTGAATAAATTCTGGGGCACCTTTAGTCCATTAGGTCGCATGTCCATGAGGCTGGGTCAGGAGTAGCTGCTCGGTGTGCAGATGTGAAGTGACTTGTGGAGCTACTGCATTTCTGTATGAGTCATATTTGGAGGTGCCAGGGTTACTAGTGTCCCAGTTCTGCAATCAAAATCCTAACCACTGTTTGCTTCTTTATTGTTAAAGAGTCTTTCATTGTTGCCTTAGGTTCATGCACTTGTGGTGTCGACTCTGAACAGCATGTCATAGGGTCATACAGATGCACAGCAATGCAGGAAGAAGGTTTTGAATGGAGAGAGTTGGAGCTTTGTGCATCAGAGTCCTTTAATTAAGGGTACATTCCCATGGTTTAAACATAGCCCCAGCACCTGCTGAGTGACCAGGGGTGAGTGGGCAGTTGTTGCATTGCAAAGTAAGGTATCTGGCTGTTGGAGTCAGTGCACTGGAAGCTTTGACAGGAAGATGGTGAGGAGGAAACACCAGGCAGCAATTCACCATGTTGACTCTGGGGGAGGCTGATCGGTGCATATGTCTCGAAAGGGATAATAATTTAGTTCTCGTATTTGGGAAGGACAAAACAAAAAAAAAAAAAAATAAAAAGACAGACTGCCACCAGGTCCTTCAGAACATAAGTTACTTGTTGCATCCACAGAAGACTATCCAGTAATTACAGCCCCCATGGGCCAAAACATGAATGAACCTACTTTGTTGTTATTTTAGCTGACTGACCAGCTTTTTAAGTCACCCCTTTTCATTGCCAGTAGCAGATTCTAGTACATTCATCACCTGTTTTGGATCAATAAATAGGGCTTATTATTTATGCTGATTCTGAGCTTTGCTGGCATGAGGAAGGCAAATGATACATTCCATTTCTTGAGGATCTCCTTCACATTGGCAAATTCTTTGCTCTTGTTAAATAGCTCTGCACTAACATCTGGAAAGAGCAGGGGGGACATGCGATTTGTATTTGATGCCCCCCTCTTTCCTTGCTTTGTGTAGGATCCACTCTTTTTCTGAGTACTTATGGAGTCTGAGGAGCAGAAACATTGGTTTGTCTCCGGGTGTTGGGCAAGCTCTCATAGCCCAGTGTGCTCTATTTCAACATTGCACTTGTACCCCTCCAGCTTGAGAAACTCTGTGAACAAGTCTGAAAAAAGTTTTCTGGGTGGTTCCCCCTCTAATCCCTCTGAAAGTCCAACAGTTTTGATATTTTCCTGACAACTGTAGTTCTCAAGGCGGTCTATGTTTGATTACAGGGCTGCTATTACTTTTTTGTGCCTCGTATCGAGCACTTCATGGGGAGGGGGGCAATGTTATCTTTATCACAGCTCACCCTGTGTTCCATTTGCTCGACTCTACCATTCAAGGCAGTAAGTTTCTTTGAGAGCTGGTCCACCAATTGTATATTTGTCAGTTTATCATGAAGGGAGGCAAATCCATGCTGCATTTCTTACAGGATATGATTTTGTTGGGAGTTAGTTGTGACTCTGCTTTGTTTGATTGTCTTGGCAGTTACTCCTCTGCTTGCTGCCACTCCAGGATTTTTGGCCTTGGCCACTGCTGACTTCAGTGGCACTCCCTCCTGAAATATGCAGAAATGAGCAATGCTCGGAGTTCCTTCTGCAATGTTCAGCTGCAGCTTTGTTTGTTGTTTTACCACTTGTCTTGGGTTTGCAGGCCAGGATGGTGATCGGTGTGCAGGCTATGTGGACTTTATGTGTGCTGCTGACTCGGAGCTAGTGCCAGTACATGGTTACTGGTTGGCAGCCATCTTGGAAATCATTGAGATATCCTTCTAATGGACTAGTCCAGATATCATGCAAGGAAATGAGAATAATCTGTCCACAATTACATACAAGGCTTTATAGCCAATTTTACAGGTTCTGCCACCATCGTGGGAACCCTTGATGTTCTCTCACTGCCCTGAAAAATGTTGTCTCACAGCACTCCTGTGATGGGATTTAAACATAGGTGTAGTACACTTTTAGCAGAACTGATGGTCCTCACAGTTTCTTTATACAATTAGTCCAGCAGAAGGCCCAGTCAGCCAACATGGGAAGCTTCGGGGCCATGGTCCCACTGAAATTTTATTTTATTTCCCACAGCCATGGTCACCATATTGACCCTGCAACTGCTGTCACAGGGACCCTCAGGTATATCCCTCAGACTTAGCATGTCATCAGAGTCCACACACATATCCCATATCCTGTATCAAGCTGCTACATCTTTTTTATCATATCACTATTTTTCCACCTGCAGCCACTGACCTGCCTCGTATTCTAGCCACAGCTCCACCTCCACCACCGACCCCAGAGTTGCACGCCCAGCTGGCATATGCAGCTATATCTTCAAGAGGGAAACCCCCGATTGCTTCCGCACCAGGCAAGGATCCAGTACCGGCATGTGACGGTCCAGGCATCGTCGGTTAATGGGAATAGCGGCCATCAAGCTGATGTGGTCTGAGTTGCCATTTTCCTGTGTTTTTTGCCCCAGGAGTACAGCGTGCAATGATGTTGGGCATGTACATGCCTACACCTGCCGCACTCCCTACTTGTTGCACCATCTCTAGCAGTACCGCTTGGTCATCACCAGGGGTCGCTGTAGAGTGGTGGCACCCTGGATCCCACCCCAGGATAGGAGAGCAGTCCTCTGGATGCTCAATCCTATCCCCCCTGCTGACCCCTGATGCCCCGGGCTCGCGTCCGAACACGGGTCAACAGCATGGCACAAGCTGTGGCGTCCAGTGCCTCAACCCTCAGTGCCACTGGGCCAGCTATCAAGCTGCTACATCTGCTAAGGTTTATAGGAGCTAGTATGAGCAAATTAAATGACTATGTGGGCATCCCAGATACTTGCAGAGAGATGCATAGTCTGAACCTCCTGTTGTTTGTTTTTTTGTTCCAATTATTTAACCAGGTTAGACACACTAAGCTGAAAGCTTGTTTACAGGTGCGACCCGGGAGCACAGGGAAGTTAAGTGACTTGCTCAGGGTCACACAATATGCAAGTGGGGGCTGTGAGATTCATACCCAGATCTCCAGATTTGCAGCTCAGAGCCTTAAACCACTGCACTATACTGCCTCCCTATCACACAGAGGTAGGCACCAATGGGTACCTTAACTAAATCTTGCTTTTTAAGCAGTTTACATTTCCTCCCTCAGAGGCAGCACTTATCTGATTTGTGAAAACAAAAAGATTTCCCTGAAGGATCAGCCTACTGTGGGGGTCACCTCACAGGGGGCACAGTGAGATGGCCACCCCCAAAATCCCAAGGTTTGGTGGTGGGTTCAACTTCCAGCTAGGCCTGTCAGCTACTTCAACTGCCTGCATGTAGTCTCACCAACTCCTTCCAGCAGACGAAATGAAAAACAAATGACAGGTGACTCATCAGCCCCAGCAGCTGGCCACACCCCTTGAAAACTCTCAGCCAATCCAATCAACAGGAAGTTTCCAGGCAGACTGGATTTAACCCATAGTGGCCCATAGACCTACAGGGGGAGCCTTAGCTCCCTGTGGGGCTACATATGTGCATACACACACACACACACACACACACACACACACACACACACACACACACACACATTACATGGATGGGACTTGTTCCCCATAGAAGTGATTAACAGTTATTTCCTTGTATATGCAGCTGTGATCAAACTAACATACAATGGCTTAGAAAATGTTGAACTCTGGCTGGCTGGTATGATTTACACATTGTAAATCGTACTATCACCCAATGGTAAAATGTACCAGCCACCAGTCAGCCCCATAAGGAAACCCCCCACAAATCACTCTGAACCCTTCCAAAACATAAAACCTCCAAACTGACTCATGCTACGATGTTGAAGCAGGAGTTTTTCAAACAAAATCTCAGTTCAGCTCTGTTGCAACCCCAGGCTGTCGTGCCACATTACTGAAACCATCACAGCTACTCAAACTGCTCGGTCATCCTACCTCCCCGGTATTATAAATCAGAACTCCTCTTGAAAAATATAAAAATCTTCTTTCCAAACACCATTGATCAGAGCTGCTTTTATTATGACATAGAGTACCAAGATTCTTCCTGGAACCACAAACAGTATGATGCCGGTGACATCCCATCATGGTGACTCCTATCGTGACTTAAAGACCCACTAATTTCTGACTAGTTCTCTCTTTAACAAAAAAAAAAACTTATACCTCCCAGGCTGTCTCAGTGTAAAAACAAAACCAGCATTTTACTGTGAGTGTGTGTTGCAGCTGCATAACGACCTCGCCATAATTTAACTCGGTGCCATTAGGAGCTCAGCTATGTGGGTCTATAGCGATGCATCAGCAACTCTGACTTGTGAGCACTCTTTAGAAAAATCATGACTCACAGGCTGTCTTATTTATAAAACGATACTGTTTTTCAGTAGACCTGCTGTGTATCTGTCTAAGGAGCTGCACTAGGAGCAGCAGGTAGCAACCCAGGACTATTTTTTTCTTGCGCAGTAATAAATTAAATAAAAATTATTTAAAATGATAAAAAGTTGTTTTTCTTTATTTTCTTTCTTGCACATAAATAAAGGTGGCCACTGTATAATTGCAATATACCCCTCAAGAGTGTGGGTGATGGCAGGATTTACCCACACCTGGTGAGCAAACCACCACACCAGGCATGGGTAACTCCTGCCATCACCCACACCCCCTCATGGTATATTGCTTAAGTAACCAGCATTGTGATTTCCAGGTCATGGCATTATAGTAAAACCTACAAAACAAATGAACTTGTAGATTGGGTTATGACTTATGGGGCAGAATAATCCTTATCCTTAATAAATAGATTTATAGCAGTCTACCATAGTTGTAAGGGATTGCTGAAAATGTGGTATTTTCAATCAGGATATTGTCTTATTTAAAATTGTATGTGTGTGAAAGATTTTAAGTTATATATAACTTTTCTGACCTGTGTAAGTAACTAGTATTGATTCTGTTTTTGGGGTGAACTTTTCTTAGTTTTAACTTTAATTTGCCTGGGAGGAACTGTAGCCGGGAGATATTTGCAGTCAGTTGTGACTAGACCTGTTACTTAGTCTTTGTGAAATTGGTGTCTGAAAGGAAGGAAGGCACTCCCAGGGGTGGAGGGTAAGAGTTGTAGGTGATTGCTTTTGGACAGCATAGGTTACTCCACCCACCCTTCCCTCACCCCACTCGCTCCCAAGTGCATAACTTCCTTTATAGCAGGGGCTCTGACATCACTTCTTCAAAACTGCTAACAACATACACCTGTTCATATCCTTAAAGGCACAGCACACTGAATAGGGGCAGAGACACTCACAAGCTTGCACACACTAAAACAAGAACAAAAAACAAAAAAGCATCTGTAACTGGAAGGGACACAGACATGTGGGAAGTGGTGCAGTGCACTGGCTGTGGAGCAGCAGTCTTCCGGGAGACATTCTGGAAACTGCATTGCTGCCCTATTTGCAGGCACCTCTCTGGTCTGAGGGAGGAGGTTGTTCATCTCCATGCTGACCTGTCAAGGATCCGGGAAACCTGCTCCCCCACCCAGAGACCACCCAGGCCACCGCCACTACCTCAGAGATTCAAAGAAGGAGGAGTGGTTGGACCACGGTGGGCTCGGGGAGGGTGAGGGTGGTGGAACAGAGGCGCATCCCTCCAGTTGTGCCTCTCCACAATTCATTCACCACTCTGGCGAAGCATGACTCCTCTATGGAGGCACCTGCAGTGGAGACCAAGGAGGATGCTGGGAACCTCCACAATGGAGACCCACAGGAGGGTGGCCCATGACCCCACAGGGGAAGGAAACAACTCCTGGTGGGAGACTCAATTGTTAGGGGGTAGAACTGGGGGAGGGAGAGGAGGTGGAGGGCCTGCCCGGCCAAGACTTGGAGGGACAGGAAACGAATCCCTTGGGACTGGGGGAGCAGCAGCAAGGGGAGGAGCTTGATGTCATTATCCACCTAGGGACGAATGACCTGGCTGAGAATGGGATCAGAGCAGTGCAACAGGAGTTTGTGGAGTTGAGGAGGGCCTTGAACACGTAGCTTACATGGTAACTTTCTGGAAGTGCTACCTGTCTATGGCATGGATGAGGCTAGGGCACTCTGCACCATGGGATTCAATGACTGGTTGAAAAGCTGGTGCAGAGCTCAGGGATTTGGCTTCATTGGGGACTCTGGGGCTCCACCTGGAGGGATGCAGGCCTATACAGGCGCGATGGTCTGCATCTATCATGGAGGGGAACCAGGATCCTAGGTGATAGGTTTAAATGCTTCAGTGTCAAGCATTTAAACTAGCCAAGGAGCACTAAGAGGGAGAAGGGAAATCCTAGCCCCCCCACAAAAAAAAATCAGAGTAATTAGTGAGGTAAACACCAAAACAGAGCAGTCGATAGGGAGAAGGGCAGGGGTAAATGGAGAAAAAGACAAAGGCAGTAGGGACAGGGATGGGCCAAAAAGAAATAAAGCCGTAAAAATGGAGGGTAATGAGTACCAATGCCCATAGTCTAGATAAAAAGATCCCTGAAATAGTGGCCTTGATGGAAGAGGGATGCCTGGATATTGTGGCACATGGTACACAGAGAATCATGACTGGGATGTCAACATACCAGGGCACACAATCTACAGGAGGGACAGGGAGGGAAGAAGAGGAGGAGGAGTAGCTCTCTATGTAAGGGAAGAGATCAAAGCAACAGAACTAAAGGGTAAACAGGGAGGAGAGGAGGCACTGTGGGTCACCCTGGAGACTGGAAATGGCTCCACAATCCGCACAGGGGTTGTATACAGATCCCCGTCTCAGGGGGAGGAAATGGACAAGGAAATGATAGAAGGCATCCTTGGGGTGGCAGAGAAAGGGGAGATATTGCTGATGGGGGACCTGAATATGCCAGATGTTGACTGGAGCACCTTTGCTGCAGCCACATCCAAGAGCAGGGCCATTCTCAATGCCCTACAGGGGTATGCCTCAGACAGCTAGTTTTGGAACCCACTCAGGAGAGAGCAATCTTGGATCTGGTGCTCTCAAATGGGATGGAGAGGAGATCTCTGATCTTGAAGTGGGTAGCCATCTGGGAACAAGCGACCACCAAACAATGTGGTTCACGATAAACTTAGCTGTAGAGTCAAGCCACACAAAAGTGAAGGTACTGGACTTTAGGAGGCTGATTTTGTCAAAATGGAGAGTGCCTCAGAAAGCACTAGCAAACAGGCAAGAAGGTGGGGTGGAGCAACAATGGGAAACATCAAAACCGCCATCACAGAGGCAACAAGTCTTTGTGTGAAGCAAATAAACAAATCAAAATGAAAGGAAAAAACACTATGGTTCTCAAAAGAAGTGGCGGGGAAGGTAAGGAAAAAAATGATAGCATTCAGGAAATATAAGGAAACACAGAAGGAGCAGGACAGAGAACTGCACCAGTTAAAGCAGAAGGAAGCAGGTAAGGCAGTCAGAATAGCAAAGGCCCAAACCAAGGAAAAGATAGCCAAGTCAGTTAAGAAGGGGGATAAAGCTTTTTATAGGTACATTAGGGAGCAAAGAAAGACTAAGGCAGGGATACTGAGGCTGAACAAAGGGGAAGGTGGTTGGGCAGAGAGCGACAGTGAAAATCAGGGATACTGAATGAATACTTCTTCTCAGTATTCACAATGGAAAAGCAGGGGGAAATACCTAATCCGGTCAATAGAAGCAGTCTGGATAGGGGGGTTAATATTAGTCCTTTCACAGAAGAAAGGGTTTTGAAAGAACTCTTAAAACCGAAGGTGGATAAAGCAATGGGTCCTGATGGGATTCAACCCAGAATTTTAAAAGAACTAAGGGAAGAACTAGTAACACCACTGACTACCCTTTTTAATAAATCATGGGAGGATGGGGTGGTACCTGAGGACTGTAGGAGGGTGGATGTGATTCCCCTTCACAAAAGTGGGAGCAAGACAGAGGCAGGAAAAACTACAGACCTGTCAGTTTGACCTCAGTGGTAGGGAAAATGATGGAATCACTTCTGAAGGAAAGAATTGTTGAGTATCTAGAGGACAGTGGGGCACAGGACCCAAGGCAGCATGGAGTCACAGCAGGAAGGTCATGTCAGACAAATCTAATTGATTTCTTTGACTGGGTGACCAAAGCAGTAGACCAGGGAGGGGCTGTGGACATGACCTACCTAGACTTTAGCAAGGCATTTGACACAGTCCCGCACAAAAGATTAATAAACAAATTAGCCAGCCTGGGAGTGGGTCCTAGGGTGATAGCCTGGGTAAAACACTGGTTGGACAACAGGACACAGCGAGTAATAGTAAATGGAGTCCACAGTGAAGAAAGGAGGGTTACTAGTGGGGTAACGCAGGGTTCAGTACTGGAGCCGGTCCTTTTTAATGTCTTTATAAGTGACATTGCAGAGGGACTGGAAGGGAAAGTATGTCACTTTGCTGATGACACAAAGATCTGCAACAGGGTTGATACACAAGGTGGGGTGGAAAAGATGAAAAGGGACTTGGCAAGGTTGGAGGAATGGTCAAATGTATGGCAGCTTAGATTTAATGCAAAGAAGTGCAAAGTAATGCACCTGGGAAACAAAAACCCAGGGGAAGCGTACACAATGGGGGTTGGGATACTGACAACAACAAAAATGGAAAGGGACCTGGGGGTAGTCATATCAGATGACCTAAAGGTGGGCCAACAATGTAAGAAGGCAGTAAGGAGGGTTGGGGGGATACTGGGATGCACAGGGAAAGGCATCACCAGTAGAAAACAGGAAGTTGTTATCCCTCTGTACAGACAGTTGGTAAGACCACATCTGGAGCACTGTGTACAGTTCTGGAGACCCCATCTCTGCAAAGACATAGACAGGGTGGAGGCTGTCTAGAGAGGCAACCAAAATGATGCAGGGTCTGCATCAGAAGACATATAAGAAGAAAGACTAAAGGAACTAAAGATGTATAGCCTCGAGGAGGGGGACATGATAGAAACTTTCAAGTACCTCAAGGAATCAACAAAGTCCAAGAGGATAGCATCTTTCAGAAAAAGAGATGCAAAACAAGGGGCACAATTTGAAGATAGAGGGGGACGGCTCAGAGGTAATGTGAGGAAGTATTTCTTCACAGAGACGTGGTGGATACATGGAACAGCCTTCCTGAGGAGGTCGTAGAGTCAAAAACAGTGGGGGAGTTCAAGAATGCAAGGGACAGACATAAGGCAATTCTAGTGGGGGTAGGAGGAAGTAGGCTGTTGGTTAACTAGGATCTGTAGCTTATCCGTTAGGTAGGGAAATGGGCAGACTCGGTGGGCCAAGCGGTCCTTATCTGCCGTCAAATTCTATGTTTCTATGTTTCTATATTATTAGTGCATGTCAGTTATGATAAAATTGTTCACATAATGGGGGATGTGACAGAATGCTCTTTTTAGTGCAGCTGTGTTAAAAAGTTACTCTGTACTGTATTTGTGACAGCCATGTGAGAGCTTGATATAGGACTGGCTTTAGACCTAATGGATCCCCAAGCAGAAATGCTTGTGGGGCCCCCTTTACTGCTCCCACCTCCGCCACTCGGTCCTTTTGTCCCACCACACATCCAAAAAGTGGTAATAATTCTCTAAACATAAGGGCAGCAAGAACAATTTTGTTTTCTATATGAACTTTTTTTCACTTTAAACTGATCTCTGCAAATTATTTTTTACTTTAGTGGCCCCCTTCTGTGCTGGTGCACCTAGTGGCCGCTCAGCTTATTTGTACCTAACATCACCTCTGTCTTGATTAGTAATGTCTGTTGTTGAAACCAGCATGGTGTGTGCTCTCTGGATCCCATTACTAGTGTTGCTCATGACACATTTCTTTCATTCCTTCTTGTATAGCAGTCTCAGGATATACAATAGGTTGTTGTAAGAAGTTGGGCTTGCTGCCTTGCTTAGTATTTTTAAGGCTACACTAATAAGAGCTGTGCTGTGGCTGCATGGTTATATAGCCCTATCTTGTGGTAGATTAGAGTTAGCTCTTGTACCTTTGCAAGTAGCTTGACACTGTTCCTGATCAAACATATGAAGGTGTCGCCTGTTCCTCCTTGGGCTGTTGCCTCATTCTGTTCAAACTGCAAATGAGTTGACTGTGCACATTGGTCTTGGGACTACTGTTTTAGTGCTCCAGCTCTTCTGGCTGTCCACTAGGGTTACCACCTTTTAAGAGGCCCAGAGTGGGACATTTTTTACTGACGCATGATTTTTCGCAGGACAATATGTAACCTTGACCAAAGCAACAGACTTGTTTTCTCTAAGTAATCGGAATTCAGACTAAGTGTTATAGTTTTTTAGTTGTTTCTACTGTTTCTTATCATTTTAAGGTATTTTAGTCTTTTGCAACATTTAGAGGAAAGTCAGAAAATATTTTTTTCTACTATAATGTCAGGACATGTAGTATTTTTCATGTTTTTTTGCAGGATACAGCTGCCCAAATCAGGACTGCCTTGCAAAAATTGAGACAGGTGGTAACCCTGCTGTCCACTTTCACTCAACATGGTCACCAGTGAGTAGCTCTGGATTTGGAAGAAGTCTGGTGGAGAGTCTTTGGTTGTAGAACTTCTTATATGATAGTTTCACCTTTGCATTACTTCTTGCTACTGCATCTAAACCAGGCCATTCAGGTTTCAACTTTTCTTTCGGAGTTAGGAGGGCAGTACAGATCCTGTGACTCATTATTACAATTGCAGAGATGTCTCCAGTTGACTCAGTAGGTGTTGCAGAATAACTCAACAAAGCAACACAAGGATCATTCTGATTTAGTATCCCTTCTGCTGTTTTGACTGCCAACTTAGCCATACCATTAGCTTATGGGTAGAAGGGACTTGCGTCAACATATTTAAAGTAATTTAGTAACCTCTTTAAACTGAGCAACAGTGAACAGGTCTGTTATCAGCGAATATGGTCTCTGGTGTATCATTACCTAGCAAATATGCTTTTCAGTTTTGCAATCCAAACTTCACTAGTGGACTTTGGCAAATGTAAGATTTCTGACCACCAGAATAGTAACCAATTACCATTAAGAAATATTTCCCCTTATGTTTATACAGATCAGCGGCCAACCGTTGCAGATGAGGAAATTTGTAAGAAGAGATTCTTCCGCTGGCTGGGTTTATTCTAATGGAACTGACACGTCAAAACACTTTGTTTTACTTGTCTGCAGCTTCTTGACCGCCAGATAGAGCACTCGTACCTCTCCCAGCATTTGGTTAAGCCCACATGGCCTTGATGAATCCTGTCTATCATATTCACTGTTATGGCACTTGCAATTACAATTTGGCTGCCATGTTTCAGGAAACCATCTGATTTTCTCAGCTGCCATCATTCAGCAAATAAATATTTTTCAGGCAGAGCTATTTCTTTATAATATGTGGGCCAACATTTCACACAAAGTTAATGCTTCTGCTCGGAGGTGGTCATTTTACATTAAGGTTGCAGTATGGAATGTTAGTTAAGTACAGTGTCTGATCACTGTTTTTCCCTGTTGGGATGTGCTCTGAGGTCGGAGGTGGTTCTACCTGTCCTTAGTGCCCCTGCAGAACTTGTTTACTTTCGGATGTTACGTTTTCATTGGACCTTTCTGGGCTCTGTCATTTTGCTGCTTTTGTTGGATGTTTCAGCTCTTTTTTACCATCATTTGGTGCATGTTGTTGCCTTAGGCTTATAGCTGCTGCTACCATCTGTGTGGAGTTCCTATCTTGTGCCAGGTGTTCAGTTTTGTTTGATTTCTGATTTGAATATGTTCAAGTAAACGTTTTCAAAACTGTACATGTAGTAAGAAAAAAAAAAACTTCATCTGTAACAGCAAAGGCTGCCGGGCCATCAGTTTGAAATCTTGATGACATCTTGTCTGCAGCAAGCAGTTGTTTACACTGGTGACAAGACTTCATGCCCTCTTAGCAAGGCTAAGTATGTTGTTTTTTATCATTAGTTATGATGAGCTGTGTGATATAATTAGTCCTGCCTGTAAAGAAAAGGGGGAAGCACAGCTGCAAGTGCTGCAAACAGGTTGATGCTCTAGAGAGGCATGTTGCCAGCCTAGAATGTCAAGTGGTAGCATGTCGGGGGCACAGGGAGAGAGGTTGTCAGCTAAAGGAACTCCAGGACACTGGGAGAGGTGTACATGTAGTACACTGCTAATTCTCTGTGAGAGGTACACAATCCTTGCTAGAGAGGATATGAGAGTCACATCTGCAGACACTGCCGGCTCGTCAATGCTCTCAAGCGGTTATAGTACCAGGCTCAAGTGGCAGATGAGAGTACTAGCTGGGTACAGGGAAGTAAGTAGAAAACTGAGGAGCATGGAGGAAGGAAATTGAGGAGGAAGCAGGGAGAGGCAGCTAGAGTTATGGGTACTAGACTAGGAGGGGAGTGGTTGACAGGGACTTGCACAGTAGGGAGGAGAATGGCAGGGAGTATGATTTCCAGTGAGAGAGATTGTCCCAAGTTGAGAAGTGGAAGGAAGGCATTTTAATCAGGGAAAACTATTACCTGTAGACTCCAACAACAGTTATCAGCATCTGACTGGGCAGGTTTAAGGGGGTTAATAGGTGACTGGGGCCAATAGGGGCAGTCCAGGCACCAGAACACCTGAAGAGGAAGGAAAAAGCTGGGCGATGTGATAAGAAGGTAGTGGTCATTGGTGGCTCCATTGTTAGGGAGCTTGGTGAGGTAGGAGGGCATTGCTGAATGAGGAGGGCATCTTGTGAGAGATGGTTTACCTCCCTAGTGCATGGGTTGAATGAAAGCTATCAGGGCCAAGCAGTGCAGCTGGAGGGAGAAGCAGAGCATCATCATCCATGGTGGTGAGAACAACATAGTATGCATAGGTCCTAAGAACATGCAGAGGTCATTCATGGAATTACTATGGTAGCTAGAGGTACCAGTCTTTCGGATGAGACGTTAAACCGAGGTCCCATCTGCCTGTTCTGCTAGTAGTTCAGGTGGATGTTAAAGATCCCATGGCACTTCTCGAAAAGAGTAGGGGAATTTTCTATTGAAAGAAATTTACAGGAAAAATTGCAAATTACATCAAGACAAATAGGTATTCGATCGGAGTTCAAGGTTTGTAACAAAAGTTAGAAGGATATGTGTAAGAACCAGTCACAATGTTTCCAAAAGTTTTTAAACAATGATACAGAAACTTTGTATTTTTCTTTCTGGTATATTTATTTTAAATGCTTTATCACTTAAGCCGAAATTTGCATACCAGAGTATTCTTTCTGCTGTAGCAAAAGAGCACATCTGGCTTGTCACAGGTAAAATCTGCATAATGAAAAGATTAACCATAATGTACTTGTATGATATTTCCAAAAAGGTGAGGGAGGAGGAAGATAAAGGCCAAAGACTACTATTTTGTAAGTATTCTGAGTGAGTTGAGTGTCTCCCCAAGTCTGGGAGAAATTTGTCCAAAATTGTCTAGCAAAAGGACATGATAAATAGAAGTGCTGCATAGTCTCCAGCTTGCCAGGGCAGGAGACCTGGGGACACATCCATTCCTACACTGCTTTAAGCTAATGAGTATTTCTGACACCTAGTCTGCCATGACAAGAAAGCCACGTAACATCCCATACATTCAAAGGGAGACTTTTGTCAGTTAACTGAGAAAATATAGTAGAGAGTTGGGACTCATAATCTGTAAGTTTTAAAGGAATTTCACAGAATTTTGCTTTAAGGATTTCCTGGTAAAAAATATGTCTAGAATTTGTATCGAGGGACTCTGGGGTACCTTGCCACTGTTTCAGCTTTACACAAGCGTGATGCAAATAAGAAGGGAGCTGTAGTTGTTTAAGGTTTTATAGGGAAAAGGAAAGTGGGGGAGGAACTGCTTTAAGGCAAAAAAATCCCTTAACCAAGCTGTGGTGTAGTTGTACCAAAAAGGCAGAGTAGGGGTAGGAAAGAAAAAGTTTTTAAAAAGAAAAATACTGTAGAAAAATAGAACTGGATGAATCATCCGCACCCCACCTAAACTGTATTCGTGATAAGTATGCATTCTTTTGATAGGGTTCAATCAGACAATCCCAGAAGCCCTGGAAAAATAAGTTCATGCTCTAGTTTCCAAAGAAAGTGGCGGAGGGAATATGTGTGCAATATGTAAGAAACTAGGAACTATTCGAGCACACAGCAAGGCTACTCTTTTTGTTTTGAAATTATTTAATGTTTCCAAAAGTTAATGGTATATTCAGTTGCCTGAAGTGCTGAGGACCAGTTTAAATAGGCATCATCAGAGCTGCCAAACTGAACCCCTAAAATTTTTATCGGAGTAGCAGAAATGTTTATGTTTGCTAGATTCCCCTGTACAAGAGTGTCTGCAGCAGGGGGGATAACAATAAACCCATACTCTTATTGAAGTTTAAATGAGATCCAGAAATGCCTTCAGATTCTGAGATTGTGTCAGTTAAGGCAGATGCTTCCATGTCCATGGTGGTACAAACACATAAATCATCAGCATGTGCGCAAACAGTTGGTGCTGGAGTATTATCAGGAAAAAGATAAAGGAGGTATACCAGGATGGTGTGATAGTTTTCTCAAAAGGGGGTCAGTTTGAAAAATATAAAGTAAAGGGCTGAGGGGACAACCCTGTCGCACTCCCTTGGTGCCACAAAAGGCCAACCCCGTGGATCCGTTTATATATGTTGTTACCAAGGGAGAAGAATATAATAGCAGTAACCATCATACATACTCTTTAGGGACCTGCTAGTATTGCATAACCTGAAATAAATATGTATGATCAACCCAGTCAAATGCCTTCTTCTGGTCTAACGAGAGTATTACCCCCTGAGAACCAAGAGAGGCATGACCAGAGATCATATCCAATAGAAGAATTAAATTATGAAAAATGGATCTATTTGGCAATGCACAAGATTGGACTGGGACTATTACCTGTTCAGCAATTGTTGAAAGTCTGGCAAGAAATACTAAAGCCAAGATTTTGTAGTCAGTATTTAGAAGGCTAATAGGCCTTCAATTCTTTACGTCCCTTCGGTCTCCTTTCTTGTACAATAAAATTAATAAGGCCTGTGACATAATTTCTGGGAAAGTATTAGAGGTTAAGCAAAAATTAAAGACATCGGCCAATATTGAGGCAAATAAATGACTAAACGTTTAAAAGAATTCTGTAGACAGGCCATTCAGGCCGGGTGCAGTATTTTTCCGAAGTTTGTGAAGAGCTAGTAAAATTCCATCTGGAGTAATAGGGGAAAGTAAAGCAGTTGAAGTTTCTGGTGCTATTTGGGGTATATTTAATTCCTGAAGATGGGAAGGATCCCCTTTTGCATTTGATGGGGTACCAAACAAATCCTAAAGGTATGTTTGAGCAGTTCTTAGAATTTGGTCTAAATCTGAGTGAATAAAAATAAAACAGTTTGTTTCGGGATCCAGAACCTGATCAATAGTTGAATGCTGAACTCTGGTTTGACAGCTTTTAAATATATCAATTGAAGGCTTAGTACCCTGGGTTCCAAACTGTGCTTCCAGTTTTAGTGATTCTGCCCTGTTATATTGATATTAAAACATTTCTGTTTTAATGGCTTGTATATCGTTTCCCAGGTCTAAATTTAGTTCATGTGTCCTGGAGATAGTGGAAATAAATTTTTCTCTAAGGGCTAAATAGTGCAAATATGTTGGAAGTGGATTTCTTTTTAGCTATGGACAAAAAATAGATTTGATATCATATTTTGTATCTATCCACCAGTCAGTTAGAGTCATAGGCCTCTAGAACAGAGTATCTGGCTGACAAAAGTGAAAAAAGTGTTTTCCAACTCTGGGTGTGCTAATCGGGAATTATGTAACTTCCATCTTCCTTTGGGGAGGATAATTGATGAAAAGAGCAAATGAAGAATACAGCCATATGGTCGGAAGTTTCACAAGAAATGGTATGTGCTTGTAATACCTGTAAGTGTTTTGAAAGAAAGAAATAATAAATCCAAGTGGCTAGTGAACCTTTAGTAAATGTTTTGGCCCCCATAGGATGTTTTGCCAGATACCCATCAAATAAACCAGCAGTGGAAATAACTGATATTAAACAATTCGTATCTCCAAATAACTTTCTGGTAGCACCCCCCCCCCCCATCTGCTGATGATAGGGGGCAATTAAAGTCCCCACCAAAAATAATGCATTTTTTCATATGTGAATAGAGTTGTATGGTTTTAAATAGTTCAGACCTTAGAGCAATGCTCTGTGGGGCATAAATATTCCATAGCCTAATAGGTTTATTATCTAAATTTACATCTAATAACAGGGCTGTCCCTGGGCAAATGTCGACAATCCTGTGAACAGAGCCCTGGAAACCTTTAAATAAGATACCTACTCCATCACATGTGTCTGGGCCTTGTGACCAATATGAAGTACCTAATGCCATGATCTTTTTGCCTGTGACACTTCATGGGAGGTTTTAAGTCTGGGCTGGCAGTATAGCCTAGAGGTTAGAGGAATGAGGTATGAATGAGCTTGGTACATCCAGCAGACCAGACCTGAGTTTGATTCTCACAACCTCCACTTGTATACTGTGTGACTCTGAGTAAGTCACTTAACCACCCAGTGCTCCCAGGTCACCCTTGAAAACAGGCACTTGTGCCTAGTGGGCCTTACCCGGTTACCAAAGACTAAAATAAAATGAAATAAAAAGTCGGGTATCTTGTAGGAAAAAGATGTTATTGGTCAAGTCTTTCAAGAGTTGAAGGGTGGTCAAATGCTTTTTTAGGATTTAATGCTACAAACACTCAAAGTTAAAGGGCTTATGCGTTGAGAACCCCTCATGTCTTAAAAGGATGTGTTGCTCTTGCCTTTAGAAGCATTAAGTCACTTTCCTATGGCCCCTCTCTGTCTTTTTTCCTTGTTTCCACCTGGGAATCTGATGTAGGCTCTGCCTTGGAAGAGACAGAGGAAGAGTTTGACTCTTCACCATCCTCCTCATCTTCCCCTCATTGCCTCCTTTTAGCTAGAACCTGGTATCTATTTCTGGTGACAACCTGGTGTTTTGTTGTGGGAGAGACCTCAGTTTTCCTTTTACCCTTACTTTCCTTAAATGTTACTTCTGGAGGTTGCACAGGGTTATCTGGGAGTGTGGGGGGAGGCATCTCGTCAAAGTCTGAAATTTCCTGGGAAGCAGGTGGGGTGTCCTGAGAGAGTCCAGCGGGTTCTATATCTAAAGGCTGCTGAGAAGCAGAGGAAGAGTCCTCTGCTTGAAGTATATTTCCCTTGGGGCAAACTGGGAAGTCTGAGCTCAGACCTGGCAGGCTTCTATAATACTAACCGAGTCTTGTTGAGCTCAGTCTAGCCTATTGTGGGCCGCTCATAGGCAAGATTTTTAGGAGTGCCCTTCCTCGTCACAGAGGTTACAACAAAATGGGTATGGGCAGCCCAAACTTACGTGGCCATATTCAAGACATAAATTGCATCAACGTTTGTCACAGACTGAGCTCAGATGTGTTCTGGCTCCACATTTATGATAGGTTTTTGGTTGGCCAGCATAAAAATATAAACCATGGTACCTGCCTATGTAAAAGCTGCCTGGTAGGTGTATTATACAAGAGTCATTCTGTTTAAGCTGTACCTTGACCCTCCAGTTGCCTGTCCAGACCATATCCTCATCTAATATAGGGGAGGGTGTTTCTAAAATAGTACATCTTAGTTGCAACCAATATTGCACATCATCAGTGTTTACCCCCTCATTTCTAAGCAGCAAAGTCACCATTTTTATAGTAAGTTTAGTCAAAGAAATAGGGAAAAACATTTTCCATATAGGAGTATGCTGAACTACTGGAAATTTTATACCAAAATTTCTCTAAAGCATTGCAATTTTGGGAAACTTACATCTTAGATTATTACCCCCCCAACATGTATACATGCAAACAATTCCTCTGCGGAGATACCCATGCAGTCTTTCAACATTTTGTGGAAAACAGTTTTTCGGTCTGGGGCCTCAGCTGGGTTCCTGTTAAATTTAAGTCCAACAGCACTTCTCTGAAAGCATTTGGGTTCCTCATGTTCTGGAGTGGACTGCAGCTGTGTAAAGTCCTTTTCTTGTCCTGGGACAGAATTCTCAGAGTGAGACTCATGTGTAGCTACCCTTGTGGGTTGCTGGTCCGTAGTGATTGAACAGATTGGTACCACAGGTTGTGTGTTGTTAGCCGGCATTTCTGAAGACTGCAGTATCAATAGAGAGCTCAGGTGCAGCTGTTGGGACGCAGTGGAGCGTTCAATGCTCCTGTTGTTTGAATAATTTCTTCGGTCTGTACTGGGCCTGATGAAGTCCAGGAATTCTTGAGTAAGTCCTTCTACCAGCCCACGGCTAGCAATGCAGCTTCAATTGTCCAAATCGGATCCTGAAAATTGCTGGGAGCTTCTTTTCCTTTCCTGAGTAGCGACATGGAACAGCTGTCCATTTTGTCAAGAGCTACAGCCTCTGTAGAGCTAGAGGTGGAAGCTAGAGGGAACTGAGATGGAAACGGCAAAGCAGCAATACTGGATTCAGGTACAGAGAAAAGCCCTGTGACTGAGTCCGTTTCGGTATCTTCTTGTAATAATTGTAATAACAACGTTTTGTGAGTTTTTACCGCATTTTTTAGCAAGTCTTCTTGTGACATAGCCATAGGTACACTTTGTGTAGGCTCTGTGATAGTGGTTTCTTGAGTAAAAGCACAGACACAGGAGTAAGGTGCAAAAATCACTCAGAGTGCAGATTTATTAAGTAAACAAAAATAAATCACATAATAAAATAAAATAAATCCGAACATCAACACACAGTTAAGACCTAGCTTTGGTCTCTCATCTGTGCTTCCTTAGCCCTCTCCAAGGCTGAAGTAATCTGCCTGAACTGAAAGGCAGCTCTCTTTTATACAATGAAATCATATGATCAAAGAGACTCCGCCCCCTGGACTAATACAATTCATTTCTAAGCTATAAAAATATAAATAAAACATAATACAACAAACAATATACATATTTCTCAAAGATTTTGGCACACAATAAGAAAAATAATGCAAATAAAATGATTTTGTAGATATTTCTTACCTGTAGCCCCACTCACCTCCTGTGATTGACAGGCACACCTGTATTTAAGCAGGAGGAGAAAGGGGCGCTGGCCCTAAAGAAACACCCAGAACAACAGAGTAAGGTAAGTGTATGTATCTTTGTTGCAATTCCTTGTGCACCAGGAAGAGGACAAAGCTACCACACTAAATAAACTGCTCACAGTCTTCCAAAGGTGCAGGGCTAAATATTACAACAGATATTTATTTCAACACTGTCAAACTGTTTAGATATTTCTAAACTTATTTTGTACAACCAGCCATTTGAACCCTAAGGGAAAACTACCAGGCTGAGGGAAATATACATTGCAACAGTGTGTTTTAATTACAGCTTGGTCAAAATTATTGTTCAAGCACACAGCTGCAGGAGCTTCGAGAATTTAGTGTGACTATATGCTTAACCTGGGCTGTCTCCTAGCCCACTCCTTTATTTTTGTATTTGTCTTCTTTTTCTTGCTTGCAGAGTTAGAGCTATCTCAGAGCTAGCCTGTGCTCTTAAAAGCAGTCACAGAGGAGAATTGACCTGCTTTCTGCAGCAATGGCATGTAAATCCCTCCCTATCCCTGCTCTCTTTTATTTATAAACATAAAGTTCAGCTTTGCGACTCTGTGGGTGCTTTTGGCGCCAAGAGGGGAACTCTTCCTGCAGAACACAAAAGGAGCTAATGAAAAAGGCTAAAAACCCTGGAAGTTATTATTTTCATTTATTTATTTCTTGTACTACTCAGCAATTCAGGGGAAAAGGGAAAAAAGAACAAATAACAGCACTCAGCAGAAACCCCCGGAACAAGGCACAGGGCTGCATTTAAACCACTTGCAGGGCAGAGCTTATTGAACAGCAGCAGCAGCTCTGCTTCGCTAAGGGCATCTTTTCTAAGGAATGCACCTACAGGGAAAAACATCTAAGGCTGTCACAGAACATGGAGCACACAAATCAACCAGCTATTGCTCCGGTTCACTGTGAAGGGTTTTGTTTTGTTTTTAGCGTATGGCAGCAGGTTGACACTGCGATCTTGCGCACATTAGCTGCGTGGCACTGCGATCCTGCACACATTCGTGCAGGACTGTAAACAAGTGCTGTTCTACAGAAAAACAGCTCATATAGAGCTAAACAGCAGTGCTAACAGTAATGGCTGTATTTTTTTACAGGGGAAATCGGGCATAACTAGTGCATGGCAGCAAGGACATCCACGTAGAGGGAGAGAGAGAGAGAGCGAGAGAAAGGAAGAAAGAGAAAAAGGAAGTTTAAATAAGTAAAGAGACTGTAGGTGGCAATCCTACAGGGGAAAAAAGGCAGAAAAAGTGCTGTTGCACAACAGACTAACAGAAAAGATACTCACTGCTCAAACCAATCAGGGGGTGGCGGGGGTCCAGTACTATCACCGGCTCAGGCTGTGATTTGTGTCCCTTGTGTTCTAAGGTTGCTCTAGAACATTGTTCCCCAGGAAAACCAGATGTTTCCATCAATTCATCAGTGGGTTCAGTTCTGTCATTAGTAGATGTCAAAGAATGAGTAAGTTCAGGTTCAGTAGGTTGAAAAAGATCTATTTTTGATGTAACATCCATAATTTCAGAGTGTCCGCCGGCATTCTCCTCCAAAGCACCTCCACCAACCTCCCGACCATCCGCCATCTTGGAATGGCAGACAAGGGTTCCCCCTACAGCAGAGTACGGGAATTTTATTGAAAACCAAAAAACTTTACATCACCAAAAACATAATGCATATTAATACACAATTATTTACGCTGTTATTTACAGTAATACATTCACATAATAACTATACATTGTGTTAATACCATAAATCTTTATTGTCATTATTTTCTCCCCCCTTTTTTCCTTATCCTTTCTTTATCCCATCACTCTTCTAAGCCTGATTTGTTTTTTTCTGATATCTCAAAGATATTCCCCAAATTCTTCCATAGTTGGTTTACTTTATCAGAAGTATATAGTTGTTTATCTTTTTCTTTAACTGCTAATATGGAAGCTTCAATTTGTTTGATTCCTACTATGCTAGTTGTTTGAATTTGTTGCAGCAAAAACTGACATCTGTTTTGCCACAAATAACACTTAATTACAGCAAAGATTACATGTGGTGTGCTAATATGAAAAGTTTTCTAGATTCCATAGTAATCACCTAAAATCAGGGTATTATAGTTTATTCTAACTAGGAAGGGCCAATTCCATCTTAATGCTAAATCTGCCCAGAATTACACCATATCTGGGCACACAAGTAATCAATAAGACGCGATGGGGTGTGCATTAGACAGTTCTAATGCACGGCTAGGGGACATAGTGAGGCACGAGGCCACAGGCCGAAAGGCCCAGTCCCCTAGCCGTGCATTAGAACTGTCTAATGCACATCCCCAGAGTGGCTTATTGTGCTTATAAAATGTGCCTGTGTATTCTAAATGGGGGTTCTAGTTTTAGCTGTGCATTAGACACATCTAATGCACTGCTAACAACCAATCAGATTGCTTGGAGTCCTTTGCCCATTTTATAAAGAAGAAATGATGCATAGTTTCATCTGTATTTACACAGGTGGGTTTGGCACATAGTCTTTCCTGAATAGTTTTGTATTTCATGCTGCTTTATACACCCAATTTCCCCTGGCAACATAGCCAGGAAATGCCCCACATTTGTTGTGGTACCTCCTTATCTGTCAGGGAAGATAATGCTCATGGCATTCTCGTGAGTGTGCACTCTGGAAATATCAGTGTCACCTATTGTAGGTTGCCCACAATGTGATTATAGGGCTGTTTTCACCCTAACATTTGCATAGATCTTTTGTCTACTTTCCATTGCTTCAGTTTCTTTAGAGAAGCTATTGCATATTCAGGAATTCCATACTGTGTTAGTAATTTAGGCGGTTCCTGTTCCCATTTCCCCAAATATATTTTGAGGGCCTGTGCCACCCACTGATGCCAAATATACTGTTGTGGGTTCAGTCCGGTTGCAGAGGAGCTGTATGTAAAAAAGGAGTGATAAAACACCACTGGATTCACCATGTTAAGTCCACCCTCTGTATAGGGCAAATAAGTTACATCTCTTTTTGTTGGATTAAGGTGACTACCCCAGAGCATCTGAAAAAAGTTAGTAAAAATTCCAGTTTCCAGATTCAGTGGGGGAGCATATATATAACTTAAAAATGTTAACATCGGTAACAGGAATTTTTTTTTATTATTAATACCCTTTTCTTCTTCCCTAATTTTCCAGCTTTTCCATAGCCTAACCTTAGATTCACATACTTCCAGTTGCTTTTCCCAGTTAAATAATGCTGGATTTTCTGCCTTGAACCATATACCCAAAGTCTTCTGGGGGGGGCTATTTATCTTTATCCCTGCTATTTCTCCTATCTTTTCTATTGAGTCCCCTAAGGGAATAGCCACACTTTTGTCAGTATTGAGTTTTGCCCCTGATACTAGGGAGAAATCTTGAAAAATTTGAAGAGCTTGTTTCCCTGAAGTGCTGTTCCTTACAAAAATACATATATCATCTGCATATAAAGTTCTTTGTTCTGTGTGTAGGAGTTGCTGCAGTGCTACACCTATCGTTTCTGTATGTAGGAGTTGCTGTGGTGCTACACCTATCATTTCTGTATGTAGGAGTTGCTGCGGTGCTACACCTATCGTTTCTGTATGTAGGAGTTGCTGCAGTGCTACACCTATCATTTTTGTATGCCATTTGATTTGCCTTATTGTTGGATCAAGTGCAAATGTGTACAGAAGGGGGCTTAAGAGGTATCCCTGCCTTGCCCAGCTGTTCAGCTCGTCTAGCCCCCAAAAATTACCATTAACTGTTGGGATAAAGGAGGCCTCTTTATACAGGGTAATGATCCATCCCACCATTTTTTGGGAATGCGATATATTTCCATGACCCGTGTAAGATACTGATGTTCCACTTGGTCAAAAGCTTTAGGCTGATCCATTGCCATTACATAGCCTGAAATTTCCTTTTCCCTACTACTTTCAAAACGTTCTCTCAACATAATTAGGTTGCGTTGTATTCTTCTTTGAGGTATAGCGTATGTTTGTGCCGGATCTATAAGTTCACACAAGACTTTTTCTAACCTTTTGCATAGCAGTTTTGCCAGGATTTTGTAATCACAGTTAAGCATGCTAATGGGCCTCCAGTTTTTATATCATATTTATCCTCCTTTTTATATATGTAACTGATGATAGCTATTCCCAGCTCAGGTGTTACATTTCCTACCTCTAAAACATGGTTAAATACTGGTTCTAAAATAATTCTTATTTCTTGTGCACATTTTTTCATAAAATCAATTCATTATGCCATCTTAACCTGGTGATGAACTGTTTTTTAAGGTTTTTTGTTTTTTTGCATAAAAGGAATTTTATTCAAAATAAAAGCACACACATACATTTGCAGTCAATTACAACAGATCCATTAGCACAAATCAATGACAGTGTATCACACAGTTAGCTACAGTCACATAGCAATGAATTTTTCTAAAGTACCTCTTCCACAACTAGTGGCTATGAGCTGTTAAGATGTACACAAAACTAAGGTGCTCAGATGCAACAGTAATATACCCCGCTCTCTCACATATCCATCCCACCCCAGAGGAGTACACTTTCTTGTGGGGTTAAGTCCACCAGGAAGGGGGCCCATTCTCTAGTGAAGTGGTCTAGCCTGTCCTTAACAAACAGGGTTAATCTCTCCATAGCCAGGGTGTGTACCACCAATGTGCGCCAGCTTTGTACTGTAAGTGGGGCACAGGATACCCACGTATTCTGGATGCCATGCCTAGCCAAAATTAAAAGAATCCTCACCCACCTCAGCAGTGGCTTCCATTCCTCCCCTTCTTCTGAGTCCACACCGAATAGGCATGTCAGTGGGTCCAGTGTAATCACTCTGCCTCCTATCCTCCCCACCTCCAGAGCCACTGCTTTCCAAAACTGTTGTAATATGGGACAGGTCCAAGAGCAATGGATATATGTACCCACTTCCCGGCCACATCTTCCACACATCGGGGACGTAGTAGGATGACATTTATGAACTATTGATGGGGGAGTATAGATCCTATGTATAAATTTACAAAAAGCCTCTTTAAATTTGTTACAAAGTAGGAGCCCCATATGCATGGAGAGTTGTACCACCCAGCCCTGCTCTTGTATCAATCAATCAATCAATCAAAGTCTTTATTTACACAGGCGGTCACCGTTGAGCAGAACTCATTTACAAGGAGGATCTGTTTTTACACATACATACATATATACATACATAGATTTCACACACAGAGCAAGGATAATACATTGTGCAGGTGGGGGCGCTGCCCTCAGGGATGATTATGCAGGTACAATAACTCAAAGAACAAGCACAGATGACCCCAGGCAAGGGTTGACATAAGGGAATAGTTTACAGACCCCATGGATAAATAGGGTCAAAATTGTATGGCAAGAGAAGGATGCGGTAGTGTATAGGGGAAAAGTAACAGTGTGAGGGGTATGGAGTAAAAGTGCAACGCTGACACATTAGATGGTAAATCCGCTTCACTCTAGATAGGTGAAATTGCGCTCGTACCTTGGAGGTGGCTGCAAACAGGATTCAAGCTTGGGAGTGGGCTAAGAGCAAGTTCGGAGCTGGTAAGGGACGGACAAGCAAAACTGCATACTTCAGTTACCGCTCGCGCATATAGCGCCTTAAAATTAGGAAAAGAGATAAGGACGCTCAGTTTAAGTGTCCTTTGCAGATTGTTCCACAGGGTGGGCAATGTGAAGCTAATTGCCACCTTGCCGAATCGGGAGTTAATTCTGGGTATTATGAGGGAGATGCAGGAGCAGCTTCGAAGTGCGTACTTTCCTGTAATGCCAAGAGGTAGGCAACCTAAGATATATGGTGGAAGTTTGCTTGTAAGGGCACGGTAGGTCCAAAAAGCAGCATTTTTGTAGCATCTGAGTGTAAGGGAGGTCCACCCCACAGCCGCGTACAGGACACAATGGTGGGAAGAATATGGGAGATCCATTATAAACCTAATTGCATGGTGATACAGCGTGTCCAGCTTGGCCAGGTGAGAGGTGGGACCATGGCTATACAAAAAGTCAGCATAATCCACCAGGGATAGGAAGGTGATTTGGACCAGTCTGTCTTTGGCGTCTGCAGTCAGGAACTGTTTTAGCCTAAAGAAAAGACCAAGCCTTTGCCGTAATTTTTTCAGTAAGTCTTCAATGTGTTCAGTGAAGGAGAGTCTGTTATCAATCCATACTCCCAGTTATTTAAATTTGGTTATGAATTCCAGCTGTTCACCTAATAATGTAGTAATTTTTGGACAAGACCCACAGGCTGTAGGATTGGTTGTATGGGCAAGCAGAGAGAAGAGCATAGCTTTAGTTTTTTTGGCATTCAGAAGTATCTGAATGCCCAGATCCCTCTCCCAGAGGTTCCAACTCTTGAGTGAAAGATCCAGCAGACAGTATCTAAAGTCCCTGACAGCTCTTCCTACAAAACCTTTTGCTTCCCGTTTTGAGCACTGAATAAGTAGTTCTATCTTCTTCATTTCCACCATTCCAGGCCCTTCTCTAGTCAGCCCGGCCATGTAGGCCCTAACTTGAAAGTATCTGAATAGGTGCCCCTCTCCCAGATGTAGTCACTGACATAAGTCCAGAAAAGAGCAAATCCCTCCCCTACTACAGAGATCCTCCAGATTTCTTATCCCCCTGTTCTCCCATGTCTTAAACCCAGAATCCTAGTGACCAGGTAAAAAATAGGGACTGCTTGCAACCGGCACCATATATGTATCCACTGCTACTGCCCCCCTCCGCCTTAATATTTTACCCCAACTATCCAGGGCTGCTAGGACCACTGGATTCCTAGTATCCTACCCCCTGTATGCACCAAGGCCCCATTTCTCTAAGTACACAGAAAGCCTCACCTTACATCCCCACTGCTCCAGGTCCAGCCAACGAGCTGCCTGGAGCATATGTATCCAATCACGTATATACTTCTGTTGCGCTGCCAAGTAATAAGTCCCGATATCCCAAAAATTGAGACCTCCACTCTCCGTGTCTACCTTAAGATGTTGTAGGCTGATCCTCAGGTGCTTCCCCTTCCATATAAATAAGGAAAATGTGCCCTCCAGTCTCCTGACATCCCTCTTAGAAATCCCCACAAGTAACATCTGTATAATGTATACTAGTCTCGGGAGGATGTTCATTTTGATCAAATTAATTCATCCAAGCCAGGAAATCGGAAGTGCCATCCACCGCCTTAAGTCAGCCTCTATGTTTTTAAGCATAGGGAGATAATTCAGGTCGTACAGGGAGCCCACAGACCAGCCAATTCTAATCCCCAAATATGTTAAATGTCCTCCCACTTTCTTGAAGCCCCATCCCCGATCCCTTCCCATATTCTTAGGGAGTCTCATGAGTTCAGATTTATTGAGGCTAAGTTTGTACCCCGAAAATTGTGCAAATCTTTCCACCAATTACACAAGAGTGGGCATGGAGTCTTTGGGCTCTGTGACAAAAAGCAACATATTGTCAGGATACATTGGAAACTTATGCTGTTCCCCAAGATCCTTTGCTCTCCTCGGATTCCCTCTTCTTGCTGAATCACTATCACCAGTGGCTCTACCGCCAAGGTGAAGCACAGTGGGGACAGCAGGCAGCCCTGCCTCATGCCTCTGTCCAGGCCAAAACCCTCGGAGAGTGTACATTTACCAGTACCTTGGCACGGGGGGGGTTATAAAGTGCTTGTACCCAACCCAAAAATGTAGACCCCAGACCAAACTGGGTCAACGTCTCAAACAGATACTTCCATTCCACTCCATCAAAAAGCTTTTTCAGCATCCATAGATATGACGCAGGTATCCTCTTTCCGCTTATCTGCTCCCCAGATCACATTCAAAAGTTTCCTCACATTATGATACGAGAGACGTCCCTTAATGAACCCAGTCTGGTCTGGGTGAACTATGTCAGGCAACATTACTTCCAGTTGACCCACCAGGACCTTTGGCAAGATTTTGGCATCACAATTCAAAAATGATATCGGCCTGTACAAGGCGCACTCGGAAACATCCTTCCCAGCCTTGGGGATTAGGCAAATCACTGTATCTGAGAATGTGTCCGGAAGCCTCAGGGCTCTCCTTCCACCTGCTGAAAGGTATTACTCAGTGGGCCAGCGAGCTGCCCCACCAGACATTTATAATATTCTACCGAGTAACAGTCTGGGCCACTTGCTTTCCCACTCCACAGTTTCTGAATGGCCTGAACCACTTCCTCCCTCATAATGGGGCCATTTAAAGCGTCTTTTTGTTCCCTTGTCAGCTTGGGTAACCTCAAGGCATCCAGAAAAGCCTGTCCCAAATCCTTCACCCTCTCTCCCCCTTCTGTCATATAGAGTTTTTCATAAAACCTCTGGAAGCACTCCGTATCTGTTGTGCCGACTTGTGCAACTCACCCTGCCTATACTTAATTGCCGTAATATGAACCGGACACCTCCCTCCCTTCATCAATCTTACCATCAGGGGGCCTGGTTTGTTACCCTGTTTGTACAGTTTTTTATTCCCAATGTCCATGCCCTTCTAGCTTCCCCGCTAAGTAAGGCATTCAACATCTCCCTGGTTATCTTCAACTGATCTCTTACCACATCCTCCTCCTCTTCTGCAGCACGTCTCTCCAACTCCCTCACCTGCCTTTCCAGTTCCAACCTTTTATTTTGTTTCTCCCTTTTTACTTTGGCCGCATATTTAATAATCATCCCCCTCATAAATGCCTTTACTGCATCCCAAATTATAGCCTCACTGGTGGGAGAGTTCACATTCGCTGTCCAATAGATCCTCCACTGCTCTTCTAGATAGTCCTTAAAGGCTTTATCCCATAGCAG
This sequence comes from Neoceratodus forsteri, assembly GCA_016271365.2. Classification (NCBI taxonomy): domain Eukaryota; kingdom Metazoa; phylum Chordata; order Ceratodontiformes; family Ceratodontidae; genus Neoceratodus; species Neoceratodus forsteri. The sequence continues at coordinate 352,160,409 of CM057456.1, forward strand.
ATAGGTTGGGAACTTCCGGGGAGGACCCTCCCTCAGCTTATTCATGACCAGGGACATAACCACCATGGCATGGTCAGAGATGTGGATAGGACTGTGCTTCACATTCTGCATTCTCCCATACCAGGTCCGCTTAAGGAACATGTAATCTATACTCGACCAGGTGCCATGTGGGTTAGAGTAAAAAGTATATTCTTTGGCCCCAGGGTTCACCTCCCACCAGCTGTCTATCATTCCCAGCTCTAAGAACCCCTACTCCATTGGCAAATCCCCTCGTGCTGTTGGCCTCTACCCTGTGAATGATCTAGCCTGGAATTCAGGCTACAATTCAAATCTCCTCCACAAGCAGGCCCGGGAATTGCTTCTTAATCAAAATGGAGAGGATGATACTATAGAATGAAGCATCAAATACCGTTGGGGCATATATGTTAACAAACGTCACCTGTTCCCCCCACAGTTCTCCCACAACAAAAATATATCTACCCCCAGTTTGATCTTTAACCACTCTCTGCACCTGGAAAGGAAGGTGTTTATGCAGGAGGATAGTGACCCCACGTTTATGAGCCTTAAATGAGGCTGCAAAACATTTTCCCACCCAGCTCCGTGCCAGTTTTGCATGCTCCGCTGCCGTGAGGTGTGTCTCCCGTAACGGGGCAACTTGCACCCCCTATCTTCGCAGGGCAGTGAGGAGACTGGCACACTTCACTGGGGTTGCTATCCCTCGTACATCCCATGAGCATACAGTTGGGTCTTGTTGATTATTCACAGCAGATAAATAGACATTTCACCTTCACCCCTCTCAGCACTGCGCATATTTTCCCCCAAACCTGCCAGCATGAACCAGAAACTCTATCCATATCTTCCTACCTTTGCTGTGCACTTGATACACCATGTTGTTAGAGCTGTATGTATGTGTGTGTGCAAGAACATTCAAACAGTAACATATCAAACACAAACCAACAAGTTTGAACAAATTTAACCAACCCCCACCCCCGGCATTTCCCAAACTCAGCTTAACCATCCCCTGCCCCCCCATTTCTTCCGCAGCCATGTCTTTCCATAGCTGTGTTACCCTCTTTATTCCAAAATTCAATCTTCCCATCCTAAGTTTTCCACCCTCCTCTTTGACACTATCTGCCACATTTGCTTGAATGTCAGTGAATGCCCGTGACTCATCCATGTCCACCCTCTGCCCCCCCCAGGAGTAAATAAATCATTCATTTTGATATGCCCAGTCTCTGCCTATGATTTCATATGTGATACCCCCTGGGAGCACACACCCAGAGAGTACGTAGCCCCTCTATTTCAAAGCCAGCAGACCGCTTCCCGCCTCCCCTGCATACTGGAGTTCCGCCCAGGGCCCCACGAGATCCATCCAAATGAATTAGCCCATCTTCAGGAAGCACATCGCCACCAGGTCTTTGCATGGATGTGGGACATGCCTCCCCCTGTTACCTGTAAAACCCCTCTCTGGCATGCAGACCCAATTCTTCTCTCTTGAGTTCCGACCTGTCCAAAGGAGCAGGAAAAAAGAAAGGAGGAGACAGAAGATTCAGCTGACCTCCTCTTTCAACTAGGCCTCTAGTTACCTGCCCTTCCACACAGTATAAGGTCATAACGGCCATCCCATATGTCACCAATATGTTCCCCCCTCCACACTATTTCCCACCCATCCTCAGACCCCCTCCTCCCCTTCAGATACCACCATTATTATATTTGTCCTCCATGCCTCTCATCTCCTAGCAAAATAAAAACATCAGCAATAAGAGCAAGGAAAACAATCATTTTCAAATATATAACCATCAAATGGCAGTTACAGAAGTCCTCAAGAGTCCAACCAGCCCAACGGGGTCATATAAAGGTACCCTGCAACTCCTCTTAGTGGAGCGCGAGAAGGGGGTGGGAGTCCAGCCGGAAATATAATCCCAACGTGGGAAAAGAAAATGTAACACATACCTCCGATGAGCTTCCCTGCACCATTAAATTACCAGCCAACACAATGTGTCAGTGCATTACCCCCAACTGTTCTCCTTTACTAGTGTCCATGGAAATATACCTCCTTCATACAGCATTTCAAGAGTCAGACCACTTTCTTTTTCAGATCCTCTGCAAACTTTGTCGCTTTGTCTGCATCCCAGAATGAATAAACTGCCCCCTCATGTTTCACTTTTAAGGTAGCCAGATAGATCAAGCAGTTTTCCACCTTCAGGGCCCAAAGTGCAGCCATAACTTCGTTAAACATCTTCCTCTTTTTCAGGAGTCTCGCCGAATAATCCTGAGATAAAAAGAATCGATGGCCCTCGAACATCAGCTGGCCCTTCTCCCGGTAAGCTCGGAGCACTGCCTCATGATCTGGAAAGTGATGGAACCTCATGATCAGTTGGCGAGGTGGCTGTCCTGCAGGCAGCCTGGGCATGACTGCCCAATGTGCACACTCCAGCTTTGGGCACCCATTCTTAACTTCAAGATCCAGTAACTTGGGCAGTGTCCTAGTACAGAAACCCAGCGTGCTCCCTCCTTCCAACCCCTCTGCTAGTCCTCGGAGTTGGAGATTAAGTCTCTAATGGTAGTTCTATTGATAATCTGCCGCCTCCTTGATATCCTCTAATTCTTTCTGCAGTGCTATTATTTGCACCGGGACCCCCTGCAGCTCATCCTCAAGTCTGGAGACCCGTTCTTCAGCCTCCGTAAGTGTAGTAGCTTGATTTGCCTGCTGCGTTAGCACCTCCTGTAACCGGTCATCAATGCGTGTCTCCAACTTACAGAGCCGTGGCTCCAACGCTGCGAGGACCTGACCCATCAGCTTCCGCCCCAGGGCACTTACTTCTGCAGCTGATAGAGAAACTATGTGGTGGCTGTTGGCCTGTACACAGGCCGCATTTTTCTTTGTGGATTTCATGGCTGCTCTTTGGCTCTTCCCTGCCACCGAGGTCAAATATTCATCCATGGCGTGTCAGTCTACTGTCTTCTACCAAAAACAAACGTAAGTTTGAGTGAAATACTATTTTTATTTCTTTATTTTACTCCAGTGGAGAGGAGCGAGGTATAAATATGTCTAGCCATGTCTGTTGCTCATTAGCGCCCCCCCCCCCAAGGTTTTAATAATATCAGAAATTTCTTCTTGGGTGACTGATTTTTCTAGATCTTCCTGATGCTCTCTGCTTAATTGGGGTAAAGGAGCTTGCATTACTCTATTAAAGTTGTCCAGATTACTAGACATTGTAGAAAACTCGGTTTCTAAGTGATTCTGTAGAACTGACAACATTTCTAAATCCGTCTGCATTAAAGAACTGTCTTGTTTATACAGGCCTGTCATACTTGTGTTATCCAATTTCTGTTTACATGCTAAATAAGGGTCTGATGCTGGTTGCTTTGATGTTCCATAATGCATTTCTGCTTCTAGAGATTTATTCAAATTCAAACATAAATTTTTTTTATTTCCAAAATTTAAGATTTAAATTTTGGTTGTTCTTTAGATGGCACAGACATTAGCTTATAAAGTTGATTGTGATAGCCTAAGTATTTTAAATATTTGGAATTAGACCGTTCCTTTCCAACAGTGATAAATAGATGTTTTAGTTCTTTTTTTGTATCATTCCACCATTCCCATATGTTATCATACATGCATATAATTAGTATTCCTGCTACTAGCAGTTGTTCTATTTTGAATTGCATTTCTTGATCTTCTAAAACTGAGGGGGTTAGTTTCCACCTTTGTGGCTGAGAAAATACCCTAGGGGCGCTGTTGCCAAGCTAAAGGTACAGTAGCTTGAAGTAAATGATGGTCAGAGAATTTTGTGGGTTTAACTGAGATTTTGATTGGTCTACAAAACTTGGATGAAAAGAGGTAACCTATCCTAGTAGCAAAAGTGTGTCTAAGATATATTGTCCCTAAATCCTTTTTTAATTGCCTATATGCATTGGTTAGATTAGCTCCTGTTACAATATTCTTTAAAGTGTAAGAATCACAACCGACTTTTTTCTGTATCTCCTGTATATTTAGTGTCCAAACTGCAATTGAAGCCCCCACCCAGATTATATGTTTCCTGGTGTATAAGTATGGCCTTATTGCTTCAAAAAGTTATATTAGTGTGGTTTTAGTTTGGGGTGCACAGGTGTTAATAAGTCTGAAAACAAATCACTGTATTTACAATCTAATATTAATGCCCTACCTGGGAGTACATCTGTCACTCTAGTTATAGAAAATGTAGTCCCTTTAAACAAAATGCCAATGCTATTAGCTGCATCTAACCCAAAGGTCCAATAAGACGGCCCCCATACCCAGCTTTTCCTTGATTGTTCTACTTCAAATATGGTATTTAATCTAGTTTCTTGTAGAAATACTATATCCTTATCTAATTGTTTGAGATATGCTAAGATGGCTGCTCTCTTTCTGTAGTTTTTTAGGCTACAGACATTATAAGAAGATACGGATATAGTTGCCATACTGAAATAGATATCTGTTTATCCTAAGGTTATTTAGTTCTTATCCTCACTGTGGTTCTTTATTTTTCCTTTTTTTTCTTCGTTACCTTTACTTGTCTTCTATCCTCATCTTCTATTTCTGATATGATCTCTGATCTATAGGATGTGTCAGATCCCTTATGTTTCCTCCCCTCTTCTGCAATGGTGTAAAGGCATTCGGGTAATGCAAAGGAGGTGGCTTAACAGCTGCTTTAGTGACTGTATAGGGTCTGGTGAGTTGCTTTTTCCATGGGGAGGGGGCATGTCTTGCATCCTGATTTCATCCTCCCTATCTTCCCTTTCATTCATGTCCCTGTCCGTCACTTGCTGTGCTCTCATAACTTGCCCTTCAGGTGAAGCGGGAGTGTGGGTTTCATTTTCTCCTGCTTCTATTATGTCTGGGGGATTTGAGCCTGTACCCACAGGGCCTTCTTCAGGTGTTTCTGGTTCTGTGGTATTGTGATTGGGGGGCAGGGATCAGGAGTGTGTATTGATCATCTTCTTTTATCCTGAGCATTTTGTACCAAATCATCCTGATCCCGGCCATCCCTTCTATTATGCCTTGCCCATGGCCATTGATGAAAGGTGTGTCCCTTTTCATCGCATAGATTGCATTGGAAAATATTTTCACATAGGTTACTTGGGTGCCCATATCTCCCATATAAAGAACACTTCAGTAAATCACATGTGCTGCTTAAGTGGGTTTTTGCTCCACATTTGTAACAGGCCCTTGGTTGGCCCCTGCAAAAACAAACTCCTCTATCATTGCCCAAAAAGAAATTGTTCGGGAGGTGAATTACTTCTGAGTTTACCTGGAATAACTTAACTTTAAATTCCCAATGTTACCTGAGATGTAGAATTTTGGCATGTACCAGAGCTCTGGGTTTGTCCCGCAATAGCTTCTTTGGAGTTCAGTGTTGCAGGTCTGTTTATCTCTGTTGCTGAATTTTGCTCTGGCTCTACCCAAGTAGGATTGGGCGTCCACTGTCCTTCAGCATCCTTCATCCATCCCACATTCATTAGTGCTACATCAGCCAACAAGTCTTTCTCTCCTGGCTCTCCATTTTTCTGCAGCCTGAATTGTTGCCTAATCTGTTGAGTTACAGACACTGCATCAGGTTGCATAGAAACCACTGCATCATCTCCCGGACGCTGCTTTTTCGCCGCAGCCATCTCCTGCACACTGAGCTCCTCTCCTGAGGTTGGGTTGACATTGTTTAGTCCCAGAATAAAGATCTCTACAGTCCCTCCATCACAAATGATAGACGTTTCCCATTGAACATCCATGGCTTCATTTTCTGGATTATCGGAGGAGATTGTCACTATACATCTAGGTATCTCTGTTTGTTGTACTGCTATAATGTCTTGGATATCTTTGACTATTATTTCATCCTCATGGTGGATAGTGGCTGGGTGAGAGGATGCCACACCAGCCTCCACATTCATCTCCTCAAAAACAGATTCCTCCATCTTGGCTGTCAGAGGTTCCTCTTACAGGTCAGTAGGGGAATTTCCCCGGTGTCCTCACCAAATTTCCCCCATTCACTAAAAATACCACCAACAGCTTAATCTGTTTTAATGTCAGTTGGCATCCATCTGTATCCCCTTCCCCCAGGATGAGGCTGAAAATAGGCAGAATTGTCTAGTCCTCCTTTCCCAGTCAACAAAAACTAAATAAAATAAATAAATGTTACAGTAAATCTCTAGTTATATTTGGATATAAAATGGAAAATCCCACTGCTATTAATTTAGGTATCCTATGAAATATTTAGATTTATACAACATGTGTGGGTTAAATTGGCTCAAGATACCACTGCTATCTCACAGGCTACTATGAAGATGTGGTGCTATCTTGCAAGTTGATATGTCACAGTGGAATTCTGAACCAATCAATGAGCACCTTTAACAATGCTGATGGCATCACGGTAGCCACATGCAGCACTGAAGAAGAAGAAGAAGAAGAAGAATCTTGCTTTCTGAGCAAGGAGCAGCAGACTAAAAGACTAGAACTTTTTGTACTAATAGAACACTTCTATCTCAGCAGGAGTCAGTGTCTGTTGTGATTAAGCAAACAGATGCTTTATTAGAAGTGGGGGTCTCATTTAGGGTAAAAACAAAACAAAGCAAAAAAGTCAGTGTGTTTTTCTGTGTTGGGAAAAGGGGACTGTATCAGTGAAGAAAGAAGTTAACTGTGGGTGTGGCTTAGGAGTAGAAAACCAGGTGTCTCCAATTACATTTCCCTACTGCTAGCTTTTGGCAGAAAAGAATCTTGCTTTCAGAGCAAGGACCAGCAGACTAAAAGACTAGAACTTTTCTTACTAATTGCCCTCCTTCCCTGTCCTATACCCTCCCACACTTAGCCAGTTCTACTTTTATAGGCACTGGATTTGACTGACAACAGGAACTTCCTGATAGGCAGTAGGAAGGGAGGGATTTCTGAGATACATAGGTTTCATCATCCTTGAAGGAAAAGAGTAGCTCTCCCTCACCCCCTAGCTGCTGGAGGTCTGACTCTGAACAAGAAAGAAGGAGACTACTGAAGAATACAGGAAGTTCCTGTCCCAGAACAGGAAGGGTGTGAGCTGTAAGGGCACATAGGCAGTAGGAAAGTAGGTGGAAAAATAAACAGAGGGAGGAGAGAGTAAGCATACAAAGCAACAGGAGAGGGGCCACAAAATAAGACATGCTAGGAGTGGTGCAGTGCAATGGCAGTGGGGCGGCAGTCTTCCAGGAGACATTCTGGAGGCTACAATGCTCCCCTATTTGTAGGCACCTCTCTGGTCTGAGGGGGGAGGTTGCCCATCTCCAGGCTGACCTGGCTAGGATTCGTGAAACCTCCTCCCCACTCAGGGACTACCAGGGCCACCGCTGCTACCTCAGAGGTTGCCAAGAAAGAGGAGCGGTTGGGCCAAGGTGGGATCAGGGGGAGAGAGAGGGTGGTGGAACAGAGGTGCATCCCTCCAGTTGTACCTCTCCACAAATCATATGCTGTTCTGGCCGAGAGTGGTTCCTCTATGGAGGCACCTGCAGTGGAGACCAAGAAGGATGCTGGGAACCTCCACAAAGGAGACCCACAGAAGGGTGGCACAGGACACCACAAGGGTAGAAAACAACTACTGGTGGGGGACTTAATTGTTAGGGCAGTAAAACTGGGGGAGGAATGGGAGAGGGAGGTAAAGTGCCTGCCTGGCACCATGGCTTGGAGGGACAGGGAGTGAATCCTCAGGATCACGGGAGCAGCTGCACAGGGGAGGGAGCTGGATGTTATTGTCCACCTAGGGACAAATGATCTGGCTAGGAATGGGATCAGAGCAGTGCAAGAGGAGTTTGTAGAGTTGGTGAGGGGCCATAGACAAGTAGCACATACGGTACCTTCTCGGAGGTGCTGCCTGTCTATGGCAAGGGTGATGCTAGGGTACTCCGCACCATGGGATTCAATGAATGGTTGAAAAACTGGTGCAGAGCCCAGGGTTTTGGCTTCACTGGGGACTGGGGGTCCACCTGGAGGGACGCAGGCCTATACTGGCATGATGGTCTGCATCTATCCAGGAGTGGAACCAGGATCCTAGGTGATAGGTTTAAATGCTTCATTGGCAAGCATTTAAACTAGCCAAGAGGGGGAGGCACTGAAAAGCAGCAGGGAAATCTCAGCCTCCTCCCACAAAACACAGTAGTTAGCGAGGTAAACACCAAGGCAGAGAAGTCAGTAGGGAGCAGGAGAGGGGTAAATGCAAAAAAAAGGCAAAGGCAGTAAGGACAGGGATGGGGCTAAAAGAGGTAAGGCCATCAAAAAATGGAGGGTGATGAGTACTAATGCCCGTAGTCTGTGTAACAAGCTTCCTAAACTAGTGGCCTTGATGGAAGAGAGACACCTGTATGTTGTGGTAGTCACAGAAAGATGGTACCCAGAGAACCATGATTGGGAAGTCAACATACCGGGGTATACAAGCTACAGGAGGAACAGGAAGGGTAAAAGAGGAAGAGGAGTAGCTGTCTATGTAAGGGAAGGGATCAAAGCAATGGAACTAAAGGATAAACAGGGAGTAAAGGAGGCATTGTGGGTCACCCTGGAGACTGGAAATGGCACCACAATCCACACAGGGGTTGTATAAAAAACCCCATCTCAAGAGGAGGCAGTGGACAAGGAAATGATAGAAGGTATCCTTAGAATAACAGAAAAAGGGGGTATATTGTTGATGGGAGACCTGAATATGCCAAATGTTAACTGGAGCATCTTTGCTGCAGCCACATCCAAGAGCAGGGTTATTCTCAATGCCCTACAAGGGGCATGCCTCAGACAGCTAGTGGTGGAACCCACTCGGGAGGGAGCAATCTTAGACCTGGTACTGTCAAACGAGAACGGAGAAAGGATCTCGGATTTAGAAGTGGGTAGCCATCTGGAAACAAGTAACCATCAAACAGTGTGGTTCACGATAAACACAGCCATAGAGTCAAGCTATACAAAAGTAAGAGTACTGGACTTTAGAAGGGATGACTTTAGGAAAATGGGAGAATGCCTCAGAAAAGCACTAGCAAATGGGCAAGAAGGAAGGGTGGAGGAACAATGGGGGGAAAATTAAAACAGCCATAACAGAGGCAACAAGCCTTTGTATGAAACAAATCAACAAAACAAAATGAAGGAAGAAACCACTATGGTTCTCAAAAGAGGTGGTGGGGAGAATAAGGTAGCATTCAGGAGGTATAAGGAAACACAGAAAGAGCAGGACGGAAAACTGTACCAGTTAAAGCAGAAGGAAGCGGGGAAGTCAGTCAGAATAGCAAAGGCACAAACTGAAGAAAAGATAGCCAACTTAGTTAAGAAGGGGGATAAAACCTTTTATAGGTACATTAGGGAGTGAAGAAAGCCCAAGGGAGGGATAGTGAAGCTTAATAAAGGGAAGGGAGGGTGGGCAGAGGGTGACAGTGAAAAACCAGGGATACCAAACGAATACTTCTGCTCAGTATTCACAAAAGAAGAGGAGGGGAGGTACCTAAATCAAAGAATAGAAGCACCCTAGATAGGGAGATCGATACCAGTCCATTCACAGAAGAAAGGGTTTTGAAAGAACTCTTAAAACTGAAGGTGGACAAAGCAAAGGGGCCTGACGGGATTCACCCAAGAATTCTAAAAGAACTAAGAGTAGAACTAATGACACCACTGACTACCCTTTTTAACAAATCATGGGAGGATTGTGTGGTACTCGAGGACTGGAAGAGGGCAGATGTGATTCCCCTTCACAAAAGTGGGAGCAAGATAGAGGCAGAAAACTCTAGACCTATTAGTTTGACCTCAGTGGTAGGGAAAATGATGGAATCACTTCTGAAGGAAAGAATTATTGAGTTCCTAGAGGCCAGTGGGCCACACGACCCAGGACAACATGGATTCAGAGCAGGAAGGTTATGTCAGATGAATCTAATAGATTTCTTTAACTGGGTGGCCAAAGTAGTAGACCAGGGAGGGGCTGTGGACATGGCCTACCTAGATTTTAGCAAGGCATTTGACACAGTCCCACTCAAAAGATTAATACACAAGTTAGCCAGCCTTGGAGTGGGTCCCAAGGTGGTAGCCTGGGTAAAAGATTGGCTGGGCAACAGGACTCAGAGTGTAAAAGTAAACAGAGTCTACTCTAAAGAAGGGGGGTTTACTAGTGGGGTACCGTAGGGTTTCAGTACTGGGACCAGTCCTCTTTAATGTCTTTATAAGTGACATTGCGGAGGAACTGGAAGGAAAAGAATGTCTCTTTGCAGATGACACAAAGATCTGCAACAGGGTCGATACAGAAGGTTGGTGGAAAGGATGAGAAGGGACTTGGCAACGTTGGAGGAATGGTTAAATGTATAGCAGCTTAGATTCAATGCAAAGAAGTGCAAAGTAATGCACCTGGGAAATAAAAACCCAGGGGAATAGTACACAACAGGGGGTGAGATACTAACAACAACAAAAATGGAAAGGGACCTAGGAGTAGTCATATCAGATGACCTAAAGGTGGGCAAGCAATTTGAGAATGCAGTAAGGAGGGCTGGCGGGATTCTGGGATGCATAGGGAAAGGCATCACCAGTAGGAAACAGGAAGTTGTTATCCCTCTGTACACACAGTTGGTGAGACCCCATCTCGAGTAATGCGTGCAGTTTTGGAGACCCCATATCCGCAAAGACATAGACAGGATGGAGGCTGTCCAGAGGAAGGCAACTAAAATGGTGCAGGGTCTGCACCAGAAGACATTCAAAGAGAGATTAAAGGAGCTTAATATGTATACCCTCGAGGAGAGGAGGGAGAGGGGGGACATGATAGGAACTTTCAAGTACCTCAAGGGAATCAACAAAGTCCAAGAGGGTAGCATCTTTAAGAAAATGAGATGTACAAGAACCAGGAGGCACAATTTGAAGATAGAGGGGGGATGGCTCAGAGGTAATGTGAGGAAGTATTTCTTCACAGATAGAGTTGTAGATGCATGGAACAGCCTTCCTGAGGAGCTGGTGGAGTCAAAAACAGTGGGAGAATTCAAGAATGCATGGGACAGACATAAGGCAATGCTAGTGGGGGGGGTAGGAGGAAGTAGGCTGTTGGTTAACTAGGATCTGCAGCTTATCCGTTAGGTAGGGAAATGGGCAGACTGGGTGGGGCAAGCAGTCCTTATCTGTTGTCAAATTCTATGTTTCTATGAAGTTAGCAGATGTGTAATGCTTTGAGAGGCACAGTTTAAATTATGCATTTTTTCTCCTTTTGTAATTATTTATCATTTCTGTCACAAAACCACCTAAACACTTATTGTGTAAATCAAACTGACATGGGTGAAAGTGAGATGCTTTGAGTGGCACAGTTTACATTTTGTACTTATTTTCCTTTTGTAACTTTTTATAATGTCTATCACGAAACCACCTAAACACCAGGGCCCAGATATTCAAAAGGGTTGCGCATGGTGCAACAGTGTTATGCCACTCTTAACACCTAATGCATGATGCGATATTCAAGCAGAATTGCACTAGCACAAATCTGACGTGCGGGCGCATCAGTAATGTACTTGGCGCGCGCTGGTGGTGTGTCCATGCATACCCTGCACATCCCGATATTCAGCCCGGGATGTGCTGAGTCCATGCATGCGCAACCTCTACTTATGCTGCACAAAACTGATCCAAAAAAAAAAAGGAACAACAGCTAACCACCCACAGGTGAGCTGCCGTATTGCAGGGTGCAACATGGCAGCTGCCACCTGTGGGTGGCCACCTAAGTTCCGGATGCACCTGGCGGCGCCCCCCCCATGCCTGATCGCAGGCATATGTACAAAAATGACCCTCCAAACTCCCTGGTTGTCCAGTGGGCCGATGTCATCCCGATCGTGAGCATTTGTAAAATAAAACAAATCCAATATCCCTGGTGGTCCAGTGAACCACTGTCAACCCGATCACAGGCTTAAGTAAAATAAAAACAAATCCAATATCCTGGTGGTCCAGTGGACCACTGTCAACCGATCGTGGCATTTGTAAAAATAAAAATGTATCCAATATCCTGGTAGTCCAGCTGCCCCCTCCCCTCCACCCACCACTGAGCCCCACCGCCTGCTCCCCGGTCACCGGGCAGGTGGCAGCACCCACCCGCCTGCTCTCTCGACGCCACCCATCGACACCATCAGTAGGGCTGTACGCCTGGTCCACAGCGGTGAGCTGGTCAGTGTGAGCTCGACATACATTCCAGATATGTGAATGGATCCATTCATATCTGAATGTGGTACGGGCTGCACGCCCATTGGCTCACATTGTGGACCAATGGGCGACAGCCCTACTGACGGGGCCAGTCAGCGGGTAGCAGGGCAGCAGGCGGGTGGGGTGCTGCTGCCCGCTGCTGACTGGGGAGCAGGGTGGTGGGGCTCAGTGGGCGGAAGGGTCCGCTGGACCACCAGGGATATTGATATGTTTTTATTTTACTTAAGCCCGCGATTGGGCTGACAGCAGTCCACTGGACCACCAGGGATATTGGATTCATTTTATTTTACAAAGGCCCGCGTTCGGGCTGACAGCAGTCCACTGGACCACCAGGGACATTGGATTCATTTTATTTTACAAATTATTTTACGCCAGGCGCAAGTCCCCGGGGATCGGTGCACCTGCATGCAAATAGGGCCATAATGACATGCAAATGGCCCTATATGCGCCTTGCATACATTATGGCTCCATTTGCATGTGCACTTTTGAATATCACAGTTGCTGTGCATAGTGCAATGGAACTTGCGCTAGCGCATCCCCCTGCTCCACTCTGGCCACTTGTGCTGGTGCAGTGCCACTGCGCCATGTGCACTGCGGGTGGCCAGGGTACGATATTCAATGATGCTGAGCCATGATGCAGCTCCGTTGAATATCGCCCAGTCAATGCCCCTGCGCAGCCAAGGTGTGCTGCGCCCAGGCTTGTGCCACAGCCTGGCGCAGTTTGAATATCTGGGCCCAGCTGTACAAACCAAATATGACGTGGGTGAGAGTAAGATAGTAGAAATATCTTCATTTGCTATACTTGACCTTTTCTGACCTGTATAGCTTGTGAAGATATTTCTACTCTCTCACTCTCACCCATGTTGTATTCCACCAGCTACTACTGTTCCTGAAGGGAAAGTTATCCAGGGTGATCTTTTTTGAGATCTTTCCCATCCTGGGGGCAAGTGAGGAGCAGCAGTGGACTATTAGACAAGCAAATGCTTGGGTAAGAGTCTGGTGCAAGAGGGAGGGAGGGAGTGTTTTCGTTTTCTGGCTAATTGTAGGGCCTTCTGGGGAGAGGGGTGCCTGTATGCCTAGGATGGGCTGCAGTTGTGCCAGGAGGGAGTTGGGGGGACTGGCCAGGAGAATAGACAGAGCAGTTAGGGAGCATTTAAGCTGGAGGATAAGGGGAATGGGCTGGTGCACGTGTTCACCTGTGTCAGGAGGAAGACACACAGGATCACAGAGTGAAGAACAACAGAGCAGGGTAGCAACAAGGAAAAAGACCCACAGGGGTAGTGAGGAAGCAGCAATGGACAAATATTCTCACATGGATGCAGGCGAATATTTCTTGTTTCAGATTTTGACCAGGAATGTGTGAAGCATGCCAGCAAAATAGGTGTGCTTGATGGTTGGCTGCATTTTGAAGGCCAGGACTTAGCGCCACTCACAGAGACCTGGTTAGAAGGGGGAAGATAATGACTGGAACACCCAATGGAAAGTGATAGACTATTTCAAAGAGACAGTCCTGAAAGTAAAGCAGATGGAGCTTTAAGGCCACCCAATGACCCAGCAAAAGCACTATCTGCTTCCATGCTGGTGGCCCAAGTTCAGTAGCAGACTCGAGGAATCGGGTCGGGTGCTGGGGTGCACTGCCATGTGGCAGCACTCCCAGTCAGAAGAGGAAGGTGCCCAGGTTCCAGCACTGTAGCAACCCTTGTAGTAGGCCAAGGGAGCTTGTATGTTCTGCAGAGCAGTGCTACATGCATTAATGGACCGTGTGGGGGACATGCCGGGCAGTGGAGGGGGGACAGAATAAAGCAGGGAGAAATTCCAGGCCTTCCTGCTGCCATGCATGAATCCCGCCAATACCCTCGGGCCCCACACAGTGTGGATCCCCACCGGCCCCAATGGTGGAGGAGTGGCGACAGGGCGGGAAGGTTACTAGGTCAGAGTCTGACAAAAGGAAAAGGCAGTGGCAGAGAGCAAACAGCTCTACAGCAAAAAAAGGAGTCACTGTGGAGGACAAGGAGGACATGGGGGGACAGACAATGCGCTAGATAAAAAAAAAAAGTAATTGCACAAAATCAGTGCTGTGTATAACAGACTAGCTTGCTGGGTCCTGCTGTGTAAGTACAATGTTCATTATTACACAGCGCACCAATGTTTAAGCTAAGATTCCCCAAACGTGAGGAGAGAAAAAAAAATTGTCTACCTTTGTATTCAATCTGTTCTCAGTAAATAAACCTTCAGTTTTTTTCATTGCACATTTTTTCTCCTACTGCAGGCGAGGTTCAGTGGCGGTGGTACCGACAATCCATGCTCCATCCCCCCTTCTCAGGGATCATGCTGCGTGACAGTGGGGGCTTGATTTTTTGTATTTGTATTTGTTGTCTTTTTTTTGGGTCCCTGAAACCTCACCCCTAAGGATTCCAGCACAAGGACAAGAGTCCAGGCTATAGATATGCTAGCGCTTCAAGCGCCTAACAGGATCCTCCCCTTCCCACACCGTAAGCCCTGTGCCGTGCATCCACAGGTGGTGATAATTGGGTGGTGTAACAGCCCTCCCCTCATCGGAGGAGGAGCGCATCCTATGGGATGCTCAAATCTCTTCCCACCTGGCTGGTCCCTGATAACCCACTCTCATTCCCTAACCCAGGTCAACGGCATCATGAGTGGTAGCACTACAGCCACACCAACAGACCAGCCATAAACCTTCATATTTAAGTGCAAAAGTTGTCCAAATCCAAGCAGAAATATGGTTTAAGAGTAGCTCAATTGAGAGATTATTATGTGTACGATGGGTTTGGGTTTAAAAAGAAAAATAAATCGTGATATTTTTCTAGATGACAACAGCAAAAGCAACACATTAAAAATATGTTGCTTTGATTGTCGTCATAATTGCTGTCCTAGAATTGTTCTATTTCATAAAGACAGCTCTGCACTGACTGACAAGCCGGTACTGTATTTGTACTGTAGCAGCCATGATTGACCAAAAGCCGTCAGTTTAGTAAGCTCTCTGCTCAGACATGGCTGATTTTGTGATGACAGGATCATGGGTCAGGATCGCGGTTAAGTATAACATTCATTGAGATAAAGCATCATGAGAGTGGATTATCAGGGACCAGCCAGGTGGGAAGAGATTTGAGCATCCCATAGGATGCTCTCCTCCTCCGATGAGGGGAGGGCTGTTACACTACCCAATTATCACCACCTGTGGATGCACGGCGCAGGGCTTACGTTGTGGGGAGGGCAGGATCCCGTTAGGCGCTTGACTGGGACATGCGCTAGCATATCTATAGCCTGAACTCTTGTCCTTGTGCTGGAATCAGTTGAAACATATCAAAACACCACAGAATATTTGATTAATCAAGCAACTGCTTCTACATGCTACATTTAAGCAATGGATTTGTAGAGATTGAAGAGCTTATGAGCTCTTACGATAATGAAGCATCACGGCACATGAGTGAAGAACGAGCTGACAAAACCATACGCACGGTGCTCTCAAATGGCCAAAAATGCAGCAGTAAACACAAAGATTGAATCAGCAGCTGAAATGAAGGAAGCGCATAGTACAGCGGGTGTAAGTATAGTCAGAGCTTGTTCTGTCATTACAAATGAGCATAATGTGCCATTTAACACAGATTTAAGACATTTACACTCTGATGCCCCAAATATTGCACATAACACTGAATGGGAGACTACTGGTGAAATGAACTCAATGGCCAATAATGCTGCAGTAAGTACTGTCACACCTACTGCTGTGCTTCCAATTGACCAGATGGATTCTACTGACCCTGACGTATCCTATTTGGACTGTGACATATCCATTTTGTTAAACAAAAATTAAAAATGAAAACACAGACAAAAAAAGACATTATACGATGTCAGGGGTTTCAAATCCTTTATTAAAAACAAGCGTAATGACACCAGGGAGCTATTTGACATAACTCCCAAGCAACAAAATAAATACATATGCTGCTATGTAATGGAGGCAGGGAAACATGTAGATGGATATGAGCCTGTCACACTACGCTGTGTGTTTCAGTCTCTGGAGAGACATCTAAAAGTAAATAATTACAGTAGCTACAGGACTACAGCTTGAGAGAGCTCGGAGGGTACTGCAAGCTAAAAACTGGCAGCTAAAGACATTAGGCAAGAAGAGTGCTAAAAATACTCTGAATGAGCTTTCAGACAAAATAACTGAGGAACTTTATGAAAAAAACAAAAACTTGGCACCCATAATCCTGCCTCACTGATAAACTCTGTCTATGCCATTAACAGCCTTTATTTTAGACTACATGGTTGTCAGGAACTGTGGGACCTACAGTGGCATGATATAAAAGAAAGAACTGATGAGAATGGGAAAAAATACCTAGATTACTACACAGGACGAACAACAAAAACCTGCACTGGTGTAAACCTCAAGGACCACTGCAAAATCCACTCCAGGGCCTATGCCACTTCACCCTGCCCAGAAAGATGCCCGCTCCTAACTCACAATAACTGTAAAGAAAAGTGCCCACAAAAATAAGTGACTGATGATAGTCCATTCTACCTGGCAACCAATGCCCAGCTACCATCAATGTAATCAAAACAATGTTGGTATAAAAACCAACCAATTGGAATAAATAAGCTTTCAAGAGTTGTTAAAAATATGGTTATGGAGCGGAGCTACAGACTACCAAAAACTTGCCAACCATACCTCTCAACCTCCCTCATCACAAATCAGGGACAAGGCTTAAAATGATCAGGGACAAATGACCAAAATCAGGGACACATCTGAAAAAATAGTAATATTAGTTCCAGAAACTGTGTACAACATGCTGCTCAGTATGCATAACATTTTCTTAATGAGAACTAGACGGTAACACCAATGGCTGGCATTATTTTGTGATTCAAATCCCCACTCTTCAGTGACAGAAATGTGAAATTTAGGAGGGACAGAAGAAATTTCTGAGGCAAAATCAGGGACATCCCTGAAAATCAGGGACAGTTGAGAGGTATGTTGCCAACCACAGTGCCAGAAAGCACCTTGTGCAAAAGTTACATAACTGCAGAATAAAACCGAATGAGATAATACAGATCACACGACACAAAAATCTCGAAAGTATTAATGATTACAGCCTCCTTAATGAACATCAACAGAAAAACATCTCTAGAGTACTGTGCAACAGTACTGCATCAGCAAATATTCTTCTTGGGACTCAACCTGTTGATGACTGCAGAGCCCCAATGCAATCCAGCTCTCAGATAAACTCCGCATTTGAAGGACAGTCTATCTACCATCATTTCACTCACGAAATATAACAAAAATATATATATAAACGATATACTCAAAATTGTTTTTTCTTGTGCCTTTTTTGTGCACTGCCAACTCTAGCTAATAAAATAAGGACATGTTAGGAAATTATCTATTTAAAATGTTATTCCCATGGCTTGTACATACATTGGTATGACTTTCAGTCCAATATATACAGTCTATTGGCTGTAAATAGCATAATATAGTGGTTCTCTATGGTGACGTCAAACAAACTGTCTATCTTTTTATTTGATATTGGGTGTAATGATTATAATAAATCTTCAACAACACAGTAATGTAATGCCACTCTGCAGAAAATTTACCTCTGTTGTGCAAAATCTGAACTAATTGCACTATAGCTATGAAAAGTAAATATTCAGATTAGATTGTATATGTCTTGTTTCACCTTAAGATGCCTACTCTTCTTCTTCTTCTTCTTCTTCAGTAAATGTTGTTTTGTGTTGAAGTAAACATTTGTACTCTTTTTTTTATTCAACAGTACCCTAAATGTAAGCTAAGCCCTGTTTGCAGCCCATTCCTCAGTCAAAACCATTTAAATAAGCCTGTATGTTTTCACCTATTTTCTTAAAGTAGGCCACCTAGTAATCCACAAGTAAAAAATAAATTCACCACACTTCTTAAAACAATAGGGCCTCTTAGTAATCCAGGGTTTCTTCCATGCAATATGTTCACCCCTGTTCATAAAAATGAGGCCACCTAGTAATCCACATCTATGTGTCAAGGTGAAGAAAACTCCAGATGGAAGAGGATGCCTTTTTCATTTTTACGACTGTGGGTGAAGCCTACAGGGGTATTGCATGTACAAAAGGAGTGATGTCATGTTTTCTGTCTGTGGAACTGACTGAAGATGTAAATAGTCTCCCTCCACCTTACCCTCCTCCAAGAAATGTTTTCCGCCCTCAAATAAATAACCTTTCATGTTAGTCAATGGTTGCAGGGTACTACTTTCTTTCTTAAATGGGTGGTACAAGAACTGG
Source organism: Neoceratodus forsteri (assembly GCA_016271365.2). Classification (NCBI taxonomy): domain Eukaryota; kingdom Metazoa; phylum Chordata; order Ceratodontiformes; family Ceratodontidae; genus Neoceratodus; species Neoceratodus forsteri. The sequence goes on from CM057456.1 coordinate 352,178,854, forward strand.
AACCTGAGTAGTGGGAGGCAGCATTGTTTTTTGGGGGGGAAGTAAGGTCCACCCCACCTCCACCCAAGAAGCTCCAAAAGGTCCATCCCACCTTTTTTTTATTCATATGAGAGGGGCAGGAGGTGGATCTATCATACTGAAAGAAGACTCACTAGAGTTTGGGGTGTGGACCAAGGAGCAACACATCTGTGGAGTCCCTGCATTTTATTAAGGACTAAGAGAAAAGAAGATACTTAAATTGCCTTCAAACTGACTTAAAACCCATGGAACAAATGATTATCAGAGTCACCTGGTGTCTCAAAAGGAAACACTAAGAAATGTCTGAAACTACAGCATAAGGACTCAACTTCAAGGAAACCCTTGGAACAAATGATTATCAGAGTCACCTGGTGTCTCAAAAGGAAACATTAAGAAATGTCTGAAACTACAGCTTAAGGATTCAACTTAAAGGAAAATAGACAACTTTCAGGTATTTCTTAAACATTTATATAGAAAAATGGGCACAGTACTTGGTAAACACAGTCTGTGATGAAGTGTATTTTTATTTTTAAGTTTTGAGAAGTGGAGTTGACTTGCATATGTTAAAAATACCAGCTGCAATTAGCAACTACTGTAGATGAAGAAACAAAATGCAGTTTTTTTTTTCTTATTTACTTTTTTCCTGGCTCAGTTTATATCAGTGAAGAGCTGCCATCCAACTGGGACAAGCTATTTATCACTCATTTTTCATTTAAAATAACATAAATGTGGTTTCACATTTTTACCATGAGGGAAGCAAGATAAACCAGCATGGTTAACAAATACATTCACTGACACCTCTGAACGAATGGGGTAGTTTTTTTTTTAACATTCATTTTGAGTTAATTACTACTTGGAACCTGTTATTCCAGTTTTTACGACTGTGCTTGTGGAACTTTCTGCATGACAAGTTCCCTTAGACACCTCACAGCACCTCATTAAGCCATCTGACACTACTATCTTTACAGGACATTGCAAGAGGCCCAGTTTTTTTGCCTTTTTCCAAATAATATACCAACTTCATTCTCAGGCAGGCAGTTCTGGGCTAGTGTTAATATTCTACTGAATTTTCTTAACTTGCAGTTTGTGACTATAGGTGTTTATAACTGAATGATAGTAACCACATTTGCTTCTCTTGCAAATAGCCAGGCATTTGTGTGTCTAATTTATGTTTGACTTACTGTAGGTTACTCATAGAATCTGAAAAATTCATAACATGCTGTATTGTGATTCAATGAACTGATGAATGGGGATTTTGGTTTCTTTTACAAATTCATTTTTCCTGACCATGGATATACTAAACCAAAAATTTCTCAACAAAATGTTTTTAAATAAATTATCTGGTTGGGGGGGGGGGCTGCCACAAGTAGAATGGGATTTCACAGATGAGGGAACTCAGTAACCGAAAAAAGAAGCATGTTGCAGGGTTTTAAATAACTGATTAGCAGTTGTTTTCTTGGGACGATACTAACTGTACAGAAAGTATTTGTATAGATTTTCTAGAAGTGCTGTGTTTGTTAAACACAGTGAGGCAACAGCTATTAATGTTCACAAAGTTTTAGCACTTTTATGAGCAAAACACTAATCAATTTTTAGAGTTAAATAAAACCCTTTACCTGATGCCCATTTTTAGGCCTTATATAGTAATATCTTCCTTCAAGAGAACAGCTTGTAATGAAATGTGTCGAATTTACATTGGCATTTGGGCATATGGACTTTTATATTATATGAATTTTGTGTGTGAACTGTATATCAGTCTCTAAAAACACACACATCAAATGTCTTCAAAAACTTGTCTCAACATTGTGTTTATCTTGTCACAACATACAGCTGTCTCAGCAGTGTTTTCAGTTAGGGTACAGTACCTTCATGTATATGATGGCCTGGTTCTGTTGAGTTGATTGCTATAACAGTGCATAGAATAAAATGCAAAACATATAGGTAACTGTAATACAGAAGGTGGCATTATTTTTAATTATACAATGACAAGGAAAAATGTAAGAAGCTGATTGGCTGCTGACCCATTGAAACAGTGATGTTATTACACAACAACATCACCGTAGCTTTGGATTTTAATCATTCCTTGCATTTTCTCTTAAGAAATATTTTTCTACACTAACAAAAACATCCTTTAAAATGTATTTTTTATTCTGTATATAACAACAAGCCATTGTATAATTGCAATAAGGCACTCCAGGGTGTGTGTTATCTTGTAATAATGTCACTCCTGGGGTGGTGGAAGCATTCGGCTTCACCTCATGCTTCAGTCCACCCCAGGAGTGACATTATTACATGATAACACACACCCTGTTGTGCCTTATTGCTTAAATATGCCCTTTCTCAATGTACTGTACTTTGATCCAGTTTCCCCAGAGGATCCTCAGCTGTCGCTGGTTCCCTCCAAGTCTCACTGTAGGTGTACCCAATGGTTCAGATCTCATTCCCAAAGCCCAGAGCCGAGCAGCCCATGATGACATTGGTGTTCCCACTCTTGGCATTCAGGCAAGCAGCGCCACCGCTACTCTTCTTCATCATCCTCCTCAGATGAGGAGAGGCTCTGCCACAAAATGCACCGGCACTACAAAGAACTCATGTGGCATCAGCTTATGCTGGCTGGGGTCAAACCGTTTCTGGCCCCCACCCCAGCTCTTCTGTCACTCCCACCACCCAGGCCCCAGCCTACTCCAGCCCGACTGGTTCCAGATCGGCCTATTACGACTTCTCTGCCCATCCAAGTGGAACTGCCATAGCCTAAGTAGCTGCCCATGAGGACCCCCCAAGGATTCCCATATCACGTCTAGGCTTCCTCATTGGTTGTCAGTCACCATGACTCTCAACAGACCCCATAGGGTCAGCAGGGATTCTGGTGGTCGACAACTTTTTGATGACTCCTCCGAGTCTGAGGGTTCCTCCTTGCATTACTGTCCTTTAGATGTTGAATTGGAGAAGGATCTTTCCATGGAGCAGGGTCCCACCTCTTTTGGGGCTTGCTCCATCTCATCTCAGAATCTACGGGACTTCAGATGGAGCCCATCCAAAAATGGTCCAAGTACCAACTAACCAAGATTCTTGACTGGGATGACTCCCCTGGGGTGGCCTTCCAGGTCACCAAGGCCAGTCTTGGCACTGCTTTGAAACTTTGGAAGCATCCTGCCTCTTGCCCTGCATCATCAGCTCAAATGGCCCTCAAATATGCAGTCCCTACCGTTCCCTGTCGGGTTTCACCGAACATCCCTTGGCTGAGGGTCTGGTGGATGACTCGATTTTTTGGCGTACTGGCAATGTCAGGGTATGTGGATAAGCCACCCGACAAGGAATCCAAGAAATTGGATCATATAGCTAAAAAGGTCTATGCAGCCTTTTTGCTTGGCCTTTGGCAGGTGACTTTGGCCCTTTTGATGGCCCACTTTGCTCATGCCCTTTTAGGCACTCTCGATGAGGTGCTTCCCTAGCTCCTGGCAGACTTGCAGACCATGGTCAAGCAAGTCTAGGACCAGGACTGAGCTCCAGATAGCCATAGATACTGTTGGTTCTTGTGCATGGTCTGTGGCCACTGTGGTGACCATGTGCCACAGGGCTTGGCTGCAGATCTTTACCTTTATGGCACATACCCAGCACAAGTTGGCAGATGTCTCTTTCTTGGGTACTGATCTGTTTGGAACAGTGGTGGAAGGACACCTAAGTAGGATTGACAACTCCAGTGCCACCCTAGACCCAGTTACCTCCACCCAGAGGGATCTCAAGGGCTCCAAGTCTCAGAGGAAGAAGCCCTTTCAGACCCTCTCTGCCCTTGTGGCCAAGCAGTCCCAGCCCCTGGCTGGCCAGCAGGCACAGGCTTGGTGTCCTAGACCGAAGTTGTCCGCAAACCAGGGGGTCAAGGTCCCACTGCTTCTTCAGCCTGTTCCTCCTCCTCCTCCTCCAAGCCTGCTCAGTGATGGGCTAGGAGTGCCCCATGCCCGTCCTGTCTCCCCTGGGTCCTCCCGTGGAGGAACGGCTCCACCACTTTCTTTCCACCTGGTCTGCTATCACCACAGACAGGTGGGTTCTCGAAGTGGTCGGCCTGGGTCTGCCTCTAGAGTTTTAGGCTTACCCACAATGCTGAGCTCATGCAGACATGTTGTCCACCCTTCAGGAAGACATTGCCCAGCTCCTCCAGAAGGAGGTAGTGACTCCAGTCCTGGACCCTCCAGTAAGCCCAGGGTTTGTCTCCAGGTATTCCCTGGTCCCAAAATTGATGGGGGGGCTGGCACCCCATTTTAGATCCGCAGGACCTGAACAAGTTTCTTCAGTCTCACACCTTCAGGATGGTCACTCTGTCTCAGATCATTCCATCCCTGGAGCAACACATGTGGTTCTGCTCCCTGGATCTTCAGGATGCATTCTTCCATGTCCCCATCCATCCGTCCCACCACCGGTTCCTGCAGTTGTGTGCAGAGGGGGTTCTCTATGAGTTCTAGGCCATGCCCTTTGGCCTCTCCTTGGTGCCCAGGGTCTTCACCAAGTGCATTGCAGTGGTGGCAGCCTACCTGAGGCATTGAGGGGTCCGAGTGTACCCCTACCTGAATGAATGGCTTATAACAAGTCACTCCAGGGAGGAGATTGAGTGGTCCAGGGATTTGGCCCTCCAGACCTGCTAATCCCTTGGACTGCTGGTGAATGACACCAAGTCAGAGCTCATACCTTTACTGGTGATACACTTCATCAGGGCAGTGCTTGACTCCTGTATAGCCAGGGCTCAGCTTCCCGTAGACCAGACAAAGTCTCTCTCCTCTTTTGCCCAATCATTTTGGGTTGGGCAGTTGCACCCTGCTTGGAACTTCCTGCATCTCCTAGGATACATGGCGGCATGCACCAGTATGGTCCATTGGGCCCGGTGGAGAATGTGCTCTCTGCAATAGGAACTTGCCCGTCGATGGTCTCGGCACCAGGGTCACTTTGACCAGCTGGTCACTGTGACCCAGCTGATGTAGGACACCCTTCAGTGGTGGTTAGTGCTAGGACATCTGTAGGAAGGAATCCCATTTGTCCACCCAGAGCCGACAGTCACCATCATGACCAATGCCTCCCTGATGAGCTGGGGTGCCCACCTGGGGGAGCACAGAGTCCATGGACTCTGGACCCCCGGAGGAGTGCCACTGCCATATCAACCTGCTGGAGCTTCGGGCAGTTCAGCTGTAACTGACAGCCTTTGCACCACGCATTTGGGGTCAGGCCATTCAGGTCCAGATGGATAGTACCACAACCATGTATTACCTCAACAAACAGGGTGGGATGCACTCCCTTCCACTGTGGAGGGAAGCTCTCTGCATCTGGACCCTCATGCTCAGCCAGGATGCCAGTCTCCTGGCTATCCATGTGGCCAGCATCTCCAACCAGCTGACAGATGCCCTCAGCCGTGTTGGCGAGGCACCTCACAAGTGGTCTCTCCGTCTGGAGGTAGCACACAGCCTGTTCTCCCAATGGGGCACCCCTCTGGTGAATCTGTTTGCCTCCAGGGAGAATGCAAATCTGAGGCTGTATTGTGCCCACCCCCCTCATCAAGGAACACTGCAACGGGATGCCTTCTTGAGGCCCTGGACACTGGGCCCCCTCTATGCCTTCCTTCCTTTTCCTCTGATCCACAATATGCTGATCAAAGCCAGGAGGGACAAGGCACGGATGATCCTGGTGGCACCCCGCTCTCCTCAGCCTCAGCAGCAGGCTCCCATGGCATCTCTCTCTCTCTCCACCCGGACCTGCTCTCTTGCAATCAGGGGAAGGTACTCCATCCAGACCTTCAATCCCTGCACCTGACAGCCTGGTTCCTGAGCAGCTAGAGTTCCAGGCTTTGGGTCTCTCCGAAGATGTCCTCACCATGGTCAATGCTTCTTAGAATGAGTTGACCCAAAAATACTATGCCTTCAAATGGAAGAGATTCTCCATTTGGTGCCAGGACAAGGGGCTTGACCTTTTATCTTGTCCAGGGGCTAGCATTCTCGACCACCTTTGGTCCCTGTCTCAGTTGTGCCTTCAGTTGATGACCCTTAAGATGCACCTGACAGCCATCTCAGCATACCAGGTGTGGGCTGGTATGCCGTTGGTGGTGCAGACAAAGGCCTTAACCACATTTCCCCACAAGTACTTGAACCCCCACCACCTTGGGACTTGTTGCTGGTGTTGGCAAAGCTCATGGGCAAGCCACTCAAACCAATGCTTAGGTGTGAAATGTCTCTCCTGTCATGCAAGACTGCCTTCCTGGTGGCTATCATGTCCTGCCAGAAGGAGCAGTGAGCTCCAGGTGCTGTCGGTGGAGTCTCCTTACCTGGTGTTCCACTGACAGTGTTATCCTTTGCCCCAACTCGAAGTTCCTCCTGAAGGTTTTGTCTGAGTTTCACCTCAACCAGCTGATCAGCCTCCCAGTGTACTTCACCAACCGCACCTTGGAGGCCGAGCACAGGCTCCATACTTTGGGACCTGTGACAAGCTCTCACATATTACAAGGAGAACATGGCTAGAGTTCAGGGAAAGGTTCCCCAGCTATTTGTCACCTATGCTGAAGCTGCACCAGGCAGACCGCAGCTAAGCAGATGATTGGCAGGTGGATTGTATCCTGCATTGACCTCTGTTATAGGTTGGTGGGTAAGGAGCCTCCCATAGGGCTAAGGACTCATTCCACCCATCATACCGCTGCCTCAGTGGCTGCTTCCAGAGATGTCCCTATCCAGGAAATCTGCAGGGCTGCTACCTGGAAGTTAGCACATACCTTCATTTCCCAATACCACATCGACCTTGAGTTATGCCAGGATGCTGGTTTTGGGGCCTCAGTTCTCCAATCTCCATCCCTAAATAGGGGGGTGTGCACCTTGCCCCCCTCTGGGAGAAATGCTAGGAGTCTTCCAGAAGTGTAGATAAGTACATCACATCCACGTCCCTAGAAAAGCAGATTACTCCCCTTTAACAGTAGTTCTAGGAGTGGTATATAATGTTCATCCACACTGACCCACCCAGCTTCCCCAGGAAGGTCCTGCTTCCAGCGGGTAAGATCTGACATCACGTGGTGGTGCCAAGGGAGTTACCACCCAGGTGGGTGGGAGGAGCCAGATTGAAGATGTTCTGGTGAGCCTTAAAGGGAAAGGAACACTGCCAGATGTGTGAATGTACATCATATGCCACTCCTAGAACTACTGTTACAGGTGAGTAACCTGTTTTTGCTGATCACAAACTAAGCCAGCACCCTTCCAAGAAAAAACCCAGTACCTTCCTCAGTCATCTTGGGGAAATAGGTAGCAATAATGAATGCACGTCTCAGGGCAAGGTAAGTAATGGCTAACAATAGCAAGACTACAAGTTGGGGCTGCTACAGTAGGCAACTTCCAAAGGCTGCCCCCTCCCTCCAAAAAGGCTTCACATGTCACACAAGCCTTTACCAGTTCTGCTTGCACAATTTATTTTTTTTGTTTGTCTACACAAAGGAAAAAAGGTCCTGCTTGCATGGGAAATGGTTGATGATGCTACAAACAGAGGCTACTCAACTGCCAAGGGTGCCTACTTCCTCCAAAAAGGTTCACACATGACGCAAGCCTTCCCTGGCTCTGCTTGCACAATTTATTTTTTTTATTGGACTACAAAAAAATAAAAATGGTCCTGTGCTTGTATGGAATATAGTTGGTGATGCTGCAGATAGGGTTAGTATGCAACTGCTAAGGGCTGTCCCCCTCCCAAAGGCTTCACATATGACAGAAACCTTTACCAGCTTTTACTAGCTCTGCTTGAGCAATTAAAAAAAAAATTATTGGACTATACGAAAGAAGAATGGTCCTGCTTGTGTGGGAAATAGCTGGTGAAGCTGCAGACAGGGGCTACTCAACTGCTAAGCGCTTCAATGCCCCCTTCCTCCAAAAAAGGCTTCACATGTGACACAAGCATTTAACAGCTCTGTGCAATAATTTTTTTTATTGGATCACACTAAAGAAAAAAAATCCTGCTTGCATGGAAAAGGGCTGGTGACGCTGTAGACAGGGGCTACTATGCAACTACTAAGGGCTGCTCCCTCTATCCAAAACGGCTTACATGTGACACAAGCCTGCACCTGCTCTCATTTGTGTGGGAAATGGCTGATGATGCTGCAGTCAGGGCTAATCAACTGGCAAGAGTTGCTCCCTCCCTCCTTTAAGCCTTTAACTACTCTATTTCTGCCATTTATTTTTTTGCTGGTCAACAAAAGAAAAATGCTCCTTATGTGGGAAATTGCTCGTGCTGTTGCAGACAGGGGTTACTATGCAACTGCCAAGGGCTGCCCCTTCTCCCCAAAAAGGCTTCATATGTGACACACTTCTTTACCAGCTCTGCTTGTGTACTCTCTCTCTCTCTCACTCTCTCTCTCTCTCTCTTTCTGTGTGCCGGCCTGGTGGCACATAGGGCTGAGGCACTGGACAAATGACCTTGCATCACACTGGTGACCCAGGTTCAGGAATGAACTTGGGTCATCGGAGGGCTGGCATGGGGAGGGTAGGGGAGGGATCAGGACTCTCCTCTCCTGCAGAGGTTGTTGCCCCCCCCATAGTTCCGTGGCCATTGGGTGGAGGTCTGATGATCAGCGTAGGTGGGTGAGGGTGGCAAGTAGTGGGAGGGCACCTTGAGACATGGTGTGCGCATGCCTCCACACCCACATGCGTGACTGAGGTACTGGGAAGGACGAAAACGAGGGAAAAATCTGGGCATAAAAACCTATATAGAAAAAAAAGGAACTTTTTTCACCTTTGTTCTTTTTTCAGTAAACTTTAGGTTCTTTTTCTTGTTTAAAGTGTTCTTATTTTAAAATAATGTTTATTTTTCTATTTTTTATTTTCTTTGCAGTTGTGCACTGCTCTCTTGTGCTCTGTAAGGCAGTACTGAGCACTTGTGTGCACACTGACTGCAGCTACTAGTCTGAGCAATCCCACCCCGTCTCTTGCTTTTTTGTATTCTTTATTTATTTAAATGCTCTTCATCTTCAAATTCTCTTCTGCTCTGTTCTTTTCTGCAGAATCAGAATCCCTCCCCCAGTCTGTCTCACACACACAGTATCTCTCTTCTGTTTTTTTGTTTGCTCTTCTTTCATGCTCGTCTCCTTAATTTGCCTTCGAATCACATTTCTCAAGCTCATTTTTTCTTCAGACTGTCAGCTAATGTCTGCCCCCCTCCTACTCACACACAATCTCCACTCAAGTGTTTTGTTCCTGTTCTCTCATTTCTTCTTTTTTTTTCTCCTCCTGTTCTGTCTGTCCCTCTCTCTGCTTTGGCCTGTTGAGAATGAGGACTAGCACTGATAAAAATGAAGAGCTTTGAGCACCGTGCACAAGAGCTACCCTCCACTGGCAGGGCTGCAGTGGCACAGAGGTCAGAGCCACACTGCTATATATATTCTGGTTCACGCATGCACAAATCAGAGTATCCATGCCGCGTGCACTCCCCTTGGGCACCCATTGACCTCTCCTTAGCCTCCTAAGCCTATCATATAGCAGGTATGCAAGCTGGGAGGCAGGGGGATGTAAACAGCAAACATTGAGCCGAAATCTGAGCCAAGCCAGCAAGGTTCAGCTCAGGTCTCATGAAAACCAAGACACATGCGTTTGGGGCAACTTGGTTTTGCAGATAAAGGTTCTGCACACCACTTGTTATTTCTAAATTAATTCACCCAAATCAGACGAAGTTTACACCAGTCAGGCAGTTGAAAGATGATGGTAGATGCCTACTGAGCATCTCCATTACAAAGAGGTGTGTAACCCCCCTACAAATGGGGGTTCTCGAAAAGTCTTCCTTTAGTTTGCTTAAATGCACACTGCCAGGCTGGTGTCCTGAGTTTTAGCAGTTTAAATGTATAATTGGTGGGCCTTAGGAGGTGGGTCTGTGTGATGGCTGCTTGTCTGTATCTGTAGCTTAGTTTTTGTGGATTTACATGGTTTTCTGCTTGGAGTAACTACACCATTCTTGCTCACTACATCCGTGAAAGTCTCCTGAACTGGATTTCTACAAAACATCATCACCAGGTATCTGCATTTTTCATTTAAAAATCAACTTTTTGGAAGCTATCCCAAGCAAAACATAAGTCAAGCAACTAAGTCTGACAAACTCAGTGACTCTAGGTCCTGCTTGAATCCACATTTTTGTCTGACCTGCTTCCTCTCTATCGAACAGTACCACCATTAACATTGGTGTACCTCAGGGCTCCATACTAGGGCCCCTCCTATTCTCTCTTTATATAAATAACATTGGAGCTGCTCTAAAATCCCTGCTCTGCTATTCTATATGCTGATGATCTTGTCATCTATACAGTTCTACTAATATAGACTCTGTCAACACAACCCTTTCCTCTGACTTTAACAATATCCAAAACTGGCTATATGACCACAAACTGGCTGTCAACACTAGCAAAACTAAAGCCATGCTGCTTGGATTGGCCCCAAAGCTCCGGGCTTGCACAACAGCACTGATGGTGCAGGACTTAGAAGATCAATTACTGGAATGTGTGACCTCTTTCAAGTACCTGGGCATCCTGCTAGATCAATCTCTTGATCTTAATCTTCATGTACAGTCTGTTTGCAGAGCTGTCAACTCAAACTGGGTGTTGCATATAAGACTAGTTATATGCTCATGCCATCGACTAAAATAGCCATTCGAGGGGATTCTGCCCCACCCTAACCTATGGGGCTTCCTTATTTGGGGCTGCTCTATAAACTGACCTACTCCAGATGGATATTATGTATAACAACATGTGTCGCTATGCCTCTTCTGCTCCTCGCTTAAACGCCACTGTCAGCTTTATAATGATCTTGGTTGGCTGTCTCTATTAGCTAGTAGGAAATACTACTTTGGCTCTCTTATTGATTCGATAATTGGAAATCAAACCCCTAGGTGTCTTGCAGCTATGCTTGTTCCTCAGGACACACTCCATGGTCTACAATCAGCTGACAAATCCTTTCTGAATTTGCCGAGATGCCGCACGAGGAAAGGAACTGTTGCATTTGAACATGCGGCTCCACAGCTGTGGAATTCCCTTCCCCTCGACATTAGACTTTCTAGCTCCCACACATGCTTTAAGAGAAAACTGCGCTCGAATCTGATGATTGCTGATACCTGTTCCTGCTTTCATCCTACCTAATGACTGATGTCTCTGGCCATACAATAGTATTTCCTCACCTGTATATAACCCTCTTACTGCCTCAGCCTGTCCCGGCTTCCTTTCCCTACCCATATACAATCTTGCACTGCAGGCATCTCCCTTACACCTACATACACTCATATAATCTAATTTCATGGCTTGCTCCCTCTTCCTCACTTACCAACCTTTTCTTATTGCCACCCTGCTCATAATGGTTATTTCTTCCTTTTGTATTACCTGTTTTGTTTTGTGTACCTTGTTTCTGTTCATATGATGTGCCACCTGAAATTTATTGTCCAGGGTCCTCTATTCATTGCATAGATAGGCACCTATGAACTTATGAATGGTCTACTCTGTATGTCTCTGATATATTGCATCCACTTTAACTCATTGTATGTAAAGCGCTTTACTTTGTATGTTCAGATATATTGTATCCTCTCTAACTCATTGTATGTAAAGCACTTATAATTTGTAATCCTGTTAAGTTTCTGCATGTCTGTACTCTCCCGGGTCGTGCCTGAAAATAGTCATTTTATGGCTAGTGCACTTACCTGGTTAACAAAAGCGAAATAAATAAATAAATGATCTGTATGTGGGCTTTTCAACAACCTCTTTGAATGACAAAGAAGCATGCAGACAAAAGGATTTCACATCCTGCATATGCGCAGGCACAGTTCATCACCTTCAGGAATTCTAACACATTCTGTGACTCTGTACCTCAGCTGTTGATAATTCCTTTTGGCTTATGACTTAACCACCAGGTATCTACAAGATGCTGAAATCCTTTCTCCTACAAATTCTCCTTATGCTGCTCCAGCTCTCAGGAAATGTTCACCCCAACCCAGGCCCACCTGGGCAGCCAGCAGTGGCACCAAGCAGAAGGACAGGGACACTCACCATGGCATCCATCAACGCCTGCAGCATCCTCAACAAACTTGATTCCCTCCAAACATGGATCCTACAGCACAACCCTGATGTCCTCTCAGTTGTGGAAACATGGCTAAACCCTAAAATCCCTGATACCTCAGTCTCTATCCCTGGCTACTGCATTTTCAGGTGATACAGGATTGCTAAACGGGGTGGGGGCTGCGCCATCTATTTTAAGGATACCCTTATGGGTCACATCATCCCATCCCCTAGCCTGAGCAACTCCCCTCAGGTCCTCACAATCAAAATCCTCCTTGGTGCACATAACAAGGAACTCACTGTCATCTCAGTTTACCTACCCCCAAGAGACCAGGCCGCTGGCTTCCATAGCATCATGGAATATCTAAGGGTCCAGCAACATAATTCTGAAATTTTAACATTAACTGGCTCTCTGCTGAGGCTGCTACCTATAAGGATGCAGCCGCGACGCATCACCTCACTCAACTGGTCAATGCCCCCACTAGGTGTAACTATAGGACAGGCTCCCTTACGCTTCTAGACTGGATTCTATCTAACCACCCTGAATGCATCTCCAATGTTTCTGTACTCCCGGATACAATAAGTGACCACTCGCCTGTCATCTCATCTGCTCCTGGTCAAACAAATACCACAAGCCCCCTCCCAAGCTTATCTATGCCAGGGTTATCAAACAAGGGCACCTCCAGCTGTTAAAATCCCATCTAACCAGGCTGAACTGGGCAGTGCTTGACTCCCTCAGTGACACCAACAAAGCTCTGGATCTATTTATCAAACATTTCAATGAAGCCAGTGACATCTATGCACCAGTGAAAAAGATGAAGGTCAAAGGACAGATCAACTCCTGGGTTACTACTGACCTTTTAACTGTACTCAAGCACAGATACCACCTCTGGCATTGTGCTCATGCAACTCCGATGCAAGTAAACATACAATTATACAAAGCAACCAGAAATGATTGCACTCGAAAAATATGGAATGCTAAACGCAGCTATTACAAAGAGACTCTGACCAACTCTTGGGGCCAGGGAAATAAATTCTGGAACAACATGAAAGAACTCACAGGCAAGGATCCTAAAGCACCACCCACTATGCTCAACCTTCATGGCAGTCCTACACTCGACCTAGGTACCATCACCAGCACTTTTAATAATGCATTTACAAACCTGGACAGTGTCCTTCCACCATATTTTTTCGATAACCTCCCCTCCAGCTCCTCCCAAGTTACCCCCCAACTAGAACGTACAATCCCAAAGTTTTTTTTTAAGGAGGTCCCACCACAAGTAGCTAGAAAATACATTCAAAGGCCATCGGCAAACAAGGGTACAGTGGTGACTCCCTTCACCTGAAACTGCTGGCACAAGTCCTCGATGAAATCTTAGAACCACTTACAAAGATCTTCAATCTCTCGCTTAGATTGGGCCATTTCCCCTCTCTCTCTGGAAGAAAGCCACTGTCACACCGGTTCACAAAAGTGGAGATAGGACGCTCCACACCAATTACAGACTTATCTCACTCCCCCCCCCCCCACTATCTAAAGCACTGGAGTGAATAGTGTCAGACCAACTAGTTGAATTCCTGGATAAGTACAATGTACAGTGCCCAGAGCAGCATGGCTTCAGAAAAGGGCATGGCACCAGCACTTCACTACTGGAATTTACAACCTTCATCCATGCCACGCTTGACAAAGGGAATTGTGGAGGGGCAGTATTTATAGACCTTACCAACACATTCGACACAGTTAACCATCCCCTACTGCTCAAGCAACTGTCCTCCATTGGGATCTCCAGTGATGCCCTTCCATGGTTCACCAGCTACCTTGATAATCGGATCCAATGTGTAAGGATTGCAGGGATCTCTTCGGATAAGAAACCGTCAGCTCTGGAGTCCCCAGGGGGTCTATTCTGGGCCCTCTACTCTTCTCCCTCTTCATCAACAATCTCCCAGTGCCTGCCACCAAAAATATTACTATCATGAGACGATGCAGTCCTGTTTTCCAGCCACCATGACATTACAGTCCTTGAATCAGCTGCAGCTCAACTTCAAGCGCATTGAAGACTGGTTCAGTTCTCATAAACTTGTCCTGAATCATAGCAAGACTAAAGCCATGTCCTTCTGTAACCGACGGAGCAGGCACAACTCTCTGTCCCTCACCATCAAGAACCACGGTGGGAACCCACTCGAACATGTCAAGGAGTTCAAGTACCTTGGTATTACCCTGGATAGTACCCTCTCCTACACTCGGCATATTGACACTGTTGCCAAGACCGCCAATATACAGATTGGACTACTACACAAACACAAGCACTGTATGCCTGCGGATTACCTTAAACTAGCCATCTACAGCTCTGTCACATCTATCATTGACTATGGCCTTGCCATCTATGGCTCTGTCTCAACAAGTGCCCTCCGCAGGATCTCAGTTTCTCTCAACAAAGCCTGCAGACTACTAACGGGTGCAGCCTGACAAACTCACACCTGTGACCTCTATGCACAGGCCAGCTGGGTACCCCTACTCAGCAGAATACAATACCAGACCTGCTTACTTACCAAAAAGATTCTCCTCGGTCTCATGCCACCTGGTGTTAGCTTACTCCTTACTACCTACAGTGGCACTCAACAAACATGTGGTGCCCAATCTCTAACCTTTCAGATTCCTAGATGTCGTACCTCCATGGGTCAGCGGTCCTTTATCTATAGAGCCACTCAATGGTTCAATTCCCTCAATAAAGAAGCACTTTCCTCTACTACACTTGGACCCTTCAAAGGAATCTCAAACTTTACCTCACCTCTACCACTCAATGTGACTGCTTCTCTGAACAGAGATCTCTCAAACACCTCTCAGCTCACTCATGTCTCACAGCCGCCTTTTTCCAGTCTCATTCCCTCTGGCACCGGGCCTTCCTTGTGACTCCTTTCCTGCTTCGCATCTCCACTGGTACAAGACATTTTCCACCACCATCAGACAGTGGCCCATTAGCCTGCCAACTTCCTCTCCCAGTCACATGCCTGCAATACTAACTGCCTATGGTGCCCTCTATCTCTTATTGTTACCGCAGCCAGCTGCCTACTCAAGCTGCTTGTTATATGAATATTATCTCAAAGTATGTTATAACTGAGTATCTTTATTTTTTCTTTTAGTTAGTTTGGTTGTTTATTGTGCATTCTTTTACTACCTCTGTATGTATGTTGACCCTCATCCTTTTACGTGGAACCTTTGTAAACAAGCAGTTTGTGCTCAAATGTATTTTTAATCTGAGAATTCAATAAATAAATAAATTGCCAGAGAGTGCCTGTATAGCCTCTGTGTACTGTCTCTTTAAGAGCTGCCTGGATTGCAGTCATAATTAATCTGAGAGGGAGCTCAGTTAGAAGATGTACTGGTTTGCTGATCATTTGTTAGAGTAGTAATAATATTGCAATTTGTTCTAACCTGCCTTCTTTGCAGTAAGGACAGTTCTGTTTGTTTCCATCATCTTGGTCCTGGACTGCAGAATGGGCCAATCGGGACATTTGGGACTCTAAAATGGAGCTTGACTACAGGGGCTTGGTGGGGCCAAAACTTGTCAGAATTGTAGTTTTGGGCTTTTTGTGCCTAAAATAACCTGGAGGGGGAGCCTCTGTTGTGACGGACAGACAGATCAGCCAACTGAACCTTTTGGATCTTGGGGAAAGTGCCACACTGCTTGCAGTTTCAGATTAGATCTGAGTTGGGAAGTGAAGAAGTAACAGCTCGAGGTAGTTTAAGCAGCAGTCCATAGTGGATATGCGCAGGAGAACTGTGGAAAGGCCTGAGTTTGGCCTGCATGCCTGCCTGCTATTCCTGAGAGGGAACTTGTGGGTTTTTTTCTGGACTGAATCCGAATTTGTAGAGTGAATTAAGCCACTGAATTGTGACCAGGCTTTAACCTGAAGAAGACCGAAGATTTGCTGAATGTGATTGGCCTGTCAGGACTTCCAGTTACCTCTGAACTCCCGCATTGTGCAGAGGCTCTGTAATTGTGACCAGAGAGCCATTTGCCTGGTACAGTGGAATTTCCTTACATGTGAATGTGCTGTGTGCTTATAGTGGGTCATGATTTGGTTCCCCACTGTGTGTCTGAACTGTGTTTTGCTTGCTGGAGGCTGTATCCAGCTCCACAGACTGAATCCGTACCGATTTTCATTTGCCTGGGCCCTGCTACACTGGCCCAGCCAGAATACCTGCTATGCACAGAAAGTCATTGACGAGAGACCGGCCTGGGGATCAGCCCCCTGCTCAATGCCTTGAACAGGAATGACGCCTCGGTGATTCGTGTGGGCCCTGTTTCTCCGGGCACTCCAGCTCAACAGCCTGCAGTCTCAATTTCATCCTGCCTGTGTCCAGTATTGCGTATCATGAGTAAACATCAGGGTAGCTCCCTGCAACAACAGCTAAATCTATGGAATTAGAGCATGGGAGGAATGTAAAATCTCTTTCTAGATGCCTGAGACCCTCTCAGTAATCCCAGAGTGTCCTAACCACCTTTCAAAGAGGTAGTGGAAGCCTACAGCAAAGCATCCAAAGCGTCCAAAATAAATTAAGTCAATGGCTGAACAGTCTGGCAGATCCTACCCCACAGAAGGAAATATGCCTTAAAGGGTGCACCTAGACTACAAGATATTTAGGCATCTGCATAACTAAGAACAGAAGAGGTTTTTAACCACACAGTATGGATTTCCTTAGACAAAAAGTTTGAGCTGGCCTGTAGTGGTGGGAAATTTGACCTTGCCCTTATTTGCTGAAGTGGAAGCAATCTGTATGAACATACTGCCCAGATTCTCTTTTATCTTTGCCATGCTGTTTATCAAAATCCCAATTAAAATATCTAGGGTGTGGAGGCTGATGTTCACTAGGTTTCTCTGGGGTAAAAAGGACCCAGACATAACTGGTCAGTAGTCCCATCCCCTAAGCAAAAATGGGTATGCCGACCGTAGGTCAACACCACAGCCATGAAGGCCAGCACAGCGACAGATTTCACCTGAAATTGTCAGGTCACTGTGCTGCTCCCTGCAGACACCAGCGGTGCATCTCCCGGTGTTGCGCCCCCTCCGTGATACAACTCCGACTCGGAGTTGTATATTTAGAGATCAGGGTGTGTGGGGAGTGGAGCCCCTCACATGGTACAGCCCCTGAAGAAAACATGCCGACATCCCTGATAGTACAATGCCGACACTCGACATTGTGTCTGTCGCTGTTAGGGATGTCGGCATCCGGGATGTCACAGCATTATAGTAAAACTGCAAAAATGAGGGATGGTGGCCCTGGACCTGAGTCTCTCTTACTATGCAGCCCAACTGAGATCATTGGTCACATGCTCCCTTCGAAACATAGATATGGGGTGGTACCAAAGAGAAAATGTGAGCTACTCCAACTCCATATAGACACCTATGACTGAATAAAATCAGGTATAAATCCCACAGATGCAGGAGGTGTAAACTATTCCTGGATTAAATTAACTCTACAGATTTGGCTAGAAGTGTTGAAAAAATGGGGGTTGCCAAACAAGTGCTGTGTACTCACACCCATACAGTCATGCCCCCAGTTTGCCCCTGCAAAAACTGATCCTACCCCTAAAAGGTGGGGAAATGTTTGGTGCATTTACATCAACTCTTTCCGGGAGAAATAATGACATTTTTCATACAGTGCCAGCAGAATTCCAGTTGTCTAACTCAGCCTTGTTCCGACACTTTCAAATTAGAGACCATGGGCTCATTCAGAAAGGTTGACATGGGGACTGTGTGAAGCCCTGCATCAAACTGGCAGCTGCGCCAAACACAGTGACAGAGCTTGTGTCCAATTCAGAAAAGTCACGCACATTTGCAACACTTTTTTCACTTTTCAGTGACTTGTGCCAACTATTTGACTCTGTAATAAGGTCCCACATTTGCCCCAAAGTTAGACCAGCAAAAAGCTGGTCTATCTCACTACAGATGGTGCACGGGATCGTGAATCCTGATTGCCAGCCAGGGAGTGCTGCAGGCCCCATGTGCCTTATGTTCAGTGCTCCTTGGGCTTGCACCATTCCAGGCGTGTCTCTGAATCAAGCCCTGTGTGAATAGAGACCCCACAGAGGTAAAAATCTTCTCACCTGTAAATCCCCTTCCGAGATATTTAGATCAGAAGGCCACCCAAACATATATGAGAGGTCTTGTCTCCTCTCTGATTTCCTCACCACACTCACTAGGTATAAAGAACCCTTCAGAAGCACTGCAAGTGAAGTGGCATGGGGGTTCTTAACAGGAATTCATGGAGGGGAAGTGCCTCGGAAGAAATTTAAATGGAAGGTTGTGAAAGTTTTTTTTTCCAGAATCCCCATGATCACCTAACACTACAGCTCTACGTATTTTGTTACCTGCTGAATGGGCTATGGTCAAAGGGCAGATCACCTCCACGTATTCTGGGTGTGTCCTGCTATCACCCCATCTTGGGTGAAAATAGAATGGGTATCCTCCCAACATAAAAAACAAAATGGGCTAAACAAATGTAGGGGTCGACTACCAGGACCTGCAACACCCACTGGCAATCAGGCAGCAGCATTTGAGTGCGGGCGAGGCTAAGAATGGCTTGCCAACTTTTTGAAATTTTCCAGCTCCCAGGATCTTGCTATAGCAGTGGGTCAGTGCCTCACATCTCCACACTCACTCCAGGACACTGAAGGGTTGTGAGGGCTCCCGCAGCTGCAACAGCCCTCCCTCCACCCCATGATCACTGGACCATGGACTCTGCAACCTTGCCAAAGGGTCAACTGTACCAGGACCTGCAGCGCCCATTGGCCAATCAGGTGGCTGCATCTAAATATGGGTGGGCCTTTTACCCTCCTCATACTGTAACCCATTCTAGCAAGCAGGTGTGCTGCAGGCCAGTGGGCAAAGGACAGGTGAGCGAAGGGTGTCATACTGTGGGTGTCACTGGAGGGGGAAGGGGGTGTCAGCTTTCGGCCAGCTACTCTGCCCAAACAGTGTGCACCCTCATCATTACAGTGCTCCAGGGAATCCTCGGTACTGCAATAGAAACACTTGCCGTACCCCTGTTTTGTAAGTACTCTCGAGCTACTACTGCAAAAAAATAGTTGCATTCTTTGCTAGACTACTGTAGTTTTTGCCAACTACTTCTATGCACCTACCAATTTTCTTATGGATGTTTGATGGTTGTAGGCTGATATTTGGAAAGTACCATGCTTAGTTTGCTAGCTACATGTCTTAGTTACAAAGTAGGAAGTGTAGTATGCACTTTCACAATAAGGGCTGCACCACACAAGCTGTGCTATGTGCTGGATCATTTCCTGTCACAACTTACCTCGGGAAATAGTAGAGCTGAATACCTTTGACACATGCAAAAAGTCTCTTGATGCATATATATTGTCAAAAAGGATAAAATAATCAGGAAATCAAGATCCCACTAGTGTAGGGATACATCCTCGATGGACATTTTGCCTAATTTTGTCTCTACTGAATCCAGTAAAATATTTAGCTTTGTTTTTACTCAGCCTGCTATTTTTCTGTCAAATTTGGTTGGTTGTGATACATGTATCGGAACCCTGATATTCCCTATCAGGGGCCCATTAACAGTTAAGTATTTGGGGGTCTGTACTGTGCAGCTGAATCTCCTGTCAAACCATTGTAGCTCTGATTTAAATTAGTCTGCTGTTTTATGTCTAAATTGGTTGTTGGTGATACTGGAATCCTGATACTCCCTATCTGGGGTCCATTAACAATAAAGTTTATGGGGGTCTCTACTTGCACAGCTTAAACTTATCCCCCTGTTTCTGTTTCCTGGGCTCACTCCCTGCTACCCAGTGTGCAAATAGATAAATTGAATAGCCCTCAGTCTAGATCTCAGCATGAGCCCTACCCTCCCGTCAGCAGTCCTAGGGCTTGCACTCCTCTGTATACTATGGTTGTGTGATACCTTCCCTCCGCTAGTCCCACCTGAAAGTACAGTGGTGCACTGTACTCCTGTAGACTACTCCTTCTCAAACTCACTAGATGCCGCATGCACCTTGCCCAAGACCTCTGGCCTGCTTATAGCTAGCTCCTCCTCTCCATGGTCACAGCCTCCCACCAGGGTTTTTCCCTGTGCCCCCCTCGGGAACTGCTCAGATTATTCCTCTCAAAAAAACAGTCTCCATGACGTTTGGCACCCATCAGAGGCTTGCCAGACTTACTTCTCTCCCCACTGTTTAATACCCTTGTTCCGCTCAACCTATATCCTCTACCAGCATTTCCACTTCTTACTCTCTCCCCACTCTTTTGCTTCTACAGCTACCCCTCACTTCATATTCTTGCCATATTTCTTTTATTTC
Source organism: Neoceratodus forsteri (assembly GCA_016271365.2). Classification (NCBI taxonomy): domain Eukaryota; kingdom Metazoa; phylum Chordata; order Ceratodontiformes; family Ceratodontidae; genus Neoceratodus; species Neoceratodus forsteri. Next base: position 352,199,218 of record CM057456.1, read on the forward strand.
TGATACACCATCCCCCTTTATTTTAACCTACCTTCCCATTCCCCCCTCTCCTCCCCCATTCTCATTCTTTTCTGCATCTCTGCTACCTTAATTCCATCCCTCTTATCACCCTAATGCTGCAACTCCCCCTTCCGCTCTACTCCACTCCCTCTGTCACCTAATCCCCCCTACCCAACCTCTCTCTCTCCTACCTTGACACCTTTGGGCTGCATTTCTCCTAATGTACAGTAATAAAGTTTGCTTTAGTACTAGTAGGTTTTATATTAGCTCTAGTTTATTAGTTACTAGTCCACGCATACAGTGTTCAGTCCTGTGAACATGTTTGTTTGCACATATTAATTTTTCTACCTAGACAATGCCTTTGGGCTGCACTTCTCCCTAATGTACAGTAAGAAAGTTTGCTCTAATACTTGTAAGTATTTATATTAGCTCTAGTTTAGTCGCTGGTCCAGGCATACATTGTCCAATGTCTGTGCACAGTTTGTTTACTTATAATCATCTTTCTTTTTTTGCCTGCTGACTGTATTTATGTTCACATGTTTTTCTGCTATAACCTGTATTGTGCCTGTCTATGTACCATGACGTGGAACCTGTGTAAAAGAGCTCCTAGCTCAAAGGTGTTAATTCAAGAATTTAAATAAATAAAAAAATAAAAAACAATAAAATTGAAGATGTTCCCTCCTTCAACTACCTGGGGTCTGTCTTGACTGTCCTCTTGATTTCTCAGTGCATATTGATGCTATCCACCATAAACTGCACCCTAAGCTTAGAGTACTGTACAGGAATAAAGTATGTATTCCGCTTCCGGCCTGCCGATAAACTGTATTAAAAATTATTCTCCCTATCTTTGATTATGGTAATTTAGTCTGCAGTGGAGCCCCTAAATTCTCCCTTGCCAGACTGGACCCCCTTTTTCATTCTTTTTGTCATTTTGCTCCAGATTGCCCACCTTGTACTCACTGCTGTTCTCTTTACTCAGCCCTTTCCCTTCCCTCTCTTGATGCTAGGCATCCTTCCCACTGTGTCTCTTTTATATCCATATTCTGGTTCAGCACCCTTCCCTCTTACCTCAAATCCCTTCCATCCTCTCCTCCTTCTTCCTCCTATCCTCTCTGCAACAATATTCCCATTCTCTCCTATTCCTTGTAGAAAATCTACTGTTGGTCAATTTGCTGCTCTGACTAATTTCCTAAACTTTGATCCTCCCGTCCCCTTTCCGTTCATTCTGCCTCTTCTCCTTCCTCCCTAAAGTCTCTTCTTCATGACTTTTGTTATCCTACCTGTGACTGCTATGACCCTTTCCTTTTCATTCTCCTCTCCACTAGTTTTGCCCTCTTTATGCTTTTCCACTATTTTTCCCTTCTTTACATATAAGAGTGTGTTTTTACTTGCATTCATTTACTATTTGTGTCTAATATTTATGGTTATGCCTCTCATATTACTATAGTATTGTATTTTGACTTCTTATTTTTAAAAGCTTTATAGTTTAGCTATCTCCCTTTCCCCTTTCTCCCAGGACACATCTGGAAGCAAGCTGTTATTAGCACAGTATGTCTTTCCTGGTTAAGCTTTTAAATAAATAAATAAATACATTCTCCAACTTAGTCCTCAGCAAATGGTCGTAAATTGATGCACATGAATATGGAAACATAGAAGCACAGAATCTGTTGGCAGATAAGGACCACTTGGCCCATCTAGTCTGCCTGTTTTCCCCTACCTACTGTATCACCGCAGACCCTACTTGATCTCTGGCTTATCACTCCCCCCTTGTCTTATCATTAAGGTTCCCTTATGCCTATCCCATGCTTTCTTGAACCTTGTTACAGTTTTGGCCCCACCACCTCCGCTGGAAGGCTGTTCCAGGCATCCACCACCCTCTCCATGAAGAAGTACCTCCTCACATCTCCCCTGAATCCACCCCCCTTCATAGCATGACCCCTTGCCCTTGAACATTTTTTTCTGAAAAATGCTTCCCTCTTGAACCTTATTTATACCTGTGAGGTATTTAAATGTTTCTGTCCTATCCCCTCTCTCCCTCTGTTCCTCCAGGGTATACATATTAAGGTATTTCAGTATTTCCACATAGAGCTTGTGATGCAGACCCTGCACCATTTTGGTTGTCCTCCTCTGGACTGCCTCTACTCTTTCTATGTCGTTCCAGAGATGAGGTCCCCAGAACTGGACACAGTACTCCAGGTGAGATCTCACTAGTGATCTATACAGGAGTAATACCACCTCCCTCTTTCTGCTGGTGATGTCCTCTCTATACACCCCAGCATCCAGCTAGCTCTCCCAACTGCCTTGTCACACTGCCTAGTCACCTTTTGGTCATCAGATACGATAACCCCCAGGTCTCTTTCCTGTTTGGTGGTCGTCAGTACTTTTTCTCCCAATTTATACTCCACCCCTAGATTTCTGTGCCCCAAGCGCATGATTTTGCACTTTTTTACACTGAAGCCCAGTTACCATATCCTTGACCACTCCTCAGACTTTTTCAGATCCCCTCTCATTTCCCCTTCCGAAGTGTCTACCCTGTTGAAGATTTTAATGTCATCTGCAAACAGGCAGACCATTCCATCCAGCCCCTCTGCAATGTTGCTAATAAAGACATTAAAAAGGACCGGTCCCAGTACAGATCCCTGTGGTACTCCACTAGTCACCCTCTCTTCCTCGGAATGAACTCCATTTACCACCACCCTCTGTCTCCTATTCATTTGTCAGTTTCCTACCCAGTTTACCACCTTTGGTCCCACTGCTAGGCTACCCAGCTTTCTTACTACTCTCCTATGCGGAATGGTGTTGAAGGCCTTGCTGAACTCTAGGTAGGACATATCCACTGCTCTGACTCCCAGTCAAAGAAATCTATTAGATTCATTTGAAAAGACCTCCCCCCTGTGAATCCATTCTGTCTCGGGTCCTGCAAGCCACTAGTTTCAAGGTATTCCACTATCCTTTCTTTCAGTAGTGAGTCCAGTAATTTCCCCACCACTGAAGTCTGGTTAACTGGCCTGTAGTTGCCAGCATCCTTCCTACTACCACTTTTGTGAAGTGGGACTATGTCTGCCCCCCTCCAGTCCACCAGAACCACTTCCATCTCCAGTGGAAGGTTAAACAGGACCGTCAGAGGTGCAGCCAGCACCTTCCTGAGTTCCCTCAGTATCCTTGGATGGACACTACCTGGCCCCATTGCCTTATCCCTACCCGGAGTCAGAATAAGCGCTACAGAATAATTTGTGAGAGCACTGGTCTGAATAGGCCTACCTGACTGTGGAGGGATTGACAGTGCTTGCAGTAAGCGCCCAGGTCGCTGTCCTCGTGGTGCTGCCATAGGACAAGGGCAGCACAATTCTGGAGGCTGGCTGAACTGCTGCTCCCATGGTGTGAAGGGCTGAGGCATAAGTGGTGGCATTTTGACTGGCGTGGTTCTTGACTGCACTGTTTTCAGTGGCGCTATTCTGACCTAGTGCCGCCTTATCCACTTTCAGATATTCAAGTTCCTTCAGGACTCTCTCCACTGTAAATGGACTAATGTCCACTTCCCTTCCTTCGATACTCCCGTCATTTTTCTGTGGCCCCTCTCCTTCACCCTTTTCTGTGAACACTGAACAAAAGTAATTGTTCAAGATGTCAGCTTTTTCTTGGTCCATCTCCACACAAGCCCCCCACCTTAGTCTTACAATCCCTCTCCTGGTCTTCCTCTTTTCGCTATAAAATATATTTTCTCCTTTCTTTATTTCTTGGGCTATTTTCTCCTCTGTTTGTGCCTTTGCACTCCTTGTTAATTTCCCCGCCTCCCTCTGTTTCTCTAGATACAGCTCCCTATCCTTTTCTTTCTGTGTCTTCTTATACCTCCAGAATGCTAACTTTTTTGCCCTTACCTATCCAGCCACTTCCTTAGAGAATCATAGCACTTTCTTTTACCTCTTTCCTTTGCTTGCAAGCCTGATGCAGAGGTTTGTTGCTTCTCTATGCCCCCTTTTAGTTTCGTCCAAAGTTCCTCCACTCCGCCCAAGTCCCCCCCTGCCAGGGCATCCCTGAGGCATTCCCCCATCTTTAGAAAATCAGCCTACCTGAAGTTCAGGATGCTCATCCTTGTGTGGTTCAATTCTGCCTCAGTACTTATATTGAACCACACATTATGGTTATCACTGGTCCCCAGGTGACCACCCACTGTGACGTCTGCTACACCGTCCCACTTAGTTAGCATAATGTCCAGAATTGACCCCTCATGAGTGGGCTCCCTAACTAGCTTCCCAAGGAATGCCCCCTGTGGGGAGTCCAGGAAGTCCCTGCTCCTAGCTAAAGCTGCAGCTGAGATGCTCCAATCTACATCCAGAAGATTGAAGTCCCCGACCAGCTGCACCTCCCCCTTATTTGCCATGCTTTGGATGGCTTCCCCCAGAACCTTACCCCCCCCCGCTGGAGGTCTATAGATCACACCAGTGTGAATAGTGGCTCCATTCCCCGCCTCTAGGGTGACTCACAGAAACTCCACCCCTCCTGTTTCCCTGTACCTCTGTCGCTTTTATGCTATCTCTCAGATAAAGAGTAACTCCTCCCCCTTTTTTTCCCACCCTGTCCTTCCTGAGCAGAGTATAGCCTGGTATGGCTATATCCCAGTCATGGTTGTCAGTGCACGATGATTCTGTAATGGCGACAAAGTCCAAGTCAGCCTCTGCCATAATGGCTTCTAAGTCTGGAATTTTTAATTCCCCAAAGACTTGACGTTAACTGTAGCCTTCCAACTTCTAGTACCACCCTGCCTGTCAGCCCCTCATTTTCCCTTTTGCCCTCCCTCCTTACCACCTCTGTTCTTATTGCCATCTCCCTTCATTACTACTAACTTGTTTTTCTTTCTGTTTGGTACCCTTGGGGATTCATCTCCCTTGGGGTTCTCCCTGTTGAATACTCCAGTTTGGGGGGTGGCAGTTTATGTCTCCCTGTTTCCTTCTGCCACCCCCTTGGTTAGTTTAAATGCTTGCCAATGTAACATTTAAACCGTTCACTGAGGACTTCGGCCTCCCTCCTGGACAGATGCAAGCCATCTCCCCTGTACAGGACTTTATCCCACTAGGTGTGATCCCAGTTCCTGATGTAGCTGAACCTCTCCTCTCTGTGCTATCCCTCAACCACTGGTTAAATATATGAAGTCTAATGGCAAACAAGGCTGAACTAGAGGCCTGGGTCAGCTCAAATAATTCTAACATATTGGGGATCACGGAGACATAGCTGAAACCTTCCATACCTGACCCAGCCTGCTTTATCCCTGGTTATAGCTTTCTCTGCTTGGACAGGGACTCCCCCAAGAAGGGTGGTGAGGTTCCGATCTATTTAAAGGATCATCTAAAAATCTCCTGCCATCCCACAGTGCCCCACCTTCCAACCCCCTCAGAGGGCCTCCATGTGGTGTTCACACTTGGTAAAGCTTAAAAGTCTTCGCCTAGTGTGTATGTACAACCCCCCTCGATCTGGCCTATCTGGACTTGCTCACCTGATGGGCTACCTTACCCCTTCTGCTGGCTCTAAGGAGATCCTGCTTTTGGTAACCTGAACTTCGATTGGTTGGGTGCCCAAGCCAAGTCTCTCAAAATGTGTTATCAAAAAATTGAATCTTGCCCAGTTAATTACTACCCTGACCAGATCCTCCCACCTAAACTCCAAACACTCCCTGCAGGATTAGTCGCTCACAACCCAGGAGTGCTAAAATAGTAATGTCTGGCACTTTACCTGATGCCATCTTGGGCCACTCCCCCCATTTTTGCAGTCCGGTGGTCCCACCCCCAAAGCCCCCCTCCCTGACTGCTCCACTTCCGTGACTTCTCCATAATAAACTCCCAGGATTTCCTGTGTGATCTGGCCACCATTGATTGATACTTCCTCAATACCTTGACATGTGTAAATGAGGTGCTAGCAAAGTTTGTTAACATTTTCTCCAATGTTCAGTAAAAACATGCTCCTCTTGTGAAGCGTAGGCTGCGGGGCTTAGCCACAGATTGGGTCACCAGTGACCTAGCCCAAATGAAAACTAGGGACAAACTCTGTGGTTTAAATATAAGAAATTTAGTCTCACCTCTGACTGGTCTGAGTATTGGAGATGGAGAAACATCTGTAAATCAGGAGTTAGGTCTAGCAAGAGCTCCTTTTGCAAAAACAAATGTGGTGCCTCTGCTCAGTCTGCTGGAAACCCACGTAAATTCTGGGATAGCATAAAAAGCCTCTTGGGCACAAAAACTAAACCTCCCCTGTCTGACACACTCATCAATGGTTTAAACTGTAATAATCCTTCCAGTTTCAAATGCCTTCAACTCTGAATTCTTAGACCTCTCTGCTTTCATGGAAATTGCTGATGCCTGCCCCGGGACCTTGGGACCTGTCACATGCCCTCCTCCCTCTGCTGTATCATGCTCCCCCCTTTTTACCTTCAATCTGTCAAGGTGGCTGAGGGGAAGAAACTACTGTTCTGTATCATGCCTGACAACAACTCAGGGTCTGATGGCCTTGAACCAAAGCTGCTGAAGCATGCAGCCCTCTCCACAGTGCTCTGCATCTCAAAAATCCTGTATCTCTCCATTTCCACCGGAGTTGTCCCTAATGTCTGGAAAATAGCCAGAATCACCCCTTTGTTTAAAGCAGGTGATCCCAGATTCATGGACAATTATCACCCCGTTACCATTCTCTCAGTACTCTCCCAAGTCCTGGAAAGGATTGGAGCATCACAGTTGAATGACCCTTTGTCCAAGTACAGTCTCCCATCTAACAGCATGGTTTTAGGAAAAACCATAGCACCTCTACAGTCGTAGTCAAACTGATAAAATGACATCAGCTTATCTATGGATTCTGGGCTACTAACTGGTGCAAAACAAAATGGTTATATTAAATGCATGCTGAAAGTAGAAACTAGAGTTAAAAATCTACGTTTTGACCTTAGGTCTTCTTCAGGAAATATCTAAAGAAAAAAACAAAGTATTTTTTCTCTTTTAGATATTTCTTAAAAGTCAAAGCATAGTATTTGTACTCTATTTTCTATTTTCAGGCGTGTAATATAACCATTTTGTTTTGCTTTCAGACCACATGCTGACACAGCGCCTTGTTTTTACTTCTAAATTTTGTGTACTAACTGGTGCAGTGTTTATTGACCTCACAAATGCATTTGACTTGGTCAATCACTCGCTCCTCAAAACTAAACTCACATCCCTTGGTATCTCCCTACCTGCAAACTCCTGGTTCTCCAACTACCTAACTGAGAAGAAACAGCAAGTTCGCCTCCACTCTACCTCCAGCCCTGTTGACATTACCGTTGGGGTTCCCAAGGCTCAGTCCTAGGCCCACACCTTTTCTCTATTTATATCAATGATCTCCTTTATATATATATATATATATATATATATATATATATATTCTTTACTCCCTTCTCGCCACCAATCGCCACTCTTTGGGGAGCCCTAGGCTGGATGTCCCTCAGCTCCGCCCCAGGTGACTCCTTTCGGGATCCGTCAGACTGGCCACCATCCTGCACTGGTTTACTCCCCAGGCGAGGAATGGAGGGTCCCCCCCCCTTTGTCGCTTCCACAGTCCGTAAGTGTGCGTTGGGTGGTCTTGATGACCCCTTAGAAAGCCTGGTTTAGGAGTTTTGGGGCAGCTGGGTCCCATCTACCAGCGACTGGTGTGGGTTTTTTCCTGCTTTCTTGTTCCTCCTCTGAACGCCGGCACTTGAGGGGATCCAAGAAGGCAGGGCACGTTGAGACATGCCACCACTCCAGATTCCAGCTGATGTCCTCCCTCTTGAGTTTTTGCAGTCCCACTGCATCTTCACCTGTGGTCACCCAGGTGGCGGTAAAGTGGTGGGACTTACAGACCCCAGAGGAGAGCAGCCCTCCAGGCATTTAATCCTCCTCCCCACGGCCGGCCCTCCAGCAACCCAAGGTCACTCCCAACCCCGAGTCACTGGCATCGCAAGCAGTAGCACTACTTCTGTGCTGATCAATGATCTCCTTGATGTTGCCACTGCTGTCTGCTGATGATCTTGTCCTGTACTACACTGCCCAGGCTGTTTCTGCCATCCAAAAATCCCTCTTCAGTGCTGTCACAATAACCCAGTCTTGGCTATCTTCAAGCAAGCTCATCCTAAACAGCAAAAAGACCAAGCCCATGCTCTTTGGTTCCAAACTGAAACTCCGGGCTACTCCTGCAAATCTCTCTACCACCTGTAATTATGGGGTCCCACTCAAGAGTGCCGGCAGTTTCAAATATTTAGAGTATGGCTAGAGCCCTCCCTAGATTTCTCCATCCATCTCGCCTCAGTCTTCAAATCTGTTAATACTAAGCTAGGAATGGCCTATAGGATCAAGCGCTGCCTATCCCCAACTGCATGACAGCCTATAGCTCAAGGTATCCTCCAGCCAGGTCTCATGTATGGCCTTCTGGCATTTCTGGGTACAAACAGAATTGTCCTCTCTAGGTGGGATACAACATACAATAATGTGTGTTATTTTGCCCTGGCTTCCTCGAAGCTCACACATCACTGTCTCCTCTTCAGTGGTTTGGGCTGGCCTTCCACTGCTGGTCAACGATTGATTGCTCTGGGTCATTTTGTGGGCCAACTCTTTTGAACATGCTCTCATTGAGCATTGGTGCTCCACTGGCCTGGGAAAACTGGCTTTTGCAGACTATGCCACTATGCACTGGAACTCGCTTTCCCCAGAATTCCACCTCTCTCCCAGCCACCTCCTCTTCTGTAATGCTCTAAGGGATTCACTGTTTCTTCCTGGCCCATTCTCTTGCTAGAAACCACAGGACTGGCTGCCCAAGCATCACTGCATTTTTCCACTCAATTTCTCTGATGTATATTATGTTTTACGTTAAATGTGTTTGCTCTCTGTATGCTGTACCTGCACCAGTGAAGCTGATATCACTGATTATACCCTATTCCATGTGTCTATTTTTACAAGCACATTTTTGAACTGTACCCGCTACGGTAATTTTTGTTTGTTTCTGTAACCCCTAGGTGGCGCTATCCCAAGGGCTACTGCCCCTGCCTGCTTGGCTAGTAGCAGGCTAAGGGGCCTGAGTTCTGAAATGGGTGCCTCCACTCGGAGGTCAGGGTTGGTAGTGGTCAAACTAACCTAGGCACAGCCCTCCGGGACACTGTAACCCCCCTCTTTCTCTTCTAGTGACCTGAGCAATATACGATAATCACTTTCACAGTACCCCTTCTACACCATACCAGTACCCACACTGTTTGCACTTATCATCAGGGCTGGTTCCTCTGGCTCTACCCTGGGTACCCCCTGTAAAACAAGGTTAAGCACAGTAAATAGCAACAGTAGAGTACTCTTGGCACAAACTGGAACCACAGTAGGGTTAAATGCAGCATGAAAGTCAGATCTGATTTATTCAGAGGACTTGAACAAGGAAGGGGCATAATCAGGTTGATTAACTTAAAGGCTGTATTAATCAAACAGTTATGCATGTGCTTTAAGTCCCCACACAGTCACACACTCTGGGTACCCAGGTAGGAAAATGGTGGGCTAGCCAGGAACGTTGCAGCTGGTTGGGACCCTGTGATGGAAGAAAGCAACATGCACAACACACACTACTTGTAATCTGGAGCCAGAGGGCTCAGTTCGTGAAAGAAAAAGCAACAAGACAATCAGATGACAAGACTTTAGATTTAGCTGTTGTTGAAGGGAACTACCCTGATGTTTACTCACAATACCCAGTACTGGACACAGGCAGGATGAAATCGAGACAGCAGGTTGTTGAGCTGGAGAGCCCGGAGAAGCGGGGCTCACATGAATCACCGAGGTGTTGTTCCCATTCAAGTGTTGAGCAGGGGGCTGATCCCCAGACAGGTCTCTCGTCGATTGCTTTCTCTGTGCAGCAGGTAGTCAGGCTGGGCAGTGTGGCAAGGCCCAGGCCCAATGGAGATGATTTTGGATTCAGTCCATGGGGTGGATGTGGCTTCCAGCAAGCAGAATACAGTTCAAACCACAGTGGGGAACCAAATCATGACCCACTATAAGCACACAACATATTCACATGTAAGGAAATTCCACTGTACCAGGCAAAAGGCTCTCCGGTCGCAATTACAGAGTCTCTGCACAATCCGGGAGTTCAGAGATGGCTGGAAGTCCAGACAGGCCGATCGCATTCAGCAAATCTTCGGTCTTCTCCAGGTAGGATCCTGGTCACAATTCAGTGGCTTACTTCGCTCTCCAAGTTTGGATTCAGTCCAAAAAAAAGGCACAAGTTCCCTCTCATGGACAGCAGACAGGCATGCAGGCCAAAACTCAGGCTTTTACACAGTTTTCCCGCTCGAATCCACTATGGATTGCTGCTCAAACTACCTCAAGCTGTTACTTCTTCACTTTCCAACTTAGAGCTAACTGAAACTGCAAGCAGTTTGGGACTTTCCCCAAAATCCAAAAGGTTCAGTTGGCTGATCTGTCTGTCAATCTCAACAAGGGCTCCCCCTCCAGGTTATTTTAGGCACAAAAAGCGCCAAACTACAATTCCTACAAGTTTTGACCCCACCAAGCCCCCTGTAGGCAGGCTCCATTTTAGAGTCCCAAATGTACTGATTGGCCCATTTCAGCAGTCCAGGACCAAGATGATGGAAACAAACAGAATTGTCCATGCTGCATATAAGGCAGGTTAGAACAAACTGCAATATTATTACTACTCTAAATAATGATCAGCAAACAAGCACATCTTCTAACAGAGCTCCCTTTTAGATTAATTATGACTGCAATCCAGACAGCTCCTAAAGAGACAGTACACAGAGGCTATATAGGCACTCTCTGGCAATCACATTTAAACTGCAAAAACGCAGGACACCAGCCTGGCAGTGAGCATTTAGACAAGCTCAAGGGAGACTTTTCGTGAACCCCCATTTGTAGGAGAGGGTTACACCCTTCCCTGCCTGGAGAAAACTTGGCGTCCGCGTCAAGTCTGTACCATCACAATATCAAAACTGCAATATAAACGAGATATATATATATCATTAGCTTGTTACATTACTATACCTTTCAATATAATGCACATTACTACATCCATATTGACAATACTTATGTATGTTTCAAACCAATAATACTGATTAATTTAATGACTTCTTGTACATTAAACAATGTAAGAGGGAGACCTTCCCTATCAGCTAACTTGGGGCTGGACGGGGCAGGGACACCATGGTGAGAGGGAAGAACAAGTACCCTGGAGTTGGCCATCAAGCTCAATTTGGGCAGTAAGCTTGGCAAAACATAAACCCCTTTGTGAACCACACTGAGAGGCAAATCCACTGGCCTCCAAGGGGAATCATAACTAAAGCATAGCACTGGCTTGACAGCTCGGCCAGTCATTCTGGGGGGAGCGGCCACAGCCTCTGTACTTTCAGCACTAACTTTGGAGCTTTCGTCACTTGTGAGGGGTGCTTCTGCATGGATGGGAATGTCCAAACTTGGAGCACTGCCAGCCCCTTGCTCTGTAGGCTCTGTTTCCACAACACCTTGCTTATTATCTCCTGATGGAGGCCGAGGATGCTCATTTTGAGGAGGCTGTGGCACAATTAGGCTTTGCGGCACTGAAGGGGGGTCAACACTCTCACATGGTTCTTCAAGTTCTGGTGTGTCACCAGAGAGACTCAGACTGTCAGCCCCTTCTTCGGTCAATTCACACAGTTCCACAAAACACAGAGAGTCCGCAACCTCAGATGTAATACTTTGCACTTCACTTTCAGGGAGCATTGGCTTCAAGAACGAAGCTGGGGGGTTAGGCAGTCCAGAAGGCCCAGCTTCACCCCCACAATTAGTCATAGGGTTACCTTGAAACAGCTGACTCAATTCATAGGAGGGGTAATAGGCATTGTCACACTCACTTTTGTCAGAGGTGGACTGACAGTCACTATCATTCTGGGCCTGTTGTGGGGGAAACCTTAACTTTGTAACTACTGGGGTAGGTTGACTCTGTCTCTTTTTTGCAGCAGCATGAGTCCCCCGCCCAGGGGAATCAATCTCTGATGGTTCAGCCTCAATTATGACTTGGCCAATAGGTAGCAAGTGGTTACGGTGCACGGTCTTGACAGTTTTGGAGTTATTTTCTGGGAGCACCTTGTACACTGGTAAATCATTCAACTTTCCAACTACTACATGGGGAAGATGGTGCCACCTATCAGCAATTTTGTGTTTGCCATGCAGGTCCAAATTGCATAACAACACACAGTCTCCAGGCTGAAGCTCTTGAGCCTTTACTTTTTTATCACGGCTCTCTTTGTTGGTGAGATTTCTTTTGGTGGCCATTGTCTGGGCCAGTTGATAGGCATGGTTCAATTGAGCTTTCAGTTTCTGTACATACTGTAGGTAATTTTAGGCTCGGATCCAGTCTAGACGGACCCCAAAGCAGACATCAACTGGCAGTCGGGCCTCCCTCCCAAACATGAGGCGGTAGGGGGAGAACCCAGTAGTGTCATTTTTTGTGCAATTGTATGCGTGGACCAAAGTGCTAATATGCTGGCTCCACTTAGGCTTGTCTTTGGGATGGAGGGTACCCAGCATGTCTAGAAGGGTGCGGTTAAAACATTCTGGTTGAGGGTCTCCTTGTGGGTGACAAGGGGGGGTTCTTGACTTCCGCACCCCCCATAAAGACAGCATTTCTTTGGTTAGCCAACTTTCAAAATCTCTGCCTTGGTCAGAGTGGATCTGCTGAGGGGCACCATAGTGGACAAAGACATTTTCCACTAGCACCTTGGCCACGGTATAGGCCTTTTGATCTTTAGTTGGAAAAGCCTGCGCATACCATGTGAAATGATCCATAACCACTAACACATTGCAAATATTCTGCTGATCAGTTTCTGAACACAAAAAGTCTATGCAGACCAGTTCCATGGGGGTGCAGGTAGTAATATTGACAAGGGGGGCAGTTCTCTGAGGCAGGGCTTTCCTTTGCAGGCAACGACTGCAGGTCTTTACATGGTGCTCAACATTGGCCCCCATCTTGGGCCAGTAGAATCAAGATCATACCAAGTCAAGAGTTCTGTTAATACCAAGGTGCCCCATGTGATTGTGGAGGGACCTCAGTACCAAATCTTTAAAGGCCGTGGGCAGGACCAATTGCTGCCCGTCTACTTGACCACCATGATCCACTGTCTCCCTGTACAACAACTGATTAATTAGCTTCAACCTGGGGCCTTCTTTAAACAACAGAGCAGTTCACAAGTCAGGGGAACTCAACTTGGACACATCTTTCCCTGCGCGCAGGGCATGAAGTGTGGGCTGAATCATAGGATTTTGGGATTGAGCCCACTGAATGCTGTCATTGTCAATTTAGGTAGTGCACTAATATCTAGAGCAGAAAAGTGGCAATAGGCAGCCGGTATGCAGGTATCAGGAGGGCCCAAGTAATCTACTAAACAGTCCACTCTGTCCGCTGACATCTGTTCATCTCAGTCAAATTTTTGGCACAGGGCTCAGATGTCAGGTTCAGACAGCCTGACCCAATCACTCTTGGAAACTGACGTTCGTGACAGGATGTCAACATCAATATGGTTCAGTCCTGGCCTGTATTCAACAGCATAATCACAGGTTGGTAAGGCAGAAAGCCACCGGTGCCCAGTGACGTCTAACTTAGCTGAAGTCTGTACATAGGTTAACAGGTTATTGTCAGTCTTCACTAATATCTTTGCCCCATAGAGGTGTACATGAAACTGGTCGACAATGGCCCATTTTAGCACAAGGAACTCCAGCTTGTGCACAGGGTAGTTTCACTCCGATGGGGTCAAGCTCCTACTGGTGAAGGCCACTGGTGTCAAACCATCCTCATGGGCTTGATACAGCACAGCTCCTAGACCTTGCAGACTGGTGTCCATATGCAGCACATAGGGCTTGGTGGGGTCAGCATAGTTGAGGATGGGGGTGTAGGTGAGCTGGTATATGACTTCGTGAAAGGCTGCTTCACATTCAGGTGTCCAGCAGGGCCCAAAAAGTTCACCTGTGTGGAAGTACACTTTCTCTGGTTCTTTGATGGTCCCTTTTTTATATTTATGGTTGGTAGGAGGGTAACCCTGGGTAAGATTCAAGAGCGGGAGAATAACCTTTGACTAGTCTTTTCTGAACCTGCAGTAGTAGCCACAGAACCCCAGGAAACATTGTAGTTCTTTCAAATTATGGGGCTGGGGCCAAGTAGTCAGTGATTCAACCTTACTGGGATCAGTCTCTATCCCTTCTGAAGATACTATGTGCCCTACATGCTTCACGGAGGTTTGAAAAAACTGGCACTTGTCAATAGACAGCTTGAGGCCGAAGTCTTCCAATAGGTCTAGGACTTTAAACAGTCGGGTCTCATGCTCCTCTAATGTGCGCCCAAACACAATGACATTGTCTGGGTACACCAGACATTCCAGCAAGTTCATATCTCCCACCGCACGTTCCATCAGTCGTTGAAGGGTGTCCGGGGCAGCTGAAATCCCCTGTGGCATCCTCAGGAATTTGTAGAACCCCAAAGGACAGATGAAGGCTGTTTTCTCACAGTCCTCTGGGGCCATCGGAATTTGTAGAACCCCAAAGGACAGATGAAGGCTGTTTTCTCACAGTCCTCTGGGGCCATCGGGATCTGGTAGTATCTGCTGCGAAGATCCAATACTGAAAACCATTTGCTCCCATTCAAACAATCCAGGACATCTTGTATACAGGGCATGGTGTATTGATCAGGGATGGTCCGCCGATTCAGGGTTCGCTAATCAACACACATCCTTACCAACCCATTTTTCTTACACACAACCACAATGAGAGAGACATATGGGCTCCTGGATTCTTGTATTACACCAGCAACGAGCATTTCCTGCAGGTGTCTCCTGACATCATCTATGTCTACTGGGGCGAGACGTCAGGATCTCTTTTGAAATGGCAGATCATCATGCAGGCGTATGTGATGCTCTGCACCCTGGACACACCCCACGTTCCATTCTTTTAATGAAAACACTTGGTCCCTCTGAGCGAGTTTCTTGCTAATTCTAGCCTTCCATTCAGCTGGCAATGGGGAGTCACCAAAGTCAAATAAGTCTGGGGTCACTCTCTCCTTCTTGCCAGAGCACTTGTTGCTGGACAATATGGCAGTGTCAGTGCAGTGTACTGTAGCTAGGGTGCACCCTCTGTTCACCCGAATCTCCCGATCTGACACATTCTGAATCTGGACCATCACTCATCATGCATAGGCGTGGGCACAAGCAGGCAAGATGCTCGGTTTGATCAATAATCCCCCTGGCAACTTTCCATCTCCTGACTTCTCCAGGGATTGTGCACTGGGCGTTGGGGGCAAATACCAAGGAGTCAGGTTCCTTTTTCCACACTATCCCCACTGGCTCATCTGGGTCCACTTCATCGGGTCTCTGTTGCCAGTCATAAGCCCGTTTTACTAAGGCTGGAATTCTTAGGGCCTGCCCAGTCAGCTGCCCTTGTTTCTCATGGCAGAGTTGTACTAGTCTCCCAAACATGTGGGCGATTGTTCCAGTTAACAGGGGAACCCCATCATGCAGTCTGGTGGGTGGACACACTAAGGCCAGTGTCTCTACTTGCTCCTCTACACCAGTGACAGTTGCAGGAAAAGACAACCAGAGGTGGGCATATCCTAGATATGGCTAAGACTTGTCGCTCAGCTCCCACACCTGTAGACCTTCCAGGGATTGTAAGGGCACATCAGATAAGTGTATGTCATACCAGTCCTGAAACACAATGGTCACTTGCGACCCACTGTCAAGCACAGCCCAAGTAGGAATACCATTCACAGCCACATATAGTCTCCATTGAAGGGCCCACTATCTTGGACCAGTCTGGAGAGACAGTAACAGGGGCCGGTACAGACGACTTAGCCACAAAGAAGTTGGAGTTGGGATTTCCTGAGCCTTTACTGCGGTCGTTTCCAGCACCCCTCGGCCATGGTTTCGCTTTCTGGTGCTCCCCTTGAAGTCTGTATACAACCTTATCGAAGTCTTTTGGGGACCGTCATTCTTTTTTCGTATGCCCCTCCTTCCCACAGTTATGACAGAGTATGCTTTCTAGAGTCTGGTGTGGCTGAGGCATCACATTGGGGGCTGAGGCAGGGGTACCACCAACAGAAAATTGTGATTCAACCTTTGTCTGGTGTGTGGTGAGCATGGGGAGATGCCTCAGTAATTACCTCACTTCCATAGTCAATTCATAAATCTTTGAGCTGCTGTCAACAGGGGATGCCTGGGAATGCACTCCAACCCCCATAGCGGACACACTCTGAAAGGGGTTTGGGCCCATTGTATCTCTGGAATGGGCTTGTAGGGAAATGGTAGCCCTCATTTCTTGGACCTCTCGTAGTATCTCGCCCCAGTGTGGTGTGTCCTTGCTAGTTTCTCAATGTCCAACTGGCACTGTATTTCGCCCCTGAGCATCGCTCACATGTGCATCCTCGGTCATCTGGGCAGCAGCAACAGCAGATACAGGAGAGGCCCCCCCAACGTGGCTGCCTCTTCTCAATCCTCCGCATTTCCTTCATCAGTCCGTCGAGGTAGGAGGCACATCCAACTGAGCGGCAAGGCATAGTTAGAGCAGCAATAATTCAGAGAATAGGTCTGACTTGAGAAGTTGGTCCAACCTATTCCGATCTAACTTAGCTGGGGCCATGCCACCTTTCTTTAGGCATTCCTGTAGCACGACTTCGAGTCGAGGCACATACATGGATAAGGGCTCCCTTGGGTATTGCTGAGTGTTTTTGACCCTACCCCACAGGTCCTCATCCGACTCGGGACTCCCATACTCATTTTCCAATGCATTCAAAAAATCTTGAGCAGTTGCTTCTTGATTACTAGCCTGTGTAGCATGGCTAGTAAGTTGGGTGGGGCCTCTGAGGCTTTCAACCACCCTTCTCCTCTTCTCTGGTTTGGGGCATTGCCATTTTAGGACTTGAGGGGCAACATAGTCTATCCAAGTCTCCCAACTGTCCTCCCCCTGGGGTGTGGGGAGGGTGCCTGAAAACATCCTCAGCCGGCGATACGAGTTGTGACTAATGGCGGGTACAGATATAGGGGCCAACATAGGCATGGGCACAGAAGACGGGGCAGTAACAGGTGCTGGAGTGGAAGGGGGTGTTGGGGAAGGAACACCCCCAGGTGGCAGGAATAATTTCTTAAAGTCCTCTATGGTTTTCCCTTCCTCCAGCAACAACTTAGCAAATTTCTCCTCAAAAATCTCAGACATGGTGGGAGCGCATCCTCCCCAGGGTCTTTACTGTCTTTTGTTATCACTGTCCAGGTGGCTAGGACCCCTTCTGAGGCAATAGTCTGTGGCACTTTAGAGCTGTCCACGAGGTCACTGCACTCTGCCAAGGCTATGAAAGTTTGGGCGATCAAATCAGCCTGTCGACCCACCACAACAGGGTTTTTTAAACATTTAACTTTGGAGAGTGCTCCCTTTACAGTGTCCTTACTGGTACCCAGGGGAATATCCAGTATAGCAGAGCATTTTGGGGGTCGATCTCCTGCCCAGTACACCACCCCACCAACTGGTGTACAGCCATTTCTACTGGGGTAGCCATTAATCTTTAACAATAATTCATAATGTTTGGCCACTAGAAGGCACAAAATCCCAGCGGTGAGCCTCCAAGATGTAACCCCTAGGTGGCACTATCCCAAGGGCTACTATCCCTGCCTGCGCGGCTAGTAGCAGGTTAAGGGGTCTGAGTTCTGAAATGGGTGCCTACACCCGGAGGTCAGGGTTGGAAGTGGTCAAACTAACCTGGGCACTGCCCTCCGGGACACTGTAACCCCACCCTTTCCCTTCTAGTGGCCTGAGCAATATATGATAATCACTTTCACAGTACCCCTTGTATACCATACCAGTACCCACACTGTTTGCACTTACCACCAGGGCTGGTTCCTCTGTCTCGACCCTGGAGACCCCCTGTAAAACAAGGTTATGCACAGCAAATAGCAACAGTACAGTACTCTTGGCACAAACTGGAACCACAGTCAGGTTAAATGCAGCAAAAATGTCAGATCTGATTTATTCATGGGACTTGAACCAGGAAGGGGCGTAATCAGGTTGATTAGCTTAAAGGCTATATTAATCAAACAGTTACGTATGCGCTTTAAGTCTCCACACAGTCACACATTCTGGGTTCCCAGGTAGAAAAATGGTGGGCTAGCCAGGAACGTTGCAGCTGGTTGGGACCCTGTGATGGAAGAAAGCCACATGCACAACACGCACTACTTGTAATCCGGAGCCGGAGGGCTCAGTTTGTGAAAGAAAAAGCAACAAGACAATCAGATGACAAGACTTTAGATTTAGCTGTTGTTGAAGGGAGCTACCCTGATGTTTACTCACAATACCCAGTACTGGACTCAGGCAGGATGAAATCGAGACAGCAGGTTGTTGAGCTGGAGAGCCCGGAGAAGCGGGTCCCACACGAATCACCGAGGCATCGTTCCTGTTCAAGTGTTGAGCATGGGGCTGATCCCCAGGCAGGTCTCCCATTGATGGCTTTCTCTGTGCAGCAGGTAGTCTGGCTGGGCCAGTGTGGCAAGGCCCAGACCCAGTGGAGATGATTTTGGATTCAGTCCATGGGGCTGGATGCGGCTTCCAGCAAGCAGAATACAGTTCAAAGCATAGTGGGGAACCAAATCATGACCCACTAACAGCACACAGCACATTTACACGTAAGGAAATTCTAATGCAGCTTCCAGCAAGCAGAATACAATTCAAACCACATTGGGGAACCAAATCATGACCCACTAGCAGCACACAGCACATTTACACGTAAGGAAATTCTAATGCAGCTTCCAGCAAGCAGAATACAATTCAAACCACTCTGGGGAACCAAATCATGACCCATTATAAGCACACAACACATTTACATGTAAGGAAATTCCACTGTACCAGGCAAAAGGCTCTCCAGTCGCAATTACAGAGTCTCTGCACAATCTGGGAGTTCAGAGGTTGCTGGAAGTCCAGACAGGCTGATCGCATTCATCAAATCTTCAGTCTTCTCCAGGTAGGAGCCTGGTCACAATTCAGTGGCTTACTTCGCTCTCCAAGTTTGGATTCAGTCCAGAAAAGGCACAAATTCCCTCTCTGGAACAGCATGCAGGCCAAAACTCAGGCCTTTACACAGTTCTCCCGCATGAATCCACTATGGATTGTTGCTCAAACTACCTCGAGCTGTTACTTCTTCACTTCACAACTTAGATCTAACTGAAACTACAAGCAGTTTGGGACTTTCCCCAAAATCCAAACGGTTCGGTTGGCTGATCTGTGTGTCAATCACAACAAGGGCTCCCCTTCCACGTTATTTTAGGCACAAAAAAAGCCCAAAGCTACAATTCCTACAAGTTTTGACCCCATCAAGCCCCTGTAGTCAGGCTCCATTTTAGAGTCCCAAATGTTCTGATTGGCCCATTTCAGCAGTCCAGGACCAAGGTGATGGAAACAAACAGAATTGTCCATGCTGCAAAGAAGGCAGGTTTGAACAAACTGCAATATTATTGCTACTCTAACAAATGATCAGCAAACAAGCATATCTTCTAACAGAGATCCTTGTTAGATTAATTATGACTGCAATCCAGGCAGCTCTTAAAGAGACAGTACACAGAGGCTATATAGGCACTCTCTGGCAATCACATTTAAACTGCAAAAATGCAGGACACCAGCCTGGCAGTGAGCATTTAGACAAGCTAAAGAAAGACTTTTCGGGAACCCCCATTTATAGGGGGTTACATTTGTTTTTGTTTGCACTGCTGCTTGTTTCATGATGTCTGTTAATTATAACTCCCTGATAACATTGTTCTTAATTTATGTAAACTGTTTGCTGTATATTTTTACTGCTGTTTAGGCTGTAATTTCTCCCAGATTATGCCTGAAAATCGGCATATGTATGTCTAGTGTATCTTACCTACTATCAAAAACAAATAAGTATTAGAAATAGAGAAAATAATGAGACTAAGGCTGCAAGTAGACCAGTTCTGCAGCAGGTGGTACCCATATCTGAGTTACATAGAGGAAACGGTGGAAACCCTAGCAGTATCTCAGGGATTCTGGATTAAGGGAGTACCCCATGATCTCTAGGAAATAACTTTGCAAAGGGATTAAAAAGGCAATAGACACACTTAAGGCAATAACCACAGAAATGTTCTTATTTGAATTTCTTTTATTCTATTTTTTAGCAAAGCTTCAGTAGCATAGGTCCATAAACAAAGTAATGAGGCCAGACTTCGACAGACAACAGGAGCCAGGTACCCTGAATAGTGTGTGGCAGGTTAGAGAAACATAGCATGACCCTAGGATTTAAAACAAAAAGAGCAAATGTTAATATGTTCCAATCCCACCTGCACCCCCAAAGAAGAAATCTGCTACCCCCCCAATGAAACCTTGCTAGCAACTCTGTGCATTACTTGAACCAATGATTCGTACAGTGTGTTAAATTCTGAATAGACTGTATTCGTGGAAGGGGGCCCTGGACTGTTCACTTGTGGTGCCTTAGGGCCTGAGGGCACTTTGGCCTTACTATGCCATCTGGTTGCTGAATATGTTTCAGTGGCTCTCCCTGTCTTATGGGCTCCACAGAGTTGAGGGCCTGGGTCATTTTACCTCTTTTGTTATTGGTGGGGGGGAGGGGGGTTCATATCCAAGATTCGGTTAGAAACTAGCACAGTGCCTCTGCCCAGAGAAAGTTTTAAGTAGGCCTAGTCTAAATATGGTACAACACCCTGGGATGCAGCACCTTCCCACCTCTCAGCTAGTTCACCCCAACCATGAGCCAACACACTGCAGTTACAACCCCCACCTACACTTATACTGTAACCAAGACTGTACTCGGACAAAGGATTCAAACAAAGCCCAGGGATTTTCTTAGAGTCAGGAATCAGCCCCTAAGGCTTAAATGAGAGAAAATGGTGGTTAACAGGGATGAGGTAGTGCATTATAGTATCCTGTGGCTGGTCTTCCATTCCTCTATTATCCCAGTCCACCTTAGCCCTTGCCACTCCTTAGTGCCCTCCAGGTCACAACCAAGTGTCCCTGGGCTAGACGCATGTGCCCCTTCAAGTACAGCCCTCAAACTGTGCCCACCTCCACACCACAAAGCACTATACAGTCATTTGCGTCAGCCCTCCTGTACTGGGGCACTATCCTCTCCCCACTGTTACCAGTACTTTAACAGAAGTTCTTTTTTTACCTTGAAGTTTATTGCCATTTTTGTGACAAACAGTACAGCATGAAACTGGATGGTCTGGACAGGAAATTCTAGACATATAGTAGGATGACAAATACATTTAACAGATTACCGTGGATATAGTCGTCTGTTAGTCCCTCAGATTCCTGAAAATGATTGCATATCTCTCTCCCTGTATTACACCAGTCTCAGACATACTTATTGGGATTACAGTTCCAAAACAGTAACACATCCCACCTTCCTGGTGTAAGCCCCCTACAAATGGGGGTTCCTGAAAAGTCTTCCTTGAGCTTGCCTTAATGCTCACTGCCAGGCTGGCGTCCTGTGTTTTAGCAGTTTAAATGAATTGCCAGAGAGTGCCTGTATAGCCTCTGTGTACTGTCTCTTTAAGAGCTGCCTAGATTGCAGTTATAATTAATTAATCTGGGAGGGGGCTAAGTGTTTCTATGCTCAAGTCCCGCCCGGGCTGCCAGAAAATTGTTCAGTTCTGCCATTGCTATTTGCACAGAGGGGGCTCTATTATAAGATGTGCTTATTTGCTGATTATCTATTAGAGTGATAATAATATTGCAGTTTGTTCTAACCTGTTTTCTTTGCAGCAAGAACTATTCTATCTTCTCCACCATCTTGGCCCGGGACTGCCAGAATGAGCCAATCAGTACATTTGGGACTCTAAAACGGAGCCTGCCTACAGGGGCTTGGTGGGGCCAAAACTTGTAGGAATTGTAGTTTGGGGCTTTTGGTGCCTAAAATAACCTAGAGGGGGAGCCCTTGTTGTGATTGACAGACAGATCAGCCAACCAAACCTTTTGGATCTTGGGGAAAGTCCCACACTGCTTGCAGTTTCAGTTAGAGCTAAGTTGGGAAGTGAAGAAGTAACAGCTCGAGATAGTTTGAGCAGCAGTCCATACTGAATTCACGCGGGAGAACTGTGGAAAGGTCTGAGTTTGGCCTGCATGCTGTTTCTGTGAGGGAACTTGTGCTTTTTTCCGGACTGGATCTGAATTTGTAGAGCGAATTAAGCCACTGGATTGTGACCAGGCTTTAACCTGAAGAAGACCGAAGATTTGCTGAATGCGATCGACCTGTCAGGACTTCCAGCTACCTTTGAACTCCCGGATTGTGCAGAGACTCTGTAATTGCGACCGGAGAGCCATTTGCCTGGTACAGTGGAAATTTCTTACATGTGAATGTGCTGTGTGCTTATAGTAGGTCATGATTTGGTTCCCCACTGTGTGTCTGAACTGTGTTTTGCTTGCTGGAGGCTGTATCCAGCTCCACGGACTGAATCCATATCCATTTCCATTTGCCTGGGCCCTGCTACACTGGCCCAGCCAGAATACCTGCTACGCAGAGAAAGTCATCGATAAGAGACTGCCCTGGGGATCAGCCCCCTGCTCAACGCCTTGAACAGGAACAACACCTCGGTGATTCGTGTGGGCCCTGCTTCTCCAGACACTCCAGCTCAACAGTCTGCAGTCTCAGTTTCGTCCTGCCTGTGTCCAGTATTGGGTATCATGAGTAAACATCAGGGTAGCTCCCTGCAACAACAGCTAAATCTAAAAGTGTTGTCTTCTGATTGACTTGTCGCCTATTCTTTCACGAACTGAGCCCACTGGCTCCAGATTACAAATAATGTGTGTTGTGCATGTTGCTTTCTTCCATCACAGGGCCCCAACCAGCTGCAACGTTCCTGGCTAGCCCACCATTTTCCTACCTGGGTACCCAGAGTGTGTGACTGTGTAGGGACTCTGAACTGCATGTATAACTATCTGATTAATATAGCTTTCAAGCAAATCAACCTGATTATGCCTCTCCCTTGTTCAAGTCCCCTGAATAAACCAGATTTAACTTTGTTTGCATTTAACCTGACTGTGGTTCCAGTTTGTGCCAAGAGTACTGTACTGTTACTAGTTGCTGTGCTTAACCTTGTTTTACAGGGGGTTCCCAGGGTTGAGCTAGAGGAACCAGTCCTGGTGGTAAGTGCAAACAGTGTGGGTAATTGCATGGTGAATAAGGGTCATTGTGAAAGTAATTATTGTATATTGTTCAGGCCACTAGAAGGGAAAGAGGGGGGTTACAGTGTTCCGGAGGGCTGTGCCCAGGTTAGCTTGACCGCTAACAATCTTGACCTCCAGGTGGAAGCACCCATTTCATTACCCAGGCCCCTTAACCTGCTACTAGCCAAGCAGGCAGGGGTAGCCCTTGGGATAGCTCAACCTAGGGGTTACACTGGAATTTGGAGTCTCCCATCCAGTACCCCTCCCTTTCTTTTCCAGTGATATCAAGGGACAATATCCTGTCTGATAGACATAATGTGCATTAACCGTATATTCCACTAAGTCTAAAATTAAAAAAGTCTGTTCTGTAGCTGTTCTGTTATTTTTACCATTTTGTAAATATCTAATATTGTATTCTCCCAGTGTGTAATTGATGGGGTCATGTTTTAGTCACAATCTGGAAAAAGCTTATTTTTTTGGCCACTGTAAACAAAATATTCAAAAGTTATTGGTGTATTTTGTTTGTATTACGGGGGGTGGGGGAGAACAGAGGAGTAGGGCAGCTATGGGTGTCAGAACACCATAGTCCTGTATCAGGGCATTTATTTCCTTCCCTTTTGATATGGACCCAAACTGCTGTCAACACAGGGCATGATCAAACACACGCATATAAGTAGCCACCTCCTGTCTGCACCCCCTGCAACATTCTGAGGTAGTACAGTCAGGGGCAAATGTGACTGTTACGTGCAGGATTCTAAATGAATTCCATTTTCAAACTGTATTGTCTTCAATTATAAAATGAGGAGACAAAATCCTGCTTTCTTATTGGTTATTACCTGTGCATGAACTCTGTTCCATGCACAGGTAATAACAGGTTCAGGAAAGCAGAACCGCATTGCAGAATAATGAAATCAGTGTGCTGGTAGAACTTTTTTTTTAAATGCCGCCATTTTATTATTCCTTGCTATTGCAGCTCACCGCCCTCTAATTTATCCCTGTTACCAATCAGAGCACAGTGTCTGCTTCTCCAGCTGTGCCGCTTCTTCCCCTCCCCGCACCTTCCATAATCTGCTGTAATCCCTATCCACCCACTCCTGCTGTGCTGCCTTTCTAGGAGGGTCATTCTTTTAAAACATAACTTTTTTTTTGTTGTTTCTCCACCTCCTGCTGCTGCCACTGTGCTTCCGGTCCCGTGCTTTTAACTAAACAACATATCTTCCCACATAAACAGTAACATTAAAATGCATTCCTAACTGACTTCTGGTCCTGTAACACATCTTCTCCCTGGTGTCTCTATGTGTACCGAGGAAAGGATAGCCAATTCTGTTAAGAAACCGAGGAAAGGATAGCCAATTCTGTTAAGAAGGGCGATAAGACCTTTTATAGGTACATTAGGGGAGCGAAGAAAGACCAAAGGAGGGATACTGAGGCTTAATAAAGGGGAGGGACTGTGGGTAGAGGGGGACAGTGAAAAAGCAGGGATACTGAACGAATATTTCTGCTCAGTATTCACAAAGGAAGAGGAGGGGGAGGTACTTAAACCAAACAAGAGAAACACTCTGAAGACGGGGGTCGATACCAGTCCATTTGCAGAAGAAAGGGTTCTGAAAGAACTAATAAAATTGAAGGTGGACAAAGCAATGGGGCCTGATGGGATTCACCCAAGAATTCTAAAAGAACTAAGGGTAGAACTAGTGACACCGCTGACTACTCTCTTTAACAAATCATGGGAGGATGGGGTGGTACCTGAGGACTGGAGGAGGGCAGATGTGATTCCTCTTCACAAAAGTGGGAGCAGGACAGAGGCAGGAAACTACAGACCAGTTAGTTTGACCTCAGTGGTAGGGAAAATGATGGAATCACTTCTGAAGGAAAGAATTGTTGAGTACCTAGAGGCCAGTGGGGCACAGGACCCAAGGCAGCATGGATTCACGATGGGAAGGTCGTGTCAGACGAATCTAATAGATTTCTTTGACTGGGTGATCAAAGTAGTAGACCAGGGAGGGGCTGTGGACATGGCCTACCTAGATTTTAGCAAGGCATTTGATACAGTCCCACACAAAAGATTAATACACAAGTTAGCCAGCCTTGGAGTGGGCCCCAAGGTGGTAGCCTGGATAAAAAATTGGCTAGACAACAGGACGCAAAGGGTAGTAGTAAATGGAGTACACAGTGAAGAAAGGAGGGTTACTAGCGGGGTACTGCAGGGTTCAGTACTGGGACCTGTCCTTTTTAATGTCTTTGTAAGTGACATTGCAGAGGAACTGGAAGGAAAAGTATGTCTCTTTGCAGACGACACAAAGATCTGCAACAGGGTTGATACACAAGATGGAGTGGAAAGGATGAGAAGGGACTTGGCAAGGTTGGAGGAATGGTCAAATATATGGCAGCTCAGATTCAATGCAAAGAAGTGCAAGGTAATGCACATGGGAAACAAAAACCCAGGGGAAGAGTACACAATGGGGGGTGAGATACTGACAACAGTAAAAATGGAAAGGGACCTGAGGGTAATTATATCAGATGACCTAAAGGTGGGCAAGCAATGTAAGAAGGCAGTAAGGAAGGCTGGGGGGATACTGGGATGCATAGGAAGAGGCATCAATAGTAGAAAACAGGAAGTTGTTATCCCTCTGTACAGATAGTTGGTGAGACCCCATCTGGAGTACTGTGTGCAGTTCTGGAAACCCCATCTCTGCAAAGACATAGACAGAGTGGAGGCTGTCCAGAGGAGGGCAACAAAACAGTGCAGGGTCTGCACCAGAAGACATATGAAGAAAGACTAAGGAGCTTAATATGTATACCTTGAGGAAAGAAGGAGAGAGGGACATGATAGAAACTTTCAAGTACCTCAAGGGAATCAACAAAGTCCAAGAGGGTAGCATCTTTCAGAAAAAGAGATGTGCAAGAACAAGGGGGCACAATTTGAAGATAGAGGGGGGACGGCTCAGAGGTAATGTGAGGAAGTATTTTTTCATGGAGAGGGTTGTGGATGCATGGAACAGTCTCCCTGAGGAGGTCGTGGAGTCAAGAACAGTGGAGAAATTCAAGAATGCATGGGACAGACATAAGGCAGTCCTAGTGCGGGTAGGAGGAAGTAAGCAGTTGGTTAACTAGGATCTGCAGCTTATCTGTTAGGTAGGAAAATGGGCAGACTAGGTGGGCCAAGCGGTCCTTATCTGCTGTCAAATTCTATGTGTTTCTGTGTTTCTGTATGTAAAGGGAGGAGCCGCGCATCTCATAGAAGTTGCCTTCATAAAAAAAAAAAAAAAGTGTTTCCCAGTCATGATCTTCCTTGTTAATGATAACCTATGGGGGGGAGTAAAGACGGGACCTCAGGTATGACTGCTCGGTGTGTGTGTGTGAGTGTGTACCCATTCTTTGCCGCTTCTGCAGTCCCTGCCGTGCTGACAACAGCCCTGCTTCCTTACAAATAAAAAAACTTGAAACTTGACAGCAACTTTTTGTAAATAAATTTCCCAGTAAGAGCTGCCTCCTAACAATCACTGGTTTGGATATGCAAATGAGTACATGAATATTAATAAGCAATTCAGTTACGTCATCTTATGCCTGTGGAAGGACTATTTTATCAGAAATTCTGATAATATTCTTTTTTTTATATAAATAATAATTTTTCTAACCAAAAAAAAATAGCCTATTTTATAAGCACAATAAGACACTTCGGGGGTGAGCATAGAACATATTTTACTGCACTTCTAGGGGCTGAAGCATGAGGCCACTATGCCCTTGGGTGTGTAGTAAAATCTGTTCCATGCACATGCATCGTGCCTTATTGCTTATGTAACCCCCCTGCAAATGGGGGTTCCCAAAAGACTTCAGGAGCTTGCTTGAATGCTCCAAGCCTGAATGGTGTTTGGCGTTTAAGCCATTTATCAGTGAGTGTTTTTAGAGCCTCTGGTACTGTCTCTTTAAGAGCTGTCTGCTTGCAGACATAATTAGTTTGTATGGGGGGACTGTGTGCTTCTCTGCTTGAGTACCACTCGAACTGCTGCAATTCACTCCATTTTGCAGTCACTAGGAGTGCAAAGGGAACCTATCTGAAAGATGTAACTGTTTGCCAGAAATCATTTAGAGTAATAATGAAATTACAGTTTGTCTAACCTGCTTTGCAGTCAGAACTGTGTCTGCCTAGTTCCCATTCTGGTTTTGAACTGCTGAACTAGACCAATCAGTGTGGGGTAAGCTAGCTCTAAAATGGTGCCTTGGACGAATCAGAACTTGGACTCATAATCTGAGCCAGCCACAAGAGGATTGTATGGGCAGTGACTCTGGGAGATGTAGTTTAGACTTCGGCGCCTTTCTGGACCAACAGGAGTAGTCTATTGTGAGTGACAGCCAATCCAGTCAAGAACTGGGAGGAACTCAAAGGAAGTGCCCGGTTTTGTCTGTTGGAGTTTCAGTTTTAGCTCTGGCAGTGAAGAAGGAAGGAGCCTTGTGCTTTTCAGTGTGCAGTTTTAGTCGAGAAGCGTGTAAGGCCCAGAGTTCCGGTCTGCAGCTTGTGTAACTGCTTGTTAGGACTGAATCTGGCCTGTGAAGAGAATCAAAGGATATCTGAAGAGTAGAAACCAGGCTCACCCTGTAGAAGACTGGAGAAATTGCTGAATTGCACTCGGTCTGTCAGGAACTGAATCTGCTGTGTGTTCTCCCGGTATTGTGCCCCAAGACTTGTAACTTTCGCATTGTGCCAATTTCAACCCTTTTCACTTTATTAATGACCTTTCTATGATTGACTGGTCCTCCATTCATAATGCATCAGATGCTCAGTCTGCCTAGATAGCTTCATCACAATTTTCCAGCGGCTCCAAGATATCCATGCTCCATGGATCACCAGCGCTTCGGCACTCAGACAAAATGGCTTACTAAAGAGCTACTAACCCGGATTAGGGCCAGAGACAAAGCCTGAGTCTTTTAAGTCCACAAAGTTGGAATCTGACTATTGCCATTACTGCTCACTGAGGAATGCCTGCAAAACTACATCCGCCTATCCAAAAGTACCTTCTGTAGGAACCTGCTAATAAACGCCCTGGTGATTCTAGGAAATTCTGGAATACCATAAAACTATCATCAGCCCTAATCAAAGTCCCACACTAACAGTATGTTACTTGATGGTATACACTGCAATAACCCATTAACCATAGCCAATACCTTTAATAACCTTTTCTCAGATTTATCTAGCTACCTGTCCACCTTCCAAAATGCTAGCACTGTGCTGCCTCTCGTGACATTAAACCACTTCCCTCAAACCCCCCTTTTAGGTTCCGGATCATTCATAAAAGAGAAGTTGAAAAGCTACTTCTCACTATCAATGACAACAATAGTCCAGGGTCTGATGGTCTTGAACCAAGGCTGCTGAAAGCAGCGGCCCCCTTTATAGCCTCCCCAGTAACCACAATTTTTAATATGTCCCTTTGCCGTGGTATAGTACCAACTATATGGAAAATTGCTAAAATCACTCCTATTCCAAAGAAAGGAGACCAAAAGGAAATAAAGAACTATCATCCCATTGCTATACTCTCTACCTTATGCAAAATTCTGGAAAAACTAGTCGCCACACAAACAATTGAATACCTTCAAAAATATAACCTCCTCTCCAGTTCCCAACATGGCTTTCAAAGGCCATAGTACCACCTCTGCCCTGCTAAAGGACCAGTGACATTAACTCAGCCATGGACCTAGGCCTCCTGACTGGTGCAGTCTTTATTGACCTAACTAAAGCTTTTGACCTGGTAAACCACTCGCTCCTTCTATCAAGACTACGGTCCTTTGGTTTCTCCCCAGATACCATAACTTGGTTTGAGAGCTATCTGACCGATAGGCAACAGACCGTGGTCTTTAACTCTGCTATTTGAATCTTGCACCTATCCACGTTGGAGTGCCACAGGGCTCTATTCTTGGTCCACATTTCCTTACAATATTTATTAATGACATCCCTTCAGTCGCACTTGAATTGTTCGCTTTTGCTCTACGCGGATGATTTAGTTATCTATCATAGTGTGAAAACTTCAATCTCCCTACATCATCCTCTTGCATCGGATTTCAAAGTATCCAAACCTGGCTTACTCATAATAAACTTGTCCTAAACTCTAGCAAATCTTACTCAATGGTGTTTGGCTCCCAGGCCAGACTCAAAACTAATCTTATCCCTTAACATCTCCTGTGCGGACAACTCTCTCTACCCTCTACCAATTCTTTCAAATATCTTGGTGTCACCCTGGACGAATCACTTGACCTTGACCTTCATATCACTACTATTTGTAAGTCAGTCAATGCTAAGCTAGGAAGTGCCTATCGTACCAGCTACGCACTTGCCCCTCAAGCCAGACTAGCAGTGGCTCAAGGTTTCCTTCTACCGGCTCTAGTATATGGCTCGCCGATCTTCCTTTCGGCATCTAAATCTGCCCTTCATAAATGGGACATCACTTACAATAACATTTGTCGCTATGCCGCAGCCTCAACACGCTTCAAGCACCACTGCCACCTTTATCGGGACCTAAAATGGCTTAGCCCATCCGCCTATCGTCTTCAGACCTTTGGATCATTAATTGACTCTGTCATCAGAACAGGTCTCCCCCTATCCCTTTCTTCTGCACTGGAAACCCAACCTTCTACTCATGAATTACGATCCACTGATAAAGCCCTTCTGCGTGTGCCAAGATGTAGAACAAAAATGGGCACTCGTGCGTTTTCCTACACTGCCCCGAAATACTGGAACTCTTTACCTCTCTCCATCCGTCAAACAAACACCCATGCTATCTTCAAGAATCTACATCGTGAACACCTTCACACTCTGCATCCCTGCACTTGTTTTAACCCACCTTGAATCCCTACTAATGCTTGCTCTCCCCCTTATCTTCATCCTATCTACCCCCCTTTTTCCTTCCTCTACTTATGATCCTTATCTGCCATGCTCTTTCATCCTCTTTCCTTCTTCTCTCTCCTCTCTACCACTTACGGCACTTACTGCACTTTAACATACTACCTTCCACGTTGTTTTGTTTGATACCAATCCTGTTTCCTCCTTCTGTTTTCATGGTATCTTATCCCTCACCAATCAGTATGTCACTGTATATACTATACACTGTTTTTACCCATTGTACTGTTTCATGTGCTGCGTCACATGTTAATTGTTATGTCTGTAAACTGTTTTCTCCCGGGTCGTGCCTGAAAATAGGCATTGTTTGCCTAGTGCACTTACCCGGTCAACAAAAGCAAATAAATAAATAAATAAATAATTGCGCTCGGGATAGAGAAGCAGCCTGCCTGGTATAGTACTTTCTGTTTACCATATAAATGTGTGAAGAGGCTTGTGTACCTCAAGTGAATCCTGCTGCCATTAAAGGACTTTTGCCTGTTGCAGTTTGCCATATAAATGTGTGAGGAGTCTCGTGGAGCTCAAGAGTAGCCCTGCTGACATTGAAGGACCCTATCTTGTTTGGAGGTCGTGAGTACTAATTCAGGGTCGCTCCCTGTTGAATTGCCACATTGAATCCAAATGGAATCACTGTACTGCTGACTGTTTAAACTAATTTTTTCTTTTCTCTGTGGGAAAGGGCCCCTACCAGCTGCCACGGTTTGGACTAGCCACTAGGGCTTGGGTACCCAGGGACAGGAACTGGTAGGGATAGGCCTGTGCACAGAGCCATAGGTAGATGAGTAAAGTGATAAGCTAATTAACCTGATTTCCCCCTGTCCTTGTTATATTCCCCCTAAATAAATCAGAGCTGCTTGTTTCAGCAAAGTTATACTGCCTGAGGTATTTGTCTATGTTAAAGTATTGTACTGTGATTGTTGCACTGTATCTTATTTTACAGGAGGTCCCAGTGCCTGAACCAGCCCTGGGGGTAAGTGTATACTGTGAAGGTAATTTTGATATATTGTGTGGGCCACTAGTGGGAAGAAAGGGGGGTTGCAGTGTCCCAGAGGGCTGTGACCAAGTAAGTTTAACTATTGCAAACCCTGACCTCTGGGTGGAGGCACCCGCCATTGGATCCAGGCCCCTCAACCTGTTAGTGGCAAATCAGGCAGGGGTAGTAGCCCCTGGGATAGCGCCATCTAGGGGTTACACTTACATATAGGATCCCATAACTTTATGTTGTCTATACCGTGTCAGGGACCAGTCGGTATCAGATATTTCAGTAGTCAATTCCACTTCCCATGTATTTCTGCCTGATTCAACAGTGACCCTGTGTCATTCAGTGAGAGTTCAATTACAAACGGAAATTAAGTGATCAGGACTATGGCCCTGCAGTGCCCTCCTAAATTAATGTTATTACTGGTGGGAGGGTGTTTATATCGACCCTTAGGCCAAGTGTGGTTCCAAAATAATGTAATTCTTGTAAGTATCTGTAATAATCGACCTTCCCAGCTGAAATTCCCAAACAAATTATTGAAAGGACAATGAGGTACCATTTTTAAAAGTATGCATACATGCATACGAACATACGAAGAAGCCAGCAGAAGAAGGCCATTTGGTCTAGCTAGTCTGCACATATTGCAAGGTCCACAGCTTGAGCTACTGACCCTGTCCCCCACTCCTCCCATCCTTTCCATCTTCCCTACCCATGATCCTTACCTTCCCCCAGTGCCTATCCCAGCCTCTCTTGAAGCTGCCCACCGTCTTTACAAGACCACCTCTTCCAGCAGCGCATTCCAAGTGTCCACCATCCTTTCTGTGAAGAAGTGCGTCCTGACCTCCCTCATAAACTTTGCCCCTCCAGCTTAATACTGTGCCCCCTCATGTTATGGTTGCCATTTAGATTAAAGAGACCCTCCTTAGCCACCTTATTTATCCCTTTCAAGTACTTGAAGGTCTCAATCATGTCCCCTCTCTCTCTCTCTCTCTCTCCCCTGTCCTCCAGGGAGTAAATGTTCTGTGTCCTCAACCTCTCCTTGAATGCCTTACTCTGCTGATCCATTATCATCTTTGTAGCCCTCATCTGGACCTTCTCATGCAGGTTAATGTCCTTTTTGAGGTGTGGGCACCACTACTGAACTCCATACTCTAGATGTGGCCTCACCAGTGAGCTGTATGTAACAGCCCTTTGACTCACCTTTGGCTATTCCGGGGCCCTCAGGGTCCTCACAGTATTCACCTCTGAGGGGTCAGCCTACATTAGGATAGGTGGATGTAGAATGGTGCAGTGCCTCCACCTGAGGAAGTGGCAGGGAATACCTGTGGGTAAATAGCAGGTTACCACCCCCCCCAGGAAAATACACTAGCAGCCCCCAAACAGTTCCACACACATTGACAATACTCCTCTTCTTTGCAGAAACACTCTTTGACAGCAATTAACATGAACAACAATATTTTATTGTAAGGGAAGGGGAAAGGGAGTTAAAACAGCAACAACAATAACAGCTGGCTCATAATTCTGCACCCAAAATCACCACCTCCCACCTATGGGTGCATCTCTCTTTCCCTTGGCAGCTGCCCAGAAAGTCTATACAGTCTTTTAGGTGGGTACCTCACCGTGTCACAGAAATCATCATGGGATCTTTTGTTGGGGCCCAAACTTTAAATTCATAAAGCTTAAATGTAACTCTGAGGCCTGGGCGCCATTTTCTGGCATAGTCCTGCCCAGGAATTACCCCCTTTAATTTCCACCTAGCTAGCTAACTAAAGACTCCCCAAAGCCGCAGCTCGAGTACTTACAGTTTAGCAGTGCAATAGGGGTTTAAGGATCTAATTTTTTTCTGTACCATGAAGGTGACAAGTAGCTGGTGCACCATTTCAGCAGCTGAGCTGCCTGAAGGACTTGAGGGATGCTGGAGTCTTCATCTGCCTGGCCTTTCCAATCTTCATTGCTGGGGTCTTTATAGGCAGTGTTCACCAGGCAGGCCTCTCGACATCTTCCCCGCTGGTCTCCATCCTCTTCAGTCAGTGAGCAGTGTGATCCCCAGACCCTTCTGTTGCACACCCAGAGGGACTCTGGTGAAGGCTTGGATGTTCTCGGTCTCTGACCCCAGGACACTCTCGTAGGTTCTCTGGAGTTTGGCAGCACAGGCTTTAAGCCTGCCCATAAGGGGGCAGAACTCAGTATACAGTCCCTTACTGGCTGCTGCAGCCATACCATTTGATCTCACACTGAGCTGTTAGCTTGCTTCCTTCCTCTCTCTGCTGCTCTCTCACCCCCCCATATCTTTCTCTCTCTCTCTCTGTCTCTCTCTCTGTCTCTGTCTCTCTCTCTCTCTCTCTCTCTCCAGGCTACTCTGTTGCTGTATGCACTCTGCAGTTGCTTCACTGGGCAGCAGGTCTAGAATTCTGGTGAGTTGCCAGAGCTGAGCTGGCTGTGAAGTCAAAGATGCAGGCCTTGTTCTGAAGAGCCCTCCAGCAGTGGTTCCTGCAGTCTGCTCACTCTGGGATCCTGTTTGAATATCTTCCTGGGTGGGCAAAACTGTCCCTTTTATCAGTTTTTCAGCAGCTCCCTCTCACTGGCTGTAGCACTTGTCCCACTGAACAAATTGATATTTGTTTGGCACACTTGACACCTTATTGGCTTTCATTTGGGCGCCAAGAAATGTCCCTCCCTTTTTTCCCAAATTACTCTTTTTCAGTCCCATGAGCCCTCTGACAAATCCTTGCCTCCTGATTGGATGTGCAGGGGTAAAAGGTGACAAGTATGGTTGTTATAGGAAACAGTTTATGCAGTCCCAAACAGAGTCCCAACTTTTCAGTCAGCTTGCAGCCAAAGCACACTGATTTATATTTCATTTCCCCCACAGTTCTGTAGCAGCACCTCTGCCCTTTAGTCTCCTTGCAGAGGTTAATATTTTAACTTAATTCTCTGCCTGTCACTGCTGCTGAAACCCTGTCCCCCCAGGCAGCAGGCAGACTCTCATTAATATTCATAAACCCCTATTCATATTTATAACAGCTCTCCCTGAGCACTCATAGGTGCTCTTAGAATAAACATTTTTCTGACTTCCCTTGTGCCTTCTTCATGTCTCTGGACCCCAATTTACAGATCTGCAGGGTTGGGAGCACTGGAGAGGCTTTTGGATTGCTGCAACAGCAGTGAGAAAATGTGTGCACTCTAACATGAATGCGTGACCTGCTATTCACACACTTGTGCTGCAGCAGCATGGTGGGTCGCGGCTCTTGCTCCTCCAGCCCCATTCTAACAGAGAACATGCTGGGGCCGGATGGAGAGTCCTGGAACGCCAGGGTACTCGGGCCAGATGGTGGTGAGAACACAGGGTAAATGGAAGCCATACCAACCACAAGGTAAGCTCAACATAGTTTGGGAGCTTACATGTACAAGGGCAGTATAAACTCTCTCCTGCTACTGATCCCCCTAGCTGTGCATCCCAGTATCTTGTTTGCCCTTGCTGTTGCTTTCTTGCACTGTGTGGAGTGCTTCAGGTCACTAGTGATCATCACTCCCAAGTCCTTCTCCTCCTCTGATGTGGCTACCTGGACTCCACCCACATGAGAAAGTACTTTTATACAGAGAGGGTGGTGGATGTGACAGGGTTTAATAAGACCCTGCCCCATTTGTTATGTAGAAGGAGTTTAAATGCAAAGGTTTCTTTTGTCCTTTTCTTTTCTGTCTCTTCTCTGTCTGGTTGTGCAACAAATTTTCATGTGAGACCTAGGAATTGATCATTCCCAATGGTTTTGCAATTCTCTGCCTCTTGCTATCTCTCTGCCTTCCCTTGCTATTTCTGTCTTTTCTTCCCCCTTGCAGATCTGCAGGTATAAAAATGTATGTAAAACTTTATGTGCAAGTGTCACTGATATTGGGGTCCTTTGTTGAAAATGTATATAATTATACTGTTGGAAAGATTGCAAAAAAGCTATTTGGAACTCAAAGAGTTAACCTGAGGTGCAGTTTTTAAGCCCTTTACAGAGTTGTCAACAAGAGGTCAGTTCTGGTCACTATGTACTGTTTTGCTGCACCTGCAAGAAACAAAACTTACAAGAACATTCTGTGAGAAGCAGGCACTCTTAACAAGTTCCCAGACAAAGACTTATAAAAACAGCAGCAATGCTTTTGCTGCGGAGATGAGGAGAGTGAGAGACTGAGAGACTAAAACCTGGAATTAAGAGATACCCTCAGAAGGAGGACTTAGTTTTCTCTGTTTATACTGCCTTTGTAAATAGTTATACCGAATAGTTTTAATTTTTTATTTTGCTGTAATTGAGAAAAATAAAACACTATTTGCGAATTTTGAAACTGCTCCTGGTTTTCCGATGCTTCCTAAACAGTGCCTCGATGATAGATGGTATCAGCCTAAGTGGGATTTACGCCGTGCATACTCTAAGCCAAGAGTTTTGTGTATGGGTACTAGACCTAGTACCTGGGAAGAATAGAAGAAAGGTATGGATTCTGCAGCAGCAAGTTCAGACATCATTACCAGAAGAATGGTAGCCAAACTAGAAGCAGCAACAAAAGTCCAAACTGAGACTGTACAGCCAGCATCAGTCATGTTTAAAAGAAGAACAGCAGGCAGTGACAGAACCTGAAAGCCTGATTGCCTTTTTCAAATGGTGGGCTATACAACAAGAAGAAACAGAAAAACAGAGAAAAGAAAAGAAAAGAAAAGATGCAATGACAGGGGCAACGGAGAAAAGAAGAGGAGCAGCGGAGAAAAGAAGAGATGCAGTGACAGGAGCAGCAGAGAAAAGAAGAGATGCAGTGACTGGAGCAGCGACGGCTGGATTCCTTGCAAGCTATCAAAGCTGGAGGTTCTGGCACTGGTCCAGGAGAGCAACAAAACACCAACAACTTAAAACACCTTAAACTTACAAAGTTGAGTCCCTCGGATGATATTAAAGCATACTTGACAACTTTTGAAAGGGTTGCTACAGCTTGCCAGTGGCCAAAGCAGCAATGGGCAATCAGACTGGTATCTTACCTGACAGGGCAAGTCCAACTTGCCTACAGCAGTATGGACACTGCACAGTCAGAAAACTATGACCTGGTGAAAAGAGAGGTCCTTAAAAGATATGACATCTCAGGAGAGACCTATAGGCAGAGAGTTCGGTCTCTGAAGTACAACTCAGTCAACAATCCTCAACAAGCCTTCACCCAGCTCAGAGAACTCCTTATGAAATAGCTCCAACCAGAGGGCAAAACACTCCCACAGATCATCTAAACAATTGTAATGGAGCAGTTCATCAACATCATACCCACAGACATACAGCTTTGGATGAAAGAACACCAACCAGAAAGTGGGGAAAAGACTGTTTCTTTGGCTAAAGACTACCAAATGGCCAGACAGATGCTACAGCAGTGAGGTAACAGCCAAGCACTGGCAAGACACTCTTTTTTCCCATTTAAACTCCAAGTCTGATAAGAACTCTGGTGGGGGTAACAAATTGGCACCCAAAGACTTTATTTGCTATAACTGTAATACGCCAGGTCATAGTGCAAGAAATTGCAGTAGCAAGGAGAGTAACACTGGAGCAGATTTGTACTTAGCAAATTGGGGAAAGTACTTAACAGATGTGAGGGTGGGAGATGAGACTGTGAAGGGACTTATAGATTTGGGAAGCAGACAGACTCTAGTGCATATTGAAGTGCTGGGAAAACAATGTCCAAAAGGACCAGATACTGGTGTCATCTGCATCTAAGGGGACACTCGATACTATAGAAACATAGAAGTTGACGGCAGATAAGGACCGCAAGGCCCATCCAGTCTGCCCATTTCTTTTTCTACCTTATAAATGTGCCATCAGCCTTTGCTTTGTCAATGGCCTATCTATTCATACTCATCTGTATTGCTCCCTTATGCCTATCCCATGCCTATTTGAAGCCCTGCACTGTATTCATATCCACCACTTTCTGAGGTAGGCCTATCATACCAGCCAAGTGACTCTGACTATTAAGGGTGTGTCACACCAAATAAAAGTGGGGTAGTACATAAGTTACCAGTACCTGTGATTATAGGAAATTACTTTCCAGGATTGACTAAGTTAATCAAAGAGGGAGTAAATCCTGATGTTTCTACAGCTGTGGTGATGAGCTCAGGCAAAGAAAAGTTCAGATGGTGGGGACTCTTTTCCTTTCGCTGATTTTAATTTGGACTTGTTGGAGGACAGCTCCAAGATCCAAGATTTTGGTCTTAGTTGGGATGCTTTATCTGCCCATATCCAACTGTAATCACACTGTGCAATGGTCACTTCCACTCAGGGACTCACTGACTGTTATTTCCTGTACATGCTCCCCATTCATGAGTAGCAGATCAAGAACTGCCTCCACTCTTGTTGGTTCTGTGATGCCCTGAGTCAGAAACCCATTTTGTAGTCCTTCCAAGATCACCTGACTCCTAGCACATGTTGTGTTCCAGTCCACCTTGGGCAGGTTGAAGGCCCCCACAATTACCACCTCTCCTTTCCCTGCAGATTCCAATATTTGTGAGCTCAATTCCCTGTCCCTCTCCTCATCCTGGATGGGTGGTCTGTAAACCACCCCCAAACTCACCTTTCTTCCTCTATTGGACAGTAACTGAACCCATAATGCCTCCACCTTGCCTTACCCAGACTCTTCCTTCATGCAGGTTTTCCCTCCCTGATGTAAACTGACACCCCTCCCCTTCCCAACTACCCTGTTCCCTCCTGTATACTTTATATCCAGGGATCACAAATTCCCAGTCATGGTGTGGTGTTGCCCAAGTCTCGGTTACTGCCTCTATGTCCACTCTCCTGTCTACTAATAGCACCTGCAGGTCTTCCATCTTGTTTCCAAGACTCCACGCATTCAGAGACATCATCCTCCACCTAGAATCTGACCTTCCTTCCTTTCCCTCTCTTCTTCTCTTCACATTTCTCCCCTCTGTGTGCACCCCCACCTACCCTTGTTATATGTTCCTCACCCTTCCACCATTTTTTGTTTTCTCACTCCTTCCACCTCCTCCTTCCAGACCTCTTCCATCACTGTGGGAGGCAGGGGACATTGAACTCCTCTCTTGGAGTCTTTGGGCCTGCAGTTCTGCTGCCCCCCATCAGTAGTTTAAATTAAGTGTAGTGGTTATGTATTCCCCCAGTTTGCCCCTAAGTACCCTTGAACCCTCCCTACTGAAGTGTAGCCTGTCTGATGAAAAGAGTGCTTTGTTTGACCAGGTCTCCTCCCAATCCCTAATATAGATAAAACTCTCCTCCATGCAACATTTCCTCAGCCAGTCATTAAAATCCTCTATTCTTCTTTTCCTGCTTGTGCTGCCCCTTGGTACTGGCACCACCTCTGAGAAGGTCAGAGAACTTGCTTCCTCCCTGCAGAACCTCCCTAACTCCTTGAGCTTACTTTGTACTACCTGAACCTCCTCCCCAGCTAGGTCATTGGTTCCCACATGTATAACTAAATTAGGTTTTCTTCCAACCTCCCTTACTATTTCCCTCATTCTTGGGCTCACTGTCATCCCTTGCATACAAAATACCCTCCTGCTCGTATTTAGGTCCCCTATCCTTCCTCGGTGAAAACCCCTAATTATGGAGTCCCCTATGATTGCCACTTTTTCATCCCCTGCACGCGTTCCCCG
Organism: Neoceratodus forsteri; assembly: GCA_016271365.2. Lineage (NCBI taxonomy): Eukaryota > Metazoa > Chordata > Ceratodontiformes > Ceratodontidae > Neoceratodus > Neoceratodus forsteri. The sequence continues at coordinate 352,237,893 of CM057456.1, forward strand.
TCTTTCCTTTCTTACCTTCAGTACTAGCTGCTGCCCCATGTAACTGCTCCCCCTGCACCCTGGTGAACTTATCTCCACATCTACTATTTATCCCCCTTGTTTTTCCATCTACCACTCTGTCCTTCCCCTTCTGACTATCTTTGTATTCTTCCACTATTCCCTCTCCTCTTCATTTCCTTTTCTTTTCCTCTCCCCATTCTCCACTCCGTTTTGTTTCCCTCCTCTCCTTGCCCACCCTAATTAGTTCTCTCTCCCCTCCTCTGTACTCATACTCTCACCCTGGCTCAACCCCACCTCCTACCTCACCTCCTGCTGCCTGCACCCTCCTTCCAGACAGTGGTGCAAATCTATTTGATAAAGGCACACCTTCAGAAGTTCCGACCCCTGATGCTACACTCACATTCCCACCCCTTTCCCTTACCACTTGCCATTCCTCCACCCTGGGCTCCCTGGTCCTCTGAGGAAGAGATACTCCTATATATTAGGTGGTGCTCCCCACTCCCTTCCTCTGCCTGATGCCCTCGCCCCCCTGGGCACCACCCATTTACCTTTCCCTCCACTGCTCTGCTCTGCTCTGACTTCCCATACCATCCTACCCAGCTCCGTCTGAGCAGCCTTATTTCAGCCCTTAGCTGCTCCAGGCTCTTATACACTAGACAGCCACCTTTACTCCACATCATTCCCAGAAAGACTGCTGCCCCACAGCTATTGCAGTTATCCCCCTACATCCTCCCAGCCCAGCTTCTCCTAGCCTCCAGTTATACATAAATATAACATTAAAAAAATATAGAGGATAGTGTATGAGCAACCATACACAACAAGGCTGTTTTTCAATTGAGAGATTTCTGTGGTAACAGGAGACCCCGAGAGTGCATTTCAAGAGGTCTTGTTATCATGGAAACCTCTAGATTAAAAAAAATGCCTTTTGTGTATGATTGCTCATACACTCTTTTATAGTGTATGGGCAACCATAAATTGAAGCCTGTGTCCTTACTTTTTCGGGAGGGGGTGGTTGGAACTACTCTCTTCCAGGACCAGTCTTACTACTGCTGCAGCCATTTCAAGAACAGCAGAGGTTGGGGGGGGGCACTGTGGAGCCCAAGCAGCGAGCAGCAGCTTTTGAAAGCTCTCTACAGCTATTATTAAAATCTGCCTTAATCCTCCTTTTCTAAGCTCAGGAACTGAATTCTGCTCACATTAGTGGAAAGAGCAAATTTGAGTTAGCCAAAATGGGTAACCCTAAGAGAGACAAAACAGCTGGAGGATTTTGAAAAGTAAGGGACCTGGCAGGGCCTTGAGATCAGAAGTCATACAGGCTGAGGAGGCATCCGGCTCCGGGGAAACTATCACTACTTTGGGACACAAACTACAAACATTAATCACCTCAATGTCCTCCCTTAATCAGAAGGTGGATGATTTTAATGATCGTGTCCTGGTTCCAGAGACTGCAGTTGAGGGACTGAAAGGAGACATGCAAGAGGTGCATAAGCAGGCCGATGCCTATACTGCAGCTACCGCCCTCATGGCAAAAGAAAACCAACATCTGCGGGTGAGATTAGAAGTTCTTGAAAATCAAACCAGGTCTGCCAACATCCATATAGCGGGACAACCTGAAGGATGTGAGGGTGATCACCTGATTATGTTTATCCAGTACTGGCTTGCAGATAAATTGTTGCCAGAGGGTGCAGATGGAGCATGAGGAATTCAAAAAGTCTACCGGGTTACTCACTGCAGACATTCACAAAATTCTGATGAGCCCTGGACTCTAATGCTGGTTACCTCGGGAGTCGGGGCTCAAGACAAGATCCTCCATTGTGCCCGTGGGGCTGCACCATTGACCCAGGATGAATGTCAGGTCCACACCTTCCCTGACATTAGCTACACCAAGAGACAATGCTGGAAGAAGTTTGATGGAGTACAGAGGGTTCTGCGTGAGCTGGGAGTGCCGCATACAGTGATTTTCCCATCCCAGCTTCAGATCGCCCATCAAAGTAAAATGTATGAGCAGGATTCACAAAGAAAATGTGCTCAGTGCATCTCGGCTGTCCCGGCGCAGGGGAGATGCACTGAGTACAAAATGGGAGATTCACAGAGGAGGCACAGGGAGATGCTCCCAGCGCATCCCCTCTGTGAATAGCGTAGGCGTGCCCCACCCAGGATGTGCCAGGGCATCCCAGGCTGTGCTGGGCATCCCCCATGTCAGGCTGTGAACCCTTCGGGGCAGGGCATCTCAGGATGCCCTGTGCCCAAAAACACTATTCACAGCCAGGGGCATGCAAATGAGGCCATTAGGCATACATGGCACAATGGGGCCATTAGCATGCCATTATGGCCCCATTTGCATTGCGCCTGCAGGAATGCCCTGGCAGAATGTGCTGAACAGTAGACCCCCGTCGCACAAGCATGCCCTTCTCCCCGCCCCAAACCCCCATAGAATGCCGCTCCTTGCAGCGGTATTACAGAAACAGACAACCCCCCAAGCTCCTCTACATCGCCGCTCTCATGGCGGGACACAGACACTGACAATCTCTCATGCCTCTTACATGCCGCCTCAGGAGCACAGAAATCGACAACCCACTCTAAGCTCCCCAGTAATACCGCCGCCATGGTAGTGGAAGAAATGATGTACCCTTCTCTCAGCCTCAGCACTGTTGAAGCCACTCTCGTGACGGCCGTCATTACAGAATGAACCTCACCAGACACTCAACCATTTCTTCCCCCACCCCAGCAGGGCTCACTGTCGGCGGGCAGCTCAGTCCACTTTCAGAACCGCCACGGCACCACTGATAGAGTTGTCTGACAATGACAGCTACTTTACAACCCGAGGGATGTACGGTAGCTGTCATTGTCAGACAGCTCTGTCGACGGCAGCCGTGGCGGTGTGCGGTGGGCTGAGCTGCCCACCAACAGTGGGACCCTGCTGGTGGGGAGTGGGGTGAGTTGGGGTGACTGGGGGTTCATTCTGTAATGGACAGCCATCATGAGAGCGGCTTCAACAGGAGCTTGGGCTGGAGGGGGTACATCATTTCTTCCACCATCACAGCAGGTGGCATTACCAGGGGTTGGGGGGTTGTTGCCTTGTGCCACCGCAAGGAGCGGCATGTACTGGGGGCTTGGGGTTGTCAGTGTTCAGGATAGATGCCAGGAGCGGCATGTATGGGGGTTGGGGGGCTGTCTGTTCCGTGGATACCAATCGCATGCAGCATGTACTGGGGGCTTGGGGGGACACTGGACTGCCAGGGTGTGCAGGCTGCTGTGCTGCTGCCTGCAGTATGGCAGCCTGCCTGTGGGTGGCTACCCACTTAAGTCTGGTTTTACTAGACTTATCTTTCTGTGGTGCATTCCCGGACTTGCCCTGGGGGTGTGCCACAGAATAGGGCTGTGAATGGGGATGCGCCAAGTATGCATGGGCACGCACCCTTTACAGCCCCTCCAGATGCACTGCATATAATTACTGGTGGTATGTGGTGCATCGTCCCTGCCAGAATTGCCTTTGGGGCACATGTTGGGGATGCCCTATGTATCTCGGATGTGCTGGGCGCATCCCTTTTGTGAATCCTGCCGTATATCTTCTCAGATCCTCTTGAAGCTAGCAGGTGGGTTGATCACTGGGTGGTTGAGTCCCATACTTGAATGGAGGATTCTGATAGTGAGGATGTTTTGGGTGCACCCTGAAGCACTAGTCAGGACTTTGGACTTATTCTATCACATAGCTTAGAAAACTAAGCTAACCGGGACATTCACATGATGCCCTCGAGGGAGTAAACAGCTCGCTGTTGCAGCTCTGTGATCAGAGACAAGAAATTCCACATTTTCCACCAAGACAAATTGATTTAAAGTTGCTCCAAAGCCAGGTTATATCTTGGGAAGCAAAGAGGTCAACTGTTATGGAATCGCAGAATGAGTTGATTCACAGTGATACCGATGAGGAAAGTGAAAATGATGCGGGGGGTCTTGAAGCGAAAAGGCCTCGGAGAAGAGAGTCACCGGCAGAAAACTTAGATTCCCCTGCTCTGGGCCAACTGCAAGAGGACATTTCTGCAATTAAATCTGCAGTATTTTCTCTTATTGTGGACTTCAGAGAGTGGAATGCACCCCTATCTGGATTGATTACCAGGGTCTCAGATGCCGAAACTGGCATCTCGTCTATAGAGGACAGGCTGGATAAAATGGAGAAAGAGAATACAGCTCTAAAAAAATGGTTAAAAAAATGGAAGATAAGGTCAATGACCTAGAAGGCAGTTCCAGACGCAACAATTTGGTGTTGCTAGGGCTTCTGGAAGGGGAAGAAGGAATGAATACAGTAAGCTTCATTCAAAAATTGTGTACTCGCATTGCAGTCCCATCCCCCAATGGCCCCATATATGTGGTAGAACGAGCGCACAGGTCAATTAGGCCGAAACCTATGCCAGATCAACTCCCTCATCTGATTATATTCAAGGTCCTTAACTATTTAGACAGGGACCATATTTTGAAAGCAGTTAGAAATTCTGATCAGATAATCTGGGAAGGTAAACGTCTGCGCTTAGTTCCTGATCTCACTTAAAAGGTGCGCTAAGAGAGAGCTGCGTATAGAGCAATCCAGACCAAGTTGTGGGCAGCAAAAATCAAGCATAGAATGTTTTTCCTGCTCATTTGGAGGTCTCTCTTCCTAACGGTAACCAGAGATATGAATCTGCATCACAGACAACGGTGGACCTTAAAGATTGCCAGATTTGTTCGGTAAAGAGGGGTGAACTCTATTCAGTGACCTAACAGGAATTGAAATATATTGTAAGTTTACAGAGAGCCGGTAGGTTTTTAGAGACTACAAGGTGATGCCTTGTTGGATTCGTTGCTATGGTTGGATTTTGTTTTAAGCGGGGACTGGGAAGGTCGTCAGATTTCTTGGAGCTGAAAGTGGAAAAGTACGTCAACATAAAGCTTTTGTTTGAAACCTGAAAACTGTTTCTCGGCATAGCTGCTGGGTCTCCGTGTGGAAATGCTTGGTATCAGAATACGTCATGTAGTGACAGCACCACCTATTGCTGTTTTTCAGTTAAGATTCACCACAGGAAAGCCTCTGAAAGCCCTGGGACATTTAGTTTTATTCATCTGTTTTAGTAGGGCGTTTTTCAGTGGTGCTTTTTCAATGGAGCTGTTGCTAAGTAAATCATAATGCATGTGAATGTTTCATTTATACTCCAATGTTTGAAAGGGCAAGTTTGCAAGTCCCTTATATTATATTTTAAAACAATAAATATTCTTTGAAGTAGAGCTATAAGGGTGAAAATAGTAGGACAGGTTGGTTAGAAAAATCGTTATGGAATTCTGATAAGGGGATCTAAAATCTTTATAAATGAATGGGGGGGAAGTGTTAATAACATTCAAATAAAGTCACGTTTGGTTTCAATTAGGTTGGAGGCTCCTCCTAATCTTCTTGTTATTACTGGGACGATGAGTTTGGGTTTATTATCCCATCAAGAGGTGGAAACTTACGTTTTATTTATGGGCAGGCTGCATAATGCGGAGGATGCTGCACCAAGAGGGTATAATGGCCAAAACGTTTTGGAGTAGGCACTTGGCCTGGGAAGAGGGGGGATTGGGACAAGAGAAAGGGGAGAGAAGTCCTATACTGGGCATAGATAGACGGGAAGGGGGAGGGAGGGATAGATCTCTGTAATTAAAAGGAAGCAAAGTGAACGAATTTGGATAGGTAGGACACTTAAAAGGAAGGCAAAAGATACAGAAATTTTATGGGAAGTTAGAACATAATATCATGGAATATTAAAGGAGGCAAGGACAATTTTAAAAAATATAATGTCCTAAGACATATTAACAGATATCACCCGCATATAGTTATGTTGCAAAAGACCCATATTTCTACCAATCAGCTGTCAACTCTAAGGAAACTATGGGTAGGCCAGGTCTTTGGAACAGTTATAAGTCCTAGATGAGATGGGGTAGCTATTCTTACTAATAAAAATGTACCTTTCCAGGAAACAAAATCTTGGCATGATTCGGAGGGGAGATTCATTTTGGTCCAAGGGATATTAGCTGGGGTGGAGGTTATGCTGGGATCTGTATACGGGCCAAATGTGGACTCTCCTCCCTTTTTCCTTCCCCTAGCCACCATTACTGCATCTTCACCTAATGTTCTTTGCCTCCTGGGAGGAGACTGGAATTTAGTCCACTCAAATGGTTTGGATAGATCCTATAGTAAAAGAGCTGCATTATCACCTGCTCAGAGGGCATTGAGAGAATTTATGAGGGACTCCGGCCTAATCAATCCATGGAGACTTTATAATCCCCACATGATAGACTATACTTACTACTCCCCACCTCACAAGGTCTATTCACGTATAGACTACTTTCTCCTTAGTAATGCTGTTTTGCAGGGAATAGAAGATGAGAGAATTCATCCCAGAGTCTTGACAGACCATTCTCCAATTTGGCTTAAATTGAGATTCCAGAATTACCATAATACCCTGAAGTCATGGTCCATAAATAATCAGCTTTTAGCTGAGGAAGAAGTAGCGGAACATATGAGATCATTTATTAAAGACTCATGGAATTGTAACTGGGAATCAGTAAGGACTAAGGATATTCTCTGGGGGGCTATGACATCTGTGTGTCGAGGAGAACTTATCAGACTAGCTACTACAAGAAAACACAAGCATTCTAAGCAAGTAGATGAATGGTTATCTAGAATAAGGTTTATAGAAACATATTTACACCAAACAAGGGATGACCTTATGTGGGAAGAACTGCATTCTTTAGGAACTAAATATGTAGCCTATTCTTTAAATATCACATTAAAATCAGCAGCAAAATGGAAAGCTACATATATAGGGCAAGGAGAAAAATCAGGGAAAGTACTTGCTCAAAGGATAAAAAACAGAAGGAAGCTAACTGGATATCCAATTTACAAGATAGTGTTACAGGGAAACTAATTTCTGACCCGGTGAGTATAGTGAATGATTTTAGGAAATATTATTCAGACCTATACACAGCCCCTCTTTCAGACCCTGAGTACCATAAGCATTTAGAGAACTTTCTTCATAATGTAGAATTCCCCCAGCTCACACCGTCACAACAGTTAAAAATTAAAGAAGTCACCTTACAAGAAATTAAAGAAGCTATAGATAGATTACCATTAGACAAAGCACCTGGGCCTGATGGTTACTCTTCTTTATTTTATAAAACTTTTAAGGAAGAGCTTAGTCCCTACTTGGGAACTCTGTTTAATTATCTATACTTTTTTCCTATCAGGGAGTTCACATTACTGGAGGCTAAAATCGTGGTATTACCCAAACCAGGAAAAGATTTGTCCAGGGTCGAAAACTATAGACCGATATAATTATTGAACGTGGATATAAAGTTATTGGCATGCATATTAGCATTCTGTCTTAAGAAAGTCTGGTCAAACCTTATAGGATTAGATCAGGTAGGGTTTGTTTCAGGTAGGCAGTCAAGCGATCATTTTAGAAAGATATGGCATTTACTTTCTGTGTCGGGGGATACCAACAGTGACGAGGTGTTGGTGTCCCCCGACACGGAAAAAGCATTTGATAGGGTTAGCTGGGAGTACTTATTTGATGTACTACCTAGGTATGGGTTACCTTTAGAGTATATTCAATGGATCAAGATATCATATACATTCCCCTCAGCAAGAATTTCATGCAATGGGGTCATCTCTAGTAATTTCAGACTCACAAGAGGCACTAGGCAAGGATGCCTCTTGTCTCCTATGCTGTTTAGTTTATATATTGAACCCCTGGCTAGAAAAATTAATGGAATGAAGGAGATAAGGGGCATAACTATAGGGGAAGAAGATTATAAAATGTCCACGTTTGTGGATGACATTCTCCTACATCTCTCTTGTTGGCAAATTTCTCTTAATGAGGTACTGAAAATAATAGAGAAATTTAGTGTTTTGTCAGGGTATAAGCTGAACTATAATAAAACAATGGTTCTCCTGTTGAATTCTACTTGCTCCAGAAAAGAGGTGGAGGAATTAGGTTTGAGATGGACATCAAAAATAATTACATTTCTAGGAATTGAAATTGCCTTAGATATTAATACATTAAAAGCACTAAACATTGACCCAGTTGTTACACAAATGCAACAAGATTTAAAGAGGTGGCAAAGTTTACCTCTATCCCTATGGGGGAGAGTAAACATAATCAAGATGGTGATTTTTCCCAGACTGATGTATCCTCTCTCCATGCTAAACATCCCTCTCTCTAGAGCATGGTTTAAAAAGGTAGGATCTATTTGGACAGCCTTCTTGTGGAAAGATAAAAGGCCCAGATTCTTGATACGTAAATTGACAGTGGAAAAAAGAAGGGGAGGGCTAGGTATTCCGCATTTATTTATATATTATTTAGCCTTTCAGAGTTGTAAATATCTCCAGTGGCTGACACCTCAAAATAGCTCAGAGTCACAGTTAGCGTGGCTTAAAATAGAAAGAGTTAGTGCTCTTGAGCATCTTCTATCGACAAGGGCATTACTTTTTATCCCTCAGAAAAAACTACCCAAATCCTGGGTACAATAACCCCATACCATGGTCAGTGAGTACGCACACACAGTTGTGCTCATTGTTTAAACTTGACAACAGACGAGACTTGGGTCAACCGGTATGTTACAATTTGAACTTACAAATCGGGAACAAGCCTATTTCTCCCTCCTTTTGGAGTGACTTAAAAGAAGCATCTTTGTTAGACTTAATCTCAGAAAATAAAATGGATCCTCCTAAACAAATCCAGCAAAATTTGGGCTTAAACTCGCTGCCTGTTTTTAAATATTTACAACTTAAAAAGTGTATCCAGTCTAGTCTAGGATCCCCACCTTGGTCTTCCCAGACAGCGGAGTTTTTAGGGTCAGTGTCTCAATTAGCTATTCAGTCTAGATCTATCTCTCAAATCTACAAATTTCTATTGGACAAATTTTGACAAAATTATTCCTTGACTGCATTTTATTGGAAATATGCAGCAGAAATTCCATATGAATCGTATATATGGAAACAGATCTGGAGGAGTAATTCTAGATTCTTAAAACAGGATAGATTGAGACTCATATGATTTAATACACTGAATAATTTATATTACACACCAACAAAACTTAAATTAATGGGTAAAAGTCAAAATGGAGTTTTCCAAGATGTTTACAAGAGCTGGGTACTCTAAACATATGGTATGGTCTTGCCCCATAATTCACAAGTTTTGGCAACAGATAATAAAATGTGTGGATCCATTGTTTAAACGATTATGTCAGTTTAATATAGAAACATGTGTATTGGGTAACCTTTCAGCCATACTATCTCAAACATATAAATATTACTTTGCTCTTATTTCTACAGTTACATTACTTCTCATTATGAGATATTGGACAAAAGATACAGCACCACCCTTTAGAGAGTGGGTTCAATAAATTCATACAGCTTTTTATGCAGAACGTTTGATAGCTGCACAATTTCACAATACATCTAAATTTAATAAGAGATGGGAGCAATTCACAGAATTTATGGCTGAGAGGTTAAAAATAAAGAACTATTAACTGTTATAAGTTCAACTTTCCAGGAAAGAGGAAAGATTGTGTGGATTAATGCTGTTATTCTCTAGTGTGCTTTAAGTGTCCCTATAGAAAACTATGTAGCAGAATGGAAATGTAGTACTATAATAAAGGGAGGGTGACAGGGGAAGGTGACAGGGGAGGAGGGAATTGCAGTTTGTGTCACATCATATGAAATGATGGGAGAGAGGGTTGGGAGATTACATATAAGGGACAGGGGGGGATCTGGGGAAGTCACAATGTAGATGGACAGATGATATATTGTATGTATTGTATTGTACTGTTTGTTCTTTTTCTTTGAAAACCCCAATAAAGCATATTATATGAAGAAAAAAAAAAGAAAACTAAGCTAACCAGTATTGTTTTGCTGCATTTTGAACTTCTAATGTTTGGTTCTGCTTTGCTAAGAGCTTATATAAATTTGAGTACAATGTTCACCTTAAGTTGGAAGACATTTCTCTTTGAATAACATAACATTTATTACTTTCCTTGTGGGCAGTCTTCTTGGGCCATAAGTAAATGCCCTTTTGTTTTTATTTCTCAGGAGCTGGGGATATAGGAGGAAGAAGGGGACAGATTGGTTTTAGATTTATAGATTTGGAAATTATCCTGCTGCATGACTATTATTATGAGATGTTCTTTTCATTAAGATTTAATGCATGGCAACAATAGTCCCATTTGGGACGCTGTTATTTTACTGGACTGGAATTGCTGGACAATCCTACTACAACAGATACAGCCACGTAGCTCATGGACTCTTTAACGCAGCACAATATGGACTTAATCTTGGAGAAAAGTTCATTTAGATTCCCCTAATGATGTATCACTATGTAGCAAATGCATGCGTTTTCCTTTGATTAAAGGAGTTGTTTTCCAATAGTTCCTCTACCTGATGGTCTGTTTGCTGTATGCTTTTTTTCAGATGTCATGTCTATGATAAATGGATACAAATAAAGTACAAAAAAAAAAGAAGAGCAGAGGTTACCGGAACGCACCTGCGTGAAGACGTTCAAAGTTGTTGTGCTGCAGTAGCTGCATATCTAGTGCAGCACAACAAGCATAATGACGCAGCTACTGCAGCACAGCAACATTGTTCTAGGTATGGCTTTCTACCTAGAACAACGTTCTGCCATACACTATATACATTTCTATCTCACTTTTACCATCCAAGTGTAACAGTGAATCAAAATATTCAAGAAACTCAGTGGGCTGTCATTTCAGATGTTCCATTGGAACTAGAACACTGTGCCAGGAAAGCTGGTTCTTAGCAACAAAGTGATTCTAGCTCAAAAAATATTTTCAATATATTCTTTTTTTTAAAACAAGAAATAATCAGCCCAGAAAGCCCCTCAAACAGTGACAAACATACACCTCATCTGTCCCTGATTATGAGGGACATCCCTCATTTTACTGTTCAAAATTGCTCTGCCCCTTGTCTGTCCCTCATGGAAAAGGTCCTGTTCACACAGAGACTGTGCTGTAAAATAAGGCTTTAGAGCAGAAATTCACAATATCCTAAGATGGTAAATCAAAAATAAACTTTGCACAAGTAAACAGAATGGTTACCACAGATGTTCCGAGGCTGCATTTCCATGCTTGAGAATGTTTCCCTCATTATGGCAGTCCGTGTCCCTCTTTGTCCCTCATTTTAAGTGTCTGTGTCCCTCATTTCAGTGACAAAAGCTTGAGAGGTATGGTGACAAACAAAGTCACAGTACCACATAATCAAGATACCACCACAGAGCAACAAGCCAGCTGATCCTGGTGACAAGGACAACCCCACAAAAGGTACAAACTGCCTAACTACAGAATATAGACAAAACGAAAGCTACACAAGATGTGATTCACCATAGAACAAACACGCTGACTATTCTCTGTGGTAAGGTAGGCCTATACCACTTTATTTAATGTTCCTATTTCCTGGGTTGTGAGGCACTCTAGAGTTAAGACACTGTCCCTTTAAAAGGCCAAGAAAAGTTAAACAAATTAAAAAGGACTACTGTTAAACCAGTTTGGGCCTGGCATTCATCTAAATAAGGACCAGACAGGTTTATGTATCCCAAGGGTTATATCCTGTATATCAAAATGGATACTTTGACATTCCACAGGCAAAAGGCCCCCAGTAGGAAGTCAGAGGTCAGCCTAAATGTCATGAACTAAAACCAGTAAAAGGTTATGCATAAAACAGATGTTACGGGGGTTAAATATGAAACCACAGTGACACCTGCAGGACGAGGTGAAACTGTTGCACCCCAGTTCTCTGCATGGCCAGAGTGGAGAAGGGAGGAGCTGAATATGACCTCACATTTTGTATAACAGTAAGAGTTTTTCTCTGAATCAAGGCACTTTAGTGGAGGCTTCTCCTGAGAGAAGACTGGCATGTTCTCAGAGAGAAAAGAGCCTTGCCATTATGTTTTTTTTCCTTTTGAAGCTTATGAATACGGTTTGGCAGATCCCTGTGAAAGACTGCTGTAGGTATGAAAACAGAACTTCTGATTTTTAAGTCAGAAATCTGGAAACAAAGACTTTTCACCAAGAAAACACATGGAGTCACTGAAAGGATCTTTGGAGAACTAACCTTGATCACAGACTTGCTACAAATCTGTTACTTAATGAACTTTTCATCAACGAAGAGAGAGAGAGAGAGAGAGAGAGACTCCTCTCAAAAAGGACACTTGATATTTTCTGAACTTTAAACCTCAGAACAAGGCATAGTTTTAGAAATAGTGTATAGTGTTCTTTGTATAACCATCCAATAGTTATTTTATATTTGTCTGCATTTCAAAATCTTCGAATTGTAGAATTTATTGTGTTTTTTTTTTTTTTATTGAAGTAAACTGATTATAATTTCTTATCAACTCTGCCTGGGGTCTGGTTGTGTGATCTAACATTTTAAACAAAAGGGTTTTGTAAGAACTATATGCCTTGTTAACGAAGATAATGACCGCTCGGCTGTCCTAAAAAACAAATAGGCAAGAGGCTGCTAGTGGCTGTGGTGGGATTCTAAACAGAGAGTGTAGTATCAGAGTCAGGGGACTTGAGACTATATTTTCCACCCTTCCACTGAGAAAAGGAAGGTTGATAACATGTTCTGAGCCCTACAACCGCTCATGATTTCCATACAAAGGGGGATATCCCTGCAAGCAGGAGGTCCTGCCGTGCCCACAGAGCTGGACTCATGACAGCTTTGGTGCCAGCTACTAGGATTTTGAACGGTCTTACAAAACCATCACACAGTAGAGGGCAGAATTTTGAAACGGGAGAAAAGAAATTTGCAGACGATAGACCCTATCCTGTTTGAATTTTTTTTTTTTTAGCAGAGTAGTGTAGTATAAGAAGAAGAATGTCTTCTCAGTATAGCACTGTGAATTTGGAACAGCTGAGGAAGATCTGTGTAGAAAAGGGCATTCTCAGTGAGAACAAAATTAAAAAGCAACTCACAGAGGCCCTATGGCAACTGAGACTGAGGAAGCCCCACCACACTTAGAGCCAAAGGTGGTAACTTCAGATGCCCAGAGCCCAGAGGAGCAGGAGTCATCCACAGAAAAGGAGCTGGAGCTGAGGAGGCTGCGGATACAGGACAGACAGCTTCAGCTGGAGCAAATACAGTTTGAGATGGGATTAGAGGAAAGCCGGTGACAGAGTGAGGCCGAGGAGAAGGAGGAACAGCAGTGCCAGAGAGATGAACAGTAATGCCAGAGGGAGTTCAAGCTGGAAAAGCTGAAGCTCCAACAGACAGCAACCCCAACAACACCCGAGCAGGTAAGTGGTGGGGGTGGGTCTGGAATTCCAGGGCCAGGGTACCAGTTAAATTCAAAACTAATGACGGAGTTTAAAGAGGGGGAGGTTATGGACATGTTTTGAAATTATTCAAAAAGGTCTGTATCCAGGCCAGTATACCCCGAGAGGCTGGGAGCTTTCAACCATCTCCACTGCTTACTGGCAAGGGGAGGAAGGCATTGGGGCAGATGGAGAATGTTGACAGTAAAGATTTTGATAAGTTAAAAACTGCATTATTAAAAAAATATGATCTGAACCCTGATGCATATAGAGCAAAATTCCGGAAACTACGTAAAGGGCTGGAAATGAGCTTTGAGGAAATAGCCACTAAACATCATCAATATTTAAAATGTTGGTGGGAGGGGGTGAATGCAAATTCTGTTGAAACTATTGAAAAGGTGGTATTACATGAACAGTTTTATTGGATTTTCTCACCTGATCTAAAGCATGGGCTGGAGGATCGTGAGCCTAAGATGGCCAAACAGGTTGCAGAGATGGCAGATCGCTATGCTCGAAGCAGGCTTGCCCTCAAGGGAAATGGGGGAGCAGAGAATGTAGAGGCGAAAGGAAAAAGTGGGCATTTTGGACAACCAAAAACCATGGTGCCTTTTCAGAAAATGGGGAACCACCCGGTGCCCAAAACAGAGTTTGGGGACAAGAAAAATGATGAATGCTGGTATTGTAAACAGCCAGACCACATTTCTAGGCAGTATCCTAAGAAGGCACAAAATGTAAAAGGGTCTGTACAAACTGAGACAGTTGCCAACTGTGTTACTGATGCTATCCCTAAAAATATGAGGGTGCACATTCACCCAATTATGGTGAAAGGGGTACAGACTAGAGGGTTAAGGGATATGGGAGCATCTCTTACCCTGGTGAGAGGGGATTTGGTGGTGGCTGAACAACTACGGCCAAATCAGTTAGTCTCTGTCAAGGATTACACAGGGGAAAAGAAAACCTACCCATTAGCCAGTGTTACCCTGGATTGGGGAGATGTAAGTGAAGGGGTAAGGAAGGTGGCTGTAGCTGAAAAACTCATCATGGATGTTATTGTGGGGAATGATGTTCCACAGGTTTGTGTTGTGACCCAGAGCCAAAAGGATAGGGGCTCCTGTGATCTTCAGGACCCCATAGAAATTCAGACAGGAGAGGTTGGGAGACAGACCAGCCAGCTGGTGGTTCTGGTAAAAGAGGGTGATAACAGGGGGATGGACTTTTCCTAGGGGCAATTAACCAAAATGCTACTAGAGTTTGCTCTCAGGAGAAAAGGGTGACACATATTCCAGGGGAGGGGGAAGGTTGTGACACTAAGTCCCCAACTGCCATAGTTATGGACCACAGCCTGGGAACTAATGGGGACATGCCCCATGCTCTGGGTAAGTAGGAAGACTTAGCAGCAGCACAAAGGACAGACCCTAGCTTAGAGAAGCTGAGGGCCTGTGCAGAGTCTGACGGGATACAGGGAGGTGACGGAAAGCACAGGGTGTATTGAGACAAGGGACTGTTATACACAAGGGACATCAGGGCAGAGGGAGGGAGGGGTGATGTGAAGGAAGCCTGTTGTTCCCCAGGGGTAACATGAGCTATTGCTCAAGGTAGCTCATGATATTCCCATGTCTGGACATTTGGGCATTGCTTGGCCTACACAGTGCTTAGCCCACAATTTCTATTGGCCCAGTATTACCAAGCAGGTGAAGAAATACTGCAAATCTTGTCACCAGTGTCAGGAAATAGGTAAGGCCGGAAGCAAAGCCAAGGCTGCCCTAATTCCCTTACCAACTGTGGAGGAGCCATTTCAGAAGGCTGGAATGGATATTGTGGGTCCTTTGAATACCCCAAGTTCCTCGGAGAAAAAGTATATATTGACAGTCGTCGATTATGCTACCTGCTATCCCGAAGTAATCATGCTGTCCTCCCTTAAGGTGGACATGGTGGCAGATGCTTTGTTGGAGATTTTTTTCCCATGTTGGGTTTCTGCAGGAGGTTATCTCTGATCGAGGGGGTAACTTCATGTTGGACCTAATGGCATATTTGTGTGAGAAGTGTGGTGTCGTACAAAGGCGCATGATGCTTTACCACCCACAAGTCAATGGTCTCGTAGAGAGATTTAATGGGACCCTAAAAGCTATACTTATGGCATTTGCAGAACAGCATGGCCAGGACTGGGAGAAACACCTGCCCCACCTGCTGTTTGCCTATAGGGAAGTGGCACAGGATTCAACTGGGTTTTCACCCTTTGAGCTCTTGTATGGACGCAGGATGAGGGAACCCCTAGATTTAAGACGAGAAGACTGAGAAGGTAAGTATGCCATCCAGGGGACTCCCATAGTGGAGTATGTGTTAAAATTCAGGGAGATGCTGCAGGAGCTTATGGGTGTGGCCCAACACAACCTGGCTGCTGCCAAGCAAAATCAAAAGACCTGGTACGATCGTGGAGCCAGAGCTCACTCATACGGTGTAGACCAGGAGGTAATGGTTCTGATCCAAGTCTGTAAGGACAAGCTGCAAGCTGAGTGGGTGGGGCCATCCAAGGTAGTCTGGCAGGTAAATGATGTTAATTACATTGTGGAGTTACCTGGCTGAAAACACACTCACATGATGTATCATGTAAACATGATGAAGTCGTATTTTAATAGGGCTGACATGGTACTTGCGGTTTGCAGTCCTGGGGAGGAGTTAGGTGAGGAAGACCCCCTTCTTGACTTGTTAGCCGAGAGTAAACAGGTGTCATCTGTCACTCCACTTGACACCTGGACAGGCCCAAGAATTGAGGACCATTTTGCAGGCATTTGCCCCTTTATTTAGGCAAAGCCTGGATGGACACCACTAGCAGTGCATGACTTAGACTTGGGGACCCAAGCACCCATAAATAGGACAACTTACTGAGTATCAGAGACAGTCCTAAAGGACATTAGGAGGGAAGTGTGGGAGATGCTGGATCTAGGGGTGATCCAGAAATCCCACAGCCCCTTGGCCTCACCTGTAGTCCTTGTACCAAAACCAGATGGGACTACACAGTTCTGCGTAGATTATCGTGGGCTTAATGCCATCACGAAATCTGATGCCCACCTAATGCCACGTATGGACGAATTGCTGGACAAACTGGGGGGTGGGTGACATACTTAACTACATTAGACCTGACAAAGGGGTACTGGCTGGTGGAACTCATGGACAGGGCTAAGGAAAGATCAGCGTTCATCACCCCAGTTGGCCTGTTTGAGTTCAAGGTCATGCCCTTTGGGATGAAGAATGCCCATGCTACCTTCCAGTGGTTAGTAAATCAGGTATTACAGGATACAGAGGACTTTGCAGTCACCTACCTGGATGACATTGCTATTTTCAGCCATAGCTGAGAGAAGCACCATACTCACCTGGGGGAGGTGTTTGGCTAAATACAGGCTGCAGGTCTGACTATTAAGGCAGAAAAGTGCCAGGTGGCCATGGCAGAGATCACTTGTTTGAGATATGGTGAGGCACGGCCAACTCAACCCAAATCAAGTGAAAATAGAGGTGACTGCAGCATGGCCAATGCCTGAAACCCAGAGACAAGTCAGGAGCTTTCTGGGGACAGCTGGGTATTATAGGAAATTTGTTCCCAACTGCAGCTCCCCAGCCTTTATCTGGGTAGCTGACAAAGAAGAAGAAGCCTAGGAGGGTAAAATGGGACCCAGACTGTGAGCAGGACTTCATACAGCTAAAAACCTCACTGTGTAGGGCCCCAGTGCTGGCCAGCCCAGACTATAACAGGCCATTTGTGGTGCAAATGGACACCTCAGATGTGGGAATAGGAGCAGTCCTCAGTCAAGTGTCCAATCAGAGGAGAGAGCACTCCATTGTATACTTAAACAAGAAGCTGCTTTCATGTGAATAAGTTTATTCAACAGTAGAAAAAGAATGCCTCGCCTTAGTTTGGATATTAAAAAAACTGGAACCATATGTTTATGGAAGGCATTTTAAGGTCCAAACAGACCACAACCCATTAGTATGGTTGGGCCAAATGGGGAAAATGAATGGAAAACTCCTGAGATGGAGTATCACCTTCTAGGCTTATGACATGGAAGTTACCCATAGGCCTGGGTCTAAGAATGGGAATGCAGATGGCCTATCTCACATACTGGATAAATAACAGAACTGGGAAGAACACTGCCATCAATTCCGGATCGTGCCTGAAAATAGGCAGGTCTTTTGCCTAGTGCACCTACCCGGTTATCAAAAGCAAATAAATAAATAGAGGCACGTTCCCCCAGGTTATGTTTTAGGAGGGAGAGATGTGGAAAGATAGGCCTATACCATGTAATAAATAACAGTGTATAGTGTTCTTTGTATAACCATCCAAGAGTTATTTTAAATTTGTCTGCATTTCAAAATCTTCCAAACTGTAGAATTTACTGTGTTGTTTTTTTTTGATTTAAGTAAACTTATTATAATTTCTTATCAACTCTGCCTGGGGTGGTCTGGTTATGTGAGCTAACATTTTAAACAAAAGGATTTTGTCAGGACTGCGTGCCTTGTTAACGAAGATAGTGACCGCTCGGCTATCCTAAAAAACAAATAGGCAAGAGGCTGCTAGTGGCCGTTATGGGATTCTAAACAGGGAACATAGTACCAGAGTCAGGAGGACTCGAGACTACATTTTCCACCTTCCCACTGAGAAAAGGAAGGTTGATAACACTTCCTGTACCCTGCAACTGCTCAAAAGGGGGACATCTCTGCAAACAGGAGGTCCTGCGGTGCCCACGGAGCTGGGCTCATGACACCCTGTCCCAACCAACAGGAAACACACAAATCCCACACCTTCCTCTAGGCAACAATACACTCCTTCTCAGCCCACAAACTGTACACAAAAAATATTTAAAAATTAGAAAAAAGTATGAAAATGTTCACTTAGCCATGGGAGCCCCATGCAAGTATGAAATGTATGAATGAACGTCAAGCATAGCCACTGTTTACATCTATAGTCCATTTGGTCCAGTGGGTAGCTAGAATCAAAAGTTGGTATTCTTAACCATCATGCCCTCTCCCTGTAATCCTTATTTTTCAAGACCTCATGCCATGTCTTCAGCAGCGGTGCCATCAGAACACTGTCTACCTGTAATACGTGAGGGTATTCCCCAGCTTGGAATAATATCCCATCTCTATCTGGTGGGGAGCTATATAACTAGATTTCCTCAACTTGATTTATTAGAAATTTGTTATCAACTGAGGACGTGTTTAGGCTATCAGATCCAGTGAGGTACTGAGGCTGTTGAGTTGAGAATAAAGTTTCCCTTTGATCCATCCTGAGGGATGTTGGACGGAATTCTTACCAACTTTTCAATTGTATGCCCTTTAAACCAATTAGATGCACAAATGTCCCTTACTCCCCACACTCGACATACAAGACTAATTAATTATTGTAAATGGTTAACGATGAAACCTCCTATAAATTAAGATATTTTCAACTGTTTTCAAAGGGAAATTACAGATTAAATGCTTATAATGCTGACACTTTTGTTACTTTCTTTTTACCCTGTGAAAATGGCTTAATTATCCTTGCTGTTTTTATGTAGCTTTGTAAACTGCGTTGGTTTTACTATAGCGCTTCGACAGCGCTCACACCGACATCCCCCACAGTGACAGACACAATGCCGAGTGTCGGCATTGTACTGTCGGGGATGTCGATGCGTTCCATCGGGGGCTGTGCCCCAACTATGTGGGCTCTGTTCCCCACACCCCCCAGTCTCTAAATTTCTAGCTCTGAGTCAGAGTTGGACCGGGGGGGGGTGCAACACTGGGAAATGCACCGCCGGTGTCTTCTTTGCACCAGCACATCGACTCACCGCAGACAGGCAAATTCTGTTGCTGTGCTGGTGTTCGCTGTGCGGGTGTCAACCTTGCATTGGCACACCAACTGGGTCTGGTTCTTTCAATAAAATAAAAAGCAGGGAAAAAATGATGAAGAATCAGGTATGAGTTTGCCTCACTGGGTTGTTTTGATGTGTTGAAGGGGGTGCAGTGGAAGGATTTTCCTGTAAACCTTCTCCACTTTCTGAGTCACCCTGGAGTCACTCTAGCCATAGATATATGCAAAGGCACTATGGTGAAGGTAGTCATTCATGAGGGGGAGCATAGGAAAAGAGGGGGCTCTATACAGTGTCCCCGAGCAACCCAAGGATCCTGTCATTTGTTCTCCATGATGGGGGAAGGGCTGGGGAAAGGACAGCCAGTAGTTAGACAGTACTGCTTCTGCTGGTGATCTCACATGTCAGCTCTGAGTTTGTGGAACTGCACATCTGCCTTCTGATAATGATCCATGGGCCTGGCCATGCAGCACTTGACTGTCTCCAGCAGGTTTTTGTAAGCTACCTGTTTCATTGCAGTTATTGAATGCACAGGCTAGGGCATCATGATATTTACTCATCACTTGCTCTTTGGAGTGCTGTAGCATGCCAACTAGCGGTAATGAGATGCAGTCCACCAGTGGGTATAAGATGTTATACTGAAAGAATGAGCACACATTTTAGGTAGCCAATAAGCAGACTGTTACAGTGCATGCCCATGTGAGCCTCCCTACGGTGAAGGATCCAGCATGGGGGCAGGAACTGAAATGCTCAAGTCTAATGTGCAGGAGGAGGAGGAGGAATTACACACATGTGTAGCTCTGTGCACTGCTTATTTATATTCCCTTTCACATCTTGCAAGCACCAGCATGTGTCAGCTGCTTCAGCTACATCCTCTTGTTGATTAAAGCAGAAGACACAGCGTTATCAGCCGCTATGGAGGGTGCAATGCCATTGGCCATGGGAGTACCTTGCACCATGGGGGAAGGAGGGATGAAATACAGGTGCACAGCTGGTGTGGGGTGCCCCGATGGAGTCTCTGGGACACAGTAGGGTGCAAGACATGATGGATGCTCCCACCCAGAGCTGTGCAGTATGATCACAATGTTGAATTGCAGCCTCAGTGGATCACTGGTACACAACCAAGTAAGGGCTCACGTCCAAAGACCAATGCAGTGTGATACAATTAAGCAATAATGCATGACAGGGTGTGGTATATCATGAGATATCATCATGCCTCAGGTGGTTGGGCATGAGGCTGAAGGCCGAGTGCATCCAACCACCTGAGAAATGACGATAGCGCATCATATACCACACCCTGGAGTGCATTATTCCTATTATGAACAGGAGTAATGATTTTATAAATAAAAGATAAAAAAAAAAAAACTTTAAACCTGTTAAAAAAAAGCTTTTTTAGTAGTGTAGGAATACATTTAAAAAAATAGTTCTAGAAGGTAGCAGGTGGTACTGTTGCAGCTGGAGCTGGCAGAAGAGGTAACAGTATTGTGATGGTGTGACCTGTGAACTCTGCTGCTCTCTCTGCAACAGTGCCTTGGTCTGTCCCCCCCCCCCACAGTAGGTGATCGTGGTAACGAGACACTAAAGAAAAAATGAAGCCGATGAGCAATATCACTAGATTAGGAAGCAGTGGGATTGAGAGGACAAGTTTGGTAAGTGTGACAAGCGCTGCCGTTTTGAATGTGCATGCATCTTTGAGACATGGGAATGGTCGTCTACTCAGTGTAGCCTGCGAGCAGCAGCAGGTTGCTTTTGTGTGTACCACAATGTTTTTTGTTTTTAATGCCCATCTCAATGTTGTGGGTCCCAGAGAGAGCAGGTGATAACCTACATTCAGTGGAATTGATGTGCCCCCGTCGTTGACCAGCAGTTGTAGGCGGAAAACATTGTGTTCAGAAGATTTTCTTCTGAAGTTTCAAGTGAGGAGGCTGGTGGCTGAAGATTTTTTGAAACCGTGATGATATAGTCCGATATCATTATGACTCCAAAGACCTCTCAGCTAATCAGCTTCCTACATTTCTGGGAGCCAGTTCATAACTGAATTTACACCTTATAAAACAGAGCAACCATCCTTCCCCTGCTCTCTTGCATAACTCTATGTATGTGTGGGGGGGGGTATATAGAGCACAGCAAAGTAGGAAACTAAGCATGGAAGGCTGATCTTCTTCCACTAGCAATGGCAAGACCTGGGTGACTCTACATGGGTGGGGGATCAGTATAATCCTTTTACTAGTAAGCAAGTAAGCATTATTTGTCAAGAACCCATTTCCAAGTGCTCAGAGTGCTGTACAATAAATAGGCATACTAAGGCAAACAAGAAAACAAAATATTTAAAAAAAATCAGCCATAAATATGTGCAAAGTATACGGTTCAAATAATTAAAAAAAAAATCAAGTGAGGATGTGTTTAAAATGAGCTGCTTGGGAAAATATCCGCTAACTTGGTAATGCCAGAATGCTCCCTTGGCCTTTGCAAGTTGCATTTTATGATAGGCAATGCTCAGTTTAGCCCCTGCCCATAAGTAGTGTGAAATATATTTACTCCTCTTCTGAAATTCTTCCACCAGAGGCACTACTGACAAGGATTGGAAGAAGTATAAGAATCAGGGTAAAACTGGCATTCTGAGTCGACTCTGTTTAATAAGGACAAGGGAAGGTGCTGCCATTGTTGGAGGTCATCGTAGATGCCTGCGTTATGGGGTAGAAATTCATGGTATAGAATTATGGAATCTGTTAGTAGAACACCCTCAATCTAGGGATACCTGACTGTACAGAATTGTAAGAGAATTAAAGTAATGGAAGCAATTCTGCAAGATTGTCTCTAAAGATAGACTGCTTTAACACTAGATGGCTCCCCTTGGCACATATAATAGAGAAACTTGAAGAGGCACCAGTTCTGGAGCAAGTGCTCGATGATTAATTTTGAAATGACTTGTAGGTTTAGGATTTATCCTATATCATGCATTTGTCTTGCCTCTTACCACAGTTCATATATTGTTTTAGCTGGTTTTAAATTCTGGTCCAGTTTAAAACCAGATGGACTTTGATTCAAATGTTTCAGTTTAACTCAGACTCTAAACCATTTCCTTTATAGTAGACTGTAAGTCACCATATTGGACATGCTGTCTTCTCTGGATGTATACTATCCAGGGGCTACACTGTTATAATGTGCCTCATTTTTACTTGGGTTGCCTAGCTTATCTTTAATATTCTCTGTGGAGACTATATGCTATTTCACTAATACTACATCTTTTTTACGGATATGCTATGTAAGACTGAAATGCAAAATCCTGAGTGTCTATAGCCCAAATCCGATTGTCTGACACTCGGTATCCCAACACTTGGGATTTGCCAGCAGCAGAGGGTTTTTTTCACTCCCTTATTCTAGATTACAAACTCTGCTGCGGACAAATCCCAAGTGTCGGTATACTAAGTGTCGGGCAATTGGTTTTGGGCTCCAGACACTTGGAATTTTGCATTTCAGTCTTTTGTAATACTCCCTTTTTTCGCCAACCTCGGGCATCTACTATGTTGGAGAATATGTTATTTCATTATTTAGCTCAGTGATGTAGTGTGGACCTTATAGGATGGTTTATGTTACTTGTATGAAGTGTCTCTGCAAACTCAATAAAAAGTTTGAAAAAAAGAATTATGGAGTCTACTGCTATCTTAACCCTAGGAATTTAAGTGAAGATCTGTCCCAATTGAAGGATAAAGTGTTTTTGCCTGGGGGCCAGAGAGAATCGCAACTGTAAGGCCTCCTTCGTGTCTTCATTAATCCAACACCCAGCTAAATGACCTACTTCCTCTAAACAATGCATCAAGTACGGAAGGGAATGTTCTGGGTTAGTAATATAAAGTAATAAATTATCTGCACAGAAGACCACTTTGTGGATGTGACCTCACACCGAAAGTCCCTCTATTATTCATGTGTAACCCCTAGATGGCACTATCCCAGGGGCTACTACCCCTGCCTGATTTGCCACTAACAAGTTGAGGGGCCTGGATCCGATGGCGGGTGCCTCCACCCAGAAGTCAGGGTTTGCAATAGTTAAACTAACTTGGTCACAGCCCTCTGGGACACTGCAACCCCCCTTTCTTCCCATTAGTGGCCCACACAATATATCAGAATTACCTTCACAGTATACACTTACCCCCAGGACTGGTTCAGGCACTGGGACCCCTGTAAAATAAGATACAGTGCAACAATCACAGTACAATACTTTTAACATAGACAAATGCCTCAGGCAGTATAACTTTCTGAAACAAGCAGCTCTGATTTATTTAGGGGATATAACAAGAATGGGAAATCAGGTTAATAGCTATCCCTTTACTCATCTACCTATGGCTCTGTGCAAGGTCTATCCCTACCAGTTACTGTCCCTGGGTACCCAAGCCCTAGTGGCTAGTCTAAACCGTGGCAGCTGGTAGGGCCCTTTCACACAGAGAAAAGAAAAATTAGTTAAACAGTCAGCAGTACAATAATTCCATTTGGATTCAATGTGGCAATTCCAACAGGGAGCGACCCTGAATTAGTACTCACGACCTCCAAACAAGATAGGGTCCTTCAACATCAGCAGGGCTACTCTTGAGCTCCACGAGACTCCTCACATTTATATGACAAACTGCAACAGGCAAAAGTCCTTTAATGGCAGCAGGATTCACTTGAGCTACACAAGCCTCCTCACACATTTATATGGTAAAAAGAAAGTACTATACCAGGCAGGCTGCTTCTCTATCCCGATCGCAAATTACTGCACAATACCGGGAGAACACACATGATTCAGTTCCTGACAGACCGAAGCGCAATTCAGCAATTTCTCCAGTCTTCTACAGGTGAGCCTGGTTTCTGCTCTTCAGATATCCTTTGATTCCCTTCACAGGATGGAGTCAGTCCTAACAAGCAGTTACACAAGCTGCAGACCAGAACTCTGGGCCTTACACGTTCCGACTAAAACTGCACACCAAAAAGCACAGGCTCCTTCCCTCTTCACTGCCAGAGCTCAACTGAAACTCCAGCAGACAAAACCGGCACTTCTTTGAGTTCCTCCCAGTTCTTGGCTGGATTGGCTGTCACTCACAATAGACTGCCCTGTTGGTCAAAAAGGCACCGAAGTCCAAACTACATCTCCCAGAGTCACTGCCCATACAATCCTCTTGTGGCTGGCTCAGATTATGAGTCCAAGTTCTTATTCGTCCAAGGCACCATTTTAGAGCTACCTTAACCCACACTGATTGGTCCAGTTCAGCAGTTCAAAACTAGAATGGGGAACTAGGCAAATACAGTTCTGACTGCAAAGAAAGCAGGTTAGACAAACTGTATTTTCATTATTACTCTAAATGATTTCTGGCAAACAGTTACATCTTTCAGATAGGTTCCCTTTGCATTCCTAGTGACTGCAAAAATGGAGTGAATTGGCAGCAGCTCAAGTGGTACTCAATCAAAGAAACACACAGTCCCCCCATACAAACTAATTATGTCTGCAAGCAGACAGCTCTTAAAGAGACAGTACCAGAGGCTCTAAAAACACTCACAGATAAATGGCTTAACGCCAAACACCATTCAGGCTTGGAGCATTCAAGCAAACTCCTGAAGTCTTTTGGAACCCCCATTTGCAGGGGGTTACACCCTTCCTGAGCCTGGGAAAGCTTGACGTCTCACAAGCAAGTACCCCATAAGTTTCAACTGCAACCATATACATTTGCATTAGGCTCACACATGTAATCATCAGTCAATATATCATTTTACCAAGAACACATTTCTGAAACATTGCAGTCGTCCACTCTTTACACAGTATTACACACATTGTACCATAACTCAAGTTATACCTCTTGTACATGAAACCTGAAGAGGGGCCCTTCCCTATCAGTTACCTTGGGGCTGGATGGGGCAAGGGCACCATACTTAGAGGGCAACACAAGTAACTTGAGTTAGCACTGACGCTCAGTTTGGGCAATGAGCTCGGGACACATACACTCCTTTATGGACAACATTGAGAGGCAAGTCCACAGGCCTCCCAAGGGAATCATAACTGAGGTGCACCACAGGCTTTACAGCTCGACCAGTCTTTCTAGGGGAACTGATACAGTCTCTGCACCTGAGCCTCATTTTCAGCATTGTCCTCACTTGTCAGGGAGCTTCATGGGGTAGAGAGGCTAGAACTTGGGGCACTTTCAGCTCCAGGAGTTACAGTTTCTGAGTCCACAACATTTGGCTCGCATGGAGAGCTTGGACACTGGCAGTGGACTGTCAGGGCACTCAAAATACTCTTCTTGTTCTGGTGTATCATCAGTCTGCCCAATTCATCATTTTCCTCCCTGAAAGCTCAAACACTTCAACCATGCACATGATTCCATTTCATCTGATCTGATGCTTTGCACTTCACTTTCTGGGAGCATTGGCTCCAGGGACAAGCTGGGGGCTTAGACAGTCCAGAAGGCCCAGCTTCATCTCCAGTATTGACTAGGGATTGCCCCGAAACAATTGACTCAGTTCGTAAGAAGGATAGTATTCAAAGTCACTCTCACTTTCTTCTGATATGGACTGACAGTCATGCTCAACTGGGACTTGTGGAGGGGAACACTTTAACTCTGCTTCTGTAGGTGCAGACTTTCTTGATCTTTTCTTAGCAGCAGCTCTAGTCACTGGTCTAGAGGGGGCATCTTCTGGGGCTCAGACTCAATCAAGATTTTTCCAATGGGCAGTAAATGATTTCTATGCATTGTTTTTACATCTTTTGAATTATTCTCAGGCCTTACTTTGTACACTGGCAGATCATCTAGTTTGCCCACTACAATGTGAGGGAGATGGTGCCATCTGTCAGCAATCTTGTGTTTGCCATGCAGTCCC
Source organism: Neoceratodus forsteri (assembly GCA_016271365.2). Classification (NCBI taxonomy): domain Eukaryota; kingdom Metazoa; phylum Chordata; order Ceratodontiformes; family Ceratodontidae; genus Neoceratodus; species Neoceratodus forsteri. Next base: position 352,263,911 of record CM057456.1, read on the forward strand.
AGATTTCTTAGCAATACCCGATCTCCCTCCTGGGTTCCTGTGCTTTCACCTTTTATCATACCTTTCTTTGTTGGCCAGATTTCTTTGGCAGGCATGGTTTGAGCCAGTTGGTACGCATGAGTTAGCTGGGCCTTTAACTTTTGCACATACTGTAAATAGTTGTCAGCTTGAACCCCATCAGAGAGACCCCAAACACACATCTACCGTAGTTGAGCTTCTTCCAAACATCAGGCGGTAGGGTGAGAACCCAGTGGCATCACTTTTGGTGCAGTTATAAGCATGTACCAGGGTGCTAATTTGTTGGCTCCATCTAGGCTTGTCCTTTGGGTGCAGGGTGCCTAGCATATCTAGCAAAGTGCGGTTGAAACGTTCAGGCTGTGGGTCCCCTGGGGTGGTAAGGAGTGGTTCTGGACTTCTACTCCCCACAGAGAAAGCATCTCTTTGATCAGATGACTCTCAAAGTCTCTCCCTTGATCAGAATGGATTCTTTGTGGAGCCCCATAGTGAACAAAAAAGTTTTCTACAAGTACTTTGGCCACAGTGGCTGCTTTCTAGTCTTTGGTGGGGAAAGCTTGGGCATATCTCGTGAAATGGTCAGTGACCACCAGCACATTACTGATATTTCTTTGATCTGACTCCAAACTCAGAAAATCAATACAGACCAGCTCCATGGGTGCACTGGTGGTGATGTTAACAAGGGGGGCAGCCCTCTGGAGCAAAGCTTTCCTCTGTAAGCAGCTACTACAAGTTCAAATGTGTTGCTCCACATCAGCCCCATCTTAGGCCAATAGAATCTGGATCTCACCAAGTCAAGTGTTCTGTCTATACCAAGGTGCCCCATGGTTGTGCAAGGACATCAGTACTGAGTCTCGAAGGCAGTGGCAGCACTAGTTGTTGTTGTCTACTTGTCCCCTCTGTCTACTGTTTCTCTGTATAACAGTTTATTGATCAGTTTCAACTTAGGACCTTCTTTGTATAACAGTGCAGTTCTCAAATCAGTGGAGCGTAATTTGGACACATCCTTTCCTGCATAGAGGGCTTCTAAAGCTGCTTTGATCATGGGATTGCGGATTGAGCCCACTGAATACTGTCATTGTCCAGCTGAGGCAGTGCACCAATGTCTATTGCAGAAAAGTGGCAATAAGCAGCAGGTATGCAATTCTCAGAGGGTCCCAAGCAATCCACCATGCAGTCCACTGCGTCCGTGGACATTTGTTCCTCACTGTCAAACTTCCAGCAGAGTGCCCGAATGTCAGGTTCTGCCAATCTGACCCAATCATTCTGGGGAACAGGCCTCCGGGAGAGAGCATCAGCATCTATGTGGTTCAGACCTGCTCGGTATTCGAGAGCACAGTCATATGTAGATAATGCAGAAAGCCACCTATGGCCAGTGGCATCCAACTAGCTGAGGTCTGCACATAGGTCAAAGGATTATTGTCAGTTTTACTAGTATTTTAGCTCCATAAAGTACTCATGGAATTGGTCAACAATAGCCCACTTCAAAGCTAGGAACTCTAACTTATGTACAGGATAGTTCTTTTGGATGGGGTCAGGCTTCTACTGGCAAAGGCCACTGGTCTCAGGCCATTCTCGTGCTCTTGGTACAACACAGCCCCCAACCCTTGCAAGCTAGCGTCAGTGTGCAGGACATAAGGTTTTCTTGGATCGACATAGCCAGCACTGGAGCATGGGTAAGTTGATATATGATCTCATGAAAAGCAGTCTCCACAATCAGGAGTCCAGCGGGCCCCAAATACTTCACTGGATGAAAATACACTCTTTCAGTCTTGAGGGATGCTGACTTTGGTATTTTTTGTGGGTTGGGGATACCTGAGTAAGGTTAGTAAAGGGCGGATCACTCTTGAATAGTCCTTGATGAAGCGCCGATAATAACCACAGATCCCAGGAATCTTTGCAGTTCTTTTAGATTTTTGGGCTGTGGCCAGGTGGTCAAGGCCTCAACTTTACTTGGGTCGGTCTCTATTCTCGGTGGATACTATGTGTCCCACATACTTTACTGATGTTTGAAAGAATTGACACTTATCAATGGACAGTTTAAGGCCAAAGTCCTCCAGTCGGTCCAATACCTTAAATAATCTGCTCTCATGTTCCTCCAGTGAGCTGCCAAACACAATAACATCATCTAGGTATACCAGGCACTCTAGTAGTTCATGTCCCCACTGCACGCCCATCAATCGTTGAAAAGTGGCTGGGGCACCTGAAATCCCTTGAGGCATCCTCATGAATTCATAGAAGCCAAGTGGACAGATAAAGGCTGTCTTTTCACGGTCCTCTGGGGCCATCGGGATCTGGTAGGACCCACTGCGGAGATCCAGCACAGAGAACCACTTGCTCCCATTTGGGCAGTCCAAAGCATCCTGAATGCGGGGCATTGTGTACTGATCAGGGATAGTCCGCCGGTTTAAGGTGCGATAATCCACACACATCCTTACTGTCCCATTCTTTTTCCTCACTACCACAATGGGGGAAGCATAAGGGCTTCTGGATTCTTGTATTACACCAGCAGCTAACATCTCTTGCAGATGCCGTCTCACATCATCTATATCAGCAGGTGCCAGGCGTCAAGACCTCTCACGAAATGGTCTTTCGTCATGCAGCCGGATATTGTGCTCAGCTCCTTGCATGCATCCTACGTCCCATTCCTTTAAAGAAAACACCTGGTCTCTCTGGGCAAGCTTCTCACTGATCCTCACTTTCCATTCAGCTCACAAGGGAGTCACGAAATCAAACAAGTCAGGCGTTACTCTGTCATTCTTCCTCGAACTCTTGCTGGGTAGCACTGCAGTGTCTGCCAACGCACATTAGCCAGGATGCAACCTCTATTTACTCGAATGTCTCTTTCAGACACATTATGAACTTGGACCATTACCCTTCTGGCATAAGCATGGGCTCTAGCGGGCAAAATACTAGGCTTGACCAGCAGTCCCTCTGGAAATTTTCCATCGCCTGGTGCATCCAACATTAATATTTTATTCTTAACATCCTTTCTGATACGGATCTCTCCCTGTAAGATACACTGGGCATTTGGCGCCAGGATCAGAGACTCAGGATCCTTCTTCCATACAATTCCGAACGGTTCCTCTGGTTCTATTTTTCAGCATCTCTCTGTGCCTCATAGGCCTTCTTAATTAAAGCCAGAACTCTTAAAGCTCTACTAGTCTTTGACCCCTGTTTTCATAACACAACTGTGCCAGCCTTCCGAACATATGAGCATTTGTTCCAATCAACAAAGGGACACCATCATACAGTCCAGTGGGGGACACACTAAGGCTAGGGTCTCTACTTGTTCGGCCATTCCAGCCACGGAGTTGGGGAAAGACAGCCAAATTCGGATATACCCGGAATAGGGGTAGGCCTTCTCACTTAACCTCCATACATGCAGTCCTTCTAATGGTTGTAAGGGTACGTCTGACAAATGCTTCTGATACCAATCCTGGAACATAATTGTCACTTGGGAGCCACTGTCTAATGCAGCTCTTGTAGACACTCCATTCACCTTTACAGTGGTCTCCATGGAGGGACCCACTATTCTGGACCAGTCTGGAGAGGCGGTAGTGGGGGCCTGGGCAACTGACCTTGCCACAAAAGGACGTGAGTTAGCATTTTTGGTGCCCTCACTGGGATCATTTTGTGCACCTCTTAACCACTGATTTGTTCTCCGAAGCTCTCCTTGTAGCCTATATGCAACTTTGTCAGTGTCTTTTGGGGACCGGCATTCCCTGTTCTGTGCCCATCCTTCCCACAATTATAGCAAAACATACTTTCTGGAGTTTGAGCTGGCCAAGGTGCCACACTGGGAGTCAGGGCGGGGGTACTACTAACTGGAAACCTTGGTGCCATCTCTGTCTGCGGCGTGATAAGCATTTGGAGACATCTCATCAGTTTCTCCACTTCCATGGTCAAGGAATTGAGTTTGGAGCTGTTATCAGCAGGAGATACATGGGTGGGTACCCCCACCCCCATAGCAGATGCAGTCGGATATAGGTCGGGGCCTGTACTTGCAGGTGTGGCCTTCATAAAGGACTGTTTTGAATTTCCGGATCTCTCAACAGTTCGCCCCATTGTGGCATATCTTTTCCTTGTCAGAGCACTCATTGACTGCCAACCTCTGCCCCTGAACTTCACTTGATGGGCCACCCTCAGTCACTCGGTCGTAGCAGCAGCTATTGGTGCAGGTCCCTCCCGAGGTCGCCTTTTCTCAACTCCTCGATTTCTCTCATTAACTCATCATAGGAGGGTGGGATTCCAGTCGGTTTGCCAGGCGTAACTGAAGCAACAGCAGTTCTGAGAAGGTGGCAGACTTAGGATCCTGTCCAGCCTGGTTTGGTCCAGTTCAGTCGCTGGCAAACTACCCTTTCTGAGGCATTCTTGCAACAATTTTTCCAGCCGAGATACATACACAGACAACAACTCCCCTTGGTACTGTTGTGCATTTCTTACTCTCCACCATAGATCCTCTTCAGAATCTGGGCTCCCATACACATTCTCCAGGGCCTCAAGATAGGCCTGTGCAGTCACTTCAGGGTTACTGGCCTGTTTAGCATGGATGGTAGCCAGGACAGGACCTCGGAGGCTCTCACTAACCCTCTTTCACTTTTCAGCTTCCGAGCATTGCCATTCTAGCACTTGTGGGGCAACACAGTCTATCCAGGTCTCCCAGTCATCCTCCCCTTGGGGGGTGGGAAGGGTGCCAGAGAAGATCCTCAACCTTCAGTAAGAGTCGTGACTAATGGCAGGTGCAGAAATAGGAGTCTGCATTGGTTCAGCCACCATTACGGGTACGTGAGCGGGAGAGGGTGTTGGGGAGGAACACCCCAGGTGGCAAGAATATTTTCTTCAAGTCCTCCACAGTTTTCCTTCCCCAGCAACCATTTAGCAAATTTCTCCTCAAAAGTTTCAGACAGTGGTGGGGGCTCATTCCCCTCGGGTCTTTACTGTCCTTAGTTATCACTCTCCAGGCAGTGAGGGCTCCCTCTGGGGTAATGGTCTGTGGCACTTTGGAGCTATCTATGGGATCCTTAAAGTCTACTAGGGCCAGGAAAGTGTGGGTGAGCAGATTAGCATGCCGACCCACCACCACAGGGTTTTGTAAACCTTCCACCTTGGAAAGTACTCCCTGTACAGTGTCCGTATTGATACCCAGGGGGATGTCCAGGATAAGCATAGCATTTTGGGGGTCAATCTCCTCCCCAGTACACCACTCCACCAGCGGGTGCACAGTCACTTCTGTCGGGTACCCATTTTTTTCTTAACAGTGGTTCAGAATATGGCCACTAGAGGACACACAATCCCAGCGGTGAGCTCCAAGATGTAACCCCTAGATGGCACTATCCCAGGGCTACTACCCCTGCCTGATTTGCCACTAACAGGTTGAGGGGCCTGGATCCGATGGTGGGTGCCTCCACCCAGAGGTCAGGGTTTGCAATAGTTAAACTAACTTGGTCACAGCCTCTGGGACACTGCAACCCCTTTCTTCCCACTAGTGGCCCACACAATATATCAGAATTACCTTCACAGTATACACTTACCCCCAGGACTGGTTCAGTAATTGGGACCCCTGTAAAATAAGATACAGTGCAACAATCACAGTACAATACTTTAACATAGACAAATACCTCAGGCAGTATAACTTTGCTGAAACAAGCAGCTCTGATTTATTTAGGGGATATAACAAGGACAGGGAAATCAGGTTAATTAGCTTATCACTTTACTCATCTATTCTATGGCTCTGTGCATGAGCCTATCCCTACCAGTTACTGTCCCTGGGTACCCAAGCCCTAGTGGCTAGTCTAAACCGTGGCAGCTGGTAGGGCCCTTTCCCACAGAGAAAAGAAAAATTAGTTAAACAGTCAGCAATACAGTAATTCCATTTGGATTCAATGTGGCAATTCAACAGGAAGCGACCCTGAATTAGTACTCACGACCTCCAAACAAGATAGGGTCCTTCAACATCAGCAGGGCTACTCTTGAGCTCCACGAGACTCCTCACACATTTATATGACAAACCGCAACAGGCAAAAGTCCTTTAATGGCAGCAGGATTCACTTGAGCTACACAAGCCTCCTCACACATTTAATGGTAAACAGTAACAGAAGTAAAAGTCTTTAATGGCAGCAGGATTCACTTGAGCCACACAAGCCTCCTCACACATTTATATGGTAAAAGAAAGTACTATACCAGGCAAGCTGCTTCTCTATCCCGATCGCAATTACTGCACAATACCCGGGAGAACACACAGCAGATACAGTTCCTGACAGACCGAGCGCAATTCAGCAATTTCTCCAGTCTTCTACAGGGTGAGCCTGGTTTCTACTCTTCAGATATCCTTTGATTCTCTTCACAGGACGGATTCAGTCCTAACAAGTAGTTACACAAGCTGCAGACCGGAACTCTGGGCCTTACACACGTTTCCGACTAAAACTGCACACCAAAAAAGCACAGGGCTCCTTCCCTCTTCACTGCCAGAGCTCAACTGAAACTCCAGCAGACAAAACCGGCACTTCCTTTGAGTTCCTCCCAGTTCTTGGTTGGATTGGCTGTCACTCACAATAGACTGCCCCTGTTGGTCCAAAAGGCCAAGTCCAAACTACATCTCCCAGAGTCACTGCCCATACAATCCTCTTGTGGCTGGCTCAGATTATGAGTCCAAGTTCTGATTCGTCCAAGGCACCATTTTAGAGCTACCTTAACCCACACTGATTGGTCCAGTTCAGCAGTTCAAAACTAGAATGGGGAACTAGGCAAACACAGTTCTGACTGCAAAGAAAGCAGGTTAGACAAACTGTATTTTCATTATTACTCTAAATGATTTCTGGCAAACAGTTACATCTTTCAGATAGGTTCCTTTGCACTCCTAGTGACTGCAAAAATGGAGTGAATTGGCAGCAGCTCGAGTGGTACTCAATCAAAGAAACACACAGTCCCCCCATACAAACTAATTATGTCTGCAAGCAGACAGCTCTTAAAGAGACAGTACCAGAGGCTCTAAAAACACTCTCAGATAAATGGCTTAAACGCCAAACACCATTCAGGCTTGGAGCATTCAAGCAAGCTCCTGGAAGTCTTTTGGGAACCCCCATTTGCAGGGGGGTTAAACATGTTTGTTTCAGATATTGAGCTATAGGCTCTACATATAAGGCAAATAGGAAGAGGGAAGGGAACAGCCCTGCCGAGTGTCCCTAGTAAGTGAAAACCACTGGCAAAACAAAAATGGAAAGTGTTGACAGAAAAGGACCAGTAGGCCCATCTAGTCTGCCTTATTTTCCCTGCCTAATACTGCACCCTGGACCCTATTTGGTCACAACTAACTGAACATCTTGAACAACACAATCTAATCTACAAGGAACAACATGGGTTCAGGAGGTGTCATGGCACTGACACAGCCTTGTTCGAATTTACAGCCGCAATCTATCGTGCAACAGATAAGGGATTATTGACGGGAGCTGTGTTCGTGGATCTGACCAAGGCTTTTGATTTGGTCAACCATGATGTATTAACTAGCAAATTACTCGAACTTGGCTTCAGATCCCATGCTCTGGCCTGGTTCAGTAATTATCTGAACCATAGAAAATAGAGGGTGAAAATCAGTAACGTGGTCTCAAGTACCAATGTAATTCGCAGTGGGATCCCTCAAGGCTCCATACTGGGGCTTCTTCTGTTTTCAATCTTCATCAACAATTTTCCAACAATCTGCAAACCCATACATACTCTTCTCTATGTAGATGACACAGTTTTATACACACATAGCAAAGACATCAATGAAATTAATCATGTACTGGGAAACAGCTTCACAAACTTGAAGGAATGGTTTGTTCTAGAAAAAATTATCCTGAACCTACCGAAAACCCAATCAATGTTGTTTGGTTCTAACTACTATCTGAAAAACACAGCCCCCAAGTTCTGCATTAGCGCAAATAATGGGAACTGCCTGGAAAAAGTTAGCTGCTTTAAATATCTAGGAGCACACTTTGACTCTACCCTTACCTTCGATACCCACATTCAAAACACGATCAACCTGCTTCACCAAAGGCATGACTCTCTGTACAGAATCCACAAGTACCTAATGCCCGAATCCAGACATAGAACAGCACAAACAAATCTGCTCCCTATACAGGATTATGGCTTCTTGGTCACCGATGCTGTTAACAAAGCTATGCTACAGAAGAAGCACACTCTCAATCACAGGATTGCCAGATTTGCAACAGGTAGCAATAGCAAGATGTATCTCTGCCTTTCTCTGAACACTTTAAACTGGCTCTCACCAGAGCTCAAATCCAACCTAACACTCGCAAGATTTATTAAAAGAACTATGATTAGAAACTCCCCCATCTATTTAGCTGAACGACTCGAGTTTGTCAACTTGCCCTCCTCTTGATCCACCTTGAAAAATAACTTAAAAGCTCCCTTTTTTCGAACAAACATTGGACAGCACTCCTTCAGCTACCATGCATCCTCACAATGGAATACAATCACTCCTCCATTAGAGAATCATCAGCTGTCTCTGCTTTCTCAAGCAATCTAAAATAATTTTATCTATCACTCAGTGTCTGTGACTGCTTTGTGTAAATACCCCTTGTTCATACCCCTCTGCATCTGCACTCAATGTAGTATCTGCACTAATCAGCTGTGCTTTCTATGTGCCACAAGTATGTAATCAAGCATGTAATTTTCAATCGTTGTGTGTATGTTTCCTTTTCTGCAACAAGCACCCAGACATTTGTATGCATGCCCTCAAATGTCTGTGCAATTGCACCCGGGTTGTAACTGAAAAAGGCACTTGGTGCCAGTGCACGTACCCAGTTACCAAACTGAAAATAAATAAATAAATAAATCAGTTGTCCCTCCCTTCCTCCCTCCTCCTTTACCTTTATTTATCATACCCATGTGCCTATCTCATGCATGATTGAAGCTCCCCACTATATTCGCCCCTACCGTCTCTTCTGACAAGCAGTTCCAGGCCACCACTCCTCTATCTGTGAAGAGGCATTTCCTCACATGCCTCTTAAAGCAAATGTGTGATATAACGTAGTGTGCTTTATAGCCTGCTACCCTGGAGCGGCAATAGCCCCTCTGTGTTAAGATGAGAAATTGTAATGCACTGGTTAAAGTTTGGGAAGGGATCATAATTGTGAGCAAACTGCCAGCCAGCCGATTCCGTCCCACTTCTTAGTCTGCCTGCTCCGCCCCCACGCTCCCCCATTTTGTGACATTTAACCAGGGAGAGTGTGGGGATGCACCCCATACAAGGCTATGGGGCTAGTTTTCAGAACTTTTTTACACAACCTTTAAACTACCTATTGATAAAAATGAAGGCTGCTCATCCCTGTTCCTCTGCTGGGCAATACACCTTCTCCTATTGATTTCCAGCACCCTGGAACCTGCAGCCCCCTTCCCTCCACCATTCCACCTCCACAGGCTCTCTCAGGCACCAAGTGAAACTTCTCCCACCTCCCAGCTGCACCTGCTTCCCATAGGTGGCTCTCTCTGGTGACACTAGTAGTGCAGGGGGTACGCGCTCCCCCACCTAGCAGGGCTCTAGTGCACTGCAATGCCTGCCTTTAGACCTACCAGTGGGATTCTACTGCACTTGTTTAGGCATGACACACTGTCCAATAATCACACTTTAATCTATTCCAGTGTAGTGTTCCTAGGAATAATTATATACTGTACTGTGTCTGCTCTTTATTCTGTTCCATTTAAATGTACTGTGATATGCTCACTGTACCCCCTATAAATCCTGGTTGCATCTAGAAATGAGTCTTGTCTGCCAGGAGATTTTCTGCTGAGCACGAACAGGGATACTGAAGAGTAACAGTCTTAAATGAAAAAAATGTATCCTTTAATTACTGGTGTATGGGTAATGGTATTATGATATAAAGTCACTATATGAGGTCTCTGATGAGTGCACTTCACTTTGAAATGTCAACAGTTCTTACTATTGGATAACTTTTTTATTTATTTTATTTATTTCTTTCGACTAGGATTAATGCCTTTGAGTCAGAGACTCATTTTCAAAGGTTCCAAGTCAAGGACAAAAACAGAACAATACAATACTATGCAGTACAATACAGATAGCAGAGATCACAGGGTAGGCATCATGAAATCATTATAGTGTCACATGAGGTTCAAGACTTGTTAGTTTCAGATACACCTAAACAATAGATAAAGTGCATTACATTATTTGTTGCAGGGTAGGGCTAGCCTGGTAGGAAAGAACATGTCAGCAATATGGCAATGTTATGTCAGGGGGATGATAGGAGAGGGGGTAAGCAACCAGAGTGATGTTGTCAAAAATGGAGGCGGTGTGCATAGGGAGAAATGAGGAGGGGTAAGATGGTGGTGGAGGGTGGTAAATTGATTTATTGGGGGATTGGGGGGAGAGGAGTAGCAGCGAAAGGCAGGCAAAAATCAAGAGGATCTTTTGATCATATGTTTGCGCAGTTACAGGTAGTTACACTCTTAAGATGCGATGGTAGCCGCCTTTTGAACTGATCACATGTTGTTATTAGTCACTATAAATAGTGCACCTGCGTAATGTTTCAATAGCTCTGATGAATCCCCTGTACGAGGGGTGAAACCTAAGCCCGGCAGTGCAGCTGCACTGTCTGTTCTTGCCTGTTTGTCACTCTACGCAAAAGACACTTTTCTTAAACAAATATTGCCTCTGAGGCAGCGCTGCCTTAGAGGCTGATGACTTAATCCCACCCTCCGCTGTGTCTCTTTGGTTAATACGTTCTGAAGAACAGTAACTGAGGTTGTCAGCCTCTTGCTGCTGATTGGTTACACATGCTGCTGCCTCGGAGGCAGACTACTTAATCCCACCCTCTGTTGTGTCTCATTGGTTAATACCTTATGAAGGACAGTAACTTAGGTTGCCACCTGTTGCTACTGATTGGTTATACATGCCACTGCCTCAGAGCCAGATCACTTAATCCCGCCCTCCGTTGTGCCTCATTGGTTAATACCTTCTGAAGGCAGTAACTGAGGTTGCTGCCTGTTGCTGCTGATTGATTATTCATGTAATCTAGAGGCCAGAGGGGCACAGGACCCTAGGCAGCATGGATTCACAGCGGGAAGGTCATGCCAGACGAATCTGATAGATTTCTTTGACTGGGTGACCAAAGTAGTAGATCAGGGAGGGGCTGTGGACATGGCCTACCTAGACTTTAGCAAGGCATTTGACACAGTCCCACACAAGAGAGTAATATACAAGTTAGCCAGCCTGGGAGTGGGTCCCAAGATGACAGCCTGGGTAAAGAATTGGCTGGAGAATAGGACACAGAGAGTAACAGTAAATGGAGTCCACTCAGAAGAAAGGAAGGTTACTAGTGGGGTACCGCAGGGTTCAGTATTAGGACCGGTCCTCTTCAATGTCTTTATAAGCGACATTGCAGAAGGACTGGAAGGAAAAATATGTCTCTTTGCAGATGACACAAAGATCTGCAACAGAGTTGATGCACAGGGTGGGGTGGAAAGGATGAGAAGGGACTTGGCAAGGTTAGAGGAATGGTCAAATGTATGGCAGCTTAGATTCAATGCTAAGAAGTGCATGGTAATGCACCTGGGAAACAAAAACCCAGGGGAAGAGTACACAATGGGGGGTGAGATACTAACAACAACAAAAATGGAAAGGGACCTGGGGGTAGTCATATCAGATGACCTAAAGGTGGGCAAGCAATGTGAGAGGGCAGCAAGGAGGGCTGGGGGATACTGGGATGCATAGGGAGAGGCATCACCAGTAGAAAACAGGAAGTTATTATCCCTCTGTACAGACAGCTGGTGAGACCCCATCTGGAGTACTGTGTGCAGTTCTGGAGACCCAATCTCTGCAAAGACATAGACAGGATGGAAACTGTCCAGAGGATGGCAACTAAAATGGTGCAGGGTCTGCACCGGAAGACATATGAAGAGAGACGAAAGGAGCTTAATATGTATAGCCTCGAGGAAAGGAGGGAGAGGGGGGACATGATAGAAACGTCTCAAGTACCCAAGGGAATCAACAAAGTCCAAGAGGGTAGCATCTTTCAAAAAGAGGTGCAAGAACAAGAGGGCACAATTTGGATATAGAGGGGCGGCTCAGAGGTAATTTAAGGAAGTATTTTTCATAGAGAGGTTGTGGATGCATGGAACGGCCTTCCGAGGAGGTTGTGGAGTCAAAATCAGTGGTGGAATTCAAGCATGCATGGGACAGTCATAAGGCAATTCTAGGGGGTGGGGGTAGGAAGAAGTAGGCTGCTGGTTAACTAGGATCTGCAGCTTATCCAGTAGGTAGGGAAATGGGCAGACTGGGTGGGCCAAGCGGTCCTTATCTGCCATCAAATTCTATGTTTCTATGTGGTCTCTAAATGGCCCTCCCGACTTCCGGTGATGTCACGGAGCCGATGCAAGCCTAGTCACTAGGGCTCCCCACGGGCGATTAAAAATAACCTCCATAAGCTCATCAGAACGATGCCAGAAATGTCAAAAATTACAGGAGGTCAAGCACAGAATACAAACAGGGGCAAAAATCGACAAAATTCCAGAATAAATGACAAGGATGCAACCAGATTGCGAGGCGACCCGACGAGTAGGCCTGCCTCACCACAGACAGACCCGCACCTCGAGTATGATACAGACGGCGAGAACGAGCATCTTTCACGATCCAGATATGAGAGATTACTACACGAGATAATGGAGTCCAGACGAGAAAACAAGCAGGAATTTAAGGCTATGCAGGCAAAATTGGAGGTGGTAGAAAATTGCATTACCCACATGGAGGAAAGAATATCTACAACCGAAGATACCACTGAACAACTGACTTCCATAATTCAAACCCTTGTAAAGCAAACAACAGATTTATAGGCTAAGTGCCTCGACCTGGAGGGGCGATCACGTAGGGACAATCTGCGATTGTATGGTCTGCCTGAACATACCGAAGTGCCCCCCATGGCATCCTTTATTGAAAACCTACTGAAAGACATTTTAGATCTCCCCTCGACTATGACTTTCCGGATTGAGAGAGCACATAGGTCGCTCCAGTCTAAGCCCACTGACCCAGCTGCTCGTTCACAGTCGATAATCTTTAAAGTAAACTCTTTTCTGGCTAAAGAGGAGATCCTTAAATGAGCTTGGGCTAAAAAAGAAATAAAGTACCTGTCGCATAGACTATTTCTGGACCATGACTACCCACTCGAAATTCAGAGGCAAAGGCTTAAGTACCAACCTATTCTAAGAGTGCTTCGAGAAAAATCAATAAAATTTAACACACCTTATCCTGCAAAGCTAAGAATCTTTTGGGATGATGGAGTAAAGACTTACGCGACACCAGAGGAAGTCATGGAAGCCCTGGGAAAAAGAAACATTTCTGTAAAGCGAAGGGAGGAACCAAGAATCTGGGAAACGGGGCCCATTCATCCAGCGCACACTGAACAGGAAGATGGCAGGACCTTATACCGAAATGCAAACGGAAATGACACATGCCCTCCAAAGGCTACTCAAGAGGAAAGCTCTACTAAAGAACAACCAGACGTGAATTTTCCACCCTCTGACTCGTTAACCTTTAACTTCTAGGAGGGTCTATCCATAATTCCCAGGGCGATAAATAGGATAAGTACTGTGTTTTCAATTTGTTGGTTGTTTTTTAACAGGTTCTTTGGGGATTGGAAACCAACCCTCTGTGGCGCTGCTGCATGGTTAACATGAGCTGGTTCTACTACGAGGGGGACGATTTCTCATCTGGATCCTGCATCCATGGAAAATAAAACTGAGATGTGTATCTCTCTCACTGGACAACCTGACTTTAAGCTCCCTATAGTAACATTTGTAATATCTAGAGGTTCATATGGGAGGAATATGATGCTGCTGTATCTAGATAACGATTGAATATTCAAAGGGGATTTGTTACCCCCCACCTCCCATCAGGAATCCTGCATATGATTCTATGATAACCCCCCTTTTTTTTTTTTCTCTCTCTCTCTTACAGGTCTGCTTGGTGAGGTAGCCTACCTTACTCACTGAGTAGGGGGCTATGTTTGAAACAGGTGTTTTAAAAGCTCCTACGTTTACCTATACACTTTCGCAAAGGAAAATATCGCCTTAGGGGAGTCTGCAGGATATCAGAGGCCCGTAGCAGACTACTTTTAAGGAGCCCCACGACAACGAGGCTCCTGAGGAGGCCCCCCCAATCTAGGTGGGCTCAGAAGTCCTCCTCTTTCTCCTTTGATAGGAGAATACAGGGGTTAGTGGGTCGCTTAGCCCTCACCCTTGGAAGTTTCATGTTCTGTCCAAGACATGGTTAATTTCAAAGTTTAATGTTTTTACTACAGGTTACAATGTATATGGCTCTACTGGACAAGGCAGGAAGTACTTGTGTATGGAATACTTAATAAGATCTGTTGGTCTATTCAATTTGAGGCTACCACTGCAGAGCAAAGCAATTGAGCTTGATGTGAACCTGATGAGTGACATAATATTCCTATAGATATGGCGAAACAAGGCTACACAATTTGCACTTATAATGTGCACGGTATTACCAACCCTATTAAACGTACCAAAATCCTGCAATTAATGAAACGACAGAGGGTTGATATTTTGCTTCTGCAGGAGACACATCTTTCCAATGCAGAGCACAAGAAATTTGAGAGTCTGGGCTTTTCTCGAGTGGTGGTCTCATCATATAAGGGCTGAAGGCGTAGAGGAACAGTAATACTAATCAGGAATGGCACTCCATTTGAAATAAGAGATAAAATAGTAGATAAGGAAGGAGGTATGTTTTTCCTTAAGGGTGACTTAGAGGGTCAGAGGTACACGTTGTCCTCCCTATATTTCCCACCGGCTACAGAGTTCCCAACCTATAGAAACCTTTTCATGCAGTTGGCGGGATGGGCGGAAAGAAGGCTGATGTGCGGGGGAGACTTAAATTTAGATATCAACGGGGGAGGATGCAGCTCCAGTCGAGCCAGAACAAATAAAATAGGGAGAAGAGTGGGGAAGCTGTTGCAGGAACTAGGCTATGAGGATATCTGGAGGCATCTGCACAGTCAGGGGCATAGGCACACATTCTACTCGCAGGCGCATGATTTGTACTCATGCATAGATTTCTTATTTACCCAAAAAGAGTATCTGAACCTTACCCAGAGTACATGGCAGGGCGATTTTGTCCTTTCGGACCACGCACCAGTATATTGCAAAATCCACTCGCAAACGCCACGAAGGAGATCCTTCTGGAGACTTAATGTATCAATTTTAAGGGATAAGGAAGTGCAGACAGCCGTGGCCGAGACGGTAAAGCAAGCAATGCAAGAAAACGATACTCAAGACACCACCCCAGCTATTTTATGGGACACAATAAAAGCAATAGTGAGGGTAGAATTATAGGTATAGCCTCCCTTAGGAAAAAAGGAGAGAGAAAGGAAACTTTGTTAGAGGCTGAGACTGAGACCCTGGAAGAGCAGCAGAAAGTGAAACATTCTAGGATTCCTCCCAGAAACTTGACTCCTCAAGAAACAATTAAACACCATATTAGACTATGTAGAGCAGAGGTTGATGTTTCTTAGACACAAATATCACGATGGGGGGCCGAGATTTACGAGGCTAGTGGCAGCCCAGCTTAGGGCTCGTAAAGCTAGATCTACTATCACGAAAGTGAGGCACCCTAAGACGGGTGAACTTGAGGATAGCTTGCATACGATTTTGGAGGTCTTCCATCACTATTATTCGAACTATATTCGAAACTAACTGCCCTCCCTTGATGGTATTAGGGCATTTCTTACGACCCTGAACCTTCCGTCCCTGCCTCCGAACCAAGGAGAGTCGTTAATAAGCCCAATAACAGAGAAAGAGGTAGAATCGGCAATTGGCAACTTGAAAACAGGCAAGTGTCCGGGGTTCGGACGGACTCCCTGGACAGTTCTATAAAACCTTGTCCGAAACATTGACCCCCATACTCACCAAACTGTTCTCTTATGTGGCCTTTTCCCAGGGCGAGACCCCCCCCCCTCCTGGAGTGAGGTAATAATGTCAATAATCCCTAAAGAAGGGAAGGACCCAGCCTATTGCTCGTCTTACCACCCTATATCAGTCTTAAACACTGATTATAAACTCTTAGCCACTATATTGGCTAGAAGGCTACTTAACTGTGCCCCAACCCTGATAAACATGGACCAAAGTGGCTTCATACCGGGTCGCCAAGCTCAAGATAATGTACGGAGAACAGTTTACCTTATTGAACAGATTAGAACCCAGAAAGCTCCTGTAATACTATTAGGGCTTGATGCTGAAAAAGCCTTTGACAAAGTTTCATGGAAATACTTAAGAGAGGTCATGTTGAAGTTCAACTTCCCAGTCGCCTTTGTCGACACCATTTTTAAATTTTATGACTGTCCCATAGGCTACATAAGGACAAATGGACATATCTCTGAGAAATTTCCCCTTAAGAGGGGAACTAGGCAGGGTTGCCCCCTTTCACCCCTGCTCTTTGCCCTCTACATTGAGCCCCTGGCCCAAAGCATAAGACAAAACCCGAACATAGAAGGTGTAAAGCTGGGTGTGTCTGAACATAAGCTGTCTCTGTTTGCAGATGACGTGCTCCTCTACCTGGCTAACCCCGAGCCCTCCCTGAAAACGCTTTTTGAGGTAGTCCAACAGTTCTCGCATCTCTCAGGGTTTACCTTGAACATGGGTAAGTCAGAGGCTATGTCCTTTAACTATACACCGCTCCCCTCCTTTAAAAAGCGCTATCCTATCAAATGGTACAATACTTGTATAAAATACTTAGGCATTCAAATCGCGAACAATCCAGATAAACTATCTGCCCTGAATTTTGATCCCTTGGTTCAAAAGATAAAACAAGATATTAAGAGATGGCTCCTGATTCCCTCCTCATTGTATTTGAGGGACATGGCCATAAAAATAAACGTGCTACCCAGATTCCTATACCTCTTTCAATGTTTCCCCTGCACTCTTTCACCAAAGGAACTCCTGTCGTGGCAGAGACTCCTGAACAGGTTCCTCTGGGAGAATAGAAGGCTGAGAATTAGTTTTCAGAAACTGATCCTACCTAAAACAGAGGGTGGTATAGCCATGCCTTCACTTAGAAACTATTGGCTGGCAGTACAGATGAGGTTGGCCTCTTGTGGGGCAATCGGGCATACAATGCAAGATGGAAACAAATGGACTTAGAGAGGTCCATAGGACCCACCCTCTCACCTAGTCTCTTCCCCCTCAAGAAAGCTCATACGATAGCCCGAGAGCCACTGCTGCGATCCTGAAGGGTTGGCAAATGGGAACCAAGTCTAGGATTATAGGCAGCATGCGTGGAAATATGGGCACTTCATCCTAAATAGCGAGTTTGATAACCAGTGGTTTAAAGCCCAACATAAAAAGGCCTAGAGGCCCGTGGCAATTGATGAGGGGAACAGATATCTTGAATTTCGATGAGGTACAGTTAAAGTAATGTGGTCGGATAAAGATAGATTATATTACTATCAGATGAGGGCCTATGTTTCTAAGCACATCAGACAAAGTGAAAGAGATCCTAACCTAATAGAGGATGCTACCCGTTTAGACAAATATGGCTCACGCGTTACAGGAAAAGGCAATAACAATAATATATCAGTACCTTACACGTCAAAAGCCCAGGCAATGACCACAACAAGGGCAAATGGGAGGAGATCTAGGCCAGAATATCTCCAGTAGAGAGTGGACAAAAATATGGAGAGGTTCCTGGACTACATCTTCATCACCAATGTGACGGAATTCACATGGAAAGTAAGAATAAGATTCTTTTAGATCCTCTGATTTCTTCCTTGAGGAGCCTGAGTCCGCTCATTGCTGGAGGCAATGTGATGAGCGGAAGGCAACATATAAACATATCTTTCTAGATTGCCCTAAGATAACAAAATTCTGGCTTGATTGGTGGAACATATTAAAATATTTTGAACATCCAGAATCAGATTCTACCAATCAACTTGCTCTTGGGTTACCCCAATGGATATAAAAGATGCAGATAAACAATATCTCTGGGCCATAATGCTAAGTTCAGCTTATAAATCTATTACCAAAAAATGGTTGCAGCCAATGGTTCCAGAGATTTCGGAATGGAAACAAATAGTGTTAAATATTCAGAGAAATGAACAAATCTCCCATGAATTGCAGGATAGAAGAGAGACTTACATATTAAGGTGGACCAGATGGGAACAGTATCAAGAGTGGCTCCCCTAGGGCCTCAAGTGTGGAAATAAGACAATGAAGACTAGTAACTAAATTAGGAAGGTTATTTCCTCTCTTCCTCGGTTAGACCTCAGATCTATAGAACAAGGTTTTTTTTCTGTTTTCTTTTTCCCTTATCCATAAGATAGGGAACATAGCCATTACCTTTTAACAGAAGGAACCTTAATAAAATAAGAGATGGTTTAACTAGTAAAATACCTTGTCCTTGAGTAGATGCCAATGTTCTTAGAGTTGTATCTTTACCTATTATGTTCAGTGTTATACCAGTGATGAAAGAATGCTGTAACACTTGATACTCACGATATGTTCAGTGTTATACCAATGATGAAAGAATGCTGTAACATTGGATAGTCATGGCTGTGTAATTGCCCACTGAAGCATCTTGTGATTAATAAAATCAAGTATAAAAAAAATAAATGGCCCTCCCACATGTTTTGGGTGGTTCTAGCTTGCCCCTGATTGGCGGACATACAGAAAACGCCTTTTTAAGACACTTTTTTAAATGAAAGTTGCCACAGAGGCAGATCTGCCTTTGAGGCAGGAGTGGATAGGGCTGTCTCCCAGGCAGGTCTTTACCCTCTATAGCTAAAGACCTGAGCTTCACTGCTGTTCCAGCTTGGTGGTGGTGTGGAAAGGTGTACCGCCTGATAAACGATAGGTTGAGAGTTTGAATCCACACAGGGTCCCCTCAGTTCTCTTTCGTCAGAATTTCACTTGAGTGGTGATCCATGGCAGCATGGTGTTAGAATAGTAAGTATGTAAGAAAAGGGGCTTAGCTGTGCCTCAGAGGCAATATTTGTTTAAGAAAAGTGTTGCAGCTCTGCCTCCAATGCAAAACTTTATTGTTGCAATTATTCTTTCTCACAGCTACAGTAAGTCCCTTTTCTTATATACTTACTATTCTAACACCATGCTGCCATGAATCACCACTCAAATGAAATTCTGACAAAACAGAACTGAGGGGACCTTGTGTGAATTCACACTCTCAACCTCCTGTTTATCAGACAGGAGAACTTTCCACTACACCACCAAACTGGCACAGCAGTGAAGCTCAGAGCTGCAAATGTGGGGGTGAAGAGGTGGCTGATCTGAGGCAGTGCAGCACAGAGGGCATAGGTGGCCTGAAGGAGAGGCTGGCCCGGAGCTGGGAGGGAGCAAAAAAAAAAAATGATTGCGTTACAGGCGTTCATTGTGTGGTTTCTATGCACGCTCATGACTTCACCAATTTTTCATATTTTCACTCCAGATTTTCAACATTGCCATTTTTTACACCTTTTCAGGAACAGTACTATTGGTATTTTTCACATCCTGCTCCAAATGTGTTTTCGCACCTGTGGCGCCAAATGGCGCAGTCGCTGTACAAAATCACCTCTTGGCTAGTGAACTGATAATGCCATTGTTCATGAAGTGGGGTCACAAAAAGCCCATGTTGAAAATGTGGAGTGAAAAATACCAACAAACGCCTAGGGCATTAGGGTTTCCAACCGTAACACCCCATCCTGTAGAGACTGACAGGCATCAGGGGTGTGACTTGGGACTGTTGGCTGTAATGCTCCCGCCATTCCACTCCAACCCTGCAGCCAGTGACAGGCATCGAGGTGTGCCTTGGACTCTTTGGCCCCAAAGTTCACCCCATTTTCCTATACTGCACCCATCTCAGCATATTTCCTTATGCAATGGAGTGAGTGTAAGGCCCGAAGACCCCAAGGCACATTGCAACACTTCTCAGTGTCTGCAGGGTATGGTGGGGTGAAATGGCATGAGCGTTATGGCTGATGACCCAAAGGCACACCCCAATGCCTGTCAGTCTCTGCAGGGTGGGGGTGGGGTTGGTGTCAGTTCACTACTTCACTGCCATTCCTATTGTGCATCTCTCTAACTCCTGCACTACCAATGCCAATAACAGCAAGACAACATTTGGCATTGATAAATGCTTGTTTACTCCTGTGTCAGTCAAATAAAGGGACCTATTATTGCACTTTGAATTATCCAGTTATAGCATTGCATTCTTCAGGTTGGGAGTGCCCAGTGCTTTGTTTCATTTCAAGTTTACTGTTACCGTGAGCACTTGGTTCCATGTGTTGCTTTATTTACTTTGAGGGATTCTTGAACACAGGCTTTTTCATGGGAACTACCAGGTCATCTGAATGTGTGTCCATCATGGGTGGGTCAAGTGTGGATTGCAAGATCTTTCTTATGTAACTGTCTCTGGGCCATGAGGGTGCGTTCCTGTAGGAGTTGACAGACTTATATAAGTTGTTGGATGCCCCCAGATTGCTTCTACGTGAGGAATTCAATATATGAGTCTACAAGAAAGCTCCACCTTTTGGTCAGCAGCTCCTCCAGTTGATATCATCACTGGGCTTTGTAAAGCTGTTGCCTCTGCTACCCACCTGCATGGCCATACATTGGACTTGGTATTCTCACTGGGTCTTGACATCAGTGCAGTCAAGGCTGATCTGGTCAGTTGGCTGGATCATCACACCATGTTGTTCTTCTGTTGCCCCCCCCCTTTAAATAGCCCACCTGTGGAGATAGTTTGGTGCCATCCTAAACATAACTTGGAGCCTTGCAAACTCCAGGAGGTGCTGGACATCTCAGGCATGATAACAGCTTGTGCTTAGGTAGCTGGGAAAGCCATGGAGCACTGGAATATGGTCCTCACGGCTGCCTGGGACTCTCTGACACCCTACCAACATCCTAGTGCAGTGCACCATGGCATTGTGATGAGCTGAGTTGGCTGAAGACTAGGTGACTGAAGCTGAAGCATTCTTGGTGGAGATCTCAATCTGATGATTACAGGTTGGTGTAGAGGGCTCACTGTTGTGAACACCAATGGGCAACTCCCTTGAAAAAGACATTTCCTGTCAAAGATGATTGCTGAAAGAAAGAATCAGCCAGCTCAGTGTATTTGCATCTTGGACAGGTTGATTAACCCCCCTGTCTGCGATCTGATCAAGCATTTTCTGCAGAAAAGTGTAAAGAGTATAATCATTTAATTGATTCTATCATGACAAAGTATTCTCCATTCAGGCTGGGGTCTCTTCAGGTTGCCTGTCATGGACCAGCACTACCCGATCTGTAATGGTCGAAGACAATCTGCCACCCTGGGCAGTAGTTGTGAAAGAGGAGGTGCTTCAGGCGATATGAGGCCTACATCCTACCTGCTGTGTTTTGGAATCTGGACCTACCTGCTTGCTACTTCTCTGCATGGAATCCCTGGGGCCAGTCTCCATCAAGATTGTTGAGTGTTCCTTGAGGGAGGGAGTTTTTCCACAGCTCTAGTTAGACCTCTCCCAAAGAAATCATATTTGGACCCAGACAGTTTTTTGATCTACAGACCTGTCTCAAACCTTTCATTTCCATGGGATCAGGTGAGATCCATTCAAGGGTGCTAAGGGAACACAGGGAGGAGCTTGTTGCACCACTGGCAGCCATAGTCAACATATCATTGGAAACAGGAAAGGTTCTAAGTGACTGGGGAGAGAGCTGTTATACTCAGTGTCACAACCCCACTCAGCAGGTCAGCCCTCTACTCCCAAAGTGCCAACCTCTGAGCGTAGAATTGTGAACAGTTAACAGAACAAGGTAACCCTCTTGTCTGTTTTGTGGGTTCGAGTCACCTTTGTCCCAAGTTCTGGAGGGATTCAAACTGATAACCTCTTGTTAGCGTACCCAATTGTCAGGCTCAGATAATTCTGTCTTCAGGGGGCCAGATATCTTTGCCTACGAGCACCTAACCAGGTATTACAAAATGAATCCTTAGAACTCTATGCAAGACCTAGAGAACTCTTACCTGTTTCCCAGTTTGGTACCACAATAAGCTCATGCACAGTGTCAACTGTAACCATCTAAGCTTCACTTATATAAAAAGAAGTTTCAAGGCACACCAGGCAGTTTCTGTTTTTAAAATATATATCTTTACTTTAAAATAGGTAAAATAGGAAAACAGTAAAATACAGTACAATATATCCCAACACATACAGCCTTAAAAACCAGACAGGTTTAAAAGTGCAAATTCCTACAACACATGCACTCAGACTGGTCTTATCTAAGGTCTCCTTACTTCTTAATCTTTCAGTGCTTTGTTGTTCCTCTTTTCTCAGTCAGAAAATAAAGTCTCTGTGTAAGGGCTGCTCAATATATTTAAAAGCAGTCTTGAGCCGGCCTTCTCTCTGAGGTCACCTAACTCCGCCTTGGTGTATTAAAATTTATATTTTATAACACAGGATGTCCTACTAAGATATTTAAGAAAATAATAGGTGACATAAATTAATCTCCTCTCTTCATCTGACTTGCCAAAACCGGTCTGCGATCTGCTTCACACAGACATCAAAGGCTCTTTGATGTAATTCCTGGCTTCCTGGGACGACGGTCCAAACAATGCATATTGGACTTCCTCATTTAGTCTGGGACCTGCTTCACACAGACATCAAAGGTCTCTTTGATGTACTTACCTGGCCTCCTTGGAAGACAGTCCAAACAAATGCATATGCCCTTTTCCTCTTGACACCTAGTGCAAATAAAAGGATTTCCCTGAGGACTTCATGAATGGATATTTTATTTCCTGGGCTTCAAAGAAAACTTAACAAAGTAATTGCATTTCAGATATCTGCAGTTTAAGCTACCTCCTGTCCTTTGAACTTATCCCTGGGGGGGGGGTGATGTGTCAATTTCAGCAAGACAGCATTTTCTCCTGACAGACACTCCCTTACATATTTTATATTCCAGAAAAAATATCATATTGAAATCAGAACCAGCTGTCCACGTGCCACAATACTCCCCACCTAGACTGAATTTGGGGGGGTCTATCCCCTGCATGGAATGAGCTTCCCAGATCAGTTCACTCCTCATACACACGAGACAGCCCATCTGAGTTCTGATTGGTCGCTCCAGCACTATGTAGAATGGTTATGTCATATCCTTGCAAAGCAAGACTCCATCTTAGCAATTGGCTATTGTTTTTCCCCGTCTGCGTCAACCAAACCAGGGGGTTGTGGTCAGTCTGCACCACAAAATGCTGCCCCTACAAGTATGGCTCCAATTTCTTTAGGGCCCACACTATGGCATGACACTCCTTTTCCACTGTGGAGTATGCTTGCTCCTTGGGAAGTAACTTTTTACTCAGGTTGGCTATTGGGTGATCCCTCCTTTCACTGGATGTCTGACTCAGTACTGCCCCAATACCCACATCTGAGGCATCAGTCTGAACTATAAAAGGTTTGCTATAGTCAGGACTTGTCAAAACAGGAGCATTGCACAGTGCCTCCTTTAGTTTGGAAAAGGCTTCCTCACAGGCTGGGCCCCAGGTAATTTTCTTGGGCATCCTTTTCTTTGTCAGATCAGATAGGGGAGCAGCCAGGGCACTGTAATTGGGTAAACATTTTCTATAGTGCCCCACTGTCCTGAGAAAACTCCTGACCTGCTTCTGAGTTTCTGGTCTGGGCCATGCCTGGATTACCTCTATTTTTATTTGGTTAGGATGGAGCTGTCCCTGGTCTGCCACATGCCCGAGGTATGCCACTTCTCCCATGGCCACCTGGCACTTCTCGGCTTTGACAGTGAGCCCGGCCCTCTGTATCTTGCCCAGCACTTCCCTAAGGTGGGATAGGTGTTCCTCCCAGCTGGTACTAAAGATGGCAATGTTGTCCAGGTACGCCAAGGCATACTCCTCAGCACCATTTAATACCTGGTTCACCAACATTTGGAAAGTGGCGGGGGCGTTCTTCATTCTGAAAGGCATTACTTTAAACTCAAATAAGCCTATCGGAGTGATGAAGGCCGACCTCTCCCTAGCTCTGTCCATCAATTCTACCTGCCAATACTCCTTTGTTAGGTCAATGGTAGTAAGATAGGTCGCCCCTCCCAACTTGTCCAGGAGTTCGCCCGTCCAGGGCATTGGGTGGGCGTCAGACTTCGTGACTGCATTCAGTCCATGATAGTCCACACAGAAATGAGTTGAGCCATCTGGCTTGGGTACAAGGACTACAGGTGATGCCCAGGGACTGTGGGATCTCTGGATTACCCCTAAATCCAGCATCTCCTCCACTTCCCTCCTAATGTCCTTTTGGACAGCCTCTGAGACCCGATATGCTGTCCGCCATATGGGCGTCTGTGCCCCTGTCTCCACATCGTGCGTCGCTAAGAGGGTTAGTCCAGGCTTGGCGTTAAACAAGGGGGCAAAGTCTGCTAAAACCTCCCTTACTTTCTGGACCTGGCCTGGGGTCAGCTGGGGAGACAATTTTACTGCCTCCACAGAGGACTCCCGTTTACTCTCTTCCAGCAAGTCCAGAAGGGGGTCTTCTTCATCCGTCCCCTCCCCATGACTACACACTGCAAACACCATGTCAGCCCTATTTGCATATGGCTTCATCATGTTGACATGGTACATCCTTTCTGTCTGTCTTCGGTCAGGTAACTCTACAATGTAGTTCACATCATTTACCTTCCTAACCACTTTGTACAGTCCTGCCCATTCAGCCTGCAGCTTGTCTTTCAGGACTGGAATAAAGGCCATGACTTCCTGACCCACCATGTATGAGCGAGCTCTGGCTCTGCGGTCGTACCATACTTTTTGTTTCTGTTGGGCAGATGCCAGGTTGCTCTGGGCTGTCCCCATAAGCTCCTTCAGCCTTTCTCTAAACCTAAGGACGTAATCCACAATGGGAGTTCCCCGGGTGGCGTGCTTACCTTCCCAGTCCTCCCGGATCAAGTCTAGTTGCCCATGTACCTGGCGTCCATATAAGAGTTTGAAGGGGGAAAATCCTGTCGACTCTTGGGGCACCTCCCTGTATGCACACAACAGGTGGGAAGGTATTTCTCCCAGTCCCTCCCATGCTGTTCAGCAAACACCCAGAGCATTGACTTTAGGGTACCATTGAATCGTTCCTCAAGCCCATTGGCTTGTGGGTGATACGGTGTTGTGCATCTCTGCACCACGCCACACTTCTCCCATAAACATTTTTTCATGTCCGACATGAAGGGATGCCTCGGCAGTTCATAAACTCGTGGGTGTTCTCTCTCACCCACAGAGCTGCATATATGACTTCTACCACATATATTCAATTTGGGCACCACACTAGATGCACCACACATGACTCTCCCTACGTGGATTGGCAGCAACACCACCTTCATCAGCTGCTGTTGCCCTCCCACCTCTCGTGCCAACTCCTACTCCTGGCTACCCCTTGCTTACAAACTCTCCCCATCCTTACCATCGCTTCCCCTATGCACACTGCCAAACTCTTTCACACAGCCAAGAGGAAGGCGTCCTGGCACCCTGTGCTAAGGCTCTCACTCTCCTCCTCCTTCTCCTCATGTCAGGCAATGTTCATCCTAATCCTGGGCCCCCAGCACCCTTGTCACCCTCCCCACCTTCTATTGGTGGTTTGCGCTTTGCCTCACTCAATGTTTGCAGTATATTAAAAAAATGGGACTCCTTCCAGGGCTGGGTCATACAATATCAACCTGACATTATAGCCGTTACTGAAACCTGGTTCTCCCCTTGGATTCCAGACTCTTCAGTAATCCTTCCTGGCTATAACCTCTACCGCATGAACCGGCAAGGTAAACGTGGGGGTGGCTGCGCCATCTACACCAAGGACATAATTCATGTTCAGCTGCTCCCCTCCCCCCAGTTGGGACCAGGTTCACAAGCCCTCACCATTAGACTTACCTTGGGATGCACCTGCAATCCGCTACACATCACAGTGGTCTATAGTCCACCTAGGGACCAAAAAGTGGCCTTTCGCTCGGTAATGTCCTATCTGGATACCCTGCCATCTCACACTGAAATGATGGTGCTAGGTGATTTTAACGTTAATTGGCTCAGTAAGGATGCCTCCCCACTCATCGATGTCACCACAGCCCAAGATCTCTCCCAAATGGTTACCTCCCCTACCCGTCTCGACCAGCACACTGGGTCCTCATCCCTGCTCGACCTTGTCTTCTGCAATCGTCCACATAAAATCACTAGTGTCTCTGTCCTCCCAAATGCTCTTAGTGACCACTCACCAGTTCTCTTCTCCTGGTCCTGCAAAGCCACTAGACACCCTCCTAAACTAATAACCCAATGCAAACTAGGCCCTGGTAAACTGGCTGCTCTTAAAGCATACCTCAGGTTCATGTACTGATCTTTCATAACTAACACCCCGGACCCTGATATAGCCCTTGACCTCTTCATCCAGTCCTTCAATAACATATGTGACAAATTTACACCATTTACTAAAAGAATGGTCAAAGGCAATCATGTGCCCTGGATCTCTGATCGACTCATTGCCTTGCTGCGGGCAAGAGATTCTTTGTGGCAACGCTCCATCGAATCTGGCCTCCCGCTTGACAGAAATAAGTATAGAGAGGCTCGGAACAAGTGCACTTGGGCTGTTCGCAAAGCCAAAACAGAGTATTACAAATCCTCCCTCAATTCCTCCTGGGGCTCTGGATGCAAGTTCTGGAACAACATTAAGGAAATCTGTGGTAAGGACCCAAACCCTGTTCCAATGCAGGTCATGGTTGATGGATCACTGACCACTGACCCGTCCCTATATCGCTGCAGCCTTCAACAATACTTTCACTAACCTTAGTAGTGTTCTCCCCCTTAACTTCTTTGACCCCCCGACAGCCGATGCCTCCACCTCCCCTCCTGTAGCTCCCCCCTTTTACCTGTGCTGTATCACTACTAGGACTGTGGAGCCGTATCTTAAAGTTGCCCTCAACCACTCCTCACACAGCACCGACTCTCTGGACCCAAAGATCCTTCGTCTCACCTTAACTGAGGTTTTCTGCCCCTGACCCACATCTTAAACCACTCCCTTTGCCTTGGTAAATTCCCTTCCAAATGGAAATCTGCCTCCATCACCCCAATATTTAAAGGTGGTGATCGTTCTAATACAAATAACTACCACCCCATCTCCATACTTCCCCCCCCTCCAAGGCGTTAGAGCGGATTGTATCTGATCAGCTCACCGAGCAAGTTAACAAATACAACCTCCTCTGTAAGCAGCAACATGGTTTCCACAAAGGACACAGCATCACCACTGACCTTCTTGAATTTACCACACACATACTGTCTGCTCTGGATAAGGGACACATTTCTGGTGCCGTCTTCATTGATCTCACTAAGGCATTCAACACCGTCAATCACTCCCTCCTTCTAACAACGTTGCCAACTTGAGTCTATCTCGGGATGCCGTTGGGTGGTTCGCTTACTATCTTTCGAACTGATATCAACAGGTCAAAATTGGAAACACAGTCTCTAACAGATTACCTGTCCTCTCTGGTGTCCCCCAGGGGTCCATTCTGGGTCTGCTACTTTTCAGTCTTTTTCTCAACGCCCTCTCTGAGTCCTGCCCTGGCAATCTATTACTCTACGCTGATGATGCCATAATTTTCTCCTCCAGCCCTGACCCAATGCACCTGCACCACTCCCTCCAGTCCTCCTTCAGCCATGCTAAAAACTGGTTCTCTGCACATCGCCTTATTCTTAACTATAAAAAAAACAAAGTTATGATATTCTCACACCCGCAGAACCCCAGGAAGGCATTATGCCCACTCATCCTAACCTCAAATCTGACCCCTTTAGAGCAGGTGGACTCCTTTAAATACTTGGGCATCACCTTGGACCCTGGTCTTAACTTCCACGAGCACATCCACCACCTATCCAAGGCCATAAACCTCAAGCTGGGGCTTCTACACTGCTTCAAACATTGCCCTACCCCTAACACCCTTAGGCTTGCTATCTCCTCCTCTGTCCTCTCGCTGCTTGACTATGGCCCATTGATATATGGGCAGCTTGCTCCTCATCCCTAGACAGACTCCGTATCACTCTAAACACAGCCTGTCGCCTCGTATTAGGATGTGACCATCTCACGCATACCTGCTCTCTTTATAGTGCTACCAACTGGTTTAATCTTGACAACAGAATTAAGTTCCATACCTGTCTGCGGGCTAAAAAAATCACCTTAGGCCTCTCCCCATCTGGACTCGTCCCTCTAATCCATCCAAACATAAAGGTCAAATTTACTCGTAGCTCAGCTCACCATCTCTTCTCGATTCCCTCTAGCCGCACCTCACAATTCCAAAGGTCTTTCCGCTATAGGGCCCCCGTGTGGATGAACAACCTTCCCTTTACCCTGACAAATGAGCAAAGCATTGGACAATTTAAAACCCTCCTTAGGGCCCACCTCCTGTCTTCAAATCACTGCGACTGCAACTGACCCCAGACCCCTATCTCCTCCATGTTCTATGACAATGGCCCTGGCCTGCCTCTTCTCCATACTGTCCATCCTGAGTCGCTCCTACATTATAGTGTGTTCTGTTCAAATTACCCCATTAAGTAATCCTAGTATCTTGAATGTTAGACTAGCTGACACCCTGTAACCAAGCTGTATCTTCCCTGTGATATATCCGCTGTAATCACTGTAATGTCTGTCTGTTTATAACCTATGTGACGTGGAACCTTTGTAAATGAGTCTGTGACTCAAAGGTACTCTCCAATTCTGTAATAAAATAAATAAAGTCAGTGCCTGAGGGACCAAAAAGCAAAAGTACTTCAGGAGCTCCCGCTACATGGTCGGCCCACAGCCTCACTACACAAGCAGCAGAGAAACAACTGAAAAGACTGCAAACTTTAGGGGTTAAAATGAATTACTTCATTCAGATTGTGTCTGGCCTAGCTGACAAATTCAATACTTTAACCAACAGGGTGATTACTTTTGAAACTACTATGGACTCAAGTAAAGTCGGCAGCAGCTGAAGCAACTAAGCGCTGTGATGCTGCGCTGGGGTGGTGGCAGACCTTCCAAAGAGAACACTTACCTTCAAGCACAACTAGAGACCCTGGAGGACAAGGTTCATACTACAAATCTATGTATAACTGGAATGTCCAAAGGGATTGAGGAGGAACACCTTCCCTTGTTCTTAAAGGACTGGCTCATGCAACAACTGGGGGACACCATTACCAGTCACCCTCTCCACATTCAGAAGACATATGGGGTGACTCCTTGAGGCTGACCTGACAACCTGGAGCTCTCTGCACAATTGTACTGGTGACTGGTGGTGTAGGCGCCCAAGTTTTCCTCCTGGCACTCTCCCAGCATAAGGGAACCCTGTTCCGTGATGGCCAGGTGATTTGGATCAATCCTGACATTAGCTATGCCACCCATCAAAAGAAAAAGATTCAACAGAGTGTGAGTCATGCTGTGGGAAGCAGAGATCAATTATGATCTGACATTGGGAATATCTCTTGCAGCAGGCCACACCTATAAAACTACTGGCATCAGGCAACAGGACCACCTGGAAACATTTCTAGCTAGCAGTCTAATTGGGGGCTGCCCACTCCGATGTCACCATCTGATATCGGTCAACCCTATCAGAGTGGGCAGCCCCCACTCCCTCCTCAGTTCTTTTCCCACTGTCCACCAATCATGTCAGGTCTCCAGAGACCACCACAAGATTCAGTCAACCATCATTTTTCTTTGAATTTTCTTCTAATTTTCCTTTATTTCCTAACCCTAGTTTTTCAAGTTTTCTTTAATTCTTTTTGTATGTCAGACCCGTCTTCTTCTTCCGACTGGGCCTCCAAGACAAAGAGTGCTTGTGGAAAGTAGCTCCCGGACAAAGACGGACACTCTGCCTGGTCTGCTGCCTCAGGCCTACCCACGACACCCAGGCCTGCAACATCTGTAAATGCTTCAACCAGGCCACTTGATGCTGTCACCAGCGGGCCCTGGAAGAATTCCTTTTGCAGCAGGAAGTCACCAACATGGAACGGAAGCTGCATGCCAGAAACTCCTCCTCTTCTCTGGCCCTGTCTTTTGGGGTGCAACCTTCCTCTTCTGGGGGGAATCTGTTGGCAAGCACAAGCACTGGGACAAGGACCTTGAAAAACCCTGGTCCTTTTCCTATTCATGGTCCCACATAAGTCCGAGGCCACAGCAGGGTCAACTACCTCCTGGGGGGTGGCCTCTTCTGCCTCAGATGCCCTATCTTCGAAAGGGTTATCTTTGGCAGCGCTGCCCACCAACCTCTCTTTATTGGGAGGTGGATCCTCCCAGTCCCCACAGCCCCTGCTGTTCAGGACTCTTCTGGTGGCAGGACCACAGTCAGGAGGCTTCACCGGTTCTTCTCAGTCTGGCATGGGTTCAGTGAGCTCTGGGTCTTCTCCTACAACCCATCCACTGCCCTCTTCCATGCAGGTGACCTTCTCCATGGCTGCAGACCCTATGCATTCCCGGCATCTCCTCTGGCCATCCCTGGGTCACCTTTGCCTGCTTCTGAGGTGCCCGTCACCGACTCCCTCCAAGTGATGCCAGTTTCTCCTCACCCAGCACCAGTCAGGCCTCTCCCTCCTCTGACGCCTGCTTGGCTGCAGCCAGTGTCTCTGCCGGCCCCGCAACCAATGCTGGTGCTGGTTACTCAACCTATGCCAACACAGATAATTCCACCACCAATGCTGGTGCCAGTCCCCCAACCAACACCACCAGGCTACCCGATGTTGGTGATAGTCGACTTTCAGTCTATGCTGATGTCCCTCTAGGATTTCATGCAGATGTGGTTTCTCCCTCCACAGGACCCAACCCCACATGGGCCCGCAGGTCCCAGCCTGACACCTAACATCCCCAGGGACCCACTCCCTGCCCCACATCGGCCGGTGCCCTATACACCCCCCCATTCACCTGGGAGATGAGGGAGAGTATCACCCAGATCTCCAACCCCCTGATGAGTCTGAGGAGTCCGATGATGATGGGCATGAGAGGCCTTCCCTCTCCCCTTCCACAGTTTCTCTTGATGGGGAAAAGACCCTTAAATACATTCCCCAGTCTCCCCAAGATGACCCATCTTTTTGTGAGGTCATGCATCAGGTTTGGTCGGCCATAGGGTTCGATACTAGGAAGCTAGATCCCTCCCTCCGTTGGCTATCCACTTACCTTAAGCTGTCGGACTCTTCCCCTCTGGTGCGCCCCCCGTTAATAGACACATTTGAGGATGCCACCATGGCCACCTGGCATCACCCAAATCTCATACCGGCCATGCCTAGGAAGGCATATAAATTATACAAGGCGCCCGTGGGCAAGTCTTTCTTTGGAGAACAGCTGCAGGAGGACTCAGTAGTTATTAACGCAGCATATGATCACACAAAGAGGCTGAAACACCTGAGTTCCCTTCCACTTGACAGGGAAACCTGGAGGCTGGACCTCTTTGGCAAATGAACATTTGCCTCTGCCTCCTTGGGCATCAGGAATATTAACTATATGGCCCACATGATCCAATATCAAGATGTCCTGTGGGAACAGTCCATGGAGATGGTCAAACCTTTGCCTGAAGGGCCAGATGCCCAGCAGCTCCTCCAGGCTCTCAAATCTGGGGCGGATGTCAGCTGGCACCTCCTGCACTCGGCCTATGATATGGTAGATGCTTCGGCCTGGGCGGCAGCAGTGGGCATATGCCTTTGCCAGCACTCCTGGCTGCAAGTGTCGGGGTTTGCTCAGGATGTTCAGATGTCCATCCTGAATGCTCCCTTTAGGGGTTTTAAATTGTTCAGGGCTGATGTTCAGGATATCTTGTTCAAATTGCAATCCTCCAGATGCACCCTACGGTTGGTACATTCACTGTATCATACTCAACAAAAGAGTGCCCAACAGGTGCTCTTTTCATTGGATGACCCACAGACCCCAACCCACCTCCAAGCCAACCAAGTATAAGGCTACATCAGCCCTGCCCACCCCCTCTTCCTTCTCCAGCAAGGGCTCTCGAAGAGGAGAGGCAGCACCAGCTCCTGCCCCAGCCTCAATCTGACTCCTTGCCCTAATCCCCTTCCAGTGGATCTGGCAGAAGCAGTAGGGGGTCAGTTCTCTCTACACTGAGACAAGTGGGTGGAGATCACAGGTGACAGCTGGGTGCTGCAACTCATAAGTCATGGCCACGCTCTGGAACTCATAGAGTGGCCCCCAGAGAGACCCCGATTTCCCTCTTCTTACCCCCCTGCTCACATCCCTGTGCTTTGGGAAGAGGTACAGTCCCTGCTCAGGAAAAGAGAGACAGAACCTGTGTCAGAAGCCCAGCAGGGCAGAGGGTTCCACTCCCATTTCTTTCTGGTTCCAAAATGCACGGACAATCTACGGCCAATTCTGGACCTCGGAGAGTTAAATCTTCTCATCCAGTACAAAAAGTTCCAGATGGTAAACTGTCAGGAGCTGCTGCCCCTCCTGAACAAAGGGGACTGGATATGCCCCCTTGACATGTAGGATGCATATCTACATATCAAGATATGTGTCTCACACAGACAATATCTCAGATTTCAGTTTCAGGTGGCACACTTCCAAGTCTGGGCCTTGCCCTTTAGCTTGTCCTTGGCTCCTCGGGTGTTTACGAAGTGCCGAGCAGTGGTTGCAGCTGCCCTCAGGAGACAGAGATTGTGCATCTTCCCCTATCTGGACGATTGGCTGCTCAAAGTTTTGTCAAGAGGCAGCCTCGTCCGAACGCTGGAACACACCATCCATCTGTTTCAGGACCTGGGCATTACAGTCATCTTGCCCAAGTCCATCTTAACACCCGGACAATTACTCCAGTACATTGGGGAAGGTCCTGGACATGGTACAGGGCATGGCCTTCCTTCTCCAGGACAGGGTGGACCGTCTCATAGCCCAAGCCAGACTGATGTTTCATAGCTGCTATGCTTCTGCCAGAGAATTTCTCCGGCTCCTGAGCATGGTGTCTCTGGCCAGATTGCATATGAGGATCTCCCAATGGACATTGAGAGTCCAGTGGAATCAATGTACGGATGCCTGAAGCAGGAGGTCCTAGTCTCCTCCCGGGTGAAAAAAGTTCTCCTTTGGTGGATGGAACCCACCAATCTTCTCAGGGGGGTTCCCCTTTGCTATTCCCTCCCCTCAGCAGATCCTGACCACAGATGCCTCGGGGATGGACTGGGGAGCTCATCTAGACCTACACCAAATGCATGGGACGTGGTCCTGAATGGAGTCCTCTCTCCATATCAATGTCCTGGAGATGAGGGCAGTACTGTATGCCCTCCAGACCTTTCAGAATCAGCTGTCCCGAGGCTTCTGCTGGTGCAGACAGACAATATGACTGTTGTCCACTACATCAACAAGCAGGGCGGTACTCACTCAAATCCCCTATGTAGGGAAGCGGTGAGAGTCTGGTATTGGGCTCTGGACCATGGCCTACGACTGTCAGCCATCCAAGTCCCAGGCATCCAAAACATCCTGGTGGAAGATCTAAGCTGGTCAAAGATGCACGAGTAGGAGCTTCTGACCTCAATCATAGAAGACCTCTTCCACAGATGGGGTCATCCAGAGTTGGACCTTTTTGCATTCCACTCAACACAAATCTGCAGCATGTTTGCTCGCTAGATCCAGGGCCTTGAGTTTTCTGGCAAGACTCATTGTCCCTCTCCTGGAAAGGGTGGTTTCTGTACACCTTCATTCCCTTCCCACTGCTTCAGAAGGTGCTAATCAAGCTACAGATGGAAGGGGCCATGATGATCCTCATCACCCCCTTTTGACCTCGTGAGATCTGACTCCCCTTACTCTAGCAGATAGCAGTAGAACCTCCAGTACCTCTTCCTCTGTGCACCGGCTTGCTCTCCCAGAACCAGGGCACTCTGGTCCATCCAGAGCTCAACTCCCTGCACCTTCACGCCTGGCTCCTGAGAACATAGCCATGGCCCAGCTCGGGGGGTCACCTAAAGTGGCTGATTTCCTGGTGGCAGCCAGAAAGCCTTCCACCAGGGCCACTTATTCCATGAAGTGGAAGTGCTTTATGCTATGCGATGCTTCTCGCCAGCTAGACCCTTTCACGTGTCCTGTGAATCAGATCTTGGAGTGCCTACTGCACTTTAAGACTCAGGTCTGGGGTATTCCTCTCTTAAAGTGCACATGTCTGCCATCTTTGCTTTCCATGTGCCCACTGATGGCCATACAGTAGCACAATTAGAAGTATCATGTACTTTTTTGAGAGGCATCCTTCATCTAAACCCTTCTATCTGCAATCCCATCCCTTCACGTGGCTTGAATTTTGTGTTGGAAAAACTTACTTTGGCTCCTTTTGAGCCTGCTGTGACTTGTGAGCTATGCTTTTTGTTGTGGTTTTAGTTTGTTACTTTGGCCCCGGGAAAGAGGGCACCCCTGTTTCTAAGCAATGCTTGTCCAAATGGTTAGACAACTGCATTACGTTCTGTTACAGAAAGTATGGCAAGAAACTTCCTGTAGATGTCAAGGGCTATTCCAGCAGGGACCAGGGGTATGGCAGCTTCAGCTGCCTGTTTCAGGAATGTCTCGGCTGCATAGATTTGTACAGTGCCTACTTGAAGTTCTGTCCCCACCTTTACCAACCACTACAGTCTGGACAGTGCCTCTAGGTGCAGGGCCAATTTGCCTAGCTGTTCTTCAGTGCCTACTTTCTTAAGTTCTTGGTTCCAACTACCCAGACTGGCTTTCCTGATGTCAGAATTGCTTGGGACTCATTCTATAGGTATGACCTGCTGCAAGAGATACCCCAACTTCAGATAATACAGTTACATAAGAATTGACTGTAACATTAGATATGCAAGGGATCTCTTGCAGCAGGCCATGCCATCCCTCCCTCCTTTCCCCTAACTCTGGTAGACCTTTCTGTTGCCTGTGGATTCCTTTCTGCTTCCATGTTGGCAGGGACCTTCAGAATCTCCTCGGTTCCTCAGCAGGAGTCACTTTGCTCTGGTCTCCAGCAGGAGAACTGAGCACTGAGCAACTGAGCAGGGGCAACTCATTCTTGTAGGGTTGGCCGACATCAGAGGGTGATGTCGGAGTGGGCGTCCCCCAGTTACACTGCTAGCTAGAAAAGTTTCCGGGTGGTCCTAGTGCCTGATGGTGGTAGTTCTACAGGTGTGGCCTGCTACAAGAGATCCCCTCACAGAGCTATTGTTACAGCAAGTTCTTATGTAACTGTACTGTATGGTGTTCCCCACAAGGCTCAGCATTGTTCTCCAAGGGAAGGTGTTCATATTTTCAGATCTGGCTGATGGCCTGAAGTGAACCCAGAAGAACACTTCTTCGAGAAGAAGATGGGACGAGCAGGAAGAATCTCCATCTGAAGAAGAGGACTTTTAAATTTGATCACTGTTCTTTTTTTTTTTCACTAGAGACTGTATGGTGAGTAAATGGCATACTCCCAGGTAAGGCAGTCATACTAATTAAAATCACAGATGGGGACATTATAGTGTATCTTGGGGTGGCCTTCCACTGTGCTGTGCAGTGAACTAATCTTCAACATTAATTACTGTCTCCCCCTACTGCCAAGGCAGAGGGCGAATGGATAAGATCATCTCAGTGGTTGCTGAAGGTACAAATAATTTTTACCTGTTAGTAATGTAGTTCTGAGAGTTGAATGTTTGATGGTTTTCTATATGCTTGTGCCACATTAGTTTGTATGTATAGTCTGATGCCATGCCCATATGTGTGTCTTGTACTATTCAATGCAATCAGAAAAGGGACAACACTAAGAAATTCTCCTTCTCTCCATTTTGTAGGTGGAGAAGTACTTGAAGTTAAAATAAGACTTTGTAAATGGACGTCAACCATGCTGCTCAGGGAGGGACTCTAGTAAGCAGCACATATGAGAAATTGTGAACTTGGATACATGTATTCAAGTCCCCTTCAAAGTCATATATGTACAGCACATCATAGATAGGTGATGTTTATTAGGAGGCATGGCACCCTCGATGGATTATCTATTGATGTAAGTTCTGTGCTCAATTCATAACTGAGTTTCTTGAAAACAGTAAACATAAAAGTTTAAAAACCTGCCTGTTTTCGAAAGCCTACTCTTTAGTTAATGTTTTATTTACTTATTACAATTATTTGTTATCCTCTGTTATTTATTATGTTTACTTTATTACTGTGTAATTCTCTCTGAGTCTCTGGGATAGGATGCCATAAAAATAAATTTTGCCATGTTTTGCCTTCACCACCACTGTTTTCAGAGCAGTGGGAAAGTTACCCTCTCTTAATGTGGTGTTGACCACCTCACAAATAAGTGAGTCCAGGATTCTCCTGGACTCTGCAACAAGCCAGGAAAGCAAATGGTCCAAGACTGAGCTGTTCGGCACACTGCAGATTGATTCCCTACTGGCTGCCTCTCACCTTCTGCCACCTGATCAGTCTCCAGGCATCGCCCATGGAGATATGTGTCCTGTACCTCAAACCCTGGTCTAAACCACTGCCTTCATGCTTTGCACTCCACAACACGTTCCCTGTGGCAGGGTCTGGTTCCAGCTGCTATAGCCTAATTCAGGTTTAAGTTTCCAGAATGGGGGCTAAGGGAGTCATGGCAGTGCTGAGCCTGGTGACATGGGTTCCTGGGCCGGCCATCATTCACAGCAACCAGGGTTTTCTCCTGCTTTAGTCCCTCTTCTCCTGATGTCTAAGTTGCCCACACTGATGCTGCCTGCAAGTGAAGCATTGACAACTCGTTGTCATCCATGACATCAAGGCCACGCCACGTCCTTCTGCAACAGCCACGCAAGTAGCAGGGAGTGTGAGTCATCGACTCCTTCTCTATGGTGTCTGAGAATGCAGTTCTGTCTAGTGGTTGAAGCACTTAACTATGAAACAGTATATCACAGGACTGACTACCACCTCAGCTAAGGGGTTCACTGTATGGACTTGAGCAAGTTTTATTTTTATTAATTACTTTTTCTGTGTGTGAATTTAGTGCTCATGAAAGGTGTCAGATTGACAGCACCAGAAACTGAAGATAGCTGTTTATTCACATGACAGGTACAGCATGCGTGATCACAGTGCAAGCTTCCCCACCATGCTACACCAATGTGCCTCAACCCTGTCATGGAGGAACTATCACCTAAGTGAGAGATTAGTTCAGACTCCACCCCCATTCATTCCTTGGCCTCTCATGTGCGACTACCAACAAGGGTGTCAGTCAACACCAGTTGTTTTGGTGTTTTTTGTAATGTACAAATCTGCCTACTAGAGACTGAACAAAGACCACCACAACTCATTTCACACAGGCCACTAAACAGCCCTCAGACGATAAAGGCTTTCGACCACTACCAACCTGGGCTGGATTTGAACCAGTGACCTAGAGGTGAATGACTCCTTACCCCATTACCAATCCACTGAGCCATCCAGTTCCCCCTGAACAAATCACTAACTTGGCCTGTCCTTCAGTCCACTCAGCTATAAAACTCGATAGAAGCAGAAACCCTCTGAAAACTACATGTTACCTCTTATATGGGCTAGCCTGGGTAAATAAAGTATGACAAATGCTTGACTGGTTCAGGAGGCGTTTCAAGTGAAGTGTTATCTTAAACATAATGAACAACTCCAGAAAAGAGGTAAGTGGTACAAAGGTACCAAAGTTGGCGTTCATTACTGTGAAATTATACAATGGCAAAAAAGAATCCTGGACTCTGATTGGTCAGTTTGGGGCTGGACCCGTGATGTTATCCCAGTACAACATCACAGGTCTAGTCTCAGCACTGTGAACCTCTTGATGATCATTCTTTGCCAATTGATTGTTTGCCTCTTCTCTTAAGAAACAAAATTATCTTTGCACACTAACAAAAGCATTCTTTAAAATGAATTGTTTTTTGTTCTGTATAAGAATGAGCCATTGCATAATAGCAATAATGCCCTCCAGGGTGTGTGTCGTGGTGGGATAACATCACGCCTCAGGTATTGGATGCACTCGCTCAACCACCCTGAGGTGTGACCTTATCCCAGCACAACACACACCCTATCAGGCATTATTGCTTAATTACCCATCTATGAAAAGAATAAAGCAGTTACCAGTTAACACACAATGTATTAAGACCAGTCATTCAGTAGTTTAATGCTTGTTTGGATATACAATACAATCATGACAAGCAGTTTTGAAGGAAGAAAAACTTTCAACGGATTCTTCAAGAGATCAAACTAATTTTCAGTAGTGAACACTTGACACTAAACAGTAATAATATATCAGAAAGGCCTGCTTAGTTATAATCGTAACTATACTCTGAACAGCACTT
This sequence comes from Neoceratodus forsteri, assembly GCA_016271365.2. NCBI lineage: Eukaryota > Metazoa > Chordata > Ceratodontiformes > Ceratodontidae > Neoceratodus > Neoceratodus forsteri. The sequence goes on from CM057456.1 coordinate 352,302,165, forward strand.
CCCGTTACAGTTGATTAGAATAAGTGTCTATTTCTTCCACTCCTTTTTCTCGTAGTCCCACTTTGAAGATAAGCCAGTAACAGGATTGACTCTCATATCCAACATTCTCTTGCTCTGCACAGCAACCCACTCCTGGGACAGAGTATGAGGAACAGGGCCATACACTGCATAACAGATTAAAACAGAAAGGCTGATGGTTAATTAACTAAATGGTGAAAAACATCTATACTTTAAAATGCATATATAAACTTTCCCTGCCGACTTTTTGTTGGCCAATGTTTTGGGAGGGCACACAAAGCAAGTATGCCAATTGTACAGCGACACCAACACAGCGAAATACCTCACTGTCGCAAACTCGACACTGCCGACAGCTCGCTGTGTTGGTGCACCCAAGGATACGGGCACACCGTCTCCCAGTCCTGCACCTCCTCCCCAAGTCAACTCCGACTGGAGTTGACAATCAATAGTACGGGAGGTGCAGGGTTCGGGGTGAAGCACCCCATGATAGAAAAGCAGGACCAGGAAGCCTTAGGGATTTATGTCTACCGCAACTTATGGTCGACATAAATCCCGTCACTGTGATGCCAGTCGACATAAATGTTGTCGAACTGGCATCGTAGAGCCCACAAAGGGCTGTTTGTGTCTGTATTTGAGAATTGAGGCTAACAAACTTGGTTAGAGGGTGGTCTGGGTGGGGGTGTTAATTAACAACATCGGGGTCAGGGTGGTTACACAGAGTCGGGGGGGGAGTGCTTTTTTTACAGGAACAGTACCTGCAAACAGTTTGGAGAATGCAGCCCAGATCTAGAATGTTTTATACTTTACAGAGATATGAGACACAAACATAGAAACATTACACAGAAACAGAATTTGTCAGCAAATAAGGATCATTTGGCCCACCCAGTCTACCCATTTTTCCCTACCTACAATATCAATGCAGAACTTACTTAATTTCCAGCTTTTTCTCCCTCCCCCATTCCCTTCCACTAAGATTTCCTTATGCCTGTCCCATGCTTTCTTGAACCCCACCACTGTTTTCACTCCCACTACCTCAGTTGGTAGGCTTTTCCAGAAATCCACCACCTTTTCTATGAAGAAGTACTTCCTTACAACTCTCCTGAATTTACCCCTCCAGCTTCATATCATGTCCTGTTGTTCTTGAGTGCCTTTTCTTCTGAAAAAAATACTTTCCTCCTATAACTTATTTACCCCGTGAGGTATCCCCAATCCCCCCTTTCTTCCAGGGTGTAAATACCAAGTTTCTTTAGTCTCTCCTCATAGGGCTTGTGATGCAGACCCCTCAGCATTTTAGTTGCCATCCACTGGACTACTTCCACTATGTCTATGTCCTTCTGGAGATGTGGCCTCCAGAACTGTACACAGTATTCTAGGTGAGGTCTTACCAGTGATCTATACAGTGGAAACACCCCTCTTCCTGCTGGTGATACCCCTCCCTATCCACCCCAGCATCCCACTAGCCCTCCCAACTGCCTTGTTGCATTGCATGGCCACCTTTAGGTCATCAGAGATGATTACCCCCAGGTCTCGCTCCTGCTTGGTGGTCGTCAATAACACTCCCACTATTTTGTACACTGCTACTGGGTTTCTGTGCCCTGAGTGCAGTATTTTGCAAAATATTGCATTGAAACCCAGCTGCCATATCCTTGACCACTCCTCAAGTTTTCTCAGGTCTCTGCTCAACCTTTCCTTCCCCCTGGAGTGTCCACCCTATTGCATATTTTGGTGTAATCTGCAAAGAGGCAGGCCTTCCCCTCTAGCTCCTCTGCAATGTCACTTAGAAAGACATTAAATAGGACTGCTCCTAAGTACTGATCCCTGAAGCACCCCACTGGTTCATCGACCTCCCCTCCTACAAGTGAACTCTGTTTACCACCACCCTCTGTCGCCTATCCACTAACCAATTTCTTACCCAGTTTACCATCTTTGGACCCACTGCTAAGCTACCCAGCTTGTTTACTAGTCTCCTATGTGGAATGGTGTCAAAACCCTTATTGAAATCTTGGTAGACCACATCTCTTGGTAGACCACATCTACCGTTCCACCCTGATCTTTAATATTTAGGAGATATTTGGGAGCTCTATTACATACAAAACCATTTAGTAAATATTGGACATAAACATAAAATTAAACAAGGGACAAATAAACCTTATATAAAGGCACTCAGTAACAGAATCAGGTTTTGCTCAAATACATAGAACATTGTATTTTAAACTGGCTAAAGGCTCAAGTCTAGTAACCTTTTAGGCTCTACTCTTGCCATTTCTAATAAGGTCAGAAACTGAGCTGTTGCCCCGCCCCTTAACATTTTCCTCCTTGTCTCCCTAATATAATTTTGCCTACCACCACTTGCCTTATTCCCATCTGTGCAAAACCACTGTTAATTATTGCATTTAATGCACATTTCCCACCACCACTGCCACTGGAATGCCCTCATTTATGGTCTATCCAAGCCTTTGATCTACAGACTTCAATGCATTCAGAACTCTTCCACTGTTCTAATCAGGGAACAAAAAAATGAATAACTACACCACCCCATCTTCACAAAACTTTACTAACAATTACATGGAACTTATTATGATTCAGCTGCCGACTGGAGTTGCAAACTAAATTGAACTGCATGGTGATCCAGCATCCGAACTCTGCCGTGTGAGGCAAGCTTGGGAGGAATTAATAAAACATAATGTTCCCAATTATCGCTTCCTTCTTGTGATGATAAAGGTGTTGGTATCAGAATCCTTTACAGTATTCTGAGAACACCCTGGGGAGGATAGGATTGCGCACTAGCACCCCAACCATCCACATATGATCCATTTAAAATTTCCCCTTTCTTTGAAATCCTTCATGGGCTCCCACCCAAATATCAAAATGCTCAGGGCTATATTTTCAAACTGCCAGAGACTAAGTTCCATGCTGCAGCCACCACTGCGGGACAAAATCTCTGCATCTGTGGAAATTCATATTCTCTGCTGGTGCAGCTATGGGGGATGTTACGCCTGGTCCCACCAGGCACGGCATTCTGGTGCAGTTGCACTGAAGGAAACGCCCACAAGCTGCCAAAAATCAGGGAGCCAGTTATAAACTGCCTCCACCTTTGAAAATACTGCGGCTACAGGAAAAATTGCAGCTCCGCAAGTGACAACTCACTTGCACCAGTTTTTCTCTGCAGCTGCGGGAATTTCAGTGGCTTTGAAAATCCAGCCCTCAATTTCCTTTTCCTCCATGCCTCCCATTAATCCTCAAGCTTGGGTCTTCCTGGTTTCTTACCCCCTAACCATAATCACTGTTGTCAGAAGACTCTTTGGATACTCTGCTCCTACCGCTTGAAACAGCCTCCAAATCTGTAGGGTTATTACCTGTCCAGACTTAACAAGGACAGTCCTTGTGTGGTTGATGACATCAAGACCAAAAAGAGGAAAAAATAATGATTTCAAGATCTGAACCTAGAAAAACATGGTCTTTTTTTTGTTGTTAATTAATGCACCTATAATGTAAATGACATCAGTGAATCATTTCAAAACATGTCAAGGTCATGAAAATCAAATAATTTCTAAAATAAGCAATCTTAGTTCTCATTGCCTAAGGAGATAAAGAACAGAACAAACATAAACTAAATGACAGAAAATTACGGCTTACCAGCATGTAAAGCCATCAGGGGGCTTTGATGTTATCAGCAAAGGTCCAAAATTAAATAATGGGGCTTGTAAATGACATAGAAACATAGAAACATAGACTTTGACATCAGATAAGGACTGCTTGGCCCATCTAGTCTGCCCATTTCCCTACCTAATGGATAAGCTGCAGATCCTAGTTAACCAACAGCCTATTTCCTCCTACCCCCCCACTAGCATTGCCTTATGTCTGTCCCATGCATTCTTGAATTCCCCCACTGTTTTTGACTCCACACCCTCTTCAGGAAGGCTGTTCCATGCATCTACAACCCTCTCTGTGAAATAATACTTCCTCACATTACCTCTGAGCCGTCCCCCCATCTTCAAATTGTGCCCCATTGTTCTTGCACATCTCTTTTTCTGAAAGATGCTACCCTCTTGGACTTTGTTGATTCCCTTGAGATACTTGAAAGTTTCTATCATGTCCCCCCTCTCCCTCCTTTCCTCGAGGCTATACATATTAAGCTCCTTTAGTCTTTCTTCATATGTCTTCTGGTACAGACCCTGCACCATTTTGGTTGCCTTCCTCTGGACAGCCTCCACCCTGTCTATCTCTTTGCAGAGATGGGGTCTCCAGAACTGCAGACAGTACTCCAGATGTGGTCTCACCAACTGCCTGTACAGAGGGATAACAACTTCCTGTTTTCTACTGCTGATCCCTCTCCCTATGCATCTCAGTATCCCTCAAGCCCTCCTTACTGCCTTCTCACATTGCTTGACCACCTTTAGGTCATCTGATATAACTATCCTGAGATCCCTTTCCATTTTTGTTGTTGTCAGTATCTCACCCCCCACTGTGTACTCTTCCCCTGGGTTTTTGTTTCCCAGGTGCATTACTTTGCACTTCTTTGCATTGAATCTAAACTGCCACACATTTGACCCTTCCTCCAACCTTGCCAAATCCCTTCTCATCCTTTCCACCCCACCTTGTGTATCAACCCTGTTGCAGATCATCTGCAAAGAGACATACTTTTCCTTCCAGTCCATCTGCAATGTCACTTATAAAGACATTAAAAAGGACCAGTACCTTTAATACTTAAATAATAAAGGTTTAGTACCTGTACCTTTAATATTTAAGTCTGAGTACATTTTAATGTTAAAAAAAGAGATAAAACTTAAAAAAGACAATTACATTTATGCAATAACAAGTTAACGTACCAATTCATCTTGAGCTTTTAAAACTTGTTCACTTATTTATGCTGATGTTCAGTTTGAATAGTAATTTTTAGGTTTTTTTAATGAGTTAGTTGAATGGGCCAAAACCTACAGTGAAGTTCACAACAGTTTAAGAAAGGTCATAACTCATAGACATTACATCATAATCATGAATTACAACATTTAGGATATTGCACTTTTAGGTTGCATGTACAGTACTGTACATGTGAAAATGGAGTGGTATGCCAATGTTCTTTCTTAATCATTTTTTCAGTCAAGGTTTTTACCCTTCTGGATAGATGCCTCACCAAGGCCTACTGGTGGCAACCACCCAGCCCCATCAGCTCTGTTCACCTTCTGCTCCCCGGGTCCTTTTACAGCTTAGCCCCTTATGATGGGGTCCTGAGCAGAAGGGTTCCTCCCTCACCTAGTGACTCCAGACTATACGGTGGGGAAGGAGTGACTGGGAAATGGACCCAAAGTGTGCTGGCCCCATCATGCTAGCAGCAATAATTTTCCACCCTCTTTAACCCTTGAATCCTTGCAGCACCTTGATATCATGCACATCATCTGCTGGCCTAGACCAGTGAAGCACCTCTTTGCACAAGCACCTCCCCCTTATGAGGGAGCAGACTCCTCGGCCTACAGCAATGGAACATTTTGTTGACAAGCATTGATGTCCTCCTTTCCTGTACTGGGCCATGCAGTGCTCAGCAGCACTACCCCAGCCTTGGACATCCATTTCTAGCTCTTCGAATCTGCTCGCAAACTTGGATTGCCAGCACTGAAGCAATTTCTTGACAAATTTTAAATAAATACCAGTAAATATAACTTTTTTCTGCATGGCCTGGTTATGATAATAATAACAAAACAAAAAAAGATAGCAGTGTGTTATGATAACATTTGGTCTGCATCAGAAGCCCTGATGAGGAAAGACTTAAGGACCTGAATAGGCACACACTACAAAAGAGGAGAGCACGGGGGATATGATAGAGAACTTTGCATACCTAAAGGGGGTAAATAAGGTACAGGAGGGAAGTATTTTTCAGAAAAAAAGTGCTCAAGAACAAGGGGACATGATATGAAGCTGGAGGGATATAAATTCAGGAGAGATGTGAGGAAGTATTTCTTCACAGAAAGAGTGGTGGATTCCTGGAACAGCCTTCCAGCAGAGGTGGTGGGGGAAAACACCATGGTGGGATTCAAGAATGCATGGGATAGGCACAAGGGAATTTTAGGGGAAAGGAAGAAGGGGAGGGATAATGGACCGGAACTTAAGTAGGAGCTATAGTGATACTGTAGCAGGGAAAAACTGTCAGACTAGGTGGGACAAGTGGTCCTTATCTGATGCCAAATAGATCAGTTATGTAAGAACTTACCATAACAGTAGATCTTCGAGGAGATCACAGTCATCAGGTCCCACAGATGGAACTTCACCACCGGTGAAGCAGGATCCATATGGAAGATTTTCAGTAGTACAACTGTGGCCGCCCACGCCGACGTCATCTGCCAATGTCACCAACCCTATAAAGGCATGAGCGGTCCTGCTCCCTTCTCAGTTCTTTCCCCCAGAGACAAAGGGATCATAGCTCTAGCCATAGGGGACGGGGAAGGGGGGAGAGAGAGAGAGGTGTGCCCAGGCCCATATGAAAGGCTGGATACACCAGATAGCCAGTTCTAAGAAAGAGCCCCTCAAAAGAGGGGGATGGTGGGAGGGAAGGTGAACCTGATGACTGAGATCCCCTTGAAGATCTGCTGTTACGGTACGTTCTTACATACCTGATCTGTCTTCTTCAGGGGGATCTCAGTCATCAAGTCCCAAAAATGGAATGAGTCCCAAGTATTTACATATGCATAGAAACAGTCTGAGAGGAAGGCCATCCCAAACTTAAGACAGGAGGCCCTGCAGCACAGCCCTGCCAAATTCTGCATGGGCCCATGAGGCAATGCCCAGACTGTAGTGCTTCGTGAAGGTATGGATGGTACTCCAGGTGGCAGCCAGGCAAATGTCAGTGGCCAAGACCCCTTGGAAACGAGCCACAGAGGCAGTCATTCCTCTTGTGGAAGAGCCTTCACTGTTCCTGGCAACTCTTTGCTGTAATTATTATAGCAGAACACAATGCAATTTGCCAACCATTTAGACAAAAATTGTTTAGAAATCTGAATGCCCTTTCTGCCTGGGGTGAAACAAAAAGATGCTTCAACTTTCTGCATTCCTTAATTCAGAGCAGATAATACTTCAAAGCTCTGCGCATATCTAACATATGGAGCAGTGCTTCCCCCTATATTGGCACGTTCAGGAAAATAAACAGGAAGGTGGATAAACTGGTTCAGTATAAACTCAGACACTACACTAGGAAGAAACTTAGGATTCATGCACAAAGACACCCTGTCTTTGTGGAAAATCAAATAAGGCTCCTTGCACCAGAGGGCCTGAAGCTTGGAACCCTTTCAGCAGAAGTAATAGCAACCAAAAGTTCTAAGAAGGAACCACGAGACAGGCAAGAGCTCTCTCATTGACTGGATCCTCACAAACTCCCCATCACAAATATCTGAGGTCAAGATGCTACCAGATACGCTGAGGGACCATTCCCCTGTCACCCTCAGATGGTTAAATAAGTTCAAAAACAGCCCTCCCATCACTATACAGAGCAGGATCCTGAAAAGAGGTCAGTTAGGATTGCTTAAAAATGCCCTATCCTGCCATGACTGATCACCAATTGAGACACTTCCAGACTTGGATCAGGCCCTGAAGTACTTCACAGATGGAGTCAACAATATTTACGACTGATATGCGCCGTTAAAAAGGAGGAAAGTGCAAGGGACCACTAATGGTTGGATTACAGGCGAGCTACTAGCCATGATGAAGGAGAGGGACAACCTCTGGTTAAAAGCCAGGGCCTCAGGTAAAGACCATGACCACCAGCAGTACCAGGCAGCTAGAAACCGCTGCACGCATGTGATTTGGAGGGCTAAAGCAGATCACCACAAGGAACTGCTCGATAAAAGCTGTGGTGACAGCAAAAGGTTCAGGGGAAACATAAAGAATCTCTTAGGGGAAGAAGAAAATAGAAACCCACAGCTGCTCCACATTAATGGCTCTACTACCACAAACTCATGCCTCATCGCAGAGTCCTTCAACTCTGCCTTCACAGATCTAAGCACAATACTCCCTCCTGACTACCTACACCCCACCAAGGTTCCCTCAGATGACAAAGCACCCAGTACCTCTCACTCTACCTTCTACCACAAGAGAGTTTCTGTAAAGGAGGCAGCATTCTACACTGAAAAAGTGCTCGGGAAGACCAGAATGGGTAGCGATGGAGTAGACATGAAGCTGGTGTCTCAAACTCTTGACGTGCTCATCAAGCCTATTACAAAACTATTCAACAAATCCCTGACCCTGACACAATTCCTGGTTACCTGGAAGCAAGCGCTGGTCACTCCTGTCCACAAAAGCGGAGACAGGACCAATGTGTCCAATTACAGGCTAATCTCAATCCTCCCCCCCCATCCAAGGCCCTTGAGAAGATTGTGGCAGACCAACTAACAGACTACATCAGCAATTACCAACTGCAATGCCCCAACTGGCACAGGTTCAGGCAGGTGCATAGTACCATGACTGCCCTTGTACAGTTCACCGATTATGCTCACAAAGCTATGGATGAAGGCAAACCAGTAGCAGTGGTGTTCATAGACTTAACAAAAGCCTTTGACACAGTCAACCATACTGTACCCTCTTACTGGCCCAGCTTCAAAGCCTAGGGGTGGCTTCCAATGCAACAGTCTGGTTCCGAGACTATCTGTCCCTCAGGTCACAATGGGTAAAAATAGGACAAACAGTGTCTGACCCCAGGGAAGTCATGCTGGGGGTCTCCCAGGGATCCATCTTGGGACCACTGCTCTTCAGCCTGTTCCTAAATAATCTCCCTCAAGTCTGTGATGCCAAGATAATCCTATATGCAGATGACACCGTTATCCTCAACAGCAGCTCTCGAATTGAGCCACTCCAAGCAGCACTTCAGCACTCCTTCAGTAAAATAGAAAACTGGTTCTGCGAGCACAAACTTCTGTTCAATTACAAAAAAACAAGACCATGCTTCTATCCAGCCCCCAACTCAAGAAAAGGTTCCCTACCATAAACATCACTAACAATGTACTCGCTCCCCTGGAACAGGTACACTCCTTCAAAATACCTTGGAGTCACCCTGGACGACACCTTATCCTACGCTCAACATGTCAACCAGGTGGTCAAGACAGTCAACACCAAGCTTGGTGTGCTTTACAGGCATAGAAAACACCTTACCAGGGCAGCCATCCGCCTACCGGTCACGAGCTCCATCCTCTCCACCATTGACTACGGCCTGGTTGTCTACAGTGCAGCATCAGACTGTGTGCTCAAGAGGGTGAATGTAGCTCTCAACAAGGCCTGCAGGCTCATCCTGAACAGCGATTGAATGACCCACACCTGTTTCCTCTACGAACCGACACATCTGCTGTCTCTTGGGTACAGGACTAAATTCCTCACATGCCTCCTAGGCAAAAAAGCATTACTGGGGAAAACCCCCCATGCATAGCAGGCAGCTTCTCCATCCCAGGCTCAGAATATATAACCAGAAACAGATCGCAGGGGGCCCTCGTGGTGCTATTCCAACACACAGCTCTCAGACACCACGTCTTCTCCTATAGAGTCCCTTTCTCGCTTAACGAGCTACCTGAGTCCATTCGGAACTCCACTAGCCTGCCCAGCTTCAAATCAGACCTTAAGCACTACCTGACCTCCAGCTCTGTATGCACCTGCTTCTCCAACAGCTGATAGACTCTGGATGACAAGGCCTGGCTCTGCTAACAGCAACTATTCTCAGCACAAGACAGAAGCCACCCTCCCACACACTCCTTGATAATGCCTCTGAATCACTCTAATTGGCTGCTCCTGTGCACCCCTCCCCCATCTCCATGCTAGGATGGGTCTATGCTTCCCTGGCCTCAGCCCTGCCTCCTTGAGCACTTTTACTAGAGGCCCCCGTCCTCCCCTGCCAAACTCCTGTCCTTACTGACCCTCTGCCCAACCTAACCTAACTTCTAGTGCCTCTGCACCTTACCTGCACTTATAATCAATTAAAGTTGATGTCCATATGCTGTATAGTGTTTTAAATGACTAAGAAACTCAGTAATCTTTTTCCGATTGTTGTGCTGTTCAGTGTCTCAAATGTCCTAAAACTCTGTAAGCTTCTTGATTGAATATCTATACTGTGTTAACGTGACGTGGAACCTTTGTAAATAAAAGAAAGAAAGAAAGAAAGAAAGAAAGAAAGAAAGAAAGAAAGAAAGGCAGCATAGCTCGCAAGACGTGGCTGACTCAAAAGGAGACAGGGCCAATTTCTCCAAAACAAAATTTAAATCCCAAGCCGGGACAGGAGAATGGATTGGAGGTTTCAGATGAAGGATGCCCTGAAGAAGCTACGGGAAACATCCAATGAGCCACGGTGTGGTCATCCACAGGCTAGTGGAAGGCTGAAATGGCCAACAGATATGCCTTGAGGGAAGTGTACTGGAGACCCGAGTCTGACAGTGATATCAGGTAGTCCAGAATCTGATTCACTGGACAAATGAAAGGATCTAGATGATATTTGGCAGCCCAGATGGCAAACCTTTTGCACTTCATGGCATAAGTGGCTCGAGTGAAGGGTTTCCAAGTGGCCACCATGATGTCCGCCACCCTATGGGAAACCCCAAAGTGGGCGACAGTTATATCCTCAGGAGCCAAGTGTGCAGATGGTGGGACTTGAGGTTGGGATGTACCATGGTCCCCTAAGCCTGTGTCACTAGATTCCTGCAAAGGGGGAGAGGGACCAGAGGTTCCTCCGTCAGCTGTTGCAGCAATGGGAACCATATCTGATGAGGCCAGAATGGAGTCACCAGTATCATGCTGACTCCCTCCATCTGCAGCTTGATTAGCATCCTCTGAATCACAAGAAATGGCGGGAAGGCATAAAGGAACCTCCCATTCCAGGAGAGGGACAATGAGTCTTGCCAGAAAACTCCAGGCCCTGGTTCAAGTGAACAGAAATTGGGCAGTTTTGCATTGAGTGGGGATGCAAAATGGTCCAACTCTGGATGACCCCATCTGTTGAACAGATCTTCTGCAATGGATAAGGGAAGTTCCCATTCATGCATGCTGGACTGCGTCCGTCTGAGTCTGTCCTTCAAGGTGTTCAGCACTCCTGGGATGTGACTGCCAAAAGAGTTAGACTGTGGTCTAATGCCCAGTACCCAATACTCTCATGGCTTCCCTGCACAAGGGATATGAATGTGTCCCCCCTGTTTGTTGATGTAAAACACAACACTGAGGTTGTCAGACTGAATCAACAGTTGACCCAGAAGGAGATGGCGCTGAAAAGTCTGCATGGCATACAGGACCATTCACATCTCCAGGATGTTGATGTGCATGGATGCTTCGAACTAGGACCAAGAGCCCTGAGTTTGAAAAGGACCCATGTGGGCCCCCCAGCCCAACCCAGAGGCATCCGTGGTGAGGATGTGTTTTGGGGCGGAAATCTGGAAGGGAGCACCCTGCAGTAGGTTCAGGGGATCCACCTACCACTGGAGCACCTTGCAGACTAGGGATGAGACCAGCACCAATTGATCCAGTTCATCTGTGCGCAGGTCTCATTGCACTCGGAGGGTCCACTGTAGGATGCGCATATAGAGTCTGGCCAGCAGAACAATGGGAATGGCTGCAGCCATCAACCCCAACAGCCTCAAGTGTCCCTTTGCAGGGACATAACGGCTCTAGATGACTTCCTGAGCCTGGGCAATGAGGCACTCCACCCTGTTCTGAGGCAGGAAGGCCTTTCCCTGCACTGAGTCTAGAACCGCCCCTATGTATTGCAGCTTTTGGGAGGAAACTAGTACCAACTTGGGCAAGCTGACTGTGATGCCCAAGGAGAGAAACAATTGAAGAGTTCTCTCTCGAGTCCACAGGAGCTGCTCCCTGGATGGGGCCTTTAGGAGCCAATCATCCAGATAAGGGAAAATATACAGTCCCTACCTTCTGAGAGCTGCAGCTACCACTGCCAAGCATTCAGTAAAGACCCGTGCCAAAGAGGACAAGTCAAAGGGCAACACTTTGAACTGATAATGTTCACCCTGAAAAAGAAACTGGAGGAACCTCCTGTGAGGAGGAAACACTGAGATGTGCACATATGCGTCCTGCATGTCCAGCGAACACAGCCAGTCACCCTGCTTGAGGAGGGGCAGCAAGCCTGGCAGAGTTACCATTTGAAACTTCTTGTACTGGATATACAGATTTATTTATTTATTTAGATTTTGTTTACCGGGTAGGTGCACTAGCCAGAAAGACTATTTTCAGGCACGACCCGGGAGAGTACAGAGACAAACTTCAAAGAACATCATTATACATAATACAAGTTACATGTAGATGTTAGAACATAAGTATAACCCCTACATGGTGCTATCCCAAGGGCTACTACCCCTGCCTGTGTGGCTAGTGACAGGTTGAGGGGCCTAGGTCCAGTGACGGGTGCCTCCACCCAAAGGTCAGGGTTGTTAGTGGCTATCCTAACTAGATCACAGCCCTCTGGGACACTGTGATCCCCCTTAATCCCACTAGTGGCCCACACAGTACACAACAGTGACTTTCCCAATACCCCAGATATGTGAACCAGTTACTCATATAGATACCACTTACCCTCAGGACTGATCCTTGCAGCACGACTCTGAGGACCCCCTGTAAAACAAGGTCAGGTAATTCACACAACCACAATGCAATGCTGGTTCTATATCTACTGACACCACAAACTCAATTTAGTTCAATAACAACAAATCTGATTTATTCAGGGGGCAGTAACAAGGAAGGGGACAAATCAGGTAGATTGGCAGTAAACACACAAATTACAGTACTCTGCATGCAATTTAGGGTCCAAATGTCACACTCTCTGGGTATCCAGGATGGGAGGGAGGCTAGCCAGGTCCATTGCCCGGGGTTGGCTGGCTGGTGCAGATGGATGGGGCCCTGCAAGGAGAAAATACATACACAACACACACTTGTAATCTGGAGCCAGATGGCTCAGTTCGTAGAATGAAAACACTAAGAAATCAGATGACACACTTTGATTAAATGAAAGATGCAGGGAGCTACCCTGATTTGTACTCACGATACCTAGAGCTGAGAACAGGATGGAGAATGTTCGAGCTGGATTGCCAGAAAAGCAGGGTATGGAGACAAGGCCCTTGTGACAGGGCCCAACTGCATTTGATAACAGGCGGATTCAGTCTGACTCAAGCTGGGTTCTGCTTCCAGCTTCAGCACATAATTCACAGTAAAGGGGAAATAAAATCGCGATTCCCCACAAGCACCAAGCACATTCATATGTAAAGGAAATTACTATACCAGGCAGGCTGTTCCCCGATCCCAATCGCAAAACACTGCAAAAACCCGGGAGCACTCGCAGCAGCTTCAGTCCCTGACAGGCCAATCGCACTTCACCAAAATCTTCAGTCTTCTACAGGGCCAGCCTGGTCCCACAGCAGCTTTCCTTTCTTTACACAGACTCCGGATTCAGTCCGAAAACGCTTTCCTCTCTCTCACTTTCTCTTCCCTCACAACGGTTGTAGGCCAGAATTCGGGCCTCACACGTGTCTCCCGCACAAACTACCACGCCACTCACATAGAGCTCCTTCTCTCTTCACAGCCACCTCGAATCTGCCTTGCCAGCAACAGTTCAGGGCACTTCCTTCAGACCCACACAAGATTGGTTGGTTGGTTCGGCTGTCAATCACAGCAGGGCTCCCTCTGTTGATGCAAAAAGGTGCCAAGGTCCAAACTACAATTCCCAGAGGTACCCGCCATACAGCCCCCTTTTAGCAGGCTCCAGATGACAGTCCAAGTTCTGATTCACCCACAGCAGGCTCCATTTTAAAGGACTCCACAACCTAATTGGTCCAATTCGGCAGTTCAGGACCAAAATGGTGGGGCAGATCAGAAACAGTTTGTGCTGCAAGAAAGGCAAGTTAGACAAACTGCATTTTTACTGTCACTCTAAATGATTTCGGACAAACAATTACATCTTTCAACCAGGCTCCCTCTGCGCATATAGCAATGGCAGAACGGAGCAATTTGTCAGTAGCCCAAGCGGGACTCGAGCAGGGAAACAGAGTCCTCCCTTTTCAATTAATTATGGCTGTAAGCAGGCAGCTCTTAAAGAGACAGTATGTGGAAGCTCTGATAGCACTCTCTGCGCCCACATTTAAATGGCATTTCGCCGAATGCCACCCAGACTTGGAGCACTCAGGCAAGCTCCTGGAAGACTTTTGTGAATCCCCATTTGCAGGGGGGTTATATAACAGCAGCAACGTGACAAAGAATTGAGGTAGTGAGACCAAATACAGCATTTTAAGTTTACATAAGACAATACAATCAGGCCAAATTAAGAATTGAGGTAGTAAGACCAAATACAGCATTAAAATTCACATAAGACAAATACAATCAGGTCAAATTAAAGTGACCAGACACTGTGTAAACAAATCATGGGTAAAGTGCTGTGAGAGCGATAGCTGCCAGGCAGATATAGATGAAAGGAGGAGCAAGGGAGAGGGTGGAGGGAGTAGGAAGGCAATAGGTGTGGTAGGTGTAGATTGGGTTAACTATAAGTACAAGTTACCCAGAGGGTACAGCTGGTGACTGAAGATAAGTTGAGGACCTTGAGGTCTAAGATGAGCATCAGGTCTCCAGTTTTCTTGGGTACCAGGAAGAACCTGGAATATAATCCCATTTCTTTGGCACCTGGGCACTGGTACGATGGCTTTTTTGCACAGAAGGGACTGTGCCTCCTCCAGGAGAACAGACAGGTGAGCAGGGGCTGTAGGTGGAGGTCACTGGAGGGGTCTCTGGGAGCAGCTTGAGGAGCTCCAGAGTGTGACCCCTTTCTATGATTTTAAAAATCCAGACATCTGATGGGATAGTTCTCCACTGATTGAGATAGAGGGAGAACCGACCTCTGACCACCACCCCTTGGTCAGGGACTGTAAGAGAGGAGTCTGGCAAGGAGTCAAGCGGAGGTGGATCCAGCCACTGGGGCTGGTCCATCACCCTGGGGTGCTTGGCCATGACTCCAGCAGAGGAGGGGACAGGCAAGGGGCAGAAGCTCTGTGTTTTCCTTGGGGCTGAGAGGCTTCTCTGGACTTCTTGGGCATCTTGTGAAAGGGAGGGCACTGCCTACTCTTAGGCTGAGTATGATAGAGCGAATGGACAGACTTAGTAGCCCTGCCAGATGCCTGCACCTCATTGATGATGCCCTGCACATCTGGACCAAACAACTTGGAGCCATTAAAAAGGGCATTAAGCACCTTCTGTTGAACATCAGCAAGAAAGCCCGAGACCATCAGCCAGGAGTGCCTACGAAGGTAAATGCCAATGGCAGAAGCCCTGGCACCAGTGTCTGTGATATCATAGAGGGCCCGCAAGAGGTGCTTGCTGATATCCTCAGCATTCTGCAAGCACTTAAAAACCTCTTGCTTTTGTGTAGAATCAGGAAGGGCCTGGGCCGTGGTCTTGCCCTTCCTCCAAAGGGTGTTCTGGTACTTTACCATATGAGAAAGTTATTTCTCAGTCCTCAGCCTTAGGGTGAAGGAGGCATAAACTCTCTTACCCCAGAGATCAATCCTACGGCGCACTCTGTCAGGGGAAAGGGAGATAAGGTGCTTGGGCTCCTTAGACCTATCATGGGCTGCCTTAATAACAACAGAATCTGTTTCTGGTTGGGCAGCATAGTGAGGGAGACCCTGAGGGACATGATAACACTTTTCAGCCCTACGGGGTATGGCTGGCACCATGTTAGGCCTATGCCAGGCTGCAGTTGTTGCATTCCTCAAAGCAGGAAGGACAGGAGGAATGACTTCAGGAAGAGATTCCAGAATTTCTAAGAAGTCCACCAGATCTCATCTGGTGGCATTCTCCTCCTCCGTATGGAAGCCCATGGCTGAGGACAACTGCTTCACCACATTGAAAAAAGTAGGGTCCTCTGGAGGAAACCTAGGAGTATGTTTGATAGAGTCTTCACTGACTGAGGAAGCCATGCATCTGTCAGAGGAGAGGGGCTCTTCTTCCTCCTCATCTGGAAGGATGAGGTCTGGATGATAATCCTCCTTGACGTCGACCTGTTCCAACTCCAGGTCCAACAATCGAGGTACTGACGACAGCTCATGAGGCACAGATCGTGAAGGCTGAAGTGGCATCGACAACGACAAGGCTGTTGATGGTGCAGGCAATGTAGGCCTATATGCGCCTAACTGGTGGACCAAAACTGTCATGAATTTGGTCAGAATATCGTAAAGATTGATGACAGTGGATGGCTGCGTCGATGGAGGGGGGGTCAACGACATGGGCTGCAATGACCCGTCAGACTGGCCTTGGGAGCTTGAAGAGCCCAAATCCCGAGGGCATGGAAAAGCATCAGGCCTCAATGGGAGGACCATCAATGAAGGGCCCGTCATCGATGGAGAGGGGGCTGATAACCTGGAGGTCAATGGCTGGCTGCCTTGCACATCAGGCAGAGGTGCTGTCAGTCCCTACTGACTCGTAGGAACAGAGACCTGGACAGCAAGCTTAGGCATCAGTACAACTGCAGCCGACAGAGTACCCCAGACGATGAAGAAGATGCTGTCGGGGAGCGGGACCACCGCCTGGGGGAGCGGTTCTAATCTCGGTTCTTTTTATGACTTTGCCCTGAGGACTTGTCTCAGGTCTTAGCTGGAAGACCCTGTGGCGACTGGGGGAGAGGGACCCCGGAGGACCCCCGCCCAGAACTGGCTACCTATTACTCCATGAGGAATTTTTTGAGAGCCTTTTTGTGTCACCTGAGGATGGTTTAATTAAACTTCTGGCAGAGCTCACAGTCCAAGGCATCATGGTCAGGCCCAAGGCACCAGACTCAGAGTGAGTGTTTGTCTGAAGAAGCAATCTTTTTCCCCCAGTGGCGGCAATGGAAAAGAGAAGTCGAAGGAGTAACTCTTGACATAAACAAGGTAAATGAATCTCTTTAGAAAAAGAGATTTTGAAAGGTTTAAGTTGGAAAAGCTGTAGGCCAAAAAAGGTGCAAAACTGCATCGGAGCTTCCATGGAGACCCAAGCGATCGAGTCGACAGCAGGAAAGAACTACAGAGGAAGCGGGGACCCTCATGCCTTTATAGAGTTGGTGACATTGGCAGATGATGTTGGCATGTGCGGCCCCAGTTGTACTACTGAAAATCTTCTGTGTGGATCCTGCTTCACTGACAGCGAAGTTCCATCTGTGGGCTCTGATGACTGAGATACTCCCGAAGAAGATTCTATGTTTCTATGGTTTAAAAGCACCTTTCAGTACACAATATGTCTCAAAGCATTTTACAAAACAATGAATTAGACACTGGTGGTGCCGACTACTGTTGTAGCCACTGTGTGTTAAACAGCATCTCCTTCCAGCCACGGACCAGTGATACCAAAGATAGGGAAAGTTAGCCAGACTACCATCTGATAGGTTGTTCCTTAGGTTCACCATCCTCTGGGAGAATATGTCTCTTAATGGTGCCCTTACCCCTAAATTTAACACCGCTCAGCTTCAGGGCATATTCCCACATCCTGCTGAAGCACACGAGACCAAACATCTCTGTCCAACTAATCTTGCTAATACCTCTGCATATGCAAAAGATGGAGATCCTATCCCCAGCCTCCTCTTCTCTAGGGTGAAGATGTTAAGGGCTTCCAGCCTCTCCTCATAACATGTGTCCTTCATATCCCTGATCATTTTGGTGGCCCTGTGTTGCACCAACTTCACTGCATTCAAATTTTTTTTGTATTGGCCAGCCCAGAACTACAGACACAGTGCTCCACGTGGTGCTTGACTAGGGCCTTTCAAATTAGCAGGATTATGTCTTGTACAGAATGGGTGGAGTGGTATCGATGACCCCCAAGCAGGAAAGAGATCTGGTGGTAATCATACTGGCTGACCTAAAGGTGGTCAAGCAGTGTGACAAGGCAGCATGGAGGGCTAATGGGATGCTGGGGTATATAGGGAGGGGGTATCATGAGCAGAAAGAGGGAGGTAGGGTTGCCTCTGGATAGATCACTGGTAAGACCCCACCTAGAGTATTGTGTCCGGTTCTGGAGATCACATATCTTAAAGCACATAGACAGAGTGGTGACTGTCCAGATGAGGGCAACTTAAATGGTACGTGGTCTGCATCAAAAGCCCTATGAGAAGATACTAAAGGACCTCAGTATGTACACCCTGGAATACAGGATGGAGGGGGATATGATAGAGACCGTTAAATACCTCAAGGGGGTAAGTTCGATACAGGAGGGGAGTATTTTTCAGAAGAAAAGGTGCTCAAGAACAAGGGGACATGATACGAAGCTGGGGGGGTGGATTGAAGAGAGATGTGAGGAAGTACTTCTTCACAGAAAGAGTGGTGGATTCCTGGAACAGCCTTCCAATAGAGATGGTGGGGGTAAAAACAGTGGTGGGGTTCAAGAATGCATGGGATAAGCACACACAAATCATGCTGGAAAAGAAGGGGAAGGGAGAAAGAGCTGTAGATTGGTCAGAGTCTGTGGTAATAGTGTAGGTACGGAGAAATGGGCAGACTGGATGGGCCAAGTAGACCTTATCTGCTATCAGATTCTATGTTTAAATGTTTATATGTTTAACAGCTTGCAATTACGCAGCTTCATAATATCGAAGCGGGCATGGGAGCCCATCCCCCCAACCTGCTTCAGGAAGCAGAACATGGAGAACTTAATTCTGAGTGCTTTACCCTGTCACAGGAATCTGGAGAACATGCGGGTCCAAGTTTTCCAGGCCACCGCCAGGACTGGAAGAGAGAGAGAGAGGGATTGAAAAAGGTAAAGGAATTTAGGCAGAAACATCATTTTTAGGGTTGCTACCCGGCACTCCAATGTAAGCGGAAGCAGGTTCCACTTGTTTAAATCCTGTTGAACTCGAGCCTGTAATGGAAGAAAATTAGCCTCAAACATTCCTGGGAGACAGCAAGCAA
Organism: Neoceratodus forsteri; assembly: GCA_016271365.2. Lineage (NCBI taxonomy): Eukaryota > Metazoa > Chordata > Ceratodontiformes > Ceratodontidae > Neoceratodus > Neoceratodus forsteri. Next base: position 352,321,061 of record CM057456.1, read on the forward strand.
GGTGCACTCCCAAATATTCCATGGACACCCAGTCCCAATGAAAGAGATATTATCTCTTGAGTGAGTAGGTAGTAGGGCAAAAGTTGTCAGTTCCACTTCTGCGAAATGTCCACAAAATTTCAAAAATTTCGCTTAAGTTTTAGAACTTCCACCACTGGCGAAATTGTATTCTCCCGTAGATTTTTCACCCGGTTCCACAAACATTTTTTATGAATTGCAGAATAATACATATAAACTGCGGAATTTATTCAATCCAGCAGTTTAATGTATTATTTCGTAATTCACCTCTCCCACCAGCCCCCTGTCCAGCAAAATACCCTGGTATCTAGTGGACCCCCTTCCTATATATGCCAACAAGGATCCCGAAATTTCTTTCTCGATCCAATCCCTCACTCCCCTTCCTACCCCAACCACCACCACCGCACATACTTGGAATTCTTCTGTGGGGTGGTGGATATCTCTTGCTAGCAGCACAGATGCATATCCAGTACATGCGGCATCTTTTAGTGAATTAATTAACTGTCGACTTTTTAACAAGCATCCGAGTCCCTGTTTGAACAAAACAAATGCAATGTCTACACACACCTTACAAAATGATCTTTATGTTGTGATAGGCGCCTGCCTCTGGATTTTATTCCATGAAGATTATTGCAGCTGGGCTAGCCAAGCTGTGCGCTGCTAGTAGTCTCCCCAGTAGTCTCTCTCTCTCTCCACCCCATTCCTGCCAGGAATCCCTGTTATCACAAAATTGCAACTTGGCATCAGCCCCTATAATAGGTCACCAGCGATAAAACTGATTATAAAAGACCCGCCTGGATATTGGGTGATTCTGCACTATTAACAGAATGCTCACATTCTAGAGCTTCTTCTTCTTCGGCCCAAATCCTGAACTTTCTTTCCGCAAGAGGTACGTTGATAACTAACTGCACTCATACAGTAAACCCCAAAGGACAAGTGGTGGAACTGTGGAATAAGGCACTCAGGGGACCCCCTTCGCTTAGGGTGTTGCTCGCACTACTTCAAGTTAAACAGCCCTTAAATGGATTTGCTGCCTGCGATAGTCTTACCTGCTGATGGATTGTTTCTTCATCTCACTGGCATCCTGTGGCAGAGGACTGCAGATGATGTATGGGTGAGTGTGAGCGGAGAGTAGCAGCAGTACCAGAGAGTGGAGAGGAAGCCTCCTCCTTCTCCTCCTCCCAGGACCAAGCATGTGATGCTGAAGCTGCTAGAGGAGTTGAGTCTGAGCTGCGGTGGTAGAAGCTGCATCCCCCTACTCCTTCAGACTCTGTCAGGCTTGTGCGGAGTCCAATCCCATTTCTCTTCCCTTCGGGGTTCCACTTAGCTGGAATCTTTAATAGTCTCCATCAAAAACAGCTTGTGTAGCCCCGAGACTGATTATAGCAATCCTGTCATGGGGACGGGGCGGGGCGGGGGCGGGGGGAAGATGGCACAGATCAGTGTTTTTACAGGAAACACGCGATCAGTGAGTGGGGGGACCTAGAGAGGAGGACAGTGTTTTTTGGTTTTTACACGGATGGGTCATGGGAGTCAGACCCTCGATCAAGCGGTACAAAGCGATTAATCTATTAAACTGCGAAATCTCCATCAGAACTGACCACTGACAGTAATCAGTTCTACGGATTTATTTTGCTGCAGTTTAATACATCAACCCACAGCTGGTACATTAATTCCACTGTTTTAAGGCAGAATTTCCACGAAAGTTGCGAAAATGATTTCCAAACTTTTGTGGAAGTGAAAGTTGCACTTTCGCAGAAATTCCGTCGGCGGATTTTTTTCCCCACACACCCCTAGTGGGTAGGGATGAAATTTATGGCCTGTACCTCCATCTTGGATTTGTTTAGTTTATAGCCTGCAATATGACCAAACATTATTAAGAGTTTCCAGATTGCTGGCATCCCTACTTCCCAATTTGAGAGGTAAAGAAGGATATGTATCATCAGCATACAGGGCAATGCGGTGTCCTCTCCCATCATCCACCCTGTGTCCTACAGGTCTTGCCTTATGGTCTGAGCCAATGGTTCTCTATAGACTGTGAGGAGAAGGGGCAAGAGGGGGCAACTCTGCCAGGTGCTTCTTTCCAGCTGGAAAAATGACAACCCCAGGGTATTTAAAGGACGGTGTTACCTTCAGGGGATTCCATCTGTGCCCCTGATGGACAGGGGGTGGGGCAGTTTCTAAGTTTGGCAGGGGATCCAAGAAGCATGGTTTGAGTCTTCTTAGCATTTATTACTAATTTGTTTTTGATAAGTCAGGCCTGTCACAGGAATCTGGAGAACATGCGGGTCCAAGTTTTCCAGGCAGCCGCCAGGATTGGAGAGAGAGAGAGAGAGAGAGAGAGAGAGAGAGAGATTGAAAAAGGTAAAGGAATTTAGGCAGAGACATCATTTTTAGGGTTGCTACCCAGCACTCCAATGTAAGTGGAAGCAGGTTCCACTTGTCTAAATCCTGTTGAACTCGAGCCTGCAATGGAAGAAAATTAGCCTCAAACATTCCCGGGAGACAGCAAGCAAGCAAGGTGCACTTCCAAATATTCCATGGACAGCCAGTCCCAATGAAAGAGATATTGTTTCTTGAGTGAGTAGGTAGTAGGGCAAAAGTTGTCAGTTCCACTTCTGCGAAACATCTGCAAAATTTAGAAAATTTCGCAGAAGTTTTAGAACTTCCGCCACTGGCGAAATTGTAATCTCCCATGGATTTTTCACCCAGTTCCGCAAACATTTTTTTATGAATTGCAGAATAATACATATAAACTGTGGAATTTATTCAATCCAGCAGTTTAATGTATTATTTCATAATTCACCTCTCCCACCGGCCCCCTGTCCAGCAAAATACCCTGGTATCTAGTGGACCCCCTTCCCTATATATGCCAACAAGGATCCCGAAACTTCTTTCTCGATCCAATCCCTCAGCCCCCCTTCCCACCCCAACCACCACCGCTGCACATACTTGGAATTCCTCTGTGGGGTGGTGGATATCTCTTGCTAGCAGCACAGATGCATATCCAGTACATGCGGCATCTTTTAGTGAATTAATTAATTGTCGACTTTTTAACAAGCATCCGAGTCCCTGTTAGAACAAAACAAATGTGATGTCTACACACACCTTACAAAATGATCTTTATGTTGTGATAGGCACCTGCCTCTGGATTTTATTCCATGAAGATTATTGCAGCTGGGCTAGTCAAGCTGCTGCGCTGCTAGTAGTCTCCCCGGTAGTCTCTCCCTCTACCCCATTCCTGCCAGGAATCCCCGTTATCACAAAATTGCCAACTTGGCATCAGCCCCTATAATAGGTCACCAGTGATAAAACTAATTATAAAAGACCCGCCTGGATATTGGGTGATTCTGCACTATTAACAGAACGCTTGCATTCTAGAGCTTCTTCTTCTTCTTCGGCCCAAATCCTGAACTTTCTTTCCGCAAGAGACACATTAATAACTAACTGCACTCACACAGTAAACCCCAAAGGACAAGTGGTGGAACTGTGGGATAAGGTGCTCAGGCAACCCCCTTCACTTAGGGTGCTGCTCGCACTACTTCAAGTCAAACAGCCCTTAAATGGATTTGCTGCCTGTGATAGTCATACCTGCTGATGGACTGTTTCTTCAGCTCACTGGCATCCTGTGGCAGAGGACTGCAGATGGTGTATGGGTGAGTGTGAGCGGAGAGTAGCAGCAGTACTAGAGAGTGGAGAGGGAGCCTCCTCCTCCTCCCAGGACCAAGAATGTGATGCTGAAGCTGCTAGAGGAGCTGAGTCTGAGCTGCGGTGGTAGAAGCTGCATCCCCCTATTCCTTCTGACTCTCTCAGGCTTGTGCAGAGTCCAGTCCCATTTCTCTTCCCTCGGAGGTTCCACTTAGCTGGAATCCTTAATAGTCTCCATCAACAACAGAGCTTGTGTAACCCTGAGACTGATAGCAATCCTGTCATGGTGCACGGGGCATGGCACAGATCAGTGTTTTTTTACAGGACACTCACGATCAGTGAGTGGGGGAGGACCTAGAGAGGAGGACAGTGTTTTTTGGGGGGGTTTTTTACACGGGATTGGTCATGGGAGTCAGACCCTTGACCGGCGGGTACGAGCGGATTAATCTATTAAACTGCGGCAAAATCCCCATCAGAACTGACCACTGACAGTGATCAGTTCTATGGATTTATTTTGCTGAAGTTTAATAAATTAACCTGCAACTGGTACACTAATTCCACTGTTTTAAGGTAGAATTTCCACAAAAGTTGCGAAAATGATTTCCAAACTTTTGTGGAAATGAAAGTCGCACTTTCGCGGAAATTCCATTGGCGGATTTTTTTCCCTGCACACCCCTAGTGGGTAGGGATGAAATTTATGGCCTATACCTCCATCTTGGATTCATTTAGTTTATAGCCTGCAATATGACCAAACACTGTTAAGAGTTTCCAGATTGCTGGCATCCCTACTTCCCAGTTTGAGAGGTAAAGAAAGATAGATATCATCAGCATACAGGGCAATGCGGTGTTCTCTCCCATCATCAGCCCAGTGTCCTACAGGTCTTGCCTTATGGTCTGAGCCAATGGTTCTCTACAGAAGAGAAGGGGGCAAGAGGGGGCAACTCTGCCAGGTGCTTCTTTCCAGCTGGAAAAATGACAACCCCAGGGTATTTAAAGGATGGTGCTACCTTCAGGGGATTCCATCTGTGCCCCTGATGGATGGGGGGTGGGGCAGTTTCTAAGTTTGGCAGGGGATCCAAGAAGCATGGTTTGAGTCTTCTTAGCACTTATTACTAATTTGTTTTTGATAAGTCAGGCTTGCAGTTTGTGGAAGTCCTCTGTAAGAAGGGAGTTGATAAGGTTTATGTTCTTTGAACTGTAAGGGAGCACAGGTCATCAGCATACAATGTGGCATTACAAGAAGGGATGATGGTAGTGAGGCTGTCTGTAAACAGTGAAAAGAAAATGGGACTGAGTATAGAGCACTGGGGGACCCTGAGCTTAACAGGGGCTGATCCAGAGATGGAGCCATTGAACTTGACCACAGGTTATTGATTCGGCAGGCAGTGCCTGAACCAGGTAACAGCATGTGTGGACAAGCCCATGGCATGCAGTTTGGAACATATGCGATTGTGGTCGACCGAATCAAACATTCTGTGTGAAGAAAAGAGATCATGTCTGACTTCATTTGCTCAGGGGACAGGGTGGGCATTAGGGTTGACAGTCCCAGGGAAGACCACTACTGATCTTCCAACACTCTGGAGACCCAAAACTCCAATGTTTTTCATTTCCCTGCTTCATGTACTTTGTGTTCTTCAACCTTAATGTCTGCAGTAATGCACTTTTTTGCAATTTCCTTTCTTTTTCTAATAGTGGAATTGTATACTCATTTTTGCAGGTCCTGAAATAAATACAATACTGGAAACAGTCCTGACCCAGTGCATGGGCCCATCAGGCCTCGACACATATGTCAATACCTTGTGAGGGAAGGCTCCTTGGCCCACTGCAAGGTGTCGTGTGTGTACGAAAACACTGCTCCTTTTCTCTCTAGGCTGGGGCTGATGCTGCATGTCTCAGCACCTTCCCCACCAATGCTGGCCATTAAACCAACTAACTGGGCTCACACCCAAGCTCAGGTCACTGGCATGGGAAGGCACTGTGGTCCCCACTGGGCCGACGAACATCCCTGCAAACAAAATTACTTCATATTTTCATTTTTATTTTTTTTGCTGGAAGGCATGTGAGCATGTCTGCCCATTTTCACGAGTACCCAGTCATGAACAACAAAGCAAAGAAACACAAATGCAAAGAGGTAGGCAACACAAGAGAGCAAGGAATAAAATATACATGGTGGGGGGAAGGTACAATTAAAGTGTGCACATGGTTACTACAGCAACTGTATAATACAATGAAAGTAGGAAAGCCTAGGAACCTAAGTACAAAGTGATGGAAGAGATGCATACAATCAATACATTTTATTTTTGTGACATTCTCACCTCAAAATTTCAACGGAGTCTTTTTATGACCCTTCCTTCTGAACATGACAGATGCTATTTAATAACATACTGGACAAAATGTAATTCTAACCCCAGGAATTCTTCAATATGATTAACTCTAGCAGTCAGCCTCCTGTGTTGAACTGCTCCAGAGATTAATGGAATGTATGCAAATGATGGAACATCTATTGGCTCATGCCATCATTCAAGCTGCTGCCCTTACCAACTGCTGTGTTCTATTAATGCTCAGATTTCATTCTCCACCTGCCTTGTTAGATGCCTCGTAGACTGCTCCTCAGCGTAACTAAGAAAAAACATTTACATTCGTTGATTTTAAGTATAAACATTTTAATTTTATTATATTTCTGCTGCGTTTACTTATTTGTTATAGTTTACACTAGTTTTAGTTTAATTTTACTTCAGTTTGCAGTTCCTCATCGGTTCCTCGCAACCGTTGCGGAACTGGCTGGTTCATACTACTAGGATTCATAGTAGGACAATATAGATGTACAGAAGGCTTAAAATCATATATATATATATATATATATATATATACATACACACACATCTCCTGCCATAGCAGGAGTATTCCCTTCCCCTAGAGTTTAGTAGAAGGTCATCAAGTTTTGTCTTAAAACTATTAAAGGAATCAACTTCTACAATATTCTTTGGAAGAGTATTCCACAAGGGAATAATTTGCTGAGTGAAGAAATTTCTTCTCATCTGACTTTTGGGATTAGTAAATCTTAGTTGGAAACTATGGCTTCTTAGAAATATATCCCTTTGGACACAAACTAAGCCTAAGTCTGCTAATAATGCTGGATCCCTAATAATTTTAAACATTAGTAGAAGATCTCCTCTTTGTCTCCTCATTTCTAGAGGGTAAAGATTTAGGGAACGTAATCTAGTGTCATAATCAACTTTGTGGAGTCCATCAACCATTTTGGTGATTCTCCTTTGGACTACCTCAATTTTTTTAATATCTTTACGTAGGAAAGGGTTCCACAATGGGGAGCGATAGTCCAAGACAGGCCGTACATATGCTTTGTATAAAGGAATTAAGCAAGCCCTATTTCTTGAGGTAACTGAGCGCCTAATACTGCCAATAAGTGTATTTGCCTTTTTAGTTAATTCTGTACAATGTGTACTAAATTTGAAGTCACTAGAAACAATTACTCCCAAGTCCCTTTCATTTTTGACAGACTTCAGGGGTTTACCTGATGATTTGTAGTTGTTGCAGAGGTTATCATTTCCTAGATATAAAACAGCACTTTTGTCTTTCTGCCCAACACTCCATGGCTAAGAGGTCATTACAGAGTTTATTTTTTAATATTCTTTATTTTTCTTTACTTTTTCCATTTTATAACAGCCTTACAGATTATTTGGCATCTTTACAGCAGTTTTAAAGCATACATGTTTAAAAAATAACATGAGACTTTCTTGACTTTAAGTAAATCTGCTTTGCATTGTTACAACATGAAGGTTCCAGATCCTCCTATACAATATCTAATACATTAAGTGAGATCATTGCATTGATCTTAGGTATTACAATATTTAAGGGATAAATGATTCATCTTTCTGAGTGATATAAATTACCCAGGGCCTCCATGATATTTCAAACTGTTTAGTTCTTCCTGTCCTCTTAGCTATGATCCGCTCCAAACAATACACCTCATTCATTATTGAATGCCATAGATCTAAAGTTGGGGACTTTTTCATACGCCAAAGGCGAGTTATAACTTTTTTCGCTGCCACCAAATATAGGTATAGTTTACTCCTACTGGACGGGATTTTGTCATCTCCAATATAAAGAAGAACTATTCGTGGGGTCAAATGAAGATCAGTTTCAACTATTTTTTGAATACTGTTCTCTATCTCTTTCCAATATACTGATAATTGTGGGCAGCCCCAAAAGATGTGGGTCGTATTAACTAGCACTTCCCACAGCCTCTCCAGCATACTCCATAACTCATTGGCAAAAACCTGACAAGCTTATCAGGTGTATTAAAGAGGTGGATTCTGCACTTCCATATAAATTCCACCTAATATGGAGCTTGTAAAATCTTCATGGATGGAAGAACTGGCTCAAGCCATTTCTCATATGTCAGCTGAACATTTAATTCCCTGTTTCAAGTGGCCAATGTATTTTGAGTGGAGTCCGGCCAATAGGTTTTTAATGCCCCATAAATGAGCCCTATCAAATGTGTGTTGTCACTACCCTTCATAGCTTCAACAAGAAGTATCATCAGAGGTGGGATGGGATTTGGGAGAGTATGCCAGGGTGGTTGTTTTTGCATTAAATACATTCTAACCTGCAAGTACCTATAGTGGTGTGAATTTGGGAGTTGGAAACTGGCTTGTAAAGATGCAAAGGGCACAACTCCCCGGGTGTCTAGGAATTGATATATCAACGTTAGCCCTCTTAAGCTCCATTCTTTGAAGGCATGATCTAATGTTGCTGGGGTGAAGTCCCTTTCACTTGCTAAGGGTCTGAAATAATAAAAAAATTGCCACAGGGGTAAAATTGCCCTAATCTCATACCAAGTCTTCAGGGTATCTCTAGTTCCAAAAGTAAAGTCTCTCAACCTTGGTGGAGAGGCCAAGGGTGCAAATACTATAGAATTTATATTGAAAAAATAATTTATCACAAATTTGATGTATTTCCAAGGTGGATACATCTGTGTATTAAGCCAGATCATTACTGTTTTAAAAGTAACTGCTCTGTGATATTCCCTTAGATTTGGCAGATTTAAGCCACCCTTGTCTAGTGGCAATTGCAAAATTGACCATCGAACTCTAGGCTGTTTACCTAACCATGTAAATCTTGATAAACTTCTATTCCAAGAGACAAAATAAAAATTAGCAGGGGTGACCGGCAAGGTTTGGGAAAAAAAAATACAGTATTTTGGGGAATACTATCATTCGTATAGCTTGTATCCTGGAATAAAGTGAAAGCATCAGGTGTGCCCAATTTCCCATGAGATTTTCAATTTCTATTGATGATGGTTCCAAGTTAAAGAGTTCCAGGTGTTCTAGGTTGTTAGGTATATTTACTCCTAGGTATTTTATTTTTTCTCCAATTAGTAGGGAGAAGTGTTTGGGAGAGAAATCTGAGGACAACAATTCTGTCTTCTGTATATTTATTTTATAGCCTGAAATAGCCAAAAATAATTGGACGGCTTCCAACATGGCCTGGATGGAGCTTTCTGGTACCAATAATGTAAGCAGCAGGTCATCTGCATATAAAGAAAGGGAAACTTTCCAGCCCCCCAGAGTGATGCCTGGGATATTTGGATCTTCTGTTATAAGTTCAGCTAGGGGTTCAATATAGAGGCCAAAAAGAATCAGTGATAAAGGGCACCCTTGTCTCGTGCCTCTATTGAGAGGGATAAGTGATGATAATTGTCCGTTTACTTTTATATATGCCCTAGGGGAGGTATATATTCTTTTTAATAACTCTATAAATTCTATTGATAGACCAAAGACCAACAACGTCTTTCATAAGTATGGCCATCTGACCCGATCAAAAGCCTTGTCCGCATCTAGGCTAATAAAAGTTGTGGGGATTTGTCTTTGATTTATATAATATGACAGATGTATTCTTCTAAGTATGTTAGCCGTAGTCCAACCTGACTGATCAGTGTGTATTAAATGTGGCATTAATTCCTCCATTCTAAAAGCCCAAATTGACATGAATAGTTTATAATTCATATTTAAAATGGATATTGGTCTATAAAAGCTCGATATATCTGCTGATTTATTTGGTTTCAGGAATGGGGAAATGTTAGTATATGCCCATGGGGGGGCCCTCCCTCCTGTACCTCACGGAATGCGGCTGGAGCTAACTGCTTGTAAAACGTTTTGTACCACTCTGAAAGTAGGCCATCTGGTCCTGGGGTTTGTAAGGCTTTACTATGAGAAACTGACTTCTTAAGTACCTCTGCCCTTATTGGTGCTTTCAAACTATCTACCATATGTTGTGTAGCTTTAGGAAGGGTAATGTGACCAAAAAATTCCTCGTATATTGAGTCGCTTGACTCGGGGGAGTCTTTCATATAATTTAGAGTAAAACTCTTGAAAAATCTCCATAATTCTATCTGTATTTCTAGCATGAATATTATGCTCTGTATCTTTAAGCTGTGTGAAATATGTTGCAGTTCTATGCCCCCTTAGTCTGCGAGCTAGGTTTCTGGACCCTCTGGGTCCCACTTCAAATCTGTATGATTTAAGATAAAATAAAGCTTACTGTGTTTTCTCATCTAAAATCTTTTGTAATGCTGCTTTCTTCTGATTGGTCTGTATTCTAAGGTCTTCCTTAGTTAAATTAGTATTATGTTGCAATTCTTGCAGTTCTCTATGAAGCTGATTATAAATACTTTCCCATTTTTTTTCCTATCAGCTGTATAAGCAATAATCTCTCCCCACATGACCGCTTTCAGCGTGTCCCAAATTATTGATGCAGACACTTCTGGGGTGGTATTTTCTGTTAATATTTGGTTAATTTTGTTCTGAAATCTAGTTTTAAAAGCTTCTTCCTTTAATAGGAAAGTGTTAAGACGCCACCCAGTGGTCTTTTTTGGTAATTTTAAATCCAATTTCAAAAATAAGGGAGAATGATCAGATAAAAATCTTGGCCCAGTTGTCAGATCTTGAGCCCAATCCAAGTGTTCCTTAAAAATAAAAAAATAATCTAACCTCAAATGGGTGTTATATATTGGTGAATAACAGGTATATGTCCTACAGGTTGGAAAGAAATGCCTCCAAACATCAGTTATACCAAGGAGTTCTGTTGTGCTCGAAAAAGTTTTTGAGATGGTGTTAAGCGATATTGGGATGGGGCAGAGGGACCTAAGTGTGGTTGCAATGTTAAATTTATATCCCCCCCCCCCCATAATCAGACAACCTTCCATATGATCTAATAATTTGGCAAAAAACTGTTTAAATTGTACTGGGAAATAGACATTCACTAAGGTAACGAGTTTACCATACAGCTTCCCCTTCAATAACACATAGCATCGCTGTGCATCTATGTACTGGGACTCCACCTGGAACTGAGTAGTGGATGGTATTAATATTGCTACGTCCCTTCTCTTCTCCTTTGGGTAGAGAAATGATAAACCTTAAATTGTCCCTCCCCATGCTAATTTCAAGTGTTCTTTATCAGTTAAATGCGTCTCCTGGAGATAACACTATTGGACTGTTTTTTGATAAATTTTATATAATCGTGATCGTTTGATAGGATTATTCAGTCCATTTATGTTGCGGGATAACAACTGTTCCAGATTATGTGCCATTTTTAACCATTTCATAACAAAACCCCTTTCCTGTCATCTAATTGAAACATGGTTCTCCAAAAGTATAGTTAACTTCTCTACGGCCCTGACTGTGTAATTGTTTCTTTGGTTCCTTCCTTCCTTTGTTCCTAAATTTATGTCTAGTCTCATTATAACAGAAAAAGTCTCTGTAAAGAGAATGTTGTTCCTCTAAATGCTGTCTGCTGCAGGATTCAATTAAAATATTGTTTAACCATGTGTACAAACAATGACAACTTTTCAACAAACATAACTTAGCCAACGGGGCTACAAACATTTTGGTGAAGGTATTATTTTGCACAGAATACTTTGGTTCAAGTAATGAAATCTGAATTGACATAAGCCAGTATAGTCTAAAAAAAGTTAAATTAAAAAGTGCTTCCAAGGTAGAGGAGATCCCTGTGTCTCTCCCTTTTACTGTCACCCTAAAAATTTCAAGGTGCACTGGGGGAAATCCGGAGATATCTGTCTCACGGGCCCCCAGAGGGTAAATCAACCCCCTAAAAAACAAATTAGTACTGGGCCAGGTACAATTTTTTAACAAAATAAGAACTAACCAAGTTCTTTTTAGCCCTTGTAAATCATAAAAATGTGGGCTAGTCCCAATGGCGCCTCATGTGCCCACTCCCCTCCTAAAAGAAATTGCTAATAGCATTTTACCTCCATATCCTATTCTCTATATAATATTTATATTCCCCACCAGCGATGGCTGTAAATAATATAATGCTTTACTCCTATGCATTGATCCCCTTGATTCAATATCCATTCCAAGGGGGTAATTAAAATAAACAAGAACAAGCTCCATATACTTTTTTAAATTAAATGTCTCCTGGAGCAAAATTATATATATTTGTAATAATTAAATACAGTATGCTACTGTCCATCGGTCATTGTAAATCTAGACTTCAATTCTGAGGTGGAATACAATAGCTGCCCCTCGGTTTAACAGTGGAACAGAGCGTTTAGGTGCCTCGCTCAATGTAGTGAGCAGATTTACTAGGCCTTTAAGCCTCAAAAAGTCATGAAACAGGTCGAATTGTCAGCCTGTGTAGTAGCTATGCCAGGATTACAGTTCCTACCATTCAGGTTCTGCCGCGAGCGGGGCAACGAAATGCAGCCAACTGATTCGAAATGGATGCTGGGGCCTGGATAGATCCTCTGCACAGATTCTTTGAGTTTGTAGCCGTCTGCCATTGAAATGGATCCGATGACTCCTTCCCCAGTGTTGGCCTCACCTTGAATTGTATCCCGTGTTTCAGTAGTTCCTCCCTGACATCTTCAGCTGTCTGAAACTCCCTGCATCCTGTTTGAAGTTGTACCACCAGTCTAGCCGGGTAGGGAGTTGTGAATTTGATTGCTGCCTCTTTCAAAGCTGGTAAAATGCCTGCATGTGCTCTGTGGTTTCTTAAGGTTTGTGGAGCATAGTCATTTTCCAGGAATGTATGTGTTTGGCCATAGAATATTTTTTCCCTTTGCCACACAGTGGTCAATATCTGCTCCTTGACTGCAAAGTTGTGAAATCTGACCACTATAGAGTGGGGTCATGAGTTTGGGTTGGTGGGGTGAGGGCCCAAAGCTCTGTGCACCCTTTCTATCTATTTTTACAGGGAGATCAGTAGGCCATTCCAGAGCCGTTATTAAAAGAGTGACTACAAAGTCCTTTATGTCTTGACCCTCTGAGCCTTCTGGAACACAGTATAGTCTTACATTTTTACGCCAAGCTCTGTTTTTGGTGTCTTCTTGTCAAGCCTATAGATAATCATTCTGTTCCTGTAAGTTTTTTATCTCATCTCTAAATCATCCACTCAATTTTCTACCACAGTTATTTGGTATTCCTTGGTGTCTGTTTGTTGTTCTAATTGAACTACATCTTTCCTTAGCTCCCCATATAAATCTTTGACCTTCGCTCTGAATGATAGGAGCTCTTTTCTTTAAATCATGTCTAGCTTTACCCTTTTCTTTTTAGCTGTTTTGTTCTTAGCGAGGGGATCGTGTCCCTGCTGATCGCCTTGGGCCTGGGAGTATTCGGAATCTGATGCCTCAGCTGCAGACATCGTGGTTCCATTGTTGTTATAGAGTGCTGAAATCAGTATCATTTGTTTTGTCTGCTTCCCTGATATTCTGGATTCAGGTCCCTGACTCTCCGGTTTCATTTTCACTATTTCTGCTGCTCAAATCGCTGGTTGGAGAGGATTTAGGAGGGAGTAGGCACAGTGCTCACGAGTTATGCCGCCATCTTGGTAAGAGCCCAACCGAAGTCTCTAGAGGTAATTACAGAGTTTATGATACCCTTCCTCGCAGCTTACAACTGTTGCTATTTTAGTGTCATCAGCAAATTTGATGATGTAGTCATTTAAATCTTTGTCCAAGTCTGAGACAAAGATGGAAAGCAGGAAGGGGTTAAACACTGACCCCTGCAGTACCCCATCTGTCACTATCCCCTTGTTTGAAAGAAAGCCTCTAATTCTTACAACCTGTTCTCTATCCCTTAACCATATATCAACCCATCTAGTGATGGACATATTAATCTCAAGTTTTAACATTTTCTCTATCAGGGTTAGATGGAGGACCTTGTCAAAGGCTTTACAAAGGTCGGGAAACACAATATTGACTGATTTTTTTATTCTCTAGCAGTGCAATTACAGATTAGTAAAAACTCAGATTTGCAGTTAAACATGACCTATGAGATTTAAAACCATATTGGGATCTATCAATAATACATCTCGACTCCAGATCAATATCTAATTTGTCCTTAATGATGGACTCCATCACTTTTCCCAGGATACAAGTCAAGCTAATTGGTCTGTAGTTTGCAGTATTACCGTGATCCCCTTTTGATAAATAGGCACCACCATTGCTCTCCTCCAGTCACCAAGCACCTCACCAAAACTTAATGATTTGTTATAGAGGGTGTGCATTGGCTCTACTAGCCATCATTTGATAGCCCTCAAGACCCGGGGGTGAAGTGAATCTGGGTCGGGGAAGTGTTTATTTTAATATTCTCTAATTTAGAAAGTATTTCTTCCCTTGTTATTTTTAACTCCTTGATGATGGTATTCCCTAAGTTAAATGTAGTAGTGTTGTCTTTTTGGGCAAAGACTTAACAAAAATATTGATTAAATTCATTGACCACATCTAACGGTTCACCTATAGTTGTATTAGATACCTTAAGGGGACCTATTGTGTTTGATGCATGTTTTTTTATTATCTAAATAAGAATAGAATGATTTTCCACCATCTTTCATATGGGCCAGTTTGACTTCGATCTTCTGTTTTTCATTATTTATGTTGGTCTTACAGACTTGCAGGGCCTCCTTATATTTATTATAATCACTATTGTCTCTTTTTACAGTCTTATAGGCCCTTTTTTAGCTAAGATGGATTTTCTGACTTTATTTGTGTACCACATGGGTATTTTCCCTTACTTATTATACAGAGTACGGTTTGGAATGTATTTATTGCTTTATCGCTTAGCTCATGAATCTTATTTTTTATGTTAATCCACAGTTGATTGGCTGATGCACATTCCTTATCCCAGTCCCAGTCATATAATTCTTAATTAATAGTTTCAAAATTAGCTCTTCTGAAATCCTTAACTATAGTTATGCCGGTCTGTTTAATATATTCATTGTTAATAGAGAATGTTATGATATTGTGATCACTATTAAAGAAAGGTCAGAAATTTCAAGATCCTTTCTTTATCTTATCAGGAATATTAGTATTGACAAGATCCAATATGTTGCTGTCCCTGGTTGGTTCATCAGCTACTTGTTGGAGCCGATTTATTAGGCAGAGTTCCAACAAGGCTTATTCCTAAGCGGTGGAGGCAGAGAAGTCATTCCACATTATCTCTGGGAAACTAAAAATCTCCAAGTAACAGGATGTCCTTATGGTTTAATTTACTAGAGATATCATTTAGTATGGAACTATGATCAGACTGGCTCATATCAGGAGGTCTATAACACATTCCTGGCATTAAGTTCTTACTATTTTTCATCTCAATTTTGACTTTTTTATATTATTTATTAATTAATTTTTTTTTTATTTTTTTTTTCTCCCTGGCACTGGCGGCTTGCCTCTCCGATCCCTCAGCCCCATCCCCTGCTCGCAACTTACCTCTTGGTGTATCCCCACAGCTATGCCCCCTGTGGCAGGGCAGCAGGACCTCCTCCACCATCTCACACAAATCCGGAGCTGAGGGTTACTGCCCATCGCGAAGGCGGCACTTGCTGGGATCGGATCATTCTGCCTGCCAGTGCCTGCAATTTTCCTCCAGTTTAACCCCCGAGATGCAGTGTCCAATGACGCCAAGGAGTGAGCATGCACTCTACCGCACGTGCTCCTCCAAGCGTCTGCTGCATCTACTGCTCATCTTGAGCCTCGGTGCACCAGCCCCCAGCCTCCACTAGGGGCCAGTCATACAGCCCCCCCGCCCTGGAGAAGGAGAGCAGTCCTCTGATGCTCAATCCTTCTCCTCCCCTGCTGACCCCTGATGGCCTGTGCTTGTTCCCAAACATGGGTCGCCAGCGTGGTGCAAGGTAAGGCATCCAGCGCCTCAGCTCTCAGCGCCACGGGGCCAGCTATTTTATTTATTTTTAATGTTTAAAAAGTCTTATTGGAACTTAAGTTGGTTATCCTTCTGGATTTGTAGCAGTTTCTTCTTATTTGTGTAAGTTAGCAGTTTTTCTTCGGTTCAGAAACTAACCACTATAACTTTTAACCGCTTGTTTGGGTTTCTCCCTGTTCAAACTTGGTTGGAAACCAGACTTAAGTTCTGTTTTCTTGATATTATATAGTGTTTATAAAATAAGTGGGTATGTCTGATAAGCCTAAAAAAAAGACTGGGCCTACTGGATTTAAAAACTGTGTCCAGTGTGGGGAAGCCTTTGCTAAAGCAGACAAACACAATTTGTGTTTATTTGTCTGGGAGCTGATCACTTTCAGGCTGTCTGTGAAATCTGCTAAACTTTCCCCCCCAAAATTACAGAAAAGTGCTTTAAGCGCTTAAAAGTAAAAATGGATCCCATGGATACTACTTCAGAACCAGCCACAGAGAAACTGAAGGATGCTGACTCTACCGCCCCTGAAAAAGGCGAGACATCCAAGCAAAAAAGAACCGGAGAACCAGTGAAAAACCCTGTTCCGGCAAAAAAGAAAGATAAAAAGAAACACATCGAACCCCAGGTTGGAAAGCAAATGGGCTCTTGATTATGGATTCCACTATGCCTACTGCTGTGAGGCATTGGCACAAGCTTTGAGGGTTCTACAAGCCCTTCAGTCTGGGTTATTGTCAGTTCAACTTCAACCGGTTTTGGGAGAACCATTGGTTCCAGTTCTGGTTCCAGTTGCAGTTCAGAGCACAGCTTCCTCAATTCAAGGCTCTGTTCTTATGATGCTTGAACCCTCATATGAGGAATATGAGGAGGAAGAAGAGGAGGAGGAGGATGAAGAGCATATCGAGTCAGAGGTATCACCTGAACATGAGTTCGGATCCCCACCAAGAGTACCAGAAGACTACTCTTCTCGTTTTACTTTCATAAAACAAATGGTGGATGCACTAAACCTCACAACACATGAGTCTGTGCAGGATGAGGAGGAAGCAGAGTTTATGGAAATGATGGGGTTAACCCCCACAAAAAGGCTTCTGTTCCCCATAAATAAATTTCTAAAGAAACTTGTGCTCAAGAAATGGGAAACTCCACATACCATCCCACATGTGGACAAGAACGCTGATAGAAAATATCAGCTTGATCCATTGGGGGCTGAGTTCCTGCTCTCACACCCTGATCTGGAGGGGGGTTGTGCAAGCAGCAGCATTTGAGAGGGCCAGGGTGCCTCTGGCTACCCACCCTCATGAAAAGGATTCCAGAAAACGGGATGGTATGGCCAAGAAGGGATACCTGGCAGCTTCTCTAGGTATCAGGCAAGTCAGTCAGGCCCTGGACACACTGGGGAACTTAAAACAGTTTAAGTGCCTTAAAACATTTTAAATCCCCCTAGCACTGTTTGCGGACAGACTACAAGCCCCTTAAAGTGTTTTAACAAAAGTGTTTTTAAACCCTGCTATATACCTGGTCTTAAAACCATTTTTAAAAACATTTTGGAGCTAGCATGGTTTTACTCACAGATCTGTCCAGGAGTAAAAACGTTTTAAGCTGCAATGGTTTAACTAAGACAGTTCTAGCTACAGCGTGTACCGGCAAACACAGTTCTGCGTGTTGGACTTAACACAAAATAGTTACAAGGAGAACAGGTTTAACATTAGCAGTGTGGCCACACTAAACCGTTATCAAAAATGGTTGCTAAGTAGTGTGGATGCACTGAAATGGTTTAGCTAAACTGGTTTTAAAAATGGTTTTCAAAAACAGTTCTGTAGTGTGCCCAGGGCCTTATATGGCTTATGCTGCCCAGTACCAGAAATCCCTTTGGAATTTGGTCATGCCCATGGCAGACAAGGCACCACCTGGTCTAGCAGCTCATCTGATGGAGACTGCTAGGTTCAGTTTAGAAGCCACAAAACACCAGTTTCATATGGCAGAAGATGCCAATGACACAGCAGCAGGTGGATGGCCTTAACGGTGGCTTTAGGGAGGTTTGCCTGGCTCAGAACAACAAGCCTTACCCAGGACATCCAGAACAAAGTTATGGACTTCCCGGTAGAGAATAACTCTCTTTTTGGGGATAAGACAGAGATACATGAAAAAGGTGGATCAGTATAAAACCACCTTCAAGAGCAACTCTGCGAAGGAAAGAGGTTCAGCCTCCTAAAGGGGAAGATGAGACAGAGGTAGGAGTTACAACAGACCCTTCTTCCAGGCACAGGCTATCCCTGCTTACCAACAGCAGAGGGGTTATTTCAGTGGTAGAGGCCGTAACGGCTCTAGGCAAGGGGACCAGTCCCTACAAACTACAGCCCAAACAAAACAGAATCCCTGATGTGCCAGTCAGAGTCGCATCACCATTGCCAGTAGGGGACAGGCTGACTCACAACTTCCAGATTTGGGAAACCATCACCACAGAGAAGTGAGTGCTGGAGGCAATGAGTCAGGACCTAGCCCTCAGCTTCAAATCCTTCCCCAAACTAAGGGCAAGGTTTTTCAGACATTCATCCCCCACAGAAAGACCACTCCTAGAAAAGAAAGTGTCAAATCTGTTGCTGGCAAAAGCAGTGGAACCAGTTCCCCTCACCCAAAGGGGGAAAGTGTTTTACTCCAGATACTTCTTAACCTTAAAGAAAAATGGGGAGTGGCGACCCTTTTTAGACATAAGAGCTCTAAACAAGCACTTAGCAAAGTCAAAGTTCTGTATGGTAACCTTGGCATTGATTCTTTCCACACTCCAACAAGGAGACTGGCTGGCATCACTGGATCTAAAGGATGCCTATGTCCACATCCCCATCAGGGAATCACACAGGAAATACCTCAGGTTCAGACTACCTTCAGGACATTACCAGTTCTCAGACCTGCCTTTCGACCTTACTTCAGCTCCCAGGGCATTCACAAAGTGCTTGGCAGTAGTGGTGGCACACTTAAGGAGGCAGGGCATCACAGTGTTCCCTTACTTGGACATACATACATACATAGATACATAGATACTGTTGGCAGATAAGGGCCTATGGCCCACCCAGTCTGCCCATTTGAGCTTATAAGTTCCCTTTACATTTTTCTAGAAGTCTGTTACCCCTTACCCCTGACCTCCAGGATTCCCTTATGTCTATCCCATGCATTAAATCCCATGATTGTTTCAGCCCCCACCACTTCCTCTAGCAGGGTGTTCCACTTGTCCACCACTCTTTCTGTGAAGAAATGCTTCCTCGCGTTTCCTCTGAATCGGCCTCCCTCTAACTTCATCCCATGCCTTCTAGTCCTGGAATATCTTTTTCACTGAAAAATAGTGTATTCCTGCACCCTGTTCCTCCCTGTATGTCTCTATCATATCCCCTCTCTCCCTCCTCTCCTCTTCTCCAGGGAGCACATATTCAAGTCCTTCAGCCTGTCCTCAAAGGACTTGTGATGCAATCCCTGTACCATCTTTGTTGCCCTCCTCTGAACCTTCTCTACCGTGTCTATGTCCTTACATAAGTAAGCTCTCCAGAAGTGTACACTGTACTCCAGGTGGGGCCTCACTAGTGTCTCGTATAGTGGAATTATGAACTCCCATTCCTGCTGGTGATTCCCCTGCATATGCATCCTAGCATACTATTTGCTTTACCTGCTGCCTTGTCACACTGTTTCCCCACCTAGAGGTCATTAGAGATGATAACCCCAAGGTCCCTTTCCTGCCTGGTGCATGCTATGT
The DNA here is from genome assembly GCA_016271365.2 of Neoceratodus forsteri. NCBI lineage: Eukaryota > Metazoa > Chordata > Ceratodontiformes > Ceratodontidae > Neoceratodus > Neoceratodus forsteri. Next base: position 352,340,652 of record CM057456.1, read on the forward strand.
CCTCACCCTCCAATTGATATGTTGTTCTAGGGTTTGTGTGCCCCATATGCATTATTTTGCACTTCTTTGCATTGAATTTCAACTGCCAAAACTGCCAAACCCTTGACCATTATTCAAGCTTCTGCAGGTCCCTCCTCATTCTGTCTACACCCTCTGGCATGTCTACTCTGTTACAGAGCTTTGTGTCATCAGCGAACAGGGAAATTCTGCCTTCTAGGTCCCATGCAATGTCACTGATCCCTACGGTACCCCACTGGTCACTCTTCCCTCTGTGCAGTGACAGCCATTTACCACCACCTTCTGTGTCCTGCCGCCCAGCCAGTTTCCCACCCACCGCACTACTGTCCTGCCCACTCCCATATTCCCCAGTTTGTTTGATAATCTTCTATGCGGCACAGTGTCAAAGGCCTTGCTGAAGTGCAGATAGGCCACATCCACTGCCCTTCCCTGATCCACCTCCCTTGTCACCCAGTCGAAAAATTCAATGAGGCTGGTCTGGCATGACCTCCCCCAGTGAAACCACATTGCCTTGGGTCCTGTAGTTCATTGGCAACCAGATGTTCCAACAATCTCTCCTTCAGTAGTGCTTTCATGATCTTCCTCACAACCAAGGTCAGGCTGACTGGTCTGTAGTTCCCTGCTTCCTCTTTGTTCCCACTTTCGTATAAGGGGACTACATCTGCTGTCCTCCAGTCTTTGGGTACCTCCCCTGTTTCCAGTAATTGGCTAAACAGGACTGCCAGAGGTTCAACCACCACCTCTCTTAAGTTCCTTTAGGACCCTGGGGTGCACCCCATCTGGCCCCACTGCTTTATCAACTCTTATTCCTTAAAGTTTCTTTAGGACCCTTTCCCATGTAAAGGAACTTGTATCCACTTCTGCACCCTTCCCACCCATTGTACTCCCTTCAGGAACCTTACCTTCCCCTTCCTCAGTAAAGACTGAGCAGAAATATCTGTTCAGTATGTCAGCTTTACTGTTGTCATCTTCCACGCTGCCCCTGTCCTCCCCTTCAGTCTTACTATCCCTCCCTTTGCCCTTCTTTTTTCACTTATGTATCTGTAAAAGGTTTTGTCCCCTCTACCCACTGATTTTGCGATGCGCTCTTCTTTCTGAGCATTGGCTTCCCTTACTGACCTCCCTGCCTCCCTTTGCTTCTCCTGGTACTTCTCCCTATCCCCTTCTGCCTGCATCTTTTTGTATTGCCTGAATGCAATCTTTTTGGCTTTTACTTTCTCTGCTACCTCCTTGGAAAACTATAATGGCCTCCTCTTCCTTTTCCCCTTGCTAACCTGCTTACTGCACAATTCTGTTGCTCTTGAAATCCCTGTTTTAAATATTGCCCACTGTTCCTCCACCCAATTCCCTCCCCATTCCCATTAGTGGCTCTATCAAGCATGTCCCCATTTTCCCAAAGTCTTCCCTCCTAAAATCCAGGATACGTGTTTTCGTGCGATTTGGTTCTGCTCCTTCTGGGATTTCAAACCACAATGACTGGTGGTCACTGTTCCCCAGGTGCTCCCCCACTGTTACACCATCACACTGTCCCCGTTTGTGAGCACGAGGTTCAGTATTACCTACTGCTGAGTTGGTTCCATGACCTGTTGCTTAAGGAAAGCACCTTGAAGGGAGTCCAGGATAAATCTACTCCTGGTTGATGCTGCTACTAGGACGCTCCAGTCCACGTATGAAATATTGAAGTTTTCAACCAGCACCACATCCCCCTTGTCCACCATCCTTTGGATGGCTAGCATTAACTCCCTATCTGTATCTTCTTCCTGGCTGGTGGTTCCTAGACCAGCCCTGTGCAAATGGCTGACCCCATTTTCCAATGGCTGACCTAAATTTGGACAACTGGCTAGTCATGGACAAGTCACTGCAACAGGTGAAGGAGGCTCTCAAGGTTACTTAGCGCACACTGGAGTCAAATCAAATCAAATCAATTTTATTTTTAAAGTGCTAGAGTCTCTAGGGTTCTTAATTAATGCCAAGAAGTCTGTCTTCCAACCTGTCCAGGTACTAAATTTCATAGGGGCAGAGTTGAATACCCTGCAGGGGAGGGCATTCCTCCCACAGGACAAGGTAGACAATATTCTGGAGTTGGCAGGTTTTTTCATTCTAAACAGACCAAGGCCAGCAAGGCATTTCCTGCAGCTGCTGGGGCACAAGGCCACAGCAACAGGAACAGTGCAAGGCCGCAAATTCCAAATGAGAGAGACCTTCAGTTTTACCTCAGGGCACACTGGTTCCAAAGGAGAGACCTTCTCTCAAAGCTGATACCAGTTCAAGGGACATTGTTACAGGCCCTGCAATGGTGACAAGACAGAACCAACCTCAGAGGAGGGGTCCCATTTGAAAAGGAGTCCCCTACCCTGGTACTCACTACAGATGCCTCCCTCCTAGAGTGGGGACTTATCTGGAAGAGCATACAGTGCACAGTACGTGGTCCCCTGCAGAGTCACTCCTGCACATAAACCTTCTGGAGCTCAGGGCAGTGCTCCTGGCACTGTATTCATTCTCATCCCTGGTAAGGGACAAGGTGGTACAGATCACGACAGACAATACCACCACAATGTATTACATCAACAAGCAGGGTGGGACAAGATCTGACCGGCTGTGCACAGAAGCAATGAAAATATGGAGTCTGGAATACTCCTTACAGGTGTCCCTGTTGGCCATCCAACTTCCAGGGAAGGACAACACTCTGCCAGATGCACTTAGCAGAATCAACCAAAACCACCATGGATGGTCTGTAAACAGACAAGTGCTGGAGGTGGTATTTCACAGGTGGGGCACCCCAGGGATAGACCTTTTAGCCTCACTGGAGAACCACCAGTTGCCCCTATTTTGCTGCAGGCCTCCAGCAAAGAGCACAGTGCCCATGGATGCCGTGGTGTTGGACTGGTCAGGGAGGAGCCTCTATGCTTAACCTCCATTTCCACTGTTACTCTGGGTCCTGATCAAGCTCAGGTCCCAGCCAGCTACCATAATACTGACAGCCCCAGATTGGGTCAGGCAGCCATGGTACTCGCTACTGCTCTCTCTATCTGTGGTCAAGCCCATACACCACCCTCAGAGGCACAACCTTCTGACCTCCTCTCAGGGCAGGATTCTGTATCTGAACCTCAGGTCTCTCAGACTCAAGGCTTGGCTCTTGAGGGCCCAGAGTACGCAGGACTACACCTTTCTGAAGATGTACTCAGGGTTCTTAGGGGTTGTAGGAAACCCTCTACCAAGAAAACCTACGCTTCCAAATGGAAGAGGTTCTCTATCTGGTGTAACTCCAGTGGGATAGTACCTTCTCAGGCAGGGTTACCAGTCCTGCTGGACTATCCTACCCACCTACACTCACTGGGCCTACAGCCCACTACCCTTAAGGTCCACTTGGCATCAGTCTCAGCCTACCTTTTGGCTGTCAAGTGTGCTTCTATGGCTGCTAACCCTATTTTCAAGAAATTCTTCAAGGGCTTAGCTCACCTGCATCCCCCCATGGAGCCAGTGCCTTCTTGGGACCTCAACATTTGCATAGCCAAGTTAATGGAGCCCTCATTTGAGCCTATGCCTACAGCACATTTAAGGTTTGTCACTTGGAAAGCCATATTCTTAGTGGCCATCACCTCAGCAAGAAGGATCAGCGAGCTACAAGCCCTGTGCATAGAGCAGAACTATATCTCCTTCCACAGGGACAAAGTGGTCCTCAGGACCAACAGGAAAATCCTTCCAAAGGTGGTTTCTGACTTCCATCTGAACCAGTCTATCACCTTGCCAGTCTTCTTTACTGAACATGCTAGTTCAGGGAAATGCAGGCTACATAGCCTGGATGTCAAGAGAGCTCTCAGCTACTATATTGATCACACCGGGGCCCACAGGCAGGACAGGCAATAGTTGTTCCTGACCTATGGGGATGTGGGCAAAGGAAGACCAGCTTTTAAAAGGACAATCGCACACTGGATAGTGCAATGCATTCAGTTTTGCTACAGTAAAGTTGGTAAAGAGCCACCAGTGGGCCTCAGGGCACATTCTACACAGGGAACAGCTGCTACAATATCAGCAGCCAGAGACATTCCCCTTTTGGAAATCTGCAAAGCAGCTACATGGAGAAGATTACATACTTTTACAAAGCATTACAGTCTGGATACACAATCCAGAAGCGATGCCAGGTTTGGCACAGCAGTGCTTCAGAACCTGTTCCCTAAATAGGGTTCTGTGCCCACCTCCAAAGGTACTGCTTCATAGTCTGCTAGAGTTAATCATATTGAAGAATTCCTGGGGTTAGAAGAAAAAAATTACTCATCAAAGTAAGCTTGTTTCTTCAAAGGTATCCTTCAATATGATTAACTCACCCACCCTACCTCCCCTTCCAAAACCAATTAGCCTCTGCATTACAGCTGGTGCTTTTATTGTTATAAGGGTCTTACACTGGGTATGTTGTGTTTGAAAATGAGGTGGCCCTGTTTTCCTTCTTATGGTCCTATCTGGCATTACCAGGGGACAGGTTTAAAGGGGAGGGTGTTACTGTTTGAGATTTTTTATCAAACGTGATAATAGATCAGTAAGGGGTCTACACTTGCACGCTTCAATGAATCTGAGCATTACAGAATGCAGCAGTTGGTAAGGGCAGCAGTCTGAATGGTGGCAAGAGCCAATAGATGTTCCATCATTTGCATACATTCCATTCATCTCCGTGGCAGTTCAACACAGGAGGCTGACTGCTAGAGTTAATCATATTGAAGAATACCTTGGAAGAAACAAGATTACTTTGGTGAATATTTTTTTCTTTTGTGCCAGCAGAGCAAAATCACATTTTGGCCAGGATCTGAAAAACAATAGTTGCCACATTCATGAGATGGTATGACAAAATGGCTATCTTGAAAATCTGGGGTTTAAATATTAAAAATGACCAAAGTTATGAGCATGCATAGAAAAATTACAACACACATTCATAACTTTGTTGTTTTTTAATATTTTGACCCCACATTTTTTACATAGTATTCATATGACCCCACCTCATGAACCCAGTAGATGAAAATGTTCCAATCCCTGCCAAAATATAATTTTGTACCATGGGTGTGAAAACATGTTTCAGCAAGGATTTGAAAAATGATGGCTGTAATGTTTATGAGGAGGTGTGAAAAATGGCTCTATTGAAAATTTGGGGTCAAAACACTGAAACGTGCCAAAGTTACGAGCAAACATAAAAAAATTAAATGTATGTCTACAACATGGTCATTTTTATATATTTTTTGACCAGATTTTCAATATGACCTTCTTTGAATCCCACCTCATGAACAAGGATGGTATAATTATTAAAATCCGACCTGAAAGGTGATTTTGCACAGCAACCGCAAAATCACAGTTCGGGATGGAATTACATAATTTCACAGCATTTGTGCATGAGGTGGGGTCCCAAAAATGCCATGCTGAAAATCTGGAGGGAAAAATACATAAGAATGAACAAGTTATGAAGAAAAGTTCAAAATGCATTGAAATACATTATACAGCGCTTACCTGTTTTCCTTAGTTCCTGGTTCTGCATTGAAGAGTGAAGACATGTCTCCAGTCCAGACAGTATTACAGTGTTGGACCTCAGCTGGGTAAGTATAGGGTAAGGGGGATGTGGGGTGGTGGGTGCTGAGTGGGAGGGTTGGGATGGGGGTGGCGACAGTGCTAGACAACAAGGGACCATTTTCTTAATTTCAGCATTTAAAAAAAAGAGACATCACAGGATGGTTTTCTTTATTTCAGGAGCACTAAAACTATTTCTGACACTGGGAACTGGGCACCCCAGTATCGGCATGATACTTCAAGGCAATGGAAGTGGGCACCCCAGTGTCCCAGACTGCTGGTGAGGGAGGGTTGGAGGTTGTGTATGCCAACAATGGGGACTGGGTGCCCCAATGTCTGCAACTTCAGATTATGGGGTCTGTGGGGGTGGACTGTACAGAGGGGAAGGGGGAATGAACCTACACTGGGGGTGGGTACCCCGGTGTCAGATTATACTGTTAAATTAGATAATTATACTGGCATCAAGGACTGGGCACCCTGGTGTCTAGTTGAAATAAAGTTGCTCATGCAGCTAATGGTGGACACAGATGCTCAGGATGCCAAGCAGTGGTGGGGCTACACATCAACAGGCAGCCCCGTCCCTGCTGAACAAAAACAGCAGGAGGACATATGCAGATAGGGAGCCAACTCTGCCAGCTGATAAAGAACAGCAGCTCATAAAACAACTACATGACTTCATGGGGTCACAAAAATTCAGTTATCTTCAGAACAATGATTATTTTAAAGTGTGCATGCTCACAAACAAAATGTTTTTTCTTAAATATTTTAAAAACGATGAAGTCATGTGATGCCTTCAAGATAGAAGCAGCTCCTATCCACCTCTCCTGCTTGTACTGATTAATGAATCTCTCTTTTCTTGAATTTATCAGCTCTGCTTCTTATAATCTACAGGGAAGGGGGATACAGATGAATACCAACTGACCTTGAACCAGATTAAGCTGTTGGTGATATTTTTAGTGAATTTAGTGATTTGCCTAGAAGCTTCTAGGACATATAGCGGGGCCCTCTCCTAATAACCCCACCTATGTTGTGGAGTGAGTGCATCGGTCCCTCTGCCCCAGACCACCACCTGGCTCTCCTCCCTGACCTTTCATTGTCAAGCGTCTCCATTTTCTTGATAAGCAGTATATTCTGCAGAAACTCGAGATATTAAGGAAGTTACCTGGGAGGGCACCAAACTCTGAATCTCACAGGACCTGCCGGGCCATCACCAAACAAAAACAGGCAGCCTTTCATCTGACTGTCACAAAATGTACAGCAGCTGGTATAAAATTCTATGTCCTTTATCCTGCTAAGCTGCAGGTCTGGCTGCAAGACTCGTGGCACTCCTTTGACTCTGGGGACCAAGCTGCTGCCGAGTTTAAGAAAGCTCCTACCGGATCTCTTTAAGGACAGATGATGGTTTCCAGCTGTGTTCCCACTTAGCCTGCAAGGCAACTTGCTCCAGAGCAATACACCTATGTTACTATTTGTTGCCTATAGGTGTTCTGCTTGCCTACACAAACCCTAGTTTGCTTGAGAATTCTTGATGCAACTCAACAGTTCTATGGTGTCTGCTGCTGCACTGGTTGTACCCAAGAGCTTTGCCTTCGGATATTTCTCCCGTTCCTAGAACAATCCCGGACCACCTCAAAGCTTCCTGATAAGGCCTGCGAGCTCATCATTCACTGGATGGATGCTCCTTCCTTCGGCTTAGAATCCTGCTCCGATCAGTGTGCCCTGCAGGTGGTGGGTAAAGGTTAGAGTCTGGGATTGATACTTTCCTCTCTGGCTTCGGTCTTCTTTACTCTGGTGGTGTCTCTATATCACCACATCTTTGCAGATCGGGCATTCATCTTAGATATGGACCAGAGAGAATTATTCCCACCCCCACCCTGATGCTGATCTCTGCTTTGCACACCTTAGATGAGATCCCTGTTGATTGCACAAAAATTCTGCATCAAAGCAGCATTACTCCAGCATAGATCGACCTTGAATTTGGCACTCTTTCAGCTATCTGGCTATGACTTCTTTGGAGGGGTCTCCTTTCTTACAAATCAGAGGTGACTTGTGGCTTTGTCATTTTCAAGTGCCTTTGCTTAGTAAGTATTCATCTGGATCAGTGACCCAGCTATCCTTGGACTGACTCCTTATCAGTGCTACTAACTCTACTCAGCTGTGATTGGCTTCTATAGCTAAGCCAGAGTTCCTGCTACGAATGTCAAATTCTCATTCCTTTATCAGCACACCTCTATGATTCACCTTCGAAAAACCTGGTACATAACACAACCTTTCTTGGGCTATTATTGGGGAACCACAACTTGTTCATTTTCTCAAGATTGTTCCAATTTTCATTCCCAGTGAGAGGGAGAGGGGAGAGGAGGAGGTTTATATTTAAGACATAATTTCACCTGGCCAGTACTTCCTCTTGGGCTTGTTTTGTTCATGACCCCTTATTCCTTCCTCATTCCAAAACTTTTATAGCACAGCAATTTAATGGAGATTGACTCTATATTGCCACTTGGCTTAGTTATTAATGGACTCAATGGCTTTTTACATTTGTTCCATTGTTGGCTGTTAATCTGTTTTATATAAGGGCAATACATCCCATAGTCCTCTCTATTGTATTCTTTTTCAGGCCAGTAAACAGCAAACTCTAGCTCTCAGGAGCTGATATCATCTGAAATAGATCTTAATGGGAGAGATGTTTTCCTTTTTTTCTTTTCTTTGTAGATAAGGGTGGGGAAGGGGGAACAGTGGGGATTGAATGTTGCTGTCCATCGCAGGCTTCATGCACCGGTATGATGGGTCAGGATTTTGTCCTCCCCATGATCACAGTGTGTTGTTATATACTGGGGAACAAAGTTCTATACCCTTTTGGTTCCTCTGGGTTGTTGGGGGGATTTTCTCATTTATGTGGTTTCATTTCACTTTTTATTGGGTTAGGACCCCTGTTCTGAATAGTTTTGCTCAGTCTCTGTTATTAGTAGGCATTATCTCAACCAGACAAGTATGCATACAGTGTAGAATGGATACTAATGACTCACCCTCAGCTATTGGTTGGTTGGATTTTTTTGGATAAAGTGAGGTACAGTGTGGGGTGGATTAGTTGTTTATGGAGGGTTGGGGGAAGATATTTTCTTTGACTATGGCTTTATTAAGGAGATTAGAGAGGGAAGAGGGGTTGATATGTCTTGGGGGATTGTTACATATGGCATTTTTGGTTTACTGCCTATGGGGTTATTTGGTGGGTTGGGGGAGGACATCAGTTTTTTTTTGTGCTTTGGTTGGGTTGGACGAGGGGGAGGTTCAACACCGGATGATGGGAATTCTACTTATGGGAGTCATACTTTCTGTTTTTTAGTACAGACTGGTCAGGATTCTATTCACCAACTGGATCATGATGGTGATTGCTTATAATTTTTGTTCCTGGAATGAAAAGGGCACTCAGTCTCCTTCTACATCAATAATACTAATAATAAACTTTATTTGTATGGCGCTTTTCAAAAACCAAGGCACCTTAACAATATTAAAATCACAGTATCAACAAACAAACAGCTCAGCAGCAAACAATATAATCAAACTGATATCATTCATTAATTAATCACCAAAAGCTTGGTACCACAGAAAAGTTTTTAGTGCCTGCTTATACCCCTCCATGATCGTTCACTCACGTAACCGATGGGGTAGAGAATTCCAAAGGTTAAGGGTGGCATACATAAATGCTCTCACCCCAGAAGATTTCAAACACACCCTTGGAATCTCTAGCAACCCCTCGTCGGCTGAGCGGAGCAATCGCCCAGGGCAGTAAGGGACCAGAAGCTCTTTCAGATAGTCCGGGCCCAGACCGTGTAGGGCTTTAAAAGTCAGAAGACCAACTTTAAAGGTGATCTGCCACTGAACTGGCAGCCAGTGCAGTCCATGCAGCACCAGTGAAATGTGACAGGACTGAGATGATCCCATCAAAAGCCAGGCGGCCGCATTCTGCACCAGCTGCAGGCGGTGGATTTCCACCCCTGGTAGCCCTAGGTATAGGGAGTTGTAGTAGTCCAAACGCGAGGTCACAAAGTCGTGGATCAGGGTAGAAAGGTCACCAGATGGAACAAGGTGCTTAATCCTGGAGATATTCCTCAGATGGATTTGATGACAGCCAACACCTGTGAATGCAGGGTCAGCCTTCGTCAAAAATTACCCCAGCTTTTGCACCCGTTCAGAGGTTAGGAGTGACATGCCCCCGAGAAAAAGTTCAGAGGGCGAACCCGCACCCGACCCCTGTCCAGTGACCCGGATCCACAACCAATACCTCAGTCTTATCAGAGTTCAACTTCAACCAGCTGGTATTTATCCAGCATATACATTGCAAACAACATGGGGAACAGCACTGAGCCCTGAGGGACCCTACATGATAGAGAGACTGGGTCCGAGGAATAAACCCCAGACACCACTCTCTGAGATCTTCCTGTGAGGAACGATGTAAACCACTCAAGGACTGTACCTGACAGTCCGCAGATGAACCTCAGACAATCAAGTAGAACCCCATGGTCCACAGTGTCGAACACTGCTCAGAGATCCAGGAGGACCAGAATGGAATGGCTCTTCCGATCTCTAGCCATCAGGAGATTATTTAGCACCTGAACCAGTGCTGTCTTAGTACTATGCCTCTTTCGAAATCCGGACTGAAGGGGTTCATAGATGTCATGGATGGTCAAATGGTCCTCCAGCTGAGTGGCCACTACTTTCTCGATTGCCTTTCCTAAGAAGGGAAGGGTAGAGATTGGTCCATAGTTTGCAAGGCAGCCTGGGTCCAAAGAAGCTTTCTTCAAGAGTGGTGTCACCACCGCCTCTTTCAACGAGCTTGGAAACTCACCTGTCTCCAAGGAGCACCAGATTATCTGAGCTAGGACCGGACCAATGGTATCAATACAACCCACAATCAGGGAAGTAGGTCCTGGATCCAAACTACAGCATGTAGGGCGCACACTCTGGATGATCTGCATGACATCCACGAAAGCCGTTCGGACAAAGGTACTCCAAGAAAGTCGAGGATCTTTGACCCTGCGCTGATCCACAGCAACACCCATAGAGTGTGCTGGATGGAACGCCGCCCTGATGTCAGCCACCTTAGTTGCAAAAAATCATGCAAGCTCATCGCACTCTTCTTGCAAAAAAGCTTTCCGGACTTGTAGACAGGCTGGGTTGCACAGTCTGTCCACAGTTCAGAACACCTGAGCTGGTCAGTTTTGAGCAGCCACAATCTCCCCGGACAGGAACTCTGCCTTCTTACAGGTGACTGCAGATTGATAGACTTGATAATGGTCCATAAAGCTAAGGTGGTCAGCATCAAGGGCGGATTTCCACCAGCAATGCTCTAACCTTCATCCTAGTCGCCACATCTCCCTCAAAGTCCCATCAAACCATGGGGATCGAGGGCAAAGGGAGAGAGGACAAACACGGACAGGAGCAATGACATCCAGGGCCACCACAATGGCCAAATTATAAGCCCTCACGAAGGCCTCTGGGTTACTGTTTGCTTCTGAGAGGGATGAGAGATCTAGCACCGCTGTTAGGCATTGAGAATTTATATCTCGCAAAGGATGGTACCGAGTCATCTCCACAGAGGTAGGCCTACGTGGGGGGGGCGCTCAAACTAAACTCCACGGTGTAGTGATCAGACCATCCAACTGGTTCCACCCCCAAGTTGGAGGCCTCAATACCCAGAAGGAAGACTAAGTTAAGAGAGTGACCATGACTATGAATAGCAGTGGTAACTATCTGTGTAATAAAGACCCAGAAATGTCATCAACTGGAGGAAGTGTTGACCGAATTGCGAGAGTTCGTCGTCGACCCAGGCGTTGAAGTCACCCAGGACCATCAGCCTGGGTGACTCAAACGCCATGTCAATGATGAAGTCTGCGACTTCCTGAAGGAATTGTTTCTCATCTCCTGGTGGACGGTAGATGAGGATGATCCTACAGCCTACACCTGCTACTATGGTACACTCAAATGACTCAGTCTCCCCAGCTGGTTCATTCATGAGGTTACATTCGGTCTTAAAACAGACTGCTACCCTCCCTCTTGTGATCCAGTCTCAGGCGATGTATCACCGAGTATCTAGCCAGAATTGCAGCCTCCAAAACGGGGCCAGAGTTCTCATCCAGCCAGGTCTCGGTGATGTAAGCCAGGTCCACTGATCTAACAAGATCTGCAATAATTGCAGTCTTATTTTTAATGGACCTAGCATTAAATAACACCGCCTGAGTTGGATGAACCTCTCGAGCTGCCCAGACTATCTGCCTACCACCATTTGCAGTGCCCTTGGGTATGGAAACCAGACATGGAGGACAACGTTCCGGGTTCCATTTCGCCCCAGGGTGTCTTCTGGATCTCACTACCCCAATGCGGTGGCCCCCCTATTCATCCTCTGCTGTTCACACCCCCACGCCCTCCTCCTACCTCTCTGCATAATACCTAGAGCCCTACAGCTCAGGTATGTTGTAGACTGGAGTGGGGGAGGAGAAGGGGCAGAGAGCGTGAAGGGCAGAGGATGAGTAGTGCATGATCATAGGGGCAGAACTCCAACACATTTTGGTAATCCAGACAATGTTCCACTACTATCCAACTGTGTATCATGAAACCAAATCCTAAAGTAAAATAAAATAACATACAAATCTTACTAAAAATAATAAATATCTTAAATTCCCTCCCCAAAATAAACACAACACATCTCTCTATTACTGCATTCCTAAAGTCTAAAAAACTCTAAAACTAAAATAAAAACCCAAAAAAGAACAAACAGTATACCCAAATATAATTATATAAAATAAACACAGTCGGTACAGGCAGGCAGGATAGGCCAACAGTGCATTTAAAATTATTTAGGTAAGGATTCAAACTGTCCAAGTTCCAAAGGTCCTCTCACCACCAACAGGACTGACAACCCTCTCAGGGGCTCACACTTCCGGTAGCAGACAGCTGAAATCATCTTATAAATCCTTCCAAAATAAAACCAAAACGTTCCCCAGTCCTCAAGTATTCTCACTACTGGAGTCTGAGGAAATAGTGTTCGAAACTCTCACTGTCGATAAAGTGAATAAAAGCAAACAGTCTGACTGTAAATTCAGGAGAGAAGGAGTAGGATTCCAATAGTCCTCCAACAGACCTCTTCGGGATCAGCCACAACTCTAAGACCACAGACAGCCCTGACAAAACTGACTTGGCGGTCGGCCTTGGACTGTAGCAGCAGCCACGGAACAAGGGCCAAGATTCTACTCCATTTACGTAAATTGCAAGTGGATGTTGCTTTTCTTCAAGAGACCCATCTGCTTCCATCACAGGCCTTCTTCTTCAGGTGCTCCTGTGTTGGTCAGGCCTTTGATGCAGGTTCAGATTCCCATGGGGGGGTCGCTATCTTGGTGGCCAGAAGGGTTCCATTTCATCTGCTACAGGAGGTGATGGTCCCTCAGGGCCGATATCTTATCCTGCGGGCTTTGCTTGGTCATCTGGAGATCATACTGGGGGCTATATATGGTCCTACTATTGATGGCCCTAAATTCTTTACCACCTTAATGCCTCTGCTGGCCCCTTGGACCCATTTTCCCATGCTCCTTGTGGGGGACTGGAACACTGTTTTCAGCAATGATCTTGACAGGACTGGTAGACAACGCCAACCTCTCTCATCAGGGCAGCTTGCTCTCCGGGAGTTCATAGATACCTTAGGATTAGTTGACCCCTGGAGGGTGTTGCACCTGGGATATAGGGAATTCTCTTTCCACTCTATCCCTCACAACTCCTTTTTCAGGATCGACTACTTTTTGTTAGGGGTTAAGCACCTTTCCAGTATCTTCTCATGTCACTACTCAGCAAAGGTCATCTCGAACCATTATCCCACGCTATTTCAACTGTGTCTGTCCTCCTCCTCCCTAGAGCGAGACAGAATGTGGAGATTTAATAATCAGCTGCTCAAATCCACATATATTTATTTATTTAGCTTTTGTTAACCAGGTAAGTACACTAGACAAGACAATTTGCCTATTTTCAGGTACGACTCGGGAGAGTACAGGAAATTACAGTACATACTTACACACTTGGGACAACATGGTACATAATTAGGAAAAGATTACACGTCATGAGACAAAAAGTTACAAGTTAGAAAAAAACAAACTTGCATATCACGTGCGAACATCATAATGTAGAATACACAAAGTACAAGGCATATGAGGCACATTTAGTTGAATAGGTACAGCAGAGTAAGCGAAAAGCCAGTTTTGAGCAGTACAAGGTAAGGATTACAGCAGCAAGTACAAAACTATCATCTTAAGGGCCAGCTGTTGTGCATGAGTGCTAAGTGCTAACATATGTCACGGGTTTTTTGGCACCCGCAGGCTGATCCGAGTTTGAGATGGTTCCATAGGGAGGAACGCAGGCTGCCCTGAGAGGGGCAACACGGACCTGGGCTGGGAAGGTGTTCCAAAGTTTGGGGCACATGCTGCAAAAACTTTTCACCCATTTGAGTCCGAGTCACAGGTACCTTTGAGTGGGCAGATCCCGAGACCTAAGGTGATAGGACAAGGGAACAGTTTGGGCCAGCAAACTTGCCACCCCTGGAGAGGTGCCTGTGTTGAGGACCTTTCCTGTGAAGCAACCAAGGACAAAGTCAATGTGCTTTGAGGGCGAGAGCCAGTTTAACTTATTGTAGAGATCACAGTGGTGAGTGAGCCGGGGGGCCGCTAGGGCGAAACGGCAGACATTGTTGTAGGCAGTCGACCACCTAGAGAGATGGGCCTTAGTGGTGCTGACAAACAACAGGAGCCCATAACATAGTGAGGGGAGAAGCATACCTCTAGCAAGAGTAACACAGCCGGCGTGAGGTTATTTTTGCTCTGTAAGCCAGACCCAGTTTACAGTTGACAGTTTTGCATGTCTTCTGATATGGTGGCCAAGGTCAAGCTGTGGGTCCAATGTTACACCAAGGAATTTGAAATTGTCCGTGATTGGGATCGGGACGTCTCCCTTACCGGAAACACAGAACGGCACAAGGGAGGCCTTAATCTTAGCCCGGGACCCAAAGAGCATGGCCTGGTTTTTTTTTTAGATTAAGGACTAGCTTATGGTTCAGGATCCATGTCTGAATGTTTCTTAGGTCATCACTCAAGTGGTTGTTAATGACCCCTACCTCTGGGGAGTGAGACAGGATGACCAGATCATCTGCATAGAGGATTGGTTTACAGTGAGCAGCGGTTGCGGGGAGATTATTAACGAAAATGGAGAGGAGCATTGGTCCAAGGACAGAGCCTTGGGGAACCCCCATTGTTACTGGAATGGGACCCGAGAGCTCTTTGTCATATTTAACCCACTGCGTTCTACCATGTAGGTAGTTGGAGAACCAACTGAGAGCAGCAGTGGATAGTCCAATTGATTTAAGCTGTGTTGATAGCATGGCATTGTCGACCAGGTCAAATGCCTTCGAGAGGTCTATAAAGATAGCCCCTGAAAGTTTGCCTTGGTCCATGGCCTCCCTAATCCACGATGAAACAGTTACTAGGCTGAGGAGGTACCATGCCCTTCCTGAATCCATGCTGTACAGGAGACATTATGTCATATGCCTGTAGGCACTTGAGAGTTGCCCTGCCACAACTTTCTCCAGAAGTTTGCTAACCGCGATAGGATGGATATGGGGCAATAGTTCTCATCAGTTTAGGGTTCCCCTGTTTAAGGATTGGGACTACCCTGGCAACCTTCCATATGTCTGGGATAACTCCAGTTGACAGGGACAGATTGAAGATGTGTGCCACCAGAGGGGCAAGCCAGGGGGCACCATGACTGAGGAGCTTTGGTTCCAAGCCATCTTGGCCAGCACTTGAGAAGGGAAAGAGTCCAGCTAGCAGTTTCTGCACCTCTTGAGCCACCACTTCCCTGAACAGAAAGGGCAGGCGGGGTGATGATGGTGCTATGGGCTGGTTGCCGCTGACACCACCACCATTGGGGAATGTCGAGGTATACTCGGACAGATCAGAAAATAATGATTGAAGGAGTTGGCAATGGTTTCCAAGTTGTTGCAGCTGGAACCTTCAATTATCATATCAGTGGACTCAGCGCCTGTGTACCACCACAACGTGTTTAATATTCCTCCAGAACCTCCTGATCCTAGCCGAGTTCAGTAACGTAGATTTGCAGAACTCGCTCTTGGCTATCCTTATGTTCTTTTTGCACTCATTTCTGAGTTTCCTGTATCTCTGAAAGATAGCCTGGTCAGCCGTGGCCTTAAACTTGGCCCAGCACTTATCTCTGGTGTTGAGGAGGGCCAGAAGACTACCATGAAGCCATTTAGTAGCCATTCCCCTCACCCTCCGTCTGATGAGGGGGGCATGTTTCTCTTGCAGGGCCCTTAACGAGATGAGGAAGTGACTGACAGCGGATGTGGAGTCCTGAGCATTCCATACTGCCGACCAGTCAGTGTACTTGATATCATTTTGAAAGGAGGACAGATCAAACCTAGAGTAGTCTCTGATCTGGATAATTTTATGGGGTATTTTCAGAAGTGGGATCCACCAGACACAGTACACCGGGGAGTGATCAAAGATAGAATCAGGTAGGATACCAGACGAGCTGATCCTATCAGGTCTATTTGTCAAGATCCAGTCCAGGAGGGAGCTCTTACCACCATTTGTAGAGCATCTGGTAGGATCCTTGACAAGTTGTGTCAGTGAGAGACCGGCAAGTGACGGTTCAAAGGCTTTGGTGTTGCCACCCAGCCAACTGAGGTTGAGGTCACCCAGAATGATTAGCTCATTCTGCCGTGTTACTGCGCCAACTGTGTCAAGGAGGCCAGTCAGTCCTCTATGCCTCCCTTGGAGGATTGTAGGTGTATACAATGTGTATCTTTTGTCATCCCTAGTAACAGCACTGTGTGCAGTGTCTCACAGGGGACTGTACTGTCTGTTGATGAGGTAGGGCAGATAGGTTAAGATGGCTCGTAGTAGACCAGAATACCACCACCTCTCTTCTTCCTGGATGATCACGACGGATGAGGTCAATAACCAGGGAAGGCACATACAGAGTTTGGGGTGGAAGGTTTCAGCCAGGTTTCTGTAATGCCAAGAATGTCTGGACTATGACGAGTTACCCAGACACGAAGTTCTGGCCAGGTTTGGCAGCAGACTTGATATTAAGATGGCTACTCAGCCCTTTTACCACCGACCAGCCCGCCAGTGTAGGTGAGGACTGGAGTGACGGTCCTGGGTTTAGTTCTACGTCCCCTGCTAGCACAAGGGTCACCAGCAGGAGCCAGAATAGATGGCTTAATGGGGGATACCTATCCTTGTTCTGTGACTTCTGGTCATAACACCTGACCTTTCAGGCAGGTCTCAGAAGGCTCCTCAGGTTAAGACCACCGAGGACCCCGGTCAGGGGTGAGCTGTCTACTAGAATGTTTGAGAAAGTGAAGTCAGACTCCACCGGCTGGACACACGTACACCAGGGGATCCATGACGCAGTAAGGATCACATTGGCGATAGTGCCCAGGAGTAACTGGCGCAGGACTAGCTTTGATGGGAGCTCAGGAAGTCCCATGATTGCCCCAGTATGGTTGTCCGTCTGAGACAGGAAGGGGATTTCAGCCATAGGTCACCAATGGACACAGGACAGTGCCAAATGGGTATTTAGTAGCCTGGCAAATGGCAGGAAATAGATTATTTGTACCTTATGGCACTTATCTCAAGAACAACTAGTGTATTATTATGTCATAAAGAAAGTTAGCTGACTAGTAGAGCCATAGTGCTAGTATTAATCATATGGAGACGCCAGACATAGGTTTGGGCAGGCAAGTAACAGAATAATAGGTACAGTGCCACCTTTTCTGGCACGTGTCTAGTTTGCCACCAAGAGACCAGAGAATTACCCTGCAGGTTTCCCCACCACGAGACTAGAGGATACCATGCAGGTTAACAGTCTAGAGGCAACTAGATTTATTTTGCATGCATGAGATAGGCAGATAGGAATAAAAATTATGCTGGCAGTGATTACTTCCACAGGCATGAGTTAGGCTGAACAGGATGTAGTTATACTGGTACACAGCAGACAAACTGGATTGAAATATATCAGTTACGAATAATGCAATAAGACTGTCTATAAGTTGATTACACTGGCAAGAGGAGACCACCACTATGAATTTTATCACAGGGTTCAGACTGTCAGAAGTTAGCAGTCTGGCTGAGTAGGCACTGCACTGTAGCCAGAAGGAACACACCAAGAGACTACAGGGCGGTCCTTTGATGCTGCTCAGACACCCTAACTCAGTTTAATTGGCCAATGTTAAACTGAGGGCGTGGCTACTTGGCATTTAATGGGAGGAGGGAATGGGTTGGGCAGGTGGGCCGATAAATTAAGTCCAGTAGAGCTCCTGTGTGCAGCTCCCAGCCCCTCCACAACCCCTTTGGTCCCTGACTAATCAGCAGAAAGGGTCCCAACAATTACACTCATTTTTCTATCTGCAGGGGAGGTCCGCCCAGTTTCCCGGCACCTCAACCCCACAGCATGCGGCTTAGTGGATGCAGGGGGCAAGAGCCGCCCGCTCCCTACACAAGTTCCAGTCTGTTGTAAAAATCAGCAGCAGTCTGTGCTGCTTTAAATCTCCTAGCCCAGCATCAGCAAATGTTTTGGGGCCAATCGGCGCTTCTGCCTTTCAGCTCGGCAGAAAATGGTGCCAGAATTCAAACTGCAGCAGCGGTATGATCTGAAGTCACCAACGGCAGGCCGGGGGTTCACACAGCAGGTAAGCGACTCGGGAAGAATGGCAAAATCAAGTCCAGTAGAGCTCCTGTGTGCAGCTCCCAGCCCCTCCACAACCCCTTCGGTCCCCGACTAATCAGCAGAAAGTGACCCAGCAATTACACTCGCTTTTTCTGTCTGCAGGGAGGTCCGCCTGCTCTCCGGTGCCTCAACCTCTGAAAGGCAGGTTTCAGTGGATGCAGTGGGGGCAAGAGCCGCCCGCTTCCCTATACAAGTTCCAGTCTGTTGAGTGATTGAGAGAGTACCTGTTGGATTGTTTTGGTTGGAGGTGTTTGGTCCGGGGTTAGGATGAACAGTCCCTGATAGCAGCAGGAGGAGAAGCATAAGTTTCAGGGTGCATAGGCAGAGTTCAGTCAGAGAGAGGTTGCGTTTCTTTTTTGAACAGTAGCATGTCAGGTGGTAATGTTGAAAATGCAACATTGGAATAGTTGTATACGATGTGGCTAGATGAGCCCAAGGCTCATGCATGAGCAGGGACAGATCAATTTCGGTGGTGTGCCTCCAGGGGGGAGGATTTGCCCCATTGCCAAATGATGTAAAATAATTAAATCCACAGGAAAAGGACCAGTGAACTGTTTGATCTACAGTCACAAGACAAAGGATTTGTTAAATTCCTGGAACACTGGCCTGGGGTATATGCAGGAAGTTAAAACCCTTTGTCAGTGTCTTCCCTTTGTTTAAATACAGTGGCGTGAAAAAGTATTTGCCCCCTTCCTGATTTTCTCTGTTATTGCATATTTGGCATACTGGATGTTTTCAGATCTTTAGACAAAATGTTATATTAGATAAAGGGAACCTGAGTGAACAAATAACACTTGTTTTTTTTTTACTTATTTCATTTATTTAATGAAAAAAGTTAACCAACACCAACTGGCACTGTGTGAAAAAGTAATTGCCCCCTTACACTTAATAACTGGTTACGCCACCTTTAGCTGCAATGACTGCAACCAAACGCTTCCTATAATTCAATATCAGTCTTTCACATCGCTGTGGAGGAATTGTAGCTCACTCTTCCTCGCAGAACTGCTTTAATTCAGTAACATTGGTAGGTTTTTGAGCATGAACTGCTTGTTTCAGGTCCTGCCACAGCATCTCTATTGGGTTTAGGTCTGACTTTGACTAGCTACCCAAAACTTTAATTTTACTCTTTTCAGCCATTCTGATGTGGACTTGCTTTTCTGTTTTGGATCATTGTCTTGCTGCATGACCCAACTACGCTTCAGCTTCAGCTGACGGATTTGATGACCGGACATTCTCCTTAAGAATTTTCTGGTACAGAGCAGAATTCATGGTTCCTACAATTATGGCAAGTTGTCCAGGTCCTGAGACAGCAAAGCATCCCCACACCATCACACTACCACCACTATGTTTGACTGTTGGTATGATGTTCTTACTGTGGAATGCTGTGTATGCTTTACGCCAGACATTATGGGATCCATGTCATCCAAAAAGTTCCACTTTGGACTCATCTGTCCATAGAACATTTTCCCAAAAGGCTTGTGGATCATCCAGGTGCTTCTTGGCAAATGAGAGATGAGCATTTATGTTCTTCTTGGTTAACAGTGGTTTCACCTTGCTACTTTCCCATGAAGCCCATTTTTGCCAAGTCTCTTTCTGATTGTGGAGTCATGAACACTGACCTTAGCTGAGGCAAGAGAAGCCTGCAGTTCTTTGATGTTGTTCTAGGATCCTTTGAGACTTCCTGGATGATTTTTCGCTGCACCCTTGGAGTAATTTTGGGGCCGCCCACTCCTGGGAAGATTCACTACTGTTCCAAATGTTCTCTATTTGGGGATTATGTCTCTCACTGTGGTTCGATGGAGTCCCAGAGCCTTAGAAATAGCTTTGTAACCCTTTCCAGACTGATAGATAGCAACAACTTTTTTTCTGATCTTTCAGGAACTTCCTTGATCGTGGCATAATGTGCTTGTTGAATCTTTGTGCTGGCAACGTGACTCTGATGGTAAGGGTCAAAATAAGGAGGTTTATATTGAGCAGGGCTGGCTGTAATCAAGCCTGGCTGTGTTCAATCAGCTGACTCTAATTATCCCTTTAATTGGGTTGATTTAATTAGGGGCAATTACTTTTCACACAGTGCCAGTTGGTGTTGGTTAACTTTTTTCATTAAATAAATGAAATAAGTAAAAACAAACAAGTGTTATTTGTTCACTCAGGTTCCCTTTATCTAATATTACATTTTGTCTAAAGACCTGAAAACATCCAGTGTGACAAATATGCAATAATAGGAAAAATCAGGAAGGGGGTAAATACTTTTTCACGCCACTGTAGTTGTGAATGGTTCTCAAAGACATGCAGATCCCTTTAGCAACAAGGTAGACAGAAATGTGGATTCAGTTTGCACTCCCCAGGTCAGAGCTTGTAGAATTTCTTGGCTGTACTTACTTTGATTGTGATGGCTTCCAAAAAAAGTTGATTTATAATGAGAATCCCAATACTAATCCCTCACTCCCTCCTACTCTCCCTCTCTCATCTCATCCTCAGTTTGGTTCTTACTGTACTTTGCTGTGTAGAAACCTTATCTTGCAAATGCCCATCTCACTTGCTGTTGTAACTTTAGTTGTGTATTTTTACCTAGGTGTCTTCCTGTTATGCCTCTTCTGTAACATTACCTCTAATATTCCATGTGACCTACTCTTTGAATTGTCTGTTCATTTGTATGTTGTTGCCTACATCCACACTGTACACACCTAGCTCATGTGCTGTGTCACATGTATGCTCACTTGCTGTTGTAACTTGTATGCTCATTTTGTATGTTTAAACTGTCTTCTCCCGGGTCGTGCCTGAAAATAGGCATTGCTATGCCTAGCGCACTCACCCGGTTACCAAAAGCAAATAAATAAATAAATCTGCTGGTGATGTTTTCCAGTTTCTTAGTCCAGGAAACTTTCATAGATCTCATATCCAAGAATGGTCTAGTTCCTTCAAGCCGAAACACATGAAAATCCACAAAACTAAACTACTGACAGAGACAAACACAAACTACATTTCCACCATAAGGACCACTTCATCTCTATGGAACAGAGTGTATCCAAGATTTTGTTCATACCATCTTGGAGCTCATCTTTCCTGCCATGGCCAAACTGGATTTATTGTGTGGAGCCTTGAAATGTTCCCTCTGAGGGGAACTGATTCGACTGGCTTCCAGACACAAAAGGATGGTATTGAGGGACCTAGCTTCTCTATTAGACAGTATTAGGTCCTTGGAGGAGAACATTTCTTCGACCTCACCCTCATGAGAATGGGAATGGTTGGAACTCCTCAGATATGAATACAACACTCTATTGGGAGAAAAGGTAGAGTATCTATTATTGCGTTCTAAGGTAAAATATTTTAAACAGGGTGAGAAAGCTGGGAAGCTATTGGCACTCCACTTGCACTCTCAAGCTATGGACAGGATAGTGCCAACTTAAGCCAGCAGACCTAAACCACTTATCCATTAGTGATGTAAGGAGTTCTCTCTCACCTTCTCATTTGCAGCAGAGAACAGTTGCAATAATGTCCATCTCGATGGAATTTGTAACACCTAACAACATCCTCATTCACTTAAGTGCTGCTCTAACACGTATTTTTTTATGTTCAGCAATCAGCACTTTTATGCTCTCAAGAAACAGACTGATGCAGTTTCTTTTGTGGTTGGAGCAAAATTGCATGCTTCATCCATTTCTGGCTCTCTGCCAGCACCAACTCCCCCAACCATGAGACAGCAAAGTCTCCACCCCCCCTCAACAAGGCAGCAGTGGGGCAGAAGGGTCCAGATGGATTAGAGGGGGTTTCTGTGGTACCAGTGTTGTTTCTTGTGAGCTGTACTGTGACCAGCTTTTACTGTATATGGTTGTTACTGCCTGCGGGCAACTGTGGAATGCGTGTGCATGGCACGAAAGAAGCTGGAGTCACACAGTACTGTCTTAGGAAATCCATAGATGGTATTAAGAGATCTCATAATGCTATTGATGGATTTCTTCAATAATAGTATGAGAAGTTTTTGTATAACATTCAATACTAATATTGGAGATAGATCTATGTGTGTGTGTGCATATGTGTGTGTATATATATATATATATATATATATATATATATATATTCTTTAAAAAAACTACGTTAATTCAGACATTAGGTTGTAGAACGTAAAACGCCTAAAGAAGGAATGAAAACATTAGGAGTTGGTTCTCTGACTATTGTGAATCAGTGGTGGTCCATTGTTGTACAACCCCAATGCCCACCCCTCCCCAAGCCTGTAGCCTCCTATCTGAAGCACAAGATACAGCTCCAACCTAGTGCTTCATAGTGATACAGTATGACTAACATGATCTGTTGGAGATTTCTTCACACAGGGCCCTATGTGAAAACATCACATTTGACCTCATCTGATCAGGGAAGGGGGTGGGCATTAGGGTTGACAACCCCAAGTAAGGCTCCACCACTGATTTGCCAATACTTCAGAGACCCAAATCCCTAATGTTTTTCATTTCCCTTCTTTGTGTGCTTTGCCTTTTACAACCCTAATGTCTGCATTAACATTTTTTTTCAAAGAACTTCCCTTCTTTTTCAGATAGTGGAATTGTATCCTCATTTGCACAGGTCCCAAAAATGAGATAAATACAATATTGGAGACAGTTCTGATCCAGTGCATGGGCCCAGCAAGCCCCAGAAAACATGTCAATACCTTGTGGGTGAGGTACCCTGAACCACCATCGAGCGTGTTGTCTGTGCCAAAACACTGCTCCATCCCTACCCAGTCTGGGGCTAGTGCTGCATGCTGCAGCACCTTCCCCATCAGCCTCATCCTATTAAACTGGCTAAGTACACACCTGAACTCAGGTCACTGGCACAGTAAGGCAGCGTGTTCCCCAGTGGTGCAGGAGACATCCCTGCAAACAACGTTATCTAATAAATTCTTTGTTTTTAACTATTTTGACCCCAAAGTTTCAACATAGTCTTGTTATGACCCCACCTCATAAACCCTGTAGGCGAAAATTTTCAAATCCATGCTGAAATGCCATTCCATGCCTCAGGTGCGCAAAAATGTTTTGAACAGGATATGAAAAATGATAGCTGTACTGTTAATGAGGTGGTGTGAAAAAATGGCTATGTTTAAAATTTGGTGTCAAAATATTGAAAATTGCCAAAGTTGCCATCCCAGTGGTGCTGAGGGCTGAGGCACTGGTCACTGCACCTCACACCACACCGGCGACCCAGATTCGGGGATGAGCACGGGTTGCTGGGGTCAGCAGGAAGGAGAATTGGTCGAGCATCCAGGGGAACTGCTCTCCATCTCGGGAGGGGAGGCACCTTCGGTTGGTGCACGTCTGACCCCTTGCGGAGGCTGGAGGTTGGTGCAGCATTGCCAACACAAGCAGATGGGAGCCTGGCAGACGCCTGGCAGGGACGTGCATGGATGCATGCATGTGCCTGTCGCTGGTGTCATTGCACGCCATAGCTCTCACTGGGGGAGAAAGACCCTGGCGGCTGGTCATGGCAGCTTGATGGCTGTCCCCTGGCGCTACACTCCCAGAGGTAACACCCTGAGCCACATTCTGTTTGGGATAGATAAGTAGGATTCCCATTGCCCCACCATGGGGGGTATGCGATGGGGGCTGCAAGGGTGAGGGCCTGAAGGGAGCAGAAGCCAGGGATGGCGGCCGGATGAGGAATGCCACCAGGGCCACGGAAGGGAAGAAAGTTGAAAGCAAAAGAAAATTACCAAAGTATTGCACTTGCATAGAAAAAATTCTTCACGAACGCGCCACCAGATTAATACGGTTTGAGATTTCACCTCATGAACACTGGTGGTGAAATTTCATTATTCAGTCCTAAAAGATGATTTGTGCAATGATCAGAAATCACCTTCTGGGCCCAAGTAATGAAATGACACTGCCAGTGTTCAAGGAGGTGGGGTCCCAAAAGGTTATGCTGAAAATCTGGTGAAACAATTCCTAAAAATGGCAAAGTTATGAACATAAGTTCAAAACACCACTGACATACGGGGGTGGGGGTGGGGGTGCTCAGTGTGAAGGTATGGATGGGGGAGGGGGATGGCAGGATTGACAAGGGACAGATTTCTTTTTTTAAATTAAAAAAACAAAGACACCGTAGGCTTTTTTTTTTTTTGCAGTAACAGAGGAAATAAAACTATTTCGGGACACTGGGGGTGGGCACCCCAGTGTTCCACACTGCTAGGTTGGGTGGTTGCAAATACCAGCACGGGGATTGGGACCCCTGATGTCGGCACTATTACTAAAACAACAGGCTACGGGGGGCATCCGACAGTGGGGGTGGGCATCCCGGTGTTGGATTATACCACAATAATAAATAAAAAAATAAATAAATACACTACCACCAGGGATTGGGCCCCCGGTGTGCAGATAATTTTATCCAGGCACAGCACAGTCAGGATGGCAGGGCTATAATGACAGTAGCCCCGTCCCTACCTATGAGTCACGACACAGCAGGGGTTGCACTAAACAACACAGCTGTCATTTGTTAGTAAATGACAGTTGTGTCATATAATGCAACCAGCTATTGTCGCAAACATTCAGTTATCTGTAGAATGTTGAATTTTTGAACTGCGCATGCTCAGAAGTTGAACATTTTCCTTAAATAATTTGAAAACCACTTAACATTTGGACCTATAAACCACAAAAGCACACGCATTGGACCAACCTCTATCAAACCTGAAAGTTTAAGGTTTCAAGCCTCATATTATTTTAATTATTGGTTGGGGAAACAAAAATCAACATTTTCAAAAACAGACTTTTACATTTTTTTTGCACCTCTCTAACTTTTCCCCCACTGAACCAATCTACATGACATTTTCAGGATCAAGAGATCCTGGCACAAAGGCTGTGCGTTCCAAATTTCATGTAAATCGGTTGAACAAGGGCAAAGAGATTATTAAGGTGCAACAACTGGGGTTTAACATGAATGCACTCACCCAACCATAATATACAGGCGCGACCACTCCTGTATAATGTATTTATGCAGTAGGAGTGGACATAAAAAAACTGTGATGAATCTGTTTATCTGAGCAACTGTGTGTATATACACAGTTGTGATGTCATAAGCTGTTTTTACACATAGTTGTGATGTCATCAGCTGATTTATCCACACAGTTGTTATGTCAGTAGGTCCAGCACAAGCACTCAGAACTCATTTAGAATGTTCGGCCTCAGAAGCAGTACTAACCACAATAATTTTAAAACAAAAAATGATAGCATGGTACTGTGAGCATGAGAGTTGTTCAGCACAAAAGTATCTACAAAATGAGTGGTGTTTCATTTATGGATACCTTTTAGACTTTTTTATAATTAGCAAACAAACAGCAGAAAATTCAATTTGTTTTTCATTTTTCACAGAAACATAGAAACAGAGAAAACAAAACAGCAGAAGAAGACCAAGGGTCCATCTAGTCTGCCCATGTGTTCATTGGACCTTCTCAGATCCCAGGACCTAACCACCCCCCCTTCTGCCTAATGCCTGCTGCTGCTCCTATTGCTTTTGATCGTGCTTTAGCCTTGTCCCACCCCAGCTTGAATGATATCACAGACTTTGCTTCCGCTACCTCAACTGGCAGTTTATTCCATGGCTCAAATGGCTCTTTCTGTAAAATAGTGTTTTCTAAGCTCCCTCTTGAAGCTCCTCCCACTCAACTTCCACTCGTGCCCTCTAGTGTCAGAATTGGAGACTCTGTTTAACAGGTCCAAGGTGGCACCTTATTTATTCCTTTCAGGAACTTGTATATTTTTCAATGAACAAATGTGAATTACTTTAAAATAAAAAAATGATATCATGGTACTGTGAGCACAAAAATATCTACAAAATAAAGGGGCCCGGATATTCAGACTGCACCTGGCAGTGGTGCAAGCATGGGTGCAGTGGAACCAGAATACGCCGGGGCCAGGACCATTTGATATTCAACGGTGATGCACCATGGCGCAGCACCATGGAATAAGCCTTGGACAGTGCGCAGTGCAGTGGCACTGCACCGGGTGCAAGCCACAGATAGGGAGCACAGGAATTCACCAGCACAAATACAGTTGCGCTGGGTGCATCACCTGCAATATTCAGCAGAGGGCATGCAAATGAGGCCATAATATATGCAAGGTGCAAATGGGGCCATTTGCATGTCATTTTGGCCCCATTTGCATGCCTTGCACAGGGCAGCCTGGTGAATTGCACCAGACACCCTGCACAGAATGATGTGTGCACAGTGGGGGTCCCGGGGCATCCCCCACCCTGTAGCCATGATCGGGTAAATCGCCATAGAACAAATCCCTGGTAGTCTAGTGGTACTCCCCTCCCTCCCGTTTCCCCAGTCGCCGGTAAATGTAGGTAAACCCATTCCCTGGTAGTCTAGTGGTACCCCTCCCATTTCCCCAATTGTCAGTAAATGTAGGTAAATCCATTCCCTGGTAGTCTAGTAGTCTTCTCCCTCCTGTTTCCTGATGGCTGGTAAATCACTGTAAAATACATCTCTGGTGTCAGTGGTCCGTGTTTTCTCCCTCGACCGCTGGTTAACGTAGGTAAATTTCATTTCTGAAGTCTAGCGGTGGCTTCTTCCTTCTCCCGCTTCCCTCGAGCTGCTGTAATCACTACAGCTTCTGGTGATCCAGTGTATTTCTTTCTCACCCACAATAGGGGCCCTTGCTCACTGGCCTTCTCCGTCAGTGGGTGGCTGCAACCCTGTATATTGCTCAAGCACTCACCGAATGACAGGTAGGTATGGGTTAGGGTATTGTAATAGATAGTTCCGGTATGTGAATGAAGTCATTCACATATTTGGGACTGCTCAGTACTGGGTATGTCCTGCAAGCCCAACTGAACCTGTCATTCGGGCGGGTGGCCAGGCGGATGTGGGCAGGTTGCAGCCACCGCCAATGACGGGGAGGAGCGGTGGTAAAGGGGTCCTGTGTGGGTGGAGGATGGGGGGCCACTGGATCACCAGGAATTTTTTTTATGGTGATTTACCATGATTGGGGAAACGGGAGGGAGGGGGTACCACTAGACTACCAGGGATGTATTTTAGTATTTTACAGTGATTTACCAGTGATTGGGAAAATGGGAGGAAGGGGGTACCACTAGACTACCAGGGAATGGGTTTACCTACATTTACCAGTGATCAGGGAAACAGGAGGGAGGGGGGGTACCACTAGACTACCAGGGAGCTATGGGTTTGTGGACGGTGTTCTGGGTGGTCGGGTGGCCACCCACGGTTGGAAGCTGCTGTGTTGCACCCTGCAATACAGCAGTCCACCTGTGGGGGGCTAGGAGTTGCTCCTACTATTTATGGGCTCAACTCTGAGCCCCCCTATGCTGCGCACTGCAGGGTTTTGCCAGCATATGCGCCGCACATCCAGGGTTGAATATCGGGACGTGCTGCATATGCATGAGCATGCCCCCTGCATCTGCACCGCATACATTAACATTGTGCCCCAGCGCATCGGGATTTGCGCTGTGCCTGGCAGCCTTTTCAATATCCCACTGGGGTGCAGTGCAGGGTTGCGTCGGTGCAACTCTGTTGCACCATGCGCAAACCCTTTGAATATCTGGGCTGTGGTGTTTTATTTATAAGTACCTTTTAGTTTGTTTTTTTTTATAATTAGCAAAAAACTGCAGAAAATTAAATTTTTTGCACTTTTTTGACAAATAGAAGTAACTTTAAAATGAAAAACGACTGCATGGCACACTGAGCAATAAAGTTGTTCAGCACAACAATATCTACAAAATGAGAAGTTTTTATTTAAAGACGCATTTTAGATTTTTTATAATCAGCAAAAAATGGCTGAAAATTCAATTTTTATTCACTTTTTTTGACAAACAAATCCCAAAAAATTGTGCATCAAACTTTTTCATTATGTACTGGCCATAATGTAAAGTTGGAGTGTCCATAGCAACTGCTTAGCAACCACTATGCTAAGCGGAGCGACACTGGAAAAAATGAATAAAAAAATAAAACATAGACTACACTAAACATAAATAAAAATGCATTCAAAAAACTTCTATCCTACTGGATAAATGGAATACGCAATGGAAAACTTGTGCAATAAATGATTTATCTGCTCAAGAGCAGTCTGACTGCGGGTAACTTTGAGAGTGGCACCCCTATAGTTAGGGCTGAGTAGGCATTTCTATGTTAAACCCCAGATTCTTCACTTTAATAGCTTTGCAACCAGCCAACAGAGTTACACAAAATTTTGCATGTGCAGCCTCGGGTGCAGGATCTCTTGACGTGCCAAGTTTTGTTCCAGTCAAATGTGTGAATCCTGAGACGCATTTAGTGAAAAAGTAAAAAGATTGGGAAGTTTTGCTGTTTTTTTTTTGTCATCACCTAGCACCCAACTGGTTTGGAATTTTGCTCTGAAATTCTCGTGGTATAAAGGGCTTAGTATCAGAGTGGTGTCTTTCACTGGTTTGGTGAGAAAATATTAATCCGTTCCAAAGCAGTAAGAATTTGAAATTTTGGTTTGGCATGCTCAGCAGATTTTTTTTTGGATAGCTGCTTTGAATGAAAAAAGAATTTGGTCCATATTAAAAATTATCCTTTTTTATATGAGAATAATCTTTTTTCATGAGAAAAAACTTATTTTTTTGTATGGCCGCCATCTTGTTTCTGTTTTTTTCACACACAAAAAATGTTTAAACCCATAAAAATTCTGTAGAGGCACCAGCACATGTAACTTGTTAATTGGGACCTGTTAGGTGGATTCTGGAGTCACTGTTTGGAAAAATGACCCAGGAATATGTTTTTTATACATTTTTAAATATTTTTTCATTACTAAAATTTTTTTTGTATGTCCATACGAAAAAGGAATTGGATGACACAAAAAAGAATCCCTTCAAATGAAAAAAGAATTTGGAGTTTCTGATTCTTTTTTCATAAGAAGGCATCCTTTTTTGTATGAATGAAACAACCTCAAAAAAAAAATAAATAAATAAAAGAATCCCTTCATAGTAAAAAGAATCTGAAAAACACCTAAGTCCAAATTCTATTTTTGTACGAAGGGATCCTTTTTTAGTATAAAAACACAACCTCACAAAAAGGATCCTTTCAAACGAAAAAAGAATCTGGGTTTAGTTTCTTCCATATTCTTTTTTCATACGAAGGCATCCTTTTTCGTATGAGCAACACAACCTCACGAGAAAGGATCTCTTCATACATAAAAATAATTTGAACCTTTTTTCAGATTCTTTTTTCATGTGAAAGGATCCTTTTTCATGAGGTTGTCTCATTCATACGAAAAATGGTCCCTTCATGTGAAAAAAAGAATTTCAACTTAGTTTATTTTCACATTTCATCTTCAACAAGCTGTAACTCTCTCAATATTTGCTCTTAGGGACAATCTATATATCAAAACAAAGGACTTAACAAGTACTACATAAATAACACATAATACCCTTCCCCCCCAAAAAAATATTTAGGGGCCATATAAAAAACATAAAAATTAAAAAAACTCATAATTCCCATAGGATAACATTGGAAGTTTTGCAAGCCATACAAACAGGCAAATAAACTGCTTTTTGGAAGAAATTGAAGCGCAGCTGCACTTTCACAGAAATGTGGATGTATGCATCTATGCAGGGATGGAAGCTCAGGGCCCTACCATAGGCAAACGGGTATGTTCATGCAGGTCCCGAATGAGGATACAATTACACTATCTCAAAAAGTAAGGAAATTCTTTGCAAAAAACTTCATTAATGCACCAGTTAGGGTTAAGATTAAATCAACAAAAGTAGAGAAATGTGGTGTTATGGTTTCCAACCCTAACATCCCACCCCCACCCTGCAGGCAGCAAAAGGAAAAGCCATTACGGTTTCACTTCACCTGAGTCTTTGCAAATCAGGCCTGGGTTGTTCCTTGGGGTTGTGAACCCTAACGCTCACTCCACTGTCAAACAGTCTGCACATCTTAGCTTTTTTACTGATGGAATGGGGTGAGTGTTAGGGTTGACAACGTCAAGGAACACCCCAGGCTTGATTTGCAAAGACTCAGGAGAGGTAAAACCATAATGTTTTTTTTCCTTTTGCTGCCTGCAGGGTGAAGATGGGATGTTAGGGTTGGGAATCCTAACACTACATTTCTCTACTTTTGTCAGTTTAGTCTGAACCCTAACTGGTGCATTAATGATTTTTTTTTTTTGCAATGAATATATCTACACACACATACATGCATACATGTACACAGACATATCCACATGTACACACACATATCCATACATACAATCATTTCAAAATTAGACCTTCATTTTATTTGGAAAGTACTAAAAATAGTATTCATTTTTGGCAGTTGTAAAGGAAACTCATTGCTCAAGGGTTTGGCCTTCAGTTATGAGAGTGGTTTGTTAAGCAACAGTTTACACCAGACCGGAATCCTGTTATCTTAACTGCCATTTCAACAGACAAAAATGCTTATCGAGCCAGCAACAAGAAATTATGATTATTCAAATTTGTGTGTCACTTTGTTGGCACTTGTTCTAATTTCTCTTGCTTATGGGACATTCCAGAGTCTGCTAAAGACAATTTTGGGACTGCATTGTTGCAGGTGGGAACACTCAACAGTTTGTCATGGGTTTTCATACTTATCAACAAATGTACATGCAGCATAGGGCTCAACAAAGGATTATTTTTCATAGAAAATTCAACGCAATTTCTCTGTAACTGAAAAAAAGCTCCCCATCTCTGGCAGTGTCGGGGAAGGGGGGACTTTTCAGGGTAAAGATAACTGAGATCAGACATACAAAATTTGAGTTTGTAGTTCTGATCATGGGGATTCAGAATCTGAACATTCTGAAGTGCAAATCCAGGCCAGGTTGCTGAGGTTTTCTAATTTTTTTTCTTTTAATGTGACCAGTTAGGAAACATCTGTTTAGTCAGAAAAACTCCAAAAACATGCTTATTAACTCTTCTCTGGAGCATGTACTCCCGTGAACCAGAGTTCAAATAACTACAGTGGTGCCCAGCATCACGTTCCATCATGATTAAAGGCATCCTGATGCTACTGTCATGATGTCCTCCATCGCAACTAGTTGTATTGCTCTGAGTTAAGGGGTTGTAGTTTCAGAACCAGAAACTCATGCTGTGTCCATGAGCGATGTTCAAAAGGACAGTGTCGGTCCCTTGTCCATGGATGCAAGTTGGTACTGAAAGCTGGCAGCAATGTATACTGTGTCTGTCAGTGGACACAACTGGCACAGGGACTAGGTAAGCTTAGACCATTTTTTGGGGGGATCTAAGCACAATTAAGAGAAATTAGCACATGTGTCTAAAGTCAGATGCATGCTGCTAGAAACCACAGCTGATTGTCATAAATCAGCCACAGTTTACATAACAGCACCTGCTGCATCTAAGTGGGAATAGATGGGGGGATGAAGGCATATCACCTGTGTCAACACTTTTCAAACATCTGGCCCACCATTTTTAAAGAATGGCATTAAACCTCCAAGCCTAAACTGTTTTTAAATACAGTTTCACAATTCATTCTTGTTTTACATTTACTGGGCTTTTAGTAAATTCAGTGGGTGTTTCTGAGTCACACACTTTAGAGCTGTATGATGTAGTCAATGTCCTTGTTTAGCTCTTCCATTGTTGCCGCAATGCACCTGTGTTCCACTAAAGACCTCTGCTGCTGAAGTGGCTACAATCTATTGTAACCTCCCTTTCAGAGTTGGGACTGATAGTGAGTGAACCTGACCCCCCTCCCCGACTCCTGCTGTGAAGTAGGGGAGCAGCAGGGATACACCTGTTTTTTGGAATCAGTGGTTGCAGGAACAAACTGAAAGACTCTATGGGACTGCCACCTTGTAACCTCACGACCTCAGGGATGACCAAGCCATAATGTTCTTGGGACCCGGCACCTTTGCAAGAACTCTGCAAAAAGGCGGAACAAGTGGTGGCACCATCTGTACCCCGATTAGGTGTTAGAGACTGAGTAGCAAGTGACAAACAATGGGACCTTGTGATGGAGCTGTAATTAAAGGGGATGGCTTAGGGGGAAGATAGATTTGTGCAGGATCCTGAAGTGAGCTGATGGTGTGTGCTGACTTAAAAATAAGTGTGTCATCCTAAGCCTTGTGCCTGGAAGCAGCAGTAGTTTGAGCGGTATAGACGTGCTAACCTTTGCCAGAGACAACTGAAGATCAAGTGCTCAGGCCTCAGTGGAGGAGTACAAATTCGAACATTTCTCAGGCACCTGAGTAACAACTCTTGGGGAAGCCAGTGAGTCATAGTAATGAACCAACCTGTGGGGTCTTGGGCCTCGTATCGGTGAATCACAGAGTTTGCCAGCTAAAGCATTCAAGCAGGAGTGCAGTCTCACATAGTTCCCGGTAATAGTGAGTAACTGTGGAAAGTACTTCTTTCTGTTGTATTCTACATGTTTCCAGTTGGGTTTCTAAGTTGGCCATCAGACGGGATTACAAATAACTCATTTTTTTCAGTGTGGAGGAGTTTTTTTAGCAATTGCATGGCCTGTAGGGAAAACTGGTGAGAAGCCTGTTGCTCATTTGCTACAACATTCCAAGTGCACCCATGCCGGCCAACCTGCGGAAACATCTTCAGGCCTACTACATTTTAACACTGGGTATCCATCCAGGGAATGCCAAAAGGCAGCTCCTT
Organism: Neoceratodus forsteri; assembly: GCA_016271365.2. Taxonomy (NCBI): domain Eukaryota; kingdom Metazoa; phylum Chordata; order Ceratodontiformes; family Ceratodontidae; genus Neoceratodus; species Neoceratodus forsteri. The sequence goes on from CM057456.1 coordinate 352,373,610, forward strand.
ATTTTGTGTCATTGTTTAGTACCACAGAGAAAGGGTAGCAACCTCATGTACAGGTGGTCTTATGGGCTTGTGGGGGGCAATGTGACACGTATGTCTGGGGATGAAGCAGAGCTGTGCCTAATTGGGCCTTGCTAACTGAAGCTGGGAGAGAATTTCCTGCTGCTCACCTAAAAGGGCTTATCTAAGCAATGGCATAGCATTAGCTTGCACACCACCAATTAGGTCATCTAACTGAGGGTGAACTATTCTGAACATGTCTGTGCTAACCCGTTTTCCACTGCAGATGCTGGTGCTCAACTAAATCTGTGTTTAATGCTGGTGGTATTCTTCTTCTCTTAACAGTCATAATGTACAGTAGTGGTGGGAGGTGTTTACTCCAGAGGGGAGGTGGCTAAGTGCAGCTTCCCCAGAGGGTTATACTAGCTTACCAGCCAACCCAAAAGCTAGCATCTCTGGGTGAAGGCACTGACCACAGAGAACACTGTGAAAACAAACCCCCCCTCTACAGGTAGTGAACCCTCTAACCTGGGAAACATGGAAACATTTTCAGCAGTCGGGTGGTGGTGTAAGGTGGGGCCCTGCCCCGAGAACCCCCTGTACACTATATTATACAGTCCTAAATTGGCACTTACTACCAGCGTTTAACTCAGAAATGCCCACTGATTTTACTAAAAGGATAGTAACGACCAACAATTATAGAATAGGATTCAGTAATTCAAACTCAACTTCCATAGGAAAACATGACTTACAGGTTCAACGCAAAGTATAAATACACACTGTCTTCTGCAGGGTTGTTAGAGTCAGCAGCTGAAGTTCTACAGAAAGAGTGATGTGTATGTGTGTGCCTCCACAAGCCCTTAAGCCAATGATGGCCTTGAGTATTTTCCATGTTTTTTCACTCTAGGTACTTATTAACACGCCTGTAGTAGATATGAGGGGGCCTGATGCTGGTCACTTCAGTAAGGGTTAAATTGTCTAATGCCAATGAAAGATCTTGTGATTGCGCATCAGCTCAGACACAACTGGAGCCGTAGTTTGCAGCCTAATCCCAAGCAGTTTTTTTTTTTTTTTCACTTTTGATGCAGGTACTATAGGTAGGTAGGTAGCATACCAAAGAGGCAGTCTGCAGTAAAAGACATGCTTTACAGTCAAATGTGGGACTGACATATTTCTTAGATGTGGTCCATTCACATCTTCCTATGTGTCACACAGAACTATGATAAGAAAGGAACACAAGTTAGACCTTGCAGCAATTTAAAGCTTTTTGGAAAATCTTGTTGGTAATTTTTGGATTTCTTTTGCTTAGAGCAATTCCTGTGTCGCTACCTTTACTTATGTGGTGTGTTCTCTTTAAAGAGCAACACTTTCAGTGAAGTCCCCAAGCCCCCCAATATTACTCACCTCCTAGGGACTTCATCGGTCCTTGTTTCAACATTTTAATCTGCACACTTTGCTTAGGAGAAGGGATCATAAATCCTCATACTGAGGAACCAGCTGCCAGATCCCTTCCCCTTCCTGGTACAGTTTTTCCAAAGCTCCGCTCCCACGTTCTGACGTTTTGTGATGATGTAGTAGTTTGTACAGTGCAGGAGTGCACTCTGTTGATTGCAATGGGAATTGAATTTTCAGGGCTTTTATTCATATTTTAGAGGTGCACTGTTTAAATCAATGCCAATTCTCAACTAATAAGAGTTTTGAAAAAAGGCCCTTAAAAAACCAGCTCCCACTGCAATCAGTAGAGCACGCCACTGCACTCTACAAACTACTACATCACAAAACGTTGGAGCATGGGGGCGGAGCTTTGGAAAAAACGTACCAGGAAGGGGAAGGGATCTGGCAGCCGGCTCCTCGGTATGAGGATTTACAATCCTTTCCCTTAAGCAAAGTGTGTAGATTAAAATGTTGAAACAAGGACTGATGAAGTCCCTAGGAGGTGAGCACACTTTGGGGGGCTTGGGAATAGCTTTGAAAAACAGGTCGATTGTTGCTGTTTAAGTGCTTTGATTTTCAGCTGCATACCACCATTGGAGTAAACATCACTGGATGGATTCATCTTGTAATTCATTCATTTAGCTGCAGGCTGATGGCCTGAATGTTTGTAACAATGGACAGGGGTGGGCACTTGTGGGCCCCACAGAAGGCTGTGGAGATGTGGACATTATTATAGCAGCCAGAGCTGATTAATGAGGGACACACTCTGCAAAATGTGAACAAATACTCTGGGTGCGGCAATATTTCACCCATGATGCTCAGAGAGAGTCAGAGGGTACTATGATTAGCCAACTATCTGAGAAGGCACCAAGAGGGCCAGTACTGGAACAAACCGGTAAATCATGGGATATACAGTATGAGCACTGTGACAGACTCAGTGAATCAGAAAAGAGGTATTACAATAAAGCTCCACCCCTTTTATGACTGTGCCAATGGGGAACTGAGTTTGTGAGTGGGCGAGCCTGAGCAGCACCAGTGCTGAGTGAGATCAGAATCTCTCTGTCTCTCAGTGACTCTGAAAAGAAATGAGTGCTAGCTCCTGGAACTATTTGTGAAACAAACTCTGGCCAGAGCAAATAGGGCTGCAGGCGAGGAATTTGGTGTAAAAATATTGACAATTACCAAAGTTACGAGCCTTAATTAGTAAAATGTAATGTATGCTCCTACATTTGTTGTTTTTGTAATATTTTTACATCAAATTTTCAACATAACCTTGTTATGACCCCACCTCATGAGGAAGGGCAGAGCAAATGTTCAAATCCTGGCCAAAAGGTGAATTCACGCAGGTACTGAGAAATCAACATTTGGGATGATAATACACATTTTGGGCAGGAGTTAAAAAATTACAGATATCACATTCATGAGGTGCTGTAAGGAAATGGCTATGTTGAAAATTTGGGTTAAAAATATTGAATTTTACCAAACTTACGAGCCTGTGTTTGCAAAATTCAACATATCCTGTTAACTTTTTTGTTTTTAAATATTTTTACACCAAATTAAGAACATAGCCTTCTTATAAACCCACCTCATAAACAATGGCAGAGAAAATTTTTAACTCCTGGCCAAAAGGTGATTTTGAGCAGGGACCGCAAAATCAGCTTTCAGGATGTAAAAAAATCATTTTGGCCAGGATTTGAAAAAGGGCAGCTGTCACACTCATGAGGTGCTGTAAAGATATGGCTATGTTGTGAATTTGGGGGGAAAATATTGAAAATTACCAAAGTTACAAGCCTGCATTCGCAAAACTCAACGTAGGCTCATAACTTTGTTGTCTTTTAATATTTTCACACCAAATTTTCAACACAGCCTGCTTATGACCCCACCTCATGAACAAGGGCAGAGAAATTTTTCAGCTCCTGCCTGAAAGGTGATTTCATGCAGGGACCGCAAAATCACCTTTCGGGGCAGATCTGCCTATTGACAGTTCAATTGTTCATGAGGTAGTTTCCCAAAGACGGCATGTTGAAAATTTGGGCTGAAAATATGCAAAAATGCCCAAGTTATGCCACTAAGTTCAAAAAACAACTGAAATACACTGAACTGCATACCTGTTTCTTCAGTGTGTGGTCCAGCTTTAAAGAGTGAAGATGTGTCTGTGGTCCAGAGAGATTACGGCGTTGGACTCCCGATTGGTGTTAGGACTTTGGGGCGGGTGGGGTGGTGGGTGCTGAGTGGGAGGGTCAGGTGGGGAGATCGAACAGCTGCCAAAGACATCAATGGACTTCTTTTTTTTTTTACAGGGTTTTACTTTTAAAAAAAGAAACCCAAGGATTTCAGATCGCGACACTGGGGGATTGGGACCCCCAGTGTCACTCTTCTGTTTCTGGGTGTCGTGAGTGGGGTGGTGAGTGCTGAGAGGCAGGGCCAGATGGGGGAATATGGGGGGAAGGAGAAGTCCTGATTGGGACACTGGGAGATTGGGCACCCCCAATGTCACTCTTACATTTCTGGGTATCGGGACACTTGGGGACTGAGCACCCCCAGTGTCACTCTTATGTTTCTGGGGGGGATGCTGAGAGGGAAGGTTGGGTGGTGGGGTTACATAATTTAAAAAAAAATCGGCAAACATGACATTTGGGGAGTGGACACCCCCAGTGTCACTGTTATATGTTCGGGGGTAATGGGGCTGAGGAGGGAGGGTCGGGTGGGGATGCATCAGTTTAAAGAAAAAAAAGCAAACAGCAGTCACCGCAGAGCACAGCACATTCTGCCGTGACCAAGATGGCTGCCACACTACAATGCATATGCGGCAGTGCTAGCAAATGCACAGTAGCATGCAGGACATGGTGGAGTGTTCCGTATTCCACCATGACCGCCATTTTTTTTTCTTTAAAATTAGGAATATCCCCCCCCCCCCAGAAACATAACAGTGATACTGGGGGTGCCTAATCCCCCCATGTCCCAATCACGATGATCTGATTTTTTTCTAAGTAAAAATAGTGCAGTGCAACCAGAGTGCTCCACAGGCGTGGAGGCGACTGTGCTGACACTCCAACATGTTGTTTGGTCACAAAGAATGCAAGGAATGTGGAGTACTTTTTTGAAAGCAATAGGTCTGCAGGGCTCCACCCACTGCAGTCCTAAAAAAAGCAGGCATTGGTGTGAGTCAGGCTTTATTACAGATGCCCAACTTCAAAACTCCTGACTGGGGAGCACTGTCAAACCAGTGAATTGTGTGATCGTGCCAGGCAGTTGCCTAACAGAATGGGAGTTTCCTGTACAGAGCCAAAGACAGTATTTTCAAAGATGAGGTGTTTTTCCAAGCTACAGCTTGAGTCCAACCACAGCCAAGAGGTGTTGGCACAAAAGAGCCATATACACAGGGACAGATGGGGAGTGAGGAGGAAAAAAACCCATTCTGAAACAGTAAGAATGATGATTCATTCTGGTTGAGCATCAGTTGCACAGCCTGGTCCTGCAAATGCCAGCTACGTGCAGTGACCACTGTGTGCACACAGACTGTAGTTCTGTTTTCCTGCATTAAAAGCTTACCTCACCATACGTTGAAGTCTGCAGCACCTGATCCTGGAAGAGCAGTGTTCTAGCTTTGTTTTGTCATGAAGTTCAAATCTCTTGAAGTGTGAAAACATTATCTGTGTCCAGGCTCTGCTGTGGTTTTGCATTTAGCAAGTTCAATAGAATTGGGCCTGTAGGTTCATCGGAAGCCCTGAGCTGTGCAATGACTCTGTTGGAGGGGTGTGGCCCAGGTTGAAGACCTGTATGTTAACCCTTTGCTAAATGGTGCCAATGCTTTCTGTTGGGCATAAATGCACCTTTCAATACATATTTCTGCATTCTGCTTTTAGTAAATGCTATCAAGCTAGCCCTTTTTACATTGGCTGCACTTGCACACCCAATGTTTTGTGGCAACGATAGGGATTTTCAGAAGGGGTGTCACTGCCGAGCCCATTGCAGTTCATAAAAGCAAGGGCTCAGCAGTCTACACCAATGACCATGGGCTGTGGTTCTGACATTACCCTCTGTTTGGTGGGCTGAAGCTTTGTGTATTTCAAAGGACTGAGCTGCTCCAATCAGAGATGGCTTTGGTCCTTTGATTTGCATGAAGCCGGTCAGCAAACAGCTGAGTGGCTTTCAACGTCAAAAAAACCCTCCTGTTGCCTCCCTGTGTGATGTCCCACCCCCACCCTCCATTCCCATCCCTCATATAAACGAAATAAAAACCCTCCCGCTGCCTCCCTCTGTGTGCTGTCCCACCCCATCCTCCATTCCCATCCCCCATATAAATATGGGGCTACCATTCGGGGTGACATGCTAATTATTGATTAGTTTAACAAGCAGCAAAGGTTCAGCATTGACAAATGCAGCATCATGTAGGAATGGGAGCGGTACCATAATCCACTGCAGTGTTACAAAAGGAAATACTTTGAGCCACGGTTTTTATGCCTTTGAAAAGCATATAAGGCAGTTGGCGGTGTGTTAGTAGCCACAGTGTTTTGGGAACAACTATGGGAAGACACAGAAGTGGTGTAATACATACATTAGTGGATAAAGCTGATACCGGGCTCTTTTCTTTTCCTGTCACTATGCGGTGGGATTTCTCATGGCTGAGATGAGCTCTCAGCCAAGCAGTGAACAAAATGCATTTTACCCAGTTCATAAGTATTATTATTATAACCTGGGTACATTTTTAGTAAGAATGATAGTGTAATATCAGCTCTGTTTACTGTCTGACCTTGAATCAATTTATTTTTAGTCAAGACAAAATTTTCATTTGCGCAAATTAACATAGAATTTGACAGCAGATAAGGACCGCTTGGCCCACCTAATCTGCCCATTTTCCTACCTAACAGATAAGCTGCAGATCCTAATTAAGCAACAGCTTACTTCCTCCTACCCCCCACTAGGACTGCCTTATGTCTGTCCCATGCATTCTTGAATTCCCCCACTGTTCTTGGCTCCACGACCTCCTCAGAGAGGCTGTTCCATGCATCCACAACCCTCTCCATGAAAAAATACTTCCTCACATTACCTCTGAGCCGTCCCCCCTCTATCTTCAAATTGTGCCCCCTTGTTCTTGCACATCTCTTTTTTTGAAAGATGCTACCCTCTTGGACTTTGTTGATTCCCGTGAGGTACTTGAAAGTTTCTATCATGTCCACTCTCTCCCTTCTTTCCTCAAGGGTATACATATTTTTTTTTGTAAATCTCATTTTTATTTGGATTTTCCAAATTACGACAGACAAACATAACATAAAACAGTGACAGGATTATTGGTTTACAATGAATTGATTTGAGATTTATGCATAGATAACTGATCTCACTAATTTCCATTAGTTAATTCGTAAGGGGAAGTCGAATCTCAATTACTTCAACATCCTCCTGGGTATCCTTTTCCGGGGCCACCTTAACCTGTAGACAACCCTCCCATGTAAGGCCTACATATCAATCAGCCCTCCCACTCTCCCAGAGCCGTCAGTCCGCAGGACTGCCTCAGGACAGGTATTGACTTCAGGTAGTCCAGCTGTTGCCCACTCACTTTTCCGGGGTAGTGGCCATTTCTGTCTTGTGCGATAAATCACTTTTCAGGCCTGTTCAACCACATCAAGGAATGAAGGTGTCATCGTACCTCATGTAGTATATTAACCAGCGGGACCACCTATCCGTGAACTTCTCTTTTAATTGATTTAGTCCATGGGTAATCTGCTCCATCTGATAAATCTGCCTAGTGACCTCCCACCACTGTTGGATTGTGGGCCGGTTGTCTGTAAGCCAAAGCTTAGTAACCACTTTTTTGGCCGCAGTAAGCAGCAAATGCAGGAGATATCTAACATTCTGGTTTCTGTATCCCCTAGGAGTGTCAAGAAAAAGATATACCCTCCCTGTGAGTTGAAACTGCGGGTCAAATATCTCTCTCAAGTGGTCCTGCAAGTGATCCATGAAGGATTTGAGGTTCGGACAGGACCACATAATGTGGGTGTGTGTAGCTCTGCTCTCTCCACATAGTCTCCAGCACTCTGCCGAGGAGACCACAGTAGAGTGACTGGTCATTACAGGCGCCTGAAGTATCTAATTAGATTCTTCCATGCAACCCGCCACTGATGGGAACCTCGCGACTCTAGAAGAGTGTTCGCATGCTCTTCGCCAGTCCTCTAGTGTGAGTGGAGAACCAAGTTCTTCCTGCCATTGAGCTCGTATGGTCCCAGTGTGTACCTTCCCCTGAGAATTGAGGGCCTTGTAGTAACGGGCGATTAAGTGAAGCCTATCTGCCCCTGTATTTAACAGGGATTGGACTACTACCAAGGCAGGGTAACTCTCCGGATTCTGGGCAGTCTTGGGGAGCCTTCGGCAGTAATGCCTTAATTGTAGGAATCTGTAAAAGTCCCGATTCAGAATATTAAACTTACTTTGTACTCTATTAAAGGGCCATATTTCCCCCTGGGACATTATCTGTGTAAGGTATCTTAGCCATACCTCCCAGATCTGGAAGCCATGGTCAAGTGGTTAGGAGGAAATCTCCCAGCCTTGAAATTGGGCAGATCAGAGCCAAGTAAGGAGACAGTGATTGACTTTTTAATTTGTTGCCATGTCTTACTTCGCGCCTGAGCCACAGATCAGAAGGAGCCAGGATCAAGCCTGGGCTGGAAGTGTATAAGTTCTGATAGTAGTCTTTATCTGGGATAAGGGCCTGTTCTATTTGTAACCAATGAGGCTCCCCCACTACGCTCTGTCTAGCCATAATATGGGTCATCATTGCGGCCCTGTAATACTGTTGCAGATCTGGTAACGCCAGGCCTCCCTCCCCCTTAGGCAGGCTAAGTAACCTCAATTGGACACAAGGCTTTCTGCCCCCCCAGACAAACTTAGAGATAAGGCGGCTCCACTCCACAAATGTTTTTTTCCCCACGCAAAGTGGGACATTCTGAAACAGGTACAAGGCCCTAGGCAAAGTTACCATCCTTACCAGGTCTATTCTATGATTTAATGTGAGAGGCAACGTAGCCCAGGCCCCCAGATCTGCCCTGAGCTGAGTAGTAAAGGAGTCATAGTTATTTTGAAAGGATTCCACGAAATTCTTAGTGATAAATACCCCCAAATATTTTAACTTTGTTAGATTCCAGTTGCATGGGAAAATAGAGTTTACATGCGGCGAGGGAAGGTAGTGGAATGACAAAATTTCCATTTTTGATAAGTTCAGCTTATATCCGGAAACTTGGCTATACTGGTCCAGGAGTGCCCTTATTGCTGGTAGAGATGTTCTGGGTTTGAAAGGTATAGCAAGACATCGCTGCATGATAACGCTTATTCGATGCTCCGCCACCCATATCCATACCGTGACACCCGGCTTCTCTAATGCACTGGGCTAAGGGCTCTATAAAGGCCGCAAATAAAAGGGGGGATAATGGACACCCTTGTCTGGTTCCTCTTCTAAGTGGGAAGTACTCCTAGTGATGACCCTCACCTTAACGCAAGCCTGCGGGTCTGCGTAAATGTTTTGTAAGACCCCCACAATATTGCTGGGAATGCCAAGTTTCTCCAGGACTTTGTATAGAAAGGGCCAAGCCACTCTGTCAAACGCTTTTTCAGCATCGAGACTAATGAGGACTGCTGGAGCTTTACCAGACTGCATTCTATGCACAATATGCATCGTACGCTTGATATTATCTGTTGTGGAACGCATTCTAACAAAGCCTGTCTGATTCTGGTCTATTAACATGGGCATAATTCTGTCTAACTGACTTGCTAAAATATGCATGAACATCTTATAATCTGTGTTTAAGACCGAGATAGGCCTGTATGAGCTGCAGTGTTGTGGGTTCTTCCCCGGTTTTGGAATCACAGAGATCGTTGCGAATGCCCACGATGAGGAAGGGGGTTCGCCCGCCATAATGGAATTAAACAGAGTGAGGAGTTGAGTGGATACTTGTTGCCTCATAGTCCCATAAAATTCACTCCCGTGGCCGTCGGGCCCTGGAGATTTAAGGTTTTCATTGAGGAGTTGCATCAGCTATCTCTTGCTCTGTTATGCTTGAGGTAAGGGATTCTGCTTGGACTCGATCAAGTCGCGGCAGAGTTATTTTCCCAAGGTACTCCATAACTTGAGATGCTGTGGGAGACTGTTCTGGGGTATAAAGATCCGAGTAATACTCTGTGAATGCCGCTGCCATATCATTTATCTTAGTTAGGGACTGTCCCCCCATCGGGTGTTTAAGGGAAATGATTGTTCATGCTTTCCTTTGCCTTCGGGCTTGATACGCTAGCAGTCTAGTGGCACGGGGTCCCACCTCGTAGTATCTCTGCCTCAGAAAAGTCAATGCTAGCTCAGTCTGTTGAAGGGCCAGACGATCCAGTTCTGCCTTAACCTCCTGAAGCTGGGGCAGCACGGAATTGTCCCCACACTTATGTGCATATTGGAGAAAGTGTAGGTTCTCCTCTAACGTGGCCCTGTGGGCCTTTCTCCTACGGTTTAGTTCTGCAGTATGTTGTATGATGTGGCCTCTTAGGACAGCTTTGACAGTATCCCAGTGCATTGCAGGAGTCGTGTCTGCCGGGGGGTTGAGCTCCTGTATCTCAGCTAATTTATCCGCTAGAAATTCCCTAAACTTTTCTGAGCATAGGTAATAGGGGTTGAGTCTCCATCGGGAGTTCTTTGGCTGTAGCCCCAACTCCCAGGTTGTATACACAGGGGCGTGGTCTGAGAGGGAGATATCCCCTATTTGAGCCTCGCACAACCGGACCAGAAGGGTATACATATTAAGCTCCTTTAGTCTTTCTTCGTATGTCTTCTGGTGCAGACCCTGCACCATTTTGGTTGCCCTCCTCTGGACAGCCTCCACTCTGTCTATGTCTTTGTGGAGATGGGGTCTCCAGAACTGCACACAGTACTCCAGATGGGGTCTCACCAACTGTCTGTACAGAGAGATAAAAACTTCCTGTTTTCTACTATTGATGCCTCGTCCTATGCATCCCAGTATTCCCCCAGCCTTCCTTACTGCCTTTTCACATTGCTTGCCCACCTTTAGGTCATCTGATATAATTACCCCCAGGTCCCTTTCCATTTTTACTGTTGTCAGTATCTCACCCACCATTGTGTACTCTTCCCCTGGGTTTTTGTTTCCCATGTGCATTACCTTGCACTTCTTTGCATTGAATCTGAGCTGCCATACATTTGACCATTCCTCCAACCTTGCCAAGTCCCTTCTCATCCTTTCCACTCCATCTTGTGTATCAACCCTGTTGCAGATCTTTGTGTCATCTGCAAAGAGACATACTTTTCCTTCCAGTTCCTCTGCAATGTCACTTATAAAGACATTAAAAGGACGGTCCCAGTACTGAACCCTGCAGTACCCGCTAGTAACCCTCCTTTCTTCACTGTGCACTCCATTTTACTACTACCCTTTGCGTCCTGTTGTCTAGCCAATTTTTATCCAGGCTACCACCTTGGGGCCGACCCAAGGCTGGCTAACTGTGTATTAATCTTTGTGTGGGACTGTATCAAATGCCTTGCTAAAATCTAGGTAGGCCATGTCCACAGCCCCTCCCTGGTCTACTACTTTGGTCACCCAGTCAAAGAAATCTATTAGATTCATCTGACACGACCTTCCCATCGTGAATCCATGCTGCCTTGGGTTCTGTGCCCCACTGTCCTCTAGGTACTCAACAATTCTTTCCTTCAGAAGTGATTCCATCATTTTCCCTACCACTGAGGTCAAACTAACTGGTCTGTAGTTTCCTGCCTCTGTCCTGCTCCCACTTTTGTGAAGAGGAATCACATCTGCCCTCCTCCAGTCCTCAGGTACCAACCCATCCTCCCATGATTTGTTAAAGAGAGTAGTCAGCGGTGTCACTAGTTCTACCCCTTAGTTCTTTTAGAATTCTTGGGCGAATCCCATCAGGCCCCATTGCTTTCTCCACCTTCAATTTTATTAGTTCTTTCAGAACCCTTTCTTCTGTAAATGGACTGGTATCGACCCCCATCTTCAGAGTGTTTCTCTTGTTTGGTTTAGGTACCTCCCCCTCCTCTTCCTTTGTGAATACTGAGCAGAAATATTCGTTCAGTATCCCTGCTTTTTCACTGTCCCCCTCTACCCACAGTCCCTCCCCCTTTATTAAGCCTCAATATCCCTCCTTTGGTCTTTCTTTGCTCCCTAATGTACCTATAAAATGTCTTATCCTCCTTCTTAACAGAATTGGCTGTCCTTTCCTCGGTTTGGGCCTTTGCTATTCTGACTGCCTTCCCAGCCTCTTTCTGCTTTAACTTATTGTCTCCTAGCAGACGCCTGTAGTCGTCAGTAAAATACACAGGTGTGTCCTGAGTACGTCTGCAGAAGTCGGCTACTGACTCCCAGTGTGCCCTACAAGTCTGGAGAAGTCACTTATACATTTTATATATAGTGTAACAGAATATAATATATATTTGACTGCATAGCACCGTTGAAAGGTAATTTTATGCTGAACAACTTTGTCACTGATATTTTGTGCATATCATGTATACTTTAGGAGTTATTTGCATTTGTTTATGGTATGGTGTGTATTTATGTTGCCTGTTTTAGTAAAAATATTTTTGTTTGCTGTTTCAACCAGCTTAAAAAAAATTACACATTATTATTTGCATACCACCATTGGGAAGGTAATTTTGTGCTGAACAACTTTGCCACTGATATTTTGTGTATATCATGTATACTTTAGGAGTTATTCACATTTGTTTATGGTATGGTGAGTATGGCTGACATGTTTTCCATCAAGATTCACCTAAGCAGCTTGAATAAAATTCACTTTTTTGGCACTTCAGCAGGTATAAAATAAAAACCGTATTGATTACAAGTGGTTGCATAGCACCATTGGAAAGGCATTTTTGTGCTCATCAACTTTTATGCTGATACTTTAGGTGTATCATGTATACTTTGGGAGTTATACACATTTGTTTATGATATGGTGTGTGCGGTTGAGATTTATCTCTCAAATCTCACCAAAGCACCTTGACTAAAATGGGGAAAAATTATATTTTATAGTAAAAATATATCTTTTTTTAACAAACATAATATTAAAACACCATCTAATGTCTGTATGCTTAATTTGGTGTTGATATTTTACATATTTTCCAACAAAAATGGCTTATGTTGCCCTATTTTGTGAAAAATATTTAGTTTGCTCTTTCAATCAGCATAGAAAAAAACAAATTACTTATTATTACATGCATGCCACCATTGGAAAGGCAATTTTGTGCTGAATAACTCTGCCACTCATACTTTGTGTCTAGCATGTACAGTTATTGAGCTATTAGCATTTGTTTGCGACATGCTGACTATGGCTTGATTTTGCTTAGAAAGGCCCAGGATTCACTGTTAAAAGTATACAGGAGATTCAGGAGGCAAGTGGTGTAATCTCAGAGTGAGCCTGTGGAGGCAATGAGTTAACTGATAAAGTTCTCTGTCCTGCTCCTTCTGTGTTTCCTTATATTTCCTGAATGCTATCCTTTTCTCCTTAACCTCCCCTGCCACCTCTTTTGAGAACCATAGTGGTTTTTTCCTTCATTGTGTTTTACTGATTTGCTTTACACAAAGGCTTGTTGCCTCTGTGATGGCTGTTTTGATTACTCCCCATTGTTCCTTCACCCCTCCTTCTTGTCTGTTTGCTAGTGCTTTTCTAAGGCACTCTCTCATTTTCCCAAAGTCAGCCCTCCTAAAGTCCAATACTCTTGCTTTTGTATGGCTTGATTGTATGGCTGTGTTTATTGTGAACCACACTGTTTGGTGGTCGCTTGTTCCCAGATGGCTACCCACCTTTAAATCTGAGATTCTTTCTCCGTCCCCATTTGAGAGTACCAGGTCTAAGATTGCTCCCTCCCGAGTGGGTTCCAATACTAGCTGTCTGAGGCATGCTCCCTGTAGGGCATCAAGAATGACCCTGCTCTTGGATGTGCCTGCAGCAAAGTTGCTCCAGTTAACATCTGGCATATTCAGGTCCCCCATCAACAATATTTCCCCTTTTTCTGCCATTCTAAGGAGGCCTTCTATCATTTCATTGTCCATTCCTTCCCCCTGAGATGGGGGTCTGTATACAACCCCCGTGCGGATTGTGGTGCCATTTCCTGTCTCCAGGGTGACCCAGAGTGCCTCATCTGCTCCCTGTTTACTCTTCGTTCTGTTGCTTTGATCCCTTCCTTTACATAGAGAGCTACTCCTCCTCCTCCTCTTTACCCTCCTGTCCCTCCTGTAGATTGTGTATCCTGGTATGTTGACATCCCAGTCATGGTTCTCTGTGTACCATGTTTCTGTGACTGCCACAATATCCAAGCAACCCTCTTCCATCAAGGCCACTAGTTCAGGGAGCTTGTTACACAGACTATGGGCATTGGTACTCATCACCCTCCACTTTTGGTAGCCTTACCCCTTTTAGCCCCATTCCTGTCCTTACTGCCGTTGCCTTTTTTTACATTTACCTCTGTCCTGCTCCCTAATAACTTCTCTACCTTGGTGTTTACCTCACTAATTACCATGTTTTGTGGGGGAGGCTGGGATTTCCCTGCTCCTTTTCAGTGCCTCCCCCCTTGGCTAGTTTAAATGCTTGCCAATGAAGCATTTAAACCTCTCACCTAGGATCCTGGTTCACCCCTGGACAGATGCAGACCATCGCACCAGTATAGGTCTGCATCCCTCCAGGTGGCTCCCCAGTCCCCAATGAAGCCAAAATCCTGAGCTCCACACCAGTTTTTCAACCACTCATTGAATTCCCTGGTGAGGAGTGCCCTAGCATCACCCTTGCCATAGACAGGCAGCACCTCCGAGAAGGTTACCGTATGCGCTACTTGTCTAAGGCCCCTCCCCAACTCTACAAACTCCTCTTGCACTGCTCTGATCCCATTCCTAGCCAGGTCATTTGTCCCTAGGTGGACAATGACATCCAGCTCCCTCCCTCATGCAGCTACTCCCACGATCCTGAGGATTCGCTTCCTGTCCCTCCAAGCCGTGGCACCAGGAAGGCACCTTACCTCCCTCTCCCCTTTCTCCCCCATTTCTACCCCTAATGATTGAGTCCCCCACCAGGAGTTGTTTCCTTCCCCTGTGGGATCCCATGCCACCCTCCTGTGGGTCTCCTTTGTGAAGGTTCCCAGCACCTCCTTGGTCTCCACTACAGGTGCTTCCATAGAGGAACCACTATCCACCAGAAGAGCGAATGAATTGTGGAGAGGTACAGCTGGAGGGATGCAACTCTGTTCCACCACCCTCTCCCTCCCTGAGCCCACCCTAGTCCAACCTCTCCTCTTTCTTGGCAACCTCTGAGGTAGTGGCATTGGCCCTGGTGGTCCCTGGGTGGGGGAGGAGGTTTCACGAATCCTAGCCAGGTCAGCCTGGAGACGGGCAACCTCCTCTCTCAGACCAGAGAGGTGCCTGCAAATAGGGCAGCATCACAGCCTCCAGAATGTCTCCCGGAACACTGCCGCCCCACAGCCATTGCACTGCACCACTCCTATCATGTCTTATTTTGTGTCCCCTCTCCTGTTTCTCTGTATGCTTACTCTCTTCTCTCCTTACAGCTCTCACCCTTCCTGTTCTGGGACAGCAACTTCCTATCTTCTTTAGTAGCCTCCTTCTTCCTTGCTCAATGTCAGACCACCAGCAGCTAGGGGGGACAGTGAGCTACTTTTTTCCTTTAGGGTTGACAAAACCAATGTTTCTCTATGATCCTTCCCTTCCTACTGCCAAACAGGAAGTTCCTGTTGACAGTCAGATCCAGTGGCTATAAAAGTAGAACTGGCTTAGGGTGGGTGGGATGGAGGGCAATCAGTAAGAAAAAAGGCTAGCAACAGGAAGTTGTAATTTGAGTCACCTGCTTTTATAGTGTCTAAGCCACACCCCCAATTAAGCTCTCTTTCCTCCTACTGGTTTAGCAAAGTCAGCTGATACAATACCCTTCCCAGCACAGAACACACACTGACTTTCTTTCTTTTCTTTCTTTTTTACCCTAAATAAGACCCCTTCTACTTCTAATAAAGTATCTGTCTACTTAATCTCAACAGACACTGACTCCTGCTGAGATATAAGTTTTAAATTAATAAGAAAATGTAGGTTTTTTAGTTAGCTGCTTTCTGCTCTACAAGCAAGGCTAGCAACAGGAAGTTGTAATTTGACTCACCTGCTTTTATAGTGTCTAAGCCACACCCCCAATTAAGCTCTCTTTCCTCCTACTAGTTTAGCAAAGTCAGCTGATACAATACCCTTCCCAGCACAGAACACACACCGACTTTCTTTCTTTTTTTTTACTCTAAATAAGACCCCTTCTACTTCTAATAAAGTATCTGTCTACTTAATCTCAACAGACACTGACTCCTGCTGAGATATAAGTTTTAAATTAATAAGAAAATGTAGCTTTTTTAGTTAGCTGCTTTCTGCTCTACAAGCAAGGCTAGCAACAGCAATTGCACTCATTCTAACTTTTTCCCATGCTCCTTGTTAAGACTTATTCCTAGTTCTTGCTCTCACTTATTATTACACTTATTTCCTTTACAATGGTGACCTCCCAGTTAACTGTCCCCCCACCCGACCCTCCCTCTCAGCACACACCTCCCTCTCCCTATAAACATAACACTGACACTGGGGATACCCAATCCCCCAGTGTCATCACTTGAAATCTAGAAAACTGTCCCTTGTCATTTTGTTGTAGTTTTTTTTTAAATTTCTGAACCCTGTAAAACAGAAAACCATCCATCATTGTCTGTCGTGTCGTTAGTCCCCCCACCAGACCCTCCCACTCAGCACCCCCTCCCCAAGCCCTTACCTACCCAGCGGAGGTCCAACGCCATGATCTTCTTCAGACTGCAGAGATATCTTCACTTTTCAACGCCGGACCGCGAACTGAGGAAATCAGGTATGCAGTTCAATGTATTTCAATGGGGTTTTGAACTTAGTAGCATAACTTGGGCATTTTCCAGTATTTTTGGCCCAAATTTTCAACATATCACTTTTGGGACACCACCTCGTGAACAATGCAAGTGACGTTAGGTAAATCTGTCCCAAAGGTGATTTCACGGTCACGGCGCAAAATCACCTTTTGGGCAGGAGTTGAAGATTTTCTCCACCATTGTTCATGAGGTGGGGTCATAAGAAGGCTATGTTGAAAATGTGGCTTAAAAATATTAAAAAACAACAAAGTTATGAGCCTACGTTAAAGTTTGTGAATGCAGGCTTGTAACTTTGGTAATTTTCAATATTTTGATCCCAAATTTTCAACATAGCCATTTCTTCACAGCACCTCATGAATATGACAGCTGTCATTTTTCAAATCCTGGCCAAAATATGCTTTTGCATCCCGAAAGCAGTCACCGCGAATTGTTCATGAGGTGGACTCAAAAGAAGGCTATTTTGAAAATTTGGGCACAAATGTTGAAAAACAATAAAGTCATGAGCCTATGTTAGAATTTAAGAACGCAGGCTCGTGACTGCTAATTTTCAATATTTTGACTCCAACCTTTCAACATAGCCATTTTTCCAAACCACCTCAGAAATGTGACATGTCATTTTTAAAATCCTGGGTGAGATGTGTTTTCGCACCTTTGGTGTGAAATGACATTTTAGCCAATATACTATAACTGGCCCATGTCATGTCTATAAGGCAAATCCTAAAACAAGCATCTTCAAAATTTGGGGTCAGAACTGAAAAAAATAAATTGTTTAACAAGCAGCCACCATTCAGCTTTGACAAATGCTTGTTTAAAAGTTGAGCTCTACCTTCATAGGTCCATAGAGGATGCAGACAAAAGTAGGCTAAGGCCCTTTGAGTTTGTCTGGCCCTACCTCAGCAATAGTTTCTATTTAAAAGTTTATGCACCATATACTTATCTAGATTCTATTTAAATGCCATAAAGGTTTTACTGTTTACAGCTTCCTTTGGCAAACCATTCCAGGTTTCCACTACTCTCCAAGAAAACAGATGCTTCCTTTTTTATGACTTAAAATGTTCACCTCTCAGCTGGTAATTGTGTCTTGTTAGCTTTTGTTCTCCTTGTTTTGGAGACAGGGCAAGACATTTTTGTAAATCGTAGTCTCTAGATGTTCTATATACAAGAATTATACCTCCTCCTTCCTCCTCTCTAATGAGAATAGATCCAGTTCCCTGAGTTTTGAATTATACTCCCCCCTTCACGATTTCTGATCATTCTAGTTGTTTTCTGTGGCACTGCCTCCATTCTAACAATATATGTTCTGTGCTGTGACCTAACCAGGGATTTGTACAAGGGCATAATCACCTTCCTGCCCCTACTAACAAAGTTCCTTCTTAAGTAAGCCAATACTCCGCTGCTTTTTTAATCAAGTTGTCGCACTGTGATCTATGTTTTAAGGAATCAGAGACCAGGACCCCTGCTCTTTCTCACTTTCACCTTCTTTTAATCGTATGCTGTTCAATGTGTATAAGACCACTGTATTATTGTATTCAAAATGTAACACTTTGCATTTGTCTGGATTACATTTCGTATCAGGCCTTACTGCCTAATCACTTAATGTGTCCAGTTCTTTCTGTAGATTTTGTATGCCCTCCTAAGTAATCATGCACAGCCAATTTTGGTGTTATCAGTAAATTTTGTCAAACAACTCCCCCCCCCCCGCTGTCAGCCCCGTGAGCACTATGTTGTCATTAACATCAATGTTGGTCCCAACACAGACCCCTGAGGAATCCTACTGGTCACCATCCCTGTCCTGTCAAGTAACCACTTACTCAAACCCGCTGTCGTCTCCCTGATAGTCAGCTGCTTACCTTGATGTGCTGTATGTTCTTGAGCGATGTTAATTAAGCATCACTTCTATTCAAACTACTGAGCAGACAGCACTCATAAAAATGTCTTGCAGTCGGATATCAGCTCCATATCTGAAACAGGGGAACTGTGACTCTAAGAATTTTGCATATGTCAATCAGGCTCTTCCCATCAGATACCATTTACAACTTAAGTCTAATTTCCGCCCTTCAGAGAGAAAGAAAAGGGATTATATCGCATTCCTATACCATCTTTAATATTGCCTCTACCTAAGAGTAGAAGTTAGTAAATGAGTCACCTGTTAAAGCCACAATATGGGATATATTACTGTGTTATAGGCTAGGATTTGTTTGGTTTTGGGGCAGGGGGCAGCATGCATTTTAATAGCTCTGCAATCAGCTTTTTAAGTCCTTTTCATGTACTTACTGTATATCTGACTCCAAGCACTCTGTTCTGTATGTATCTCAAAGTCCTTTTGTTACTTATAAATGTTAAAATTGGAATGCAATTCAGTTACAGCTCCACTGTTTAGCTTTGACAGCCTGGGCGCACAGCAAGATAAAAGCATCATAGTAGTCTACCCTACTGTCCAATGCTTTATTAACTGTACTTTACATTCTGAAACACAAAATTATTGACAAGTCCTGGGGTCAGACTGCCCAATGGCTGAATGGAAGCTCTATGTGCTCCTATACTGGTAACCTGGGTTCTGGAGTGGACTCGGGCATTGGGTCGCTTGGCCAGTGGGCTGGGGTGGCTCTGCCATGCGGCAGCACTTCCAGCAGGGAGGGAGACACTGCAGGTTCCACCACCACAGCAACACCTGTGAAAGTCCCGGAGAGCTTATCTTCTCCCCAGGGTGTCACTGTATGCACTGGCTCCCAGAGGGACAATGCTCAGCATTGGGAAAGAGGGAAGAAGAAAACTGAAAACAATTGATGCCTCTCTGTCTCCATTAATGGTGGCCACCAGTTTTCTTGGACTCCACACCATGGATTCCCACTGGTCTCGATGTTGGGGGGGGGTGCCGACGGGGCTGGGAGGTTCCAGGGTCATAGCCTGAAGAAAGGAGCATGCAGCAGCTTGGTATGTAAACAAAATCCTGGGGTCCCATACACAGTCATGCTCAATGATGGGAGTGCAAAATCTGTCATACCCCCTTTCAACCGCCTTACCTCCACTGCCTTCCTACATTTACTTACTGGTCCAATGCAGTATCCTTCTGCCACCCTGACTTAAAAGCTTCACATCTCTCATTCACTCCCTTCACTCACTGCTATTCCCTCATACTGTCAACCAACAATTCCCACATCTTCTCATACTGTACTCCACTCTCTCAAAGTCCCAGACCTTCACATGACTGCGCTTCCTGTTGGCTTCCTATCGGACTTCCATCCACACTACCCAGCTACACTGTCTTTTTTGTCAACATATTTTATTAAAGGCTTCTGACGGTTTTCACAAAATGTACATAGCAGATATTTTAGGTTGTACCTAGCATACAATCAAAAGGATTTTACAACACATTTTATACATTAGGTGCCATGTGCACAATTTACAGGTAAGAGTTATGTCTGTACTACAAATTACATATTCCTTGTACCATGTGACACCTCACCTTAGTTCCAATAGAGAGTATTCAACCCTACTGTTCATTCTCGCAGCTCATCATCACATCATCACCGCCCAGGGCCCCAGTTATTTTCCCCCTAATGTTCTATATGACCTTCTTCTATTGCCTTGATAAGTGGGTCCCAGGTTGTTCGAAATACAGTATTTCGGCCATTGACCGCCAGGTGGCACCTCTCTAAGTGCATACATAACCTAGGGTAATTTAGCCAGTGTGCAACAGTTGCTGCAGTTTCACTAACCCAATGTTGGGCTATAGTTTTCCTGGCTGTGACCAGGGCAACCTCCCATAGTCTATACTGTTGTTTGTCACAGGTTGGCCAGCCCCATCAGCTCCCCCACTGTTTCTATTCCTAGTTTATAGCACCTTAGCAACACTTGTTGCAGGTGCATATTATATCCTCTTCTGTCTGTAAAGCTAAGATGAATAGCTGTATTTGGGGACAATCCTTTCTTATGTCCTATATGGCTGTGTATCCCACGCCACAGCCTGGCCAAAGTACGAGTGAAGGGGTTTTTATACTGTCTAGTTGTTTTCCCATTCAGCAGTAGTGGCAGTGCACCATGTAATAGCACACTCACTTCATACTTATCCTCCATCTTCAGCCATCCAAGTGGACCACAGGCTCTAGATATGTTGAGGAATGCCGGTTAAGCTGTCCAATAATAATATTTAAAATCTGGCAGTGCCAGCCCTCCCACTTGAATTGGCATTTGCAAAATGGTTCTTTTAATTTTTGCTGGTTTGCCACTTCACAGGAATTTTGTGATGGTACTATTCAATTGTTTAAAAAATATTCTGGGACCCTTATGGGCAGATTTTGGAATAAGTATAGACATTTCCGCAGAATATTCATTTTAATGGTGTTCGCTCACCCAGTCAGGCTAAGGGGCAACCCTTCCCATTTCAGGTAGTCTGCTCGTATCCCATTCAATAATTTAACATTGTTTTCCTTATATAGAGATGTTATTTTATTAGGGATTTTGATAGCCAGGTATGTCAGCGTCTGGCCATTCGTTAAATTTAGGGGAAAGTCTGATAAGAATGATGAGTGGCCCTCCCCCAGAATTTAAATTTCGCTTTTGGACCAGTTTATCTTGTGTCCTGCAAGCCTCCCATAATCTTGCAAAATATTGAAGAGAATCGGGATATCCTGTTGCGGGTTTTGTAGGTATTACAGCATGTCATCCACAAATAAAGCCACCTTGTGGTGATACCCACCCGCACCAATCCCTTTGATGCACTCCTCCTGTCTGATGGCTGCCACAGGAGGTTCTAGAGTCATTACATATAACAGTGGCAATAGCGGACATCCCTGTCTAGTGCCTGTTGCTAACTCAAAGGGGCTAGTTAAATTACCGTTAACCAGGATCCGGGCATTTGATTTAGTATATAGGGCCCTCACCCACTTCAGCATCTTATCTCCCATCCCAAACCCAGTGGCTACAGTGGTGCCACTTCACAAAAGTGGCAGTAGAGAGGAAGCAGGAAACTATCGCCCAGTCAGTCTCACCTCGGTAGTAGGGGAAACTAATGGAATCCCTACTAAAGGAAAGAATAGTAGCTTTTCTGGAGGAGACTGAACAGCAGGACCTGAAGCAACACGGCTTCACAGTGGGAAGATCCTGCCAGACTAACCTAATCGACTTCTTCAACTGGGTAACAAAAACCACAGACTAAGGAGGTGCAGTGGGAGTGGTATACCTGGATTTCAGCAAGGTCTTTGATTCCATCCCATACAGGAGGCTTATAAACAAACTAGAAAATATGGGCGTAGGGCAAAAAATTGTAAACTGGGTCCGGAACTGGTTAAACGGAAGGACCCAGAGAGTACTGGTAAATGGCACTCTATCAGAGGAGGGTAGAATGGCAAGTGCAGCTCCTCAGGGCTCAGTACTGGGTCCTATCCTTTTCAATATATTCATCGGAGATATAGCTGTTGACTTAAATGGGAAGATGTGCCTCTTTGCAGATGACAGCCAACTTCAAACAAATTTGCCACTGCAATGAGAGACAGGCTTGTCATTGCAGCGGCAGATCTGACATGCCTCCATTACATGCCATTCCTGGTGAAACATTTCAATGAACATGGCAGCTCTGCAATAGAGTAGACACAGTTGATGGAGCTCAAGGCATGGAGCAAGACCTCAGAAAATTGGAGGAATGGTCAGATCATTGGCAGTTGAATTTCAACGCCAAGAAATGTAAAGTTATGCACCTGGGGAGACGTAACCCAGGGAAGAAATACTTTCTAAATTGGGAGAAGTTGACAGTAACAGAACATGAGCAAAATCTTGGAGTTAATAACTTAAAGGTAAGCAAACAATGTGAGAAGGCTGCTCAAAAGGCCAGCAGCATCTTGGGATGCATAGGAAGGGGCATAACCTGTAGAAAAAGGGAGGTGATTATGCCATTGTACAGGTCCCTGGTGAGGCCTCACCTGGAGTACTGTGTCCAGTTCTGGAGGCCTCGCCTAAGGAAGGACATAGATAGATTAGAGTCCATACAGAGAAGGGCAACCAAAATGGTACATGGGCTACATCACAAGTCATATGATATAAGGCTTAAACATCTAAACATGTACTCCCTGGAGTAAACAAGAGATAGGGGTGACATGACAGAGACCTTCAAATACCTGAAGGGTATAAAGGCAAGGCAAATTTTATTTCTAGGGCGCCCAATCCCTGAGGCTCTGGGCGCCTAACAAAACATAAATTTAAGCAATTAAGATCAAAAACTTACAGAATAAATTAAATTTCAAATTCCAGTTTTAAAGCCATCTGTTGTTATTGAAATAGTTAGACATAAAATCATTTTGTTAAAGGTGGAAGCAAGTTCCACAGGGTCGGCCCAGAGGCACTGAATGCTTGATCACTGGATGCCTTGAGCCAAACCCTCAAAGAGGAGCGGAGGGAGTGAACAGAGGCTATGAGTAACAGGAGCTCTGACAGGTGGCCAGGGCCCAGTCCATAGATGGCCTTATAGGTGAGCAAGCCCACCTTGAAAAGGACCCTCTACCTGACCGTCAGTCAGTACAGGGAACGCAGGACCGGGGTCACATGACAGGACCTAAGCAGGCCCATCAGTAACCAGGCCACTGCATTCTGCACCAGCTGCAGCCTGCGGAGGGTCCCTCCCATGACCCCGAAGTAAAGAGCGTTACAGTAGTCGAGCCTAGTGGTAACAAAGGCATGTACCAGTGTTGGCAACTCCTCGGGTGGAACGAGGGGCTTGATCCTGGCAATGTTCCACAAGTGGTAAAAAAAAACTCTCAACTACAGACAAGACTTGATCTTCAAAAGTCAGCCTGCTGTCCAGGATCACGCCTAGATTACGTACCCTAGGAGAAGCCACCAATGTAGCAGGCCCCAGGAAAAGACCTGTGTCTGCTCCAGGCTGCAACCCATCACACCCGTGACCTGACTTGATCACTAGTACCTCTGTCTTATCTGGGTTTAGTCTCAGCCAGCGGGAAGACATCCAGTCATTGATTTTAGCTAGACAGATGTTAAGCATGTCGACAGCACTGGATGTTCTGGGTGCAAATGACAAGTACAGTTGGGTGTCATCTGCATAACAGTGAAACTCCATACTGTATTGCCGAATGATCTCCCCCGGGGGCAGCATGTACACCGCGAACAGCATCAGCAACAAGATCAAACCCTGTGGAACTCCACATGACAGAGGCATTGTGGAGGAGGAGAATTTCCCCATCACTACCCACTACACCCTATCAGACAGATAGGACTGAAACCATCTGATGACAACATCAGCAAGTCCACATAACTCAGAGCTGATCAAGAAGCATGACGTGATCCACAGTGTCAAATGCTGATGAGCGATCAAGGAGCACAAGAACCGACCTGTCTCCTCCATCTCTAGCCCTGAGTAAGTCATTATGTATCCTAGCTAGAGCTGTTTCTGTGCTGTATCTAGCCTGAAAACCCAACTGAAATGGCTCATAGATGTTGAAGGACACGAGGCAATCCTCAAACTGCTGTGTCACCAATTTCTCAACAACCTTGCTCAAAAATGGCAGGTTGAAGACTGGACAGTAATTCGCCAGGACGTCTGGGTCGACAGAAGGTTTTTTAAGGAGGGGTCTCACCAGTGCCTCTTTCAGAGCCACTGGGAACACCCCTTCCACCACCAAACACCTGGCAATCCTGACGAACACTGGGCCAACAGCCTCAGTGCATCCCATTAAGAAATGTATCGGGGCTGGGTCCAGTTCACAGAATGTGTGCTCCAGCTCTAAGTTCACCCCAGTCATCTCAGACACCTCCACTGGCCTAAACTCCTCCCAGACAGACAGAGTACCTCTGCTGCCACCAGTCCAGCCACTGCGAGGTATAAGCCTCCCTGCCAGAATCCCAGACCAAATAGATGACACTGTGTTAGAGAAGAACAGAGAAAACTCTTCACACAAAGTGAATGAAAAAGTCTTCTTCGGCTGTAGGCAGGTAGAATGGAGAAGCCTATCCACAGTCCGAAAAAGCTGAGAAGGTCTGTTCTTCCCTGCAACAATCTCCCTGGACAGGAATTCTGCCTTCTTATAGGAGATTGCTTCCTGGTACTCACCGTAGTGGGTATGTGGAACCAGTTTGTCAGCCTCCAACCGGGTCTTGTACCAGAAATGCTCCAACCTCCGACCCTTGATCTTCATCGCCTTGAGATCCCCATCAAACCAGGAGGGATCTCAAGTGAGAGGATCTGGGTCGTATACGAACTGGAGGGAAGACATCCAGTGCTTCGGACACCACCTTGTTATAGGTGGCCACCGCCTCACCAATGCCAATCACACAAGCCACCTCAACTCTACATAGGTCAGCTAACACCAGTAGTCCTTCCAGGTATAATCCCCTTAAAGTGTGGTAGTTGACCATCTCCACAGGGGAAGGACTATCAGGGTTGCTCCAAACATGAACCCCACAGTACAATGATAGGACCAAGAGACCCGATCGGTCCTGAGGCTATCAACCACAAGACCCAGCTGGAACACCAGATCGAGTGTGTGGCGTGCTGATGGGTCACAGAAGCAACTGCTTGTGTCAGGCCCAGTGATAACATCAACTGGAGGAGGTCGTAACCAAACTGCGAGGATTCATCGTTGACCCAGGCATTGAAATCCCCCAGGATTAAACACCTGGGGGACTCCAGCACCTGGTCGACGGTGAAGTCTGCTACCTCCTGCAGGAATTCTCCTCCCAACCCCAGAGGGCAGTAAATAAGGAGAATCCTGCAGTCTGTACTTGGACCCCCATGCACGGTAACTCACTCAAAAGACCTGGTGCTACCAACCGAATGCACTGTGAAGCCCAGGTTGGCTCTAGAAATGATGGCCACACCCCAACCCCTGCAATTCTTCCTCAGGTGGTGCACCACAGAGTACCTGGCGGGGACGGCAGCCTCTAAAACTGGACCAGCAACGTCACCCAGCCAGGTCTCCGTTATGCAAGCCAGGTCAACAGAGGAAATCAAGTCTGCAAAAATAGTGGTCTTGTTTCTCATCAACCTGGCATTGCAAAGTACCACCTGAAGAGGATTTGAGAGGGCGGCCGGCCCTCTAGCTACTTGCCCACTTGGTCTGGTGAGACCCCTGGGTACGGGAATCACACATGGTCTGGCATCTCCCTTGGCCCCGTTTAAACCTAGGCGTCTCTTGTACCTTACAACCTCGATGTTTCTCACTACCCCCTTCTCAGCTACTCTCCACCAATAATGACCCCCTTGCCTCCTTGTAATCCCAACCTCCATGCAGCGCCTGGCAGCGGTAGATGAAATCGGAAGGTCAGTAAAGGGGCTGAGGTCATGAAGCAGAGAAGCAGCATAGGTAATTCGCACCTAGCCAAAGCCCCACCACATCACTGCCTGGTATATTTGCCAAAACTAAGAAAACATAATTAAACAATTTAAACTAAATAAACACAACCATTTATTTAATAATCAAAATACAACTCTAACTACTCATTTATCCACCACTCACCAACTTAGGCACCCTCTGCTTGTTCAAACGCAAGCTACGTCAAACGCTTGTGTCCAGAGCCACCTGTGACTGTTTCTCCTAACCTCCCAGGTAGTCACTTCTGTTCTTCGCACCTCTCTACTATCACCACCTTTGCCTGCCACCACCCTCCCCAACCAAAGTTCAATGCAGCAATATAAAAAATCCAACGATGTTTAAACCAGTATCCTGAAACGATTTAGTCAGTTCCAAAACAGCTCACTCTCACCAAGCTAAATATCCGGCCAGATCCCAACAGGAAAATGTTCAGCTGATAATAGGGATTGAGAGGAAAATAATCCCAGGAGGGTCAGAGTTTAATTAGGCAGAAAAAACTAGCCTCAGCAGAACTCCCAGTAACGCTGAGATAGTAAACTGTGAGGAACAAAAAAGGAACAAACTCACCGGTCTGTAGGAAGTCCAACTTCACCCCCCGGTGCTTCTCTCGCCAACACCGGAGCCAGTCTGGACTGATCTCCTTCTGATAGAAAAGATTCATCAAGCTCATGGACACTGTGCAACCTTCCCCATGCTTGACTGTCCACTCGCCAAACAGAAGTTTACGACGGTCAAGCGATAATGGATCTGATATCAGAGTCAACAGAGCAAGCCCGCATTGCCACACCATAGGCTAGCTCAACAGTTCTACACAGTTCTTTCGAGGCTTAAGTCTCCATAGGTAGAACAACAGGAAAGCACTCCAACATCCCCGAACCAAGTCGGCCCTTGAATTTCACTCTCTCCACACCAAAGGATGGTACTCAAGTTGGCATAGATCCTGCAGTACACTTGTCCCGGCCACATATAGAACCATATACCAGTGGTTCCCTCCTCAACTTCTTCACTGCTCTGCAACCTCCCAGGAGCTTCCACTCATATGGTATGTTTGCACTCAAATCCTAAATAGAAAATAATAAAGCTAACTCCTAAAACTTACTCAACTTACCCAGCCCTAAACTAACTCTGAAAGCCTTACCTCGCGTCCCTAACTGGTGCACCCAACAGAATAAAAATTTCGGACACTGGACTAATAATAGTCATGGATGTCTAGCGCCAGCAAATTAAGCTCTCCTAGACAGAATAAAAGTATTTTCAGGAGATACGTAGCTCTATTCAGAGCGCTTGCAAGTGGCAGCTGAACATCGCTGCCATCTTGCTCCTCCTATCAAAAACCGTGGCTGCTTTCAAGAGGGGGTGGGATAGGGCTAGGGTCCACATAAGTATAGAGGGTACTGGAAGTGGGTTTGGTGCTAGATCCTGGGACCCACAGAAGGTCTGGGAAACCCACAGGCAGACTTGATCGACCTATGGTCTCTTTCTGCCATTATTTTCTATGTTTCCAGTGCACCGAAATGCCCCGTTTATTTATTTATTTATTTATCAAGTCTAGGATTACAGTTCTACAAGGTGCAAGCACAGGATATCCTTCAGGTAGGCAATTGCACATGGACCGGGGTCACAACATGCGCCCGAAAGAGGGTAGGTTCAGGAGTAATCGCAGAAATTTACAGCGAGAGTGGTGGAACCCTAGAATCGCCTCCCTGCAGGGGTGGTCAACTCAAAAACTGCTGGGGAATTCAAGCTGTCATGGGACAGACAGTGTGGGAAACGTCATGCAGCAGCCTAAATGGGGGGGGGGGTGTAAACATGGGCAGACTAGATGATCCATATGGACCCCATCTGCCGACACATTCTGTTTCTCTGTTTCTATAGACCACTGTAATGTCTCAAGCAGGAATTTTCAGCATCGAGGGCTAATATGCCCGGACTTTGACCTCCTTTCTGCCTCATCTACCTCCACATCATATTAAGTATTTGCCTAACATTCGGTTTCCCTTGCCTTCCCTTAATGAAGCCATACTGGTCTGCATGAATAATGTGGGGAGTGTTACTTCCAATTTACTGGCTAATATATGGGCCACAATCTTATAATCAGCCGTGAGCAGGGATATGGGCCTATACCTATATGTTTGTTTTTAATAACTTATTTTATTTTATGTATTTTATTGTACAGGTGCCTTGGTTTTAGAAAGGCGCCTTTTAGAAATGAAACTGATTTGATTTGATTTGATACGACGAGCACTTCTTGGGATCTATCACAGGCTTGGGCAGGACTGTTATGGTGGCTGCCATCACTGAGGGCGGGAGTTCACCCTTATGCAGTGCCTCAGAGATCATTTCTAACATTGAGGTTTTGAGCTCAGGCAATGACATCTTAAAGAAGTCTATTGGGAACCCATCTGGCCCCGGGGCTTTACCTCCCTTTAAATGTTTTATGGCTGTGTCAGTATCTGCTCCCATGATCTGCTTATTCATCCTCACTCTGTTCGTCTCGCTTATTGTTGGCAACTTAATTTTGGAAAAGAAGTCTTGGTACTGTTCTGCGGATGGGTCAACCTCTGTGACATACAGTTTTTCATAATATTCATTGAAGCATTCCTCGATTTCCCGATCATTCGTATGTGGGGTATTATAATCATATATAATCTGAGCTATATTTTTGCTCCCTGTCCTATTCTTTAATTACCAGGCAAGCCATTTCCCTCTCGCATCCCCCTCAAAATAATTCCTGGCCAGACACAGTAGCAGTTCCCTCTCAATTTTGTGGTTATGGGCCAAATTGTATTAGCAATTTAATTTCTCTAGAGTATTATATGAATCTGCCGATGGGTTACCCTTATGTATCTTTTCAGCCTCTGTTAGTTGTTTTTCCAAATTTTTTATATGTTGGGTGTCTGTTTTCTTGTTATAAGTGGAGTAGGAAATAATCCTGCCTCTAATGACCACTTTCAGACCCTCCTTATCACTGCTGTGGTTACACAAGCAGGATTATTCGCTAGATATTCATTTATATGCTTTCTAACATATTGATGGAATTCCTCCTGTTTCATCAGTACAGGGTTTAGTTTCCATGTCCTGTTGCTGGTTGGGACATACAACCTGGCTAGAGAGACGACCACCAGTGCAAGATCCGAAAAGTATATTGGAGCTAAGTGGACACTAGTGGTAGTACCCAGAAACTCTTGTGCAGTAAGTATCATGTCCAACCAAGCATAGGATTTTGCAGAGTGAGAGTAAAAAAAATAGTCCCTCCCTGTTGGGTATCAAAACCTCCAAGCATCGACAAGTCTCAAATCCCCGATTAGCGCTTTGAATGGGTTTGCACTCTTAGAGGGCTGCCCCACCACTCTGGAAGATCTATCCAGTACATTATCCAGGACACAGCTGTAGTCCCCACCTAATACCCATGGGGCCTCAAAATCTGCCATTTCCAAAGCCAAGTGTGTGAAAAACTCAGTGTTATCTATAATGGGGGCATAAATGGATCCTACAGCCACCTTTTGGCCTGTATTGAGTTCAGTTTGCAAAAGTACATATCGACCCCTGGAGCCCATTTTGTATTTTGTCATCACCCCTGGGAACCTTGGTCGCAGCCATATTACTGCTCCTCTTGCCATTGTAGTAAAATAAGAACCGCACCATTCACCACCACAGTTGTTCACTGTGTGTCCCCCTCCTTACTAGTCATATGTGTTTCTTGAAGACACTCAATATCAATATCAAGGCGGACACCTCTGCCAGTTCATTCATTGTGCCTTGTAAGTGGGTTATCTGAGCTGAGACATTTTTAAATCCAGTCTGCATTTCCTGCTCTAAATTTTAGATAATTTTTGTAAGGCCCTGTATCGACGAGTCCCCTGCCGATTTTTCTGTAGCGTTGTCAGTTGGTATCACCTGGGACCTCGTCCGGCAATCCGCGGTGCTAGTCTGTGAGCTATCAGTCGGTTCAAAGGACAGGGTTCCTTGCTTTTTGTTCCATTTTTATTGTTGCCATCCCCTTTATCTGTATTCTTTTCAGGTTTTAAGTATCAATTAGTCAGTTTAAAGAAGTTTTATTCTGCCTTATATTCTCGTGCCCAGGGAGCGCAGCTAGAATTGCACCACCATGTTCATCTTCCAGGCCACCCCCCCCCCCAGCTACACTGTCTTGTGATCTCTTGACCCATGCAGCCCCTGGACTGTGATGCTGTGGACCCATCCTCCGCTGGTAAGAACCAGGTCCAGAATGGCTCCCTCCCTCGCTTGTTGGGGCATGAACTAATCGTGCAAGAAAGCTTCCTTGCATGCCTCAACCGGTAGCTGATTGTTTGCACTTGTGCTACTCGGACCCTCCAGTCCACATCAGAAATATTAAAAATGCTTTTATTTTGGAAAAGTGAGCTCTGCTGCAGTGCTGAGTCTGACATACTCTCAGTATAGTGACTCTGAGGACAGGCATACCCAGGGCAACACGTTTCTCCTTCACTGTTCCTCCCATCCAACCTTGCTACCCCAGGTATTACTTACTCCCCATGGCAACACAGATGATATGATGATGATGATGATGATGATGAAGATGCTGACAAGGATAATAGAGCATGAGAATAAAAAAATGGTCAGCAATCAGAAGAAACTTATGAGAGGGGCTATTTTTCAGCCTGCTGCTATATAAGATTTCCAATCCTTTTATTCCATTAAATAATCCTATACACATACACACACGCAGTAAATCAAATTGCTAAGAGAGGCAGAATGGTGATTACATTTATTGTGGAACATTATAACAATCTGATTCCTAGATTTCTGCAGAAACACAGAACTTACATGCATAGACAACGGCCTTGTAATTAAATCATATCTGGTTTATTTTACAGAACTGTCAATTGTTCAACAGGTTTAGGATCCAGACTACTCCAAAAAGAGGATGCAACATCACCAGCAGTAATAAAGATACACTCAGATGGGACACTTATAGGTGGCATCCAAGATACCGGACTGCAATGTGAGCCACCCATGGCTGACCAAACAAAGCACTCATTTTTCCAATAGAAAAGAGGATCACATTTGGGTTTGGTCTCTCATGGCTGGAATGAGTCTTGCAAGAGTTGAGGAGAAGCTTATTCTGGCTTAGCCAGAACTGAAACAGAAGTCACATTGAGCTGTGAATTAATATTAGCAACACTCTTGGAACTAGTGTAGCGTGGAGCATCATATTACCGGCATAAAGCAGGATGGAGCATGAAGCAGGAATCTTAGAGATATTGTTGATAAAAACGGTAAAAAGTAATGGCTCAGTATGGAGCCTTGCTGGACTCCAAGGTTAATAGTGGTGAGGTCAGACTTAGACTGATCCGCTTTTACAAACTGCTCTCTATCACCAGGATAGTTAGTGAACCGGTTTACAACAGTGGGCAAAATTCCAAGGGACCACAATTTGTCCTTGAAAATAGTGTGATCCACGAGATCAAAGGCTTTTATCAGGTCAATGAACACCGTTCCAGCGTACACCACCCCTGTAAATGGCTACCCTGGCATTACTGGTGAACTGGATAAGGGCTGCAGACATACTATGGCCCTGTCTGAAGCCGTGCTGGGCAGGTGACAGCAGGTTGTATTTGTGGAGGTGCTCTGTGTGGCCACAAGTTTCTTGAGTAGCTTGTTGAAAACAGATAAAACAGCTATTGGGTGACAGTTCTCCAGCAGCTTTGGATCTCCCTTCTTTTTCTGGCCTTCTTTTAGTAGGCCTGCACTCCTCATCTGGATCAAACCCCTCCATACCTGTCTCCCAGCATCTCGTGGACTTACGGCATTACCCTGTCTGCCCCCATGGCTTGCCCCCCCCATGGCAGGGTGTGGCAGGACCCCCAACTGCTGCTGCATAGGATCTGGTTTGGGAGAAGATGCCATGTTGCCAGTGTGGGGCTTGTGAGGAGTTGGACAATCATTCTGTCCCAGGCCCACCGGTTTTCCTCCTTCTCCCTTGCCACTGAGAGGCCAGCCTGGGGAGTGATGCAAGCATGCATGCAAGTGTGCTGTGTGTCATGCAACAGTGTCTCCCTGCCAACTGCACCATCCTCGAGTGCACTGCCACCTGTGGTCACCTAGGTGGCAGTCATGCACCTGAGCTAACTCCTCAACCTCCCCAGAGGAGAAGAACACGCTCTGGGATGTTCGATCCTCCTCCCCCTTGCACGGCCAACCACAACTCATGCCTGCTTCTGAACCCAGGTTACCAGTGCCACAAACCAAAGCGCTACTGCTGCACTGATGGGCTGGCATTGGACCTCCCTGCTTGAAAATCAGAACAGTCTTGGCAACCTCCCATACACTGGGTGCAACACCAGAGGTTAGAAATAGACTAAATATCCCGGTTAGGGGGGACCAAGATAGGGCTTCAAGCCCATTGTAGCCTACACTACTGCTCGTGGAAATTGTTTTCAGAAGGCGTAACACCTCTGTAAGTGTAACAACTCACCAATGTAGAACACTGGGGAAGCCAGAATATCTTCATGAACACCCATGTCTGGGGCACCAGATGCTAATATGGAATATTTGGATAAGTTGGAGAAATGGGAGTTAAATGCATCTGCTATAGCATCAGAGTTATCATAATTTTTACCATTTAACAACATGTCTGTTACTATATGATTTAGGCCCTCCCCAATACATAAATACATACATACATATATATCTGCCAGCAGAAACAGGAGTTATGGTGTATCAAATCTGCTTGAATGTGCAGCTAGCGCTACTAGATCGCAGCTGCCCCACTCCCTCCCCCCTCACTTTCAGCAATTTCTCAGTACTACTTACCCAGATTCCCCCCCGCCCCCGTACTCTGCCCCATGCCCTTTTGAAAGTGCCAACCATCCCACATGATACCACCTCCTCGGTAGGGTATTCCATTTTGACACCACCCTTTCCATAAAATAATGTCTCCTCATCTCTCTCCTAAATTTACCCCCCTCCAATCTTAGTTCATGCCCTCTGGTATCCCTTCCATTCCTTATCCTAAATAACCCATCTGTACCAGTTTTGTTGAACCCCTTCATATACTTGAACATTTCGATCATATCACTCTGATCGCTCCTTGCCTCCAGGGTGTACAAACTCAGATGCCTCAAGTCTGTCCTCATACGGTTTGCCTTCCATCCCCTGAATCATTTTTTTCACCCTATGCTGTACCCCCTCCAGCAGCCTGATATCCTTCTTCAGATATGGTTGTCAGAACTGCATGCAGTACACTAAATGTGGCCTAACCAAGGATCTGTAGAGAGGCAGAACAACATCCTTATGTCGACATGGAAAAGCAATAGGTAGAAGAGGTACTGAAAAAAAATGCAGGGAGGACTAAGAAGGGGAAGCGGATCCAGCAGAAGAAATGACAGGCAGGTCGGAGAAGAACCAGAGCACCTGAGGAGGACTGAGGGCAGAAAATGAGGCAGTGCAACGGTGGATGTCCTCCCAGTGGAATAGTGCAGGGCAAAGAAACTAGTAACAGAAGTCTCGGCTGCCCGCCCAGGCAGAGATCCACGAGGGAGGCAATGTGGTCCTTCGGAATGCCAGAGTGCGCACCCAAACTGCAGGGGGGAGACGGGGAGCGGAGTGGACAAAAGGCGAGTCCACAGAGCAAGGTACAAGGTGGCTCCAGAGTGGAGACAGCTCTGTGAGCAAGAGCGGGAAGACAATGGCCAAGGCAGGCAGAAATGGAGACGATCCGACCAGAGGAATGCTGGAAAAGGAAAGAAGTGAGGAAGAAGCCAGGCACAGAGGGTGACTGCACACCCAAAGTGTCAATGGGTCGATGGCGAGGAGGAGCGAG
Source organism: Neoceratodus forsteri (assembly GCA_016271365.2). Taxonomy (NCBI): domain Eukaryota; kingdom Metazoa; phylum Chordata; order Ceratodontiformes; family Ceratodontidae; genus Neoceratodus; species Neoceratodus forsteri. The sequence goes on from CM057456.1 coordinate 352,407,085, forward strand.
CAGCCAGGAGGCCCGCAGGCGGAAAATGAGAACTGGGAGCAACGCACTGCAAAAGGAGGTATGTGGAAGGAAAAGGGAGGTGGATGGGAGCAAAACGGGATGGGAGGAGGGAGTTAACGAAGAATGGGGCAACCAGGGGAGCCAGGAAAAGTCGATGCATAGGAGAGGAGGTGCAGCAGCCCAGCCACAGGCAGCATGGGGGAAGCGAAGCAAGCGAGGAAGCAAAGGAGGCCCAGAGTGCAAGGCGGAAGACTGCCAACCCACAGATCACAGCTGGGGCGGAAAGGTGGGGAACTGGGAAGCATGGGGAGGAGGGGGGCAAGCAGAGACACAACGGCAGCCATGGATCGAGTGGTAGGAGCAATCAGGGTGGCAGACTGTGAGGCAAAAGAAAGTCTGAGGAAAGAAAAGGAGAGGTGGAGAACTGCAAACGAACTAAGGACTAGGAAACCCCAGGTGGGGAGATGACAGGGAAGAAGCAATGAGGGGTAGAGAATGAAAAGCAGAGGGAGAAAATGAGCGGGGGAAGAACAGAACAAGGCAAGGGGGGCAAGAACGAGAGACTGAATGGGTGGTGAAGGAGTGGGCAGAACAACGGAAGGCCAGAACGAGCGGCAGATTGGAGAGGACCAGCAGCCGGAGGCATAGGAGAGATGGGACAACAGCCCTGAGAAAGAGAGTGTGGCGCCTCTGGTCACAAAGAAGAAACAAATTCTGGAACTCCAGGAGGAGTGGCCTTTTAAGGCCTAATGGGGGAGTGACGTTGTTGCTCCGCCCACTGAACCTCAGGCATAGCCCTTCCAAAATGCCACTTCTCCCCTCTTCATGTCTGTGATACCCACCCTACTCCAGAATGAATTCTCCCTACCCCAATCTGCCGAAGCCTAGCTGGTCCCAGAATAAAAACACCATAGTCCCTCCTCCTATCTGTTGATTCCTTCCCACCCTGTCCCAGAAGTAAAGGACTATCCCTCCAATCTGCCAGTTCCTACCTAGGGTGTCCCAAAAATAACTGAATCCCCTCTCCAATCTGTTAATTCCCACCCACCCTCTCCCAGAAATAAAAGAATACTCCCTCCCATTTGCTGATTTCCACCCACTCTGTACCAAAAATAAATATATTCCTCTCCCCTACCATCTGCTGATATCCAAACACCCAGCCACACTCTGAATTATGCCCACCACCGTTGTGTCACTGCTGTTATTCACCTAGCCACACACCAGATGGTGCCCGCCACTGTTGTGTCACTGCTGCTAGTCACCTAGCCACACACCAGATGATGCCCGCCACTGTTGTGTCACTGCTGCTATTCACCTAACCACACACCAGATGATGCCTGCCACCGTTGTGTCACTGCTGCTAGTCACCTAGCCACACACCAGATGATGCCCGCCACCGTTGTGTCACTGCTGCTATTCACCTAACCACACACCAGATGATGCCCGCCACTGTTGTGTCACTGCTGCTAGTCACCTAGCCACACATCAGATGATGCCCGCCACTGTTGTGTCACTGCTGCTATTCACCTAGCCACACACCAGATGATGCCCGCCACTGTTGTGTCACTGCTGCTATTCACCTAGCCACACACCAGATGATGCCCGCCACTGTTGTGTCACTGCTGCTATTTATTTATTTATTTATATATTTATTGAAATAGTTTCACCAGGAAAGGCACACTGAGCAACAAGATGCTCGTCTCCCGGTGCGACCCGGGGGGGGGGGGTTCTATAACACGCAGGTTATCAACTGAGCAAATAGAGGCAAATAGCAGCATATGGATACAATTGCATTAAACTACAAGCAACAACACATGGAGTACATTGGATATTGTATGGAACATATAACAATTACCTGACATATAGCAGCAATACACGGGAACATTTAGTACACAGTAATATGCAGGTATAAGCAATAGGAGACATAGAACACATAATGATGCAGGACAAAAAGGCACAGGACAAAAGTGTATAGGTTGGGGTTATATGCCAGCATTTATAGCAAAGCTAAGGCCGCTGGTCGGGCAGTGGGGAGGGGAGCAATTGGCGCTTGACCAAATCAGGTACAGGAGCAATTAGTGGTGAGGAAGTTAGCTAGGGCAGTAGAAAGAGAGCGGGCAGAGGAGGAATGCCGAATTTGAGGTGGGAGTTCATTCCATAGCTTGGGTAACCGGTGTGAGAAGGCAACTTGCCCGGCAGTAGTTGTCCGCCTAGGGATTGACAGTTGGCAGCAGCCGCAGGATCTAAGATAACGGGTGGGGGAGGGGGCAGCTGAGAGCACAGAGGAGAGGTAGGAAGGGATGGTGCCAAGCCATAGGTTAGATACATATTTAGCACAATGTGAAATGCGGCGGTTTCCGAGGGACGGTAGTGCCAGGGAACGGTAGAGGTCGCAGTAGTGGGTAAGGGGTGAGGCATCGAGAGCAAAGCGGCAGAAGGCATTAAAAAGTGTGTCCAGCTTAGATAGGGTGGTTGTAGGGCCTGCACTGTAAACAATGTCACAGTAATCAAAGGAGGGAAGTACCATCTTCTGAACCAGTTCACGTCAGATGGGGGGAGGGAGGCTACTGCGGTTCCTATAAAGTGCACCAAGCATGGGGCATAGTTTTTTTGAAATACCATCGATGTGGTCTGAGAAGGAAAGATGGTAGTCAAGCCATACCCCCAAGTAGCGAAATGAGGAGACATCTTCAAGTTTTTAACCATCCAGGGAGTGGAAATAGGGAAGAGATGGGAGTCTGGACAGGCGTTGTCGTGTGCCAAAAGTCATCGTGACAGTTTTTTTCACATTTAGGGAGAGCTGGTGAGAGCTGAGCTATTGCTGTACTTTGTTGAAGTCGGCTTGGAGGTTAGTTTGTACAGCTTCAGGGTCGGAGCCTGAGGAGAAGAGTACAGTGTCATCTGCATACATGTGGATTGAGGTAGTAGAGCAGATGAGCGGTAAGTCGTTTAGGAATATAGAGAACAGTATGGGTCCCAGAACCGACCTCTGGGGGACACCGGTAGTTAAGGGAAGGGGGGAGGAGATAGCATTTGCGACTCTAATGGACTGGGTTCTTCCAGAGAGGTAAGATCTGAACCAGTTGGTGGCAGCAACAGAGAGGCCTGATTCAGCAAGACAAGAGAGCAATATGGGGTGGGAGATGGAGTCAAAGGCTTTCTCAAGGTCGACGAAGACAGCTGAGGTGATCAGCCCACTGTCCATACCAGTCAGGATGGAGTCAGTAAGCCTTATCAGAGAGGATGCAGTGGAGTGTCCCTTTCTGAAACCTGACTGGTAGGGTGTGAAGAAATTAGAGTCGGTGAGGAAGGAAGGAAGTTGGGTGAGCACAAGGTGCTCTTGTAGTTTTGCTAGTACTGGGAGGAGGGAAATAGGGCAGTGGTTGGAGGGAGAGGTGGGGGTACCTCTTTTTGGGAGGGGGATGACAGTGGTGTCCTTCCATGCTTGGGGGACGGCAGTGGTGGCATAGAATTGGTTTAAGAGTTTGGCAAGCGGAGTTGCTATGGCGGTGGCGGAGAGGTAGAGGAGTTTAGGGTCCAAGCCATCTGGGGATTTGCCTTTTGAAGGGTTGAGAGAAAGTAGTGCATCTAGGGCATCCGCTGCAGAGATGTCATTGAAGGAAAAGGAGCGAGGCCTAGTCAGGTTCGTTACATCCGTAGAGTGTGCAATATGTGCAGGGTTTGGCAGGGCAGAGAGGAGAGTGGCAGCACAAGTGGAGAAATATATGTTGAACTCAGTAGCGACTGCTGTTGGCTCAGCGAGAATGGAGTTGTTAATATTTAGAATTGGAGTGGGGTTGGCAGCTGGTGGGGTGAAGAGGAAGTAAATGACCTTCCAGAATTTTGAGAGGTTATTTAGGTTGGACTGTAGGGAGCTGCTGAAGTACTCTGCTTTAGCTACGCGAGTGGCTCTGCTACACTTGTTTCAGAGCATGCGGTATCCGGAGAGATGTTGTGGGAGGCGTGAGGATTTATGCGTTTTCCAGGCTTTGTCATGGGTGGTTTGACATGCAGTCAGTTCTTGGGTGATCCACGGCAGGTGGTATTCACCCAGCCACACACCAGATGATGCCCACCACCGTTGTGTCACTGCTGCTATTCACCTAACCACACACCAGATGATGCCCGCCACCGTTGCGTCACTGCTGCTATTCACCTAGCCAGACACCAGATGATGCCCGCCACCATTGTGTCACTGCTGCTGTTCACCTAGCCACACACCAGATGATGCCCACCACCGTTGTGTCACTGCTGCTATTCACCTAGCCACACATCAGATGATGCCCACCACCATCGTGTCACTGCTGCTAGTCACCTAGCCAAACACCAGATGATGCCCGCCACCGTTGCGTCACTGTTGCTATTCACCCTAGCCACACACCAGATGATGCCTGCCACTGTTGTGTCACTGCTGCTATTCACCTAGCCACACACCAGATGATTCCCGCAACTGTTGCCTTTTCACTGCTGCTGCCACCTCACTGCCACGCAATGCTCATGTAAAATAAGGTCAGCACAGAACTAGAGACTGCTGCTATGCTCTTTTGGTCTCCTGCTTAGTTGCATAGGATCCCGTGCTTGCTCGTGCTTACAACAGCACTTCAAGCATGCGCACTTGAATCCCTTTACAAGAGTGTGTATGACCGTGAGTGGCAGTCAGGACAAAAAATGTTACTTATTTAAAAGAAAAAAAAACTTTTTTGTTAATGGTATCCGGGGTGCTTGTTAGATGGAAGAGTGTTTTGTTGTTTGTTTTTTTAAGAAATAATAACACATTTTTTTATATCACAAAACTACAGTGAGATGGACTCGGTACACTTTTGGCAGAGTTCGGATTAACTCGAGTCTGATGGACATTGAGAAATCTGAGGTGGTTCTGATTTTCCTCAGACTGGTTTGCCCATGCCTAGTCAGGATGGTACTCCTCCTCAGTGTTGACCTCCTCAATTTCTGAGTCGTGCATCAGGTGTGCTGGCAGTGGCCTGCGGGGTGCCTTTTGGGGCCAACGAACAGGCATCAACAACAAAGCTGCCATGGACGGCGTTAGCGAAGTGGGCCTTTTTAAGGCACCCAGTTGTTGTACCAGCACATTGGTAAACTTAATCAGGACCTCATTTAGGTCAACGGTGTTCGTAGATGAAGGGGGTTCAACGGCACAGGTGTCAACGACCCATCGGCTGTGTCCTGGGAGCCCGACAAGCCTGTAGCCTTAGTGAGAGAAGGGTCAGATCTCAACGGGAGAGCCATCGATGAAAACCTAGTCATCAATGACGGAGGGGCCAATGACCCAAAGATCAACAGCCAAACGCCCTGGGAATAACACAGAGGAGCTGTTGGTATGGGTCTGGTAGGCATAATGATCTGGACAGCAGTTCTCTTCATCGGAGCAGCCGCAGCCAATGAAGATCCCCCAGAAGAAGGAGAAGCTGACAGGCAGTGAGAGTGATGCTGGGGGAATGATCACAATGTAACCCCTAGATGGCGCTATCCCAGGGGCTACTACCCCTGCCTGATTTGCCACTAACAGGTTGAGGGGCCTGGATCCAATGGCGGGTGCCTCCACCCAGAGGTCAGGGTTTGCAATAGTTAAACTTACTTGGTCACAGCCCTCTGGGACACTGCAACCCCCCTTTTTTCCCACTAGTGGCCCACACAATATATCAGAATTACCTTCACAGTATACACTTACCCCCAGGACTAGTTCCGGCACTGGGACCTCCTGTGAAATAAGATACAGTGCAACAATCACAGTACAGTACTTTAACATAGACAAATACCTCAGGCAGTATAACTTTGCTGAAACAAGCAGCTCTGATTTATTTGGGGATATAACAAGGACGGGGAAATCAGGTTAATTAACTCATCACTTTACTATCTACCTATGGCTCTGTGCACAGGCCTATCCCTACCAGTTACTGTCCCTGGGTACCCAAGCCCTAGTGGCAGTCCAAACCGTGGCAGCTGGTAGGGCCCTTCACACAGTGAAAAAGAAAAATTAGTTTAAACAGTCAGCAGTACAGTGATTCCATTTGGATTTAATGTGGCAATTCAACAGGAGCGACCCTGAATTAGTACTCACGACCTCCAAACAAGATAGGGTCCTTCAACATCAGCAGGGCTACTCTTGAGCTCCACGAGACTCTTCACACATTTATATGGTAAAAAGAAAGTACTATACCAGGCAGGCTGCTTCTCTATCCCGATCGTCAATTACTGCACAATGCCGGGAGAACACACAGCAGATTCAGTTCCTGACAGACCGAGTGCAATTCAACAATTTCTCCAGTCTTCTACAGGGTGAGCCTGGTTTCTACTCTTCAGAGATCCTTTGATTCTTTTCACAGGACAGGTTCAGTCCTAACAAGCAGTTACACAAACTGCAGACCGGAACTCTGGGCCTTACACACGTTTTTGACTGAAACTGTGCACTGAAGCACAGGGTTTCTTTTCCTTCACTGCCAGATCTAAACTGAAACTCCAACAGACAAAACCAGGCACTTCCTTTGAGTTCCTCCCAGTTCTTGACTGGATTGGCTGTCACTCAAATAGACTGCTGCTGCTGGTCCAAAAAGGCGCCCAAGTCTAAACTACATCTCCCAGAGTCACTGCCCATACAATCCTCTTGTGGCTGGCTCAGATTATGAGTCCAAGTTCTGATTCGTCCAAGGCACCATTTTAGAGCTAGCTTACCCCACACTGATTGGTCCAGTTCAGCAGTTCAAAACCAGAATGGGAACTAGGCAAACACAGTTCTGACTGTAAAGAAAGCAGGTTAGACAAACTGTATTTCATTATTACTCTAAATTATTTCTGCAAACAGTTACATCTTTCAGATAGGTTCCCTTTGTACTCCTAGTGACTGCAAAAATGGAGTGAATTGGCAGCAGCTCGAGTGGTACTCAAACAGAGAAGCACACAGTCCCCCCATACAAACTAATTATGTCTGCAAGCAGACAGCTCTTAAAGAGACAGTACCAGAGGCTCTAAAAACACTCACTGATAAATGGCTTAAACGCCAAACACCATTCAGGCTTGGAGCATTCAAGCAAGCTCCTGGAAGTCTTTTGGGAACCCCCATTTGCAGAGGGGTTACAACAATATGACTTTTCCCTGAGGATTTGTCTCTGGCCTTGGAGACCTGGAAGCTCGAAGATCCAGCAGGCAACTGGGAGGCCAAGGCCCCGGAGGACCCCTGCCTGAAGCTGGCTACCTGTTGATCCATCAGGAATTTTTTAAAAGTCTTTTTGCGTCGCTGAAGGGTTGTTTGATTAAACTTCTGGCAGAGCTCACAGTCTGAAACTTCGTGGTCAGGCCCAAGATAGCAGACACAGATGGAATGTTCGTCTGTAAAAGCAGTCTTCTTTCTGCAGCAGCAGCAATAGAAGAGAGAGGTAGAAGGATTAACTATTGACATATACAAAAAGCAGGACTCTCTTTGAAAAAAGAGATTTTATTAAAGGCAAGAAAAGAAAAGCCATAGGCTGAAAAAAGGAGTGAATACTGTGGAGGCCCATGCGAGCAAGTCGACGTCGGGAAAGAACTGAGATGGAAGCAGGGCCGCTCACGCCTATATAGGGTTGGTGACATCAACAGACGTTGATGGCGTGGGTGGCCACAGTTGTACTGCTAAAAATCTTCCATGTGGATTCCCCTTCACCGACGGTGAAATTCTTATGGTGTTACCTGATGACTGAGATACCCCCAAAGAAGATCATAAAACACACTCATATGTATAGAGAAAGGGACTAAGAAGAGGAGAGGGTCATAGACAGTTGCAGGTAGGAGAACAAAAGTAATGAAAAAGAGACTTTAAGGAGGAAAGAGAAGAGGCAGAATGAACAGAAAGGGTAAGGGAGGATCAGAGTTTAGGAAATCAGTAAGAAAAAGCAGATTAATATTTCCTTAGTGGGACAGGAGGGTGGGCATGCAGTCCAGACACAGTAAACCATCAAGTGGTCACTGATGGCATCATCTAGAATGCCAGCCCCAACAATCCTTTGAGATACACAGTATATGAAAGGTACTATATAAAACCAGATTTTATTGCATATAAAACTTACTGTACTCACCATAAACACGCTGCCACCAAAGGAGAACTCCAGTGGCGCCAAGTAAGAAGAATACACCACCCAGAACAGTCTTCCATTCATCGGATCCCTTCTGCATTTCTTCATAGGACTGATGGAAACTTATACGATACACTGGAACAAATAGAAGCGTTGTCTTGTCAGTAATCAACAGAACACATACTGTACCTACAGCATGCCAACAACAGATTGTGACTATAATTAAAAACATGACAAATGAAATTAATCTTACAATCCCCTCATAAATCGACTGCTGCATATGCTTTTATAGGGAGCCAGATCCCTCGGTCCTTTTATGTGTGCAGTAATATTTCACTCTCAGCACTTTAAAGCGATCTTTGTGACTCTCTCCATTACGTGCCTGAGCTGATGTGTGCTGGAGCATCTTCTTTTTACAGAAGATCTGGAGTTCATATCCTGGCACACGGGCCACATTTCATGATTCTGCTCTATCAGTAGAAGGGAGGCTGAGGCAGATGCACTCTAAGCTACAAACTGACTTTTTTATTTATTTATGTCCTTGGTTACCGGGTAAGTGCACTGATCCAAAGGACCATTTTCAGGCGGGCCATAGGATGGCACATAACTTAAGCAATACAAAATGTGAAGGAAACAGCAATACAGAAAATAAACACGTACTTAATCCAACAGTTACAAATGAAAACTGTGAGCATACCAAAGGTACAGGTACATTCATGGCAATGCAACAAACAATGTGAAAAAAAAAAAAACTTCAAGTGAATACAAATCAACCATGCAAAGTCACCACAGTAAACAAGTGCCAAAAATGCAAGCTACAAAGTGGTACAGATACCCCCCCGGAGGTGAGTAGAATGGGGATGCACCTCCAGTACGAGGGGTAGTAGCCTGAGGAAGCCAGGGCAACAGAGAAACAAAGAAGGGGCAAAGGGGTTGCCCCAGAGAACAGGGGCAACTGGCTTTTGCCAGAAGCCAGGCTTTGAGGTGGGATTTAAAAATGAGGTGCGTATCCGAAGACTGAAGGGGCACGGGGATTCTATTCCACAAAGAGGGGGCTGCAACAGATAGAGCTTTGCATCCAATATTGGTGGAGACTCTAGGGACCTCAAGGGGGGGAACAGAGGCTTCACGGAGACTCCTGGCCACGGTTCTGACCTTGAGGAGGGATGAGTACGGGGATACATTGTCACCTCTTAGGGTATTATCAACAATACAGCCAGGGGCATAGTCAAAGCGGCCTTTTTATACCTCTACATTCCCTTCTGTTTTGGAAAGAACTACCGTGTGTAACTCTCTTGTTAAAATGTACCCACAGCCTGGTGGAGTATCTATACTCCAACAGTCAGTAGTACTTCATTAGTAATCTGTATATGCCACAGAGCTAAGGAACTTCAGTATCTGACAGATCCTCCAGCAGTGCATGGTCTTCTATAGAGGAGACAGGAACTGCGCTTTCATCCTCCTTTCCATGCCAGGTCAAAGCTAGGTGCAACTGCTCCTCTCACCAGCTGCTACTCTTTCTTTTCATATTTCTGAGACATTCTGTGACATCAGTAACACCATTCCATGACATTCATTTGAACGGCTGGAACGGTGTTACTGATGTCATAGATATTCAAGCAGTATGAAAAGAGACAGCAGCAACAGCTGAGGAGAGAGGGATTCAGGACAGTCAAAAGGCAAAAAAAAGAGATTATTAATTCAACAAAAAAGGTCAAAAACATACCAGAATATTGGGTAGACACTATAGGGACAACAGATGGGCATCTAGAGGTGTAAAAAACTATTTTGTCACCTTTAAGAAGCTACAGCATCTGACCCATTATGCTCAAGTAATAACACACAAGGTCACAATAACCTTGGTACATGGGGACTTCTGGTGACGTCATGAAACTGGCCGCACATTAGCTGAAACAGCTCTCCCCAGGAGGCATTTGAAACTGGCAGCACGTTGGCTGAAACAGCTCTTCCCAGGAGCGGCATTTAAACCCTCTTAATTACAACAAAAACAGAGCAAACTAAATCACCTCAGCTAAAAGAGGATACAGGATGCCTAGGAGAGTGGGACAAAGTGGTTTACCAACCTCGGAGCAGCAGGATGTCACCAGATACTCAGACAAAGACTCAGAGAGCGAGGGATCACAGGCTTCCTCCTCCTCCTTGCGGTCGCGCCAAGTACCAGGGACTTGATCTGAATGCCTTACAGAAACAGAATGCCCAGATACTTTCCGAACTGATAGCTTTTCAGAAAGAAATGCGCTCCACAACTACAGCGCTGCGAACTGACTTAAATAAATTGAAAAAGCAGCAGGATGGCATCGATACCCAAGCAACTGAAACTGACAAGTGGGTCGACTTTACGGAAGAGGCCATCTTACAATTAAATCAAAATGTTAAGGCCCTGCAAGACAGAGCTGAAGATGCCGAGAGCAGGAACTGCCGGAACAATATCCATATATCCAGAGTCTCGGAGGGCCTGGAGGGCACAGAGATCCTTAACTTTACGCAAAAACTGCTTTGTGAGGTTTAACTCTCCCACGGACGCTTACCTTAGAAATGGAGCTTGTCCACGGAACTCTTGGCCCCAGTCCAGCACCGGGAACCAGGCCACGCACCATCCTTGCACACTTCCTCAGATTTCAGAAGGAGACGGTGCTGCATACTGCATGGCAGAAGGGAGAGGTCCTATATCAAGACAACAGGCTATACCTTGAAAAGGGCTATGCGCCTGAAGTAATGGCGCATTGCAAAGCCTACATCCCCATCATGAAGGTACTGAAGGGAGCGGGCCTGCGGTTCCAGACACTCTACCCTGCCAGGATGACTGTATTCTTCCAGGATGGCCCACTCTCCTTTAAGACAGTGATGGAAGTGATCGAGGCACTGAAGAAGAGGAACATTGAGGTACTGCAGCAGCCAACACCTAGAACAGCGACTCCGGCAGCTAGATTATCACAGCAGGTCTGGATGAAGGGACAGCATGAAGCCCGACATCTCCAGGAAGCTGCAGCAATTCAACAAATCGCTGAGACCCTGAAGAGTCAGCATTCACCTACCCTCCCCCCGAGTACACAGCGGAGCCCTACCTTGCCCAACTGAACTGTGGATCCAAACATGAACTTTGACAGGTGGGGGCCTTGCTGTTCTTTTTGCTCCGAGTGTTCTGGGGGCCCGAGGTTTAATGTCAGGAAGTGCGCATGAGGACGAGGCTCCACGAGGCACCAGAGACTGCTGCTACCACCATGGAGAGGGACACTGGCTGGCTCACAGCAGTGGAGTAACTTCCCCACTGACACTGCAGGATACTCTCTGGGACACTTGTTGGGAATCCTGCCCAGGACACTGATAATTGTGGAGATAAGTCCGATAGTTATTATTGGTATTTTCAGTATGCTGATTTGCCTTTTCAAGTCTCCTGGTGGGGGGAGGGGGTGGGAGACAGCACAAGCAGTAAGCCTCACTGTTATGTTGGTGGTAGTGGGGGCCGGGCTTAATGACCATTGGTAACATGATGTCTCCTCCTGTCTCTCATTCTGTTCTGTTGTAGGTCCTGCCAGTGTCGTTTCCTGTATGATGGGCCCACATACTGGGCAGCAATGGAGGCAGCAGAGGGCGTGGCCTCTCACCCCAGTGCTCACTAATGGTAACTGAAACACAGCCAGATTCAGACTGTTGGGGGTGTGGGTGGGGGGTTGGGGTGCTGACAGAGTGATGTGAAGTGGGGAGGACTCCGAGTACTGCTGCCTTGCCGTGTGCTTGACTGAGTGCTGCAGGAGAGGAATGATAATGCATAATGCAGAACCCCGGGACCGTGGACTGGGGGATGCCTTGGGCCCCCCCTCATAGGCCACTACTCAGTGTGGCACTGCTTTCCCCTCATTTTCTCATTAGGATAATGTTTGGGATAAGCGCTTAACAAACTGATCCGATGGGCAGGTCCCAACACTTGATGCTGGGGTGGGGGGGGGCTGGGCTCTGGGGTCTCTTTGGGGAGAACAAGGTAGATAAGTAAAAGCTGAAAACTGAACCCAATTGTCCTGTATATATATTTGACTGCTGTGTTTTCCCTCCTAGCTTTCACCTGTTGGCAGCAGTGTGGAACCCCCTGGCTGGAGTCTAAATGCGCTGGCTAGCCCATGCAGGGGGCTGAACACCAAAGGAAAACCAAGCTGCAGGCTGGAGGGCAGCTGATGATCCCTGCTGATAGGTAACGGGGTTATGCAGGGGAACCTGGAAACCGGGGTGGGGGCCAGGAGATTGGGATACCTGTAGGCAGAAATGCTGTAGAGTATAGACGTTTTAATGCATTATTCATGTCTGCTATGCCCTGCCCCCTCCCTCCTCATCCAGCTACTAGGGGAAGGGGGGGCCCACCACAGGGGGAGAGTAATCCACTCTCACCACGCTCATCTCTCCCCTTCTCTCTCCTCCCCACACCCGTGCTTGAGGCAACCCAGGCAAAGTGACCTTGGCTGGGTACATGGGGCCTTTCAATTCCCCCCCCATGGTGTGAGCCAGATGGGCAGGGTTTTGGCTGTTACGTCTCCCCCCCTTTTGGATGTTCTGACCCCGGAGGTGTGGGATAAGGTGCAAGTGCCCCCCCATCCACCCATCCCTAACTCATGGGAACTAACACGCCACATAAGCTATCTTGCAATCAGTCACCGATACTGAAGCGTACTTCGACTATGATGGCCCCCCCTTACTGTTATTATTTAAAAGATTCACCAATTATGCTGAACTTGGGGATGCACTGACATCCCAAACCCTTAACCTCTTACCCTGTGTGACATATAGATGTCAGGACGACCCTCGGCTGAGGTAGTCTCTCTTAGTGGGATAGGTACCCTACAGAATGGATCATGGATTCAGTCCAACCATTTGGAAGTACCAGTTAGCAGTTCCAACGTATAAGTTGCCCAGATAGCTACTGTACTTTTACTTTACTTACTATGTAGAATCCCGAACAAGACCTATCCGTTGATAGGTCCACCCCAAACCTCTATAGTAAATTCTAGCTGCACAGAGTTATGTTATCTATTTTCTATGGTTGTGTTACTTATTTGTGTATGTTTGATTATATCTTGTATTACAGTCAACAGTTCCCAACAATGTGGATATGGAGTTTAGATGTGAAGCTGGTAGGGGGGAGAGTCCCGGAGTTGTTAAATTCAGCTATTTATTTACGGGTGAGTCCATTGTTAGATGTCAGATACACCATTGAAGTTATTATCCCTAAACATTAATGAACCCACTCCCTATTAAGGGATGCCGATCATGTCTTACCTTAAAAAACAAAACAGATCTGATTTATCTACAAGAAATGTATCTGAATAAGACAGAACACAAAGAACTGGCTAAATTTGGATGGGGAGAGTTGTATTATGCATCAAGTAGCAGTGGGAGGAAAAGGGGAGTTGCAGTACTGATCTCTAAGAATACCCCCTTTCAACCAAGAAGGACGTGGAGAGACCCAGACAGCCAGCTAATACTGGTTCAAGGAACAACAACCAAGAGCTCACCCTAGCTAATGCCTATTTCCCTCTGGGCCTGCAGATGCCCCAACTTAGAGTGCTACTTGATAAAATTGTACAGGTGACAGTAGGGGTACTGCTACTAGCTGGTGACTTTAACATCACGCCAGACCTGGTTTGGGACTCATCCAACCCCCTTCCCCCCGACAGACACCTTCACACAAGTACTTCAAGAGATTCGTTGAAGAGGTGGGTTGGGGAGACACGTGGAGGCATCTGCACCCCCGCACCTGGAACTGCTCTCACTACAAGGTGGTCCACCAGACATAATCATGTATTGATCAGTGCTACACCAAAATAGAGAACTTGCAACACCTAGTGGGCTCCCAGTTGGGAGACATAGAACACTCTGACCATGCCCCACTGACCACTCTTTGGAGCACGGGGATGCAGCATCACCATACGTTATGGTGCCCAAATCCATATTACCTAAGGCCACAGCCCTTCAGGGAATTCCAGACCGATATGATAGAAGAGATTTAGGCTAATAATCCCGCAGCAGATACTACCCCAGCAATCAGATGGGACATGATCAAAACTGTCCTTCATGGGTAAATTATACAGCATACAATGGCATAAGCCAGGCAGCGTAGAGAACGTAAATCACAGCTTGAAGACTCCTTACATTTTCTCCAAATGGGGCATAAACAGAGGGACAACTCTCTTGCAACAGTTACAGCAGACCAAAGTTGAGCTGGACTGCATTTGTAAACAACAGACCAATGCAGTCACATTTCTAAGGCAGAGAAACTATGAGGTAGGACTAAGGGCTACATGACTGCTAGTGTATCAGATACGTAAATAGAGAAAGAGTTCCACAATTACCTCAATTAAACACCCAACAGATAAAAGACCACTAACAAAACAACACGACATTGCCAACAAGTTCACCTCCTATTACTCTGTGCTCTACAGCCCTGAGAACACAGTCCCAGCCCCAGAGATTGCAGACTACCTGCACTCCCTTGCCCTGCTGAGTCTGTCACAGGAGCAGGGAGAACAGTTATTACAGCCAGTCATAGAGGTGGAGTTGGCTGCTGCTATTTCCAGGGCAAAAACTCTGAAGGCACCTGGACCGGATGATTATGGCACAGAGTTTTATAAAACCACCAATGATCAAGTGTTGCCCGGCCTGCTGTCCACCTTCAACACAGTCTTGAAGGGAGATCCACCTCCTCCGATGTGGTCATATTCTGCTATTTCAGTTATAGCAAAACCCGGTAAAACCCCTCAGCTGTGCAGCTTGCACCGACCAATTTTGGTTCTAAATGCTGACTACAAACTGTTTATGAGCATTATTGCTCATAGAATAGATACGGTCCTACTGCAATTGATTGGAATAGACCAAACTGGTTTTGTATGTGCTTGCACTATGAATGATAATATTAAGTGCACTCTGCACATTATACATGAGATGAAGACCCGGAGACAGCCATCGGCCTTGATAAGTTTAGATGCTGAAAAGGCCTTTGACTGGTTCTCCTGGCCCTTCTTATATGCTGCAGTGGAGAAAACGGGGATCCCGAGGACTTTCATTCAAGTTATTAGGAACATCTACTTGGCCCCAAGAGCATGCATCAAGATTACTGGGCACCACTCCCCATATTTTCCTCTTTACAGAGGCACCCAACAGGGCTGCCTTTATCCCCGCTTCTGTTTGCATTGTTTATGGAACCGCTAGTGCAAAGGATACGCACACCAGAAACTCTTACAGGAATAACACTTGGTGGCACTGAACATCGGACTGCACTTTATGCAAATGATGTCCTGCTACTGTATACTTGCAAGATCCGGAAAAAAACTCTTACCTAGCATAAAACAAATTCTTGATGAATTTGTACGAGTGCCCAGATATAACCTCAATGAAACTAAAACTGAGGTGTTAGCCTTCCACGATAATCCCTCCTTGGCTGTCAGAACCATGTTCCATATAACTAGGACCTAGATAAGCTAAAGTACCAAGGGATAAATCTAACATGGAACCCATCTACAGTGTTTAAAAAAAACTATGCCCCCTTTACCACTCAATTAAAAAGCGACCTTGCCAAAAGGAATACGCTCACCCTTGGCCTAACCAGATGGATAGACCTGATCCAGATGGTGACACTCCCTAGGTCCCTCCATCTCTTCCACAATGTGCCTATACCACTGTCAAGAGTGGTCTTCGAGGGGTGGGTCCATGATATCTCCAGGTTTATTTGGGCAGGGCAAAAACCCCGGGTGCGCCTGAAAACTCTGACCCTCCCAAAAGCACAAGGTGGGCTGTCCCTGCCTGACCTGCAATCTTATTACTGGGCAGCTCAGCTTGTGCACCTAATGGCTGGGCAGATCTCCACACCCTCGGCCCACTGGGCAGAAATGGAGCGGGCATTGATCCCCCATCAGGAATACAGTACCAATAAGCTTTATACCATAGGGAATCTGACAACTTAAGGCTACTACCTTTAAATCCCTGAATAAGCCATTATGTCATTGTCTGGACAGAGCTGAGATAAAAAGGCCTTACATCTAACCCCTTCATACCACTGATCAGTCCAATTTCCTGTCTTGACGACTTCCCTCCTGGGCACTTGGACCACGGATTCCGTATGCGGGAAAAATTTGGCCTGAAATATCTCACACAGATGTGTACTGAGGAGAGCTTTAAAGCCTTTGAAGAAATACAGAGAATCTATGGACTTCTACAGATACTTACAGCTCAAACACTATTACAGCTTACTACCACAAGGGGTTAGAACCCCGGAGATGCACCCTCCCTTAATTACCAAGCTAATTAGCCTAAACTCCATGCTAGATCAAAAACACCTGGTCTCAGCCCTATACCAACCTCTCGCATTAGCCCATACTCACCTAATGGAAGGAGTTATCCTGCAATGGCGAGAGGAACTGGAGATTTCTCTCACAAGGGAGGACTGGCACGAAGTGTGCCAAAATGCAGCTAAAATCACTAGTTCACACCAGTTTAGGGAATATGCCTGGAAACACCTCATCAGGTATTTCAGAACACCAGTGATAACTAGACACTATGGACCCTCTGGAATAGCAGACTGCTGGCACCAGTGTAGTGAGAAAAGGGTGCACCACGCATATATTATGTGGTCCTGCCCTAACCTGTGCCCTTTCTTGCTGTCTGTACAGGCAGAGATTCATGAGGTTTTTGGGAGGTAGATACAACTAACAAAAGAGCTATACATGCTACTGCTGTACCCTAGGAGTTGTAGAGACCCGAACACCAGATACCCGCTGGGCCTGCTGATTATGGCTGCCAAGAAGACAATCACGAGGACCTGGCTCACTCCCAGGATTCCTACCATCCAAGAGTGGTGGTTAATGGTCAACCAAATGTACCAGCTAGAAAAAAATCACCCATAGGTTAAATGACCAGCAGGAGAAATGTAACGCCAGATGGACCATGTGGATCTTATACTGCATGGCAAAAAATGCCACTTTTGTCCCATAAATTAACCTTCCTAGGATTACAACAAGACATTGCAGTATTGCACAGGGCAATTGGACAGAAAGCCCAGACCCAACACAATCATACTCTGGCTACAAAGGACAGAGTAACCAGGAATGCCCCCCCCCTCACCTCTTGGGGACCCCCACTTAAAGACCAGCCTCGTTCCACTTACCTGTGAAGTCTATACAGTCAGGGAGGTGAATCATCAGGAATGATACAACTGATCTTCCCCGGTCTTATCCTTACTCCCCCTCTGGGAGCTGGTACATAGGTCCCTACCCCAGGTGGGATAGATAAAGGGGTAGGAGTGGACACTAATATCTCACACATCTGAAAATGTTGTAAAAGCAACACACAAGAATACACTAAGCCTGACCTGTGTAACTTAACCATAAGCAGTAAAACTATGAAATTGTAATCTGTAAGGTTTCTGTTGACTGTATTTATGTTTATATGTTGTTTTATCTAAAAAACAATAAAGATGATACTTATAAAAAAAAAACCTTGGTACATACTGCAGTACATGCTAGCTGAAACAGACCAAAGATCTATTGAGTTTGCTTCCTGCGATCCATGCAGCTGCTGTATTCAGTTCTAGGAGACATCCTTCTAGGCATTATTTAATGCAAAACAACATCAGTTTAGGGAGGCTGTATAGCACAGTGGTTTAAGGCTCTGAGCTGCAAATCTGGAGACCTGGGTTTGAATTCCACAGCCCCCATTTGCATATACTGTGTGACCCTGAGAAAGTCACTTAACTTCCCTGTGCTCCCAGGTTGCACCTGTAAAAAAGCTTTCAGCTTAGTGTGTCTCACCTGGTTAAACAATTGGGGAAAAAAAAAAAAGTTGACTTTAAGGACCTTTGCAGTGAGGAGAGATAAAACCGCCATAGGCAGAATCCTTTGGGAACTTGAGGTCATGTTATCTGCATGTTTTTTTTTCTCCAGGCATACTAATTCTAAATGAGATTTGCTTTCTGACCCTCCTTTTTCTAGTTAATTCAGTAGTATATCTAGTAATGTTGTTACCAAATGCAAAATAAGTAAATAGAACTGATTCAAACACATTTAAACAGCTGGTATACAGAAATGTGTAAGAAAAGGCTGCCATATTTTCAACTCAAGTGATGCACAAACTACTGACATGGGAACTCCAGTACTGTTCACAAGCAGTTAGGTAAAGTAGGTAAATCTTTATTGATCAGTCTCAAAGGCCAGTGCAGTCTATTACAAAACCATACACTGATTAAGATCCTCATCAGTAATTCATAAATGTCCTGAGGCCGTAATCTTTACATTAAAATGTATCTCACAGAAGACATTAATGATATACAATTAGCAAATACAGGACATCTGAAATAAGTAATTAAGTACTCCTGTAACTTAACCAGGGGTACTCTATAAACAAAAGTCTGCTGAAACTGGCTAACGCCTGGCCACCACTTCATGGTGACACTGTCTGATCAGGTCCTAAAGTATTCTATATTTACAATGTTTTATTCACATGGCTGACAGGAGTTGAGGTTCTGCAGCTTCATTCTCCTTTTATGCTCAGGCCACACTCCAGACACCTTGCCTCACATAAAGTATGACAAGAAAAAAACAAAACAAAAATATATTATTAAATGCACATTGAAAACAGAGTTGGAACTGAAGTTTCAGCTATAGGTCTTCGGCAGGAATTATCTATGGAAACAAAAAAAGCAAAGATAGTGAAGAGGTAAGGGGAAATGAGGTATTTTATGATAGATAGATAGCTAGCTGGATGGATGGATAGATAGATAGATTTATTGCAAAAAACTTTGTCAATGCACTAGTTAGGGTCAAAGTGACAAAAGGGAAATGTGGTGTTAGGGTTTCTAACCCTAACACCCCCCCCCCTTCCAGGCAGCACAGCAGATGAGAGGTGTGCCTTGGGATTCTCAAGCCTAACACTCACCCCATTCCATCTGTAAATAAGGTCAGATGTACACTGTATGTGAGAAGGGGGTGAGTGTTTGGCTCGAGAACCTCAAGGCACACCCACACTCTGTTGTGTTGTTGGGGTGTTATGTTGGAAACCCTAACACCACATTTCTACTTTTGTTACTTTGACCCTAACTAGTGCATCAATTAAGTTTTTTTTGCAATTTAGTTCCTTACTTTTTGAGATAGTACAATCATATCTGATTTTGCTTTGGGACCGCAGGGTCCTCTGAACCCTGCACTCCCATCCATACATAATTTTAATAATATTTTCCCGGAGTCAAATAAATATGGTGATGGTTTGAAATTAGCCTACATCAATATAATGAGCTTGGTGCTTAGATTTGCACAATCTTCCTTGTGGGTTGTTACATTACTTGGATTTTATTAGACTTTCAGACACCTGGCTCTCTTCTAAAATCTCCAGTGCTGAGTTTTATATTCCCAGATACAATATTCTGAGATGAGATAGAGAGGAAAAAAGGGGGCGGCTGTGGCATTTATTATTTGGACTGTTGTGCTGTTGTAGATTGCCATAATGTCCAGTGGTACTCCCCCCACACCCTAACTCCCATGCCCGTGTTGTATAGGTTTGTTTGCTCCCTGGAGTCTAGTGTCACTCCCCACCCTCCCATGGCGAGTGCCCTTTATTGTAAATGGTGCCCTGGCATCTAGTGGAACCCCACCACCACCCTCCCATGTCTCTTGCATGCTGCAATTAAGAGTCCCTCGATGTTCTGATTTTAAAAACGTCCATCGCTGATCGCAGCCCCACCCAATCTCCCACTGTGAACACACCGCCCCACACCCCCCAGACCCCCCCCACACACACTGTCACTCACCGTAACAGCTCTCAGTGCGAAGATGCACTCTCTGATGGAAGACATATCTTGCTGCTGGAACCGATAACTGCTGTATGAGAAATAAGGTAACTGCGGTTCAATGTATTTCAATGGGATTTTCGACCACTGTTACCTTATTTGTCATACAGCAATCACCGGTTCCAGCAGTAAGATGTGTGCTCAGTTGGAGAGTACATCTTCAGACTGGAAGCTGTTCAGGTGAGTGACAGTGTGTTAAGGAGTCTAGGTGGTGAGGGGTGGGGTGTGCACAGTAGGAGGTCAGATGGGGTGTGGGTGCCAGCACCGATGGACTTTTATTTTTCACAGGTTGAAAAAAAAATCAGAACATCGAGGGACTGTTTTCTTATTTTCAGAATAGTTGGAACATGGGAGGGTGAAAGGGTACAACTAGAGACCAGAGAGAAAAAAAAAATTAACAGGGTCGGGCATGGGAGGGTGGGGATACCACTGGACACCAGGGAAAATGTACAAAATGTATTTATAAATGTGTACATATGCCCGGCCCGGTGGCGCTGAGGGTTGAGGCGATGGACGCTACACCTCGTGCTGTGCCAGCAACCAAGGTTCGGGAACGAGCCTAGGTCATCGGGGGTCAGCAGGGAGGGTGAAGGATTGAGCATCCGCTGGACTGCTCTCCTTCCCCAGGGAGGGGGACTTGCTGCCATCGGTGCTCGGGTGGCCTCTAGCGGTGGCTGGAGGTGACGCAGTAGCACAGGCAGTCAAAGGGGATGTGCTGGAGCCGATGTTGGGAAGGTGTGTGTGCAGAAGCATGCATGCCCCATCCCTTGGCGTCATTCCATGCTTCATGCATCACAGGGAACCAGGAAGAAAACAGGAAAAATTCAGCACTGGTTGTGGCGGCATTATGGCCGTCTCCGACGGGAGCATACAGCGCTGAGAGTATGCAGTGACACTAAATCCGGTCTCGGCGCTGGGCGTAGAGGGGCCCTTGATCACCCCACCATGGGAGATGGCAGTCAGGGTACTAGCTGCAGGACCCGAATGGGAGCCGGAGGTCCTTGGATATGGCGACCCGAGGGAGATGCCAGGGATGTGGTAGAGGTAGGCAGACCAAGGCCGAAGGGGAGAAAAATGAATAACTAAACTAAATAAATAAATAAATAAATAAATGTGTACATATATATGTATACATATAGAAGTGAGAGGGTTGGGGGGGCCACTAGATACCAGGGATACATATAACATCCAAAAAAGGAGTGGGGCAAAATCTGAGGGTGAGCAATACCACCGGACACCAGGGAAAATCAAAGAAACACACTGGAAAATACAAAATAAATCCTTTTTCATGACCATAAATCCTGTGCCCCATGGAACGAAAAAGGATTTATTGGCACAGAAAAGGAATTGAGGAAAAACAAGGGCTCCTTTTTCTTGACCCTTTTCCATTCAAACGATGATGGAATCACTTCTAAAAGAAAGAATTGTTAAGTACCTAGAAGCCAGCGGGGCAGAGGACCCAAGGCGACATAGATTCTCAGCGGAAGGTCATCTCAGAGGAACCTAATAGATTTCTTTAACTGGGTGACCAAAGTAGTAGACCACGGAGTTGCTGTGGATGTGGCCTATCTAGACTTTAGCAAGGCATTTGACACAGTCCCACACAAAAGATGAGTAAACAAGTTAGACAGTCTGGGAGTGGGTCCCAAGGTGGTAACCTGGGTAAAGAATTGGCTGGACAACAGAACACAAAGGGTAATAGTAAACGGAGTCCACTCTGAAGAAAGGGGGGTTACTAGTGGGATACCGCAGGGTTCAGTACTGGGACCAGTCCTCTTTAATATCTTTATAGGTGACATTGTGGAAGGACTGGAAGGAAAAGTATGCCTCTTTGCAGATGACACAAAGATCTGCAACAGGGTTGATACACAAGGGGGAGGTGGAAAGGATGACAAGGGACTTGGCAAGGTTGTAGGAATGGTCAAGAGTCTGGCAGCTTAGATTCAATGCAAATAAGTGCACAGTAATGTACCTGGGAAACAAAAACCCAGGGGCATAGTACACAATGGGGGGAGGTACTAACAACAACAAAAATGGAAAGGTACCTGGGGGTAGCCATATCAGATGACCTAAAGGTAGGCAAGCAATGTGAGAAGGTAGTAAGAAGGGCTGGGGGATACTGGGATACATAGGGAGAGGCATCACCAGTAGAAAACAGGAAGTTATCCCTCTGTACAGACAGTTGGTGAGACCCCATCTGGAGTATTGCGTGCAGCTCTGGAGACCTCATCTCCACAAGGACATAGACAGGATGGAGGCAGTCCAGAGGAGGGCAACGAAAATGGTGCAGGGTCTGCACCAGAAGCCATACAAAGAGAGACTGATGAAGCTTAATATGTATACCCTCAAGGAAAGGAGGGAGAGGGAAGACATGATAGAAACTTTCAAGTACCTCAAGGGAGTCAACAAAGTCCAAGAGGGTAGCATCTTTCAGAGAAAGAGATGTACAAGAACAAGGGGACACAATTTGAAAGTAGAGGGATGACGGCTCAGGGTCAACATGAGGAAGCATTTTTTCATGGAGAGGGTTGTGAATGCATGGAACAGCCATCCAGAGGGGGTTGTTGGGTCAAAAACAGTGGAGGAATTCAAGAATGCATGGGACAGACATAAGGCAATTCTAGAGGGAGTAGGAAGAAGTAGACTGTTGGTTAACTAGGATCTACAGCTTATCCAATAGGGAGCGAAATGAGCAGACTAAGTGGGCCAAGCGGTCCTTATCTGTGTAAGGATCCCTTGGCACAAAAAAGGATCTGGGACTTAGTTTTTTTCTCCCCCAATTCCTTTTTCTTGCCAGTGAATCCTTTTTCATGATATTTTTTTGTTGTCTTGAAAAAGGACTTATTCTTACAAAAAAGGATTTGGGACTTAGATTTTTTTTTTTATCCTTTTTCACAAAAAGTGATCCTTTATAGTGAATCCTTTTTCATTCTTGCAAAAGGATCATCTCTAAAAAAAGGATTTGGACTTGGTTTTTTTTAATTCTTTTAGTGAGACGTGATCATTTTCAAGAGAACAAAAAAAGACTCATGCAAAAAGATGTTATCGAGTTGCGAAAAAGGATTTAAATAATATAAAAAAGTTCCGGGGTAATTTTAACAGTAAACAAGTAAATAATCCACCTAATGAAGACCCAATGAGCAAGATACATATTTTGGTGTCTCTGCAAGACATCATTTTGGAGAGTTTTGACATTTTTTTTGTTAGAAAAAATGAAAACCGGGGTGTGGCCTGACCAGGCAGAAGATGGCAGCATAGTTCAGAATCTCTGTAGGAATGACTGCAATCTAACCTCATCCAGCCTTCACCAGACCTTTGTTTGGTACCAACTCCTGTGACCATCCTGTAATCTTACTGCCTGACACAGTTTGTAAGTCATTTTTGATCCATCATCTACTTATATTCAATTATTCTACACTGTACTGCAGCATACTAGGCCTCATCCTTCAGCATTATGGCTGATCTCCAAGTACAGCAAAGCTCACTTGCTAGAGTGGAAGTAATGTTTTCTAAATTGATGGCTGAGATTAATGACCTAAAAACCTCCACCCAACAAAATGCGACCACTCTTGAAATTTTTAGCCAGAAAATTGCATTTAATGAGAAAGCAATGGCCTGTAACACCACTACTATTCACGACCTCCAGGCTACTGTCCGCAATCAAGATCGAACTATTAAATGCCTACAAGCCAAAACTGACGATATTGAAAATCGTAATCGTCGTAACAATTTATGATTTTTTGGCTTCCCTGAAGGTGTAGAATTAGGAGACATTACTGCGCTTTTATTACATGTGCTGCCTGCAATGCTTAAACTGCCTCCTGACCTAACATTAATCATTGAGCGGTCTCACCGCTCTCGGTCCCAGGCCAACATCAGACCAGCGACCAAGGCCTATCATTGCTTGCTTCTTGAACTATTCCCACACAGAATATTGAAACGAGCCAGAGAAATGGGGAAACTTCAGTAGAAAGAGTTTAATATTTCCATCTGCAGAGACTTTTCAAAAGGTTTAACCATCAGAAGGAAGGCCTACAATCCACTTAAACAAATCCTCCACCAAAGAAGCATTAAATTTGCTCTACGTTACCACGCGACACTACGCCTTTTCTCAGGCTCTTCCTTCTAGGATTTTGAAACCCCTGATGCCTTAGCCAACTATCTGGAGATCTCTCTCTGCAATAATTACCCTGGGAGATTTGGCAGCAATTGGCAACCCGAACACAGCTTTGGTATCCACATGGAGGGTGGATGACGAGGTACAGGAATGTGGGGAAAGTGTTGCAGAACTCGCGGCCCCAAGCAGCAACGCGGCAACTGATTTGACCCCAAGACAATCAACACAGCAGCAAGAGAAGCTTCTGTCAGGGCATTATTCTTCAAGACTTTCATGCTGTTCTAGCGAGGTTTCACCCCAAACACCCCAAGCTACAGCCTCTCACCTTCAAATCAACCCCTCCATTCCCTTGAGCAATAAGTTTGCTCTCTTGGAGGATGACATGCACTCCTCGCAGGAGGATCTTTCCCAGCAAATTTCAGACGAGCATCCCTCTAACTTGGGCCCTGTGCCTCAGGGATGTATTTCTGCCGATACTTCATGGGCAGAAGTTGTTGCAAGTTCCCCCCTCAAATCTTTAGAGCCTCCCAAAAAGAAACGAAGGACAAAGGCCAAAAGCAAGAACATCAATAGTCACAATCCTGCTAATAAATCTAAGGTGTCATGAGCTTATATGGTCAGTAATATGGTCACAGTTGCTATATCTTGGTAGGTTTTGCTTCCAGGATATTTAAAGGGAGTGCCAGTACACTTTTTCTGCCTAGCCGCCTGCTCTACAGTCTATCCTACCTGGTTGCATTCACTCCCAGTGGGTGCAGAAAGCAAAGGCTGTACATCGTGGCACGATCAATTTACTTTTTGTTGCAGTGTTTAAACGAGCAGCTTAAAGGTCTTCAAGGGAACTTTGGTATATCAGCAATGCTTTTCTAACCCATTATTTTAGTGTTAAATCTTATACATTACCTCACTAAACAGGCTCTCTGTATCTAGCCTTTTACTCTCCAGTTTAGCAGTGCATCAGGTTTATAGTCTTTTGGCTGTTCAGTTGCATATCTCCAACTGGTATGCATCCTGATTATTGTCTTTTCTTTTTTCATATGTGAATTATTATATATTACAAGGCAACTAACCCCTTCCCTCTCCTGATGACAGGTTCTTAAGTATTATTGGCAACTACATTTAATCTATCTCTTTCATTATGCTCCATTATTCTTACTACCTCCTGTTTACAATATGGAACCATCATTAGCACTCAAAGAGGTGGGCTATGTTTGGTGTACTGTTGTAAAGGATTGTCAATCTACATCTTCCTTATGCTCCTTATTTTACTCGAAGCCTACAGATATTATAGAAATCCACTGCTGTGTGGTCCCTCCGGTTTTGGGTCTCATTGGGCCTAGTCTTCTAGACCTAGTCACCCCATATAACACCTATTTAGGTGATTTTCAAGTAATTGGAGCTGATCTTTACTATGACTGTCTCTTCTGTCTACAGTTATCACCAAAGCCTATAACTCTCCACATAATCCCGATTTGCATTTGGCTCAGGGCGTAAGGGCTTAAATTGACCTCCCTTTTCTTCTTTCCCCCTCAATATTGTATTTATTATGTAGTTATTCTGTTGCACTGCAAAGTATACTCAGAGTCACTCCAATGTGGTAATGATCTACTCTTCCTTTTATATTTGTTCATTTGCATTCCACCTGGCTCCCTGAATTCTTTGCTCTATGTCTAGGCTATACTGGCATCTCGTATAAGGTTCTTTAATTTACTGTTATTTCAAGTTGGTATATCTTGTACTATTATTACTAATGTTTATAAATAAATTCTGGTGTTTAGCTTTATCCTTATACCTTGTCCTGTTAGCTTAGAATTAAGCTGAGGTTATTACAGTCCCCTGCCTTTCTTGGTATTATTCCCTTTCAGTTTAGCTTATCAGGGATATGTACTTTATTATATTACTGGGATCAGACTTGGGTTTGGGCCGATATTTATAACCGGTCCTCCCTAGTCTCCTCCCTACATCAACGCCCCAGAGTGTGATGAGAGAGTCTCTTAGCCAGTTGGCTGACTCATATCTCCTCACTCCCATAAAACATTTTCTTTGTTATTTAGCTTACTAGTATTGTTGTTGTTAACGACTTTTCTCCTTCCCCATCTCTGTTCTAACTTTAATAAGATATCTGTGCCACTCATGTATCATACATCTCACTATTTTTGGCTTGAATGTTCCTGCCACTCTCTGCATATACGTAAGCTCTCTATATTGTATTCTAATCATCCTCTGCCTCATTTATTTGTCCCTTCACACTCCAGCGATTATTCCCTTTCTTTAACACTAACAATATGAATGACATACTTTTATATACATGGAATGTGAAGGGACTTAATTCTCCTTGTAAGCAGAAGCAAATTCTTTCACATCTCAAAAAACATAAAACACAAATTGCTTTCCTTCAAGAAACAAAATTATTAGCAGAGGATGTTCATAGACTTAAAAAGATTGGTTGGTCAGATCTACAAATCATCCTATACCTCAAAAAAAGGAGTTGCTATTCTTATTCATAAGAGTCTCAAATGGTCCCTTGTAAACTCCATTTCCGATACTGATGGCAGATGGGTGATGGTCAAACTGAATACCAACTCTGGTCCTCTTCTGCTTGTTAATGTCTATGCATAACTCCATTCCCAAAGTTTTTCATAATTTAGCTCAACAGATTCTATCCTTTAACACTGATAATACACCAGTTATTATTGGGCCAGGATCTTAACTTCACTTTCAGAAACCAGCATTGACAGAAGTAGCCCCCACTACGATGCCCACCCTAAAAGTATTAAAACCCTCTCATTACTAATGTAAGATGTTGGATTACCTGATGTATAGCGCCTCCTGCCCCGTGATCAAGAGTTACTTACTCCTCTCTACATAAGACATACAGTCAAGACGACTACTGGTGTGGGGTAAAAGATCTCAAACTCGTCAAGCCACCAAATGAATGTTTCCCTCTGGTTTCTTTTCGGTTTGCGAATCTTTAACATCAATACAAGTATTCTGGTTAACTTCTCAAATACAGGTATATCTGGCTTTTGTTTGATGCCAGCTTATTCAATTTTATACAAGGTTTATATAATGTTTTCTTATCTTAAAAACTACTAACTCCCTAATATAGGCCAATCATATAACAAAATAACCTATTAATCTTAGGGTGTGGTGAATAACAGTCAAAGCACAGAGATAACGGTATTACACATAACATCACAAGGTGTTTTCACATAAGTGTTGACTTCATTTATAGATGGTTATGTATGTGCATACCGTTTATAAACAGGTAGTGCTATCCTAATAAGGGCATACTATCCTGTTCCAGTTCCCCATAGAACATCTAAATGCTGACCATAATAAAATCATAAGGTAAAGTGTTGTGTAATCATCACAAGACAGGGATCACAAGACTTTTAACTAGGTCTTGTGAGAGACTGTCATAACTAACTATCTAAGTAAACACATTTGGTTATATAGTATAAGAAAATTACAGTGAAGCATTCTGTAAAAGGGCTATACTTTAACACTCAGTTTAACTATTATAAAAGGTTATACTGAAATAAGTGTTACAATACAAAATGTTACTACAATATCCCCCCTTTGTGATTCTCTATACTTGGAGATCACACAAGACGATGTTGCCATTGTAACATTTGTATTTGTCGAACCGTGTGTTTCATTTTATGATACAATAATAATTGTATAATAATAATAACACATATTACTGCAATACCACAACCTACCACTACTAGGGTTGGACTAGTACCCAAAGTAGCCAATCTCCAATCCCACCAGGATATAATAGGGATATATGATTACTGTCGTTTTATCTCTTTAGCACAGGCCTTCTATG
Organism: Neoceratodus forsteri; assembly: GCA_016271365.2. NCBI lineage: Eukaryota > Metazoa > Chordata > Ceratodontiformes > Ceratodontidae > Neoceratodus > Neoceratodus forsteri. The sequence continues at coordinate 352,434,942 of CM057456.1, forward strand.
TCAAAATAAGTCCTTTTGTTTGTTGACGATACAACAAGGCACCAAGTGTCATTTTATTGATTTTGGGTAAGTCGAAATGAGGTGGAGTTGCCAAATCAGTGAGTAACTCTAAGGCCATACTGGAACCATCGATATGGGTAACATTTGTTCGGCTATAGGCAGGACATTCTCTGAGGGTCCAATATGCAACCCACCAGGTTTTGTCACTGCACCCCCATACATTCCAAGGTTGACCTGCAATTACACACCATGATTGGTTCCATCCCACAGCTTGGCGGTATTGATTTGCAGATGTTAGGGTAAATTTACATTGTTCAGGAAACCATGGGGCAGTTGATGTCTCTTCCCCACATATCAAGGTTTCATGTTCTTGTAGGCACTGTTGCTTAGGTAAGACAACACATTCATTGCGTACTGTGATAATAGTGTCACCTGGTATTTGGAGTCTCATGACCTGGTCATGTATTAATACTCCCAAATTACTGATTTGCCACGATATTTTTGGTGGTTCAGAACGTACAGGTATTATCACTAGTATGGGAATCACATGTCACAGTACTTGCTCATATTGATTTGGTGAATTCCATACTTTTATCATAGCTAAGGGTGGTAGGAACATAGTGGGATGATCCAATAACCTAGTTATATTGGTCTCACCTATTCCTAAGGGCAACCTATTGGTTTCAATTCTATTCAACTCATTAACTAGATAAGCATGTGCTTCAGCAGCTAATTGAGAACAAGCCAATTCTATATAACTTTCTCTAAACCTATTAGAAAGTGAGTTATAAAAACGAGCTGATATTTGTGCAATAATTTGAATATTCTGTAAGGGTTCTCTAAATGCAAACCAATCAATTTCTTCACTATCAGCTGCTAATTTTACAGTGCTCGATAATGGTCCAGTAGCCATATCTTTTAAAGTTGTTTCTAAAGAATGAATATGACCCTTTAAAACCATGGAATCAATACCATTAGCAATTCCCAATCCTGAGCCTACCCAGCCCCACACGTCTCTTTAACGCCGGAGTAAGCCTGGTGTTGCTTCTGCAGGAATTTGAAATGACCACTTCCTGTGTCTATCATGGTATCGATTTAAAGTATTATTATAATATTGTTACCATACTATTACTGAAGCCCGATCCCTACATTGAAGTGGTAACTGTGGAAAAGGCAAATGCAGCAACACATTATAATACTGTAATTTACAAGGATAATATAGAGGATATACATTTTGTGTCAGGATGATACCAACTGATGGGAGGTAAAAACTTTTGCCCTGATATCCCTTGTTCTTGATACACTATATCCCATGCCCCAAAATTATGCCATGCTGTTAACATTACAGGACATTCCTGGCCAATGTGCCTTTTGAACGGCACACACAAATGTTAACAATGGATATACATTTTTTAATGGTAACACTGTAAACAATTGCTTTAATCCTACTGTATAATTTGCTACAATAGATATATTATATAAAAAAATGCCACATATCACGTCTTGCACCATAAGAATAATTTGACGCAATTGTATCCGATGGATATTGTAATATGTCTCTTAATTTTATTCGTAACAAGTTTTGTTCTTCTTCCGTCAGATTCGTCGTATCTCCCAATGTAGAATGGATATAAATTCCCTTCTGGGCTGTCGTGTTCACTACACACATCGCTGTGCCAGGCCAGGCTTCTGGCGAGCATCCCCATGTCGCATTTTGACACTGTCCATAGCAAATAAAGTACCATTTAACAAGAAGATATCCAGTGTGTTCATGTCATTCTCCCAACAGCACTGGGAAACCCCACACAGTACGATTGGCATAATTTCAGTTATTTAAACTGTTCCATATATGCCCTGGACATTCTTCGTGTCTGTTGGAAGTTGCCAGGATCAGCAAGGTACTGCTCAGTATAAGTACAGAAAACAACATTGTACTTTACCTAGTGAGAGAAACAGAACAGTGTCAGTTGTTATCATTTAAAGGCTGATACAATTTACATTGGTCCACATGGACCCATTTGGTCTCTGTAGACCCTCGTCGTACTCGTCGGACCTGAATGACCCATGGTCCCAAAACATCAATGATGTCATAGGGTCCCATCCAATTAGCATCCCATGGTCCCTTTTGACCAAAATGTTTCACCATGACGTGATGACCCCTTTCAATGGGCGATATCACTTTTTCATTGTGTCTCTGTTTGTTTTTCCAATGAGTCTGTGCCATATTTCTGGCAGTGTGGGGTGAATAAACAGCTAACTGTTTTTGTAGCTGTTGCAAAAACACATCAGTTTTGATGTGGTCCAACACTGGTGTTGATAGATCTGGATCCGATGGATAATACAGCCACATATCTCAACCAGTCATCACTTGATATGGGCTATAGCCAGTACTCTTGTTTTCCGTACCTCTAATACCCATTAGGATTCCTGGTAAGTGCGTCACCCACCCTTTACCAGTATCCAACACTGCCTTTTTTAGTACATTTTTCAGAGTGCGATTTAACCTTTCTACCATTCCAGATGATTGTGGATGGTAGGGTAAATGCAAACGTTGAGTGATACCCAAAATATCACACAAGGCTGTCATTACGTTCACTGTAAAGTGAGTTCCTCGATCACTTTCAAGTATTCTGGGAAAACCCCATCTTGAGAACACCTGTTCGAATAGCACTTTTGCAGTAGCTGTAGCACTATCATTTCATATGGGCAATGCTTCTACCCATTTGGAAAATATGCCAACAATGAGTAGTAAATACCGGAACCCCCCCTTTGACAGTAGGCAAGGGTCCCACATAATCAATTTGTAAGCTGGACCAAGGACCGCCTGCTAAGGGTATATGCCCTAACAGAACCCTCTTACCAGGCACTGGAGGATTCATCTGTGCACAGATGAGACAAGCCTTCAGGCATTGCTTGACATCTTTTCCCATTTTTGGCCACCGATATTTTTGTGCCAACATTTTACAAGTTTTGTGGAGTCCACAATGACCTCCAATTCGATGATTATCCATGATAATATCTTTTCTGACTGAAGCGGGTGGTATCCACTTCCTAAACCCAGGTTGTTGTTCCCATACTACCATATCTTCCCATATGGTAACATACTTGGTGGCACACTGTCCAGTGTCTTTCCATTGGTTCCGACAACCCACTATCCAAGCATCTATATCTTGGATATGCCCTAAACTTGGGACTTGTGAGATGGCAGCTATCCATTTAATATGGTGTTTGTCAAATTCGTCCATCTCCCACAATTGTGTAGAATCACCTCCTAGAGGGTCTACCCATAAATTTGTTTGTTTGGCTGCAGCTTGAGCCAGATTATCCACTAAGTTATTGCTTAACTCATGGATATTCTTTGGATTCTTTCGGTGAGCTCTTACTTTACAAATTGCTATTTTTAAAGATGTTTGAGCTCCTATATCCCATATATGTTGTAATATGGGAGCAAATGCGACAGGTTCTCCAGATGCTGTCCGCATTCTTCATTTAGTCCAAATTGGCAAAAAGTCTAATAAGGAATTTTACCATAAAAGCACAGTTTGAGAAGATATTAATAGCCTCCTGAGGGTAAGCCATGATAGCTCAGCAGATTGCCTCTAATTCTGCTCTAGGGGCAGAAAATGATGAAGGACATTGTACTAATATTTCTTGATTAGTGCTTGGTGTCCATATGGCATATCCTGCATGGAAATGTGCATTCTCCCAAAAGCGAGAGCCATCTATATAAACATCTCTTGCTTCAGAATTTGGTTCTGCAGCAAATATGGGTTTAAAATCAATTCCCATTACAGATCCAGAGTCATGTGCCTCTCCCTTCCATGTCATTACTTTAACTAACATAGGTGAGGTACATTTTTTTTTTTTTAACTGTGATATTTTTTCTTGTAGAGCTAAAGCTCAATTAACCAATCTTTGTGAAGACACACCCCTCACATCCCTTTCCAAAAGAAATGTTACTGGAGTGTGAGCTGTTTGCAGGACAATTTTATTGAACCCCACAATATGTTCTGTGGCTTGTATAGCCCAGTATAATGCTAACAGATGTTTTATATATTCTTTATATGTCTCTTCCACAGGTGTGTTAGTACACGAGAAAAATATTCCACAGGACACAAAGTCCCTGCTCTCTTTTGTAACAGTACTGCATTGATCACCTGATCAGTTGCATGCACCTGTATTAGAAAATCAGAGGATTTAGAAGGACTAATGAGAGCTGGAGCTGTCATTAGTACCTGCTATAGAGCCAAAAAAGCTATTTGGTATTCTGGCTCCCATTTGAGGATGTCATTTTTCTTTCCTCCCTTCAGTAGATTGTACAGAGGTTTTGCCATGCTAGAAAAAGCTTCAATAAAATCTCTGCAAAATCCTACCATGCCCAAGAACTGTCGTAATGCAGTTTTTGTCTTGGGTCTTGGTAACTGCTGTATTACCTGATTCTTAACAGGATCTACAGTTCATCCTTCTTTGTTAATACATATTCCCCCCCCCAAAAAAAGTAACTTGTGACTGTCCAATTTGTGCTTTGCTAGGGTTCATTTTTAACCCAAATTGACTCATGCCTTTGTACAACAGATTTTATCCATTGTGGCACTTGTTTTCACAAATCACTTATGTGATAAATCTTTAATGACTTCACTGTGTACACACTATGTGAGTCATTCACATTTGGTCTTGGATTAGTAGTGTTTCCCTGCCACAATATTATATTGCTGAGGTCCACTACTAAACCATGTTGTGCTAGAATGTCCATACCCATGATGGTACCTTTATGTGTATTACATTTCCAAAACATACATTTTAATTGTTGTTCACCTATCTGAACCAAAACTGGTTTTGTTAAATATGCTGTTAACACACCCCCTGAGAAACCTTGTAAGTTAATTTGCCTCTTTCCCGTGAGTTGTTAAAGACATATCACTATCTGTTATACTAACAGTAGTGCCAGTATCTACCAATATCACAATCTGGCAGCCCCTGACCATCGCTAATATTATAGGGCGCCTTCCCTATCCTCTTGTAATTGACCAAGGATTTGGAACATGGGAGCTTTGTCCCATCATTTTTTTTCTCATCACTAGCGAGACGCTCTTCTTCATCCTCCTCTCCTTCTTCACTATCACTAGAGGCAGTTGGTTCCTGTTGAACTGCTGCAACTGTCTTAGTGTTAATCAAATTACTAAGCATGTCAATACATTTTTGCAAATCTGCCTTACCACCAGGTTTAGCATTACTCTCTGGTTTTTGAGCGCGTCTCCTCTCTAAGACTTGCTGTTTTTTTTTTCCTTCCATATCTCCACCTTTAATCCAACAATTGCGTTTAAAGTGGCCTTCTTTATTGCAATTGTGGCAGGTTAGTCTACCCTTGCCTTCTGTTTTGACAATAGCAGCTACTTTCTTTTTATCCTTTCCTTTTTCCGGAATCTCATCTTGTTGCATACACCACCAATCAGTAAACAACTGTTCTTTTCTTAAAGCGTTCTCCGCCTGTTTACACACCATGTGTATTGATTCAGGTACAATAGTAGCCTGTCGGTCAATTAAACTCAAAAAAGGCTCTTCGTCGTTATTTGGATTGGCCATTCCTCCATACATGGCATAGGCAGTGTATAACTTATTAATAAACATGACAGAAGACTGCCCGGGTTGCAGTGTGATCTCATAGATCCTGCTCCAATCCGTATGAGAGACTCCATGCATAGACTGTAAAACAGTCTGCATTTCATCTATGGATGCCCAATTATCATCAGTTTCAGATGCATGTTGAGTCCCCTTCATTTTACCCGGAAGACTCTGTAATAATACTGCTGGTAAAGAGAGTGTAACAATTTTACAAGCATCTTTATTAGTCAAATTAAAATTGGCAACTAATGTCCTCAATTTACTACAATATGGTACCGGATTTTGTCCCGGTTCCCATTTTCCCAACTGGTCCACTAATTGCATAGATTCCGCAATAGTAAGATCCCTTTGGGATATTTCAGTATGCACTTGCACTTCCTCTAAAGCTTTTTCCTGTTCTTTTTCTGCCTGACGGTTGTCACTATCCTCTTTTAATTTGGTTTCTAATTCTTTTCTCTTGGCATGAAGTATTCCTAATTTTTTATCTGAAACTGCCTTTTTAGTTTCATCTTCTTCATCCTTTGCTTCCCCCTCAACTGTATCATGTTTAAGTTTAGTTACTGCTAAACACGTCTCCATATTTTCCCTGGCTTTTTCCATCATAATTCTCATCCTTTGTCCCCGTCTTGGAAACTTCTTCCCTTCCCCTTTGACCTTAAGAATTAGGGGAGCCATCTTTCATATTTTATTTCTCATACTACACTCTTCCTCATTAGATTCCTCAGAGTTAGTATCAGAACTAGACTCGAACCAATATCTACCCCCTACACAGGAATATGGTATAGGTCTATCCTTCTTTACCACTTGCTCTGCTGCTTGTTTACATTTTTGTACTTGATGCCATAATTCTAAAGAAATTTGGCATTGTACCTGTGCTTCAGCTTGTAAAGTATACAAAGTTTGTTCTTTGTACGCTAAGTCTTGTGCATGCTCTTGGGTAGCATGATCTAACCTCTCCAGCTTGTTGTAACTGCCGAGATAAGTCATGAATCTGGGCTTGACTTTCTTTGTTAATACACTTAAGATTTTCTTCCAATTGGTTATTTGTAATCATCCATCCACATACTTCTCCTTGAGAAATATTTAATTTGCATTCGCTGTTTTTAGTCTCTGTGACATATGTGGCTATGTTTAGGTAATGAGCATCATCTTTCTCTAACAGTTCTTTCTTCATTTGACACGTCCTAGCAGTTATCTCTAACAAACTGTATGTACATTTGACATATGTTAGCTAACTTAGTTTTATCTGATTTACTTTTCTCATTACAATCTGTACATTGTTTAACTAAACATAAGTATGCATCTTCCTGCTGTTCAGGAGAGCTGTACGGACCTTCTTTATGGTTCGCCTCTAAACATTTACGTAATATGGAATCCATACTCACATCAACAGGTTCACTGGCAAATCACGTCTGACTTCACCTCAGCTTCCTTATTTGTCTCTCCAACCTCCCTCTGTATGTGAATGATCAGTTCAGGTATGGTAGGCATTCCTTACAGTGGCTTCCTTCTCTTCTCAGTTCTTTTGATGTCATCAGCAACTGTATAGACTGTCTTCAGACATCCGAGTCATGGCACCAAATTGTAAGGAGTAAAAAGATCTCCAAATAAATCAAGCCACACCAAATTAATGTTTCCCTCTGGTTTATTTCTGGTTTGCGAGTCTTCAACATCAATACAAGTATTCTGGTTAACTTCTCAAATACAGGTATATCTGGCTTTTGTTTGATGCCAGCTTATTCAATTTTATACAAGGTTTATATAATGTTTTCTTATCTTAAAAACTACTAACTCCCTAATATAGGCCAATCATATAACAAAATAACCTATTAATCTTAGGGTGTGGTGAATAAGAGTCAAAGCATAGCGATAACAGTATTACATATAATATCACAAGGTGTTTTCACATAAGTGTTGACTTCATTTATAGAAGGTTCTGTATGTGCATACTGTTTATAAACAGGTAGTGCTATCCTAATAAGGGTATACTATCCTGTTCCAGTTCCCCATAGAACATCTAAATGCTGACCATAATAAAATCATAAGGTAAAGTGTTGTGTAATCATCACAATACAGGGATCACAAGACTTTTAACTAGGTCTTGTAAGAGACTGTCATAACTAACCATCTAAGTAAACACATTTGGTTATATAGTATAAGAAAAGTACACTGAAGCATTCTGTAAAAAGGCTATACTTTAACACTCAGTTTAACTATTATAAAAAGTTATACTGAAATAAGTGTTACAATACAAATGTTACTACAACTGGTTAGCCTCTCCTGTTATAATGGAAAAAACTATTGATTCATCCATCTCTCCCATCAATATCTCGGACCATTCCCCTGTCAAATTGCAACTTTTGTGGTGCCCATTAGCACCTAAATCTTCTTAATGGCGGCTGGACCCTCTCCTTCTCAAGGATCCCAATTTCTTACCCATGATCAAAGCACAAATTCAGGACTTCCTCTTTCACAATACCCCAACTGAATCTTCTATGTCCTCTGTATGAGAAGCTCTTAAAGCTGCGATTCGAGGGAAAATTATCAGTTATGCTGCACATAGGAAAAGAGTAAGGGAACAACAGCTGGTTGACTTGAAAAATCTCTTAAGGCTAAAGAGAATTTATACTTTTCTTCTAATAAGCACTGTCCTGATTCTCAACTTCATCTTGAAATTCTTCAACTTAGAGTTAAAATTAACAAATTAATTTCTCGTAAAACCGAACTGGTCTTGTTTAAACTTAAATATAAGTTTTGGGAACACGGCGATAAAATTGGGAAACTCCTCTCCTACCAGCTCAAAGCACAACAAATGGAACGACACATCCTAAGCCTAAAAGATGAACAGAGTACGAATCACTCCGACAACCCCTCTATCAACCGTATCATGAAAACCTTTTATCAAAAACTATACTCTAACACAAATCCTCCATCTACTTTACAAATTCAACAGTTCCTTAAATATTCACATCCTCCTCATCTTTCTACTCTTGAAACAAATTCTTTAGATGAACTATTTTCGCTTCAGGAAATCCAGAAAGCTTTGTCTTCCTTGAAATCTGGCAAATCCCCTGGGGGTGACGGATTCCCTGTTGATTTCTATAAAATGTTTTCCAACACCTTATGTCCCCTTCTTCTTAATGTTTATCAAGAAGCTTCCAGTACTGGCAAGCTTCCCCCATCTTGCACCGAAGCAATCATAACCTAATCCTAAAGAAAGAAAAAAGGCCCTACTCACCCGCATAGTTACAGGCCCCTCTCTTTATTAAACATGGATGGGAAGATATTTGTTAAACTACTAACTTCTCGACTTGAATCCTTGATTCCCAAACTAACTCATTGTTCTCAAGCTGGTTTTTTAAACATAGATCTGGTTCTGATCACCTACGTTCCTTATTTAATTTAATTCACAAAGCCAAATCCCTCAAGACACCAGCTGCAGCCATAGCTATTGATTTCGAGCAGGCCTTTGATTCCTTAAACTGGGACTACCTTCATCAAGTTTTATCTTATTTCGATCTTTTTCATACCTTTTGCTCCTGGATCAAGCTATTATATAACTCCCCTGTTGCTAAAGTACTTACTAATTCCACCATTTCCTCTTACTTTCATCTAGCAAGGGGAACTAGACAAGGCTGTCCCCTGTCACCTTCCCTGTTTATTTTAGCCATGGAACCCCTGACTGCTTGTTTACATCAATCTTCTGGCATTATGGGCATACCTGTGAGCAATTCAAGATATGTTTCTCTGTCCTACGCGGATGACCTCTTAATCTTACTCGAAAACCTGAATGAGGCTGGACCCCCGTCGGTTGATTTGCTTAATAATTTTACTAAAAGTTATGGCCTTGCTTTGAATTATGACAAATCACAAACTATGCCCCTTAACGACCACTGTAAAGCCTTTATGAACATACCTCTTGGATTCCGCTGGTCACCACAGGGTATAACATATCTAGGAATCAAAATTACTACTAGTAACTTAGGGAAGATATGGGACATTAACTTTAACCCCTTATTTGATAACATCAAAACAATTCTGGACAGATGGAAGCTTCTTAATCTCTCTTTCATGGGGAAAATTGCAGCCATTAAGATGCTCATTTCTCCCAAGATTCTTTACCTCTTTGCCAGTATTCCTTTCATCTTACCATCCTCCTTTTTTGCTAAAATTGACAAATTAATAGGTAACTTTATCGGGGATGGGAAACAACCGAGATTTAACCACAACAAACTTCGATCACATTGGAAAAAAGGGGACTTCGGACTCCCCTGGTTCAAAGGCTACCTCTGGGCTTTCCGAATGGCCCAAACCATTAAATGGTTTCAGAAACCCTCCCCTCACTCACCACTATGGGTTGCAATGGAATCCGCATTGTGCCCTGGAGGAGTTCCCCACTTCCTTCATTTTTAATCCCATTTCTTCTAAACTAAATTCTCACCCGACTATATCATCCTCTGTTCTTTATTGAAAACTAACCCACAAATTCCTGAAATCCAATCCGACACCCTGGTTTTATGCCCCCTTATGGGGCAATCCACTGCTCACTCTAGAAGATCACCCAATTTTCTGTCGTACATGGAGGAACAAAGGCATTTTCTTCCTCGGAGATATCTTGGACCAGAATTCACTCACTCTTAGATCATTCTTAGACATGCAGGTCACATGGAAACTTCCTAAACAGGACTTCTGGAAGTTTTTACAAATTCGGGCAGCTTATAACTCTCTCTCTCTCTAGTTTAGTGTACAGGCATACTCTTCTAAACCCATACATCTCGCACTGGATTAATCTATCAATAAAATTAAATAGCTCCATTTACAAAGACATTATTGATAATCTACCTGACCAGTCTATATAGGCCAAAAATAAATGGAGTACTCTTCTTAACTACAATATTTCAGATGCACAATGGAGTAACTGTTGGCATACTGCACATAATACCTTTAAAGATGCCCGTAGTTCTTTAATACAAACTAAAATCCTGCATCTTTGGTATAGAACCCCCTCTGTGCTTCAACAAATGGGCCTATTAAATAATAATAATTGATGGTGCTGCAATTTGGACTTCGTATCTTGTGGTCCTGCACTCCCATTAATAAGCTCTGGCATAAAGTCTGTTTACTTGCCTCCAGAGTAACAGGACAAAAACTACCTTTTGACCCCAAACTATTCCTTCTAGGCATCCTTATCCCCAATAGCTCTCTTCTCTCACATACACATTTTAGATGGCTAAACATACTTTCTCTTCTGGTCAAACATCTGATTCTTATGAAATGGAAATCAACTCTGGTGCCTTCTCTTTCAGATGTTCTTCAAAGCCTCTCTCAGTATGCCTCTCTAGACCAATTATCTCATGTCACTCATAACCAACTCACTGTATATGACAGATGTTGGCAGGATTACTTCAAGTACATGAACCTAGTTCTTCTAGACCCTAATTCTTAGGGATATTTAGCCCTCCTTATTTTGCTCTCAGATTAGGTTTTCTTGAAACTTTTGTGCACAGATTTCTCCTCTTTTTTCCCTTCTTCCCAGTTTTTTCCCTCTCTGCTTCCCTTCTTCCTTGCTTTTTTCTCTCTTCTTTCTTTCCTTGCACACTTTTCTCTTATCTTCACCTCTCCATTACTGAACATTGTTCATATTACCACATTTATCACTTTTTGCAATTTACTGAATGCCTTGCCATAGCTTGCCCTAGCAAGTATTTCGTACATGGTTGCTATTTCTGATCCTATAATACCCTATTGATTGTAACCCTTCTGCTCTCCACTTACATCCTGTCTAGGTTTGTGTTTTATTATCAATACATGTATATAAGACTTCTCCAATATGTTTACCCTAAATACTGTGTTTTGCTAAGTGATATTTTATACCTTACATGGAGGATAGTCTTCTATTGTATAAGATGTGTGCTTTCTTATATACTCAAATTTCAATAAAAAGATAAAGTGAAAAAAAAAAGAAAAAAATGGAAAACAAGATGGCTGCTCACAAAACAGGAATTTTTCCTCATGAGAAAGGACTGGCCCCTCATGACAAAAAATCATTTTTCATGAAACCAAACTGTTTTTTCATTCCAGGAAGCTAGCCAGGAGAATGAAATTCCCATTGAAAATAATGGGAACTTTAAATTGTAATAACTTTGGAATGGATTAATATTTTTTCACCAAACAAATGAAAGGCACTTCTGTGACCCACGCTCTTTCAACCCTAAACATTTCAGATGAAAATTCCAAACTGTCTGGGTGCAAGATGATGATGAAAAACAGTGAAAAAATTGCAATTATTAAGGTTTTTGCACTATCCAGATCTTGGAATCTGCACATCTGACTGGAATGAAACTTGCCACATCAAAAGACCTACCCCACAAGACCATGCATGCAAATTTTGTGCAAATCTGTTGAACATTTGCAAAGTTATTGTATTAAAGTGCAAAATTTGAGGTTTAACATAGAAACCCCAGGTCAACCCTAACTATAGTGGCACTACCATGCCACTATAATATGGAAAGAAAATATGAAGATCTAGGAGAAAAACTGATAACAGATAAGCTAAGAATAGAAGCTAGAAAACAAAAAAACTGATGATGGGGAGGAAGAGGCATAGCAGAAATGAATGAGCAGAGGAGTCCTCAAGTCACGTCTAACTCTCTGGGCATAAGAAGGCTAAAAAGTGACCAAGGTGGGGAAAATGAGACAGGGGACATATGGAGAAAATGAAAATGGATATGTGTAACCCCTAGGTGGCACTATCCCAAGGGCTACTACCCCAGCCTGCTAGGCTAGTAGCAGGTTAAGGGGCCTGAGTTCTGAAATGGATGCCTCCACCCAGAGGTCAGGGTTGGTAGTGGTCAAGCTAACCTGGGCACAGCCTTCTGGGACACTGTAACTTCCCTCTTTCCTTACCAGTGGCCTAAACAATACACAATAATCACTTTCACAATACCCCTGATACACCACATAAGTACCCACATTGTTTGCACGTACCACCAGGCTTTCCTCTGGCCCAGCCATGGGGCCCCCTGTAAAACAAGATTATACACAGCAAATAACAGCAGTACAGTACTGTTGCACAAACTGGAACCACAGTCAGGCTAACTGCAAAAAAGAGTTAGATCTGATTTATTTAAGGGACTTGAACAAGGGAGGGGCGTAATCAGGTTAATTTGCTTAAAGGCTGTATCACTCAAACAGTTATGCATGCACTTCAGGGTCCATAAACAGTCACACACTCTGGGTACCCAGATGGAGAATGGTGGACTAGCTAGGAACGTTGCAGCTGGTTGGGGACCTGTGATGGAAGAAAGCAACATGCACAACACACACTATTTGTAATCTGGGGCCGGAGGGCTCAGTTCGTGAAAAGAAAACAACAAGACAATCAGATGTTACACTTTTAGATTAGGCTATTGTTGCAGGGAGCTACCCTGATGATTACTCACGATACCAAAGACTGGACGCAGGCTGGATAAAAATTGAGACAGCAGGTGGTTAATCTGGAGTGTCAGGAGAAGCAGGGCCCACACAAATCGCCGAGGCATCGTTCCTGTTCTCAGCGTGGAGCAGGGGGCTGATGCCCAGGCAGATCTCTTGTCGATGGCTTTCTCTGTGCAGTGGGTAGTTTGGCTGGGCCAGTGTGGCAAGGCCCTGAACAAATGGAGACACATTTGGATACAGTCCGTTTTGGGCTGGATACAGCTTCCAGCAAGCAGAACACAGTTCACACAGTGGGGAAACAAATCACGACCCACTAACAACTCATAGCACATTTACATGTAAGGAAATTCTACTGTACCAGGCAAACCACTCTCCAGTCATGACACAAAGTCTCTGCACAAACTGGGGATTCAAAAGCAGCTGAAAATCCTGACAGGCCAATCGCATTAAGTAAAATCTTCGGTCTTCTTCAGGTATGAGCCTGGTAAAAAAATCAGTGGCTTACTTTGTTCTCACAAACTTGGATTTAGTCCAAAATAATTCTCTTCTCTCCCTCTCAGGGGCAGCAGGCAGACATGCAGGCCACAACTCAGGCCTTTCCACAGTTCTACCATGTGAAACTACTCAGACAGTTGCTTGACTGTCTCAAGCTATTGCTTCTTCCGTTCCCAACTTAGATCTGATTCAACTGCCAGCAAGCCTGGGACTTTCCCAAGAATCAAAAAGGTTTGGTTGGCTGATCTGTCTGTCAGTCACAATAAAGGCTCCCCCTTCAGGTGCAAAAAGGCACCAAAAGCCCAAAACTACAATTCCTACAGATTTTGACTCCAGACAGCTCCTGTAGGCTCCATTTTAGGTCCCATCGGTACTGATTGGTCCAATTCGGCAGTCCAGGACCAAGATAGTGGAGATAAACAAAACAGTCCTTGCTGCAAAAAAGGCAGGTTAGACAAACTACATTATCATTATCAGTCTAAATGATTTTCAGCAAATAGTTACATCTTTCAACAGAGATCTCTTTCAGATTACTTATGACTGCAATCCAGGCAGCTCCTAAAGAGACAGTGCACAGAGGCTATACAGGCACTCTCTGGCAATCACATTTAAACTGCTAAAACGCAGGACACCAGCCTGACAGTGAGCATTTAGGCAAGCTCAAGGAAGACTTTTCGGGAACCCCCATTTGTAGGGAGGTTACACCCTTCCCTGCCTGGAGAAAACTTGGCATCCACGTCAAGTCTGTACCATCATGCATCAGTTAACATAAACTTATTACTTTACTATACATATTCACTACACTTCATGATACTATATCCATTCTGACAAAACACTGTGTATATTTCACACAGGTAAATTGAACATTACTATACTGAATCAGGTAATAACTTCTTGTACCTTAAACAATGCAAGAGGGGGCCCTACCCTATCAGCTAACTTAGGGCTAGAGGGGGTGGGGCACCATGGTGAAAGGGAAAGACAAGTAACCTGGAATTGGCTGTCAAGCTCAATTTGGGCAGTGAGCTTGGTGAGACATAAACACCTTTGTGCACCACATTGAGAGGCAAATCCACTGGCCTCCCAGGAGAATCATAACTGAAGCATACTACTGGCTTGACAGCTCGGCCAGTCTTTCTGAGGGAGACAACTACAGTCTCTGTACTCTTAGCACTGGTCTGGGAACTCTCATCACTTGTGAGGGGTGCCTCTGCCTGGATGGGAACGTCCAAACTTGGAGCACTGTCGGCTTCTTGCTCTGCAGGCTCTGTTTCTACAACACTTGACTCATTTTGCGAAGGCTCAGGCACAATCAAACTTTGAAGCACTGAAGTGGGGTTGTCAGCACTCTCATAGTGTTCTTTAAATTCTGGTATGTCACCAGAAAGACTCATTCCATCAGCCCCTCCCTCAGGCAAATCATACAGTTCCACAATACACAGAGACTCAGCATCTTCAGACGTGATACTTTGCACTTCACTTTCAGAGAGCATTGGCTCCAAGGACAAAGCTGGGGGGTTAGACAGTCCAGAAGGCACAGCTTCTTCCCCACAATTAATCATGGGGTTACCTCGAAACAGCTGACTCAGTTCATAAGAGGGTAATAGGCATAGTCGCGCTCACTTTCGTCAGAAGTGGACGGAGAGTCACTATCATTCTGGGCCTGCTGCGGAGGAAACCTTAAATCTATGACCACTGGGGTAGATTGACTCTGTCTCTTTCTTGCAGCAGCATGAGTCACTGGCCCAGGGGGCTCAATTTCTGGGGATTCAGCCTCAATCATGACTTGGCCAATAGGTAGCAAGTGGTTACGGTGCATGGTCTTGACAGCTTTGGAGTTGTTCTCTGGGTGTACCTTGTACACAGGTAAATCATCCAACTTTCCAACTACTACATGGGGAAGATGGTGCCACCGATCAGCAATTTTGTGTTTACCATGCAGTCCCAAATTGCTTCACAACACACGGTCTCCAGGTCGAAGCTCTTGAGCCTTTACTTTTTTATCATGCCTCTCTTTGTTGGCTAGATTTCTCTTGGTGGCCATTATCTGGGCCAGTTGATAGGCATGGTTCAATTGAGTTTTCAGTTTTTGTACATATTGCAAGTAGTTTTTGGCTCAGACCCCATCTGGAGAGACCCCAAAACAGACATCAACTGGCAGCCGGGCCTCTCTCCCAAACATGAGGCAGTAGGGGGAGAACCCAGTAGCATCATTTTTCGCGCAATTGTATGTGTGTACCAAGGTGCTAATCTGCTGGCTCCATTTATGCTTGTGTTTTGGATTGAGGGTGCCCAGCATGTCTAGAAGGGTGCAGTTAAAACATTCTGGTTGAGGGTCTCCCTGCAGGTGATAGGGAGTGGTTCTTGACTTTCGCACCCCCCACAGAGAGAGCATTTCTTTGATTAGTTGACTTTCAAAGTCTCTGCCCTGGTCAGACTGGATCCACTGGGGGGCACCATAGCGGACGAAGAAATTTTCCACTAGCACCTTGGCCACAGTAGATACCTTTTGATCTTTGGTGGGAAAAGCTTGCGCATACCATGTGAAATGATCCATAACCACTAACACATTGCCAATGTTCCACTGATCAAGTTCTAAACACAAGAAGTCTATGCAGACCAATTCCATGGGGGTGCTGGTAGTAATACTAACAAGGGGGGTAGTGCTCTGAGGCAGGGCTTTTCTTTGCAGGCAGTGACTACAAGTCTTTACAAGGTGCTCAACGTTGGCCCCCAGTTTGGGCTGGTAGACACAAGATTGTACCAGGTCAAGGGTTCTGTCAATACCGAGATGCCCCATGTGGTTGTGGAGGGACCTCAGTACCAAATCTTTAAAGGCCGTGGGCAGGAACAATTACTGCTTGTCTACTTTGCCACTTTTATCTACTGTCTCTCTATATAACAACTGATTAAGCAACTTCAATCTGGGGCCTTCTTCAAACAATAAAGCATTTCGCAAGTCAGTGGAATGTAGCTTAGACACATCTTTCCACGCACGCAGGGCATCAAGTGCTGGCTGAATCATCGGATCTTGGGATTGAGCCCACTGAATGATGTCATTGTCAAATTGAGGTAGTGTACTAATATCTAGAGCAGAGAAGTGGCAATAAGCAGCTGGTATGCAAGTGTCAGAAGGGCCCAAGCAATCTACTATACAGTCCACTGTGTCCGCAGACATCTGTTCATCTCTATCAAACTTTTGGTACAATGCTTGAATATCAGGTTCAGACAGCCTGACCCAATCACTCTTGGAAGTGGGCCTTCGTGATAGGGCATCAGCATCAATATGGTTCAGGCCCGGTCTGTATTCCACAGCATAATCATAGGTTAATAATGCAGAAAGCCACCGGTGTCCAGTGACGTCTAACTTAGCTGAAGTCTGTACATAGGTCAATGGGTTATTGTCAGTCTTCACCAATATCTTTGCCCCATAGAGGTATTCATGAAACTGGTCAACGATGGCCCATTTTAGTGCAAGGAACTCCAACTTATGCCCAGGGTAGTTTCATTCGGACGGGTCAAGCTCCTATTAGTGAAAGCTACTGGTCTCAGGCCATCCTCATGGTCTTGATACAGCACCGCTCCTAGACCCTGCAGACTAGTGTCCATATGCAGCACATAGGGTTTGGTCGGGTCAGCATAGGCGAGGATGGGGGCATGGGTGAGCTGGTATATGATCTCATTGAAGGCTGCTTCACAGTCGGGCATCCAGCGGGGCCCGAAGAGTTCACCTGGGGGGAAGTATACTTTTTCTGGTTCTTTAACGGCCCCTTTTTTGTATTTACTATTGGTAGGAGGGTAACCCTGGGTAAGGTTCAAGAGTGGGTGAATCTCCTTGGAATAGTCTTCTATGAACCTGCGGTAGTAACCACAGAACCCCAGAAAACACTGTAGTTCTTTCAGATTATGGGGCTGGGGCCAAGTAGTCAGTGCTTCAACCTTACTGGGATCAGTCTCTATCCCTTTTGTAGCTACTATGTGCCCCACATACCTCACAGAGGTTTGGAAAAACTGGCACTTGTCAATGGACAGCTTGAGGCAGAAGTCTTCCAGTTGGTCTAGGACTTTAAACAGTAGGTTCTCATGCTCCTCTAAGGTGCTCCCAAACATAATGACATCATCCAAGCACACCAGGCATTCCAGCAAATTCATATCTCCCACCGCATGCTCCATCAGTCGCTAAAAGGTGGCAGGGGCGCCCGATATCCCCTGTGGCATCCTCAGAAACTCATAGAACCCCAATGGACAGATGAAGGCTGTTTTCTCATGGTCTTTTGGGGCCATCAGGATCTGGTAGTATCCGCTGCAAAGATCCAACACCAAGAACCGTTTGCTCCCATTCAAGCAGTCCAGGGCATCTTGTATACGAGGCATAGTGTATTGGTCTGGGATGGTCTGCCGGTTCACGGTTCGATAATCAACACACATCCTCACAGACCCATTCTTCTTACGCACAACCAAAATGAGAGAGGCGTATGGGCTCCTGGATTCTTGTATCATGCCAGCAGCAAGCATTTCCTGCAGGTGTCTTCTCACATCATCTATGTCTGCTGGGGCTAGGTGTCGGGACCTCTCTCGAAATGGCCATTCATCGTGCAGGCATATGTGATGCTCCACACCCTGGACACATCCCACATCCCATTCCTTCAATGAAAACACTTGGTCTCTCTGGACAAGTCTCTTGCTAATTCTAGCCTTCCATTCAGCTGGCAACGGGGAGTCACCAAAGTCAAACAAGTCTGGGGTCACTCTCTCCTTCTCACCAGGGTGCTTGTTGCCGAGCAATACTGCAGTGTCTGCATAGTGTACCATAGCTAGGGTGCACCCTCTGTTCACCTGGATCTCCCGATCTGACACATTGTGAATCTGGACCATCACTCATCGTGCATAGGCATGGGCACGAGCAGGCAAGATGCTGTGCTTGACCAATAATCCTTCTGGCAATTTTCCATTGCCTGATGCATCCACCATCAGTAATTTTTTCTTGACATCTTTCCGGAGGTGGACCTCCCCTTGAATGGTACACTGGGCGTTAGGGGCCAGTACCATTGAATCGGGATCCTTCTTCCACACGATCCCCACCAGTTCATCCTGGTCTACTTCCTCGGGTTTCTGTTGCAAATCATAGGCCTTCTTGATCAGAGCTGGAATTCTTAGGGCCCTCCCAGTCCGTCGCCCTTGTTTCTTGTGACAGAGTTGCACCAGTCTCCCAAACATATTGGCGTCTGTCCCAATTAACAGGGGGACCCCATCATACAGTCCAGTGGGGGAACACACTTGGGCCAATGTCTCTGCTCGCTCCTCTACACCAGTTACAGCTGCAGAAAAACACAAACAGAGGTGGACATACCCTAGGTAGGGATAAGACTTGTCACTCAGGGCCCACACATGTAGGCCTTCCAGGGACTGCAGAGGCACATCAAATAAGTGTTTGTCATACCAGTCCTGGAATACAATGGTCACTTGTGACCCACTGTCAAGCACTGCCCGAGTGTGTATACCATTCACAGTCACCGTAGTCTCTATTGAAGGGCCCACTATTTTGAAACAGTCTGGAGAGGCAGTAGCAGAGGCCTGGACAGACAATTCAGCCACAAAGAAATTTAAGTTAGGGTTTCTCGAACCCTCACTGTGGTCATATCGGGCACCCCCTGGCCACTGATTTGCTTTTCAGAGCTCCCCTTGGTGTTTGTTTACTACTCTTTCCAAGTCCTTCTGAGACCAGCATTCTCTTTTCATATGGCCATCCTTTTCACAGTTGTGACAAATGATAGACTCCTGGATCATCCTGGGAGAGAACATCGTATGAGGAACTAAAGCAGTAGTAAGAGATTGGGGTCTAGTATCTGCTTGCAGCAGTGAGAGTGGTACAACGTGTCTTAACAGTTCCTTTAGAGAGGCAGTCAATCCAGTTATCTCAGCCTTGGAGCCACCTTCGGTAGCGGATGCCTGAGGATGCACCCCCACCCTCATGGCAGTCATGTCCTGAAAGGGACCAGAATCTTATTCCATGGGGGGAAACCCTTGCAGAGGCACCCATCTTAAACTGTCGGACTTCTTTTAGTAGCTCATCTTTCCAGTGCTTGGCCAGGGTGGGAAGTCCTTCGCATTCTCAGAGTGCTCGTTAAGTGCCGACTTTTGCCCCTGAGCCTCACTTGGCTGATCACTCTCGGTCACTTGCGCAGCAGCAGCAGATATGAGTGCAATTCCCCCATGGGGTCACCTTTGTTCAACCCCCTGAATTTCTTTCATTAGCTCGTCATGGGGGCGATTCCAGTCGGTGGCAAGGTGCAACTGAAGCAGTAACAATTCTGAAAACGGAGCAGACTTAAGGATCTGGTCCAGCCTAGTTCGATCTAATTCATTTGAAAGCAAACTACCCTTTCTAAGGCATTCTTGTAGCAGCTTTTCAAGCCAAGGTACATACACAGACAATGGCTCCCCTGGGTACTGCTGAGCATTTCCTATTCTCCACCACAGATCCTCATCTGAATCCGGGCTCCCATACACATTCTCCAATGCAACAAGACAGTCCTGTGCAGTTGCTCTGGGGTTATTGGCCCACTTGGCACAGATGGTAGCCAAGGCAGGACCTCGGAGGCTTTCACTCAACCTCTTTCATTTCTCTGCTTCTGAGCATTGCCATTCAAGTACTAGAGGGGCAACGTAGTCTATCCAGGTCGCCCAGTCATCCTCCCCTGGGGGCCGGGGAGGGTACCCGAGAAGATTTTCAGCCTTCGGTAGGAGTCGTGACTAATGACATTTACAGAAATAGAGGCCAGCACTGGCACAGTGACAGAAGGTGGGGCAGTAACAGGTGCTGAAGTGGGAGGGGGTGTTGGGGAAGGAACACCCCCAGTTGGCAGGAATAGTTTCTTAAAATCCTCTATGTTTTTCTCTTCCTCCAGCAACAATTTAGCAAATTTCTCCTCGAAAGTCTCAGATAATGGTGGGAGCTCATCCTCCCTGGGGTCTTTACTGTCTTTTGCTATCACTCTCCAGGCAGCTGGAACCCCTTCTGAGGCAATAGTCTGTGGCACTTTAGAGCTGTCCATGAGGTCACTACACTCTACCAAGGCTATGAAAGTTTGGGCGATCAAATCGGCCTGTCGACCCACCACCACTGGGTTTCTTAAACATTCAACTTTGGAGAGTGCTCCCTCTACAGTGTCTTTACTGGTACCCATGGGAATATCCAGTATAAGTAGAGCATTTTGGGGGTCGATCTTGTACCCAGTACGCCACCCCACCAACTGGTGTACATCCATTTCTACTGGGGTAGCCATTACTCGTTAACAATAATTCATAATTTTTGGCCATTAGAAGGCACAAAATCCCAGCAGTGAGCCTCCAAAAATGTAATCCTAGGTGACGCTGTTCCAAGGGCTACTACCCCTGCCTGCTTGGCTAGTAGGTTAAGGGTCCTGAGTTCTGAAACAGGTGCCTCCACCCAGAGGTCAGGGTTGGTAGTGGTCAAGCTAACCTGAGCACAGCCCTCTGGGACACTGTAAACCCCCTCTTTCCTTACCAGTGGCCAGAACAATACACAATAATTACTTTCACAATACCCCTGATACACCACATAAGTACCCACACTGTTTGCACTTACCACCATTGCTTTCCTCTGGCCCATCCCTGGGGACCCCCTGTAAAACAAGGTTATACACAGCAAATAACAGCAGTACAGTACTCTTGCACAAGCTGGAACCACAGTCAGGGTAAATGCAAAAAAAAATTAGATCTGATTTATTTAAGGGACTTGAACAAGTGAGGGGCGTAATCAGGTTAATTTGCTTAAAGACTGTATCAATCAAACAGTTATGCATGCACTTCAGAGTTCATAAACAGTCACACATTCTGGGTACCCAGATGAAGAATGGTGGGCTAGCCAGGAACATTGCAGTTGGTTGGGGCCCTGTGATGGAAGAAAACAACATGCACAACACACACTATTTGTAATCTGGAGCCTGGGGTCTCAGTTTGTGAAAAGAAAACAACAAGGCAATCAGATGACACACTTTTAGATTAGGCTGTTGTTGCTAGGAGCTACCCTGATGATTACTCATGATACCCAAGACTGGGCATAGGCTGGACAAAAATCGAGACATCAGGTGGTTAATCTGGAGTCCCAGGAGAAGCAGGGCCCACAAGAATCGCTGAGGCGTTGTTCCTGTTCAAGCGTGGAGCAGCGGGGCTGATTCCCAGGCAGGTCTCTCGTCGATGGCTTTCTCTGTGCAGCGGGTGGTTTGGCTGGGACAATGTGGCAAGGCCCCGGCCAAATGGAGACAGATTCGGATGCAGTCCGTTTGGGGCTGGATACAGCTTCCAGCAAGCAGAACACAGTTCACACAGTGGGGAACCAAATCACGACCCACTGACAACTCACAGCACATTTACAAGTAAGGAAATTCTACTGTACCAGGCAAAACCGCTCTCCGGTCACGATTGCAAAGTCTCTGCACAAACCGAGGATTCAAAAGCAGCTGGAAATCCTGACAGGCCGATCGCATTCAGCAAAATCTTCGGTCTTCTTCAGGTATGAGCCTGGTAAAAAAAAACAGTGGCTTACTTCGTTTTCACAAACTTGGATTTAGTCTGAAATAATTCTCTTTTCTCCCCCTCAGGGGAAGCAGGTAGACATGCAGGCCACAACTCAGGCCTTTCCACAGTTCTCCCACGCGAAACTACTCAGACAGCTGCTTGACTGTCTCAAGCTGTTTGCTTCTTCAGCTCCCAGCTTAGATCTGACTCAACTGCCAGCAAGCCTGGGACTTTCCCCAGAATCCAAAAGGTTTGGTTGGCTGATCTGTCTGTCAGTCACAACAAAGGCTCCCCCTTCAGGTGCAAAAAGGCGCCAAAAGCACAAAACTACAATTCCTACAGATTTTGACTCCAGACAGCTCCTGTAGTCCGGCTCCATTTTAGGTCCCACCAGTACTGATTGGTCCAATTCGGCAGTCCAGGACCAAGATAGTGGAGATAAACAAAACAGTCCTTGCTGTAAAGAAAGCAGGTTAGACAAACTATATTATCAGTATCACGCTAAATGATTTTCAGCAAATAGTTACATCTTTCAACAGAGCTCTCTCTCTCAGATTACTTATGACTGCAATCCAGGCAGCTCCTAAAGAGACAGTGCACAGAGGCTATACAGGCACTCTCTGCCAATCACATTTAAACTGCTAAAACGCAGGACACCAGTCTGACAGTGAGCATTTAGGCAAGCTCAAGGAAGACTTTTTGGGAACCCCCTACACACACACACACACACACACACACACGCACTCATGGTATTGAAGTGTGTGCAAGCATACTCACACATGGAAACACACCATGCATGCATGAAAGCAAAGATATGATGGAGGGTGAGGGTAAAACGGACAAACTTCAGTGGCAAACCATAAGATGGCTGAAAGATTTAGTAGAAAACAAGTCTGTCATTTAAACCAGAGGGCTGCTGGGAGCTGAAGTGGATGATAAGCTTTGTTTCTGGGTTTTGCTATGGTCAGTATCCTGGAAACCTTGATGAAGGACACAAACAGAAAGATCATGAACCTGGTCCCTGGAAGTAAAAAAAGATACAATGGTTTATCGGTGCTTCCATTTCTGACTTCCCTATAATGTTCCCTGAACTGGTCAGCTAGGCATCTGCCTGTCTCTCTGATGTAGATTGCTGAACAGTACCTGCAAAGAATACAATATATGCATGAGAACTCCTTGGAGATATGAAAAAAACCTGCGGGACCTTAAATTTCAGTGGCACTAGAAATAAATACATGGGTGTAACAGTGAGTTCTGCATAACCTGCAAACATCGATTTATTACAAACCCACTGGTTTACACAGCTTTCTCCTCCACAGCTCCTTCCAATCCCAAACATGTTAAGAATGGTTTGCCATGAACTCGCGTGATGCACTTGACAGGGTAACAACAGGAAGGAGTGGCTCCACTGAGCACTAGTCAAAATCAACTTTTAATCCTTCCAACCTAATGCTGTTTTTTTTTTTTTTATTTTCTAGCATCTGTACCTGTCCCACTCAATTTTGTTTGCATGCAGAGTGAACAATGGCCACAAAGATGGAGTTTGAAGCTGAGATTCTCAGGGAGTAAAGTGAGCTCTTTGCTACCCTGCTGCCATTACCACATTAGCACCCAAATGGGCCTACACAACAAAGACTGAATGATATGCCACCCTCACCGGATTCTCCTAATCCAGAATCTGTTACCTTAGAGTGATTCCTCCAGGAACTGCTGGGGTGAAGGAAATCAACCTAGATCTCACAAGCAATGTCCAGTATTTTAAGCTGGCACTGGAGAAGCTGACAAGGTGGGTTGGAGATGCCGAGGCTCAGGTGAGCTCAGTGGAAGACCAGCAAGCCAGGCTGGAACCGGAACTCATAGCCCTGCAGAAGAAGGTGAATAAGCTGAGAAGAGTCTGGAGGACCACAAGGGCCACAGCTGGTGCAGTAACTTACTGTTAGTGGGGCTGCCTGAAAAAACGGAGAGTCCCAACATGCTCCTCTTCATGTAGAGACAGTTACTGAAAATAGCAGGTCCCTCACTGCAGAGCCCCAAATATATCACTGGGTGGGCACATCGAGCATTGCATCAACCCCCACATGAAAGTGAGTCACTGCACTCGATTATCTTTCGTCTGTAAAATTATCTGGAGAAAATGCACATTCTGCTGATGGTACATGAGCATAAAGAATGGCAGTGGGAAGGATGGTGCATTTTCATTTTTCAAGATCTTATGCCACAGGTTTGTATGAAGCAAACCACCTACAAAGAAATAAAATCCAAGCTATATGTGGCACACATTCAGTTTAAAGTGCTGTATCCTGCCAAACTCATAGTACAGACCAACCATAGCCAGAAGCAGTTTCTCGAGGCAGAACAGGCCAAGCAAGACCTCCCACTCATCTTCTTGGGCTTATTTCTAGCACAGAGGAGAGGAGGGGTCCCAGCCCATGAAGGCGATCCTTTGCCTTGGCGACCTGGCAAACTGCCAGAGGACAGCAGTTGCTGCTAGATCAACGTATCCTATATTTCTGCACCGGTTGTGTTTTTTGAGCAGGATCAGGGTGGTTCAAAGCTATGCCTAAAGATTTGACAATGTCACTAATTATGCTGGGGTGTCAGAGATGACTGCACTAACATGTTTGATGGCTTAGACTTTAAAATAGCAGGGAAGTGGGAAGTGGAACAATCTCCTCTCATTCTTCACGTGACTGGTGCAGAGACTGGACTCATGCACTGAATGGTACATGTGATTATTAAACCTTGTACCTTACAACTTTGCTGTGTCATGGGGGGGTTTGGGATTTGAATCCACTGAGAGCACCAGTCAATTTAATGAGCACATTTCTTGCCTCCCCATCTAATGAACCTAGCCACCACCCCTACGATTGGGCCCTACTAGAGCCAGTGTCGAATTGCTTCCTAGTGGACAGAACGCCCCTGCTGTGGCAGAGAGCTGACATAAAGTTTAAAAGGCCTCCTTTCGTGACTACTGCCTGTTCTTTGGGATCCAACTGTACTGCACAACCACAGGGATGCTGATTACTTACTATCCCTTGGCTCTATATGTTTTACTTTTTATTCCCACAGGCACCAGCATTCCACAGGATCAGTTGAGGACTTTAGCTACCGGTCCTATTGTTGAGAACTGACTACTGGAAAGTTGTCTGTTATCATTCAGGGCATTTTCTGATTATAAAGTATTAATAACTGACCAGCACAGTGGTTGGATTTCTGCTTGCAACACCGACAACCCGGGTTCGGATGCACGCCTGGGAGTCGGAACATTGGTTGGCGGGGGATTGAGCATCCGATGGACTGCTCTCCTCCTCCAGGGGGAGAGGGTGGGCTGGCACTTGGCATCTGACTGACCTCTGGTGGAGGCCGGGAGTGTCACACCCGAGGCCTACAGGGTTCAGGAGGTGTGCAGGATATCAACACACTATGTGCCTCACGTCACTGCATGCCACACCTCCCAACAATGGGGAGAAAACAACCCGGCTGTGGCTCGGAGTACATCTTCCTCCCACACCAAACCCAATGCAGCTGTCCGAGGCACTGTGCCACCCAATCTCAACGTGGCACTGCTCCGGGAGTAGCACAGAGGGTTACCCGATGGCTACACTCTGGGAGGCAATCTAGGGAGCACTCCGGTGATGACAGGTAAGTCCTGGGGGATGGGGCGAGGTGGTCAGTATGGCAGACCGAGGGGCAGCCAACTGAGGAAGCAAAAAAAAAAGTATTAATAACTGGGTACTGACACTGTAATGCTGTGGTTAGAGGAGGCAGTCTTGGATGGGTGATCCTCTGGGAGGACTTTCCTGGAATTGAGGTGAGGCAGAATGAGCATGTAGTTGTTTTTTTGGGTAGGCAGCTCCCACCTTGAGTTTGGGTGTATCAACCTCAGACCACAGGGGGTTGGAAGCTTTTTCACTTTTTTCTTGCTTTAAAGTGTGCCCTCCCTGGAGCTGCCTCCGAGCAGCTGCTGGCCATTCATGGACAAGAGATGCTTTTGTGCGTTGACTGTTTTGTGGGGGGGGGGTTATGGCGAGAGCCCTGTCTGCAGCAGGTGGACCACAGGACCTGTGACTACAAATGCCTTGAACGGCTACGGTGTTTCATTTATCTAATGGAATATTAATTTTATTTATTTATATGTATTTTTTTTTATTTAAATGTTGGTAACCAGGAAAGGCACACTGAGCCAAGGATCGTTTCCAGGTGTGACCCAGCTACAGGGAAAACAATGAACAGAGAAGGTACAATACAACTGAATACAATACATGGATTCAATAAGAATGACATGCAGGGCTGATACAACACAACATGGTATAGCTACAGGATACTTCAGTGCAAATTTCATACAGTATTTACAGTAGACATGACAGACGGATTTATTTGGGACACCGGAAAGAGAGCGGTGGCTTACCTCTCTGTACAGTGTGGAGCGAGGAGAGTGGGAGAAGAGTTTGGGTAGCAGAAGCATGGGGGGGAGGAAGGCAACATAAAATTTGTTTGATGGAAGAGAAAGAGTTTCGGAGGAGAGGAGGGAGGTGATTCCAAAAGGACAGGAGTCTGTAAGAGAAAGCTGACTGTCTGGCTGACATGTGGAGTAGGGAAAGTGAGAAAGAGCGGGAGTTCCTGGTACACAGATCATAGGAGAAGGGGGGACTGCAGGGGACAGCACAGCGATGAGATGGGGGGGGGGAGTTGACCAAACCAGAATTTGGCTATGAGAGTTAATGCATTAATATACCATCAGTGGGAGAGTGGCATAATGTCTAGAGAGGAATAAAGACTGTAGTGATGGGTACGGAGGGGGGTAGTTGAATGCAAAATGACAGAACAAATTCAGCAGGGTATCTAGTCTGGATAGAGAGGAGACTATGGCTGTGCTGTACACTACATCAGCCTAGTCAAAAGTGAGAACTATGATCTTTGTTACTAGCTTTTGACAGGTTGTGAGGGGGAGACAGTCCTTGTTTCGATAGACTATTCCGAGTTTGGAATGAAGCTTGGCTGAGATGGCGTCAATGTGGGCTGTGAAATCCAGGTTTGAATCAAGCCAGACCCCTAGATATTGGTATGCGGGGACATGGTTGAGTGCAGTGCCATTCAAGGTGATGAAGGGTGGTGGGGAACGCATTTTAGCTAGTTTTGTGTGGTGCCAAATAACATAATAACAGTCTTGAAAGTGTTGATTTTTAGTTAGTTTGCAAGGAACCAAGGTTGCACCTTGTTCAGGTCCTGTTGGAGGAGGGGTGTGGATATCTGAGATGGAGGGCCCAGAGGTGAATAGGATGGTGTCATCCACATATATATGTATCTGGGAACTGGAACACATGAAGGGGAGATCATTTATAAATACAGAGAACAAGACGGTACCCAGGATGGATCCCTGAGGTACGCCTGCAGAGACTGGAAGGAGGGGGAGGAGAACCCTCCCACCTGGACTGACTGCTATCTGTCACCTAGATACGATCTGAACCAGTTGATGGCGTGGGCATCCGGGCCGTCTGCACCAAGCTTGGTGAGAAGGACGGGGTGGGAGACAGAGCCAAATGCCTTTGCCGGGGAAGTCACATGAGCCCCACGTTGAGATGGCAGCACAACCTTTCTGCTTCATGCTTCTCCATTTCCTCACTCTATCCAGCACTTTAATCACTGAGAACATGCTTTTTCCTGACATACTGGGAACCTACAGTGGTATGGAACCTGTTGAGGCTGTAGTTGGTGATTCTACTTACATTCAGAAAAGGAAAAAAATCGATCTCTAAATCGCTTCCTGCACCAGAACTCCCAGAGCCTAAGATGGCCGCTAGTAGAGATCGGACTTCAAGAACCCCTGACCCTGTTTGACAAGCCAATCTCATAGAGCAGATCACTTCTTCTATTGAAGCTATTTGGGTTACAGTGGTTGAAATGCAAATCAGTTTTGCTAGCCTGACAGATCGTGTTCTAAAGTGGAGTCTTCTGTTACCGACGCAGAACAGCACAATGCGGAGCAAGACTGACATCTCAAAGCAGCTGAAGCCCAACTGGCATGGTTTACAGCAAAACTTGAGGATCTTAAAGGCCGTGGCCTCAGAAAGAATCTGCGCATTATAGAACTTCCTGAAGGATTAGAGGGACAAGACCCAATCCAGTACCTGAGGGATAATCTTCCTGTCCGACTCCATCTCAATCCTCAGGAATATGATTTTGAAATAAAGAGAGCACACCAAGTCGGATGAGCTCCACCCTCCCGTACCAATGCCAAATCTCAGACGCTTATTTTCAAGCTTCTTCATTACCAGGACAAGGAGCTGATTCTCTCCACCGCCAGGAACCTGAAGGATGTATTGGTATCTGAGACTCGGGTATCCTTTTACCCTGACTACCTTCAAGGAATCCTACACATCACCAGGCTTTAGACAAAATAAAACAAGGTTTGAGAAATCGGGGCATTACATGTGCTCTTTTATACTCAGCTACACTGGTTATCACCCTCAGTGGTCAGCATACTCAGTTTCAGACACCCGAGGAAGCAGATCAATACCTTCAGGTACATCTGGGCTCCTCTAGACCTCCGATCGCCTCCTCGGGTCCTAGTCAAGCTACACTGGAACAAATGGACACTCATGTCCTGAATGCGGAGGTGACTTTGGACTCTCCACCTTAATTTGCTCTATTGCCTGATCACGGGCATCCTACTTTTTTTCTTTGCCTCCTCTCAGTAAGTGCTACATGGAAACCTTGGGAATGATGTCCTACGTTTGTCCAGCTGACCCTGCCCCGATGCCCTTAATAACTGGATTTAATTATTTTATTTGATCGAGGGCTCTTCCTTGGGCTGACTTACCCGATCCCCCCTTCCTCCTTGGTGTCTGACCAGATTGTGGACTCGGAACTGACCACCGCTTCACCACATCATGGTACACTGTGCGCTCCCCTTGCCCCCTCTCCTGTACATTTATGGCACCAATACTGTACTCTGCTTAGTGGAAGAGGATGCTATGTGGTACTCCGTATGGAAGATGAGAGCCCACTCTCTCCTCTGTCTGTGACCCTTGGATTGTGAGCAATCCCTAGCTTGGCTTCCCAAGGATCTATTCCAAGAATGAGCCATGAATAGAGATCGAGTTACTTCTGTTTGTGGAAAGTGATTATCGTTGGACACAGAAGCGGGATAAATAACTTTAATTTATTCTGTGGCCCCAGGCTGAACCTTACTCAAACGTTCTTTTAGTTTGTTCAAAACTTACGGGGATTTATATGCAGTCCTTTTTCATTTGAATCCCATCCTGGCGTTATTTTCTTTTAACTGATTATATTTGCCTGTTCTAACAGTTGGCTGCAGTGTGTTATTTTCGGCACTAGTCTGCCATCTAGTGTTTAAACAGTCATTTTTTGAATAAGACCAGTACGTTTTTTTGCATTTACTTTTATTATAGTACTCAGTCTTGAGAAAGCGCATGGTTTGCGCGAAAATGTTTGAACATACGGACATTTATTTATTTATTTCAATTCTTGGATTACAATACCTTTGAGCAGGAAACCGCTCATTTACAAATTTTCCACATCATTAGGGTGGGAAAACATACAATGGGAGTGAACAACAGTCGCTAGTTAAACAAATTATACACAGATGTTTTAAACATTCAAGTACAATGTGATTCAGTAAAAGCGAGGATTTAACACAAGTATTATCAAGTCAAAGGAGCAACCTAGGAGGCATTGTCAGGACAAAGAAGGGTACTTGTACACAGAAGTGGACAAGGTAAGTAAAGTGAGGGAGGTGAAGGCAGCGGAGAGAGGAGGGAGGAGGCATAGGGCAAGGTGAAGAAAAAGGAGTGAGGGGAACAGTGTCATAAGGACAGTAGGAACTCCAGGAGGGAATAGGACCCTAGAGGGAGGCAGGTGTAGGACGGGGTATGCTGCGGGGGAGGGGGGGGACAGACCAGAATCAGGATCAGGATCAGGGGAACTGTGATCATTTAACTGGTGCAGTCACAGCAACTATTCTTCAGTAGATGTTGTCGTAATTGGATTTTGAAAATGCCCAGTCTTAGTAAGGTGGCAAGTTCAGTTCCGAGGCTGTTGAGCCAAAGGGGAGCCTGGTACAAGTAAGACCTTTGTTCTTGAGAAGTTCTGCACTTAGGTACACTGAGAAGCTGGTGGTCAGAGTTTCTAGTGTGATGTGAGCCAGAGTAACAGCTTAAAAGGTTCGCAACTCCAGGAGGTACCTGATCAAGAAGTGTTTTTTTTTGGTTAATAGGCAGGTTTGATAACAAATCCTGTTGTTAAGTTGTAGCCATCCAGCTTGCTCATAAAGGTCATAAGTGTGTGCAAGTCGGGGGGAACCAGTAAGCAGTCTACAGGCTTTGTTGAGTGCTACTGATATCCTGTGAAGGGAGGTAGGAGGTGCGGCACTGTAAACAACCAGGCCGTAGTCAATAATAGAAACAACTGAGCTACAGATTGCAGTTCTTAGGACTTCGGGTGTCAGGCATCACTTTCTGTGTAGAAGCCCTATTCTGATGTTGACAGTTCTGACCACACTATTGATGTGCTTAGTGTAGGACAGGGAGCAGTCCACCATGACCCCCAGGTATTTGAAATGATCAACCTGGTTGAGCGGCACTCCTGCACAGTTACTGATAGTTAGAGGTTGCGATTTGTGCTTGCTTCTAGCATCACTAAACAGCATCACCTTAGTTTTTTTGTAGTTCAGCACCAGTTTGTGCGATTCAAACCATCCTTCGACTTGTTCAAAAGCAATTTGCCTTTGGTTTTTGAGGTAGGGAGGATCCTGATGGGTCATGTAGATGACGGCGTCATCTGCACAGAGTAGGATCTGTTGATTGCAGGATCAGGGTAGATCATTTAAAAAAATGATAAAGAGAAGGGGTCCTAGTATTGATCCCTGAAGTACCATGCAGCGAACCGACAGATGTCCCAATACGGTGTTTCCAATCTTCACCTGCTGGGTGCGATCAGTCAGGTAGCTTCTGAACCAGTTTGTGGCACCTTTAGAAAGGCCTATGGAAGTGAGTTGCTGAAGTAGTAGAGCGTGACTGACAGTGTCAAAAGCCTTAGTTAAATCAATGAAGGCTGCACCTACGAGGCTGCCCTGGTCAAGTGACTTCTGAATGTAACTGGTGAATTCCACCAGAGCGGAGGTGGTGCTGTGCCCTTTACAAAACCCATGCTGTTCCAGGCACTGGATCCTGTATCGATCAAGGTATTCCACAAACTGATCTGCAATTATACGCTCCAGTGCTTCTGACAGGGGAGAAAGGATAGAAATAGGCCTATAGTTGGCATGTAGTGCCCGGTCACTACTCTTATGCACAGGCGTCACCAATGCTGACTTCCAAACATGGGGAAATTGAGCCAATCGTAAGGATAAATTCAGCAGCTTAGTAGGGAACTAAGATCTCTTCGAATGTGAGGGAGACAATTTTGAGATCGAGAGTCCCTGCTTTTCCTTGATTTTCCAAATACCTTGTGAAAATACTTTCTAGCTTAATTATGGGTTACTGCTTTGAAATAGAAAGGAGGGGGGGATGATTGACAAGGTTCTGGACTTCTGCTTCTGATGGGACTGGATTCCTCAAAGAAGTTACTTGAAGGACACTACTCAGATCAATAAATGTTTTTTTAAAAGTATCAGCAATGGTCAATGGGTCAAGAATACGATCACCACTAATGTTGAGCATACTAGGAGCCTCCTTTTTGTCTTTCCCTATAACAGCCTTTAAATTGTTCCAAAAGTTCTTGCTGTTGCCCCCTGAGTTTTTTAATGCCTCCCAAAAGTAGTTGTTTTTAGCTGAGCGGATAGCACAGGTGCAGTCATTCCTTGATCTTCTGTACTCCTGGAGGTCAGCTTGCTTGCCGGAGTTCTTTGCCTTGAGCCACAAGTGGTCCCTGTTTTTCATGCATCTGATTAATTCAGGAGTAACCCAGGGGTTGTTGCTTCCTTTGATCTTGTTGTTCTGCACAGGCGCATGGATGTCACAGGCGGCATTGAATTGATTGATGAAGTGCTTGAGTGCTATGTCTGTATCTTCCACTGTATCAAAAAAGCTCCAGTCAATACTGCGAAGTTGCTGTTTAAGGTGCTCAAGGTGACCCCTCTAACCTTCTGCTGGAGATTATCAGGGGTGAAGGCATGTTAAATTTATTAGTCCAGTTGCACGTGATCAGGGAGTGTTCGCCTAGTGAGTCCGGGTGTACGGTCACGTTAGAAATACGCTCTAGGCGGTTTGTGAGGACTCAGTCTAGTAGGGTGCTTGTTCCAGATTTATAATTAGTTCTGGTAGGTGAGTCCACAAGTTGGGCTAGATGTGCGGAGACCGTGTCCTTATAGGAACCAGCTGAAGGTGCCATCCAGTTTATATTGAAGTCTCCCAGGATGATAGTTTCAGAGCCTAGATGCTGACATCTAATGACCTCCATAACTTTGTCAAACCCTGAGGACTTCACTTCTGGTGGGATGTATACTGAGAGTATATAAAGTGCTTTGCTTTGCACCCCCAGTAGAATTTTTATGGGGAGAATTTGTGCAGCACTTCCTAGTCTGGGTGGAGGAAGGGCAAACCCCTTAATTGTATCATTGATGTAAATAGCGCAGCTTCCCCCTCTTTTAGCGATCCTATCAAGCCTGAAAAGGGTATAACCAGGTATTATGACTACAGTATCCAGCAAAATTGCCGGCAGAGGTCTATCAAGTCTGCCTGATTGTGCAGCTCTTACTTTCATATTACTATAGTTGCCCCACCCAAACCCTCCCTTCCTCCCTTTCCTGGTGTCCCCCCCACTTGTGCTCTTGTCTGTACTAATCCTGCCCTTGACTCTTTCCCAACCCCACTTAAAGCTATCCACTGTCCTCAGTTCAATTAACAACTCCGGCAGTGCATTCCATCTCACCACCACTCTCTCTGTAAAGTAGTGCTTCCTCATCTCCCTCCTGAACCTTCCCCTTCCAGCTTCAGACTGTGCCCCCTAGTGACCCTTCCCCTCTTTATGTAGAACAATCCTCCCTCTCTGACTTTGTTTATGCCTTTCAAGAACTTAAAGGTCTCTATCATGTCCCCTCTTTCCCTTCTCTCTTCCAGCGAATACATATTGAGCTCCCTCAATCTTTCCTCATACGGCAGCTCCCCCAGTCCCCTGATCATTTTTGTAGCCCTGTGCTGCACCCCTTCCAGTAATATCACATCCTTTTTGAGGCATGGGCACCAGTACTGCACACAGTACTCCAAGTGAGGCCTCACCAGTGATCTATACAAGGGCAGGAAGACCTCCCCCTTTCTAGAGGTGATTCCTCTGGCAGTGCACCCCAGCATCCTGTTTGCCCTTGCTGCTGCCCTCCTACACTATGCTGATACCATCATGTCCCCTGTGACTATTACCCCGAGGTCCCTTTCCTCCTCTGAAGCTGTTACCTACACTCCCCCCAGCCAGTAGCTGGTCCTGGGATTTCTTGCTCCGAGGTGCATGACCTTGCACTTTTTAACGTTAAGCACCAATTGCCACTCCCTAGACCAGTGTTCGAGTTTAGCTAAATCCTCCCTGAGTGCCTGCCTCCCTTCCTCATTGTCCACTTTTGCACAAATCTTAGTGTCATCTGCGAACAGGCTGATCTTACTCTTAACCCCTTCTGCAATGTCTCCAGTGAAGACATTGAACAAAACAGGGCCCAGCACTGAACCCTGCAGTACCCCACTTGTGACTGGCCTTGGCTTGGATGTCTCCAGCCTTACAACTACCCTCTGTTGTCTGCCCTGCAACCAGCTCTCAATCCACCCCACCAGTTTCTCCCCCACCCCCACGTCCCTCAGCTTGCTCATTAACCTCCCGTGGGGTACCGAGTCGAAAACCTTGCTGAAGTCCAGGTACAGAACATCCACAGCATGGCTTTCGTCAACTGCCCTAGTGACCCAGTCGATGAAGTCAATCAGGTAAGTTTGGCACAATCGTCCCAAGACAAACCCATGCAGTCTCTCATCCTGTAGACCATTACTATTGAGAAAGGTTATCAACCTCTCCTTTAGAATGGTCTCCATCAACTTCCCCACTATGCAAGTCAAGCTTACCAGTCTGTAGTTGCCCGGTTGATCCTTGGGTCCACTCTTGTGAAGGAGCACCATGTGAGCCATCCTCCAGACCCTGGGAATCTTCACCATCTCCAAGGAGGTGTTGATGAGGTCCATCAGAGGGCCTGCCAACACCTCCGCCAGTTCCTTTAGGGACCTTGGGTGTACACCGTCTGGTCCTGGTGCCTTGTCCATCTGCAAGGCTTTAAGGCCCTTCAGAACTCTGTCCTCTTGGATGACCCCCATCTGTTATCTCTGCCCCCACTTCACCCTTGCCCCCTTTTCCCTGCAGTATTGGGCCATCCCTTTCTTTTGTGAACACTGAGCAGAAGTACTCATTGAGTGCCTCTGCCTGTTCTTCCCCTGTTTCGCCCATCCCCATTCCTCTTGATTCTAACAATGTCATCTCTACAACTCCTCTTCTCACTTATGTATTTAAAGAACCCCTTTTCCCCCTCTCTGATCCCCTGAGCCAACTTCAGCTCCTTTGCTGCCTTGGCTGCCCTGACTGACCTGGTCACCTCCCTAGATGCCTTTGTGAACACCTCTCTATCCTCCTCCTGCCCCGATTTTTTGAACTTAATGAAGGCCAATCTTTTTCCTTCACCTTCCACTCAACTTCCTTGCTGAGCCAGCTAGTGTTTTTGGACCTGGACTGCTTACTCTGAGATTTGGCACATGTGTTTGAGGCATCATTCAGCCTTTTCCTAATGATTGCCACTTCTGTTCAGCATCCGTCACTGGGTTAATTTTAGTTAAATACCCCTCTAGGCTGCTGCCCATTCTGGCAAAATCTGCCTTCCTGAAGTCCAACACTCCTGTCCTTCTCTTAGCTGACTCCCTCCCTGTGTTAAGAAGGAACCACACTGAGCTGTGGTCACTTTCTGCTAGAGGGTCCTGTACTACCACATCCTGGACTTGATCACCATTTGTTAGCACCAAAACCAGTATGTTCCCCTCTTTAGTAGGTTCCATCACCCCTTGCACTAGGTAGCTGTCTTGGATAGCCTCCAGCACCACCTGTTCCTTGGTGTGTGCTGTAGTTACTGTCTGCCAGTCAACCCCAGGTGGGTTGAAGTCTCCCACTATAACTGTATTCCCTTGCCACTGGCCTTCTGATTTGCTCCCCCCGCTCCCTATCCACCTTCTCGCTCTGTGAGGGTGGCCTGTACACCACCCCCATCCTAAGCTTCTCATCTTTAGGGCTTTGGAGCAATACCCATACAGCTTCTGGCCTCCCCTCATCCCCCTCCTCCCTGGTACCCAGTATCCCCTCCCTAACATAAACAGCCACCCCTCCAGCCCTTCCCCCTCCCAGTCCCTGCGGAATACCTTGTAAACCGAGATCGTAAGATCCCAGTCATGGTACTGGGTGGCCCAGGTCTCTGAGATGGTGGTAATATCTACTTCTCCCTCTACCATCATTGCCTGGAACTCTGCCACCTTGTTTGCTAAGTTCCTTACATTCAAGGATACTACAGTCCACCTTTCTCCCTTCCACTTTTGTCTTGGTAACTTCCCCTCATTCCCCTCCTCCTCCCTCTCTGGAGGGAGAGACCTTCCGGTCTCCCCTGGAAGGTGCCTCCTCCCTGCTATCCGACTCAGCCTTCCCCCTCTCAGTTTAAATCTATGTTGTTTTTAATGTACTTCTCCAGCCCCTGTCCCAATGCCCTTGTACTCTTGATGCTGAGATGCAGCCTATCCTTGGCATAAAGCCCCTTATTCTTCCATGTCTCACCCACTCCCCCTACTACCCCATACCCCATTTCTGCACACCACTCCTTCAGTCACCCATTAAACTCTTGTATTCTTAGCTTCCCTACCATGCTTGCCCTAGGTACTGGGAGTACCTCAGAAAACATTAGTGAGCTACCCACCTGACTGCAGATACCCCCCACTTCTCTGAACCTCTCCTACACTTCTTTCACTGCACTGCCCTCTATGTCATTTGTTCCTAGGTGCACAATGATATTAGGCTTCCCTCCCACCTTCTTCACACATTTCTGAATGCACTGTCTTACTCTCCCCACTGTCATACCTGGCATACACACCACCTTAGTTCAGCTCTTTCTTGCTCCCTTACTTTCCCATCTCACCCCCCCGAGCACAGAATCCCCTAATACAAGTACTCACTCCCTCCCTCATCCCTTGCACTTACCCCATGGTTTGCCCTCCTATGAGTCCCTTTTTCTCAGTGTCCTCTCCTTTCATACACTGCCTTTTTCCCCCTTCCTTCTTCTTCAATTGCACCTCCACCTGCTCCTCCTCCATCCCTTCTGTGCTCACTCCCTTCCACAACCCCCCCACTACGTGTACCTCCTCCCACTGCCCCCTGCATTGTGACTCCCCCTCCCAACATGTTTTGTCCATCCTCCCCCTTTATTTAGTGTGTTTGTGCCAACTCGACCTGCTTCCCTGCCACTCCCCACTTCTGCCCCACAGTCTTCCCTCTCACCTTGTACCCTGTATTTCCCCCTTCCCTCCTGGTCCCCTGACTCTTGTTCTATGGTGCCTTCCCCAACCTCCTGCTCTGTTTCATTAGCCAGTACTGCGTACCTGTTTGTTGTCTCCAACCTCCTGCCCCAGCCCTCCTCTATAATCCCTCCCTGCCTCTGCTTACCCTGAACCTCTTTTCTACTCCCTTTCTGTCTGCCCATGTTCCCTACCACTTGCCAACGGCCCCTTTCGGCGCTCCCAGGACCCTGTGGACTTGATCCCCCTGGCCAAGTGCCCCCTTCTGGCCCTTGGCAGTCTGGTCTATCCTGTGATGGAGCCTTCCCTGCCCCTCTGCCCATCTCCTCCTCACCCTCTCATTCCTGCCCCCTCCCCCCAATTCCCATCTCAAGCTCTTTATCTCCAGCATAAGCTGTCTGAACAGCCCACACACTGGACACCCCCCAACTTCCACCAGGTTCCCAGAAACAGTGCTGCGCCACACCCATTGCAGCTCACAACCCTCCCGGCCTCCCAGTGCCCCCAACCCCAGTCATCCCTACTCCTCCACTCTTCCCCCCCCCATTCACCCAGCTGCCTCCTTGCCCTGACCTCCACATCTTCCCTGTATTCCCTAGGCTCTAAATATTTTACAGATCTTTACAACTGCATCCGTATTACTTAAGAACTGTAAATCTACATTTCTGTCAAAACATTGTCCCCAGAATAGTCCTTACCTCAAAAAAGAAAATGCACAACCATTACATTTGCATCAGTATTTCTTTAAGACTTTAAACCAGATTTCACCTCCTTTAAATTACTCCTCCTCCTCCTGTCCCTTCCTATTAGGTGGAACCACTAGTGGGAGTGGTCCACTTGCCTATTTAATAGTGTCAGGAGAAAACATTTATTTATTTATTTAGCTTTTGTTAACCAGGTAGGTACACTAAACAAGACAATTGCCTATTTTCAGGTACAACCCGGGAGAGTACAGGAATAATAGATTTAGGTACATACAACGACATTATACAAATTAGACATGTTACAGTTCATGTGAGGATACAGATTCAACACAGCATACGAAACATGGTAGGGCATAGATTATACAGTATTAACATAACAAAAATAAACACCTTGTGGGAGATAAGAGCAGTAATGTTACAGATTCAATACAGCGTACGAGCGTGACAAGGCATAGATTATACAGTATTAACATAACATGCCACAAGTCCTCCTCCCAGTACAAGCAAACCAGACCAAACTACAAGCTAACCAAACTACAAGAATAAATACTTCCCTTTAGTCCCCAGGAACACACACTGTAGCTCCTGTGTCTTCCAGCTCCAATGCAAAGTGAAGCAATTAACTAAAATGGCTGTTTGACTGGACACAGGACTGACTGTGCGGGGAGGGGTCCAGCCACTATACTGATGGCAGCCTTGCTATGTTTTTAACTTTAATGCACGTTATCCTACTTGGATTCAATAAATGCTTTGGATTTCCCTATGGATCTCTGGCCTGCTGTTTGACTCTCTGGATGGTCTCCATGCTGCCGACTCCTTTCCTGATGTGAGTACTGTTTTCATTGTGTTGGCACTAGACTTTAACAGTGTCGCCACCTTCCTGTGTTTCTCATGTCTTACTTTTATTATGGACTCCTTGCTTTTAGACAGTATTGGCACTTTTCCTTTCTCATCAAGTGTTATTACTGTGCTTGTTTGGTTCTGAAAGTTAATACAGTTATGATGAACATTTTTTTTCAGAATATTCTAATAACCTTTAAGCTTACCTAGTTGATGTTTTTGTTAATAGGTTCTGATGCAGTTTAGAATTGCACAATTAGTAGACTTTTCGCTTGTCAGCTGTAGTTAACTGAATGTTTAATTGCTGTGGTCAACAACTCTGCTCCCCGCAGCTGCTTTCCCCTTCTTTATCTAATTTAACTATGGTGGTTTGAATAGTGTGGCAATTAAAACTACAAAGGGTGCACAGGATATTTTTAGCTGCACCCTACTTTAAGGTTCATTTTGAAAGACCAATTCCTCCAATTTTCCTTTCTAGTTTATAGTTCTTCTCTTTTACTCTACCTCTCCTTTTTTGTGTGCTATCAGTTATACTGTCATTCTTCTTTTCTTTATTCCTTGATGGGGCATTGTACTCTACTTAAGTATATCTTTCTTGTTTTACATCATTCTACATTAATGCCTGGTTCTCTCCCCCTTTTTCTTTCTCTTTCCTCACTGGTTACTTATCATCCTCCACACATTAGGGTCCTATTCCTCTTTTATATTTGTTATACAATCCTCTTTCCCTTGGCAAGATCCAGTTGCCTTGTAATAGCTTCCCTTTCTTTTCATTGTCTTAGAGTGGGATGGGGGGGGGAGGCGGGAGACATTTCTCCCTCTCTGTACTCCGCTATCCGTGTGAGTGTTGGCTTAATAGCCCCCCAGCTCATTCCATTAGGGAACAAGACCATTGTGCCGCCGCTGGGTGTGGGACTGCTCTGAGTGTCAGACTTTTTGGTTTTCCCCCTAAAAAGAGTATCTCCTGTTTTATATTCACTTGCCTTCCCCAAACCTTTATTGGGCTTGGGGGGACCACGGTTGTTGTGCCTGTTTATTTTATGGTGTTGACTTCACTGACTCAGATCTTCTGCTTTTCATGTATCTGTATATGCTTCTGTGTCTGGGACTTCTGCTCTATTTTTGGGGGGGCTGGGTTGGGGAGGGTTTGGGGCTTAGGGATAGGGGAGGAAATCTAGGGGTGAGACCTTATTGTTCTCAGGCAGTCTTTCCTTCTACAATGGCACGGCATAATCACCTAAAAGTCATGTCCTGGAATGTCAAGGGACTTAATTGCCCCAAGAAACGTAGAAATTTTCTCCAGTCTCTCAAGGATGTTAATTGTGACATCGCCCTTCTCCAGGAAACCCACCTGTTGGACTTCGACTGCCCTTGGGACGGATGTGGTTAGGGCAGTATTTCCACAATGCTCATGTGACCCACAATGAGGAGTGGCTATCCTATGTTGGAAGGGTCTGTAATTGGGTATTTCTCATGAGATTAGGGACAAGGAGGGTAGATATATCCTTCTCCTTGGCACCTGTCAAGGCCTGTCTTTGGTATTGGGCAGTTTTATGCCCCAAACTGCCCAGCTCTAGGCTTTTATCAGGCCCTTCTGGAGGACATACCTGATGATACTACCTCTCTTCTCCTAGGGGGATCTTAACTTGGCCCTGGATCCTACATTAGACAGAACTGAACCAGGCCCAGGTTACGAGCATACCATGTCTAGCCAAGTCTGCCCTCCTCAGAGATGTGGGTCTTTTCGACGCATGGCATACCCTATACCCCTCAACTGTAGACTTTAGATGCTACTCCTCATCTCATGACTCTTATAGTCATATAGATGTCTTTTTGGCCTCTCCAGATTTGATTTCACAAACTTGGGGGGGGGGAGGTTCTCAGGGTAATATACTTATTTCCGATCATGCGCCTTTTTCCCTCTCTCTGACATGAGGACCTCCCTCTACCAGACATAATAAGTATAGTCTTAATAATTCCTTTCTCCAGCAAGATTCAGTTGTTAGAATGCTCTGAC
Source organism: Neoceratodus forsteri (assembly GCA_016271365.2). Classification (NCBI taxonomy): domain Eukaryota; kingdom Metazoa; phylum Chordata; order Ceratodontiformes; family Ceratodontidae; genus Neoceratodus; species Neoceratodus forsteri. Next base: position 352,475,129 of record CM057456.1, read on the forward strand.
AGGCTATTATAGATTTCTGTACATTTAATGATACCCCTGACAGCTCCCAAGCTACACAATGGGAAGCACTAAAAGTGGTACTTTGTGGACAGTTAATTGTTTACTCGTCCTCCTTAAATAGAAACCAAAAGGCCACTCTCCAGAGCCTGGAGCAAGAACTCAGAACACTGTAACTTTTTTTTTTTTTTTTAAACCAGGAGAGACACACTAAGCTGACAGCTTGTTTACATGTGTGACCTGGGAGCACAAGGACGTTAAGTGACTTGCTCAGGGTCACACAGTATGCAAGTGGGGGCTGTGGGATTCAAACCCAGGTCTCCAGGTTTGCAGCTCAGAGACTTAAACCACTGCGCTATACTGCCTCCTTACAGCTGTATTGTCCCATCCTATGAATCCCAAAGTCAGAGAAAGAATAAGGCAACTGAAAGCGGAAATAGGAGATATCTTGCAGTATTGTACTGATTTTGTTTTGTACAGATTGAACCAGCGATATTTGGAGGCAGGGGAGAAACCGGGGAAATTGTTAGCAGCCAAACTTCAGGTGCAAGCCATGGAAAAATATATCCCAGTCATTCATACTTCCCACGTGTCCTAACTGACCTCTCCCACTGATATCAATTGAGCCTTCCAAGGCTTTTGTTCAACTCTCTATTCTTCCAAAGTCAGTCCCTCCCCTGAACAATATAAGTCTTTCTTTGCTAATCTCTGCCTTCCACAGGTCCCAGATTCATATTACCTCTCCTATCCGGCCATGTGAGATCACTCAAGCTATTCAGAGCCTGGCCAAAAGGAAATCGCCAGGCCCTGATGGCTTTTCTGTTGATTTCTACTACACCTTCAGTGACCTCCTTGCCTTGAAATTAGCCCTCTTCTTCAACCAGGCCTGGGAAAAGGGCTCTTCCCCCCCCAACATTTTTACAAGCCATTATCACTCTGATTCCTAAAAAAGGTAGAGATAGTGTGCTTTGTTCCCGGTTTTGCCGTATCTCCTTACTTAATGTGGATACCAACATTTTTGCTAAAATTTTATCCAATTAATAGAATCCATCAAGCCCCTTCTTATTCACCCAGACCAAGTAGGATTCATACCTGGCAGACTGGGATTGGATAATATTCACCGGACCCTTGATCTTATTTGGGAAGCTAATACCCTCCCTTACCCTGTGGCCACCCTGTTTTTGGATGCAGAAGAAGCGTTCAACAGGGTAGAGTGGAGCTATTTGTTTGACACCCTTGGTAGGTTTGGCTTCCCTCTGACCTTTGTCTCCCTAGTACGACTTCTTTATACCTTTCTGACTGCAGCGGTCTTAACCAATTCGGTCCTGTCCCTGTAGCTCCCACTTTATAGAGGGACCAGACAAGGCTACCCTCTTGCCCCCTTTCTTTTCCTATTAATAATTAAACCTCTGGCTTCCAAGATCAGAGCTGACCCCTTTTTCCCAGGCATCATGATGGGTGACCTTCTGCACAAGATATCGCTACTTGCTGACAATGTCACCTTATTCATCACCAACCCTGCCTCCTCTCTTCCAGCCCTTCAAGATGTTTTGGCGGCTTACTCTTCCCTGCCAGTGTATAAACTGAAATGCACTAAATCACAACTGCTTTCGCTCAACCCCACCTGTTCCGTTGACCTGTTTGCAGCATACCCTTATCAGTGGGCCCTAATGGGATAACCTCATTGGGTGTGGAATTATGGTCTGCTCTATCAGAGACAACAACTGTTAACACTCAAAAAATGCTTACCACTCTGGACTCAGATCTCCAGAGGTGGAAGAATAATATTCTGTCCCTCTGGGGAAGGGTCAATGCCTTGAAACTCATTGCTCTTCTCAAACTGCAATATATTTTGGCTAATCTTCCTATTCCTATCTCTGGAGACTTTTTTTCAGAGATTATCTGCCAAACTGTCCTCTTTTATCTGAGCAGGGAAACCCCCGAAAATTAGCCTTCGAACTTTACAGATACACTGGTGAGAGGGTGGTTTTGGCCTTCCAGACTTGAAATTTTCCACGACCTCACTTTATTTCGACAAGCTGTTATCTGTTATGCTCCGCACTTGGTTAATCCCATTCCAACCTGAATATTTGTGGAATTGGCACAAGGTACATTAACAATGTCTTCGGCCCTGATTTTTCCTGACTGGTTCCTCCATTCAGCCATTTCCCCTTGTTCTTGTTATACTAGACATATTTGGGCCAAGTACTGCAAACATCTTAGTTGGAACCCCCAGTCTTCCCCCGTTTGACCTCTGTGGTTTAATCTGGGACTGACCATTGACGACACTTCTATTTGTTGGACTGACTGGGACGCCGGAGGTATTAACATGCTTAGAGATCTCTGTGACCCTGTTTCTGGTTACTGCTACTCTTCTGATGCCCTTCAGAACAAATATCAGCTGCCCCGCTCCCATTTCTGGAGATATTTGCAGCTAAGGGACCTCCTTAAACATAAGGTCTCCAAACATTTCCTCCTCCCCACTTCTTCAGAACTGGATCAATTGGGTTACTTTTCTCCAGAATTCGCAACACTTAATAGCCAAACACAAATGTTTTTTACAACACACATTCCCTCCCCTGCCTTTGCAGGCCCCAAGACACAATGGGAGGCTGAGCTGGGCATATCCATTTCCCCCCCCAGACTGGGACCACATTTGGCCAAACACATACACTTCATCTCGGGAACTCCAAGCCAAGTCTCACCAGTACAAATCCTCCACAGAGCTTTTAGGATCCCAGCTTGGCTCTACAGGGTGGGTCTCCTGGATCACAGCAACTGCTGGAGATGTTCTTCTCTGCAAGCTACACTCACTTATATTTTATGGGTATGCCCTGCAATTGATCAATACTGGACTCAAGCGTGGTCCACTTGTACCAAGGTACTTCCTGCTTTAGGAGTCCGTGACCCACAATTGGCACTACTGGGTTTACCTCAACCAACCTCCACCCTTTCCAGACCTCAACTCCTTTGGCTTAATGGTGCATTAGCAGCAGCTAAGCAGGTGTTTTTACACCACTGGAGAGATCCTGAGCCTCCCTCATATCAAGAATGGTTTAACCTTTTGCAACTTACCTCCCATTACGAGAGAACAGCACATCTCATTATGAACAAACTTGCAGACTACCAGACAATTCGGGAACCATTTCATAAGGTGTTTCCAAGATCATTCCCTACCAAATTTCTCAACAGGTGAAGCTATACTCCTCCTCATGCACCAGCTTTGTCCCGCAACCCTCCTTATTGTCTCAGCCATGACACTGAACTCTCCTGCTCACCCCCCACTTTTCTTCTCTGCTGATGTAAAGGTTTACATGGTGGACCTCTCCTCACCCTTTCCTCACACCCACCCTGCCCCCCACCGTCCCTTGACATAATCACCATAAATTATACACCCCCTCCCCTTCTGCACCCTAGAATTAGTAGTTGCCCTTTAATTTACGTTAACTCTCTTTCCCCCCCACCCCCGTAGTGACTACTTGTATGATGTAACTAGGGGACAAAGATATTGAGCATTATGCGCTACTTCATCTCTCCTGCTTTTGTATTCTTCTTATATATGGTCATTCAAGGATTCAATATTTGTCTGTATGTTGTTTTATGTTAGGGCTCAGCCTAGTCCAATTACTGTACACATATGCTACTTAAAAACTCAATAAACATCTTTATGGATAAAAAAATGCCTTTGCCAGGTCCACGAAAATGGCAGCAGTCAGGTGGCCATGGTCCATGGCAGAGTAATTATGGTCAGTGACTCATAAGAGGGATGAAATTGTCGAATGGTATTTGTGGAAGCTGGATTAGAAAGGTGAGAGGAAACCCGAGGCGTATAGATAGTCGGCCTGGAGAGGACAAGGGATTCTTGTAGTTTGGCGAGGGCAAGGAGGAGGAGGGGGAGATGGGGCAGTAGTTACCTGGTAGGGAAGAGTCTCCTCCTTTGTGTAGCGGAACCCCTTGTGCCATCTTCCAAGCCTGGGGTACTCTTCCAGAGGAACAGGATAGATTTATGAGGTAGGCGAGGGTCTGTAATTGCAGAGGCAGAGAGGCGAAGACATTTGGGATGTATTCCGTCAGGGCTAGATTTGTTGGTATTTAGTGAGTTCAGAGCTTGGAAGACTTCTTGCTGGGAAATGGAATCCTTCGTGGGAGGGGGTAGAATGGTGGTCCATGGTGGGGGGAGAGGGGTGGTCAGAAAGGGCGCAGGTGGTAAAAAACTTATTGAGGAGTTCAGCAGTGCTGCATGGGTTAGAGATGGATATTCCATCCTGCTTTAAGGCTGGATAGGCTGACTGAGGGGGGGGGTCTATTGGAGAGTGGACTACACTCCAGAAAGAGGAGGGGGATGCACGGGTTGGATTGTAGGTGCATTTTAAAGTAATCAGGCTTAGCACAGTGGATCACCTTGCATTTACATCATTTATGCAATTTAGTATAGTTGTTAAAAGTGTATGTTGGGAAAACAGAGAGGTTAGAACTAGGATTTTTGAGCATCTGAGATAAGTACACCAAATAAAATCTGATAGTGCTGTGGGCCAACATTTCAGTGATATACATAAGGGGGTTACATCATCAGTTAGGTATGTTGTATTTGATCGGGTGCGGCTGCTGGCAAGAGGTGGAAATCGAGGGAAAAAACAGAACTACTGGAAGCACGCTAGAAGAAGTAGACTGTTGGTTAACTAGGATCTGCAGCTTATCCAATAGGTAGGGAAATGGGCAGACTGGGTGGACCAAGCAGTCAGTATCTGCCATCAAAGTCTATGTTTCTATGTACAGTATGTATGTATTAAATTCATTGATCCCACAGGGTTTGAATAATGAAACTGATTACACTGTATTTTTGTAAAAATGGTTTTCAATACATAAATGTGATTGTGAGATATGTTTGTATATATATTTTTTTAGATGTAAGAGTTAGGTGGTATAGTTAATTATGCAGCACACGATATTCTTCAATCTTTTAAACCAATGTGGGTTAAATTAAACGTTAAATAAATGTAATTTGTTGACATCTATACATGAGGGGCACAGTCCTGACAAACAAGTACAACATTGGAATATTGAAAATTGGCTTAAGAGCAAAGTAGCCAGATATGGAATAATGGCACTTTAAGAATTTGACTTTTCTAATTTATCTAAATTAATTGGAATTTTGGGGTATTTAAGGGCTGCCCCCTCAATGGTATGTCACCCCAGATGAAGTGATGATTTAATCATGAAGCGCTGGGTTTTGTTCAGTGTCTCTGCACTTTATACCACAGCAGGTTTGTTCAAACGTTTGCTATGACTTCTGATGATTTTTTGAATTCTACAATGAATCTACTAGAACGAACAAGGTGATTCATTGGAAGTAGAATGAAATTGAAATTAACTGAACTTTCAAACTGAAACCTGCTTGTGTGTTTTTGCACTATTGTTTGCACTAATTTGCACCATTAAAATGAAGCTACCTATATCACATGGCTTGTTGCTGAATAAAAGCCATTAGTGCATTTCCATTTTGTCTATGAGATTCTGTTCCACGTTCCTGAGAGAAGAAGTGTTTTGCTGACACCACTACCCTGATAGAAGTCAGAATTTTGTTAATCACAAAACCAGGCAAGCAATTGTAGACCCATATCCCTCACTAATGCTGACCTTAAAATTTTAGCCAGGATTCTAGCTATTAGGTTGAATAGGGTGTAGAGCTCCCTGATAGGATCAGAACAAGTGGTGTTCACGCCAGGCGTAGTTTCTAGAGATCACCTAAGGAAACTCCACCACCTGATTTCTGCATCCAAGGAGACCAGTTCCCCTGTGACTTTGGTCTCCATAGATGCAGAAAAAGCATTTGATCGGGTGGTGTGGTGCTACCTGTTTTCTATTTTAGGCAGGTATAACATACACCAGTAATTTATAACATGAATTCAGGTTTTATATCATGAGCTATCTGCTAAGTCTTTTGTAATGGAGTCCTATCAGGATAAAATAAGCTAGCCAGGGGCACCAGGCAGGGGTGTCCCCTTCACCCTCTACTGTTTAACTTACATCTTGAGCCTCTCCTTCTGAAAATCAAGGGGTCGAAGAACATTAAAGGTATAGAAATAAGTATGATACAAACTTTCCACAGGACTCAGTTCTAGAGTCGCTTTCTATCATCTCCAACTTTAGCAGTGTCTCTGCCTATAAATTAAAAATATATATACACACACACACACACACACACAAGTGTTCTCCCCCTTAACGCTTAAGTGGACAACCAGGCCATTTTGAACATGGGACTGCACTGGGAGACAAAACAACTGACATATTTAGGTATTCACATTCCCAGGTTCTAGCATAGGCTCAGGCATCTGAACTTGGACCTTTTGTTAAAGATCATACAACATGATTTGAAAAGATGGACATCCTTCCCCCTCTCCCTCTGGGAGCAACTCAACACCATTAAAATGAATATATTGCCAAGGTTACTTCACCCACTAAGTATGCTCAATTTTCCACTGCCATAATCCTGGTTCAAACCATTGCAAACCATGCTGACAACTTTTTTACGGCAAAGTAAAGTGGCAAAGAGGGCATACCTCAAGCTGACTAACCCCAAGGAGGTGGGGGCTTATGCCTTCCCAACTTTCTCTTATACTATTTTGCCTCACATGGCAATAAATACCTCAGATGGAGCACCCCAGAACACGCTGAGCCCAGTCTTTATAAGCCCCAGTGGTTACAAATTGAAGAAGATGTATGTCACCAATTGGGTATTAATCTGGAGTCATTACTATTCCTGTCCCAAACTTGCTTACCAAGAAGGGTGAGACATATTCCAGTGATGTGATCCCTCACAACCCTCAGGCAACTATGCCAAACAGTGAAAATTAAGGTGGGAAAAAGACCTGTCCCAACCTGTGTTTGACAATCCAAACCTCCAGACTGACCACAGAATACTAGATTCTCAATGCTGACCAGGATTAAATTTGCCTTCAATCCAGCAGTTGGCACTGGGCAACACATTTTTGCTCTTTTCGGCAACAAAACTAGGTCCCTGACAGGACTTGCTTCAAGTTTATGTACAGTGACGTCCCCCAGAATGAGACCCAATTCTGCAGCATTTTGCAGCACTCTGCAGAATGCTTCAGCAGACCTACTGAATAAAGCAATGTAATTTCAATGGCAATTAGTCCCCTTTGTCATTCAGTTAAATGTGACACTTCCTGTATGAAGTGAATGCCACAGTTTCCTGCATGACAAAAGGGACTAATTGGCATTGAAATGACATTGCTTTATTCAGTAGGTCTGCTGCAGCATACTGCAGAGTGCTTTAAAAGTGGGTTTCATCCTGGGGGACACCACTGTAGTTACGACATTGTACCTCAACGTTCCTTGAACCCCCACCATGGTCCATGGAAGGTGGCTTAGTTTTAGCTAAATTATTTCCACTGGTGCAGTTATCCCACTCGATTTCTCACCTATACTCTGCTCTTCAAGAGTTAGACTCTAGAAGATCAGACTAAGAATGCAAGTACTGGACGAATGCACTTAAGCAAGAGTTGAATAGTGATGGTTGGAAAAGAATTGGGTGTGATACATATAAATATTTGAACCAAGATAGGCTATACTTGCAGCAGTTTAAGATACTGCAAAATATTTACTTCATGCCTAGCAAATCATATAAGATGTATAAACACGACTCTGGGTTTTGTACCATATGTGGCGTGACAGAAGGTACACTACTACATATTCTTTGGCAATGTGATAAGGTACAACCCTTTTGGAAATGACGTACAGGAACATCTTAACCCTCTCTTGGGCCTACAAGATGCATTCACAACTGAGATCTGTATCCTGGGTTTATACCAGGAGTAGGTTTTGAGGCCTAGGAGAGGATATATAGCCCTGATTGCTGTAGTTGCTAAGTTAGTCATTCTGCACCACTGGTTAGATGATGTGGTGCTCACCAGGACGGAATGGTACGGAGAGATTCTGTTTGCTCTGAACACAGAGAAAACAACTGCAAACATTAACCATCATTTCAAGTCCTATCAAAGGAGATGGGAATCCTTGCATGCCCTTTTGCTTATAGTGTAATATGAAAAGGTTGTAGGTATCACAAAGTCTTGTAATGTTAGCACCAGGGCACTTTGTTTTATGCAATGGATATTGTAAAGCAAAAACAAATTACACACACCATTAGCTAACCTTGGTGAACTGATAGGTACCTGTGTAATCACAACGTTCTATTGCTGCTATGTAATATTTGAATTTGCTCTGCACTTGGTTGGGGGGGATGTATGCCTGGGATGTTGATGTGTACTGTAGTGTTCTTGTTATTGTCTTGTATTCTGTCATCTTTACTAAGAAAATCAAAGTATACTGAAATTAAAAAAAAATGGAATGGTTTGCCATATTCACAGTTTCTCAGACTTCACAGGTTCTGCACTGAAGATGATGATTTTGTTTGGCAGTCTCAGATAATGCATTTTTTTTATTACCAGAGGTTACACAGAAAGCACAGTGTACAGAATACTCTCCTGGGTCAGTCATGCCATTTAACCTTGAACTTCATAGGAGGGATACTCTAACACAACAATGTTGCATTCCACTGATGCTTCTCTTCCATTCTAAGACCCCTTCTCTTCACATTATCATCCCTAGGAACTTTTCTGTTCTGTCAACTGACCCTTATATCGAAGGAGAATATGCCCAGTAGCTGTCCACAACAGAAGGCAATTGCTGGGCAAGGAGAAGACACCAAAGCGCCCGAGGACAGCAAAGCCACCAAAGGTAAGGAACATTTTACAAAAATTATTAAAAAAATAAAGAGATATACTGTACAAAATCGATTAAACAAATTGGTAGCTATATTGTAGTAGATGGAGTACATGCAAAAAGCTATGAATAATAAGTGAAAGGCATAGTTATTTTGATGTGCCTTTTTTAAAGTACTGTGGCTTGGTCCTGATGTTGTTTTTGTTTTGTTTCACAGTGTAAGCCGGTGCACGGAATGGACGCTTATGGGACATCCAGTAAAAATGAAAACAGTGCAGCAAACCAGGAAAAAGTCCCTGACTTGTCAACAGAAAGTAACAGACAGCTGGAGTATCTCAATGAGGTCTGTCTGGAAATGCCTGTGCCTGTACTACTTGCTGAGCAGAAGCCTGATCAGTGAGTGGATGATTGCCATCTTTAAGTAGCCATGGAGGTGGAGCAGATAAGTAATGAGTCTGATGAAGGAGATGACTCATTACAGGTGTGACATGGACCACAATGATCATATCCCTGAGGAACAAGTAGGAACTGTGGCAGTACCAGCAATTTTTCAGGACACTGCAATAGTAACCACTGAAAGAACAGTTACATAAGAACTTACCATAACAGTAGATCTTCAAGGGGATCTCAGTCATCAGGTCACACAGCAGGAACTTCACCATCGGTGAAGCAGGATCCACACAAAAGATTTTCTACAGTACCACTGGGGCCGCCCATGCCAACGTCATCTGCTGATATCACCAACCCTATAGATGTGTGAGCGGCCCCGCTCCCTCCTCGGTTCTTTCCCCTGGAGACTAAGGGAGCACATCCATGCCATGGGAGACTGAGGAGAGAGAGAGAGGTTCCCAGGCCCAAAATAAAAGGCTGTATACACCAGTAAGCCAGTTCTGAGATTTGAACATCCCAAGAGGGGGATGGTGGGAGGGAAGACAAACCTGATAACAGATCCCCTCGAAGATCTGCTGTTATGATAAGTTCTTATATAACTGTTCTGTCTTCTTCGCGGGTATCTCAGTCATCAGGTCACACTGCAGAAATGAGTCCCAAGCAGTTACAGGTGCAACAGAACAATCTGGGAGGAAGACCAACCAAAACTTAGGACAGGAGGCCCTGCAAAAGTAGCACAAAACTGCATCATTGCTTACATGGAGACCCATGCGAACAGAGTTGACGGTGGGAAAGAACTGAAGAGGAAGCAGGAGTGCTCATACCTTCATAGGGTTGGTGGTATTGGCAGATGACATCAGTGTAGGTGGCCCCAGTGGTACTGCTGAAAATCTTCCGTGTGGATCCTGCTTCACCGACGGTGAAGTTCCTACAGTGTGACCTGATGGCTGAGATACCCCTGAAGAAGATCTGTCTAGCCTGGCTAAGAGGGTACTGAGCATTGAGTGTCACCAGATTTAATTTATACCCAAGATGGATCTCATGCTCCATCAGTTACAGAGGTACAATAGCACGTACAGTCCAGTGCTGTCCCATTTGCTGGAGTCATCCCCATCAGTATCCTTTATACAGGTCTACAAATATGACAAGCTGATTTCCAGCAGTGGAAGCAGTGAGGATACAGCATTAAGAAGCTCTGACAGTTCACCATATATACCCAGTCTTGCCTGTAGTGATGAAAATAACAGCACATCTGCTGTCACTAAAATGGAGTTTGTGCCCAGCAGCGAGGCAAGACAGCTGGAATCAGTGATAATAGTCAACAGCAGGGCAGGCCAGCTAGTGGCTGTTGTATTCTGGGCACTGGTGCCTTTGTCTCAATATCTATCTTGGGGAGAAAAGGTTAACTGGGATGGGAGTAGGGAAAAGAGACCTACTGAGTACCATATGCCCTGAGGGGTTACGTGTTGTCTGGCAGTATTTGAAGATGGGCAGCACCAATGTGAAATGAATACATGACAGAGTCAATGCACAACTGTGCAACCCAAGAAAGAGTGGCAACCTTACAAATACATAAACTGATGTCGCTGTATGTAATCCGCCTTACCTTTGAATGACAGTGAGCTCGGTTACACTGTATTTGTCATGCTCACAATGTTTGGGATTGAAAAACTCATTTTACAGTTCAGCAATATTTATGCAATGTGCAGTATGTCACATTACTGCTTCACTGTTATTTTCTACTGTATTTGAAAACTGAATAAAAAAGGAAAAAAATGGGGAAGGGGGGCATGGCAACTGCCGAATGAACAGGACGTGTTCTCCCAGGGCTCCTTGACTTTCTCTCTAAAAGTTTTTTTTTTTAAATAAATTATAGTACTTTCTCTATCTATAGTACAGTACACTGGATCTGTGGCATAGCTTTCCTAGGCTTGAAGGCTCACATTTTTTAAGGAGAATGGGCACACCTAAGCATTCAGCAGTACCAGATCAGTGCAATGGGAAGACGCCAGAAGGGCCCTCCAAGTCGCCAAACAGCGCAGTTCTCCAAGCCGTGAAGGACTAGGAAAAATTTATTTGAGATCTTGACAAAAAAGTAGATACGTTTGTAACCCCTAGGTGGTGCTATCCCAAGGGATACTACCCCCGCCTGCGTGACTAGGCGCAGATTGAGGGGCCTGAGTTCTGTGAATGGGTGCCTCCACCCAGAGGATTGGTTTAAGGGTAGCGTAGCTGCTCTGGGTACAGCCCTCTGGGAGACTGATACCCCCCTCTAACCCCTCTAGTGGCCTATACTGGTCAGCAATTAGACAACCACAATTTACAGCAGAATGCAATGTTAGACCCACTCTTGACACACTTACCACCAGGGCGGGATCAGCTGCACGGGCCCTGGAGACCCCCTGTAAAACAAGGCCTGCAAGAAAACAATGCAATGGCAATACAGTATCCCTTCCACAAAGGTACACAATAGCCAGGTTAACTGCAGAAAGAACAGAATCTGATTTATTCAGGGGACGTGAACAAGGGTGGGGCAGTAATCTAGTATTTGATTTCAGATCTGATTTAGTCAGGTTAAACATGCATGCACTAAGAGTCCCTTTAGCGCAGTCACACACACTCTGGGTACCCAGGTGTTATGCAGGCTAGCCTGAAGCATTGCCCGGGGTAGACCAGCATTGCAGCTGTTGTTGGGGCCCTTTGGAAAGAAACAAGAAACATGCACTTTAACCGACAATTTGTATTCCAGAGCCAGATGGCTCAGTTCGTTATGAGCAACCAAAGCAATTAAATCAGATGACACACACTGATTTCAGCTTTGTTGCAGGGAGCTACCCTGATGTTTACTCACTCTACCCAGACCAGGAGGCAGGACTGATGAGATGAAGACCTCAGGATGGTTTGCCAGGGGAAGCAGGGCCCACACGACACACCGTGGTGATCCAGTCCTGTTTGATGGTGTTGAGCAGGGAGTGTAATCCCCAAGTGGGTCTTTCGTCGGATGAATCTCTGCAGCGTGAGCAGCAAGCTAGGCCGAGATGGTGAGGCCCAGACCAGGTGAACAATTCGGATGGCAGTCTGTTTGGGTGCTGGATGCAGCTTCCAGCTAGCGCGACACATTCAGGAGTGTGGGGAACCAGATCGTGACCCACACTACACATTCAGCACAATTATAGTAAGAAATATCAGATACCACAGTTCAGATGACAGTCCGGTTACAATTAAACAGTGTCTCTGCACAAACTGTATGCTCTGCGGTTCTTTCAGAGTTCTGACAGGCCGATCGCTCCAGGAGCAAGTCTTCAGTCCACACCAGGTGAAATTCACTCTTTCACAATTCAGGATTCCGGTCACAGTAACAGCAATTTCGGATAAAGTCCGAATATTAGATTGCAGACTTCCTCACACGAGAAGATGGTAGCAGGCAGGCCAGACACAGCCTTCCCGTTGATTCCCCATGCTACCATGCAGGAGCAGCTGCTTGAATTACTTGAGCTGTTCACTCTCTCAACTCCTACTCCACACTGACTCGCTGTACCCGATATTCAGGTCACAGTGAAATATTCAGAGATAAAGTCTGAATTAAGGTTGCACAATCTTTCCACGAGGGAAAACTGAAGGCAGGCAGGCCAGACTCAGCCTTCCGGCCGAATCCCCATGCTACCACGCAGGGTAGCTGCTTGACTGACTCGAGCTGCACACTCCTCCAGCTCCCACTCACTACTGACTCACTGCTGCAGGCAGCTCTGGGATTTCCCAGTGATCCAAACGGTTCGGTTGGTTGATCCGTCTGTCTGTCACAGCAAGGGCTCTCCCTCCAGGTCCATTTAGGCGCCAAACAGTAAAAACTACAATTCCTACAGAAATTCACTCCCACAAGACCTCTGGGGACAGTCTCCATTTTAAGGTCCCCCAAGGTACCGAATGGACCAAACTGGCAGTCCAGAACCAAAATCGTAGTGCTTAGCAGAAAGTCCATGCTGCAAAGGAAAGCAGGTTAGACAAACTACAATATCATTATCATTAAAGCAGATAATCAGCGAACAATCACAGTTCCTAATAAAGCTCCCTCTGCACAATTAGCAATGGCAGAATGAAGCAGCTGTATTGCAGCCCGGGTGGGACTTGAGCCTGAAACCACTTGGCCCCCACCCAGATTAATTATAAACCACGAAAATGACACCTCTTAAAGAGACAGGCACGGAGGCTAACAGGGCACTTGCATGCAAGCACTTTTAAACTGTTAGAACACAGAACACCAGCCTGTCAGTGGGCATTAGGCAAGCCCAGGAAGACATTTTAGGAACCCCCATTTGTAGGGGGGGGTTACACGTTCAACAACAGAGTGATGGTCCTAGAGACCAAGATAGAAAACCTTACCTTGGACAGTCTAACAACTAAGATTACAGCTGAAAAGGCTATGGCAGTTTCTTTCGGAGTAGTACAGGAGAACAAGATACTCTGACTTCGTACTGAGCAACTGGAAAATGGCACCCGATGTGCCAGTCTGAAATTGCCGGGTATACTAGGGGGTTGGGAGGAGCAGGACCTGCTTAAATATGTCAAGAACATTTCCAACAACTGCAACTTGATTTACAAGGGCTAATTTACAAGGTCTATCACATAACTCCCTGCAGACAACTGAGGAATCTTGACCAAACATGTACTCTCCTCATAATCATGACGGAAGTTCACATTAGGGATTCTGTCCTCTTGGCTGCCAAAAAGAAAGGGCAGCTCACTCTTGCAGATGGCACCAAGGTATTTTGTTTCCCCGACCTCTCCTACACAACCGGTCAGCATATAAAATCCTTGATTCAGTCATAGAAACATAGAATTTGATGGCAGATAAGGACCGCTTGGCCCACGTAGTCTGCCCATTTCCCTACCAAATGGATAAGCTGCAGATCCTAGTTAACCAACAGCCTACTTCCTCCTGTCCCCCACTAGAACTGCCTTATGTCTGTCCCATGCATTCTTGAATTCCCCCACTGTTTTTGACTCCATGACCTCCTTAGGAAGGCTGTTCCATGCATCCACAACCCTCTCTGTGAAAAAATACTTCTTCACATTTCCTCTGACACGTCCCCCCTCTATCTTCAAATTGTGCCCCCTTGTTCTTGCACATATCTTTTTCTGAAAGATGCTACCCTCTTGGACTTTGTTGATTCCCTTGAGGTACTTGAAAGTTTCTATTGTGTCCCCTCTCCCTCCTTTCCTCGAGGGTATACATATTAAGCTCCTTCAGTCTCTCTTTGTATGTCTTTTGGTGCAGACCTTGCACCATTTTGGTTGCCCTCCTCTGGACAGCCTCCATCCTGTCTATGTCTTTGCAGAGATGGGGTCTCAGAACTGCACACAGTACTCCAGATGGGATCTCACCAACTGTCTGTACAAAGGGATAACAACTTCCTGTTTTCTACTGGTGATGCCTCTCCCTGTGCATCCCAGTATTCCCCTCAGCCCTACTTACTGCCTTCTCACATTGCTTGCCCACCTTTAGGTCATCTGATATAACTACCCCTATTTCCCTTTTCATTTTTGTTGTTGTCAGTATCTCACCCCCCATTGTGTACTCTTCCCCTGGGTTTTTGTTTCCCAGGTGCATTACTTTGCACTTCTTTGCGTTGAATCTAAGCTGCCATGCAGTTGACCATTCCTCCAACCTTGCCAAGTCCCTTCTCATCCTTTCCACCCCACCTTGTGTATCAACCCTGTTGCAGATCTTTGTGTCGTCTGCAAAGAGACATACTTTTCCTTCCAGTCCCTCTGCAATGTCACTAATAAAGTCATTAAAAAGGACTGGACCCAGTACTGAACCCTATAGTACCCCACTAGTAACCCTCCTTTCTTCACTGTGGACTCCATTTACTATTATCCTCTGCGTCCTGTTGTCCAGCCAATGTTTTACCCATGCTACCACCCTGGGACACACTCCCAGGCTGGCTAATTTGTTTATTAATCTTTTGTACGGTACTGTATCGAATGCCTTGCTAAAGTCTAGGTAGGCCATGTCCACAGCCCCTCCCTGGTATACTACTTTGGTCACCCAGTCAAAGAAATCGATTAGATTCATCTGGCATGACCTTCCCACTGTGAATTCATGCTGCTTTGGGTCCTATGCCCCACTGGCCTCTAGGTACTCAACAATTCTTTCCTTCAGAAGTGATTCCATCATTTTTCCTACCACTGAGGTCAGACTGACAGGTCTGTAGTTTCCTGCCTCTGTCTTGCTCCCACTTTTGTGAAGGGGAATCACATTTGCCCTGCTCCAGTCCTCAGGTACCACACCATCCTACCATGATTTGTTAAAAAGGGTAGTCAATGGTGTTACTAGTTCTCCTCTTAGTTCTTTTAGAATTTTGGGGTGAGTACCATCAGGCCCCATTGCTTTGTCCACCTTTGGTTTTAGGAGTCCTTTCAGAACCCTTTCTTCTGTGAAAGGATTGATATTGACCCCCCATCCAGAGTGCTTCTATTGACTGGATTAGGTACCTCCCCCTCCTCTTCCTTTGTGAATACTGAGCAGAAGTATTCGTTCAGTATCCCTGCTTTTTCACTGTCCCTCTCTGCCCACCCACCATCCCCTTTATTCAGCCTCACTATCCTTCCCTTTGTGTTTCTTCACTCCCTAATATACCTATAAAAGATTTTATCCCCCTTCTTAACCTAGTTGGCTATCTTTTCCTCAGTTTGGCCCTTTGCTATTCTGACTGCCTTCCCTGCTTCCTTCTGCTTTAACTGGCACAGTTCTCTATCCTGCTCCTTCTGTGTTTCCTTATACTTCCTAAATGCTATCTTTTTCTCCCTAACCTTCCCTCCACCTCTTTTAAGAACCATAGTTTTTTTTTTCTTTCATTTTGATCTGTTTATTTGCTTCACACAAAGGCTTGTTGCCTCTGTGATGGCAGGTTTGATGTTTCCCCATTGTTGCTCCACCCCTCCTTCTTGCCTGTTTGCTAGTGCTTTTCTGAGGCACTCTCCCATTTTGACAAAATCAGCCCTCCTGAAGTCCAGTACCTTCACTTTTGTATAGCTTGACTCTACAGCTGAGTTTATAGTGAACCACACTGTTTGGTGGTCACTTGTTCCCAGATGGCTACCCACTTCTAGATCAGAGATCCTCTCTCCGTCCCCATTTGAGAGTACAAGGTCTAAGATTGCTCCCTCCCAAGTGGGTTCCAACACTAGCTGTCTGAAGCATTCCCCCTGTAGGGCATCGAAAATGGCCCTGCTCTTGGATGTGGCTGCAGCAAAGGTGCTCCAGTTAATATCTGACATATTCAGGTCCCCCATCAGCAATATCTCCCCTTTCTCTGCCATATTAAGGATGCCTTCTATCATTTCCTTGTCCATTTCCTCCCCCTGAGATGGGGGTCTGTATACAACCCCTGTGCGGATTGTGGTGCCATTTTCAGTCTCCAGGGTGACCCACAGTGCCTCCTCTCCTCCCTGTTTGCCCTTCAGTTCTGTTGCTTTGATCCCTTCCCTTACATAGAGAGCTACTCCTCCTCCTCTTCTACCCTCCTTGTCCCTCCTGTAGATTGTGTACTCTGGTATGTTGACATCCCAGTCATGGTTCTCTGTGTACCATGTTTCTGTGATTGCCACGATATCCAGGCATCCCTCTTACATCAAGACCACCAGTTCAGGGAGCTTGTTACCTAGACTATGGACATTGGTACTCATAACCCTCCATTTTTTGTTGGCCTTACCCTTTTTTGCCCCATCCATGTCCTTACCGCCTTTGTCTTTTTCTCCATTTACCCCTGCTCTTCTCCCTATTGACTTCTCTATCTTGGTGTTTACCTCACTAACTACCCTGATTTTTTTATGGGGCTAGGATTTCCCTTCTCCTTTTCAGTGCCTCCCTCCTTGGCTAGTTTAAATGCTTGCCAATGAAGCATTTAAACCTATCACCTAGGATCCTGGTTCCCCTCCTGGACAGATGCAGACCATCACGTCAGTATAGGCCTGCATCCCTCCAGGTGGACCCCAGTCCCCAATGAAGCCAAAGCCCTGAGCTCTATACCAGTTTTTCAACCACTGATTGAATCCCATGGTGCGGCACACCCTAGCTTCACCCATAACATAGACAGGCAGCACCTCCGAGAAGATTACCGTGTGTGCTACTTGTCTAAGGCCCCTCCCCAATTCCACAAACTCCTCCTGCACTGCCCTGATCCCTTTCCCAGTCAGGTCATTTGTCCCTAGGTGGACAATGACAACCAGCTCCCTCCCCTGTGCAGCTGCTCCCGCGATCCTGAGGATTCGCTCCATGTCCCTCCAAGCCATGGCGCGAGGCAGGCATCTTACCTCCCTCCCTCCTCCAGTTCTACCCTCCTAACAATGGAGTCCCCCACCATGAGTTGTTTCCTTCCCCTGTGGGGTCCCATGCCACCCTTCTGTGGGTCTCCTCTATGGAGGTTCCCAGCATCCTCATTGGTCTCCACTGCGGGTGGCTCCATAGAGGAACCACACTCTGCCAGAATGGCATATGAATTGTGGAGAGGTACAACTGGAGGGATGCGCCTCTGTTCTACCACCCTCACCCTCCCTGAGCCCATTGTGGTCCAACTGCTCCTCTTTCTTGGCAAACTATGAGGCAGCGGTTGTGGCCCTGGTGGTCCCTGGGTCGGAAAGGAGATCTCCCAAATCCTGACCAACTCAGCCTGGAGATGAGCAACCTCTTCCCTCAGCCCAGAGAGGTGCCTGCAGATAGAACAACACCGCATCCTCCAGAACGTCTCCTGGAAGACTGCTGCTCCACAGCCACTGCACTGCACCACTGCCATCATGTCTTATTTGTGGCCCATTAACTGTTGTTTTACATACTTACTCTTTCCTCTCTCTATTTTGTTTATTTATTTTTTTTTCTCCCTACTTTCCTACTCCCTCCTTGCCCTCAAAGCACCTGATCTTCCTGTTCTGGGACAGTAAGTTCCTATATTCCTCAGTAGTCTCCTTCTTACTTGCTCAGAGTCAGACCTCCAGCAGCTAGGGGGGATGCAGAGCTACTCTTTTTCTTCTAGGATGCTGAGTCTTTTATGCCTCTGTGATCACTCCTTTCCTACTCCCAAACAGGAAGTTCCTGTTGTCAGTTAAATCCTGTGCCTATAAAAGTAGACCTGGCTAAGAGTAGAGGGGAGAGAGGGAGGGACAGCTATATAGTCCCAGTAGAGTAGTAAAGTTCTAACAGCAGCTCCTTCCTCTTGCTGTTCTCTGCACAAGCTATCTAGGTCAGTTTTCACATGCAAACACCTGGGTTCCTTCTAAGTCACTCCCCCTAATTCACAGTTTCTTTTTCACCAAACTAACTGCACAGATAACAATTCCTTCACCCAACTTAGATAAACACACTCTTTTTTTTTGTTGTTTTTACCTTAAATTGAAGTTCCCAGTAGTTGAGTTCTAGTTCTTTAGTCCAGTAGAGTAGTAAAGTTTTAACAGCAACTCCTTGCTCTTGCTGTTCTCTCACAGCTGAACTTCAGAAACTGGAAATAATGTACACACTTCTTCAACCGCCAAAACTGCAACTCACTTACTCCGTTAAGACTTATCTTTTCACTGGCCCTGGAGAAGCGGGCAAACGTGTATTGAAAATTAAGGAAGACTTCGACAAGCCTTTACTGGATGTTTCTGAGACAGCAGGGGACTGACTTTTCAAAACTATAATATCTGGACTTAACACTTATGAGTAGTGTGTATTTCATTTATATTTCACTGCTTGATGTACTAGTAAGTTTTTTTTCTCCCTCTTTAGCATTATCTGGGGTTGTGGGTCAGTTTTATAAGGGGGTTCTCTATAACTTAACTTTTGGCTACCATGGTGTGATGGCTCCGTGTACAAAAATGGCTGTTGCCATGTGGCATGGTGCAAATAACTACACACTTCTTCCGACTTTTCACACTGAGCTCGCCACCATCTTATACTTTATAAAAGTGAAGCTTACAAGATTGTGTATAATTTCCCTTTTATGTTTGGCCCCATTTTTATTGTTTTCAGTGTTTGAGTTATTTTACCAAGGGTCGGGAATGTGACTGCTGCATGTGATGTTCTAGTTGATACAACTTAAAACGTTTTGGACTTGAAATATAGACTGTCCGGTGGTCTCTGGGTCCTGTTCTGGACCTTTTGGATTACTATTAAGCTTATGCCTGTCCACTTGGATGCCGTCATGAGTGCTTGTTACTCTGGATATTATCGTGTATCTCAAAATTTGTTAACAGCTTGTGGTCTTGGCACTTTTTGCCACTTTTAGAAGTATAATTGATAAGATTTATACTTTATAATTGATAAGATTTATACTTATGTATGGTACCCCCCACTATGAAGTAACATGGGTCCTGATTCCAAGTCGCATGGCGTAACTCACAGGCGTACGCGAGCTGTGTCATGTGTCGCTATTCCGGGGACCCTGAACCCTATTCTAAGACAAGCAGGGTCCTCGGCATCTATGCCCCATGACTTGCAGCAGCCACAGGGTTGCACCACAGGAATGGCACAACGGACCTGGATGCAACAAGTCATAGCCCGCAGTTAACTGCCCCCGCGGAGCCCACACTGCCCCGTAACACTGCTGCAATCACCTGGGGCTTTGGGGGGGCTGGCCAGGTGGCACAGGCTCATGGAGGGCACTGCAAAAAACAGATCAGGAGGTCCCCAAAATTCGGGGTGGGGGGGCATGACTGTGCTGGGGGGGTACGTGGGGCAAGTCAATGTGCTTTCTGTGGTGCTGTGGGGGGCATCCATCATTGTGCCAGGACGGATGCCCCTTAGACCAGCTAAGTGTTGGTCTAACCCCACTGTGCCATATGCTGTCTTGGAATTGTGTAGCTGGGTTACGGCAGCTGCCTTTTCAGAATAGGGCACAGGTGCTGCCATAACCCACCCTTGCGCCATGCCACAGTGGGTTGCAGGCATAGTGGGTAGTGTAGCCCACCTTTGGCGCAACCCACATGAGGCATGGCACAAGCCGCATCTTGGAATACCAACTGGCTTATCGCATGGCGCAAGGTGCAATTTGTGCCATAGGGTTTGGCGTAAATCACCTTGCACTAGGCGTAACACAACTTGGAATCTGGCCCATGGAGTAATAAGCATGTTGATCCATGGCATATAAGTTTTTCTTGCTCTAAGTGAAATGTTATTGGGGGGTTTTGCTGCATTGTTAATGAAATGCTATTGACTGCTGCTTTATTAGTGTAATTTTATTGGGGGGGTATTGCTGCATTATTAGTGAAATGTTATTGATTGCTGCTTTGTTAGTGTAATGTTATTGGGGGGTACTGTTGCATTGTTTGTGAAATGTTATTGATTGCAGCTTTGTTAGTGTAATGTTATTGGGGTATTGCTGCATTGTTTGTGAAATGTTATTGACTGCAGCTTTGTTAGTGTAATGTCATTGGGGTATTGCTACATTGTTAGTGAAATGTTATTGACTGCTGCTTTATTAGTGTAACCCCCTTGCAAATGGGGGTTCCTAAAAGTCTTCCAGGAGCTGGCTAAGTGCTCCTAGCCTGAATGGTGTTCGGTGTTTAAGCCATGTATCTGTGAGTGCTTTTAGAGCCTCTGGTACTGTCTCTTTAAGAGCTGTCTGCTTGCAGGCATGATTAGTTCACATGGGGAAACTGTGTGTTTCTCTGCTCGAGTCCCGCTCGAGCGGCTGACAAATCGCTCCATTTCTGCCGTCGCTAAGTGGGCAGAGTGAGCACTTTTCAGAGATGTAACTGTTTGCCACATATCATTTAGAATATAAGTGGAAATGTAATTTGTCTAACCTGCCTTTCTTGCAGCTGGAACTCTGTGTGTTTTGCCCCTCCATTTTGGATCTGAACTACTGAATAGATCCAATCAGACATGGAGGGGTATCTAAAATGGAGTTTAAGTGGACCAACCAGGAT
Organism: Neoceratodus forsteri; assembly: GCA_016271365.2. Taxonomy (NCBI): domain Eukaryota; kingdom Metazoa; phylum Chordata; order Ceratodontiformes; family Ceratodontidae; genus Neoceratodus; species Neoceratodus forsteri. The sequence goes on from CM057456.1 coordinate 352,496,162, forward strand.
CAGAACTCTCTTGGGAGCCGGCTTGCCATAAGAAATATAGCTAGTAATTCTGGGAAGTGAAGTTCTGGACCTTGGCACCTATTTGCACCAACAGGGGGAGTTTTGAGTGATTGACAACTGAAGTCCACCAATTGGACTGGGTGGCGCTCAAATGGAATACCCTGCCTTGTGTCTGGAGAGGCAGATCTGTTGTGACCGTAACAAGGGAAGGAGCTCCGAGCTTCTGCGCTACACAGTTTTCACGCAGGAAGCGTGTGGGAGGCCTAAACTCGGGCGGCGCGTTGCCATTTTGACTCGGACTGAATCCGCAGCTACCGAGAAGAAGAGAGGCTGAACGAGTAGGAACCAGGCTCACCCTGTAGAGGACTGGAGAAACTGCTTAATCGCACTTGGTCTGTCAGGAAAGTGAAGCTGCAGTGTGAACTCCCAGGTTAGCAGTAAGTGCAATAGGGACCTGAGAGCAGCTGCCTGGTATAGTAATTTCCTTTACATATAAATGTGTGGAGTGCTTGTGAAGGACAGCTAAATGAGTCATCTTGCCCCGTGCGTGTAGACGGAAAGCCAAATGCATGCAGGCGGACTGAATCCGTTGCTGATTGAAGCTGTGTGCCTGGCTTGTAGAAGTTCATCCCCCTGCTGTGTGAGGGAGTCTGGCAATCCATGACCCTCTCTGTACCAGTTTTCAGCATCGAGTTTGTGAGTGCAAATCAGGGTAGCTCCCTGCCATCTGTCTATCTAATTGCAAGTGAATCATCTGATTTCTTTTCTTCCTTCCTTCATGAACTGAGCCAACTGGCTCCGGATTACAATTGGGTATTGTGCAAATATTTTTTCCATCACAGGGCCCCAACCAGCTGCACCGATTTTGGCTAGCCCCCCACCATCCTGGGTACCCAGTAAAGTGACATTTTGGGACTCTGAATATGTGCACAGTACTGTGATTATAAATGTGTCTAATCTAATTAACCTGATTTCCCCTTTCCTTGTTACAGACCCTTAAATAAATCAGATCTGTTTGTTTCTGCAACGTTACACTGACTGAGGTATTCGTTTGTGTTAGAGAATTGTACTGTGGCTATCGTATTGCATCATCTTGTTTTACAGGGGATCCCCAGAGTCAAGCTGATCGAACCAGTCCTGGGGGTAAGTGTAAATAGTAAAGATACTCATGGTGTACTGTGTGGGCCACTAGTAGGAACAAAAGGGGTCTCAGTGTCCCAGAGGGCTGTGACCAAGTTAGTCTAACTACTGCAGACCCTGACCTCTGGCTGGAGGCACCCGCCATAGAACCTAAGCACCTCAACCTATTAGCAGTTAAGCAGGCAGGGGTAGTAGCCCTTGGGATAGAGCCACCTGGGGGTTACATTAGTGTAATGTTATTGGGGGTATTGCTGCATTATTAGTGAAATGTTATTGATTGCTGCTTTGTTAGTGTAATGTTATTGGGGGTATTGCTGCATTGTTTGTGAAATGTTATTGATTGTTGTTTTGTTAGTGTAATGTTATTGGGGAGTATTGCTGCATTGTTTGTGAAATGTTATTGATTGCTGCTTTGTTAATGTAATGTTATTGGGGTATTGCTGCATTGTTTGTGAAATGTTATTGATTGCTGCTTTATTAGTGTAATGTTATTGGGGGTATTGCTGCACTGTTTGTGAAATGTTACTGATTGCTGCTTTTGTTAGTGTAATGTTATTGGGGGGTATTGTTGCATTGTTTGTTAAATGTTTTTGATTGCAGCTTTGTTAGTGTAATGCTATTGGGGTATTGCTGCATTATTAGTGAAATGTTATTGATTGCTGCTTTGTTAGTGTAATGTTATTGGGGTATTACTGCATTGTTTGTGAAATGTTATTGATTGCTGCTTTGTTAGTGTAATGTTATTGGGGGTATTGCAGCATTGTTTGTGAAATGTTATTGATTTAGTATTGTTTATGAAACTTAGGGGTACATTGGTGTAATGATATTGATTTAGAGTTGTTTCTGAAACTTAGGGAGTACATTGGTGTAATGATATTTTCTTAGAGTTTTAGGGTTTCCTGTGCTTAAATCAGACAGGGTGCAGCTAATAGCTTGTGGGAGGGGTTAAATTAGCTAGAGCGAGGGGCTAATTGGCATTAATTGGGCTCTGTTTTTGTTTTTTTTTTCTTCTGCATTTAGAAGTAGGCAGGTTCTGGTAAAGGAGTGAAATTTACTGTGGGCGTGGCATCAGAAGGGTGAATGAGAGAGAGGATAAATTGACCTTGTGGGCAGAGGGGGGGGGCAGGGAGGTGTGGGAATGTTAGCCTGGGAAGGGGTCAGGGACAGCATATTGGGATGGAGTAGGAGAGAGGGGCACAACAGGTTAGGGAGCAGTGGAGGCATGGGGGGAGTACAGCCAGTGCAAGGAGGAGAAGAGGGCACACATAGGTGGGAGGGTCATGGGATGTAACAACTGCAGTGCGGCAGTATTCATGAGTACTCTGTGGAGACTTGGGATGTGCCCACTTTGTCAAAGGCTGGAGAGGTTGGAGACCAAGCTAGCATGGCTAAAAAGAGAGCTAGCCTGGATAAGGAGGGACATAGTCAACAACTTTGCAGAGGGCAACCAGGAAGGGGATGGGAGGCAAACCAACCAGGTGGGCAGGGGGGAGGGGGAAGGTCACAAAGGGGGACATGGTAGGAAAGAGCAGGTCGGAGAACAGGGACACGATGGGCAGAAGCACCAGGTCAGAGGATAGCGACATGATGGGCAGGAGTAACAGCATTATTGAGCATAGGTACACAGTGGGCTCCAACAGATACTGGCCCTTAACGAGGACATTGGAGCAGGAGGATGTGTATGGGATGGAGGCAGTGGGGAATGAACAAGGGACCCAGGAAAGGAAGGAAACATCGGCAGAAGGGAACGAACTGGAAGGTTAGGAAAGGCAGGGGAGGGCGGGAGAAGGGGAGGATCAGGCTATGGAGGCCAGGAAGGGAAGAGGGGATAGTAAGGGGAAAGGGAGGGATAGTATGGGAGAACAGGGTGTAGCAAACAGGGGAGAAAGGAGGGGAAGGAAGCAAAGGGGTGTCACAAGAAGAGGCTGGAGAGAGACTAGCATTCATGGAGAGGAAGGGTGGAGAGGGACAGGAGTGGAATAGGTGAGGGTGGGAGGAGCCTGGTGGGGGACAAGGCCAGGGCCTCAGGCTGTAAAGGGGACAGATGGACTGGAAAGGAGAGGTGGAAGGTGTACATGGGGAAGCTTGGGAGGAATGGGAGAATAGCCAGGCAGGTTGGGTGATGGCACCTTGAGGCAGCACGATGAAAATCAGTGATAGTGTATGGGGACTCCATTATTAAAGGGATCCACTGGTTAAGGAAGGGTGTAGCCTTCAAAGGGAGGTCGGTTTTCTATGAGCCTGGGATGGAAGCATGCAGGGCACTCCCAAGAATTAAGGAATGCATTAGGCTGGTTGGGGGAAACCTAACCTGGTTGTACACCTTGGCACAAATGATCTGGCCAGATAAGAGGTACAAGAGGTTACAGAGGAGATTTATGTAACTAACCAGGGGGTGCAAGGGGATAGTAGACACCACAGCCTTCTCAGAAGTCCTGCCAGTTCCCTGCACCAGTACAGCGAGACAATTGAGAATCAAAGATTTTAATCATTGGCTGAGGCAGTGGTGCTAGGAGGGCGGGCTATGAATGTATAGGGGATTGGGGAGACACATGGATTGACTAACATCTGTATGCGAGAGATAGGTTGCATATAAATGACATGGGGCCAGGATTTTGAGGGGGAAGCTACAGGGATATATAGATAAAATATCAGGGAGGGATTTATACTAGGAGCGGGGAAGGGCGAAGCTAGGTGTAGCCCAGTAGGAAGAAGGAGAGGATCAGGTGTAGCTAGGTCTTCCCCACAGATGGGGGCAAGAGAAATTTATGGGAGGGGGGAAGGGAGGGGTTGGTGGAGGGGTTTGCTGACCAACGCCAGGAGTCTGGGTAATAAACTGGGAGAACTGCAGACAATAGTGGTGGAGGGTGACCTGGACCTGGTGGCAATCACGGAGACCTGGTGGACTGAGAACCAAGGCTGGGAAGTGGAAATGCCTGGGTATGTACTGTACAGGAGAGACAGGATAGGAAAAAGGGGGGTAGCCCTTTATGTAAAGGAGGGTATAAGGGTGTTGTTGTGTGGGGGAGGCACCTGTGGAGACCCTATAAGTGTCCTTAAGCAGAGCAGGGGAGAAGGCAGTGAAGGTAGGTGTGGTCTACAGGCCACCAAATCAAGAAGAGGAGGAGACTGACAAGCAGATGGTTAAAGAGATACAGGACATGGCAAGGTGGGTGGAAATCATGGTACTGGGAGACCTAAATCTACCTGATGTAGACTGGGTCATCCAGCAGCAGCCACAATTAGGAGTAGGGGATGCTGGAAGCCTTGCAGGAAGTATTTTTATCAGCCAACTGGTGATGGAACCTACCAGAGGGAGGGCCCATACTTGACCTGGTTTTGACAAATGGAGACAGTGTCAAGGGGTTGGGGGCATACTTCTCAACTGTCCCTGATTTTCAGGGACTTCCCTGATTTTACCTCAGAATTTTACTCTATCCCTCCTAAAAACTGTGTTTCCGTGACCAAACAGTAGGGGTTGTAAGCATAAAATAATGTCAAACATTAAAGTTACAGATTTGTTCTTCCATAGAAAATGCATTTTACACTAAGCCCCTTATTCTACCAGTTTCCTGAGTAGATATCACCAATTTTGAAGATGTGTCCCTGATTCTGGTCCTTTGTCCCTGATTTTTTTAAGCCTTGTCCCTGATTTATGAGGCAGGAGGTTGAGAGGCATGGGGAGGGGTTAGGGAAAATTTGGGCAACAGTGACCATAGGATGGTGAAATTTAGGATCAACAGAGGTCAGGTCAAGGACAACTCGAGCACTAGGGTGCTTGACTTTAGCAAGGCAGAGTTTGGGAGGATGAGAGTAATGGTACAGGAGGACCTGGAGGGAACAGAAGACATGGAGGAACTATGGGGGGAAATTAAAAGAGGACTACTGAAGGTGATGGAGCTTTCCGTTAGGACGGTGAGCAAGAAAAAGAGGGGTATGAAATCGCTTTGGTTTACTACTGAAGTGAGGAAAGCAGTCAGGGAGAAGAGAAGGGCAGTTGGTGTATATATGGCGACACAAAGGGAGGTAGATAAGGGGGTGTATAGGGATAAACTGAGAGAAGCAGGGAGGGTGACCAAGAGGGCCAAGGCTGAAACAGAAGAACTTATAGCAAGGGGTGAAAAGGGGGACAAGAGTTTTTAGATATGGCTTACAGGAAAAAGGGAGGAGGGACAGTGAGGCTCAAGGGAGGGGGCACTGGTGGAGGGAGACACAGAAAAAGCCGATGTCTTAAACAAATACTTTGCATCGGTCTTTACAGTGGAGGAGGGAGGGAGGCCAAAACTGGAAAATAGGGGGAGGATGGGAAGAGAGATGGACTCCAGTCCCTTCACAGTAGCAAGGGTGCAGGAGGAAATGAGCAAACTGCGGAATGATAAGGTGATGGGGCCAGACGTGTTTCACCCGAGGGGGCTTAAAGAATTGAAACAGGAATTGGCGACACCACTCATGAGGCTATTCAACTTGTCACTGCACAAGGATAAGGTTCCTGAGGACTGGAAAAATGCTAAGGTAGTACAGTACCACTACATAAGGGAAGTGAGAGGGAAGAGCCAGGAAACTATCTTCTGATAAGCTGGACCTCTGTAGTTGGCAAGCTGATGGAGGCACTGATTAAGGAAAGACTGGTTAAGCATCTAGAGGGGAGGGCCTACTAAATGACAGTCAGCACGGATTCAAGGGTGGCAGGAATTGCCAGACCAACCTGATTGAATTCTTCGATAGGGTGACAGAGATATTGGACCAGGGAGGGGGCAGGGGACGTGGCCTACCTGGACTTCAGAAAGGCATTTGACACCGTACCCCATGGGAGACTCATATGCAAGGTGGAAAGCTTAGGGGTGGGAAACAAACTCACTGGATGGGTGGAACACTGGTTGGAGCGGAGGACTTAGAGGGTCATAGTTAATGGGGTGCACTCGAAGGAGGAAAGAGTGATGAGTGGGGTTCCACAGGGGTCTGTGCTGGGACCCATACTTTTCAACATATACATAGGAGACATCATGAAGGTTCTGCGCGGGAAGGTGTGTCTGTTTGCAGATGACATAAAAATCTGTAGTAGCAGTGTGGATACAACAGAAGGGGGGGTGGAGGATATGAGGGATGATTTGGCCAGATTGGAGGAGTGGTCAGAAAGGCGGCAAATACAGTTCAACACAAAAAAGTGTAGAATTATATACATAGGGCATAACAACCTAAAGTCGACATACCGACTGGGGGGGGGGGGAGCTTGAGGAGACAGAACAGGAAAGAGACCTGGGGATAACCATCTCAGACAATCTGAACAGCCGGAGTCAGTGCGGCAGAGCAGCAGGAAAGCTACTAAGTATGCTGGCATGCATAGGGAGGGGTTTCACAAGCAGGAGGAGGGAGGTGATCCTGCCACTGTACAATATCATGATCACACCACACATGGAATACGGGGTCCAGTTCTGGAGGCCATACTGGCAAGGGGACAAGGACCATCTGGAAAGGGTCCAGAGAAGAGTGACCAAAATGGTATGGGGACTGCAGGAGAGAACATATGAGGAGAGGCTGAGGGAACTGGGCCTGCACTCGCTGGAGGGAGGGGGGGATATGGTAGAGAGACATTGAAATAAATGAAGGGCATAAGCAGGGTGAGAGTTGACAGCATATTCAAACTGAGTAAGAATAATTCTACTAAGGGACATACCCTCAGACTGGAGGGGGGAAGGTTCCGAGGGGACAACAGGGGGAAGTTCTTCACCGAGAGGGTGGTACAGCCGTGGAACAGGCTGCCAGAGTGGGTGGTGGGGGTGGACACAGAGGAGAGTTTTAAGAGGGCCTGGGACATGCACACAGGACTGGCGGGCAGAGTGCAGGCTGCAAAGGGACGGAGGGAATCTTCCTGGGGGGGGGGGGTTACAGGCAGACTGGATGAGCCCAGGGGTCCTTTTCTGCCAGCAGCTTTCTATGATTCTATGATAACCATTGCTATGCCTTGGAACCAAGGGATTGTATTTTATATGTCTTATTTTGAAATGCAATAAACTAAAAGGAAAAAAAAGGAAAACAAAAATTACTTGTTAGGCCTTATAATCAGCACACATAAAAGTTCCCGCCATGCCCAGGTTGAACCATTGTAATGGGGGTGCTGTCTCCAAAACTGCTGCAGGCCATTACTTTATCCTTATATACTGTACGAAAGTTGGGGATGGATATGAAAAGCATTACACATAAAAGCTTCCAGGATTAAAATAATGTATGCCATTTGAGGACATACAGTACAGCTGCAGGACAGTGGAATGTGCATATTTCCCCTTTAATTATTTGACAGAGTGGAGCTTGCATCCCTGTGTCCAGAGGCACTTATTCTCCTGCATGTCTACAGAAGCGCCACAATGAAGGGGAAAACTGAGAAGACCCGGACGCCGCACCCTAAATATACAGACTCGTGCCAGCAATATCCCTTGCCAATGGCCCTCTGCCTGGAGGGTCACGTGTACCTAGATCCAGAAGGCCGGGTCTGGGACATTGAGATCCTGGCACCTGTAAGTATATACTATATATATATATATATATATATATGCAATTGTTTACAAATTAAATGTGAATTAATGTTTGGTTTACACAGTTGGTGGTGAAACTGCATGGTTAGGTGTCATAAACTGTAATAATAGCACAATTACAGTATACAGTACATGATATCTGACAGTGTGTCAGTACAGTGTTTTTGAAATGGGAAAGGATTATACAGTATACAGTTTAACTTGTCTTACCATTGCAGAGATACATTGGAGAGGTGTGCAGCATCTTTGTGCACCAAAGAGAGGCACTGGTGTTCCATCACGGGTTTCAGCATCCCGTCACAACTCTCCCAGTCCCCACTTTACTGAGTCAGATTGGGCCTGATTTGTACAAGGACACAGGAATGGTGGCATTATAGTTGGCTACCCACCCCCAAGGTAAGTACAGTTATATAAGAACTTACCGTAACAGTAGATCTTCAAGAGGAGCGCTTGCAGCTGGTAATAATCATTAAGACCGACACCACCTGGCAGCAGAACATGGCAAAATTCTTCTATCAGTCTTCAGGTGGGGACTGCCCACCTCACATCGGCCCACCCCCGATTTTTCTCCTGGTATATAGGCGACGGCGGTCTCCACGTGCGCCAGTTCTTGCATGCCGAAAACAGCAGGACTCGCCTAAGGCGAAGAGAGGGAAATAGTAACTCCAGAGATAACTTCAAGAAGCTGACCTTCTGCAGAGAGATCCAACCTCGGGGGAAGGAGGGCGGGAAGCATATCTGCTGCAAGAGCTCCTCTCGAAGATCTACTGTTACGGTAAGTTCTTACGTAATTGTACTATCTTACTTTGAGAGTGAGCTCTTGCAGCAGGTAATAACCATTAGGACAGAATCCCAAGCAGTATAAAACTTATGACAACTACTTGGTGGGGGGAAGGAAAAGAGAGAGAGGAATAGGGTGAGTCCCCCAGGAAATCAGGCCCTGCAGGACCACAAGGCCAAAGCCTGCTCTTCTTCTGGAGGTTATGTCCAGACTGTAATGCCTGACAAAGGTGTGCACAGACTGACAGGAGGCAGCGGAGCAAATGTCTGTGGTAGAAACCCTCTTGAGGGCCACAAAAGAGGTGGCTACCTCTCTGGTGGAGTGACCCTTCACAGGGCCTGAAAGGGGCTTATGTTTGTTGTAGCAGAAGGTGATGCAGTGCACCAACCAGCGCAATAGAGTTTGGAGACCGGGCAACCTAAGGACCGGGGTGTGAAGGAGACGAATAACTGGTCCTATTTTCTGCTCTCCTTGGTCCTGGATAGGTAGAAGTGCAAGGTACAGTGCACATCCAAGGTATGGAGAAGAGCCTGCCCCTGGTTAGAGTATGCTGGATAATAAACAGGGAGCTGCACTGCCTGATTCAAGGTCATCTCTGACATGACTTTGGGTAGGAATTTGGGGTTAGTGTGCAAATCCACCCTGTCCTTGTGAAAAATCAGGTACGGTTCCTTGCACATAAATGCCTGAAGCTCTGAGATCTGACAAGATGAGGTAACGACCACCAGAAGCAACGTCTTCCAAGAAAGGAAGGGTCCTGGATGCGGGGCTTGATATGCAGAATACCCCAGAGAAAGGTCTTGGACACCTCCAACTGAGCCACAGATCTACCTTGGACAGGGATATGATAGGCAGAATATCACAGCCAGGTGTACTTTGATGGAGGCATAGCTTAGTCCTGACTCAGAAAGAGACAGCAGATATTCTAATAAGGAGTTGACCAGACAGTTCAAAGGATCCAAATGCCTGGCTGTGGCCCAGAGACAGAATCTTTCCCATTTCATGGCATAGGTCGCTCTCGTGGAGGGCTTCCGCGCCTCCACGAGAACTTCAGCTACCTGATCTGAGACACCAAATCTAAGCCTTGCTACATCCTGAGGATCCAGGCATGAAGATGGAGAGCGTGCAGGTTCGGATGAACCCAAGGCTCCATTGTCCTGTGACAGAAGGAGGGGCGAGACCGGAAGCAGCAGCGGAGGCTCCGCTGCTAGACGTCGAAGTAGAGGGAACCATATCTGATGGGGCCACAGCGGAGTGATTAGGATCATGATGGTACTCTCTGCTTGTGCTTTGAGGAGAACCCTCTGCAGGCAGGGAAAGGGAGGGAACGCGTATAGGAATCTCCCTTCCCAGGAGAGGGACAATGCATCTTGCCAAAAAGCACCAGGCTCTCAACCGAGCGAGCAGAAACTGGGCAGTTTTGCTTTGCACTGAGACGCAAAAAGGTCCAGCTCTGGAGCGCCTCACCTGTCGAATAGCTCATTTACCACTGACTGGAGAAGAGACCATTCATGAGCCTGGACCCTTGAATGTCTGAGTGCATCCGCCAGCTCGTTTTGGAGTCCAGGGATGTGAACAGATGAAATTGTCACTTGATGAGTGATGGCCCATTCCCAGACCCTCATGGCCTCTAGACAGAGAGGATAGGAGTGGGTACCCCCTTGCTTGTTGAGGTAGTAGACCACTGTGGTATTATCCGTTTGAACCCGGACATGGCCCAGGAGAATTACAGAGGTTAGGGCCTGCAGAGCGTAAGGGACTGCCCTCAGTTCTAGAACACTGATGTGAAGGTGCTCCTCAGAGGGGGACCAAGGCCCTTGTGTCTTGTGAGCCCCTAGATGCACTCCCCAACCCACCGTGGATGGGTCTGTAAACAGAGTCTGGGAAGGAGGAATGAGATGTAAGGGAACTCCTTCCAACAGTGTGTTGGGTGACATCCACCACAGCAACTCTCGGCGGACTGGCTCCGTGATTGCGACTCTCGCATTGAGGTCATCCCATCTCTGATCCCACTGGACCTTGAGAGTCCATTGGATGGTTCTCATCTGCAACCATGTAAATGGGACGGAGACTATGGCCGCAGCCATGTGTCCCAAGGCTGAGTAACAGCCTGGTGGGTACATGCGAGGCAGAAAAGATCTGAGCAGCCAGAGCACGAAGGCGGACTAGCCCATCTGCAGGAAGGAAGACTCTTCCTTGTGCTGTGTCCAACAGTGCCCCTATGAACTGAAGGCTCTGCATTGGGGACAGAGATGATTTTCCTGGCTTGAACATGACCCCTAACCACCGACACATGGCGAGGGTGTCTCGGACCTTCTCCCAGAGTCGATCTTTGGAGGGAGCCAGAAGAAGCCAATCATCCGGGTAGGGAAAGATGAATTGGCCTAGTCTGCGAAAGCCATGACAACCACCGACAGGCACTTGGTAAAGACTCATGGAGCTGATGAGCAGCCGAAGGGGAGGACCCGAAACTGGTAGTGCTCCCCTTGAAACCTGAATCTGAGAAACCTTCTGTAGGTCTTGGTGATCTGGATATGCAGGTATGCATCTTGCATGTCCAGAGCTGCTAACCAGTCTCATTTTGCGATTAATGGGAGGAGACTGGAAAGGGACACCATCTTTAATTTCTTGTAAGAGACCCACTGGTTTAGACTGCTTAAGTCCAGGATGGGCCTTAGATCTCCAGACTTCTTCGGAACCAGGAAGAAGTGGGAATAAAAGCCCTGGTTTCTCTCGGCAGGAGGAACTGGTTCTATTGCCTTCTTCATCAGGAGAGCTTGAATCTCCTACCAGATCAGGTCTCTGTGACCCTTTGGGTGGTGAGAATTGTGGGGAGGTCTGTCCGGAGGTATTTCCTCGAACTCAATGGAGTGCCGAACTCCTGGAGTCACCTCTCCAGGCTTGAGGGTAGAGGGAAAAGCAACCTCCCACCTGCTCTCCCGATGGGATATCATGGAGAAGTGGGTCACCTGGATAGTCAGGTGGTAGGTGGGGGAGGGAAGGTGGCAGGGGCAGACTTGGCCTGTCGTGGGGTGGATGCCGAGGAACCCTTGGCTCCGCCTCTGCGACTAAAGCCTCCCTGCAAGTTCTGGGCAGGAAAGTGGGGTTGCTGGGGCTGATGTCCCCCATGGCCATGAAAATGGGGCCTACAATACTGCCCCTGTTTTGGACGGTACATGGACTGCACAGTTTGAATGGTCTTATCAGAGTCCTGTAGTTTGGCAATGATTCACTCTGAGTCTTTGCCGAAGACCATGGAGCCTTTGAAGGGGGCATCCAGAAGGTTCAACTGAACATCTGGATCTAACCCTGACACCCAGAGCCAGGAATGGTGCTGGAGACATGTTCCAGAGGCGGCCGCCCTCGCTGCAGTGTCCACAGAGTCGTACGCGGAACATAGCACGCACATGCCTATGTCTGAGCTCGATTGTAAAACTTAGCAAGTTCTGCCTTTTGCGGGCAATCAGGTACACCTTGCAGGATGTCCAGTCCCTGTTCCCAGAGGGCATTCTGGAACTGGACCATGTGCGTCAGGAAATTGAAGCTTCTGATACTGCAAGTGGCAGAAGCGTACACCTTGTGGCCCAATGAATCTAGCTGCTTAGACTCCCTATTGGGAGGCTGGGTGCTCAAGTGTTTGGGCCTCTGCAAATGATCATGAGCAGCTGAAATAACCACTGAGTATGCTAATGGTTGTTTGGCGAGGAAGGGGTGGTCCTTAGGCATCCGGTAGAAGCGGTGGGCCTTCTTGGGGGTAGCAGAGGAAGAATGTGGCCATCGCCAGGTGGCCTGGGTCACGTCTGCAAACATATCAACCTTGGGGGGAATGACCACGGGCTTGGGGTCTTTCTGGCGGAGGTACTTGGCCAACCACAAGTGCGCTGGGTCAAGGGCCTCTGTATCCCACCCCATGTTTTCTTGGATGTGTCGCCTGACCTCCATGAAGCTGGGGTCATCCGGAGGAGATTTTGGTTGGTCCTCTACGTCTCCCAGTATGGTCTCCTCATCCGAAGTAGGGACTGAGGGTTCCGAAGACTCATAGGGACCCAAAGATAAAGGAGAAGTTGAGTGTCTACATCTTCATTTTTTGGGACGAGGGTCCAGAGAGCTAGGAGGAGAAGGACTCCTGGACCATAAAGTCTGTGCCTCCTTTTATGGGTGTGCTTCCTGGGGGTATCAGGTGTAGGGGGTGGCCCTTCGCCATCTGTATCAGGTCTGGGTACCACCCTATTTGCAGGCTCTGGTTCTGGAGTGGGCACTGGCACTGGCTATGGAGGTTTGGGGGCCAGGTCCACCTTAACTGTCTCCCACCAGTGGGAGAATAGTTCCTTGACATGGGACATGTTGAGCTTGGGAGAGCTCGGCCCAGGTGTAGGTGCCCCAGGACTGGCACTGGCATCAGTCAGGCCTGGTGTCAGAGGCAGTGATGACGGGGTATCTAGCACGGTGTTGTCAGGCCCTGGAGTATGGTCGCCAGACGACGATCCGTCGTCGGCTGGAGCCGGGGTTGCTGGCATCAGGGTTGGCTTTGCTGCCACCACTGCATTGGAGGGCTTGTGACAGTCCAACAGAAGCTTCTGTTTCACTGACTGGGAACCACTGACAGGCTGCTGATGGTCCGATTACTTGGAAGTCTTCTCCGATGGGCACCGGTTCAGTAGCCGGAGGCTGTTGGCGGTCGAAGGACTTATGCTTTGGGGGTAAGGAGGAGGAATGCCCTGAAGATGGCCTGGAGGCCTTTTTCCCTTCCCGGGAGTCAGCGCTAGAGACAGATGCTGAGTGGAAGGGTAACTTACCGGGGTCCAAGGATCTTCCCAAAGAACTCAGGGGAGGGCTGACCTTAATCGGCTGAAGTGTGGCCGACGATCCGGAGGCCTTGGAGGCAGAGTTGGCCGCAGGAGTGGAGGTCTTGAGGGAGGTCAGGTGAGACTCCTGCCTGGAAGAGCCCAACTTGGAGGCCGTGTGAGAGCCGGAGGACTGGGACCTCGAGTGGGATCTCTCCCTATACTTCTCCTAATGCTGTTCTTTATGGTGATGATACTTTTTAGCAGAGGAAGTAACCGGCGACTCGTCCCCGAAGGAAGTCTCTCACTGCATAGCGGCTAGTGTGCACTGGACGAGAAAGGTCTGTAAAGACTTTTGGCACCGAATGCGGGTCCTGCTATTGAAGCCCTGGCAGTGGGAGCAGGCGCAGGCATCGTGGTCGGGGCCTAAACAGTAAAGGCTGGAGGAATGACCATCCTTGGATGGAATTTGTTGCCTGCAGGAGCATTTGGTGGGGTGCCTGGAGGATAAGGTGGACATCACAGGAAAAAAAAAGGTGCAGTAATGTGAAAAGTTTGATCCATGAGCAGCAGACTGCAGAGGAATAGCCATGAGCTAGACCAATGCATGCGGTGGCGGAAAAGAACTGGCGCTCGTGGGGACTGCCATCACCTATATACCGGGAGGAACGTCGGGGGCGTGCCGACATGAGGTGGGTGGTCCCCACCCGAAGACTGCTAGAAGAATTTTTCTATGTCCCGCCGCCAGGTGGCGTCGGTCCTCATGGTTATTACCTGCTGCAAGAGCTCACTCTCGAAGTATGATCAGAGTACTTCACTGTGATTTTTGGTTATCGTTTTTTTTTCTAGCATTACTGTATGGTGTACTGTTTCTGTACTTTTGAATTTACTTAATTCAGTAATATATTCACGTTACTGTTTGGTAGGATATACAGGGTTAAGCAGAATTAGATCAGAAACCTTATACACACTGTGCCATAGTACTGTATGTACTGCACCATACTGACCTTTGGTTATTGCCTGTTATTGCTGCTGTACTGTGCACTGTCTTGTACATTTGAGTATACTAACTTCAGTAGTAGACATGCTGCATGGCTAGGCAGAAACTTTACCTGCACCGTGCTATGTATTGTGCTGGGGCACTACTCACACACACACAAAAATTAAACACAGATTTCCACAAGGCAGTACTATTGCATGGGTACTGTGCAGAGCACTGTATTAAGATGCTGTTTTTTTTTTCTCTCTTGCAGGATAAGGTACGAACCATAAAACTCCAGCTGCAGAAGGGAACGCAGCAGTGTGTTGGAGGTGAGTAGTCAGTGACAGGATCCCGGATGATCTGAATACAGATCAGACCCCTGGCAAGAAAGGTGGGGACCAGGACCTCAGTGGAGGAGTGGGAGCAGCAATGTCCATCTAAGCTGTTAACTAAAACTACAAATCCGTAAGGGAACACCAGCACCTGAGGTATGTCGATGTATTAAGAGAAAAAGGTGATATACAGTAAATAAAATACCGTGTAGAACAGGGCCCAGTTTCAAATATTGAGGGGACGGTTGTTTTCTGAGGGCAAGTTTGTGTGATGCTTCTCAAATTCCAGGACTACTTTCCTTTCTCGTCTGAGGGCCTGGTTTTGTTTGGCAATCATCACACAAAAGCACGCATAACTACTGCAGTGTTTGATGTATGAACACAAACTTCGAGGTTCATGTTCTCCTTGAGGTCCTCTGACCATCACCATTATGCCCGGGTTTGAATATTGAGGTGAAGGTGGTTTTCATGGGGTGAGTTTGTGTGCTTCTTCTCAAATTGCTGGACCACTTTTTCCCCCTCATCTGAGGGCCTGGTTTTGTTTGGCAAACATCACACAAAATTCAGGATACATATTTGAAAAAG
Source organism: Neoceratodus forsteri (assembly GCA_016271365.2). Lineage (NCBI taxonomy): Eukaryota > Metazoa > Chordata > Ceratodontiformes > Ceratodontidae > Neoceratodus > Neoceratodus forsteri. The sequence continues at coordinate 352,511,296 of CM057456.1, forward strand.
GGATCCTCTGACCACCACTAGATACCTGGGTTTGAATACTGAGGCGAAAATATGTGTATTTGTGTGTGTGTGTGTACACACGTGCACGCACACACACACACACACACACACACACACACACACTCACAGCAAAACCTTTTCTTTCTTCTGAGGCCCATAAGCGCAGCAGATGGAGAGAGCCCCTGATGCATGCGCATCAAGGAATGCTGAAAATGCCCCACTGTGGAAGTGCAATGCCATGACATGGAAAAAATAATACAATGACACGGGGGTGATGCAGTTGGAGGGGAAAGAACCATGGTGCATTAATGACGCGCTGCTGCACTGTCTCAAGACAGAAAACAACATGATGCTGGTCACATCTGTAGTTCTGATGTGAGGCCCTGTGGATGACGTAACACAAGAATCTACTTAAACTGTAATGGACAAGGAGCTCTGTTTAAGGATAAGGACCACATAGTTCCCAAAACTCATAAAGTGTAATGCCACTAGCAAAATATAAGGACCCCTGCTCTTGTTAAACTCCCTTTTCTGTTCCAGACCCTGCAGGTTTGTTCCTCTTCCTGCAGAGGACAGTTGCCCTTTACAGGCAACTGTACTCCTCATGGCTGACTTTCAAGTCAACCACTGTTGAATTTTTTTATGTTTCAAAATAGTTGATGATGTTAGAGGTACAGTCAGTTCTTTCCAAATGACAGCAAGAGCATTTTAGAAGAGGCGGTCAATTAAGATACTGAAGAAAAAATCAAAACTATGTCCATGAATATACCTACTTCTCAACACCTCATTCAAATCAGTATTTGAAATGTCTTCATGGAAGGTGGCTGCAAGGGGTGAGGATGAAGGGGCCTTCAGCTTCTTCTGGGAGACATTCTGGAGACTGCATTGCTGCCCTATTTGCAGGCACCTCTCTGGTCTAAGGGAGGAGGTTGTTCGTCTCCATGCTGACCTGGCAATGATTTGGGAAACCTGCTCCCCCACCCAGGGGCCACCCAGGCCACCGCCACTACCTCAGAGGTTGCCAAAAAAGAGGAGTGGTTGGACCACAGTGGACTCAGAGAGGGTGAGGGTGGTGGAACAGAGGTGCATCCCTCCAGTTGTGCCTCTCCACAATTCATTCGCCACTCTGGCGGAGCATGGTTCCTCTATGAAGGCACCCGCAGTGGAGACCAAGGAGGATGCTGGGAACTTCCACAGTGGAGACCCACAGGAGAGTGGCACAGGACACCACAGGGGAAGGAAGCAACTCCTGGTGGGGGACTCAATTGTTAGGGGGGTAGAACTGGGGAAGGGGGAGGGGAAAGGGAGGTAATGTGCCTTCCTGGCGCCATGGCTTGGAGGGACAGGGAACGAATCCTCAGGAATGTGGGAGCAGCTGCAAGGGGGAGGGAGCTGGATGTCATTATCCACCTAGGGACGAATGACCTGGCTGAGAATTCGATCAGAGCAGTGTAACAGGAGTTTGTGGAGTTGGGGAGGGGCCTTAGACAAGTAACACACACGGTAACTTTCTCAGATGTGCTATCTGTCTATGGCATGGATGAGGCTAGGGTACTCCACACCATGGGATTCAATGACTGGTTGAAAAGCTGGTGCAGAGCTCAGGGATTTGGCTTCATTGGGGACTGGGGCTCCACCTGGAGGGATGCAGGCCTATACAGACGCAATGGTCTGCATCTATTCTGGAAGAGAACCAGGATCCTGGGTGATAGGTTTAAATGCTTTACTGGCAAACATTTAAACTAGCCAAGGGGGGAGGCACTGAAGAGGAGAAGGGAAATCCTAGTCCCCCCCAAAAATCAGGGTAATTAGTGAGGTAAACACCAAAATAGAGCAATCGATAGGGAGAAGGGCAGGGGTAAATGGAGAAAAAGACAAAGGCAGTAGGGATAAGGATGGGGCAAAAAGAAATAAAGCCATAAAAAAATGGAGGGTAATGAGTACCAATGCCCATAGTCTAGGTAAAAAGCTCCCTGAAATGGTGGCCTTGCACTGCACACGGCGCAGTGGCACTGTGCCAGCGCAAGTGGCAGGACAGGAGCAGAGGGATGCGCCAGCACAAGTGCAGTTGCGCTAGGCGCATCAACTGTGATATTCAGCACTGGGCATGCAAATGAGTCCATTATGCATGAAAGGCACAAATGGGGCCATTTGCATGTCATTATGGCCCCATTTGCATGTGGTGCGCCAATCCCCAGCGACGTGCGCCTGGAGCCATGCCAGGCTGCAGCCATTGAGGACCACTGCCCAGCGGTCCCATGGCGGTTCCCCAGCTTCCGTACACCCGATCGCGGGCATTAGGCATGCTAATAACCCTGGTGGTCCAGTGGTAATCCCCCCATCGCCCAATCATGAATTAATGTTCCCTGGCGGTCCAGTGGAACCACCCCATCACCCGATTGCGGACATAGGGATATATATTCCCTGGTGGTCCTGTGGAAGGTCCTCCGTCACCCAATCGCGGGCATATGTGTAGATAATATCCCTGGTGGGCCGGTGGAAGGCCCGTCGCGATCGTGGGCAAGTGTAAGAAGTTACATCCTGGTGGTCAGTGGAATCCCCATTGCCTGATCACAGGGGCCTATGGCAAGAGCTCTGGTGGTCCTGGGGACCCTCTATCCCACTCCGCCCACTGAGGTCCTCTGCCACCCAGCACCCCCCAGTCAGCGGCGGTGGCAGCACCGCTCGCGATGCCTCCCGCTGCTCGCCACCGCGGACCAATGGGCGGCAGACTACATTGTATTATTAGGCTCGATATGTGAATGAATGCGCTCATTCACATATCGGTTTTGGAAGTAGTACGGTTCGTACGCCCCATTGGTCCACGCTGTGGACCATAGCGAGCAGACCGTATCTGTGGCGCTGTCAGTCGGCGGATGGCCGGAAGGCGCGGGCGGGTGCTGCCGCCCGCCGCTGACCGGGGAAGGTGGTGGGGGGACCCGCGGGTGGGTGGGAGGTGTCCATTGGACCACCAGGGCTTCTTTGTCATGGTCGCCCGCACCGGGCAATTCCACTGGACCACCAGGGATGTAACTTTCACACTTGCCCGCGACTGGGCGACAGGGGTCCTTCCACTGGACCACCAGGGATGGTTGTTACACATACACCCGCGAACAGGTGATGGGGGGGTTCCACTGGACCACCAGGGATCATTATTTCAGATGCCCGCGATCAGCCAATGGGGGGGCTCCACTGGACCACCAGGGCTTTAGATGTACAGTTGCCCATGATCGGGCAACAGGGCAGTGGGGGGGGGTTCAATGCTCCCAGGGCAGGGGGCTTGAGGTCAGTGTTCTGGGTGGGCGGGTGGCCATCCACAGCAGGTGTCTGTCGTATTTCGCCCTGCAATACAGCGGCTCGCGTGTGGGTGGCCTGGATTTGTTCCTGGTTTTACCAGGCACATCTTTGCACCCTCCTGAGCGGTGCAAGACAGGTTTGTGCCAGCATATGCACCACACATCCCGGGCTGAATATCGGGATGTGCCACATATGCATGGGCACACCCCACTGCGCGCATACGTTACTGTTGCACCCAGCACATCGGGAGTTGCGCATCGCAACTTGCCCCTTTCAGTGTCGCACAGGGGCGCATCAGTGGATTGCGCATGGTGCGTCCCTGTTGCGCCATGCGCAACCCTTTTGAATATCCAGGCCAATATGTAATGACCCTATTAAAACAGGACTTCCTTAGTGATCCTTAATCATTGCTCCAGGGGTGTAAAGGGTTCAAAATGTTCAGTCTAAAGTAGACAGATAAAAGAACATGTCCCATTGCTTTATTTACTGTTTTTCAGAGGTTCAGTGTTCTAGAACTTGTTACATTTCCTCGATATATCCTGTACTCATGAAGCACCCGCAAGACTACATGCTGTCTGGATTGCCTGTCATCGGTGATATACATATGGGTATCCAGACAGAAGTCATTTCAGTTCTTAATCAGTTCTGTGTGTTCAGGTACCAGACATTTCAGATCAGAGCCCTCGGGGTTTGGGACACCTACGAATGCGCGTTGTCTGGCAGCAACTGGTCAAAGGGGGCTTGCGGGCTAAGGATGACTGTAGAGTCTGACTGGCAGTAACTATTTCCGGGGCATGTCTCTGGTGGCTTAGATCCCTTCTGAGGTTTTGGATTGGGGACAGCGGGGACCTGTTGGTGGCTTATCCTAAAGTAGGGCCACTGATGGTGTCTGTTTACTGTCCCATTTCTACTGAGGAAGAAGTGTAAATGTTCCTGGTGGAGGAACCAAGTCCTAAGAAAACGGTGAAAGGATCAAAGGTTTACAGAAGACCAGTGCAGTTGGTGGGCACGAAGTATCCATGCGAAGGAAAAGGAAAACGATGCAGTAAGTCAGGGTAAGTCTCTGAATCAGTGACTACAAGCCACTATGATATGGAATCCCAAGAGAAAATGGGCTAGGTGCTGCTGCCGTGTTTCTACCTCAGTGCTTAAGTGACCCCAGTTGGGTACAATGACCCATTTAGGAGGGCATACCGCTCCCATGTAAACTTCTGCTTATGGGGGCCAAGTAAAAATGTTGTACCTTAAAGGGCTGGGTACATCCAGTGGCCAGCCCCACTCGTGGCTGCATGGGGATCCCTATCTGTGTCACTATGAGGGACTTTAATTATATTACTGCTGAATGTGTGCCCCTTCTGGCTGGTATGAGACTTGCACAGTAATGCCAAATTTTCTCTTTTTTTAATAGTTTATAAGAAGATCTTACAGGCTGAAACCCCAATCGGGGAACAACACTAAAACATATGACCAATGATCGGATATTTCAGACCCTAGCCTAACACTATTACCACACATAGAGACAATCACACTAGAAGCTACCTTAACATTATATTTCAGAACACAAGTCAGCAGGTTAGCCATAATGGAATGGACCCAATATCTAAACGAAACTGCACAACAACGAAAACAAGCTTTCTGGCCTAATTTGGCTGAGAGGTTCATGTAGTCTAATGCTTATTTATACACATTTTTTAAAGGCGTAATCTCCAGCTCCCAACCAAAGCACAGGTCTAGCTGTCACAAGTAAATAACCACCTGTGATTCCCTGCTAAGAAAAAATATAACTTATTTTTTATTTTCATAAACCTCAAACCTTGCAGAATGTTTTGTTATTCAGCAAACATTTGTACAGGAATATTACACTGGCTTTGAAGCATCCCCTCCTCTCCTGGAATACTGAGTGCACAATGCCCAGAAATTCTCAGAGCCAAAAATCAAACCAAAAAGTTTTCAGTATGGGACAGATACACCAGACTCCAGAAGAATGAGACCAAAGAAGGGGGGGGGATGGGAAGGAAATAACACAACCCTTGCGGACGGCACCATTTTTACATTAAAAACAACATGGAAAAAACACATTAACTGTTAAATGTAAAATATAATACAATACCATATAATGACATATGGAGATATATTTCAAGTGAGTGTATAACTCAACTTCCTAGCACTGCCACAAACCCACAAAAGCTCTCTCACTCCCAATTTCTACCCCTTCTTACAGCATAACCACAAAGAATAAACTTAGCAGTTGCAGTTGGAGTCCAGGTCCACTCTGCAGCTGGAATCTCTGAGCCCAAATCTTTTTTTGTTTTGTCCACTAATTTGTTGGCTTCCTTAGTGTAACTTCCAGGTTGCCGAGTCCAGGTTCACACCCCTGCCTAGTAACTACCTGGCCCACCTGGTTGAGGGGTTGGATTAGTTCTTTCTTCAGTGGTACGGAGATTCGTCCCAGAACAAATAAGAGATACTTAGGTGCCTCCAACCAGAGAGAATAAGTGGGCTGTATGTAGTCTGCAGTATCACCACCTGGGATGCAATGCCTACCCACCTCCCTATTCTGGACTGTACCACCCCTTGGGGACCAATGAGACAGTTGTCACCTTCACCAACAGAGAATTCAAGTCAAGTTACACAAAATGGGAACACACCCAAAAAAGTAAAATTCAACAAATTGACAGTACCCTTTTTTTAAATTTTAGTTATTAAAAAAAAATTTCGGACAGATAGTGTGATAGAGAGGAAGATACTGTACATTATAAGCAGTGTTACATAGAAGTGTGAAATACAGTGGTTGACCTATTAAATTATGATGCTTCACAGCAGTCTGTTTCTGTCCTATTTTTTCTGTCCTTTACAGCTCTGTACAGTCATAATACCCCTTCCCCCACTACTTCCATTGATGGACTCAGAGGTAGAGTTCCATTAAGCATAATAGGGACATTAACAGTGCTTTTATTATGTACACACACAGGCCTCAAAGCAGGAAATTAAGAGGGGCTTAAACAGTTGCAAGTCACCTTAAGCACTCCCACTCATTAACGATACGCCCTAGGAGCTACTGAACTGGGGGTCACTACCGCCATCTCAGATTCCAAGCAATCACTGATGCACCCACCCAAACAAGGTGCACAATAGGAGGACTTACTTCACACAGGGTGTGATATACTTTTTTGCTGTAACCAGTACTAGAACCATAATCTCAAGGAGGAAACAGCAAGCAATGACTCTGGGTACTAAGTAATTACACTAAGTCCTGGTGTAGGCCTGGTAGCTACGTTGCCTGGGTTCTTTTGGTGGTGCACTTGTTGAAAACTTAGCAAGCTTGCATTTTAACCTCCTGCCAACCGGCCATATTGCGCAAGCACAATCAAAGAGAACATAATGTCCCAAATGGGAACTGCTTGAAAACCAACTTTGCAATCCCAACGAGGTCACTGTAACACTGATGTGAAAAGTACAAAAGACCCCAGCCAGCAATGCCAGCACTCATGTTACCCATGGACGCAGCAGCTCAGTCGTGGCAGGAACCAGAACACCCCAGCAGGTCAAGAAGCATTCAGGATTAGGCCACAACAGCCTGGAGATGAAGTACTTTGGAAGCACTCTCAGATGCTCTGCTGCAACACAGTTCTGACTAAACTCTCACAGCAATAACCCATCTGGCTCAACTCTCACAGCACACACAGGAGCACTAGACAGTGGTATCATGGTTCCTGAGGAGCCCAGGCCCCAGGAGTGACCCACACAGTCCAGCTCCCCTCTGGATCGAGAGTACCCATGTAATCAGGGCATGCACCCCATGACTCCCCATTCTCCTGTAACCCCTCTGCAAATGGGGGTTCCCAAAAGACTTCCAGGAGCTTGCTTGAATGCTCCAAGCCTGAATGGTGTTTGGCATTTAAGCCATTTATCAGTGAGTGTTTTTAGAGCCTCTGGTACTGTCTCTTTAAGAGCTGTCTGCTTGCAGACATAATTAGTTTGTATGGGGGACTGTGTGCTTCTCTGAGTACCACTCGAGCTGCTGCCAATTCACTTCATTTTGCAGTCACTAGGAGTGCAAAGGAACCTATCTGAAAGATGTAACTGTTTGCCAGAAATTATTTAGAGTAATAATGAAATTACAGTTTGTCTAACCTGCTTTCTTTGCAGTCAGAACTGTGTCTGCTAGTTCCCCATTCTAGTTTTGAACTGCTGAACTGGACCAATCAGTGTGGGGTAAGCTAGCTCTAAAATGGTGCCTTGGATGAATCAGAACTTGGACTCATAATCTGAGCCAGCCACAAGAGGATTGTATGGGCAGTGACTCTGGGAGATGTAGTTTAGACTTCAGTGCCTTTTGGACCAACAGCAGCAGTCTATTGTGAGTGACAGCCAATCCAGTCAAGAACTGGGAGGAACTCAAAGGAAGTGCCCGGTTTTGTCAGTTGGAGATTCAGTTGAGCTTTGGCAGTGAAGAAGGAAGGAGCCCTGTGCTTTTCAGTGTGCAGTTTTAGTCAAAAGCACGTGTGTAAGGCCCAGAGTTCGGTCTGCAGCTTGTGTAACAGCTTGTTAGGACTGAATCGGTCCCTGTGAAAAGAATCAAAGGATCTCTGAAGAGTAGAAACCAGGCTCACCCTGTAGAAGACTGGAGGAATGGCTGAAAATTGCACTCGGTCTGTCAGGAACTGAATCTGCTGTGTGTTCTCCGGTATTGTGCAGTAATTGCGATCGGGATACAGATGCAGCCTGCCTGGTATAGTGCTTTCTTTTATATGGATGTGTGAAGAGGTTTGTGTGCCTCAAGTGAGCCCTGCTGACATTGAAGGACCCTATCTTATTTGGAGGTCGTGAGTACTAATTCAGGGTCGCTCCTGTTGAATTGCCACATTAAATCCCAATGGAATTACTGTACTGCTGACTGTTTAATTCTCCTTTTCTCTGTGTGAAAAGGGCCCCTACCAGCTGCCACAGTTTGGACTAGCCACTAGGGCTTGGGTACCCAGGGACAGTAACTGATAGGGATAGGCCTGTGCACAGAGCCATAGGTAGATTATTAGAGTGATAAGCTAATTAACCTGATTTCCCCGTCCTTGTTATATCCCCTAAATAAATCAGAGCTGCTTGTTTCAGCAAAGTTATACTGCCTGAGGTATTTGTCTATGTTAAAGTACTGTACTGTGATTGTTGCACTGTATCTCATTTCACAGGAGGTCCCAGTGCGGAACCAGACCTGGGGGTAAGTGTATACTGTGAAGGTAATTCTGATATATTGTGTGGGCCACTAGTAAGGAATAAAGGGGGTTGCAGTGTCCCAGAGGGCTGTGACCAAGTTAGTTTAACTACTGCAAACCCTGACCTCTGGGTGGAGGCACCCACCATTGGATCCAGGCCCCTCAACCTGTTAGTGGCAAATCAGGCAGGGGTAGTAGCCCCTGGGATAGCGCCATCTAGGGGTTACACTCCAACTGATAAGGGCTAACAGACCCCGTACCTGGCTCCATAGCAGCTTGCTGGCAGTGCAAGTCTCTGTCTCCAGTTTCTCCTTTCTCAGGCTTGAGGCTCTCAGTTTTCTTCACTGCAGCTTCATACTGCAGAAAATGCCCCTTAGGTACAGACCATTGATGACTTTCTCAGCAGATGCCCTTCTGGCACAATTTCACAATTTTCACTTAACAGGTGCCTTCTCTGATACAGTCTCTTAACAATATGAGCCCAGGATAAGGCTCACACTAATGTAGGATGGCAAAGCCTAGGGAGTGCACACCAGATTTTGGGCCTGGCTAGGCCTCCAGCTTACTCACACAGCAGCAAGTCTGATCTCCTCTGAGTTACTCTCCAACTGCCAAGAGCTCCACGTGAGCAGAGAAATCTCCCTCCCCCAGATCAGTGTGGGATTTGTTAGGCAGAGCTATTCATCAGCCCTTCTTCCCTCTCCTGTACTTTGACTGGCATTTTAAGCACCCCAGCCCATAGGGAAGGACCTAGCTGGCTGGGCTTTTCATTCATGCGACTGGCAAACTAACAAAGTCAAGGGTCTCCAAGACGGTCGCTACCATGGCTGTGTAGGAGCCCTGGCTCCAAAGTCTTTCATTTTATTAAGTTACTGCCCCCATAAGTGTGCTGGCCCCCTGGGTACCATAACAGCCCACCAAGGCTGAAGTCCAGTTGAGTAGGTGGCAGCCATCAGGGTTAGGGAAGTGTGTTGCTTGCCAGGGTCAGGTGGAGCAGAGTATGCTGAGAAGGAGCCCCTTGCAACATGCACTCCTGCATGAAATGGTACCAATTTATGGATGGCATATAAAGCACTGAGAAGGAGTGGCATCCCTTTAGATCCCAGCACCCTGTGCCAGAACTGGACCGGAGCTTGAAGAGTGTGGCCATAGCCACTGATGGAGGGCTCAAGAGGTGCCAAAGCCCGCAGCAGCTCTGTGGTTGTCGCTCTCATACCATGGCACACATACGGGTGATCAAGAAAGTCAAAGCAAGCGGTTTGTGGCAATCAGAGGGAGGCAGCAGCATCCAAGTAAGCTCCCTCCCAAGTAAGGCATTACATTAGAGTCACTATAAACATATTGTTGACAAGAGTATATGATCTGGCTTCTGGATATTCCACAAAAGATCTTAGCACAGTCCTCAATCCAGCACCGGATCTCAGTCATGCAGGCCAGACAACACTACTTACATTTCAAAGACACTGTACACTTTCTTGGGGTTATCCTGTGTGCTCTGTATACAATCAGTGGTAGATTCAAATCTAAGATCTCTATCAACTAGGTATGCATATATCCTACTAGGTCCTTACCCTCTTATGCCTTGGGAGGACCCAGGTCACTGGACCTGTCTCCAGTGACAGAGCATTCAGGGTGGATAGCCCCTTGCTCTGGAACAGGTTGCCAGTAAGGGTTCAGAATGCCCCTCAGTGGACACTTTTAAAATCATTATATTCCCTCGTTTTAGGCAATCCTTTCCCCTCTCACCCCCAAAGCTAGGAAATGGGTTTAGTGCTCTGGCGGTTAGTGCTCTGGATGCCTCAAGGTGTCAGCAGAGGGCAGAAATAGGGTATATAAGGGAGCATACAGGAAGTATTGTGGCCTTTCCAGCCTGGGCATTAGGCCTTGGGCTGGAGGGACGAGGCTGGAGAGTAGATCCAGGACAAGGTGGGCAACATGAGGGAGTTCGGTGGTCCAGGAGGGCTGGGGGGGGAACCCCTCCCCCAAAGTAAAAGTAGTCAGTGTGGTTTTGTGGACCATGGCCAATGAGGAGTGAGGGTATGGAGTTACAGTGGGGACATAGGTAGCCAGGTCCTGCATCGAGTGGGCTAGGGCATTAGGGAGGCTTATCATGCCCATCTGAAAGATGTAGGAGCCCTTTTAGTGAGCCCAGTTTTGGTGTTTGCCAGATCGCCAGGGCTGGGAGGGCTGCGGCAGGGCCCTCTCAGGAGGGGAGCCAGTGGAAGAGGTTCCCCTTGTACCCAGCATGGCAGGGTGGCCTGGGAGTGTTGAGGGAGCTGGGGAGCCCTCCACCCAATTTGGGGCCTGCTTGGAGTGACAGGTCCTGGGGCACCGGTCCAGATGAAGGTCAGGCAGGTTCGTGGACCACAGAAATGTACAGGCCTTGGAGGGGGGCTCCATGCTGGGGTTAGCTCAAGCCCAGGAAGTGTTTGCAAGGGATGTGAGCCTGGCAGATACTCCCCGTAGGAAGTGGGTGCCATGGGGTGCTGAGGCAGTAGCCAGGATATAAGATGGCAGTAGAGGCCTCAGCAGGAGCACAAATTTGCCAGCCAGATAAAGGGGTCAGGGCCTGGGTCATCAGGAAAATTCCTGGATGCCTAGTTGGGCTGGGCCAGCGCCAGGGGGTCCAGGTGGGGAAGGCTGCTCACTTTCCTACGCCAGAGAAAAAGGGGGACGACCAGTGCCGCAGTAGGAAAAGAGGACCCATAGGAAAACAAGTAAAGAAAGGGTTGGCTTACCGGATCCTGATCTGCCAGGCGTTTGCAGGGATCCAGGTTCTTGGGTAGAGCACCCGAGATGGACAAGGTAGAAAAGCGAGTGTCCTTCAGGTGTCTGTCAAATCAGTTGTCCTGCTGTCTGTTAGGTCCAGCCAGGTGTAAAAAGTTTGTAGCCCGATGGAGCTGTATATATCTACTTGCTGAAAAGGAATGGTGACCCCTGCATCGCTGAAATCATTTGCCATGCAGGTGTCAATAAAAGTTAGTTGGGGAGAAACCATGGTTGGTGTCTTATTCGCCCGTGGGAGAGGAGTTTGGTGAAATGAAATGCTCATCTCCTCTCACATGTTTGTGGACTGACTGATTTTTCATATGTTGTATTCCAGGGGAAAGAATTCGACCCCTGGGGGCTGCAGGGGCTCTTTGGGATCTCCAGGGAAGAATCGGGAGTTCCAGGTCCAGTGGGAGGTTCGGAAAGAGAATCAGTTTTCCTGGGAATTCAGGAGGTAATTCAGAAACGTGAAGACATCATCAGGTAAGAACCATCAGTTTCCCATGGTCCCATATTTCAATGTCTCGAATGTTAGGTCTTTGAGTGGCTTCTTTCTTCCTGCCTAGACCACCTGCGGTGAGTTAAAGTATGCCTCTAGATGGGGCAGGAAGAGAGGGGTTACATTATGGGGGCTCATCTGGGATGTTTCCGAACCCTAAAAATTGCTGCCGGACCCCAAGCCATGTGGTCCATGGTGTGCAGGCTTCCCAGCCTGGTTTTTCCCTGTTACATACTTTAAAATTGTTGTGGGGTAGGCCTGGAGCAGGTGTTAGGCCTGGCCTGCTGGTGAGGTGTGTGTGCGTGACCTGCTGATCGCGTGACCCTCAGAAGAGGTCCTGATTGGAGGATGGGCAAAGGGAGCTATAGCAGCTGCATAAAGAAGCTCCATCCTGGGGATCAGAGCAAGTGAGCTGAGGGAGAGACCAGCAACAGTAGTGAAGTAGAAAAGGTGAATAGTGCTAGTGAGAGCAGAGCAAAAGAGATCACTTTGGGAGTGCCTTATTTGAGAAGCAGGCAAGTGAACTGAGACTGCATTATTTTGGAGCAGAGAACTGTGGGCTCCAAGTGACTGTGGAACTGGGAGGGAAGGAAACGCAAGTGCAGGCATCCCAATGTATTGGCAGCAAGTAGTAGCAGGGGGAGATGCAGAAAGGCCTGAAGCAATAGCTCAGGAGGAACCCCTGACTACAGTTCCAGCCTCACTTCTTTCCTGGCTTTGGAAGGCTGGAGGACAATGCAAAGGACATGAATGTTGTGTGAGGTGTGGATTTGTGGGAGAAGCAGTAACCAGGCTGCCTATATGCCTTTACTGTATAGGTAAAGCACCCACGTCATGTAGCGGGATGTATGCTCCCAGTTCCACCAACAGCTTATTCATCCTGTGGTCACCAGTCAGCGGAGATTCGGAGGGGTTTGAGAGATTGTCCATGGGAGAAAGCACACATGTCCAGGTGGATGAGACCCGAAGCAAATTCCCAGACATGATAGTGGAGGCTGTGGAAGAGGAGAGTGCAGGGGTACCAGAAAGACAGAGGTGACAGAGAGCACAGACATCTGCACAGGTCTCCTCCACCTGGTACCAGCTATCCCACTGGCAAAGGGAGGGGCAGGAGTCTCAGACATCCAGTTGGGGATCCTCCAGGGCCCAGGGGACCCTCACCATGGCCCCTGTCTGGTGGAGGCTCACAGGCACTATCCAGTGAAATGGAGCCTGCCTCGGGTGCCAGGAGCAAAGCCAGAACCATAGAAAGTGGCCCCAAGTCTCTGCCTGCACCAGGATCAGCCAGAGGAAAGGTTGGTGACCACCAAGATCCAAGGCAGCTGAATGAGGAGAAATATATGGGCAGCCAGTTCCAATTCCAGGACCACATGGTGGTCAGGGCAATTCCTAGCCCTACCACCACCTGGTTATCACCTTCAGTGATACCACTCCATAGCTTCCAGTCCAGTCTAAGACCCTCTGAACCTGAATGGATGGGTTAAACCCAAGTGACCCATTGAATTTGAAATATCAACAGGGGATATGGCTACCCAGAGGTCAAGCAAGGAGAACCAGAGTGAGGGAACCTGCCCAAATGGAGCCAGGCCGAAAGGTGGGTTAGTAGTAGTAGTAAAGTAGTAAACATTTTTATTTTTATCCAGGATTTACAAACTTTAGGTCAAAAAGACCTATTTTCAAAGTTGTCCTGTATGAAAGTAAACAATTTACAATAAATTATCAGACAATGACATAATTGTACATATAAAGTGCTCACACAAAGTATTACACAAATACAATACTTTCCTCATACAAAAACATCAATTTCAATAGTCAAACATCGAACAATCATTTAAAAACCTCATTTAAAAACAAATACATTCAGTAAAGAATACATCATTTAAACCTTTTTTGAACTGGGATAAATGTGTTACTTTACGTAACTGAGGGGGGGATTTTATTCCAAATTGTTGCCACCTGTGCCTTGAATGTCATAATTCCATATGTTGTATTCATTTTTGGAAATCTGTGACCCCTATACTTTACATCTCTTAAATCATGAGAATAACCCTTACAGTCTGGGGACAAATCTAAGTTCCCATTTATCATCCCATTTTTTATTTTATAAATGAATATGGAGTATTGTTTTTTTAACCATACTGGTAAACTGTCCCAGTTTAAGTCTTTGTACAAAGTACAATGATGGGTATTGAAACTACAATTTAAAACAAACCTTGGTAATCGGTTATAAGATATAACCAATTTATTTAAGTCTTTTTGACCCGCAAAATTGTATACCATACTCCCGTATTCCAATACAGGCATTATTAATTGATTTGCTATTAACTTCTGAGTTTGTTGATTTAAAATCCCTGATGACCTGCGCAGAGCTCCTACTTTATTATTAACTTTTTTTTGTGTTATTTATATGTCCTGAAAAAGATAAAGTATAATCTATCTCTACACCTAAGTATTTACTGTATATTGATTTGTAACTACCAATTTTTCCCATCCCTCATTATTATATCCCCACCTACAATCTGTTTATTGGGAAGTTTAGTTGTTTTTTTATTAAAATACATAACCTGAGTTTTTTTGTAACTTAACACAAGTTTTGAATTGAAAAACCAGTCCTGCAAAATGTCAAAATCTATCTGTAGTTTTGCCACCATTCCATTTCAGGGTTTTAAATAATTGATTAGCAGTTTTTTTCTTGGGACAATACCAACTGTTCAGAAAGTATTTATATAGGTTTTCTAGAAGTGTCATGTTTGTTAAACACAGTGAGGCAGGTGCTATGCATTTTCACAATGTTTTAGCACTTTTATGAGCAAAACGCTAATCAATTTTTAGAGTTAAATAAAACCCTGCATTTTGAGATGCTGCTGATGCTAAAAGAACAATGTCATTGGCATAAAGCCTAATTTGTGTATTATTTATTTTAGTGGTTAGTTCATTAATGTATAACAAAAACAGTAATGGCCCCAAGATTGAGCCTTGGGGAACACCTCTTGATATACTACCTACTTCGGAAAAATGTCCATTTATTACTACTTGCTGATTGCTGTGGGTCAAGTAGGATTTATACCATTGTAAAAGCCCAGGAGCAATCCCAGTCCTCTCCATCCTCTCACATAGTAGATGGTGATCGACCAAATCAAAGGCTTTGGACAGATCGACAAACACTAAGCCCATGGACTCCCCGTCTAGAGCCACCGCCACTTTGTCCTGAGGGGAATCCAGGCGCAAGTGCAGTCAAATGACCTGCCCTAAAGCCATGTTGGTATTTTGTCAGTTTTTAATATTTTTCTAAATAACTGTACAATTGGCCGAACACCATTCGTTCCATCAACTTGGAGAGGATGGAGAGGACCGCAATTGGTCTGTAATTAGAAGGATTATTAGGATCACCCCCCTTGAATATGGGTACTATTTTTGCTGTTTTCCAGAATGAGGGAAAAATATTTTCCATCAGACTTTGATTGAATAAATCAGTTAATATTGGTGACAAAATATCTACAGCATCTTTAATAAATTTGGCTTCTAGATTGTCTAAACCACAGGATTTATTTAGGTTTAGTTTTATAATCTCTTTCCTAACTTCTGCAATTTTTATTTTCCTAAAATAAAAAAGGGGACAATTTTCATTGTTAATTAATTTATTAACTGGATCAGTTTGTGCTGATAATCCAACTGGAATGACAATATCCGGCAGTGTTAAAAAATAATGATTTAACAACTGAGCTGATACTTTTGAATCAAGAAGCTCTCCCCTGTCATTATACATTTTTATATGTGGTTTAGCTCTCAAGGGGTTATCTAATTCTTTAATTAAATATTGGATCATGGGTAGCCTCAATTTCGGTATTATAAAATTTCTTTCTTGCCAATCTAATTAATCTCTGACATTCATTCCGCTTTGTTTTAAAATTTTCACGGTCTTCCTCTCTTCTTGTTTTATTTGCTTTTTTCCAGGCTCTATCCTTAATGTGGATTTTCTTTTTCAGGAATTCATTTATCCAAGAAAGATGCTTTTTTTTGTTTTAATTTTTTTAAATGGTGCCTGTTACAAGCCTCCAGGAAGATTTTTGAAAATTCTTCAACCCCAAATTTACATCTGGAATTAGATTTAATCTATCTCACTTTATACTATGTAAGTCAAGAACAAAATTGTTTAAATGATAATTTTTAAAATTTATTTTTAAGATAATCTTCTCTCTCTCACTTATTTGATTTATGTCTGTTATAACACAGTATACTGGATTATGGTCACCCAAATTAGGAGGCAAGATTTGACATTTTTCAACTGAAAAACCCTTGGAAAGAAATATCAAGTCCAACATACTCCCCTGACTATTTACCCCAGTCTTCCTAGTACTTTGAGTAGGAGGCTGAGGGTAGAATATCCAAACTTGAACTATCCATACATGCTGGAAAGGATTTGGGGCATTATTGAAGAGATGGGAAAACTGGATTTTTAAAGAGCAACTGGAAAGGCTGAAGAACCATCCAGGAGGAGGAAGTGTCCCATGTCAGGAGTTGTTTCAAAGGGCACAGTCAATGTGCCGCACAGGGACATGGTCAGGACTAACCATTTTCAAACATTTTGCTATGATCCAGGACTTAACTGGGACTCAGACCAAGTATTACATTTTGGACCGAGATTCATGTGGAGAGGTGACCACTAGGCCGGATCCAGCATACTATTTCTCTTCAGGTGGGGGGCCTGCAACCTAGGCCTCTGGGACTAAAATTTGTGGACTGCACCAGGATTCTTGCACTACAGAGCTGATGTGGTGACCTTAATTCCATGTACTGATTAAGCTCTTAACTTGAAAATTTTATAGTTACTGCTTTATATATCATGACAAAATATGTTTCCGAGAGAAAGGTGTGTGCATGAGTGAGTGTATGGACTGGGGTTTGTACACAGAGAAACTTATTTTAAAATTTTGGTGGGAGGTATCTAAGGGGATTGTCTGCTACCTCATTACTGATGTTTAGCCTACATTCCAGAGGCTGGGGAGTGCACATACTTGGCCTGTTGGGAGTGGACCATCACTGGACCCTTACCATCATTCCCAGGAGGGAATGATTCCCTGGG
Source organism: Neoceratodus forsteri (assembly GCA_016271365.2). Taxonomy (NCBI): domain Eukaryota; kingdom Metazoa; phylum Chordata; order Ceratodontiformes; family Ceratodontidae; genus Neoceratodus; species Neoceratodus forsteri. The sequence goes on from CM057456.1 coordinate 352,528,154, forward strand.
TGGGGGAAGAGTGTAAGCCCCTGTAAATGCTGGGCTTATATTCCCAGGTTTTAGGCACCCCTTTCCTCCTTCTACTCCCCCGGCTAGGAGATGGGTTTGGTGCTCTGGGGGTTAGTGCTCTGGATGCCTCAAGGTGGCAGCAGAGGGCAGAAATAGGGTATAAGGGAGCATATAGAAGTATCTAGCCTTTCCAGCCTGGGCATTAGGCCTGGGGCTGGAGGGGAGGCTGGAGAGTACAGCCAGGACAAGGTGGGCAACAAGAAGGAGCTCAGCAGTTCAGGAGGGCCGGGGGACCCACCCCCCCAAAAGTAAAGGTAGTCAGTGCAGTTTTGTGCGCCGTGGCTGACGAGGAGTGGGGGTATGGAGCTCCAGTGGGGACATAGGTAGCCAGATCCTGCATCAAGGGGGCTAGGATGCTAGGAAGGCTTAGCATGCCCATCCGAAAGATGTAGGAGCCCTTTTAGTGAGCCCAGTTTTGGTGTTTGCCAGGTCACCAGGGCTGGGGGGCTGTGGCAGGGCCCTCTCAGGAGGGAGCCAGTGGCAGAGGTTCCCCTGGCATGGCAGGGTGGCCTGGGGGTGTTGAGGGAGTTGGGGAGCCCTTCACCCAATTTAGGGGCCTGTTTGGTGGGACAGTTACTGGGGTGCCAGTCCAGATTAAGGGCCGGGCAGGTTCGTGGACCACAGAAATTTGTAGGCCTTGGAGGGGGTCTCTGTGCTGGGGTTTAGCTCAAGCCCAGGAAATGTTTGCAAGGGATGTGGGCCTGGCAGAGACTCTCTGTAGGAAGTGGGTGCCATAAGGGTGCTGAGGCAGTAGCTGGGATATAAGGTGGCAGTAGAGGCTTCAGCGGGAGCACAGATTTGCCAGCCAGATGAAAGGGGTCGGGGCCTGGGTCATCAGAAAAATTTCTGGATGCCTATTTGGGCTGGGTCAGCGCCCAGGGGTCCAGATGGGAGAAGGCACTTGCTTTCTTGTGCCAGAGAAAGGGCAGCGACCAGTGCCACAGTAGGAAAAAGAGGACCGTAGGAAAACAAGTAAAGAAAGGGTTGGCTTACCAGATCCTGATATACCAGGAGTTTGCAGGGATCCAGGTTCTTGGGTAGAGCACCCAAGATGGACAAGGTAGAAAAGCAAGTGTCCTTCAGGTATCTGTCAAATCAGTTGTCCTGCTGTCTGTTAGGTCCAGCCAGGTATAAAATGTTTGTAGCCCCATGGAGCTGTATACGTCTACTTGCTGAAAAGGAGTGGTGACCCCTGCATCACTGAAATCATTTGCTATGTACTGTAGGTGACAATAAAAGCTGGGGAGAAACAGTGGTTGGTGTCTTATTCACCTGTAGGATTGGAGTTTGGTGAAATGAAATGCTTGTCTCTTCTCACGTTTGTGGACTGATTGATTTTTCACAAGTTGTATTCCAGGGGAAAGAATTCGACCCTTGGGGGCTGCAGGGGCTCCTTGGGATCTCCAAGGAAGAATCAGGAGGTCCAGGTCCAGTGGGTGGCTCAGAAAGAGAATCAGTTTTCCTGGGAATTCAAGAGGTAATTCACAAACATGAAGACATCATCAGGTAAGGACCATCAGTTTCTCATGCTCCCATATTTCAATGTCTCGAATGTTAGATCTTTGAGTGGCTTCTTCCTTCCTGCTTGGATCACCTACGATGAGTTAAAGTATGCCCCTAGAAGGAGCAGGAAGGGAGGGGTTACATATGGTTTTGTCAAGGATAGCATTAAGGTGGTGGAAGATGGGTGCATCAGGGTTAATAAGGAGGAAACAGAGTTGCTGTGGCTGCAACTCACAGCAGCCTCAGGCAAGAAACTGTGCTTGGGGGTCATCTATAGACCTCTAGGGCAAGGGGAAGAGGGGGACAGAGAGCTCAGGAAAGAACTTGAAAGAGGAGTGGCAAATGGGGAAGTAATTATGGTGGGTGATCTGAACCTGCCAGACATCGCTTGGGATATTCCAGTGGCCAGGAGCACCAGAGGTCAGGTCTTGCTGGATGTCTTCCAGAACTATCTACTGGTACAGCTAGTTAAGTATTAACTACCCAGTCCCCTCAGAATCCCCTCAGTATCAGTGCAAGGCAGGAAGAGGCAGCTGGTGATTAACTAGTTAAACGGGTTTTTCACCTGCTCACTCTTCTGTTTACTTGGCTTCAGCTGAGAAGGGAGTGATGAGTTCATTTGAAACTCTCGCAGCAGCATAAGCCTTTGCCAGCTGTGTGGAGGGAGTTTAGAATCTTGATATGAGGGTCGGTGTGTGTAAGCAGCTTGAAGAAGGAAGAGGAGTGAGAACTGCTCGGCTGAGGGTTCTGAGCTGAGAGCCCTGCATTCTCACCCTAGTCCTGTAATTCTCCAATTTGCCAGGAGAAGTGGTGGAAACCGTTGTCTACAGCAGGATCTCCTACTTTTCATCCCTGGAGGGGTGAAAAGGACTGCTAGTGGTTGGATCTAAGTGGCAATCCCCTTTTTGATCCAGGATGTTTTGAAGCTGCCTGAAATGTCTAACAGTGAGTAGGATCTGACTTTTGCTAAAGAAAGCAAGTACCTGTGCTGTTGTGTTCTCTGGCTAAAAGGGAAATGCACAACTTTTCTGTTCAGAAGTGTGAGACTGTTCTCACTTAAAGTTGGCTGAAGTGTTTGATGTCCAGAGGTATGACTATATCACATTGTTCAGGACTTTAGTTCTTCCACTACCAGTGTAGTGATATAAATGCTGGATGCCAAAGTTTCATTCAATAAGCATTTTCTGAAGTGTGTTTTCAAATGTTTAAGGTGTACGTCTGAAAGAATGGCTGAGTATGGATTTGGGAGCAAAGGGTAGGCAGACCCCTATCTGGAGTAACCAGTTCAGGACTACAGGTTCAGTAAGGGCACCTGGTTACTTTAGACATAGGGCCAATGTCTGAAGAGAATTTTACCCCCTGACGTGGGTTGTGCTAGTTCTTAGCAAAATGTATGTTCAGCTGTGGCCAGTGCCACGGGAAGAAATGTTCAATGTCCTATGCTATATGGGAATACAAGTGCAAGATGTTCAATGTCCTACAGTGCTGGAATGCAAAGAGTTTTCTGTCAGATACAGTCGATTTGTTGTTCTGCAAGTTCCTAGTGCCACAGTGTGTAAACCTTGGGGGTCCATCTTTGCTTTAGAGAACATTTTTTGGAATAAAGTCACACTCTAGAACCCCACCTATAGTTCTGACATTTGCTTTATTGCTTACTGGGTACCCCTCCCGAAATATAGATCTAGCATAGCCCTAGCAAAAAGTTATCTCCTCAGGACCTGGTTTTGTAAATACCTTATAGGTCATGCTGCCATTGTACACCCCCACCTCTTTGATCTCTAGGGTAATGAGCCTGGTATACATTCCCAAAGCTAGGGGTGGTACCATTTTGCTAAATGTTTCGTAATTTGACTGTGCCTAGTTATGGGTGCCAGGGGTAGCTAACTGTGTAAAGTAGCAGGGGGGGGTTACATAAGGAATCCACCAGGTAGACTGCAACTCTAGATGTGGTGCTCACCAACTCAGAGGTGGTAGGAGCTGTAACAATGGGGGAACCACTGGGGAACAGTGACCATAACTCCTTTTGGTTCGAGCTGGCCCTTGGGTCTGGGAAGCCCCAATCGAGAACTAAAGTCCTTGATTTTAGAAGGGCAGACTTTAATAAGCTGAGGGAGCTGGTCAGAGAAAAGTTAGGAGTGGATAACATAGGTTGGGTAGAAGAGAGAGAGGGGGCATTTAAAGGAAATAAAAAGTATAGAAACCAGCCACTCCTGAAAACTTTTTCTCATTCAAGAGAATTTTATCATAGCTTGTGTCATGCACAGACCCTCAGTTTAAGCCCAATGTTTCACCACTAGGGGCTTCATCATTGAAGAGGATCTATAGGTAAAACAATTACATATGGTTATATACACTGCTGTACATTTCAATATCTACACAACATTTAACATTTCTCTTCAGTACTTCTAAAACTGGTATCAGAATGGAAATTATTCTGATGTCCTAGTATGCTTCTCACTCTGTTGTATTCAAATGTCTCAAGTATTATTTACCAATTATCATGACAAATTCCTAGAGTCAGGAACAGTTTTTTTTACACATTTAAACCAGAAACATCATTCCTCTAGTATACATACACTACTTTTTGTATGTATAGTGCCCCTGCTGGTGGAGCTGGAGGATGCAGACACTATTAAGGGGTAATACATACACTGCTACAGCAGAAGTGTTTTAGTATTCTAGTATTATATCCACTGCAATAATATTTCAGTATTATGTAAATATGGTAAAACTCGAGAACCTACGTAGGCTATGAAGTCTATTAAAAACTGTATCATTCGACTTGACGAAAGTTTTTATTTGTGAACACCTATATCAGAGATAACATGTTCATTTTTAGGCAGCACTTCTTATTCTGTAACTCTTAATGCAATTAATCCCACTAGCTTACAATTCCCATTATGCTATATGCTGCATGTCTGTTTTTATGTAAACAATTCATTATTCCATCAGCTATAATTATAACATCACTGTTTTTATTTCAGCTTCTCCCTCTTTATATAAGACATATCATTAGCCAATTGGCTCGAGATTTCTTTTCTTTTCATTTTTTTTTTCCTTCTTGTGTTTCTGCCCCTGGAGCTAGCGGGAGGGCTTCGGTCCTTCTCTCACAGACTCGGGTTACTTCCCCCATGGATTTCTCCCCCCTCCCCGCGTGGCAGGGCCAGGGAGGGGACGGTGTCTCCCCCCTCTCCCCCCAGAGCACAATCCAGATTATGTCTGGGATCGCTGAGTCAGGGCAGCACAGCCAGGGCTTCATAGACCCTGCTAGCTCCCTTTTCCATTTGCTCTCTTTGGCCCTTGCTGACACATACGTCAGCATGCACCCATGGAGGCATGTGCATGCTGCAGCCCTGCAGCACCCTCCCTTCCTGGTCGCTCCCTGACCTGCACTGCCACCAGGCCTCCACCTGGTGGCAGTTGTTCGGCGGGAGTAGCACACCACCCATCCTGGGAGAGGAGAGCAGTCCTTCAGACACTCGATCATCTCCCTCACCGGCCGACTCCCAAAGAGCTGTTTGCACTGTGAACACGGGTCACCAGTGTGGCAGGAGGTAAAGCATGGATGCCTCGACCCTCCATGCCACTGGGCTGGCTTTGAGATTTCTTTTCTAGTTAAAATAATAATTATAATACTTAATATTCTCTTCACGATAAAATCACCATAAGGCGCCCCCCCCCGATCATGCCTTATTGCTTAAATATTCTCTTCATGATAAAATCACCATTATACTTTATATTCGTAGCCTTTGTATTTCTTTCAGTGCTAGTGACGATATTTCTTAACAGGTTTTTCACAACATACTGCATATACATTTCTTTTGTTTCAAAGCCTCATACCTTGCATCTCTAGATGCCTAGTGTAACGCACCCCCCCCAAATTGGAGGCTTACCTGAGAGCCGTTTCTCCTATGTCTGCTCCCGCTGGGGAGCACCTCCCAATGCCTGCAGGGTTCCGCCATGCTTGTCCCTGTTTTCACCACCGTAGCCCAAGTCCAAGGTGTGCCTCTGGTCCCCCCATTTGGTCCCCATGTGTGCTTAAGCCTGGTTTGGGCTTGATTCCTTGTTCTCAAGCCGCGGGCATTTCTCTGGTGCCGCCGGTGCTTGTGCATGTGCCAAATACTCCTTGATCTCCTGACCACTCAATTTGTGATGGGGAGGTCCTTGTGAGTTCCCGGTGCCCCTCTTCTTCTCACTCACTGGGGACCAGTGACCTAAACCAGGCAGTGGAGAAGCCACATAGCCGCCCAGGGGCAAAGTTTGAGTGAGGGCATTCTTGAGGGGCTCATAAACATTAACGAGACCCTCATGCATATTAAAAAGGGTTCTGTCTGCCCTCAGGGAACTGCAGGTTTCAGCAGCTGCTGCAGGAACAAAATGTAAATAATGGCAAATTAGAAGCAGCAGCTGCTGTGAACACTAAAGTGGCTTACAGTTAAAGGGGGAAAAGTTTAAATAAAAATGTGTCTTTCCTGGCTGCACCAGTTCTATGTTGGGATTCAGATAAATGCCCATCTGCTGCCTGGTGGCACTTGACCACAGCAGCAGTGACAGGCAAAGGACTGAATAAAAATGTTCACACTGGGCAGCACTTAAAAGGGCACACAAAGGGTTATCGAACAGTGGGGCAAGTGAACTAATAAAGTAATGAATCTGGCTGCTAATACACAGTCCCCTTGCAGTCTGAACACAGTCTCAAACTGCAAGGGGACTGTGTGTATTAGCAGCCATGATAGTGCAGCCACAGCCAATCAGAAAGCAAGGATTTCCAGCCAGGATTTATGGGACTTTTGCTAGAGTTCACGAGACACAGCAAAGTGCTTATGGAGAAACTGCAGAGACCTCATTTCAGGCGCCAAAACAGGGAGCCTATAGTGCCTTGAATGGAGTTAATGAATATTCATTTTTTAGACTGACAGGCAGAATCAGCATGTCACTGTGGAAGCAACCAACAACTTCAGCCAATTGGGAGCCTAAAGAGAGCTCCATAAAAGACTGTGTTTACTGGCTGTGCGAGCAGTTCAAGCTGGAGCCCCCACAGGGGTGGAGGCTCGGGCCCTCAGCAGACTGATATGGGCTTAGTGATCCAGTGCAAGTGTAACCCTTAGGTGGCACTATTCCAAGGGCTACTACCCCTGCCTGTATGGTTATACACAGGTTGAGGGGCCTGAATTCGGTAACAAGGTGCCTCCATCCAGAGTAATGGTATTGGGGAGGTATATCTGTTCTGCTATAGCCCTCTGGGAAGCTATAAACACCCACCAACCCTCATAGTGGCTCACTACCTGACAAAGCAATAATTTGACAGTCAGTGTAAAACAGTAATAATAATATGCACACTCCCTTCACACTTACCACCAGGGTTGGACTTGCCGCAACTTCCCTGGAGACTCCTGTAAAGTAAGGTTAGCAATACAGTTGTACACTCTTAACACTGTGACCCAACTAAGAATATGCACACTAACCAGGTTAAGAGTGAAAAAAGACAATCAGATTTATTTAGGGCAGTGAACAAGGAAGGGGCGTGAATCTAGTCAAATGATTTGTAATCTGAATTGGTTCAGTTTTGGCATGCACTTTTTGTCCCAAACTGACAGTCACACAACACTGGGTACCCAGAATGGAGAGTCTGGATAGCCTGAGGCATTGCCCAGGAATGGCCAGTGTTGCAGCTGATGTTGGGGCCCTTGGTGGAAGGAAAGGCAGTTACTGTAACATGCAAAACAACCAGATTATTTGTAATCCAAGCCGGTTGGCTCAGTCCCTTGAAAATCCAATAAAATGAAACAATTAGATGGTACCACAGATGATTTAACACTTGTTGCAGGGAGCTACCCTGATTTGTACTCATGCTACCAGGTTTCTGCTGACAGGCAGGTGATATGGAGACCTTGTGGTGTTCACCGATGAGCACTGGGAAGCAGGGCCAACATGACACACATCCTCTTCACAGCCTTTCCACCAGATGGCCGCAACCTGCGTGTTGTTGTACAGGGGCTGGATCCCCGAAGCAGGTCTCTCACCGAAACAGTCTCTGGTGCCCGAGTTGAGGCCTGGGCTGAATTGGCAGGACCCAGGCAGGATGAGCAGTCTGGCAAAGTTTGCAATTTTCTGCTGGTGAAATCTCCCAGCTTGCGTAACAGGTTTGCCTGTGGGAAGCAGGTCTCGACCCACATAACACGTTCAGCGCATTCAAAATAAGCAGCTATCTCTTGGCGCAGTTCAGATATAGTCCAGTTGCAGTTCAGCAGCTTTAATGAGCTAACCATTCGATCCAAGCAGGTTTCGCACACAAGATGGGCCGATCGCTTCAAAAGGAGCAAGTTTTCAGTCCAAATCGCAAGTAGTACTGTTAACACTTCTTCCTTTCATCTGCCGCAGTTCCAGTCTGGAACTGGACAATTCTGACTTCTGCTATCAGGCAGTCAATGCAGGAGAAAGGTGGCTGGGAGGCAAAGGTAGGCCTCTTCCCGCCAATTCCCCTATGCTCCTTCTGGGAGCAGCTGCTAGAAAGCTCGAGCTGTTCACGCTTCAACCTCCAACTCTAACTGATCCACTGTCTTATGTAGCACTGGGCTTTTCCCTTGTAAATCCAGCATTCAGGTTGGCTGGGGAGCTGTCAGTCACAGTTAGTGCCGCCCCCCCAGGGTAATCTGGCGCCAACCAAAGACTACAGATTTTCCTTCCCACAGAACACTGGGGTTCGGATCCATTTTAGGTCCCCAGTGGTTCTATTGGTCCAATTACTGGAAGTCATGGACCCAACATGGTGGCTGCCAGTCAGATAAACAAGCGGCAAATAAAGCAGGTTAGACAAACTCCTCAACTTCAATTATAACAATACACAAACAGTAAATAAGCACAGTTCCTACACAGCCTCCATCTGCGCAAGTAGCGACTGCAGACTGGAGCAAACTTGAGCGGCGTCTGGCTGGTTGGAAGCCCTAAATCACTTGGACCCAGGCAGATCATTCACTTAACACAGATTAGCTAGTCTCTTAAAAGGACAGGCGTGGAGGCTCAACATGGCACTCTCACACAAATAAACAGAACCACTTAGAGACAGGACACCAGCCTGGCAGTGGGCACTGAGGAGCCCAGGAAGACATTAAGTAAACCCTAAATTGGTGGGGGGAGGGCTACACTCTTCCCTGCCTGTAAAAACCTGGTGTCCAGGTAAAGTCTACACAAATATACAGTACTTCTATATTAAAACACTATACTAAACTACATGCATGTTTCATTGGTATACCACAAAATAAATTCTGATGCATCAGTGAAAATAAACCAGTCATAACAAGAGTAGTACTATACTTTGTTGCATTTAACAATGAACACTTCTTGAGAACACATTACTTTTCATGAACAATTTCAAGTAGTTAAACACATTATTCATACAACCCTTGTTTGTACTACCTCCTGCACACTAACCCACATGGCTTGGGGCCTGACCCTGTCAGCTAGACTGGGGCTGCACGGGGCAAGGGCATTAGTATACTGATTGGAGGACTTAACTATTAGCTTTGAGGTGGCACAGTAGCCTAGTTTTGGAAGAGAGTTCTCAGAAATGTAGGCCCCTTTATGAACTACATTTATTGGAAGGTCTACAGGCCTTTTTGGGGAGTCATAACTAAGGCACACTACAGGCTTTGTGGCTCTTCCAGACTTTCTGGGGGGGAAGGCACAGGCTCAATCCTTTCAACACTTGCATTTGGGTTGATTAGTCCCAGCTCATTGTCCATCAATAAGTCAGCTTCTGATGAAAGGGGTACCTTCTGCATTGGCTGTCTGTTTTTTTTTTTGTTAGTTTCTTTTTACCTCCTCGGCTGGGGGATGTTCCTATGGATCCCCATTTTCAGGCTTCCTTGCCTCGGCTGCTGCCCTGGACCCAGTCAGAGCTCAGACCCTTTTTGCCCTGTCATCCCAGGTTGCTTCACAGCAGGGATTTATCCTGCTCACTGCGGAAACCTGGAGGCCGGGAGCTGACTTAAGTGGGTCTGCCACAGCGCCGATGGAGTCTGCCGTCATCGCGCCGGAGGACTGTTTGTCCCTTTATTCCCCCCTGGTGCAAGTGTGCAGTGGCATCAAGGAGGTTCCTGTGCATGCGATCATCTACAGTACGCCCGATGCCTGGATGCCTGCCCGTGCCAGCCCCCAGTTTGATCCCTGAGCCTGCACTTGCCAGCCACCGCCAGGAGCAAGTGTCTCAGCGATCCTCCCACCCTCCCTCCTGAAGGAGGAGAGCAGTCCATGGCCTTCAGTCCTCCTTCTTGGCGACCCCACCCTACACCCGAGTAGGTTCCGCGAACCCAGGTCACCGGTGTAGCGCGAGGTGTGGCGTCCACCGCCTCAATCCCCAGTACCACTGGGCCGGCTCTACTGGCTGTCTGTTCTGAAATAGGAACACTTTTTATTTGCTCTGTTAGTTCTGGTTCAGCAGAAACACTTTTATTAACTTGCTCTGAAATTCCACATTCATCATCAGTAGGAAATTCCATGGAATTTGAATCACGTAACACATTACTGATACTATTAACATCATCATCTTCATTTACATCATGGTCCATAACAGTGTTGGAATCATTAGTTGCAAACAGTTCAGATCTATCTGGTATATCACCAGTGGTGCTCTCATGGGCAGCATTTACCTCTTGAGGCTCCATTAGTTCCACAAGACACAAGGAGTCAGCTATACCAGAAGTTACACTTTGCACCTCACTTTCAGGGGGCACAGGGGCAGTGGAGAAGGCTGGAGGATTAGGCAGTCCTGAAGGGACAGCTTCATCTCTCATATTACACAGGGGGTTCCTTGAAAGAACTGACTCGGTTCATAAGACAGATAATAAGTGACCTCACACTCACTATCATCAGATTCAGACCTGCAGTCGGTTTCAATGAGAGCATGGCTGGTGGAAGGCCTTAAATTTTGAACAACCGGAGGAGAATTTAATTGTCTCTTCTTGGCTGCAGCACGGTTACAGGCTCGGGAGAGGCAGTATCTTGGGGTGCAGACTCAGTGATGATTTGCCCAACTGGTAACAAATGATTTCTGTGCATTGTCTTTACAGCTTGAGGGTTAGTCTCTGGATGTACTTTGTAAACTGGCAGTTCTTACAGCTTGCTGACAACAATGTATGGGGTGTGATGCCACTTGTCGACTATCTTGTGTTTTCTGTGCAGCCCTAAATTTCTTATTAAGACTCAATCTCCAGGTTGCAGCTCTTGGGCCTTGACACGTCTTCCTACACTGATCCACGCCTTTGTGACCTTGCGCCTTGATTACTGCAACTCCATGTACCTAGGGCTTCCAGGGGTTGATATCTGCCACTTGAAGCTAGTGCAGAAAGCTGCGGCCCAGTTGTTGATGGGGAGCCCCCGGGCGTGTCACATCACACTGGTGCTGCACGAACTGCACTGGCTGCCTATTCAGTGGCGGATCACCTTCAAGGTCAGGCTTCTGACCTATAAAGCCCTACACGGACAGGGCCTGGACTATCTGAAAGAGCTCCTGTCCCCCTACTGCCCCAGGCGACTACTCCGCTGACGAGGGGTTGCTGGAGATTCCCAGGGTATCTTTGAAGACATTGGGGGCCCCATGCATTTATGTATATGGCCCCAGCCCTGTGGAATTCTCTACCCCATCAGTTACGGGAGTGCACAGACATGGAGAGCTTTAAGAAGGCCCTAAAGACCCACTTATGGCACCAAGCTTTTACAAATTAATTTTAGCTCTGTACTTATTTTTTCTATTGTGATTTTACCGTGTTATTTATTCTTGCTGTACAGCAACTTGATAGCTGAAAGGCACTATATAAATAAAGGTATTATTATTTTTTCATGCCTTTGTTTTTTGGCTGAGTTTCTTATGGCCACCATGATGTGGGCTAACTGATAAGTGTGGTTTAACTCAGCTTTTGGTTTTTGGACATACTGGAGGTAGTTCTCTGCTTTGACTCAATCAGGGGACACTCCAAAACAGATGTCTACCGGTAACCTTGCTTCTTGGACAAACATCGAGTGGTGGGGGGGGGAACCCAGTTGCATTGCTTCTGGTGCAGTTATAGGCATGAACTAACATGCTTGTTTGTTGACTCCATCTCAGCTTATCTCTGGGATGAAGTGTGCCCAGCATGTCTAGGTAAGTGCAATTGAAAAGTTCAGGCTGGGGATCCCCTTCAGGGTGATAAGGGGTAGTTTGGGACTTTTGTACCCCCCAGAGTGAGAGCATTTCTTTAATCAGTTGGCCTTCAAAGTCTCTCCCCTGATCAAAGTGAATTCTCTGGGGGGCACCATCATGAACAAATAACTTTTCTATTAAAACTTTGGCTATGGTGAAACATAGAAACATAGACTTTGATGGCAGATAAGGACCACTTGGCCCACCCAGTCTGCCCATTTCCCTTCCTATTGGATAAGCTGCATATTCTAGTTAACCAACAGCCTACTTCCTGCAACCCCCACTACAATTGCCTTATGTCTGTCCCATGCATGTTTGAATTCTCCCACTGTTTTAGACCCAACAACCTCCCCAGGAAGGCGGTTCCATGCATCCACCACTCTCTCCGTGAAAAAAACTTTCCTCACATTACCCCTGACCCATCCCACCTCTATCTTTAAATTGTGCCCCCTTGTTCTTACACATCTCTTTTTCTGAAAGATGCTACCCTCCTGAACTTTGTTGATTCCCTTGAGGTACTTGAAATTTTCTATCATGTCCCCCCTGTCCCTCCTTTCATCAAGGGTATACATATTAAGCTCTTTCAGTCTCTCTTCATATGGTTTCTGATGCAGACCCTGCACCATTTTAGTTGCCCTCCTCTGGACTGCTTCCATCCTGTCTATGTCCTTGCGTAGATGGGGTTTCCAAAACTGCACACAGTATTCCAGATGGGGTCTCACCAACTGTCTGTACAGAGGGATAAATACTTCCCTTTTTCTACTTGTGGTGCCCCTTTCTATGCATCCCAGTATCCCCCTGGCTCTCCTTATTGACTTCTCACATTGCTTACCCACCTTTAGGTCATCTGATATGACTACCCCTAAGTCTCTTTCCATTTTTATTGTTGTTAGTACCTCCCCTGCTATTGTGTACTTTTCTGGGTTTTTGTTTCCCAGGTACATTACTTTGCACTTATTTGCGTTGAATCTAAGTTGACATATGTCTGACCATTCCTCCAACCTTGCCATGCCCCTTCTCATCCTTTCTACCCCCCCTTGTGTATCAACTCTGTTACAGATCTTTGTGTCATCTGCAAAGAGGCATACCTTTCCCTCCAGACCCTCTGCAATGTCACCTATAAAGATGGTGATGCCTTTTGATCCTTGGTGGGATAGGCTTGTGCGTAACGTGTAAAATGATCAGTCACTACCACCACATTGCCAATATTCTTTTGATCTAGTTCCAAACACAGAAAATCCAATGCACACAAGTTCCACGGGCGCACTGGTGGAGATATTAACCAGAGACGCAGCACTCTGAGGCTGAGCTTTTCTTTGCAGGCAATGGCTACAAGTTCTGATGTGTGCCTCGATGTCGGCTCCCATTTTAGGCCAGTAGAAGTGGGCACGGGCTATGTCTAGCATTCCATCCTAACCCAGATGTCCCTTTGGTCATGCAGGGCACATAAAACCACACATTTGAAGGCAGTAGGTAACACTAGCTGTTGTTTGGCAACTTGACCTTGTCTACTGGTAGTCTCTCTGTAGAGCAGTTTGTTGTGCAGCTTCAACCCGGGCCCTTCTCTGAACAGCAAAACAGTTCTTGGATCTTGGGAATGAAGTTTGGAAACATTTTTTCCAGCGTGAATGGCATCCAACACAGGCTTAATCATAGGACTTTGGGATTGGACCCACTGAATATTGTCAGGAGTGAGTTGGGGCAAAGTGCTGAGATTCAATGCTGCAAAATAGCAATAGGCTGCAGGAACACAAGCGTCAGGAGGGCCCAGACATCCACCAGGCAATCAACGGTTTCAGAGGATGGGTGTTCATCTTTATCGAACTTCTGACAAAGAGCTTTAACAGATTGTTCGGACATCCTCACCCACTCAGACTTGGAGTTGGGTCTTCTTGAGAGGGCATCAGCATCAATGTGATTCAGGCCCCGTCGATACTCTACTGAACCGTCATAGGTAGAGAGGGCCAATAACCAACAGTGCCCAGTGACATCTAACTTTGCTGAGGTCTGAACATACGTGAGGGGGTTGTTGTCAGTTTTCACTAGGATTTTCGCACCATAACGGTATTCGTGAAATTGATCTATGATGGCCCATTTTAGCGCAAGGAATTCAAGTTTATGTACGGGGTAGTTCTTTTCAGACAGGGTCAGGCTCCTGCTGGCAAAAGCCACTGGGCGTAATCCTTCCTAGTACTCCTGGTAAAGCACAGTGCCAAGCCCCTTTAAGCTGGCATCGGTGAGCAACACATAAGGCTTGGTGAGATTTGTATAGGCAAGGACAGGGGCATGGGTCAGTTGGTGAATGATATCATAAAAGGTCATCTCACACTCTTGAGTCCATCTTGTCCTGAAATGTTCATTTGTTCTGAAACAGACCTTCTCTTCCTCATTGACAGCACTCTTTTTGTATTTTCTGTTAGTTAGCAGGTACCTTTGAGTTAGATTTGAATTCCTTCAGATGACACAATGTGAACGACATATCTTACAGATTGCTGAAAAAACTGACACTTGTCGATAGTTTTAAACCAAAATTCTCCAACCAGTCTAGGACGTTAAACAAATGGGTCTCATGCTCTTCGAGGGTCCTGCCAAACACAATGCCATCATCCAGGTAGACAAGGCATTTGAGCAGATTCATGTCCCCCACAGCTCGCGCCATCAACCTCTGGAAAGTGGAGGGTGCTCCCGAAATGCCCTGAGGCATGCATAGAAATTCATAAAAACTCAGAGGGCAGATGAATGCTGTTTTCTCTCTATCTTTAGGTGCCATCGGGATCTGGTAATACCCACTCTGCAGGTCTAGCACAGAGAACCACTGGCTTCCATTAAGGCAGTCAAGGGTATCCTGGATGCGTGGCATAGTATATTGATCAGGTATGGTTCTTCGATTCAGAGTCCAGTAGTCCACACACATCCTCACCGAGCCGTTCTTTTTCTGGACTACCACAATAGGAGAGGTGCTCAGGCTATGAGATTCCTGTATAATTCCAGCTGCTAGCATCTCCTGGAGGTGGCATTGAACGTCATCAATACCTGCTGGTGCCAGTCGGCAAGACCTGTCACAGAAAGGCCTCCTGTTGTGAAGTCTACTATAATGTTCAGCCCCAGTGACCAACATCCCATTCCTTCAAAGAAAATACCTGGCTTTGCTGGGCCAGTTTTCAGCTGATCTTTGCTCTCCACTCTTCAGGAATGGGGGATGCCCCAAAGTCGAACAAATCAGGAGTTACCATGTCATCCTCTCCAGTACGTTTCTTGCCAGGCAGCACAGCAGTACCTGCACAGTACACACTAGCCAGGGTGCAGCCTCGGTTGACTCTAATATTTTGATCAGACATGTTTTGGATTTGCACCACTACCTGCCGAGCATAGGTGTGAGCTTGGGCAGGCAGGATGCTAGGCTTAACCAATAGTCCCTCAGGCAGTTTCCCCTCCTCCATGGCATCCAGCATGAGAACCTTGTTCTTAACAACTTTTCTGATCCACACTTTGCCACTGATGGTACACTGAGCATTGGGTGGCAATACAAGTGATTCTGGGTCTTTCTTCCACACTACTCCTACTGACTCATCTTTCTCAACCTATCTGGCTTGCATCTGTAAGTCATACACTCTGTGCACCATGGCAGGGATGTGCAGAGCCCTCCCAGTCCTTTTTGCTTGCTTTTCTTGACAAAGCTGGGCTAGCTGGCTGAACATATGAGCATTAGTGCTGATTAGCAATGGGATACCATCATACATTCCAGTCAGTAGGCATACCAGGGCCAGTGTCTCCATTGGTTCATCCACACCAGCAACATCAGTAGGGAAAGATAACCACAGTCGTACAAAACCCTGGTAAGGGTAGGATTTGTCACTCAACCCTCACACATGAAGTCCTTCAAGGGGTAGTAGCATGAGGTCAGATAAATGTCGGTCGTACCAGTCTTTGAACACAATAGCGACCTGAGAGCCACTGTCCAGCACAGCTCGAGCTGAAATGCTATTAACAGTTATGGCTGTCTCCATGGTGGGACCCACCATCTCAGACCAATCTGGGGATGCTGGTTTGGTGGAATGGCCCGCAGCATTCTTGGAGGAGAAGGATTTTCATGAAGGGCCAGGATGTGGCTTTATATTGCTCTGTCGGACCTGGTTGAGTAATTTGGTAATGACCCGCCGTAGATCTCCTGGAGCGTTGCAAACTCATCTGGTGTGCCCATCTTCTCCACACCAGTAACAAAACTCCTTGGCTCTGGGGTCAGCAGGACAGGTCATGTCTTCATGAGGTTTGTAATGGTCGGGGGGGTGGAGCCCTACCCTCTTCCTTTGGTTTAGATTCAGACTCAGCTCCTCCATAGCCCCTCCAAGGGGTGGATGATCGTGTGGCATAAATGCGATTCCTTACCATAGCTTGCAATTCCCTCATCTCTTCTATCATGGTGGGGTCAGTTCGAGGTTCGGCAGCAAGGGCATTGGCCTCAGTACCCACAGATGAGATCTCACAACTAGGCTCAGTCTTGGCAGGGCAAAGGCCAGAAGTTTTAGTGGGCTCGGTTGCAGCTTGACAGCTGGTTTTCAGTTCTTTCAGTTCTTTCAATAATTCACTGACTTGCTGTGATTTAGAGTGGTCCTCTTTCTCAGGCCTATCAAGGCTCGGAGCAGTCTGCACAACCCCCGCACATGGGTCCCAACCATCATCATCATTTTCTGCTTCCCGGATTCCCTTTATTAACTAACAGTGTTCAGGAGGATTAGCTCTATGGTCTTGGAATTTTAACTTCAGCATGAGCACACTTGAATAACGGGCAGACTTAAACAGGTAGACAGGAAAATAATACAAATTTCAACTAGTAGTCAGTTGTAACTTTTAATTTCTAAAGTATTTTTCTTTTTCCTTTTGCTCATCAGAAAGCCTTCTATGTGATAATATTGTGCTGAATGTGTGGAACAGCTCTTAGCCTGGCAACTGATATGTCTAACTCTACTGCCCCACACTACATCATCAGCATTATGATCTCACTGACAGTGACATCACAGGTGAATGACCTGGCAGTCACTCACTTGCTGTTCCTAAGTAGCAGTGATGTCACAGTCAGTGAGGTCACAATGCTGATGATGTAGGGTGGGGCAGTAGAGTAAGATACATCAGCTGCCAGGCTAAGAGCTGTTCCACACATCCCACCTACTAACATTAGGTAAACAATCTTGTAATTATTTTATTTATTTATTTATGACAATTTCGGATAACACCTTTGACAAAACAGTGCTCTTTTACAAAGGTTCTACATCACGGACAATGGACAAGTATAGACAAGAACAGGCAGGTAGATAACAATTAATACAATTACAGTACATGAGCTGCCAGTGTCTTTGTCCAGATAAGACAAGACAAGACAATAGAATTAATAACAGGTAAAACACTACAGAATGCATGAGCTGCCAAAGGCTTTGTCAGGATCAACGTGGACGGAAGCAATGGTGCAATATCACCAGACATTATACAAAGACAGCCTGGAGTGGTTACAACTGAAATAGTGATCTGATAAGTGCATAAGAGGGCCAGAGGTAATTGGTGACAGGACAAGGTAGTGGGGGACAGGAAAGAACCGAGGGAGTGGGGGATTGGAGGGATAAGGTAGGTGGTGAAGGAGAAGAGTAGGTGGTGATGGAGGGAAGGGGAGGGGAGAAGGGATGGGAGATGTAAGTTGGGGTAACAGAATGGGTGGGGGGAGGAGAGAAGAGTTAGGATGGGCAAGGAGGAGAAAGGAGAGAGGAATGAGAACTAGAAGGGAGTTAAGGAGGGATGGGGAAAAAGGAGAGTGAGAATATGAGAGCTAGGAGGTGCAGGGGGTAATAGGTGAATTAAACAAAGGGAAAATAATAAGTACCTCAGATATAAAAGGTAATGGTTGGATGTTTTTAAAATCTAATATTAGTTTTAGGCAGTACACTAGCTCTTTAAGGATGTGTTCCAATCTGACATGATTCAGTTCACTAGCTGAGATGCCCCTTTTACAATGTGCCCTTTGCAAGGACTGTTCTACCCAGGTCACGAAAGCAGAGAGTCTCTCATTCTTCCACTGTTTGGTAGACTTGAACTTCCACATCAAATCCTCTCCGGATTCAGTACTGCCAAATACCCCTTCTAAAGCAGATAAGTACTCAGCAGTGGAGGCCTCTGGGTTGGTGGACCAAAGGAACTGAATGGCTTCCAGTGCAGGGCCCCTTAAACCCTCTATAAGACTCGTGTGTTTCTCCCCTTCAGAACATTGCCACTCTTGTACCAGGGGGTGGCAAAGTCCATCCAAGTCTCCAAGTCATCTCCACTCCACCCCACCCCCGCCCCGGAACAGGAACGGCACCTGAAAACAGCCTGAGCCTGCAATAAGAGTCCAGGTGCACTGAGAGCATCACAATGGGGGGATGCTGCAATGGTGGCTGCCCTGGGGGAAGCTGGGGAGGCCAGCGGAGAATGAATGGGGGGTAACCTCCTCAGAGTCCTCCAAAGCCTTCCGCAAGTCCTTAACCATCTGCCCTTCTGCAGCTAAAAGCCACTGCGCAGATGAAAGACCTTCCATCCCATCAGGGATCCCTCCGGCATTATAAAAGGGGCTATTGTCTCAGGGCCTATGGAGAGGCTATATGAAATGAGGGCCACTAGGGTTTGTTCAAACAGGTCTGAGTCCTGCCCCTACACTGCAACCTTCCCCAGACACTTAACCTTCCCCACAGTTTCCTTTATAGTGTCATAAATAGTTCCCATGGGGATATCTAGTAGAAATAAAGCACTGCAGGAGTCGATCCCTTCGGCCTCACTCCACCCCACCATACGGTGCACGACCAGCTTGTGAGGAGAAATCTTCCACTTGGGTGTAGTGAGTGACTCATTTCAAATCGTCCTCCCAATTTACACTTGGCTGAAATTTTAACTTTCTGCCACTAGAGGGTGCTGTTCCCAGTGGTGCCTCCAAGATGTAACCCCTAGGTGGCACTATTCCAAGGGCTACTACCCCTGCCTCTATGGTTATACACAGGTTGAGGGGCCCAGATCCAGTAACAAGGTGCCTCCACCCAGAGTAATGGTACTGGGGAGGTATATCTGTTCTGCTATAGAACTCTGGGAAGCTATAACCATCCACCAACCCTCCTAGTGGCTCAGTACCTGACACAGCAATAACTTGACAGTCAGTGTAAAACAGTAATAATATGCACACTCCCTTCACACTTATCACCAGGACTGGACTTGCAGCAACTTCCTTGGAGACCCCCTGTAAAGTTAGGTTAGTAATCCAGTTGTACACTCATAACACTGCGACCCAACTAATAATATGCACACTAGCCAGGTTAAGCGTGAAAAAAGACAATCAGATTTATTTAGGGGCAGTGAACAAGGAAGGGGCATGAATCTAGTCAAATGATTTGCGCCAAATGTGCTTTGATCTCCTGACCGCTCAATTTACGATGGAACGGAGGTCATTTTGAGGTCCTGGTGCTCCTCTTCTTCTCACTGGGGACCGGTGACCTAAACCAGGTGGCGGAGAAGCCGCATAGCTGCCCAGGGGCAAAGTTTGAGCGAGGGCATTCTTGAGGGGCTCATAAATATTAACGAGCCCATCATGCATATTATTAAGGGTTCTGTCTGCCCCTGGGGAACTGCAGATTTCAGCGGCTGCTGCAGGAACAAAATGTAGATGATGGTAAATTAGAAGCAGCATCTGCTGTGAACACAAAAGAGGCTTACAGTTAAAGGGAGAAAAGTTTAAATAAAAATGTGTTTTCCTGGCTGCACCAGTTCTATGTTGGGATTCAGATGAATGCCTGTATGCTGCCTAGGGGCACTTGATCACAGCAGCAGTGACAGGCAAAGGACTGAATAAAAATGTTCATGCTGGGCAGTGCTTAAGAGGGCACACAAAGGGTTACTGAACAGTGGGGCAAGTGAACTAATAAAGTAATTAATCTGGCTGTACCAGGACTTTATGTTTGAGACTGTGTTCAAACTGCAAAGGGAATGTGTGTATTAGCAGCCATTATAGTGCAGCCACAGCCAATCGGAAAGCAAGGATTTCCAGCCAGGATTTATGGGACTTTTGCCAGAGGTCATGGGACACAGCAAAGTGCTTATGGGGAAACTGTAGGGACCTAAATTCAGGAGCCAAAACAGGGAACCTATGGTGCCTTGAGTGGAGTTAATGAATATTCATTTTCTAGACTGACAGGCAGAATCAGCCAATCACTGTGGGAGCAGCCAACAGCTTCAGTCAATTGGGAGCCTCAAAAGAGCTCCCTAAAAGACAATATTTTCTGGCTGTGTGAGCAGTTCAAGCGGGAGCCCCCACAGGGGTGGGGGCTCATGCCCTCAGCAGATTGAAATGGGCCTAGTGATCCAGTGCAAGTGTAACCCCTAGGTGGCGCTATTCCAAGGGCTACTACCCCTACCTGTATGGTTATACACAGGTTGAGGGCCGGATCCAGTAACAAGGTGTCTCCATGCAGAGTAATGGTACTGAGGAGGTATATCTGTTCTGCTATAGAACTCTGGGAAGCTATAACCACCCACCAACCCTCAGATTTATTTAGGGGCAGTGAACAAGGAAGGGGTGTGAATCTAGTTAAATGATTTGTAATCTGAATTGATTCAGTTTTGGCATGCACTTTTTGTCCCAAACTGACAGTCACACAACACTGGGTACCCAGGATGGGGAGTCTGGCAAGCCAGAGGCATTGCCCGGGGTGTGGCCAGCATTGCAGCTGATGTTGGGGCCTTTGGTGGAAAGAAAGGCAGTTAACATGCAAAACAACCAGATTATTTGTAATCAGAGCTAGTTGGCTCAGTCCCTTGAAAATCCAATAACATGAAACAATTAGATGGTACCGCAGATGATTTAACACTTGTTGCAGGGAGCTACCCTGATTTGTACTCATGCTACCAGGTTTCTGCTGACAGGCAGGTGATATGGAGACCTCTTGGTGTTCACCAATGAGCATTGGGAAGCAGGGCCAACATGACACACCTCCGCTTCACAGCCTTTCCACCAGGTGGCTGCAACCTGTGTGTTGTTGTTGCGCAGGGGCTGGATCCCTGAAGCAGGTCTCTCATCGAAACAGTCTCTGGTGCTGGAGTTGTTGCCTGGGCCAAATTGGCAGGACCCAGGCAGGATGAGCAGTCTGGCAAAGTTCGCAATTGTCTGCTGGTGAAGCCTCCAGCTGTGTAACAGGTTTGCCTGTGGGTAAGCAGGTCATGACCCATATAACATATTCAGCGCATTCAAAATAAACAACTATCTCTTGGCACAGTTCAGATATAGTCCGATTTCAATTCAGCAGCTTTATTGTGCAAACCTCGTGATCTGAGCACGTATCGCACACAAGCTAGGCCGATCACTTCAAAAGGTTCGAGTTTTCGGTCCAAATCGCAAGTAGCACTGTTAACACTTCTTCCTTTCATCTGCCGCAGTTCCAGTCTGGAATTGGACAATTATGACTTCTGCTATCAGGCAGTCAATGCAGGAAAAAGGTGGCAGGAAGGCAAAGGTAGGCTTCTTCCTGTCGATTCCCTTATGCTCCTTCTGGGAGTAGCTGCTCGAAAGCTTGAGCTGTTCACACTTCAACCTCCAACTCTAACTGATATCCACTGTCTCATGTAGCACTGGGCTTTTCCCAAGTAAATCCAGCATTCAGGTTGGCTGGGGAGCTGTCAGTCACAGTTAGTGCCCCCCCCCAGGGTAATTTGGCACCAACCTAAAAACTACAAGACTACAGATTTTCCTTACCACAGAACACTGGGGTTTGGATCCATTTTAGGTCCCCAGTGGTTCTACTGGTCCAATTACTGGAAGTCCCAGACCCAAAATGGTGTCTCCCAGTCAGAAAAAATAAAGCAGGTTAGACAAACTCCTCTACTTCAATTATAATAATACACAAACAGTAAATAAGGACAGTTCCTAAACAGGCTCCCTCTGCGCAAGTTGTAACTGCAGATTGGAGCAAACTGGAGCGGCGTCTGGCCGGTCGCAAGCCCTAAATCACTTGGACCCAGGCAGATCATTCACTTAACACAGATTAGCTAGTCTCTTAAAGGGACAGGCGTGGAGGCTCACCATGGCAATCTCACACAAATAATCAGAACTACTTAGAGACAGGACACCAGCCTGGCAGGGGGCATTGAGGAGCTGAGGAAGACATTAAATAAACCCCAAACTGGTAGTGGGGTTACACAAGCCTTCCACAAGGGAGGGGGTTTTCCCTTTGCCAAAGAGAGATAAGTGGCTGCCTAAAACAGAAGTCACTGGCATGGGTGTTGCCAGAGAATGTCGTTCAGGGCTAGTGCAAGCCTTTCCACGTTGGGGAAAATGTGGGCCAGTAACCTGATGAAGCCAGCTGTGAGAGTGCTGATGAATCCAGAAACCTCAAAAGGAGGAAAACAATTTCTGCAAGACACCTTAGTGAGTAAATTGCTTTTGCCAAGTGCAACTCTGAGAAAGTCTTTAAGGGGTGGAGAAGCCCAAAGCCTACCAGTAGTGACTGTCTATCTGCACCCTAAGCTTCAAGCGCCAAAAGGGTGGACAATGCCTAGTGATGAGAGGGGTCCAGTAAAGTATATAAATGTGTCTGATTTGTCCAGTGCCTACAGGACTGGAAGGGGAGTACTCAAAGCTGGGGCTCTTCCTAACTTTGCCTGGGAGGTCCAGTATTTTGTTCGTGGAAATATACAAAACAGTAATAATGTGACAGAACCATTATAGTGCATGAGTGTACCAGGAGCAGGCTCGAGGTATTATGCAAGTGCTGTTGGAGTAAAAAGGATGGGGTAGGTTGTGCACATGGGTGACCCAGAAGAGCAGGTGGAGAAGAGAGGGGGAGAGGCAAGAACTGAATATGAGGAGAAGGGGTAGCCATTTACTGATTCCCCCTTCAGGATGTTGAGAACCCTGCCGGGGGAGGGGGGGTCAGGGTAGGAAGGCAGAAACTGAGGATAGGTATTAAGGAGGGTTAAAGCAGGAACAGCTGAGGAAGAGGTAACTGTGCAGGGCAGAGGTAAGGGAGTAGTTGGAGGAGGAGGAGTGTTGTATTTCAACACAGTCTAACTACAGGATATACAGTTCTTTATTTCAAGTGTAGACCTGTAGACTCGTAATTATTTCAAAACATGATTCTTATTAAACATCTATTAAGCCTGTAGTAACACCATATTGTCTGAGCTAATCTCCTACAAGACCCTATTTTATGTTTTAAAACCATTATCCAGAATGTTTTTCTGTATTCTTAAGCCATTCTCCTTTTTAATCCGATCGTATTTCGTAAGAAGTATTATGTAATTTACACACATTCTTAGTGGCACCACACACCTGCCACGAAGAGTGTGTGTAAATTATATTGTACTACCTCTTGGGAAAGAGGGGTATGAGGCTTTGAAACGAAAGAAATGTATTTATAAAATGGGCTAAAGATTTTCAGGAATGTCATTGGTTCTTAGCCATGCATTAGAAGTGTCTAATGCATGGCTAAAACTAGTCCTGCCCAAGTGGGTGCAGACGAAAAACAGAAATCAGTCGGCAGTAGAATTTTAAAAATATTAGATGCCATTTTTTTCCCTCGCTTAGCCACGGAGAAATACAGGCACATCACCACCACCAAGCAACTCAGATCCTAAAAGCCATACAAAGTAATGACATTCTTTGTCAACCCCATTTTTATGTTTGCTTGCACGCATGTGCAAGAAACATAGTGCCATCATCCAAGTTTTCGGAGGTGTGGCAGCCCTCTTCCAATTCAGTCAGTGTGTTTGCAGGTGCGGCCGCAGTTCTCCAATGGCTGCTGGAGCTGTCTATGACAGCAGTCAAAAATGCAGTGGAGTACAGTTGAAAGGGGAGTTACGCTTCAGTGAGCAGTGATAAGATATCACCTGCTCATGTGCGCTCCCCTACATACACACGCCTTTAGACACATACTGTGTGCTGGCTTCTATGCACATACTGTATAGCCAATGGGGTGCCCAATCCTCGCTAGTTGTGCTGCACTCCCTCCTCAAACAGAGTTCACATACCACGCTGGGTGCCCACTCCCCAGCGGCTTACATCGTGAGTAGCCAATGGGGGTGCCAATCCCCTCGCCGGCTCCACTGCTCCCCCCCAGAGAGTACAGGGTGCCACGCTGGGAGCCCACCCCAGTGTGGCAACAGATGCTATCGCCAACGGGGGTGCCCAATCCCCCGTCGGCTCCACGCCCCCCCAAACAGCCGTCCTTGTGCCATGCTGGGAGCCCACCCCAGTGCGGCAAACGTCCCACATCGTCGTCCTTTTTAAAAAAACAAACAAACCCTGAAATACAAAAATGGTCCCTCGCTGTCTCTGCCTCCTCCCACGCCCCACCTGCTCACCCCTGCCTCCCCCACCCCCCACCCTCATGCCTCCGGACTCCCAGCTGACGATCTTGGTGGACCGGGAACACGTCTGCACTTTTCAAAGCCGACCGTGAACTGAGGAAATGCCGTAAGCTGTATAATGGATAGATAGGTTTTTCAATTTTGCTGCATATCTCAGGCATTTTTTGGAATTTTTGCACCAAATTTTCAACATGGGGTTTTTGGGACCCCTTCTCATGAATGCTCTCACTGTCATGGCGTTAATCAGGCCCAAAGGGTGATTTCGCAGTCACTGTGTGAAATCACCTTTCAGGACCGAATAACGAAATGACACTGCCACTGTTCATAAGGTGGGCGCTCAAAAAACCTATGTTGAAAATTTGTGGAAAAATTCCTAAAAATTACTGTTTTACGAGCGTAAGTTCGCGAATTTTCAATATTTTCACTCCAGATTTTCAACATTGCCATTTTACCACACCTCCTTATGAGCAGTACAGCTGTCATTTTTCACATCTTGCCCAAAACGTGTTTCCGCCCATGTAGCTCACAATGGCGCAGTCGGTGTGCGAAATCAATGTATGGGACACATTAAGAAAATCACAGTGACACTGTTAATGAGCAGAGGTCTTAAAATGGCAATGTTGAAAATTTGGTGAAATAATTCCTAAAAATGACTGTTTTACGAGCGTGCGTTGCGCAGTTCCTACGCACACTCGTAAGTTAGCGAATGTTCAATATTTTCACTCCAGATTTTCAACATTGCCATTTTATTACACTTCCTTATGAGCAGTACAGCTGTCATTTTTCACATCTTGCCCAAAACATGTTTCCACCCATGTAGCGCACAATGGCGCAGTCGGTGTGCGAAAGCAATGTTTGGAACAGATTAAGAAAATCACAGTTATACTGTTCATGAGCAGAGGTCTTAAAATGGCTATGTTGAAAATTTGGTGACAAAAGTCCATAAAATGACTGTGTTACGAGTGAGCATTGCGCAGTTTCCACGCACCTTCGTAAGTTCATGACTTTGTAATATTTTCAGTCCAGATTTTCACCAGTGGCATTTTTCCACACTTCCTTATGAACAGTACAGCTGTCATTTTTCACAACATGGCCAAAATTGCTTTCACACTTTCAGCGCAGAGGTGCATGGTCGCTGTGGGAAATCATTGTTCGGGACAGATAAAGAAAATCACAGTGACACTGTTCATGATCGGAGGTCCCAAAATGCCTGTGTTGACAATCTGCTGTAAAAAAAAAATCCCCAAACTAATTACATTACGGGTGTGCGTTGCACAGTTTCTATGCACGCTCGTGACTGCACCAGTTTTTTTAATATTTTTACTACAGATTTGCAACATTGCTATTTTTACACCTCCCCATGAACAGTACAGCTGTCATTTTCACATCCTGTTCTGAATGTGTTTTGCACCTGTGTGCTAAATGCCATAGTCGCTGTGCAAAAGCAGCTTCCGGCTAACAAACTGATATTGCCACTGTTCATGAGGTGGGGGTCACAAAAAAAAACATGTTGAAAATTTGGAGTGAAAATACCAACGAATGCCTGAGGTGTTAGGGTTTCCAACCATAATGCCCCACCCTATAGAGAATGACAGGCATCAGCGGTGTGACTTGGGATTCTTGCCTGTAATGCTCATACCATTCCAAACCCTGCAGCCAGTGAGAGGCATTGAGGTATGCCTTGGACTCTTCGGCCCCAAAGTTCACCCCATTCTCCTATACCGCACCCATCTCACTGTATTTCCTGATGGAATGGGGTGCGCATAAGGGCCAATGACCCCAAGGCACACCGTGACACTTGTCAGTGTCTGCAGGGTGGGTTGTGGTGAAATGGTGTGGCCGTTATGCCTGACGACCCAAAGGCACACCCCAATGCCTGTCAATCTCTGCAGGGTGGTGGTGGGGTTGGCTTCAGTTCAATACTTCACTGCCATTCCTATTACACAGCTCTGTAACTTCTACACTACCAATGCCAATGCCAGCAAGCAAACATTTGGCATTGACAAATGCTTGTTTGTTTTGTTTGTTTAAATACTGTCCAACAGACCTACCACTCAGCCCCAGCTCAGCCACTCACAGCCTTCCCCGACTAAGACCCGTCTACAGCTCACTCCTCCTCCTCTCACAAACCTGACACAAGATATAAACACACACTTCCAAAAAAAAAACCAAGCTGCTTCTTAGAGGGTTTTTTTTTCTGTGTATATTTACTCAAATCCCATTTCAGTCCTCAACCGCAGTGCTCCGCTTCCATCCTCCGGTTTACCACACCGCACATGCACGATAACTCGCCCATTACCACCTCATCAACAGAGCTTACGGAACAAGTAAGCAAATAAAAAAATACATTACTAAACAGAAACAATACACACACATCCTGCTGTCAATCTCCAAATAAGGGTGTGTGTGTCTAAAGCATGTCTGTGTCTCTCTTGCTAAAAGTCAACACCATGGGGGAGGGGTTCTTGGTAATTATAACAACCTCCTCCAAGTACACAATATAACAGGCGGAGGAACTATTTTGCATTAAAGCACAGTAATCATATTAACTTTTTTCTGTTTAAGCATAAAAATTATGACAACTACATCCATGTAATATAGAAATGGCCATTTTACAAGCGCAATAAGACACTAAAGGGTGTGCACTAGACTGTTCTAACGTACGTCTGGGGCTGGACACCCTCGGCCTGCGGCCTCGTGCCTCACTACACCCCTCTAGCCATGCATTAGAACTGTCTAATGCACACTCTGTTGTGTCTTATTGCTTACATGTAATACATTGTAAAAAAACTTCTTTATGAAATATTGTCACTAACACTGAAAGAAACACAAAGGCTACAAAGATAAAGTATAACGGTGATTTTATCATGAAGAAAATATTTAAGCAATAAGGCCGACGGGGCGTTATGGTGGGATAACGGCCTGCCTTGGGTGGGTTGAAGCAGTGACAGTGCCCTACAGAAGGCCATTAACCCACCATAATGCCCCCCCCCGGGAGTATCTTATTGCGATTATGAAATGGGTCCCGATCAGTACTACATAAATAAATTAATGAAATCCCTATTTTAGTTGCCAAAAAGACACTAAATGTTGAATAAATGTTTCAAAGAAAAAAAAATAGTCCTATTTGGACATTGTGTTGCCACCGCTTTGCCAGCAGGTGACAAGAATGTCTTGAGCAGGGCCAGTGCAAGCAATGGAAGTGGTGAGCAGTGGCTTCTCCCAGGGCTTCACATTGTAGCATGGCATCAGGGCAGAGTAGGCCACGTAAGAAGGCTCAGTTAACTGTCGGTACGTCTGTTCAGGGCACAGTGAGCTTTTATTTTTCACATCTGGACTGTTGGAGGGAGTGAGTGGGCAATGATGGAGCAGCAGTTAGACCCAATGCCAACAGTTGTTAGATGAGAAGAATTACTGGTCAGATCGGGAGAGTGGCAGGTACTTGCACAGTAAGGAAGCAGCAGTTTTTTTGTTTTTTTGTTTTTTTTTTGCGTGTTTAAATGGTCCGTCTCACATGTGAACTGTGAGACGGAGCCAGTCCACATGAAGGCAGGTAGTGCTCATGGTCAAGAAAAAAACAAAACAAGATGTAAACCAGACAGCTGTTGTTGAGAGCAGGACTGAGGGATGTGTGTGGCTGGGGAGATCGAGTTAGTGTTTGAGGTTCCTGTTGTGCGGGGACAAGCAAGTAAGTGTAGGCAGTTGAGCGTAGGGGTATTTGTGAGGTATAGAGTCCATTTTGTGAGGAGCTACTTTCACCCGGGCTGTTCTGCTGGGATAACGGCCTGGCTGAAAGCAGCTCTCAACCAATCGGGAGCCGAGATTCTTGCTACCCATTTCATAAAGGGGTTATACATAACTGCTACAGCAGAAGTGTTTTAGTATTCTAGTATTATAACAACAGCAATAATGTTTCGGTATTATGCAAACATGGTAAAACTCGAGACCCTACCTAGGCTATGAAGCTTATTAAAGATTGTATCATTCGACTTGACAAATTATTTTCTATTTGTTTTATTAGAGATAACATGTTCATTTTTAAGGAAGCACTCCTTATTCTGTAACTCTTAACACAATTAATCCCACTAGTTTACAAGTTTCATCATGCTATACACCATACATATATTATGCCACCAGCAGGGACACTATACATACAGTATGAAAAGTGGACACGGCCTGAAGCTTGTGGGGGTGGAAGATTCAGGAGAGAAGTGAGAAGGCACTATTTCACAGAAAGAGTGGTGACACAGTGGAATGCACTGCCTGAGGAATTGGTAGCATTATGAGGGGCTAGCCTGGGACAGAGTCAAGGGAAGGGTCAGGGTGAAATGGGAAGGGGAAGGGGGCAGTAGCAGTTTACTAAACTGGGGCTGCACACTCGATCAAACTTGATAGACCGTAAGGCCTTTTACTGATGGCAAGCCCGTTTGTTCATATGTATAATAGAGGAATGATGTCTCTAGTTTAAATGTGCAAAAAAAACTGTTCCTGACTCTAGGAATTTGTCATGATAATTGGTAAATAATAACTGGAGATGCTGGAATACAATAGTCTGAGAAGTGCACTAGGACATTTGAGTAATTTTCACTCTGATAACCAGTTTTGGAAGTACTGAAGAGGAATTTTAAATGTTGTGTAAATATTGATTGTTTTACCTATAGATCCTCTTCTCTGATGAATCCCCTAGTGGTGAAATGTTGGGCTTAAATTGAGGGTCTGTGCATGATGCAAGCTACAATAACAAGCATTTGTCAATGCCGAATGTTCGTAGTGTGCACTGGTGTCATGGGGGGGGTTGAAAATTGCTTCAGTGAAGGAATCAGTGTATTAACATTCAAAAATGCAAAGTAGAAGTGATGATGTTGGTCAGTGTAAGTGTCTAGTTTGGTAATATTTGTGCTTCAAAATTTTCAACATACCCTTCTTATGACCCCACCTCATGAAGAAGTGCAGGGAAAATGTTCAGCTCCTGGCCAAAAGATGATTTCGCGGAGCGACTGTGGAATCACCTTTCAGGATGCAAAAACACATTTTGGCCAGGATCTGAAAAATGACAGCTGTCACATTCATGAGGTGCTGTTAAGAAATGACATTGTTGAAAATTTTGGGTCAAAATATTAAAAATTAGCAAAGTTACGAGCCTGCGTTTGCAAATTTCAACGCAGGCTCATACCTTTGTTGTTTTTTAATGTTTTTACACCAAATTTTCAGCATAGTCTTTTTATGACCCCACCTCAAGAACGAAGGCAGAGAAACATTTCAACTCCTGCCAAAAAGGTGATTTTGCGCAACAACTGTGAAATCACCTTTCGGGATGCAAAAACACATTTTTGCCAAGGTCTGAAAAATGACAGCTGTCATGTTCATGAGGTGCTGTAAAGAAATGGCTATATTGAAAATTTGGGGTCAAAATATTGGAAATTGCTGAAGTTATGAGCCTGCATTCACAAACTTCAACACGGGTTCATAACTTTGTTGTTTTTTAATATTTTTACACCAAATTTTAACATAACCTTCTTATTACCCCACCTCATGAACAAATGCAGAGTACAATTTTAACTCCTGCCCAAAAGGTGATTTCATGCAGCAGCTGCGAAATCACCTTTCAGGATGCAAAAAAAAAACATTTTGGCCAGGATCTGAAAAATGGCAGGTGTCACATTCATGAGATGCTGTGTAGGATGTCTATGTTGAAAATTTTGGGTCAAAATATGTAAAATCACCAAAGTTATGAGCCTGCATTCGCAAATTTCAATGCAGGCTCATAACTTCATTGTTTTTTAATATTTGTACACCACATTTTCAACATAGCCTTCTTATGACCCCACCTCATGAACAATGGAGGAGAACATTTTTAACTCCTGCCTGAAAGGTGATTTCGTGCAGCGACTGCAAAATCACCTTTCGGGACAAATTTACCTAACATCACTTGCATTGTTCATGAGGTGGGGTCCCAAAGAACGTATGTTGAAAATTTGGGGCAAAAATATTTAAAAATGGCCAAGTTATGCTGTTAGGTTGAAACCCCCACTGAAATACAATGACACCGAAAACCCCATTGAAATACATTGAAGTGCTTACCTCAGTTCGCGGTTGGGCTTTAAAGAGTGAAGACATGCCTGCAGTCCAAGGAAGATTATGGTGACAGACCTCCGATGGGTAAGTATGAGGTGGGGGTTAGTGGGTCCTGAGTGGGAGGGTGGTGGGGTTGGGTAACGGTGCAATGGACAACGATGGATGTTTTTCTTTTTTACAGGGGAAAAAAAATGATGAGGGACCATTTTCTTTTTTCAGGGACAGTTTGCTGAACAGATGAGGACACTAGAGGATTGGGCACCCCCAGTGTCTGTATATTGTTTGGGGGGGTTACACAGCGGACAACGATGGACGGTTTCCTTTTTTTCAGGATAAAAAAAAATGATGAGGGACAGTTTTCTTTTTTCAGGGACAGTTTGCTGAACAGATGAGGACACTAGAGGACTGGGCACCCCCAGTGTCTGTATATTGTTTGGGGGGGGTTACACAGCGGACAACGATGGATGGTTTTCTTTTTTTCAGGATAAAAAAAAATGACGAGGGACAGTTTTCTTTCTTTCAGGGAGAGTTTGCAGATCATTTTTAGGACACCTACGGATTGGGCACCCCCAGTGTCACTATGGTATGTTTGGCGGGGGTTGTAGGGTGGTGGGTGCTTAGAGGGAGGGTTGGGTGAGGGGAATAACAGTGTTTGTTATCCTTACTTGCACTTCAAAGGACCAAGGCGCACTGCTACTGCATTGGCTCTGTCCTTTGAAGTGCATGACCAGACTGGCCCCCTCAGAAAACCAGTGTTATCAGGACACTGCCTGCTAATTCGCCTGCCACAGACCAGCCCCTAGAGCACCACTCTCCAATCGGACTCATCCCCCCTCACACCCCTCTCTAGCAACTCTTATACCAACATGTTGCCTTGCACATGCGCACACGAACATAAAAATCACTTGAATAAGAAAAAGTTTTCAGTAGTGGCTGGTTTCTATGCTTTTTGTTCTGAATTTTTGCCTGACCAGCCCCCATCTAATAAACTGAACTGACAGTGAAAGGACCCCACCCAGGACATTTACCTGGGCATTTAAGGGGGCCATTCTCAAGGCATCTAACTTATGCATGAGAATGGTAACCAAAAAGAACAGGTTCAAGAGACCATTATGGTTCTCAGCAAGGGTGAGGGAAGTGGTGAGGGCCAAGAAAAAGGCCTTCTGCAAGTATAAAGAAAAGCAAGGGAGGAATAATGGGAAGAATATTTACTGAAAAACAGGGAGGCAAAGAAGGTGGTTAAGGAAGCAAATGCAGACACACAGCTGCGTATTGTAGAGGGGGTCACGAGCAGAGAAAAACAGTTCTTCCGATATATTAGACAGAAAAGGAAGAATGATGGGGAATTATAAGGTTAGCTGAGGGGGCAGAGTGATAGAGTAGGACAGGCAAAAGGCCATTATCCTCAATGATTACTTCTGCTCAGTTTTCACTAGCGAGGATGGTGGTGCCTTGCCAGAAAGTGGCATCAAGGCGGCCATTAAGGGTGTCCAGGAGATGAGGCAACCAACATTTACAAGTGAAAGGGTCCAGAAAGGGCTGGCAGTCCTAAAGACAGATAAGGTCCCAAGACCAGATGGGCTGCATCTGAGGTTACTCAAGGAACTGGCAGCACTGAACACTTGGCAGGTCTATTCAACAGCTTACTGGGGACGGGGGTGGTTCCAAAAGACTGAAGGGTGAAGGATGTGGTTCTGCTCCTTGGGTGGGGGGGCATGGAATAAGCAGGGAACTACTGGCCTGTTGGGCTTACTTCTATTGTATGGAAGCTGATGGAGTCACTGGTCAAAGAGGACCTCATGGACTACTGGGCTCCAGGATGGTAAACAGCATGGATTTATTGCAGGGAGGTCTTGTCAGACTAACCTGATAGTTTTTTTTACTGGGTGACAAGCAAACTAGATAGGGACCAAGCTGTGGATTTGCTCTACTTTGACTTCAGCAAGACTTTTGACTCGGTGCCTCACAGATGCTTATTGAAGAAGATGGAGGATCTGGGTGCAGCTAAGGTCATAGGAAACTGGGTAGGTAACTGGCTAAAGGAGAGGCAGCAGAGGGTTGTGGTCAGTGGGGTCAAATCAGAAGACAGGGAGGTCATGAGTGGGGTACCACATGGATCTGTCCTGGGTCTGATCCTCTTCAATATGTTCATTAGTGACATAAGTGAAGGAATCTGGGACAGGTTGTGTTTCTTTGTGGATGACACTAAACTCTGTGGGAGGGTGGACAGCAACGAGGGAATCAGGGAAATGCATAGGGACTTACAAAAGCAAGAGGGCTGGTCTAAGGTTTGGCAGTTGAAATTCAAACTAATGCATCTAGGGATCAAGAATCCCACTATGGCTGAGGAACAGGACCTTGGAGTTATCATCAGTGACTCCCATAAACAATTGAGTCAATGCGACAAGGTGTATAGCAAAGCAGCTAGGATGCTGGGTTGTATTGGGAGGCGTACTGATAGCAGAAGGGAAGAGGCAGTACTTCCCCTACATAGATCTTTGGTGAGGCCACACCTGGAGTACTGTGTCTAGTTCTGGAGTCCTCATCTCAGGAAAGATAGGAATAGGCTAGAGTCAGTGCAGTGAAGGATGGCAAAAATGACTCAGGGCCAACAGAGTAGCTCCTATAAGGAGTGCCTCAAGGCAATGAACTTGTACTCGCTGGAGACCAGAAGGAAGAGGAGAGGTATGATAGAGACCTTCAAGCTGCTAAAAGGAATTAACAAAAAAAACTGTGGTGAACTATTTTGCTTGAATACTAGCTTGCAGTCATGTGGACATGAGTGGAAACTAACAGGAGGGAGGTTCAGGAGTGACATGAGGAAGTATTATTTTACAGAAAGGGAGATGGAGTTGTGGAACAGCCTACCAGCTGAATTGGTAAGAGCAGAATCCATTGGTGGTTTCAAACATGGTCGGGACAGAATGAAGGGTATGGTGCTTGCTCAGAGTAGCAGAAACTAGGAGAATGGGAGGAAGGTTGGGGAGGGCTAGGACCCTGGCCTGAAGGGCCAGTAGGTCTCAGGGCTAAATAGGGAACTCGAGCAGACTGGCTGGACCATGGGTCTTTTTCTGCCATCGTCTACATTTCTATTACTGGGCACCATATAAATAACTATGCCTATGCGTTACCTTTGGCTGTCCAATGTAGTGTGGTTTTCATTCACCACCAGGCAATAACGCAGTTCCTTATTTTCTTAAAACAGGCCAGAAGAAACCATTGTGGCACAAAGGGCTACCTCTGCTGCTTCTTTAGCATCTGTAGCAGCAGTGTACAAGACGGATTCACAGGTGAGACAACAGAATTGAAAATCCTCTACTTTTCATCTAAGGCAGCAACACGTTGATCCAAAGTAGTGACACCTTGATCTAAGGCTGTAATAGCCTGTAAAATGACCTCTTAAGTTGTCTCTGGGGCTCCCACTGCAGCTGCTTCTATCAATTTCACACCACCACTCTGACACCCAGACTGTTGACCTTTTCTTAGTGCTGCCATCTCCTGCTCCCATTTTAGGATTCCCCCTCTCCAAACACCTGTAGTTCTGACACCAAGGTGAGTGCAAACCAAATACTGCAAGCCTCTGAGGTTAAAAACAAAAAAATTAACACAATCATTCATTTTCTGTATCAAATTTAGTGCACAGTTATTAGAGAGCTGAAAAACACTGCAACTGCTCCTGATGACTGCTGATTCTGCCCCCTAGTAATGCTGAATATTTGTGACTGATAATACTGATGATGACTGGGCCCTTGGTGGGGTATTGATCAGGCTCTGACCGTGTAACCCCACATTGCTAACTGGTGTATGCATATGCCTTGTATATAAACTGTTGGTTTTACAAGCAACGTCTGTTTCAAAAGTGGTGTCCTACATCCTGAAGTTATTGGTGGGAAGAATGGACTAGAGAGTATTTAAAAAGTACTGAAACTATTGCTAACTAACTAAGTTTTCACCCAGTGCCAGTGCCCAACTTTCCCTCAGGAATCCATCTGTTCCAGCCCTGTATGTCATCCACAGTTACTACTGCTCCCTTGCTCAGCGGGTTCAGTGCTTGCATGTCCTAGGTCATGCTCCGTTAATATGCCCCAGGTGGAGGCACCATGCTAATTGTAAATAGGGTTTTCCCTGTACCCATAGAGCTGTTAAAGAACCCAGGCCAGCTTCCTCAGTGTAAAGGGATACATCGTCCCCTGAGGGCCCCAGGATGGCTGCCAATGGACCGCCCGACACTACCATCGCTGGGCGTGTGGTCACCATGGCCCCCCCCCCGGGCACCCCTGCCTTCCCATATTACAAATGTGTACCTGTACCATGATGTACCTGTAAGCCCCCTCTCATTCTGAGAGAGGCTTGTGCTCTCTTTAGGGACACCCTCCATCTTACTGCCCCCAGAGCTTAGGGTTTTGGTTAGCGCTCTGGGGCGCAATTTCTGCTTTTCACCATTTGGTGGCAATAGAGAGAAGGGTTTTAGAGATATAAATAGGCAGAAACAAAAAAGTTGAGAGGGCATTCCCGGGTAGAAGGAGGGATCGCATGGGCACTGCAGGGCAGTGAGGGTTGGGAGAATCCACCCCCCATGTAAGGCAGGCTGGCTGTCAGCGACGATGTGTTGGGTCCCCAGGGTGGTTCATGGAAGGGTGCTTAGACAGGTAGATGCAGCCTTATTGTGGGGCCCTGGGCTCTGGGAGGTGGAAGGGAGAGAAATGGAGGTGCAGGATAAGTGGGCATCAGGATCCAGTGTAGGCCCCGGTCAAGTTGGTAGTAGGCCTGGGTTGTCAGGGTTGCGTCAGGCTGTGGCAGGGCCTCTGCATTCCCGATGTGTCAAGACAGCCCAGGGTTCACCGATGAGGGGGACTGGGGGAGCCTCTACCCTTTTTGGGCTTGTTTGGAGAGACAGGCCTGGAGGCTGCTGGTCTTTAGCCAAGTGGGCCGCGGAGTGCCCTGGAGGTGTATTTTCCCCCAGTGCTTGTTGCACATATCGGGCAGCAGGATGGGTGAAGAAAGGTACGGCAATGCAGGGTTTAGATCGTGCACCCTGTATTACACTTTGAGCCCAGGATTTGGAAGGGAGCTGATCGTGGTCTGGAGAGACCAGGCAAACCAGGACAGCAGCTGGGCAGGACAGAAGGGTGTATGGTGCAGTGGGTTTAGTTGGTACTGCTCCATCCGTGTCCCTGGAAGGCCAGAATAGAGAGTCAGGGAATGGTGTGGGAAAAACTGTACGCTTTCCCGAGTTTTGAGAATAGTGCAGGACCCCCGGTGGAAACCAAGTAGGAAGTTCTTTTAGGTATTTACCAGTGCTGGTGAGTCGTTGGGTTTCACAGTCGAGGAAGAGGTTGTTGTATCCCTGATAAATACCAGGTTGCTGATAAGGAGCTGTATGAAACCTTTGGTCTGCCTTAAAAACTGCCATATTTCCTGGCTTGTATAAAGTCTAGCCCATGGAGCTGAGGTTCGAATTTAAGTCAAAGATGGACCACGGTAGCCCATTAAATCGTTTGGGCACAGAAGAAATAAAGTGATTGAGTTTTAAAAGGATTAATTGGAGTCTTTTCAATTTGTAACTAGAGAGCAGATGCATTGTAAATACTCAAGGTTTTTAATCTCCAAATGAGTTTTCTTTCCAGTGTTTTTTTTTATGCTAAATCCTGTACTTCTGTGTCCTGGGATCGGGGGGAGGGGTTCCTGTTGCGAACAAGAGAAGATGATCAGAAGACAAGGATACCATGTGGAGTTTGGGGGTGCCCAGAGTGTTCGTGGCCACTATCCCTTAAGTGTCCCAGCCGAAATGAAGACATCTTCAGGTAGGCCAAATGTTTTTTTCAAGCTTGAACCTGTGGAATATTTCTGGTGAGATTTTAGTGCTGTGCTGTGCTGTGTCGCTCCTTCCCCGCAGGTCTGACTACGTGTGAAATGGACTCCTGCCAGCCCCCAAGAAATAAACTAGGTTGAGTTACAGGGCATTGCTGGTCCATCAATTAATAAACTTCCAAAGATGCTGCATAACTGTATGGGGCCCTGCATCCGCACTGCTGCCTTTGGACCGAAGGGAAAGGAAGGGCACGCCATTTTTAGTTGGCCAGGGGTTGAGTCTAACAAATGCAAGGCCTGATCTCTAATATGCCATTTTCCTTCCTCCCAGTGTGAAGAATGACAGGGGTGGAGAGTGTTGATATAGCAAGTAGATACGGATATGATGACTGCACCAATCCCTTATTACTGTTTCCCTGATGGGTGGGGGGGAGCTGATTAAAAAGAAAGTAAAAACAGACAGACACTGTAGATAAGAGACCTGCTCTCTCCCAGGTCAGCATACTCAACCCTGTTCCTTGATAAATCTGAACCATAGGAAGCTGTAATATGTGAAAGGCATTTGATAAAGAGCATTTGGCAGAGGCTTTAGAAATCATAGTTCATCTCCTCACTAATGCTGGGAATGAAGCCAGGGAGAGCTAGACACCCGTCCATTGCTGTGGGCAGTAGTCAAACCCAAAGAAGTCTGCCTTTGTAATTTAAAACCTTAATAGAGTAGCAGGCACACTTAAATGTGGTACACATCAGAGTCAGGTACTCAGCATAACACAAACAATGAAAATTTGATGCAGCATTGGGTTAGGGCTCGCATATGCCCAGAAACATTAGTTGGGTATGGTTCACATAGGAATAGGACAAATTCCTTATAAAATACACTATATAAGGTACAGCCTTCAGTGTGAGGTACTGGCTCACTTCTTGAAGGACTGCACAGAGTCCTGGCAAAAGTCAATGCCCATGTGGCCTGGGTTGGCCAGTAAACTGAGAGAGAGGAACAGTACTTACTGTTGAAATCCCTTACCCGATGCTGGGCTGCTTCAGCAGCATGGTGCTGGTAGAGGAGTGCAGTGTCATCTGGCACCGAGAAGCCTCCGTGAGACAGAGAGGTAGATGCCACCTCCAAAGCACATATTTTGACATTCAGCTGTGGGGTCATATTGTTGGTCAGGACTTGTGGGTGTAGCAATATTTGACTCAGCTGGAGAGGCCAGATGTATAGGTGCATAACGGTTGTGAGCCAGGATCTTTGAGAAGTTTCCAAATACTTGAAGGGCACAAATAGGGTTAACCATGAGGGTCTGTTTAATTGGAAGGCTATGCCCGTAGTTCAGTGGGGTGGAGCAACTAACCACGCCTGCTCTGGCCATATAAGAACCGCTCCTCATCACTCCTCCCCCAATCGTCCTTTCCATTGCAGCCTGAGACTCTGCCCTCCCTCCCTTCCCTTTTGTTTTGTTTTCCTGCCCATCTTTCTTTCTTCCAGCTTCCCGTGTTGCCGACTTCCGCATCCAGCAACCCGCCTCTTCTCCTTGGTTTCTCCTTGTTTCTTGTGCCACTCGCCCACTGCCTTCTGTTTCTCCCACCCTCCCGCCATATTCCCCACCTTCCATCTGCCACTTCTTGCTGCCCTCCTTCTGCTCTTTGGCTGCTGCGGCAGTGGCCTGCATCTCCTCTGCCCCTCCCCCCATTCTGTCTTATTCCTCTTTGTGGTTCTTCATTCTCTGCTGCTGGCTCATTCTGTTGCTGTCTCCCCTTCCCTGTGTCCCCATTCTCCTTGGTTCTGTTACTCGCTGCTCCCTGCCTCCTGAGCCCCACGCTGTCCCCTTTCTCTTCTGGATTAATGCAGCATTCCATCCCCCAGCTGCTGTGCTTTGTCTGTTGCTATGGTGTGGCTGCGCCCTCCATTGCTCATTCCTTTGGCTCCCTTGTGCTTTAGGTGTTTCTGCCTTACCATCCGTATTAAATTTTGTCCCTACTCCTTGTCCTATGCACAGGACTCCCATGCATCCCTGGCCCATCCATGGTAAGTCAGCTGTACTCACTCAATTTACTTTTCCTTTCAGTTACTGTTTTGGCCTCAGCTAGAGCTGCAGGCATTCACCCAATATCTTTATTGTTGGCTATATATTTACCTGCATATGACTTTTACCCCACGGCTGTCAACCCTACTTCAGAGGCTGGTATTTAATCATTTAATCTATACTGTTGGTTTGCTTAACTGTTTGGTGTCTCGATGCCTGTTGCTGCCCTCTGTTTTTCCCATGGCGGGGGACTGCAGTGTCACAGTGGGCACCGGGGCTCCAGGTAGTGGAAGCAGCTTCTATAAGCTTTGTGTAATTCATTAGCCGCTGGCACGTTCAGCTTCTGCTCCTGTTCTGTATTGCCTTCATGGCATTACATCATCAACCCACATCTGGGTCCTTGTACTGCACCTCGACACACCAGCCCTCATAGCATTAATGCACTCAGCATATCAAGTCTATTCATCTCGAAAGGTGGCGCTGAGGGTTGAGGCATTAAATGCCACACCGGCGACCCAGGTTCGGGAGCAGACTCAGGTCATCGGGGGTTGGCAGGGGAGGAAAAGATAGCGTGTCCGGAGGACAGATCTCCTTTCCTGAGAGGGAGGTGGGACGTAGGTCTCGCCGTCTGGTGACTCCTAGTGGTGACTGGGGGTCAAAATCTGCAGTCGGGTTCTTGTAATGCAGGGGAGTGACCATGGCAGCGCTTCTGAGGTCATGAGCTGGAGCATTCTTGCACTGCGCTGGAGCGCATTGCACTGCCGGGCCAATGGGGGGGACAGTAATACAAGAAATACCCCCTTCCAAACTGGTAGGCGAAGGCAGGTCTAGGGGCTCCAGCACCACGTCCAATTCCGGACTTAGAAGCCCTCCTGGCTCTCCTCTCATCTCTCCCCACCAGATACTATAGAAGGAGTGCTGGGTGGAGTGGCGGTGCTTGCTCCTGGAGGACCTAGATCCGGGAGGGTTTCAGGAGATGTGACGAAGAGGAGGCACAGACCAGGAAAGACTGAAGGCTTCAAGAGGATGGGATAAGCCGGCGTCATCGAGTGACCATGCTGGAGAGAGTCCAGTGGGGTAGGGTGCAGAAATAAAGTTGACCCCCCAAAAAAGTCTATTAGTCTCGAACCTCACCTTATCGTACCGGCTTCTCAGCCTCCTCCTACCTCACCGTCGGCCGCGTGCTTCGCCCGGCCTTATCGCTTCTCTCACTTGTAACATTCAATTCACTCCTAATTTGGCTTCCGCATGGTCTTGGTTGGCATGCATTCCTGTGGTTGCAAAATGCTCTCTGCCTTAATTAGACCCACATGAGGGTCCACATTGCTCAGTCTGACCTACGTACAGGTCTCTCCATCGTCAGTGATCATCCAAGCATGACCCACATGCGGGCCCATGCTACATTATGACTAAGTTCTCTCCACATTTTGGAGACACGCCAACCGTGTCCATTACTTCCAGGACTCAGGGCTAGCCCTGTGGCCAATGGTCGGTCTCTCTCTGCACCCCTGAAGTCCGTATCTTGAGCATGCAAAGCTCGGGGTGGGGTCCTTCTCATCTGGTCCATAGTGGGAATGGCCTCGCTCCGGGTGGACCTCCAGTTGTCAACCACGCCAACAGCACCTTTGGATGTAGCATTTACAACTTCAGTGGTGAGGTGTGGGGCTCTCACAGGAAGGGCCCCTTTATCTGCCCGAGCAGGTTCAGAGGCACCCTTTAAGCTATTCTCCCTACAACTGCCTCTGGTTCACCCGGTTTGTTCTTAGATCGGTAGGCTCGGCACCTTGGTGGTCGTTACTCTCCTCCTCCCCCTCTTGCTTTGGAAGTTGGCAAAGAGTGCCCCATGTTGCAGAGATCACTTGCAACCCTCCATAGCATTCCTGTTAGAGGGATAGAGCGAGAGTGTTCCCCAAAAAATTGGAATTCACCCCTGGATTGGTCTACTAAATTGCAGTAGCAGAGTTGTCTCTAAACAAAACGTCCCGAAGCCTGGAGGGAATGTGACCTAGGCCTTGGATTCCCAAAGGTTTCCTCCTCAAAGAGGTTTTTTCCTCACCTCCGTGCCAATGGTCATAATACCTAGATAGGTGTAGTAATATTCCCCTTGGTCACGTAGTTAGGTTTCTGCTGTTCGATGGAGTCGGGTGGCATCCCTGTAATTGTCCCCTCTCTCCCTCATAACTGTTCCCTCTCTCTTTATGAAGCCACACCTCCGAGCCTTACATTCAGACCTACGATTGGGTCACTATTCATCTGTTGTCTCCTGCCTACTCTACTCAAGCCTCTGACCATGCCACCAACCGACCTATGTACAGGTCTTCGATCCTGATAAGCATTCAGCACCTCATATGTGCTGCTCGACACTCTTTTTGGACTCCTTCCTAAGGTACCTTTAGCCAAGGGAATCATTCCCCTGGCACCTGTAGGGGTGGAACCCTCCTCTAGGGTTCCTTGCCTTCGTACCCCTACAGGGTGATATATCCCATGGATAGAGAGGCGAACAGCCAAAGATTATCTGCGTTACACAAGCATAACACTATACCAAGTTGCATAGGCACATTGAATAGGAAGGCTATGCCTGTAGTTCAATTGGACGGTGCAACTAACCACACCCCTGCTTGGGCCATATAAAGGCCATTCCTCATCACTCCTCCCTCAATCGTTCTTTCTGTTGCCCCTCCATCCTCCCCCCCTCCTCCAGTGGCTCATCTCTCTCTCCCGTGGGCTCCTTCCTGAGGTACCTTTAGCTAAGGGAATCATTCCCGTGGCACCCCTAGGGGTGGAACCCTCCTCTAGGTTTCCCTGCCTTCATACCCCTACAGGGTGGTATATCCCATGGATAGAGAGGAGAACATCCAAAGATTATCTATGTTACACAAGCATAACACTATACCAAGTTGCGCAGGAATATTGAAATATAGAAATGAAGGGATCACAAGAGGGCATAGTCTGAAATTGAAGGGAGGGAGTTTCAGAAGAGAGATGAGGAGGCACTTTCTCATAGAAAGGGAGGTGATGGCATGGAGTGCATTGCCTGAGGAGCTGGTTTCGCAAACATCAGTTGGGGGATTTAAGAGGGGGTGGGGCAGGGTTAGGGGCATGATCAGAATGGGAAAGGGGGGATGGGGTAACTCAGTCGGTGCTATCACTGAGGAAGGAGAAGAGGGGGTTGGGGGGACAGCATCAGTACTCAACACTGACAGCTGCACACTTGAGCAAACTTTATAGACCATAAGGCCTGTATCTGCTGGCATCATCGTATGGTCGTATGTTCCCGAAGTGTCAGATGATGTGCGCTCCAACTTCTGGATCACCTGGATGGGGAGTACTGGTCTTTTCTCTGTCACCCTTTGGTCCTGTGTCATCTGCAGCTTCTAGGAGCAGGGTACAAGGAAGGGGGGACCAGAGAGGATGGGCAGGGTCAGTAGCATAAGCTGGGGACCCTGCAATATAAGCAGACTCGATAGACCAAATGGCCTTCTTCTGCTAGCTCTTTCATATATATAAGGGGTCATAAGTTGGAAGCAATGGTGGCAGCACAGGATCAGAGGTACGAAACAGGGCTGAAGATGGATTTGGAGGAGCAGATGTGTTCATGGGCAGGTGAATAGTGGTATCCTGGAGTGGTTAAGCCACTGACTGAGAGGGGGAGGAAACTGTCTCCAGCCAAAATTTGCTGAGCAAGGTCTCCATAGCACTAGGGGTAGCAAAGTTGTGGCACACCCCATTATGGATGATTCTTAGCTGTGCATCTGAAACTGAAAGGAACTCCTAGCCTGGTGAGCTTTTTGCATACCTGCTTATATGCCCGACGTTTCTGAGGCAGCTCCACTGAGCACTTCTGAAAGATATGCACAGAATGACACGGCCTTGGAAGAGAACCCCATTCCCTCCCCAGCCAAAGGATGCTCTCTTTAATCTGGCGTGTAAAAATTTAGCCAGGATGGGCCTGGGACATTCATAGAAACAGAAACATAGAAACATAGAAGCTGATGGCAGATAAGGGTCGCATGGCCCATACAGTCTGTCCTTTTTTGTTGCACTGCTTACACTGTAGACCTCTCCAGGTCTACGGCATCTTCTCTGCCACCCCCTTACCAATCCCTTATGACTCCCTTGTGCTTATCCCAGGTTTTTTTGAATCACACCACTGTTTTCACCCCCCCAAAACCTCCACTGGAAGACTGTTCCAGGTATCCACCATCCTTTCTCTGAAGAAGTATTTCCTTACATCTCTCTTAAACCTACCTCCTCCAGCTTCATATTGTGGCCCCTTGTTCTGGAGCACCCTTTCCTCTGAAAAATATCTCCCAATTGTACCTTAGTCACCCCTGTGAGGTATTTAAAGCTTTCAATTATATTCCCTTCTCCTTCCTCTCCTCTCCTCCGGGGTGTACATGTTTAATTCCTTTAGCCTCTCCTCATAGGACATTTGATGTAGATCCTGTAGCATATTGGTAGCTCTCCTTTGGGCAGCCTCCATCCTGTTTATATCTTTCCTGAGACGTGGCCTCCAAACCTGGACACAGTACTGCAGGTGGGGTCTTATTAAAGACCGATATAGTGGCAGCACCACTTCCCTCTCCCTGCTGGTAATACCCCTACTTATACATCCCAGCATTCCACTAGCTCTCCTGATCGCTTTGTTGCATTGTCTGTCCACCTTCAGGTCATCCGATATGCTTATCCCCAGGTCTCTTTCCTGCTTGGTTGCTGCTAATATCTCTCCCCCCATTCTGTGCTGCACCCCCTGGGTTTCTGTGTCCCAAGTGTATTATTTTGCACTTTTTTGCATTAAACCTTAGCTGCCACACTTTTGACCACTCCTCCAGTTGTTTCAAGTCATTTTCCATCCTTTGCACCCCCATTGGAGTGTCCATCCTGTTGCAGATCTTGGCGTCATTCACAAAGAGGTAGACCTTCCCTTCCATTTTCTCTGCTATGACACTGATGAAGACATTAAAGAGGACTGGTCTCAGTACTGACCACTCTCCCCTTCTCAGAGCAAACTCCATTTACCACCACCCTCTGCCTCCTATCCCCTAACCAGCTTCTTACCCAGGTTACCACCTTGTTGCCATTCCCCATACTACCCAACTTGTTTACCAGCCCCCTATGTGTAACGGTGTCAAAGGCCTTGCTGAAGTCCAAGTAGGCTACCCCACCCACCTCCTGGTCCAACACCCTGGTTACCCAGTCAATATAAATGATCAGATTTGTTTGGCACGACCACCCCTCCATAAAGCCATGCTGCCTTGGGTCCTGCAGTTCATTGAATTCCAGGTGTTCCACGATTCT
Source organism: Neoceratodus forsteri (assembly GCA_016271365.2). NCBI lineage: Eukaryota > Metazoa > Chordata > Ceratodontiformes > Ceratodontidae > Neoceratodus > Neoceratodus forsteri. The sequence continues at coordinate 352,571,468 of CM057456.1, forward strand.
TTCCTTTAATAGTGTTTCCATCAATTTCCCTACTGCAGATGTCAGGCTGACAGGCCAGTAATTTCCCACCTCCTCCTTGCTACTACTTTTGTGAAGTGGGACTACATCTGCCCTTCTCCAGTTCTTCGGGACCACGCCAGTCTCCAGTGAACTGTTAAACAAGTCTGTCAGGGATACAACTAGTACCTCCATGAGTTCCTTTAACACTCCTGGATGCACCCTGTCTGGCCCCATGGCTTTGTCCACCCTCAGATTAGCGAGTGCTTTCCTGACCCTCTCCTCAGAAAAGGGACTGGTGTCCACCCCCCCCAATCTCTTGGTGCTTATTTGTGGTCCCTCCCTTTCCCCCTCTGCTATAAATACTGAGCAGAAATATTTGTTTAAGATATTTTCCTTTTCTTAGACCTCCTCAGTATAGCCCCCTGCCTGCTTTATTAACTGTGCAAGCCCTCCTTTGGTCTTCCTTTTCTCTCTGATATACCTGAAAAATATCTTGTGCCCCTTTGATACTGTCTGGGCTATTCTCTCCTCAGCTTGCACTTTTGTGCTCCTTACTGCCTTGCCTGCCTCCCTCCTTTTCCCCTGATACACTTCTCTCTCCTCCTCTCTCTGGGTCTCCTTATACATTCTGAATGCCACTGTTTTTGCCCTTACTTTTTCTGCCACTTCCCTCGAGAACCATAATGGTCTCCTCCTTCTGCTTTTGCCTATTTGTCTTGCATACAAGTTTGTAGCCTTTATTATGCCCTCTTTTATTCTGGCCCATTTTCCCTCTACCCCCACCTCTACATCTCCTCCTGCCAGGTCTTCTCGAATGCATTCCCCCATCTCTATAAAGTCAGTCCTTCTGAAATCCAGGACCCTCACCATTGTACAGCTGGATTTTGCTGTTGTTCTTATATTAAACCATGCTATGTGATGGTCACTGGTCCCTAGATGACTCCCCACTCTGACATAGGCCACACTGTCCCCGTTCATAAGTATCAGGTCCACTACTGCCCCACCCTGACTGGGTTCACTGACCAGCTGCCTGAGGAATGCCCTCTGCAGGGAGTCCAAGATATCTTTGCTCCTAGCTGATGCTGCAGCAGGTAAGCTCCGCTCTACATTTGGCAGATTAAAGTCCCCTGCCAACACCACCTCACCCTTCTTAGCCATTTTGCCTATGTCTTCCAACATCACTTTGTCTATGTCCTCTTCCTGTGTCAGAGGCCTGTGTATCATTCCCATGTGAATGGTGGCTCTATTTCCAGACTCCAGGTTGACCCACAACTCCTTGACCCCCACTGTCCTCCCTGTACTTCTGTTGCCTTGTTTCCTTAACATAAAGCACCACTCCCCCACCTTTCCTTCCTACCCTGTCCCTTCTAAACATTGACTTAAACCATCTGTCCCAGACTCTTCCGTGTTGCCTGGCTGGCTATAACCTGCTCAAACTTGGTCACCCCTCTACCAAAAGAGGTGGGGGGATTATCATCTATTTTAAGAGTTATCAGCAACTAAATGCTCTGTCAGGAGCCACCCCTCCCTCCAGTGAAGTACTACACTCACTACTGATCTTGGATGACTATAAGAAAATTAACATTATATGTGCATATAATTCTCCCAAGAATGGTACAGCTGGTCTATCTGAGATAATCGATCACCTGTCCTTAGCCATTGGAAAAATATGAAATCATCTTAATGGGGGATTTCAAGCTAAACTGGAATGGTAATGACTCATATGAATCATTTTGAAACAAGCTTCTCCTTTCCCAGCTGATCTGTGACCCAACCAGGTTATCAACCACAGGAGGCAAACACTCCCTCATGGACTGGGTACTGTCTAACAGAAAGGACAGGATTGCCACTGCAGGCACCCTCGCTGATGCACTTAGTGATCATACATCGGTATATTGTGTTTGGGATGCCCACTTCCCTTCCTGCCCTCCTAAAGAACTGTTTTTTTGTGACTTCTCTAGGTTTGATCATACAGCTTTCCTGGTCCCTGCTATACTGTGCCAAAGATGTCAATGAAGCTCTCAACTATTTTACCTCCACTTTTCAATCCCTTCAGGACAAACACATCCCTATAATCAAGCAAAGGGTAAGGAGGAAGGCCACCAGGTGGCTGCATAGTAACCTGCTTGCCTTGCTAAAGGGAATAAATTTAAATCCTCATCCTTGCACAGCGATTGGCTTGAAAACAGGGCCCTGAGAAATACTTGTAAAAAAAGAAATCCATTTGGCTAAAGGCATTTACTTTAAGGAGCTACTGCAGGCCTCTGTTAGTGACCCCAGAAGTTTCTGGAACTACATTAAGTGTCTCATGGGAACTGGTAAAGATACAAAAACAAACACTGTCTGATATGACGATAAATTGTGTCAATTATAATAACATGGACACCACTGACAATTCTTTTAACAGCCATTTCTCTATGATATTCAGTTTTGGAAATTAAATATCATGCTCCCTTGAGAATACTCCTCTAGATGCCCACCCTTCCTCCCCCTCTTTCTACCTCTGTGCTTTTATTCAAGGTGAAGTACTATGGCTCCTAAACATTATTTCCACCTGCAGCAGCATTGGCTTCAATGGGTTGGAGCCTAAACTACTTAAGATTGCTGCCCCACTCCTTGTCTCCCCACTTACTAAATTATATAATATATCCTTATCCTCAGGCATGGTTCCTAAGAGCTAGAAAGTGGCCAAAATAGTACCAGTATGTAAGAAAGGTGATTGATCCTAACAGCCTTGAAAATTACCGACCAATAGCAATCATACCTGTCCTCAGTAAACTGCTAGAAAAGATTGTGGCCCTCCAGGTCACAGCTCACCTTGACGAATATAACCTGCTGTCCTCTGCTCAACATGGGCTCAGGTAGGCCCACAGCACCTCCACAGCACTCACCCAATTCACCAGCAATATTAAACTGGGCATGGATAAGGGGATGTATACTGGTTCTGTCTTTATCGATCTTACAAAGGCTTTCGATCTTGTAATCCACACCCTGCTTGATTCTAAACTATCATCACTATGTATCTGATCCTCGCCAACAGATGTTTTTCTAGCTATCTAAGCAACTGGCAACAATTTGTTAAATTTCATCAGACTAAATCTGCCCTAACCATAATCAATATAGGTGTACCTCAAGGCTCCAGTCTGGGTCTGCTATTTTTTTCCACCTTCATTAATGATGCCCCAAACTTCCATCCTTCTGTAGCACCCTCCTATTCACTGATGACATTTATTTATTTATTATATTTAGTTTTTGTTAACTGGGTGGGTGCGCTAGCCAAAAAATGACTATTTCAGGCATAACCCGGTAGGTTACAAAGTTAGACTGAACAGAGAATACAACAACAGAGCATGAGATATAAGGAGAAAATATTTCACAATGAATGGTAAAACCAAGTAACAGCAAAATATACAGCAAGGAACAAGAATATAAGTTACAATGATAGGCAGCAAGTGAGCTAAAATAATTATAATAAAATAGCTATAATAACATATATGCAGGAATCAGGGAGAACACCACACAAAACAAAATTTTATATTGAGAGGAAATGCAAACAATCCTAGACATTACAAAGTTATAAAATATAAGGTTAAGACACAGTTTGGTAGGGGACTTATTAATCATGACCTAATCAGCAAGGAGAAGATGAGAGGATGGGAAGGGAGGGTATGGAATAAGGAACAGTACAAAGTTATATAGAAGGAGAAGACAGGTGACGAGTGAGTGGGTCGGGGGGTCAAAACAAGTGCAGAGGTCAGATATTGACAGGAAGTGTCTAAGTTCCTTCTTGAAAATAGCATTAGAAGATGACCGGTGGACAGCTAAAGGAAGGGAGTTCCAAAACTGAGGAGCATGGTGAGAGAAGGCACAAGTTCCTTTAGTGATTTTGCATCTGGGGGCATGGAAGACAGACTTTCCAACAGAACGTAGGCCACACGAAATAGGTTGAGGAATCAGCATAGCAGCAAGAGCTAATGGCATCTGCAACCTCACAGCATTATCCACCAAGGAGCCGAAAGTGAAGAGTCTGACAACAGAGGGAGAGGGCCAGTTGAGATCGGCATATAGCAAGCAGTGGTGTTTAAGCCTAGGGGACGACAAGAGATATCTGCAGATATTATTATAGGTGGTGTCTCGCTTGCGGAGTGTAGTCTTAGGTACTGCTGCATAGGTGGGAATGCCATAGGTCAGAGTTGAGAGAAGGATGCCTCGGGCTATGGCCATTCTAGCAGAAGGGGTTAATACATAAGCTGGTCTTACAGGCGATCCCAAGTTTAGAGTTAACAGATTTGCAAGTGTGCTGGATGTGGAGATCAAAGTCAAGGGACTGGTCTAGGACAAAACCCAGGTATTTAAATGAGGAGACGATCTCAATAGGAGAGCCATCTGAGCCAGATACCAAGAACTGATCTTGACAGGTTCTAAGTTTGGAGGCAGTGCCAAAGGCATAGCCTGGGTTTTGCTAACATTTAGAACAAGTTTATGCTTAGATAGCCAGGTTTGAATAGTGATGAAATCAGAGGAGAGTTGTTGGTTAATGGCAGATATAGTTTGAGAGCTGTTGTACAAGACAATATCATCAGCATAGAGGAGGGCAGAGCAGAAAGAGGTGCCCGAGGTGATACTGTTGATAAATACCAAGAAGAGGAGGGGCCCCAGGGAACTCCAATGTTAATGGTTGCTGGCTCTGAGAGTGCAGAGTTGAGTTTTACCAGTTGGACCTTATCCGATAGATACTGTAGCTATTGAACCAGGCAATGGTCGTTGGTGAGAAAACCATAGCCCGCAGCATAGCAAGGAGTAATGTGTGATTTATGAGGTCAAATGCCTTCATTAGATCAATAAAGAGGTCCCTAGTCAGGAGTCCAAATAATGAGGGCTCCAGTCAGGAGTCCTCTACACCAGCTCCAAAAGTTTATATGTGATCCACTCAAAGCTGAATACGGATTTTGGAAGAATTCAGACCTGGCTTACACAAAATCACCTTATTCTAAACTCTAGCAAGACCGAAACCATGATCTTTGGGTCCTCACCTAAACTAAGGACTTGTCCCAATGGCTTAGCCATTCGCTGCTCAGATAGCTCCCTTTATTCTGCTGCTAACTCTTTCAAATGTCTAGGTCTTATCCTGGATCCTGCCCTTGATTTTCCACTGCACATCTTGAACATCTGTAAATCAGTGACTACTAAGCGTAGGCTGGCCTACAGAATAAAATACACTGTCTCCTGCTGCCATTGCCCAAGGAATTCTGCTACCCATCATTACATACAGTCTCATCTCCTTCTACCTAATCAGCGCTTCCAATCAAGACAAATGGAATATCTCCTATAACAACATCTGCCGATTTGCCTTATCCACCTCTAGGTTGACACACCACTTTACACTATCCTCTAAGCTAGGTTGGTTATCCTCTTCCTCTCATTGCCTATTTGCACTCAGTTACATGATTGATAACATTATCAGATCTTCCAAATCTGCTGCTCTTGCAGCCATATTGACTCCCCAGGACCAGTCCTACCCTTTGCGGTCCTGCAACCAATCACTTCTGGCCATACCCAGATGCTCTTCTAAAATGGGTGAGCAGGCATTCACCAGTTTTGCCCCTAGAGCTTGGAATGCCCTACCACCTCACCTCCAAGCCTCCGAGTCCCACTACAGTTTCAAGAAAGTACTCTGCAAATTCTTAAGCTACACAGATATTTGTTCTTGCACCTGACTTCCAATGATCTTTTGTTCATTTTGCACTCTTTGTTTAATTGACTATGTCTGTTTCAATTTTTCTCTTGAAATTCTTATTGTAGCCAGCTGTACAATGTATATGGCTGGGTTTTCTCTTGATGGTTCACCAATGTTATTTGAACTCATAGGATCAGACTATGTTCAATATTGTTATGTTTTGTACCCCATCTTTCCCTGTACACTAATGTTTTTCTGCTGCTTTGTCTACTGTCTTGTAACCTCCCAGGTTGTTCCTGAAAATAGGCAATTTATTGTCTAGTGCACCTACTGGTTAACAGAAGCTAAATAAATTGTGTAGCCAGGTTTGACCATTTCCCAGTCATGGCTGTTTGTGCACCATGTTTCGGTGATGGCCACAATATCCAGGCCTGCCTCAGCCATGTTGCCCTCCATGTCTGGTATCTTATTTCCCAAACTTCTAGCATTGGCACACATGACTGTCCAGATTTTGTTAGTCCTACTTTTGTCCCTTCTCATGTTTTCTAGTTGTTTCACTTCTTCTCCTTCGCACACTGCCTGATTCTCTTTCCTCCTTCCTCCCACACTGATGCCTTGCACCCTTGGTTGTTCTTCATTTTGGTGGGAATCCCTTCCCCCGGAAATTCTCTACCCTCCATCACAGCCTGAGGGGGTGGGGCAGTGTCTGCCCCCCTTTGCCTTCCACCACCCCCCTTGACTAGTTTAAATGTCTGTCGAAGCAAGTAACACTTAAATCATCTGCTGAGGACTGTCGCTCCTTTCCTAGATGGATGCAGGCCATCCCCCTGGTACAAGCTCTGTTCCCTCAAGATGGAGCCCCAGTCCCCAATGTAGCCATATCCCTCCTTTCTGCATTATTCCCTCAACCATGAGTTGAAGGCCTTAGCGTGCAGCAGTCTCTCCTTCACCCTGTTGTAGACAGGCAGCACTTCCGTAAAGACTACAGTGCACGCTACCTGCCTAAGGTCCTTCCCCAGCTCCCTAAACTGGTCCTACAATTGCCCCTGTTCCTTCCAGAACTCCTCCTTCCTTCCTTCCTATAGCCCTCACGATCCACTGGATATGCTTTCCATCTCTCCAAGCTGATGCACCAATGCTCCCTCTCTACCCCCTTTCCTTATCCCAACTCTATCCCTCTGACTATAGAGTCCCCCACTAGAATTTGCTTCATCATTCCCTGGGGGTCTCCTTCTCCTCTCCTGGGGACTCCATTTGGGAGTTCCCTCATATCCTTTCTGTCCACCACCTCGGGTGTCCCTTCATGGCAGTCCCACTATGCCAGAATGGCATAGGAGTTTCTAAGTGACACTGGATGAGGAGTGTGTCTGTTACTTGCTCCCAATCCTACCACCCCTGTGCTCCTTGAGCCCACCTTAGTCCAACCGCTCCTTCCTTCTAGCAACCTTTGAAGTAGCAGTGTCTGGCAAGGTGGCCCCTGGGCAGCAGAGATGGTCCCCCGATTCTTTGCCAACGTGACTTTGAGTCTCACAACATTCTCCTGACTCTCTGCCAGCACTGTTTGGAGCCTTGAGACTTGTTCCCTCCACCCAGAGAGGCGCACACAGATGGGACAGCATCGCAGCCTCTAGAAGGTCTCCCAGTAGACTGCCGCCCTACAACCACTGCCCCAGCTTGGGTACCAGAGCCAGGGAATGATGGGCCCTACCTATCTCCAGGGGTGTGTCTCCTTGTGTCTTTAGCATGATTGGTTAAACATGCTGACCCTGCATCTGTTCTGGGAATCTAACAAACCATTGATTGTGTCTCCAGCTCCAGCTCTCCAGATCCTCCATTTTGTCGCAAGAAATTGTATGGTTTGAGCCTTTTCTCTCAGCTGGTCCATTTTGTTGTTGAAGAGGCCAATTTGACTTCACCTATGTTCTGAATAATTTTGGTTAATATGAGTTTAATTTCACTGAGTTCTGAGGGGTTTGGGGCAATTTCTGCCTATGCCGTCTTGGCCTACCTCTTGTGAGGTGAAAAGAGCATAAAGAAGAAATAAACTACGATTACTGTCATGTTACTGAGACCCCAATTGGCTTAATATTTACAGCACATGAAAGGGCTTATCAAACTTTACATGACTAGTGCATTTAAAATAACAAGAAATCAGGAAAAATCGTAGATGGTGTGGGAATTGTGAGAGAGGGCTGGGAGTGAAAAATTTATCAGTCATCTTGCTTGGTCAAGTCACTTCCCAACTGTAGCCATACTTAATCTTGTGTTATACGTAATACTGTAGTTTCCCCTCAAACTGCTTACAAGTTTGGGTCTCAGGTCCAAGACCTTTCAGAAGACCACCATATCCCATACACCCACAGCAGGTACAGCTTCTGTTAACACCATGTTTACTGTACACATTACCTTCCCTGGTTCTGTTCCCAGCCATAAGGGTCTTCACAGGACTTCCATTTCAGCAGCTGCCTTTCATTGAGCAGAGTCTTTTATAACCAGCATCTCTCTTGTTAGGCTGAACCACGTTTCCAGGACATCTCTAGTCCCCCCCACCCTGGACTGTCCTCAGGCCCAAAGGCCTTCAGACTGCCTCCCTTGAGGGAAGACCATTCACAGTCTGTCTTTCCTTATGTCATACTTCCAAGGGAAAAGCCCAAAACCTTCTGGCACCCTTCTTTTATATACCCCCCACACACACACACACACACGCTCTGGCTCCTGGACTAGACATTAATCTCTGAGAAATGCCCAGTATAGCTCAGAGTGGTACACATGCTTGTAAATGTGATTTTAAAAACACGGTTTTCCCCATTACTATTGCAATTAGACTTACAAATGCAATAATTACCCCCAACCCCCACCCCAGCCTGTCATTTCCTGGGGATTAACAACCGGCTGGACAGGCATGGCCTGAGATGCAGCCAAGTGCCACCCTTCCCCCCAGCTGGTCATTAATCTTCAGTAGATGTCCAGCTGTTCAGTCATTATAATTTAAATGCAAAGCCTTTCATCTAAGTATGTGTCTGCATGGGATAGCAAACCACCCACTGCCCCATGATCACTGTGGTCAAAATGCCAACAGGAGTAAGGACCTAATTTGTTCTTGCCAATTCCCAGCAGAAACTCAATTAACAAGGCAACATAATTACACCACTACCCTAAGGCGTTATTTAGAACATGGAATACAACATGGTACCCTGAGGTACTGTAGCTTACATATGTTTCTAAAAGCACATGCAGACGTGCATAGTCTCTCTCTTTTGGTGTACTAGATAGAACACCACAGCAGAAATGTCTCATTAGCAGATAATGTTTGCCAGCTTATGATATAAAAGCAACATTAAGGGGAAAGATAGAATGCGTTAGAAAACAGCACCAAGAGCTGACTTGGCACCTGTAACAATAACCAGTCTGTTTTATCTTCTGTATAAGTATTGTTTTACATCTGTGATGGGACATACTGAGCAGCTCCTCATGTTACAGCTCTCTGTTATTTTCTGCTAATGGAATGTTTTGTAACAAACAGTGATGAGGATACTGTACTACTATGACACGTACACAGGGTCCTATTCTCACATGAGCCCTTTTGACATTTTGGGCCTGTGACAAGCAACTTTTAAGAACAGAGCAATAGCACACTAGAGGTAGTTTTTGTCCTAGCCTCTATCACAGATGCGTAACACTTATATCACATGTGCCTTTTTAAAAAGCTGAAGGGCAGGGGCGCAGCTCTCAAACAATAAACAAAGGTCAGGCAGCACCCCTTTGGGTTAAAAACTGTTTTGAAAATGTGAGATCAGATTAGAGTGAATACTTTCAGTAAATTAGTAAGCATTATTGGAAAAATGAATTTCCCAAATACACTGTTGCAGCTAGACTGGGATCCATGGTCTCCAGTTTCTGTAGATTGTTTGGTTCTTATCAATGACTTTGACTTTTGCACACTTTCTGGTAATTTCTGGTTGACTCAGTCAGCCTTAGAGAGCTCTCTTTTTAAAAGAAAAATGACTCACAGGCATGTTTCTCCTCAATGGAAAGTTCAGTCCAGGGCCCTCTCTCTTTCTCCTTCAGGGCTTGCTGCTCTGGAGCCAGGTTTCGAATATATGGCGCATCAGGAAGTGGAGTATCACGACGGTCACAGTATGATGGTTGAGAAAAGTCAGTAACAGTCCTCTTATCAGCCTCTGCAATAGAATAAAAAAAAGCTATATTTCAGTTTTTACATCCTGTATGTCAGAACATGACCCTCGGATTGCTGATTTGTCACTCCGTACTGTACTCATTATCAAGGCATGATCTACCCTGACTTGATGGAGTGTGTTCACACTCAAGGGATACCGAAAGTGTGTCTCATTTTCTGTCTGAAATAACACTCCAAATGCTACCAATTAATTTAGTTAACTTTCCTCTAACATACAGAAACTGGTTGAAACAAAATAATTGTCAGACAGTGACATTACAGCAAATGAATAAACACAGCAAAAGTACAAACTGAATTGAACTTCAGAGTGGAATAGAGAAAATACTTTCAATAATTATTAATGGAAGCAGCCATTCAGCACTCTAAAAAGTAGCATACCCAAGAGACAGTCTGCAAGAAGAGCAGGGTGTAGGATACATAAAGGACACCTAAACCATCTTTTTACACATTTTCTTACATGACTCCATAGACTTGTAAAGGAGAGGTTGTTGTTTACATTTATACTGAAACTGTATTTATTAAAGTAGGATAAATGCAGTTTCATAGTATTTGAATATTATAAACACAGCCTCTCCTGATTCAAAAGTCCTGCTCTCAGAATCTCAAAATGGCTGCCGTGATGATGTCATACATGAGAGATATGCCAGCCGTGCAGATGTATTTTAACTCTACTAACCGTATTCAAATGTGAATAACTTTAAAATGAAAAATTATACTGTGGTACTGTGAGCATGAAAGTTGCTCAGCACAAAAATATCTACAAAATGAGTGGTGTTATATTTATAGTAATACAATAGGAGTGGGCTCAAAATGCATTGAATAAATCCATTTATCTTCACAGCCGCTGAATAAATAACATTTATCCATATAGTAGTTATGTCACAATCACTCTGGAACGCATTTAGAATGTTCAGCCTCAGTAGCAGTACTACCCATATTCAAATACAAATAACTTTAAAACGATAAAAGATAGCATGGTACTGTGTGCATGAAAGTTGTTCAGCACAAAATTATCTACAAAATGAGTGGTGTTTCATTTTTAGATACCTTATAGATTTTTTTTTATAACTAGCAAAAAAGAGCAGAAAATGCATTTTTTTCACTTTTTTGACAAACATATGCAAAAAAATATAAGCAATCAAAAGCAAATGTCCCTGCGCTGACAGAAAGCATCCCTGTTGCATTAATGAAATATACAATGGTGAGCTGTCAGAGTTTATCTACACTTCTGCTGTTTGACCTCGGACACCTCACTCATGGCATACGCCACTAGTGAGGTTACCCAAGGTCAAACAGCACTTGTGTAGATAAATCATTGATATGACAGCTCTCTATTGTATATCCCATATATACCTTTTAGTTTTTTTGAAAATTTGTAAAAAAAAAAAAAGAACCAGCAAATTTAATTGTTTGTTACGTTTTCAACAAACAGATGCAAATACTTTAAAACAAAAAATGATAGCATGTTGTTGTGAGCACGACATTTGTTCAGCACAAACATATCTACAAAATGAGTGGTGTTTTATTTATATATACCCTTTAGTTCTTTTTATAATTAGCAAAAAACAGCATAAAATTAAATTACTTTTCACTTTTTGCAACAAAAAAAAATGCAAACAGCTTTAAAATGCTATACCTGATTAAACAACTAAATAAAAAAAAAATGAAAAACAATAGCATGGTACTTTGAGCACAAACATTGATCAGGACAAAAATATATACCACATGAGTGGTGTTTCATTTATTGATATTTTTTAGATTTTTTATAATCAGCAAAAAATGGCAGGAAATTCTTTTTTTTTCACCTTTTTCGAGGTATGACATAAATGGAATATGCTAGCTCCCTACTGGAAATATTGTTGATATTTTTTGTTTTCCTGCCATCCTCCAATTAACCAAACTGTGATTTGCTTTTCAAATAGCTCCCACCTCCCGCCTTCCAAATGGGGGAAGGAGGTACAAATTTGTTGTATGCTTAAATTTGTTTCCATTTCTATTTTCTCCTGCTCTGTCAATGCTGCCTGATTGTGATCATGTGAGCTGCAGATTCTCATATTCTCACTTTAAGTTATCAGGCAAAGTGATCTAGGGCATGCTGCATTTCTCATGCAGCCACCCACCGACACTTCCTTTTCTTCCTTGCATTTAGTCAGTGCACATGAAAACTGCCTACGCGATACTGCCGAGAGCTGCATCTCGCTCTGCTGCTGTTTCCCTTTTTTGGTTTCATTTTGTGTCACTCAGCTGTGTGCCATTAAAGTTAGAATGTTACCTCTGTTTCTAGGCAAAGAAGCCAGGTACCTGGTGCTCATCAGAGCAGCCACCTGCTGACTCCCCCACATCCTTAGCATGAGCTTTCATGGCAGCATAGGTGCATTCAGAACCTGAATGAAGACATCACCACTTCCCAGGTGGTTGATGGCACTCGGCTGCACCTTGTACTTCACAACCCACCTGGGGCATGCAGCAATTTAGCATTGCCACACACCCTGCCATGTGTTATTGCTTACTTACAATTTACAATGTGAGCCTATGGGAATTTTATATCTCACTTCCCAGGTGGCTGAAGGCACTCAGCTGTGCCTCATGCCTCACAATCCACCTTGGTCTTGCAGTAATTTAACATTGCTGCAACCCTGTCATGTGTTATTCCTTGCTTACAATTTACAGTGTGATCCTAAGGGAATTTTTTTACTGCACTTCTCAGGTAGTGTGCATGTGTATCCATGGCTACAGAAGTACTGGACCATGATGATGGATGTCTTTTATGTCATTTGGAAAGAGTTGTATGTTGTTTGTCTTACCTGATAATGGATGTCTGTGGTTGCTTGTGTTGCCTTTCCCCCTTTGGCTGCTTGGGGGGGAAGGCGGAGTTAGTGTTGAAAACCTAACATCGCATTTCTATACTATTGCTGCTTTAATAGCAACTCAAACTGATGCATTAATGGATATTTTTGCAAAGAATATATAAGGGATATGCTACCCCCTTACTGGGCATATTGTTGATATTTTTGGTTCGAGTACTGATTGACCTGATGACATCACAAGTGGTAAAGTCACAAGTGATGTCATCAGGTCGATTGGTTTGAGAACAAAAAGTATCAACAATAGTTCCATAGGGAGTTAACATATTCCATTTATGCCATACCTCCAAAAAAGTGAGAAAAATGTAATTTCCTGCCCTTTTTTGCTGATTATAAAAAAATCTAGAATGTATATATAAATGAAACACCACTCATTTGGTAGATATTTTTGCACTGAACAACGTTTGTGCCCAAAGTACCATGCTATTATATTTTGTTTTATAGCTGTTTGTTGCAAAAGGTGAAAAAAAACAAAATGTTCTACTGGTTTTTTTTTTAATTAAAAAAAGCTGAAAGGTAAATATAAATGAAAAACCACTCATTTTGTAGATATTTTTGTGCTAAACAAATGTCATGCTCACAGTACCATGCTATTATTTTTTTGTTTTAAAGTTATATGCATTTGTTTGTTGAAAAAGTGGCAAAAATTGAATTTTCTGCTGCTTGTTTTGCTAATTTAAAAAACTAAAAGCTATCTACAAATGAAACACCACTCATTATGTTTGCTTGCACACATGTGCAAGAAACATAGTGCCATCATCTGAGTTTCTGGAGGTGTGGCACCCCCTCTTCCAATTCCCTCCGTGTGTTTGCAGGTGCAGCCACAGTTACCCAATGCATGCTGCAGCTGTCTATGACAGCACTCGAGAATGCAGTGGCTTACAGTTGAAAGGGAGAGAGCCACTTCAGTGAGCACGATCAGATAAGGGAAGTGCTCACTGAAGTGCTCTCCCCCATGCAGTCTTCCAGGTGCCACACTGGGAGCCCACCTCAGCATGGCAACGTGTGTTTGGCCGACTGGGGTGCCCAATCCCCAGTTGGCTCCACAGTCCCCCCCAAGAGACTACCAAGTGCCATGCTTGGAGCCCACCCCAGCGTGGCAACAGTCGGAATGGCCGACGGGGATGCCCAATCCCCGTCGGCTCCACTGCCCCCCAAAGCTTTCCAGCTGCCTCGCTGGGAGTTCACCCCAGCATGGCAAATGTCCTGCATCGTGTAATTGCCATGCTGGGAGCCCACCTCAGCATGGCAAACGTCCCACGTCGTAATTAAAAACCATGAAAACACAAAAACGGTCCCTTGCAGTCTCCTGCCCCTCCCCACCCACACCCCCGCACACCCTGCCTCCCACACCTCCACCTCACCCCATACTTACCTCCGGAGCTCGGCGCAACGATCTTCGGTGGACCAGGAACACGTCTGCACTCTTCAAAGCCGACCGTGAACTGAGGAAATGCCAGTAAGCTGTATAATGTAATGAATAGGGTTTTTTCAACTTTGCTGTATATCTCAGGCATTTTTTGGAATTTTGGCACCAAATTTTCAACATGGGGTTTTTGGGACCCCTCCTCATGAATTCTGCCACTGTCATTGTGTTAATCGGGCCCGAAAGGTAATTTTGAGGTCACTGCGTGAAATCACCTTTTGGGACCGATTAACAAAATGACAGTGCCAGTTTTTATAGGGTGGGCTCTCAAAAAGCCTATGTTGAAAATTTGGTGAAAAATTCCTAAAAATGACTGTTTTACGAGCGTGCGTTGCGCTGTTCCTATGCACACTCGTAGGTTCGCGAATTTTCAATATTTTCACTCCAGATATTCAACACTGCCATTTGACCACACATCCTTATGAGTAGTACAGCTGTCATTTTTCACATCTCACCCAAAATGTGTTTCCGGGCATGTAGCACACAATGGCACAGTCGGTGTGTGAAATCAATGTTTGGGACACGTTAAGAAAATCACACTGACACTGTTCATGAGCAGAGGTGTTAAAATGGCTATTTTTAAAAATTTGGTGAAAAAATTCCCAAAAATTACTGTTTTACGAGCGTTTGTTGCGCTGATCCTATGCACGCCATAAGTTCGCAAATTTTCAATATTTTCATTCCAGATTTTCAACATCCATTTTACCACACCTCCTTATGAGCAGTACAACTGTCATTTTCACATCCTGCCCAAAACATGTTTCCGACTTATGTAGCGCATAATGGCGCAGTCGGTGCGAAATCAATGTATGGGACACATTAAGAAAATCACAGTGACACTGTTCATGAGCAGAGGTCTTAAAATGGCTATTTTGAAAATTTGGTGAAAAAATTCCTAAAAATGACTGTGTTACGAGTGAGCATTGTGCAGTTTCCATGCACCTTCGTAAGTTCATGAATTTGTAATATTTTCAGTCCAGATTTTCACCAGTGGCATTTTTCCACACTTCCTTATGAACAGTACAGCTGTCATTTTTCACAACATGGCCGAAATGTGTTTTCACACTTTCAGCACAGAAATGCGTGGTCGCTGTAGGAAATCATTGTTCAGGACAGATAAAGAAAATCACAGTGACACTGTTCATGACCGGAGATCCCAAAATGCCTGTGTTCACAATTTGCTGTAAACAATTCCCAAACTAATTACATTATGGGTGCACGTTGCACAGTTTCTATGCACGCTCGTGACTTCACCAGTTTTTTTAATATTTTCACTGCAGATTTTCAACACTGCCATTTTTTACACTTCCCCATGAACAGTACAGCTGTCATTTTTCACATCCTATTCAGAATGTGTTTTTGCACCTGTGGTGACAAATGCCGTAGTGCCTGTGCAAAAGCAGCTTTCGGCTAACAAACCGATATTGCCACTGTTCGTGAGGTGGGAGTCACAAAAAAACCATGTTGAAAATTTGGAGTGAAAACACCAACGAATGCCTGAGGCGTTAGGGTTTCCAACCATAACACCCCACCCTGTAGAGAATGACAGGCATCAGGGCTGTGACTTGGGATTGTCACCTGCAATGCTCATACCATTGCACCCCCACCCACACCCTGCAGCCACTGAGAGGCATCGAGGTATGCCTTGGACTCTTCGGCCCCAAAGTTCACCCCATTCTCCTATACCGCACCCATCTCACAATATTTCCCGATGGAATGGGGTGTGCATAAGGGCCAAAGACCCCAAGGCACACAGTGGCACTTGGTGTCTGCACGGTAGGGTGTGGTGAAATGGTGTGGCCATTATGCCTGATGACCCAAAGGCACACCCCAATGCCTGTCACTATCTGCAGGGTGGTGATGGGGTTGGCTTCAGTTCAATACTTCACTGCCATTCCTATTATGCAGCTCTGTAACTCCTACACTACCAATGCCAATGCCAGCAAGCAAACATTCAGCATTGACAAATGTTTGTTTTGTAGAAATTTTTATTCTGAACAATTTTAGTGCTCACAGTACCATGCTATCAGTTTTCATTTTAAAGTTATTCGCATTTGAATACAGTTAGTATAGCTAGACACATCTACACAGCAGGCATCTCTCTCATGTATGGCATTAGCATGGCAGCCATTTTAGGATTCTGAGAGCAAGGTTTCTGAATCAGAAGAAAAAATTACTCACCTTAGTAATGTTTCTTCTAATGGAGTCTTGCTATATTCTGACATATGCAGTGAGTCCCAACCTTCGAACTGCCCCGGAGGTGAAAGAGTTAACTTTCCATGCCAGGCATGGAACGCTGAGCTCGAGCTCGGTTGAGACTCTGTCTGTTCTTCAAACTCAAACCGTCAGCTCTTTGAGCTAAACTCACTAAGGTCCTGTTTGGAAGCTGTAAACCTACACTAGCCAACTGGCTACTAAACATAAGAACACATTTTTTGGTCCCAAAACAAAGACTCAAGTCAGGAGACCCAAAAAATGAAAAAACACAACACCAAGTCACCCCAAGAAAGGAGGGGTGAAAACAACAAGGTGGGCACCTACTAAGTGCCAACACTGCACTGCCCAACCACATCCCAAAAACAGAGGTTCTGAGAGGGGTAGTTGGGGGGGAGGTCAGAATATAGCAAGACTCCATTAGAAGAAACAACATTACTAAGGCAAGTAATTTTTCTCAAACAACATGAAGTCTTGCTGTATTCTGACATATGCAGACTAAAAGCAGTACCTCCATGGAGGAGGGACAGAACCTACTTAGGAAATAGGCTTTGAGCACAGCTGTGTTGAAACCGAGCATCACTCCTAGCCTGGATATCCAGGGAGTAATGCTTGGTAAAAGTGTGGACTGTTTTCCAGGTAGCTGCTTGACATATCTCTAGAATAGGATGTCCCTGGCAGCAGCCAGAGAAGCAGCTGTACCTCTGGTAGAGTGAGCCCTCAGGCCTGAGGGAGGAACCTTACCCAGTTTTTCATAGCAAAATTGGATACAAGAGACAATCCACCTGGCAATGGATCTTTTAGTGGCAGGCTTCCTTACCAACCTCACCATAAGTGAAGAACAGTTGGAGGAGGAAACCTGTGACCCTTGGCACGCTCTATGTAGTAACTAAGGGCTCTCTTCACATCTGTGCTGTGCAGCCTCCTCTCGCCAGAGGAGGAATGGTCAGTGAAGTACACTGGAAGAGATATAGATTGATTAAGGTGGAAGCTGAAACCACCTTAGGCAAAGAACTTCCTGTTAGTCCTGAGGACCACCTTATCTCTGTGAAAGGAGATAAAATCAGGCTCCACTGACAAAGCTTGTAATTCACTTATGCGTCTGGCAGAAGTGATGGCTACCAGAAACACAGTTTTCCAAGTCAAGTACTTAAGCTCAAAGGGGGGGTTGCATAAGCTGAGCAATGCAAACATTAAGATCCCAGGTGGGGGCAGGGTCCCTGAATGGAGGGTTGGTGTGAAGCAATCCCTTGAAAAACTTGGAGAATACAGGGTGAGCTGAAAGAGAAGAAGACTTACCTGCTGAAATAAAAGCAGACACAGCTGCCAGATACACTTTCAGGGTAGCTGGCCTCAGCTCCAAGGTATTTAAGTGGACCATATAATCCAGGACTGTGGGCAAATCAGCAGATTCTGGGGAAATATGCTTTCCAGAGCACCATATGGAAAACCTTTTCCATTTGGAATTATAAGTAGCCCTGGTGGAAGGTTTTCTAGAAGCCTTCAGGATATCCATTACACCTTGGGAGAGGTGTAAATCAGCAAACTCTAACTCTTCAAGAGCCAGGCCTTGAGATTGAGAGATTTGAGGTTCGGGTACCAAACCGTCCCCTGAGCACAGGTTAACAGGTTGTAATTCCTGGGAAGACACAGGGGAAGATGGACTGATAAGGACAGTAGGAGTGGATACCAGGGCTGTCTGGCCTAGTCTGGAGCAATCAGGATAATATTGCAGGGTTGAGATCTGATTTTGACTAGCACTTTGAACAGGAGAGGGAAGGGGGGAAAAGCATAGAGAAACTTCCCTTCCCAATTGAGAACTAAGGCATCCAGAGGGACTGAGCCCAACACTGGGGGCTTGCAGCAAAAAAGGGGAAGTTGGTGATTGTCTGGGGCTGCAAAAGATCTATCTGCGGGGTGCCCCATCTGGAAAATATCACCTCCAAGACCAGGGGTCCAGTGACCATTCGTGATGGCCCTGGGAAATCCTGCTGAGAGCATCTGCCAGGACATTGTCCTTGCCTGGGAGGTGAACTGCCGTAAGGGAGGTGTTCAGGTAGTGCCAGAGACCACAACTTCATTGCTTCGATTGCACAAGGTCGAGACCGAGTGCCCTTGCTTGTTGATGTACCACATTGTGGTGGTGGTGTCTTTTCTGACCTGTACAACTTTGTTCTGAACAGATTTGGAAAAAGCTTGAAGTGCTAGAAAAACTGCTCTGAGTTCCAACAGATTGATGTGGAGCAGAGATTCCTGAGGGGACCACAACCCCTGGGTGGTGATGTCGCCCATGTGAGCTCCCCACCCCAAGAGGGATGCATCTGTAGTAAGGATTAAGGAGTGAGACTAAGTGACAAAAGGAACCCCTTGTCTCAGATTGCTCTGATCCTGCCACCACTGTAGGGCCTGGATCAGGGTTCGAGTCACTGGGATCAATTTGGTTAGAGGGTCCTTCCTTTGAGACCAAAAGGCTCCCAAATGGAACTGAATGTCCCTCATCTGAAATCTTGCTCCCTGCACTACTGCTGTAGAAGCAGCCATGTGCCCAGGAGCTGTAGAAAATGCCTTGCTGGTTGAGACACCTGCAGGGTGAATGAGGAGGCCAGAGAGACCAGGGCCCTTGCCCTGTCCAAGGGAAGGAAGGCTCTGGCTTTCTCTGTGTTCAGCTCTGCGCCTATGAAGGTGAGGAGCTGGACAGGCTCTAGGACTGACTTTGAAAGATTCAGAAGGAAACCTAAAGAGATGAGCAGTTGCTGAGTTATCTGTAGGTGTAACTTGACTTGGTCTGGGGGACTGGCCTACTATGAGCCAGTCGTCCAGGTAAGGGAAGATGGCAATTTTTTGCCTTCTTAGAGAAGCAACTGCTACTGCCAGGCATTTTGTGAATACCCTTGGAGCAGAGGTGAGGCCAAAGGGCATTGCTCTGAACTGGTAATGGCCTGAGGGCAGCTCGAACCTGAGGTACTTTCGATGGGAGCTTCTGAGTCCCCTGGCCTTAGAGAGGGTAGAATAATTCCCAGAGTCACCATTTTGAATTTTGGTTTTAAAAGGTGCTTGTTTAAGTATCTGAGATCCAGGATGGGCCGCCATTCTCCTGTTTTTTTGGGGGTAAGAAAGTACCTGGAGTACAACCCTTTGCCCTGGTGTAGGGGTGGAACCCTTTCCACAGCTCTGAGAGCCAGGAGGGAAGAGACCTCTGCCTCTAGGGCAAGTGCCTCTGGTGGATTTGCAGGTGGAAAGGATCTGGTTCTCATCTTTGGAAACTTTTTGAAGCTGAGAACCAGTCCCTGGCTTACTACTTCCAGGACCCACTTGTCTGATGTCAGAGACTCCCAGTCCTGGACAAAGTAAGCCAGCCTGCCCCCTACAGGTAGCTGAGAATCGGCCCTGGCAACCTCATCAGGGTGCCTGCTTGGCAGGGGCTTTGGGCTGAGGGGTGGAAGCAGGCCTGCTTGTACCCCGTCTGCCTCTCCCTCTAAAGAACCCCCTCTGGGCATAAGCAGAAGAGGAGGCCTGGGCTTGGTAAAAAGGCCTATGAAAAGGCCTGCCCCTGCCCCTGGGAAGCTGCCTTTGAGGAGTGGCGTGCCTTCTTTGGCCTGTGCACTCCTATAGGTGGTCCTATATTCATCCATTTTCTTCATATAATTCTCTGTTTGCTCCCCAAACAGAGAATTACCCACAACAGGAAAATCCATGGCCTTAGTCTGGGTATCCTGTGACAGGCTAGTACATCTCAGCCAAGCCATTCTTCGAAGTGCCACAGATGTAGCCATGACTCTAGAAGACACATCATTGGAGTCTACTGCAGCATGGAATTGCACCTTGGATGCCTCAATACCATCAGCAGCCACCCTGCAGCTCCTGGCAAGCTGGCCAGGGACCTGTTTTGCTAGGGCCATAACAGTGTCCCATCTGGATTTTTGATACCTAGCAGTATAGGCCATATAATTGGCCTGTCTGAGTCCCAAGGATGCTGCCATGTACTGTTTCTTTGCCATGGCATCAATCTTCCTGGAGTCCTTGTCCGGGGGGTGTGAAGCCAAGGGAATGTTTGCCTTATCACAGGCTGCAGCCTGCACTACCCCACCATGGCTGCATTTTTGTGTAAGGAACTCCGTGTCTGAGCCTGACGATGTATACCTCTTGTCCATTCTTTTATCCACAGTAGGTATTGTGTTAGGAGTCTTTAAAATTTTAAATGTCTGTTTCCCAAAAGATTTGTGCAAGGGAATAGACAGCCTCCTAGACTCTGGGATATCCATCATTTCTACATAGTCAGGCTCCTCCTGGTCATCCACAGCTTCTTCCATAGGAAGCTGGAGGGTTTCAGCCACTTTTTTATAGAACATGAAATGTGAGGGGGACTCAGAAAGCCTAGGAGGAGACGCCTCTGAAGGTCTGTCTAGGGAGATGTCCGGGTCAATGGGCACATCCAGACTTTCAAATCCACATTCACTTTCCTCATATTCCTCTTCTTCCTCCTCCGGTTCATAAAACTCCTCTAACTCATAATCTTGAACCAGTGGAACCGGCCGAACTGAGCACCTGCCTGATGGTGCCGGTTCGGTCGGAACCAGGGAAAGCGACTGAACAATTTTGATCACTTTGGCTATCTCTTCAGCGGTTGGAGAGGAATGTTTTGGCTCCACACCAGCCGATTTCTCTTTTCTAGTTCTTTAAGCTGGAACCGACTCCTCAGAATCGGCTCTCCTTTTGCCCAAAGAAGTCTCGCCCTGGTCAGAGGGCACTCCTTCTGGTTCGGTTTGAACCGAACCGGGCTGGCCATCCGGTTCAGCGGACTTTTTGGCCTCCCTTTCCCTGAGCCTACCAGCTCTCTTTTCTAGGGTAGCTGCAGGGAAATTTTTGCAAATCTGGCAGTCTGCATTGAGGTGGTCAAACCCCAGACAATAACACAGGTGGTGTGGGGTCAGCCTTGGCAAAGACTTCCCCACACACACTGCAGTGTTGAAACCCAGTGGGTCCGGTTTTCTTCTTTTGGTTTCTCAGACATAGTGCCAGTCCTAACCAAACTTACCCTTTTATGGCAATCCACCAGGCAAGACCCTCTTATCGGTTCCCAACCGTGTCACGGGTCGTGGAAAAAAACGTAATAAAACCCGTTTTTTTTTTAGAACCAATAAGAACCGGTAACCACACTCTAAATCACAAATTAAGATTTTTTAAACAACTTGATCGGTTAACATGTTCCACACAGAATAGAATTAATGTAAAACCTATCTAGTACTCACAAATACCACAGACAGAGACTGAACCGACAGGTTACGGTTTAAATTCGGTCGAAAACCGAGAAACACGGTACTTTAACTGACAAATGAACCGAGCAGAAGGAGAAATCTCCAGAGCGACTGTTCAGTGAGGCGGAGTAAAGAATCTGACGGTTTGAGTTTGAAGAACAACAGACAGAGTCTCAACCGAGCTCGAGCTCAGCATTCCATGCCTGGCATGGAAAGTTAACTCTTTCACCTCCGGGGCAGTTCGAAGGTTGGGACTCACTGCATATGTCAGAATATAGCAAGACTTCATGTTTGAAGAGGCTGTCTTTACGATTTTCAAATGCTATGAAACTGCATTTATCCTACTTTAATAAATGCAGTTTCAGTATAAATGTAAACAGCAGTCTCTCCTTTACAAGCCTATGAAGTCATTTAAAAAAAATGTGTAAAAAAGATGGTTAAGGTGTCCTTAAAAAGATGCAGGGAGAGAACAATTGTCCAGATCTTTTGGGATACAGTGTGAACGAAAGGCATTATATAAAGCCTAAGTCCTTGACTTCCATTCTTCACCAAGTTATAACAGAGAATTGTCTGGAACTGTAAAGGTCCTTGCACAAAAAGATGAATGAAGTGGGTGATTAGATACCTTTTATTGGACCAATAAGAAATTTACAGAACATAAGCTTTCAGGCTACACAAAACCCTTCTTCAGGTCATGGCAGTTTTTACAGAAAGAACCAGCACTGTGTGTTCTCAAAGTCACTTTGTGAAGTTGCTTCCAGCTTTCGGACTAAAGAACCGGAAGACAAAATATGTTCTTGTTTATGTATTTATGCATGTGTGAGGAGACATAGCCTGAGGGGAGGTTCTCAAGAAAAATGGAGAACAGGACTGGACCCAGGACATAGCCCTGGTGGACTCCCAAGTGGACAGGTAGAAGAAGGCAAAGGGCATAACCTACCTAGGCCGACCTGTACCTGTGCAACTGACAGAAGTGGAACCAGTTGACCAAAAGGCCTGAGAGAGCCGCTGCTGTGAGTTTATCAGGTAGCAAGGTGTGGGTCCAGGTGTTTGACAGAAGAAAGGAGGATCTGATGCTAAGATACTTCTTACTGTATATCTTATTCTTGACTGATATGCCATGATGGCTTTAGTTCTAACTGTTCTGTTGGGAGGTGGCATAGTCTTGAGGCTAAAGCACAGAGCTATGAACCTGGAGATCCATTTTTAAATCCCATGACTGCCATTTACTCACTTTATAGCCCTGGTCAAGTCACTTAATCTTCCTGTGCTAAATCTCTCTGTAGCCTAACATACTGCATCCATAATGGGATAAGACTACACCATTGCTGCACCCTTGTTGGAATAAGGTATTTTTGCATTATGTAAGAAAATGTTTGCACTATGTGAATTTATGTATTCTGTATGCAGCACTTTGTTAGGGGAAGCACAATGGCCTCACTCAAAATATGTAATATATCTTTATGAGTGAAGGCGCAGGACCATAACTCATGAGGGGTAGAGCAGAGTCCTGCCTCATATAAATAGAGATTCATTGCATATTTTGAGTCAGGCAAATGTTTATTTGTTTTATACATCACCAGTTTATTAGTTACAGCTGTTTTGTCTAAAAATGCAACTGTTTCTCTTTGAATCTAGCAGCTGATTTCAGGAGAGGATAAAGCTACTATGATGTCATCAGCATTGTGAAAGCTGCTCTCTAATTGGCTCTCAGGTTAAAGATAGTCATTGTGATATATCTAACCTCCAGATAAATGTTTATCTGGGGGTTAGATAGGTTGATAAACAAATATAATAACTGGCGAGCAATTTTTCCTATAGACTCAGCCAGTTTCTATTTCCCGTAACAGCTAGTCAGTTGTTATGTCATTCTCGCGCTCCGTCTATCAAAAGGGAGCACTCCCTCATTGGCTCCCATTTTGTGTCTGGGCAGGCTAAACAGTTTCTAAAATATGGCGGTTCCATATCTTAGTTAGTGAGGAACTGCTATGGAACCGCCACAGTAAGATCCCATTCCTCCCCTTTTCCTAATTGTTTTATATATCTCGTAGACCCTACCTTAAATGTAATTTTTTAAAACTACGTGGTTGATCCTGCGATTCACCAGCTTCAAGGATGCACACAGTCAGCAGGAACAGGTCTGTAGCTGATTAGCAGAGGTAAGTGCGATCGTATTTGTGATCGCGATTTCAGCTGCAAGTTTAAAAAAAAAACAATAAATTGGGAGCAGAGTGTGCTGCGGGACAAGAGGGAGAAGGACTGGGTATGGCTGCACAGCTCAGGATTCTGGAGTGGGAGGCTGGGAACATGGGGAACTGTGTAAGCTGCTGCATTTGGTGCTCCTAGGTGCCACAGTAGGATTTCTATGATGGAGAGAGAAGGAGTGCATGTGTGTGTGTGTGTGTGTGTGTGTGTGTGTGTGTGTGTGTATGTGTGTGTAGATAAAGAGAGACTAGCTATGTGACTGTGATGTTGGGGGGGGGGGTCCCAGCACTTTAGCTGGAAAAAAATGCTTGCCAGTATATCATATAAAATAAAAGATGAGGACATGTACACATGAGAATTTGATGCACACCTTTGGAGTGGGATGCTTTGATAAACCACTTGGGCTTCGCCCTTCAGGTTTATGTAGCATCCCACACCTCGAATGTGCATTAAATTCTCATATCGCACACTTCCCCATCCTTAATTCTATATTATCTGGGAAATGTTTTCATCACTGATGCACAAACTCTGGTTATTGCTGTTGGCTTTATATGCTTCCTTTTGTATTCGTCCCCCAAGCTGCACATGAAAATGAGCTTTGCCTCAGAATGCCTGTCTCAACCACTAAATTTCAAATAAATATTGTACTACAGTAACATAATAACTTGGTAATTTGAAGTTGGAAGATACAAATCCATGCTAATTTATAGGGATTCCCCACCCACTCCCAGTGATCCCCTTGTTAAGCAAAAATGTGTCCAGGCTGACCTTGAAAACCTTTTATTGTGTTCATGTCCACTGTCTCCACCAGTAGGCTGTTTCATAGGGTCTCCACCCTCTGGGAGAAAGCAAAATGCCTCCTGATCTGACCCCTGAATTTACCATCCCTGAGCATCAGTGGGTGTCCACATATCCTGCTGCAGGACACCAAATCAAACAACACCAGCAGCCTTTCAGTCTTGTCGCTACCCTTGTGTATGCAAAAGACTGAGATCATGTCCCCTCTGACACTCTTTTTCTTCTTGGTGAACATGTTAGGAGTCCCGGGGAGTTGAAATTTTGTACTATGGACCCTTAGAAGCCAGGGCTCACAGACCAGACAGCTAACTACAGCTCACAGCAAGCCATCTTAAAATTTGAAATAGAGGGGTTCCACTGAGTTTTTCAAGAGTGTGCAATTAAACACACCTTTTTATCAGAAATCAATTGTATTATACATATGAACTGAGAAAGTGTATTGAACAGTTCAGAAATGGTTATCAGTTCACAGAGTCGTATCCCTGAGGAAGTTGGTTTCCATTGAAACACATGCTGGATAATAACTTGATGTGCTCTGAAGCAGAGTGGAGTCTAGTTCCTTATCTTTATCTCTGCATGTTAAGGGTCTCTAGCCTCTCCACATAGGTTTTGTCCCACTTAGTTGACTCTGTGTTGCACCCTCTCCACTGCGTCAAAATTATTTTATCTTTCTACTCTTATATCTGTGCTGTTTGAATCCCACTGAGTACATCATGGTAGCAACGTTCTGCCCCTCCCTCTCCTGAATAACAAAGTGCTTTGGGAAATTCTTTGCCTTATATATAGCTTATAGTTCTAATGTTCAAGTAGTGCAATAATGTGGGTCTTGACTATGACTTTTAAAGCAGTTTATTTCTAAGGGCTTATTCTGGAGGGTATATTGCTGTCCTAAAATTTACATTTGCAGTGGTTCTAGTTCCAGTAAAGCCATGCCATGGATCTGCACAGAAATCTATTTATTTATTTTTCATTTATTTCATATATTTGATTTACAACCTTTGAGTCAAGGACTCATTTACAAAGGCACCTCGTCACAGGGGAGGGTATACAACAAATAGACAGTGAAGTACAACATTGGTGGATGATACAGGTGAGATACAATCAAGTGAACATGCAAAGCAATTCCAATGATACATAGGAGTGCTGAGGATTTCAATTGTCTACAAGTTCGCTCTAACAATTATATTAAATAATGAGGCCTGCTCTAGAGGGTATAGGGAGCGAGTGCCTGGGGGGGACCAGGGTTGCTGGGGGGGGTGAGGCAGTCCAGAGGACTTTTTCTGTTGCAGAGTACTAGATGGGATGAGAAAAGATGAGTTCAGGCTTTGGGGCATTCAAGAGCACTTACAGTTCTGAGTGCTGGTGAGGTGGCTGCGTAGGGTGATTTTAAACGGGCCAATTTTGGGGGATGCTTGTGATATTTGGAGGAAGGGTGTTGTACCAGGAGGTGGTCCTGTGGTGGAAGGACCTTTGGGCAAGAAAGGTCCTGGTTCTAGGAACCTGGAAGGTGGCCTTGGCTGCATTTCAGGTGGCGGCCATCTTGGGGGCTAGTTTTAGGGATGTAGCAAACCCCAGGGGAGGAGAGCCCAAGTACTGATTTTTTGGCCAATATACAGGTGTGGTGGCACAGGCACTCATTGAGGGTGAGTAGGTTAGAGGAAGAGTAGAGCTGGCATGTGTGCATTCTGCCATGAGCACCAGTCAGGAGCCTGCATGCCTTCTTTATTGAGGTCTGGATTTTGGTGAGAGCGGTGGAGTCAGCTGCAGCATAGATGGGAAGCCCATAGTCAACCAGGGACAGAATGGAGGAGGTGATAGCCAACCGGAGTGCGTTCTGAGGGAGACAGTCTCTGTGGCGATACAGGAGTCCAATCTGGGTGTTCACAGCAGTGGACAGGATTTTAAGATGAGCGTGGAAAGTGAGTGCTGAGTCAAAGGTGATGCGCAGATATTTGTATGCTGTCACCTGTTCAATGGGGTGCAGGGTGCTAGGGAGGATGAGTAGGGGGGCATTACTGGTGCTGCTCTGGCAGTGGATGAAGAGCATAGACTTTGTCTTTTTGAGGTTCAGGGCCAGACAGTGGTCGAGGAACCATTTTTCAGCTTGGCTGAAGACAAGTTGTAGAGAGTCCTGGAGGGTGACGGGGTCGCGATGGGAGGAGACAAGAACTGCATCGTTGGTGTATAGGAGTACTCTGCCTGAGCAAGAGCTAGGTAGGGTGTTTAGAAACAGACTGAAAAGAGTAGGGCCCAGAATGGATCTCTGGAGGACACCAGAGCAGACAGGTAGAGTGGCTGATAGGGTAATGTTTATCTTAACCCGTTGGGATCTGCTATGGAGATAACTGGAGAACCAAGCAAGGGGGCCAGACGAGAAACCCAGGTGGTGGAGGGAGTTGAGCAGGAGGGGGTGGCACACAGTGTCAAAGGCCTTGGTTAGGTAAATGAACCCTGCCCTGGCAACATCACCAGAGTCAAGTGCAGAGTGTATGTGGTGAGAGAACTCCAGGAGTGCCAATGTGGTACTGTGTCCAGGGTGGAAGCCGTGTCTCTCTGGACATAGTATGTTGTATTTGGTAAGGTAGTCCATGAGTTGGGAAGAGACTATTATTTTCCAGGGCTTTAGAGAGTAGGGGGGAGGATAGAGATCAGCCCGTAGTTATTAGGTGCTGTGTGATCTCCATTCTTGTGGATTGGAGTTATTTCGGCTGATTTTCAGGCATTCAGAAATTGGCCTTGACATAGAGACTGGTTTAGCAGGTCAGTTAGGGGGATAAGCATGACATCTAGGGTTAGCCGGAGAATCCTAGAGTCAATCGGGTCGCACTTGGGGTTGTGGCTGGAGAGGGCTTTTAGCAGGTGGGGTTTGGCTTCGTCAAGTGATATGGTGCGGAGGAGAAACGGGGGGTGTTTCAGGGCAGGGGGGTTGGGATATTGATAGGGTCAAAGAAGTGGTCAGGAAGGACTGAGCTGAGGTCAAAGAAAGCCGTGTTGAGGCAGTCAGCAATCTGTTGGGGGTCAGTGGTGATAATGCCATTGACCGCTATCTGAGATGGGGGTCTAGAGAAAGAACAGTTATTCAGTGTAGCAGTAGATATTCAAGAGCATCTCCTTCATTGGGTCCCACGTTCAGAACTGTAAACTGTCAGCATCAGAACCAATTGAAAACGTTTGCCTAGCTGGGGCATCCCATGAAGGCATGCAACTTCGGCACTCACCTAATGTGGGTGGTCCATTACTCCTCAGTTCCTGCCAGAAACAAACTTGGAGGGCATCTTACCATGAGACACCAGGAGACCAAACCAGTACCAGGCACACAAGGAGAGGCATGGGACTTTAAATATAGTAAACATTAGGCACATATGGACACATCCAAACAAGGCAGTGGACACACCTGCCACCTCATACCTCAGAAAAGGGTGAAGGAGGGTGGGTGCACTGTGGCCCAATGGAGTAGAGTGTCTTGAAGATCTGCTGTTTCAGTAAATAACTGTTCTAGCATCATCAAGGACATCTCCATTGGGCCACACCTTTGGAATGATTCCCAAGCAGTACACATTACCCTACCCAGGGAGTATGGCAAAGTCTGACATGACACCATGACAGGAGGCCTTGCAGTACTGCAAGACCAAAACCAGCACATCTATGAGAGACACGATCCAGACTATAATGCTTAATGAAAGTATGTACAGTGCTCCATGTGGAAGCAGCATGTCAGCAGCAGAAATATTCTCAAAGCAAACAACTGAAGTGGCCATACCACATGTAGAGTAGCCACGGACAGCACCAGGATGTTCCTTACCTTACTTGATACAGTTGGCCAGCCATTTGGCCAGGCACTGTTTAGTCATGGGGCACCCTCCTTACTAGGGCAAATGAAGCAAAAAGCTGAGAGGACATTCTGAAGGCCTTAGTACGATCAAAGTTGAAATGTAGTGTTCTATGTATATCAGATATATGGAGCAATGCCTCACTCTTGTTAGCACGCTCAGGATAATACACAGAAATAGTGTATGGTCTGATTTAATGTAAAAACAGAGACCACCTTTGGTAGAAAACGAAGACTGATATGCAAAGACACACTGTCCTTGTGGAAAATCAAATAACGAGTCTCATGCATGAGAGCCTGAAGCTTGGAAACTACAAGCAGAGGTCAAAGCGCCCCAAAACACTGCTTTCCATGAAAGGAAATGCTTCTCACAGGTCATAGTGTGCTCAAATGGAGCCAAAGTCAATTTCTCAGGAATGACATCAGGTCTCAAGGTGGAACTGGTTTATGAATCAGGAGGTATATGTGCAGCATACCTTTAAGAAATGTATGGGGCACCGCTACTTGGGCCACTGTGCACCCATCAATAGGGGCACGGAAAGTCAGAATGGCAGCCATATGCACTTTAACAGATGAGTACTGAAGACTGGAGTCCGATAAAAACAGATGGTCATCCAGTACAGTATTTAGAGGGCATGTACAGTAAATAGACCCACTAAATAGAAAGCACACCATATGGAAAAGCACTTACACTTTGAAGAGTATTTGTGTCTCATAGAAGGCTTTCTAGCTGCAAGCAAAATACCAGCCATATAGGGTGAAACCCCAGAACAGGCAATGGCTACACCTTCAGGAGCCAGGCATGCAGATGCAGAGACTGCTGCTCCGAATGGACCAGGGACCCCTGACCCGAGGACAGCAGACCATGACAAAGGGGAAGCTGAACAGGAGGCTCCACTGCCAGATACTGTTGAAGTGGAAACCATACCTGGCAAGGTCAGAAAAGAGACATTAGTATTAGTGTGGTTAAGCTCTGCTCGCAGCTTGAGCAGAATCCTCTGAATGAGATGGATCTGAGGAAAGATGTAAAGGAACATCTCTTTCCAGGAGAGGGACAACACAGCTCACCAAAAACACCAGGCCCTGGAGCAAACGGGCAAAAGACGTGGCAACTCTGGATGACTCTATCTTGCAAAGGTTATTTACCACAGAGGTTAGCAGCTCCCATTTGTGCACAAGGGACTGAAAGCTGCTTAGCCTGTCTGGCAAGATGTTTTGAACACCTGGGAGAAAAATGGCACTCAGCTGACAGCTGTGAGACGAGGCCCAGTAACACACTCTCATCACTTCCTTGCACAGGGAAAAAGTGAGTGCCCCCTTGCTTGTTTATATGAACATACGAAAATGCCAACAGAAACAGGCCTAACGGTCTATCAAGTCTGCTTGATTGTGCAGCTAGACCCTCAGCTTACAGCTGCCCCATCCTCCCTCACTCCTGCTCCTAATTACCCTTCCCCTCACTCTGTCCCACCCCCTCTTAAAGCCACCATACTACAGGCTACACCCTCCCCAGGCAGGGCATTCCACTTATCCACCACCTGTTCAGTGAAAAAGTGTCTCCTGATTTCCCTCGAGTCTTCCCCTCACCAATCTCAATCTATGCCCTCTTGTGTCCCTCCCACTTCTAATCTGGAAGATCCTCTCTGTTTCCATTTTGTTAATCCCCTTTAAGTATTTAAAAGTTTCAATCATATCCCCCCATCCCTCCTCTCCTCCAGTGAACACATATTCAGCTCGCCCAGCCTATCCTCATAGGACATACCCTCCAGACCCTGGATCATCTCTGTCACCCTACGCTGTACCCCTTCTAATAATCTGATGTCTTTCTTCAGGAATGGGTGCCAGTACTGCACATAGTATTCCAGGTGCAGTCTGACCAGTGACCTGTATAGGTCTGACCAATGACCTGTACAGGGGAAAGATCATCTCCCTATTCCTGGAAGAGATACCTCTCGCTATACACCCCAGCATCTTGTTGACCTTTGCTGCACTGTGCTGAGTTGTTCATATTCCCCATTATAATCACCCTGAGATCTTTCTTTCCCCAGTGCTTTCCAAACTGAACCCCTCCAAGCTGATAGCTCCTCCCCTGGTTCCTAGTTCCAAAGTGCAGTACTTTGCACTTCTTGATGTTGAACCCCAGCTGCCATGTTTCCGACCATTCCTGTCATTTGGTCAGTCATCCTGCAGCCTTTTCCACCCATCTATGTCATCTACCACAGCTCCTATTTTAGTATCGTCTACGTACAGACCGATCTTACTCTGGATTCCGTGTGAGATATCTGCTATGAATATCCCAAACATGTTTATTTAGTGCACTACTCTGACACTGTCTGTCCGAATCAGCAAGGGGCAGGGTCTGAGATGCTCTTGAAAAGCCTGGAGACCAAGCAAAACAGCCCTCATCACCAGAATATTTCAGGAACCCTGGTCCTGCTTGGACCCAAGATGGACACCCCAACTGGACCCGGAGGCATCTGTTGTGAGGATATGCACAGGAATCTGGGAAAAGAATGGAACAACCTGTAACAGGTTCAGGCAGTCCATCCGCCATTTTACAGAATGGGTTAGAGGGGATGTGACAAGGACCATTTGTTCCAATTCATCTATCAGCTGATCCCATTGTACTTGAAGAGTCCAATGAAGTATGCACATATGGAGGCAGTCAAAGGGAACCATAATGATGGCCCCAGCCATCAGCCCCAGCAGACATAACATCGTCTGAGCTGACACATAATGGCTTCAGTGTACAAACTGAGCCTGGGCAACAAGGGCCTCTACCTTGCCTGTGGGCAGGGAGGCAATGTCTGCCACTGTGTCCAGCACCACATCAATATATTGCAGGCATTTACAAGGAATGAGTAGGGATTCTGGTACATTCACTGTGACACCCAGTTCCTCGAACAAGAGTCTCATTCTGAGCAATGTGTATAGAATTGCTTTCCTGAGCAGGCCCGTTGGTGCAGCGGTGGGATTTCCACTTGCGACGCTGATGACCCGGGTTCGGGAACGGATCTGGGTTGCCGGAGGGCTGGCCGGAGGGGAGAAGGATAGAGCGTCCTATGGACTGCTCTCCTTTTCTGGGGAAGGGTGGGGGAAGCATTCGGAGCACTGAGGACTCCTAGCAGAGGCCGGGAGCTCTCACGCTGCTGACGCTAATCTCTCTGGGAGGCGGAGCGGATGCTAGCATCATTGCACGTCCCCACCTCCGTAAGGAAAAAGAAAAACATAGGCGGGCGAGGGCCACTGTCTATATAAGCCCTCCCGGAAGACCTCGCTATAACCACTGTCGCTTATGGTCCCCCGACCAGATACTAGTTCCATGGATCACGGAAGACGTGACCACAGCCCCGCACCGGGGTAAGCTGCGGGTGACTGGGGGACCCCGGCAGCCATAGATAGTGGCAGAGGCTTCCAGGGGCCGTGACCAGGGCTGACAGAAAGTGACAGGGTCCTGCCAGGAAAAAGAAGAAAATAAAAAAAAAAAAAAAGAGTTGCTTTCCTGGACAGCGTCTTTAATAGCCAGTCATCTATATATAGGAAGACATAAAGCCCTGCCTTCTGGAAAGCCACTGCTGAAACCATGAAGCATCTGGTAAATACTCACAGTGCTGAGGATAAGCCAAATGGCAAGACAAAGAAATGATAATGGCTGCCCTCCAGCATGGAGCATTTTCAAATCTTGATATGAAGGTATACGTCCTTCACGTCCAGGGCACAGAGGCAATCCCACTTCTGCAGTAGGGGAAGGAAAGCAGAAGAAACACCATTCAAAACATGTTGTATTCGATGAACTGGTTTAGGTGTCTCAGGTCCAGGACAGAACACAAATCTCTCTCTCTCTCTCTCTCTCTCTCTCTCTCTCTCTCTCTGTCTCTCTCTCTTGTTCAACAAAATGCTTTTGTATAAGCAACTGAACCTCTGTTAGCAGAAGAGACAAGTGGTCCAGAGGATAATGACACAGAGGTGGAGGATGTACTGGAGGGGTAGACAGCAACTCCAGAGCATGACCTTTTTCCACTATTTCCAGGACCCTCTTGTCTGTCATAATCTCCCTCCACCTTTCACGATGAAGGGAGATCCCTCCCCCACCTGCATCCCCGAAGGCAGCAGTGGAGGGGGGGAGGAGGTGAGGAGTTAGAAAGTACTGGGGTGGCAGGGGCACCATCTTGACTGACGTCTTTCTGTGCTTTTGCATGGGTACCAGGAGGAGGGGACCAGGAGAAGACCTACCTGGCCACCACAGGCAGCAGTCTTATGAAATGAGCCCATGCTATGCCCTCTGATGGGATGAGGGGTCAGAGACTTGAGACGTGAGACTTGAGGGACCATGAGGCCATCCTGTACGTCGGAAGATCACATACAGCATTCTCGACATCATCACCAATCTACAGCCTCTAAAAGGGGCACTCAGCACAGACTGTTGTACATCAGTGGTAAACCCCACCACACGTAGCCCAGAGTATCTCCAAAGGCATATGCCAGAGGCAGCATCCCTGGCAGAAACATTGGAGGCATCATATGCAGAACGTAACAGATGCTTACCTGCATCCATACCAGCTGAAGCTGCTTTAAGCAAATTAGCCCTGGCAGGACTGTCTAAATCATGTATATTGGACCCTAGTAAATTAAAGGCCCCCTGCTAGGAGTAGCACTCCCTTCATGTTAACCAATATAAGATCCAGTAATTTCTAAATGTTTGGGGTATTAGACCCCGGAGGCATACGGTGTCACCATAATCTCCAACTGGTATAAAAACCCTTGAACAATAACCAGACAGCCTTCCCCATCCTGTATGATCTTGCTATCCTGAAAGGGTGTCATGTGGGGTACTGTGTCGCTTGACCAGCTGGTTCTGATCGCTCTATGATTTTTGTAATATAAAAATATTTTATTGAGTGTCTCTCATGAGACAGCCTGTGGGATGGCCCCCCAAAGGTTTCAGCTACAAGATGTTAACCTGAAAGCCAGGAGATAATTAAAGACTAGAGAGACATAATTATGGGTCTCCTGTTTATCTGACTTAATTGTAGCTGACCAGCTGCCAGGATAAAGACCATAAACTTTTATGACGTTTAGAGGAAGAACAGTTAATTTCAGCTGGTGTTAGAAAGCTATATGACAGCTAAGTGAGAAAACTGCAGAGCTGAAAAATTCCTATGATGTCTTGGGAAGCAGGAAACCACACTTGATCAAAGAAAAGACTTAATTAAGAAGGCATATTGAGAAATGAGTTTTTGCTGATGTCACCTATTTAAAATACTTCCTGAGTGATAAGACAACCTGGTTGTATAATTTTTATTATAAAATGGCAAGAAAAAATCTAGAAATCTCATTGGCCAAGAGACATCAGCTGACCGTATGTTAAATCTCTTTATACACACAGTCATCCTGGTCCTAAACCACATCACACAATGAGCAAATCAGTCCTCATACAACCAGCACTATCTTTCATCAGTCCCCCTTCAACCAGAACTGATCTTCCATTATAAACATGGCTGCTGCCTTTACACTGTAAGAAAACCTTCAACTGGGCCCTAAAAATAAAACTACCTTAAATTAAAAATAAAATAAATTAATTAAATGTTGTTTCCCTGATCACACACTCTCCTTACACACATAAACAAATTAGAAACATTAAGTATTGTTTATAGTTTTCATTACAACTGTTTGTTTACTAACAGTGAAAATTCCCCCTTCTGTCTTTATCTGCTCATCAGGGAAATCTCTTATGCTTGCCTTGACAGTGGTATAATTGAGCCTCTGGCTCTAAAACAGGCCTTTGTTGTCTGTGTGTACAGAGTGTCAGGAGAGTAACATTCTACAAGTGGAATAGAGCAGAATTTTGAATCCCTGTATTCCATGGTAAACATTCCATGATAAACATTCTATGTCTTGAGTGTGGGGAAAAACAGAAAACAAAAAACAGGATGAAGAAAGTAGGCAATACAGTAATACTTTATAAACAAAAAGAAAAGGTGGGAAAACACAGTTAAATAGGCAGAGGCAGACCCAAAGTGCCCAAATACATTGCTAATGTTAATAAAATCACGTACATTTGGATCTTACATAGCGGAGTTTTCTGGTGAAATCTACCCTCCTTGCCCACCAAAAAAAGGCAGCCTGGCAGGTTTAAAGTTTTTTTTTTCCTTACTAACCTTTCACCTCAATCCTATAGCAGTTTTCCTTTTATGTACTAGACCACAGCACAAAAGTAAAAAACAAAAATAAAGAGAAGGTTGCCTTCAATGAGACTATGTAACTACAGTACAGTGTAATGAAAATTAAGTTTTAAACACAGCTTATGTCTTACAAATTTACAAATGTTACAGTGTATTTATATGATAAAATTTACATGTGACAGAGAAATTATTTATTTTCAACCAACTCTACTAATGAATACTTTTACTGCAAAGTACTGTACTAGTTAACCTATTGCTGACATATCCTATTTTATGCATTAATAGGTACTCTTTTTTTCAGTTTTTAGATGTTTTATAGGTGTAATGTATTATAAAATGGTCAAGAAAAATCATGTCTCCTGATGGGTTGACAGGGCTTGGAATCCAGTGGTATAAGGAATAACAACTACTGGGTTGGGAACATTTTCCAGCCAGCTGTGCAAAGGCCACCCTGAAATAAATGCTTTCCCCACATTCTGTAATGGAATGCCCGACCTCCATGTTAGTAAAGAATCTGACTGGCAAGTGAAATCATCAAAATTTA
This sequence comes from Neoceratodus forsteri, assembly GCA_016271365.2. NCBI lineage: Eukaryota > Metazoa > Chordata > Ceratodontiformes > Ceratodontidae > Neoceratodus > Neoceratodus forsteri. The sequence goes on from CM057456.1 coordinate 352,606,660, forward strand.
AAAAATACCATGATCCCATAACACAAACGAGAACAAAATCTCACACAATAAATCAAGTAAACCTTAGTGGCCATTGCTAGCTGCATCACTGTCCCTCTCCTAAACTGAACTGCAGCGTTTTTCTGAGTAGGCCACACATCCCGCTGTTCACAGTAGATGAACAACCTGCGCATCCAATCTCAGCTTCGGGAAACTGTCCTAACAGCTGACTGCACGTTCATTCACCCTTCTCCCCCAAAGCACTGACAAATAATTGAAACCGCTTCTCTCCCACATTCGCTGAGTACTTTCCCCCTCAACATACACATGATATAATGTAGGAATCTTAGTGCAGTCCAGCCCTAGCTCCATCCCTGTCATACCACACGCCAGTCCCCACTGCGACACACAGCTCACATTCGTAGTCTCTGTGTATAGCTGAATCGCCGCAGCAGTAGTAAAAAAAAGAAACTGATACTTATCATGGCACTGATGTAACTCGCAATCCATAGAGGTAATTGGCCGGTGACATGGGCTATCAGTTAACTCAAACATACAATGCAACGCGAGTGCAGAGAGGCGTTGAAAAAAAAAAGCTGATCGCTTCCCGAGATGGAAAGTTAAAGAAGTCCACCCCAGTGTGGCAAAAACTTCCTTAGCCGACAGGGGTGCTCAATCCTCCGTCGGCTTCACTATCCTCCCCAAGCTGCCTGGTGCCACGCTGGGAGCCCACCCCAGGATGTCAAAAGCTTCATTTGCCGAAGGGGTGCCCAGTCCCCCGTCGGTTTCACTGCCCCCCCAAAAATGTTCATATGCCACGCTGGGAGCCCACCCCAGCGTGGCAAAAAACTTCCTTAGCCAATGGGGTGCCCAATCTCCCGTCAGCTTCACTGTCCCCCCCCCCAAGCCACCCTGGGAGCCCACCCCAGCATGTCAAAAGTCCCTTGCATGTAAATTAATTAAAAAAACCTGAAACAAAAAAAAACTTCCTCGTTGATTCTTTTGCCCCTCCACCAACCCAGACCCACCCTCTGCGTAGCTCACTTCCCCACACTCCCACCACACCCCACCTCAACCCATACTTACCTCCGGAGTCTGCGCATAACTGCGGGACCGGGAACATGCTCCGCAATTTTCAAAGCCGCATCACCTAACTGAAGAAATGCTGGTAAGCTGTATAATGGCATAAATGGATTTTTTCAACTTTAGTGCATATCTCAGTTATTTCTGAATATTTTCACCAAATTTTAACATGAGGTTTTTAATTCACTATGAACTGTGACACTGTTATTTCGCGATCAGTTCCGGAAGGTGGTTCCACAGTCACCGCGCCGGAACCACCTTTCCAGAATGATTAATGAAATGACAGTGTCACAGTTCATGAGGTAGGCTCCCAAAAACCCTATGTTGAAAATTTGGTGAAAATATTCCCCAAAACGACTGTTTTACGAGCGTGCGTTGCGCAGTTCCTATGCACACTCATAACTTCGAGCATTTTTAATGTTTTCACTCCAGATTTTCAGTATTGCCATTCTACCACACTTTCTTATGAAGAGTACAGCTGTCATTTTTCACATCTCACCCAAAATGTGTTATCGCCCATGTAGTGCACAATGGCACGGTTGGTGTGCGAAATCAATGTTCTGGACAGATTAATAAAATCACAGTGACACTGTTCATGAGCAGTGGTCTTAAACTGGCTATGTTGAAAATTTGGGAAAAATATTCCCCAAAATGACTGTTTTACGAGTGTGCGTTGCGCAGTTCCGACGCACACTCATAACTTCGAGCATTCTTAATATTTTCACTTCAGATTTTCAGTATTGCCATTTTACCATACCTCCTTATGAACAGTACAACTGTCATTTTTCACATCTCACCCAAAATGTGTTTTCTCACATGTAGCGCACAATGGCGTGATCTGTGTGCGAAATCAATGTTTGGGACAGATTAAGAAAATTACAGTGAAGTAAAGTGCAGTTCATAAACTACAACAAGTAGACTATTGTTTGCTAATGTTGTTGGTAATTGCTATTTTTTACCATTCAAAAAAGTTTACCAAGGGACTGTTTTATCTCAATGTTTCAATTAATTCTCTATTCTGTATTTAAATAAATGTTACGAAGTTTTCAAAATATAAACACCTTGTCAGTGTCCTTTTTTCCATAGTTATTTCCCATTTTATAAGCATAATAAGACACTCCAGGGTGGTGGATTTGTTATGTGATAACCGCACACCTAGGTGCGGAAAGACACTTGGCCTTGACCTCGTGCCTCACCATGCACCTAGGTGTGCGGTTGTCACATAACAACCACCCCCTGTCGTGTCTTATCGCTTCCATAAACAGGGAGGAGCTAGGTGACATTATGGAATAGGCAGGTTCAAAGACAGTTTTTAACTATGTTGTGGCTGATCTTTAGAGACATTCCTGTTTGGAACAACAGCTACCTAAAGCACTGTAAGAAGGTATGCATTAGATAGAAAAGTCTAACTGTATGTTGGTAGGAAATTACACTTTAAACCTTGTTCTTTTAAGTGATTGTATGCTTTGTGATACTGTATATTGTTCTGTATTTACATTTTACATATTTTATTCATTTTAAGTAAAACTTCTTATTTTAAAGAGACTGCCTGGTGCCTTCGAAGTTCTTTCTTTTGCATGTGAATTACAGACAGTTAAGGCTGACTAAACTGTTCAAAGCTTGTAGGTAATACCAAACTGGGAAAAGGTAAGAATTTTCCTAAGGTCTTCCATAGAATTTTTAAGGGTTCATTTTGTGTACCTGGTTAGGTGCCATTGGCGAAAGATATCTGGCATTCCCTGAAGAGCAGAATTATCTGAGCCTGTACATTTGGCTACGCTAGCAAGAGGTTCACAGTTTGAATCCCTCCAGAACTTGAGACCAAAGGTGATTTGGACCCACAAAACAGACAGGAAGGTTACCTTGTTCTGTTACCCTGTTCACAGTACTGCACTCGTAGGTTGGCACTGTGGGAGCAGAGGGCCTGACCTGCTGAGTGAGGTTGTGACACTAACAAGGCCACCTCCTTATGGTGCCCTCAAGGCATTTCAGAACTATATATAAAGATTATAATAAAGCCAACTTTACAGAAATAAATTCCGAAATAAAGTAAACTGGAAGGGAATCTTTCAGGGTAGGCCCATAAATAATGCATACGAAGCATTACTACACTTTATTCATCACTTGGAAGAACAATATGTCCCAACTAAAGTTAAATATAACAAAAAAGGTAAAATACTTATTTGCTATATGAAATCAATTAGTAAAAAAATCAAAACCAAAGAGTGCTTATTCAAGAAACTTAAGAAAGATCACAATCCCATAACCAGGCTCAGATACAAATCAGCTGTCTCTTCACTAAAAAAATCTATTAAACAAGCTAAACTCAAATTTTAATTTAACTTAGCCCACTCTAAATCTAATCATAAATCTGTCTTTTCTTATATCAACAGTAAAAAAGGCAATGTTAGAACAGTTGGTCCATTTCATGAAAATGGAAATGTTATTAAAACTGATCAGTAATCAGCTAACCATTTTAGTAAGTATTTTTGTTCAGTTTTCGATAAAACTGACTCAAACACTACTGTATACAGAAACAATTGCTTCATTCCTCTCTTTGATTCTACTGAGACCACAAATTTCCTATAATTTCTTAAAAAATCCACAAGTCCAGGACCTGACAGTTTTCACCCCAGATTCTTAATAGAGACACTAAACTCAATTGCCCTTCCACTCGCCTTACTTTTTAATAAATCACTATTAGAAAATGATATTCCAGATGATTGGCGAAGTGCTATAGTGACACCAAGCTGCAAAAAAGGAAATAAAGCTAATGTTCAGAATTATCGCCCCATTAGTTTAACTTCGATCATAGAGGAAGTAATGGAGCATCTAATTAAATCTTGGATTGAAAGAGAAATGCAGCAGCTCTGCATCCAAGACACATCCCACCATGGATTCAAGCCAGGGCATTCATGAACCACTAATCTCATCTTGTTTTACAATACAATAAGTAGGAATCTGGACAGTAACATTCCTTCAGACGTTATCTTACTTGATTATAGCACGGCATTTGATAAAGTGTCACATACCTTGCTAATTAATAGACTTCACAGTCTCATCTTTCCATCCTTTTTAGTCAATTGGATATCCAGGTGGCTTTATAACAGAACCCAGGCAATTGGAATCAATGGCGTTTTGTCCAACATTGGCTGAGTTACTAGTGGTATACCCCAGGGCTCAGTACCTGGACCTACTTTATTTAACATCTTCATAAGTGATATGGACATCTCCTCGAATAACATCATCTTAAAATTTGCAGATGATATGTAACCCCTGGATGGCGCTATCCCCAGTGTTACACTCCTGCCTACTATCCAGGACATAGGTTAAGGGTTTTGGGTTCGCTAACTGACAACCATATTCTTAAACCTTTGCGCAATGCCTGCACTTGGGGTGCTTTACGTGGGTAAGGAGGTAATGGGCGTATCCCCTTGAGATGCTACACCACCCACGATAACCATTAACCTTCCACAGACATGCCCCAATAAACATTTCCCTACATTTCAACATTTTGTATTTAAAGGCTCTCTCCAATAATATGCTAACACCAAATATTTCAACAACAATAACAAGAGATGTATTTAGGGGTATAAGGAGTTAGGAACGGGGATGTGGAGAAGAGGTTATTTGATTACTATTTACATATGTACACAGATTGATTGGATTTTGCTGGTGAACCCTCCAGCTGGGTAGCTACATATTAATAGGCAGAAAGCAATCACAATTTACCATTCGACTTATGATACCCAGAGCCCTGGCTATCTAGCTGCTGACATAATCAGATGGTACATAATAATTATTATTAATACCCACACTGGTACCAGCACCCCGATACAGTAGAAACCCCGCAAACTCATACTACACTGGACACCCAGATACCACAGCCCAAGATGTTGTAGGCCTGGTGAACGTTGCAGCTGGTCGAGCTGGTCGGCTATTGATTTGAGGGTGGGGGCAGCTTGTAGACAGATTCCTGCAATGACTGCAGATGCTATTTACGATGAAGGTGGAGACTGCCCTGCAATTTTAGTAGAAGTAGCAGGAATTGACCCTACTAGTCACAAAGAGCCAGGGATTGCCCAGCACATTACAGAATGACAGGGACTGCCCGGCATTTACTGAATTCTGAATATTTTAGGACCAGCTACTTGTATTTAACATCTTGAATATTTGGCACAATATTTGAAAGTTCCATCCAATATAGATAGAAACTGATACTTTTGCCAAGCATCCGAATTTCCTTGATGCAAAGTCACATCCAGTACCTTTATATTTATTTATTTATTTGCTTTTGGTAACCAGGTAAGCACACTAGCCAGCCAAGTGCCTATTTTCAGGTGCGACCCAGGAGAGTTACAAAGGTATACATGAAACAACTACACAATCGTGGTTACAAAACCGGAGCAACATGCTCCAACAGTGGATAAAACAGCATGAAGTACATACAGGCTCAGAGAACATCGCAGGAAGGCAGACAATCATCAAGTCATTACATAGGAGTTTAGAACAGCAAGACAATAGCCTAGAGTTAGAATAAAAAAAATAGCACTAACAGAGGGGCAGTAAGTGCCTAGTAGGGGTACCAATGAAGGCAATAGGGCTATGAGACTGAGCATTATGAGGCACACTGGCAGGTGGCCCCAGCTTTTTAGAAAGTTCCAGAGGCATGTTTTGAAGGAGAGATAGGATGGGGAGGCACGAACCAGGGCCGGAAGGGAGTTCCACAATTTTGGCGCGTGGACGGTGAATGCCCGGTCACCAGTGAGGGTGCGGGTCTTGGGGACCAGGCGAGCCTGGGACGCACATGACCTGAGGTGGTAGATGGAGGAGGTGTGTTTCAGGGGTAGGGCGAGCGAGGTGGGATTGGCCGTGCAAACTACAGTATGTTGTCAATGAAATTTCCTAAGATGTAGGTGCGGTGTTTTTCAGGGGGAAGCCATTCAAGGCAGGAGTAGAGCATACAGCGATGTGTGAGTCGAGGGGCCAAGAGAGCAAAGTGGCATATGTTATTGTACGTAGTGTCCCACTTTGTGAGGCTTGAAGACAGGACGGGAGCAAAGGCGACGAGCCCATAGGAGAGTGTGGGAAGCAGTATCCCCCTAGCTATGGCTAGCCGGGCAGCAGGGGTAAGGCAGTCTTTAGCTCTGTAGGCTAGGCTGAGCTTGCAGTTAGTCACGTTACAAATGTTCCTGATGTGACAGGAGAAATCCAATTGCGGATCGAGGGTAACTCCTAGGTACCTGACAGAGTCAGTTGTCTGTAGGAGGGAGTCACAAGATCCAAAAATTTTGAGGGGTGTTGAGCAGGAGGAAGTTTTGGCCAAGGAGCCGAATAGCATGGCCTGAGTTTTCTTAAAGTTGATGGTCAGTTTGTGGTCATCAAGCCATTTTCTGATAAGGGAGAAGTCCGAATTGAGTTGGGGTATTGATGCTGGTGGCATCATACGAATTGGCTAAGATGACCAGGTCATCCGCGTAAAGGGTAAGGCACCCTTTTGTAGCGGCAGAGGGTAACTCATTGATGAACAGGAAGAACAGGATGGGTCCAAGGACAGACCCTTGGGGTACCCCACTGTTCACAGGAGAGAGGGCAGAGAGGGTTCGATTGAAACAGGTGAGTTGTTGCCTACCCCCGGGTAGTTGGAAAACCACTCAAGGGCACAGAGGGAGAATCCATGATTCTGCAGGGAGGAGAGGAGGAGGGGGTGGTCCATGCGATCGAAGGCTTTAGAAAGATCAACAAATATAGCCCCAGTCAGCTTGCCCTGGTCGGTAGCGGACCTAATTATGGAGGTGACCACGGCTAGCGCTGTCCCAGTGCTATGGCCTTTTCTGAAACCGTGCTGGGATGGGGAAAGGACATCGTATCCCTGGAGGTAGTGGGAAAGTTGTGTGGCAATGGCCTTTTCTAATAGCTTGCAGGCAGCCGATAGTATGGCAATGGGACGGTAGTTACCAGTATCTTTGGGGTCCCCATGCTTAAGGACAGGCACAACCTTAGCAACCTTCCATATGTCAGGGATTATCCCTGAGATAAGCGAGGTGTTGAAGATGTGGGCAATGGGTTGGGTGAGGAGAGGTGCCCCCAAGCTGAGTAACTTTGGTTCCAGGCCGTCCTGTCCCGCTTCTGTGTGGTGAGAGAGACCAGCAAGGTGTGCCTGGGTCTCGCCAACAGTGATCCTTTTAAGGTAAAAAGGCAGACAATGGGGTGGAGGCCTGCTAACCGGTATTGGGGCTGAGGGCAGGGGAGGGGTGGAGGCCGACAGGTCGGTGAACATGCGGTTAAAAGATGTGGCACTGGTTAGGGGGTTATTGCAGTTGGCTCCCTCAATGAGCATGTCAGTGACTTGCTCCTTGGCCGACCCCCCGACAAGGTTTTTCACATTTTTCCAGAAACGCCGTGGGTCATTTGCCGCAGCAAGTAGTGCAGTGCTGCAGTACTCACTTATTGCAGTCCGTATGGCCCGTTAACAGGAGTTTCTTAGCTGGCGGCATTCCTGGAGGTCTTTTTGGTTGTGTGATACCCTGTATTTTACCCAGGACTTGTCTCACCGTTTCATAAGGGAGAGAAGATCACTGTGGAGCCACTTCATGACTGAGCCTCTGACTCTCGTCTTAGAGAAGGGTGCGTGCCTATTTTGCAGTGGGACAAATGCTGCAAGGAAGTGGTCCAGGGCTTTGACGGGGTCATTCGTGTCAGTGACGCTAGACCAATTGACTCCCTGTAGGTCCCCAAAGAAGTTATTTATTATAAGTTTAGAGTAGTCCCTCATAGAGATGACTATACAGGGGACTTTGGAAGGGTTACAGCCCCACACACACAGTAGATAGGTGAGTGGTCAGAGATGGAGTCAGGGAGTATCCCTGAGTGGACAATTTTGTCAAGTTGGTTGCTCATTACCCAGTCAATGAGCGTGCCCTTGTCACCACAATGGGACAGCCTAGTGGGTTCTGTGATGACTTGACTGAGGGCAAGGCCAGAGAGCATAGGCTCGAACTGCTTTGAGTTGGGCCCCAGCCAGTTTAGGTTTAAGTCACCTAGGATGAGGAGCTCATTTGAGCCAACCTTGTCTCTTAGCTGCTCAAGTAGGGTAGAGAGCCCCAGTATGCCCCCCTTAGGAGGGTTATAGGCGCACACTAGATGCACCTTTTTAGTATTCCCAAGTAGGAGAAGCGTGTGGAGAAACTCACAGGGTTGGGGTGCCAGGGGTAGTTGCACAACAATGGAAACATTTAGGTGCACCTTATAGTATATAAGCACCCCCCCACCGTGTTTACTGCCAGTTCTGTCAAGTCGGACCAGGCTGTAGCCCAGAATGGAGCAGGCAGAGTCTGGGGTGCATGGCTTAAGCCACATTTCGGTGATGCTCAAAACATCTGGCTTATAGAAGGCCACCCAAGCAGTTAGATCTGAAAAGTTTTGGAGGAGGCTGTGGATGTTTAGGTGGGCTATTTTTAGGCCTTTTGCTGCCCCCCAGGCTGGAGGGGCTTGTAAGCGACCAGGCGGGCAGAGAGACCCAGGCAGCTGACTGCGTGTCCCACCTGAGCGAAAGGGGCCATGGCACTGGGTAATGAGATTGCCAGATGCCTTGTTCTGCGGGGGGAAGCACACAAAAAGAGGGGTAGAACCAGGGTACAGTGGCCACAGCAAGTAAGGAGGAGTGAGGGATTCGAGGTGAAGGTGAGCAGGAAAGAGAACCAGGAGAAGGGCCAGAGCGTGCAGCTAGGGGCACTAGTTGGGCTGAGAGATGAAGGGAGCAGCAAGTGCATACATTAGTGAAGTCATACAGTGAGTGACAGTGTAAGTGTAAGTACACTAGGATGTTTATCTGCTTAATGCCCCTAGTGGAGAGACTGTATAGCCTACCAATGGAAAAGCGGGCTGATAGGTTTTCGCCCGCACATGACCAAACGCTATATATTTGAGTGACGACCATGGGTGGTGGTGGGGCAGCCGGTGCAGCCGGCGGGGCCAGAACCTCGCTGAGCACAAGCCCTACAGACGCAGGTAGCAAGGCAGAGATGACCGGGCGGCGTACGGGCAAAGTTGAGGATCCAAGAGCACAGTCCTGCAGAAAAGGTATGAACCTCACACTGCTTTTAAGTCCGATAACGGAAATCTGTAGTCGCAACACAGCGCGCCCCTCAGGTCTTGTGGCACGGTTACCTGAACGAATTCGTCAGTGGAAGTCGGGGGTTGGGGGTGGCGGGAGAGCCAGTCCAGGCAGCCCTCTCGAACCTCAGCTCATTCGGCAGAACAGTGCACCCTGCAGAGGATAGGAAAAGAGTGTGAGCGTTATATACTGTGGGGTACGAGTGTGGTAGAGTAAGGGGAGAGCAGGTACAAGGCAAGCAATAGGCTAACAGCAATTGAATTAGGCTTTCATTAGTAAGTGTAACAAACTGAAAAATCTATCTGTATGGTACTGCGTATAAACACATATGCACTCTCAGCCCTGTAAACTAGAAAAGTAACATACACAATTGTAACTTTAACTGTAAAACAAGCTAAGGGGGGTAAGGCTACAGCAGGCTACTGAGCATTAGGTATGGGGACTTTACCCCACCGCACTGTTGTAGGGCACGTACGCCAGCTGCTAGGCTACTGAGGTTTTGAAAAAATAGCCCTCAGTCGGACGCACATGTTTGGTGCCAAAATGCTCATTTGAACAGCTCTAGGGTGAAGGGCTTAAATCAGGAGTGTGCATTAGGTTAATCCACGATAATAGTGTGCACATAAGTTAAAAATTGCAGTAAGGTCCTTTACACCCGGCTAGCTGCATGCACAAAAGTTTACAATGAGTGACTTGACCACAAAAGTTAACATCAGGCTAGCTCTACATACAAAATGGCAGGTATAGGTTGTTTCAGACCTCAGGAGGTTAACAAGATGGCTGTAACCGCCGTGGTTTGGACAACCACAGAAGGTATAATGGCATGCAGCATGTGGAGCGGCACCAGCTCTGACTAAGATAACAAGTCTTGTCCTCTAAGCGTCAAAGCGGCAGCAGCTAAGTGGGACGGCAAAGTGAAGAGAGGAGTCTGACCGGAGTCAGACCGGGGATGGACTGGGCTACTAGAGTTTGTAATATCTTGCTTAGAGTTAATCATTTCTTTTGGGTTTGTACCTATAGATTAGTTATGATTAACAGAGGGATATTGTTGTGTGTAGCCTATGCACTTTGTGTTTTGTGTACTGATGGGTTATTTTGTTCTATGTGTTTAATAATGACTTTAGAACGATGAAAATAATCAGATTCTGGAGTTCCAGACTCAACTGTTTATTCCTAATTATAGTCATTTATTTGGTGTAAAGGTTAAATACATGTGTTATAATTTGGGTTACAGTGTTAGGAAATATAAGACACGGAAATGTGTTCTGCCTGTTTGCATAAGAACCTGGTTACATTGCTTTCTCTTGCTAATTCGATCTGGCAATGTTGAAAGCAACCCTGGTCCTTTAGCAAACGATATGGCAGATAGTGATTTTTTTTTGCAGCATTCATATGGCCTCAAAATTATGCATTTTAATGTATTAAGCTTAACATCTAAATTTCATGAGGTGGAGTCATGGATTAGTTTATATAATCCGGATGTTCTGGCACTGACTGAAACTTGGTTAACCTTACCTGTTCTTGATACTGAACTTTGTATACCTGCTTATAAACTTTTGGAAAGGATCGTGTCACTGGTAGAGGGGGGGGTTTTGTTTTATGTTAAGGAATATTTAATGGTAAATGAGACCACTATATTTAACAGTAATTTGGAATATTGTGAACATATTACTATTCAGTTATTGTTGGATTTGTCAAAAATTAACTATTTGTTGTGTATATCTTCCACCTAATGGTAGCAAATTAGGCTTACAAGAACTTGTAAATGCTTTGAATACTGGGGTTTCTGCAGAGTTAATACTACTGGGGATTTTAATTTAAATTGATGGGTTCAGATATAACAAAGTTAAATACGTCTTGTCTCAGTCTGGTTTACAACAAATTATTACTTTGCCCACTGACACAATAATAGATCAGGAAATCACACATTGCTGGACTGGATATTAACAAATAGACCTATTAATATGATAAAATGTGGTTTGACCTCCGATTCGTTAAGTGATCATCATCCAGTCTTCTGTATTTGGAAACATGGGGACTGAAGAAGTCTAAGCCAATTATAAGGATTTCTAGATCTTTTCTAAATTTGATGTACATTCTTTTGTACAGAGTTGGGTAAAATAGATTGGTCTTTTTATATTCTATCCCTGATGTGGATTCTGCATTGCATTTTTTCATTACTGAGTTTACACATGTATTGGACCAGTTAGCTCCCCTTGTTAAAAGAAGGGTCCGAGGGAAAACTTATGGGTCTTTAACACCTCCTTTGATTAAACTTATGAGACAACGAGACAAGGCCTGGAAAACGTATAAAATGAACCATTCTGCTTCTGGTTATCATGCGTATAGGACTTTAAGGAACCAATGTAAGGCTAAGATAAGGAAGGCTAAAACAGACTATATTCGTCATAAACAATGTGAAGGGTTATCTAATGCTACTACTTTTTGGAAAACAATTAACAATTTCATAAGGCCTAATGTTTGTCAACCAGGTTCAATGAGGTTGAACGGTGACTTGTTGTCTTGTCCACTGAAGATAGCTAATGAGTTTAATTTGAAATTTACTGCATTGCCTGATTCCTTTAGTGACCAGTCCAAGGTGAACTACTTGGGATTGACTGAAGATTTTACAGTTAATCCTAAACTGTACTTAAGGACTACTACTCTGAAGGAGGTAGAGAAGTTGTTGTGTTGTATTAAGAGGGACAGCTCAGCTGGTTCTGATGGCTTATGTCCTAGTTTATTGGCAGATGCTGCCTCAGTTATAGCACTTCCAGTTAGTATTATTTTCAACTTGTCTTTTGTTACAGGTACTATACCTAATATATGGAAACATACTTTGGTCACTCCTATATTTAAATCTGGTTCACAACATGAGTTTTGTAACTACAGACCTATTTCTATCTTGTCTGCTTTAGCTAAAGTTCAGGAAAGAATAGTTTATAATCAGTTGATTGGGTATGTGGATCGCTTTGGATTATTGTCTCAGAACCAACATGGTTTTAGAAAGGAAGGAGTACTGAGACTGCCTTGGTCGAAGTTCACGAACGCGGTACTTAATGGCATGGATAAAGGGTGTCTGACGGGTGCCGTGTTCATGGACTTGACCAAGGCATTCGACTCAGTTGATCACCAATTGTTGATTTCTAGATTTGAGTCATTGGGAGTTGGTGAGTCTTTCTTGGACTGGACGAGGGATTATTTAACAAATAGGTTTCAAAGGGTTAAATATAGGGGTGCTGTATCAGACTCTGTAATGGTTAAGTGTGGGGTTCCACAAGGTTCTATTTTGGGGCCACTTTTGTGTTCTTTGTTTTTTGATCAACTAGTAAGTGTGATTAATAATGCTTCTCTAACACTTTACGCTGACGATGCAGTAATTTATACGCAGGGTTTGTCAGTTGGAGATCTGGGTGTTTCTTTAACAGAGGAAATGTGCAATTTTCAGTCTTCACTTATGGCCTGTAAATTACTCTTAAACAAATCTAAGACAAAGGTGATGGTTTTTGGTACCCCACCTAGACTGAGATCTGAGGTTGGTACTTTGGAAGTTAAATCTCTTGATGGATTACTGCTTGACTATGTTGATACATTTCAATATCTTGGGGTATTACTAGATTCTCATCTAAGTTATGAATCTCATTTTGAAGGTTACCTCAAGAATACATGGTAGATTAGGTTCTTTGTACAGAACTGTTCATTTCTTATTCCTGAGTCTAGGCTGGTTATTTCAAATTGCTGCTTACTTCCTATTGTGAACTATGCAGCTATGATTACTGACACTGCTTCATGACAGTGATTTCAAAGAAATCCACTTTACTTCACTTGATAGCTAAGTTTGCTTTAAATTGTTCTAAGTCATCTCATCATTGTGTGATTTTGAAAGAAATGGGCTGGTTACCGGTTTCATTAAATTTCCAATACTGTGTGGCCAAGTTCATATATAAAGTTATGGACTCTGGAATTCCACATAGTATTTCAAAGTTTTTGAGACCATATATTGATGGTCATTATTCTAGACATAGGTCAGACAGTAAGTTTCTCGAGATTCCTTTTATGAAATCTAAAAGTGGACAAAGATCTTTTGCTTATATTGCTCCATTTATTTGGAATGAAATTCCTCAAGATATTAGGTGGTTGTGTTCTGTCAAAAAGTTTGCCGATGCATTAAGGATGTATTTCGAATCTCAATTTAATTGTAACTGTTTTTTATGAATTTTTTTTATGAATTTTACACGTAACAAAGACATTTTTGTCTGCAATTTGCTGCATTGTATATGTATGTTTGATTATGTATTGTCTGTATGCAATATATGTGGGTCGCACCTGTAAAAGGAACTTGTTTCCAGTGTGCTTACCCATTAAGCGAATAAACAAACAAACAAACAAACTCTAAAGGTAACAGCAGGCTAGCTGCTATTAAATGTGCTAGGGCTTGGGAAAAAAATAAAGGTAACGAGTCAGGTAGGCAGGTATCAAGCTGTGTACAATAGATCTCTTAAGGTAACAGCAGGCTAGCTCTTCTAACTGTGTTAGGGCTTTGAGAAAACTCATGACAAAAAAAACTATCTCCACTCGTTCGCCGACCACCTCGCCGAGCAGAAGCCCTACAGGTGGCGTGCTGGCAAAGTGGAGGATCCAAGAGCACAGTCCTGCAGAAAAGGTATGAACCTCAGACTGCTTTTAAGTCTGATAATGGAAATCTGTAGTCGCAACACAGCGCGCCCCTCAGGTCTTGTGGCACGGTTACCTGAACGAATTCGTCGGTGGAAGTCGGGGGGGTTGGGGTGGTGGGGAGGGCCAGTCCAGGCAGCCCTCTCGAACCTCAGCTCATTCGGCAGAACAGTGCACACTGAATGAATTTGTCGGTGGAAGTCAGGGATGGGGGTGGCGGGGAGGGCCAGTCCAGGCAGCCCTCTCGAACATCAGCTCATTTGGCAGAACAGTGTACCCAAATAGGCATCCATCCAGCTTAAGCAGACATCGGCACTTTATCAAGCATCCTATATTAGTTACTTAAAGTCACATCCAGTACATTTATTATACCAGAGACAACATTCCTAGACAAAGTCTCATCCAGCATGTCTAAACCTTTTTACACTTATGGCAAGTGCTCTCGGACGACATCCGGATAAGACCACAATAGATTCTCTTCAGGATCAATCAGACACTATATGCTCTAGGGATTCCTGTCCCGTGAAGTGGTAAACGTGGCTTGGCAGTCAGCTCCACGAAGGCAGGACTCTAACCCATAAAGCAACAACAAATTACCACACATTTATATGATTCACTATTATGGCACCTTGCTGCACCTGTGATTCAGCCATTTGGGGCCACAGACAAAATGCATCCATGTTAATTTAGAACTAGACAGTCTCTGATGGGGTTAGTAGCCCAGACTGATAGCTTCAATATCTCAGAATCAACAGAACATATCTGGTAGTGGGGCTTAAGGCCCCCAAGATTACTTTTAAAGCTTCTCCCTCGCACCAGGGGGTACAAGGGTACTCACTCAGGTCCTCCACGGGTCTCACCCACAATTGGAGGCTTCCTGAATTTTCTTCAGCTCTCTCACCGCTGAGGCATGGTAGATAGCTTCTTATAGTGTATGGTAGGATGTTGTTTTGGATAGAAATCCATAACTAGAATGGAGTTGTTATGCTGCAGTAGCTATGTCATCACAGCTGTTATGCTGCACTAGCTATGTCACTACTGCAGCATAACAACTTGGAATGCTGCCACATAGTTGCTTTCCTCAATCCAGTTAAGCTGGAAGTTGCTGTTTTTTTTAAACTTGAACTTGCAGGAACATCTGCAGCACACTGTGTCAGTTAAAAAAAAAATTAAATTTCTATTCTCTGTTGTCTTCTCCAGCTGGTTTTGTGTGATTTTCTATGCTGTGACTGCCCATACACTATAAAAGATTGTGCATGAGCAGTCATACACAAACTAGGAAATTCTTGTATCTGAGGTTCCCTTGGTAACAGATTACCTCTCGAGCTGCGCTCTCCAGGTCATTTGTTACCAAGGAAACCTCTCGATACAAGAATATCCTTGTTATGCATGACTGCTCATACACAATCCTCTATGTTCCACATCTTTCCCCGACGAGAGAGGGAGGACTAGCTTCTGGAGGACATTCCTGGCAACCTCCAGACTAGCTGTTGCAGAATTTACTAAATTTATTTTAACTTTTAAACTGGATACAGAAAATAACAAATGCCCCCTGATGACTGAAAGGGCTTAGCTAAGTGGCTCAGGCCTGGTGGCAAAGCAAGGGCCTGAGCCCCCACCCCTGTGGGGGGCTCCCAGCAGGCAGGAGCCTGCTCTCCTTCTTTTCACTCTGGCAGAATCTGAAGAAAAACTGGCAAACACTGTCTCTTATAGAGCTCCTAGTTCGACTCCTGATTGGCAGCAGAGATGGGGTGACAGGTCTCTAAATGGCAGAGGGAACTGTCAGTCAGAACACTCGAGGCACAATTGGATTAGAGAATTGGCACCTAAAATTATGTCCCTGTAAGCCCACATAAACACTTGGGTGGTTTCCCATGACATGTAGTGAATGTCCCACAAGTCCTGGCTTTCTATTCCTGGCTTTCCAATTGGCTGTGGCTGCTGGCAATGGCTGCTTAACCCACTGTCCCTTATAGCAGATCAGATACAGTCTAAATAATGTCCTGGTGCAGCCAGAAAAAAATAGTTATTTGCCCCCAGTGCCCCACAGTTCAGTAGCCCAGAAGTTGTACTTGCAGTCGCTGCACAGATGAAAAAATGTGGCTCCTTTAGTTCTCCTGTTGCTACTGCACTTAGTAAAGCTCCCCCTGCAGCAGCTGATAGGCTGACACATAAGAGTCCCAAAATACTGGAATTGCCAGGGAAAAGCTTCTATTTTAATGTAAAACAGTCTCCCCTACATGTACAATACATTTCCCATATGCAGCATCCAGTTTCAATTAAAAAAATATTTAATTTCCTTACTTTGTGGCCGAAGCCACTTAGGACTACCCTGGAGGCAGCCAGACACAAGCTATGAATTACACAGATGACCGGGGCCTGCTCAAGCATGTTTCCCTGAGCCCCGGTCAAATTCTTTCAATTTCCACCAGAGCGGCCCCCCAGCAGGCTGTCTGTGGTCACTGAGTCCCAATTAGATGGAAGGGATCCCGGGACCCATGGCACAGTCCCCGAGGCAACCACAAACTGAGTGGTTCCATTGAGGGCAAATGTCATGCCATCACGAGTCCCGCTGCCCTGGGGGCAGCACTTTTAACATGGGGCACTCACAATGCAATTTCTGCTGCCCTGGAGGCAGCACTTTTATAGTGGCGCTCGCGACTAGTGTTTTTTAAGCCCCGAGGGGCTGAATTTTCAATCGGGTGGTTGGGCAGGGCACTGGATGAGCAAACAAGACCTGGGAGACCAGAAAAAAATTGGTGGCCAAATCAGGAGAAGCCCTAGAGACAGCAGGAGAAGAACAGAAGTACAGAGCTAAGGTAAGCCCAGGCTGGCATATTTAGGAACCCCCATTTGCAAGGGGGTTACAGATACAAAACTTGGAGGCAGAGTCAACACCACATCTAACATACTGCTATTAAAACAAGACTGTGAACATATTGAACAATGGGCTAAAGCCAATTCAATGACCTTTGACACTAAAAAATGTACGGTACTTCATTTCGGGAGGAACAATTTACAAAATAACCACTATTTAAACAACACTGGCCTCAAATCAACCACTTGTGAAAGAGATTTGGGCGTCTTGATAAACAACAAACTATCACCCAGAAATAACTGTAACAAAGTGGCTAGAATAGCTAATATTATTGTAAAACAGATTAACAAAACCTTCATTAATAAATCAGAACAATGCCTAGTACCCCATACAGGGCATACATCAGACCCCACTTAGATTATGGATCTCCCTTCTGGAGTCCATACCTCAAAGTTGACATAAATCGTCTAGAACAAGTTCAGAGGCAGTTTACCAAAACAATGTCAAGACTAGAAACAAAAAACTACGACACTAGACTCAAGGAAACGGGACTCTATCCCCTCCACCTTAGAAGACAAAGGGGTGATATTTTACTCACTTTTAAGCTTCTAAGAACGCCAGCACTAATGAGACAATGTGGGCTCTCATTAGTCAACAAGCGTGTAGTGGGTAGAATGCATAATCAGCAGCTCAAAGTTAATTGGGCAAACACCAACAAACACAATAACTTCTTTAGCACAAGAGCAGCAAAACAGTGGAACGTACTACCCCAGGAGCTGATTAATTCAACTAACTTTCATACTTTCAAGACTAAACTCGACACATGGCTTAATTTAACTCACATTTAGTAATGACCCACTGTTGCAGGGGACAATCACGATGGGTCTTGTGCCTTCTTTTGTCCTACATAACCCAGTAAATCCAGTAAAATCCAGTAAACTGCCTTGTGCCCAAACTTCCCCAATTTAACATGTTGTGCTTTATCTAGATGAGTCTCCTGTAAATAAACTAAGCCAGGCTTGTCTTTCTTAATACAGGAGAACTCTGTAGCCCATTTAACAGAATTATTAAACCCCTTGACATTCACCAAGTACCATAATGAATCCCTACCCATCCTTAAGCAAAGTACATGGTCCCTCCCCTCTACCAAATCCACAGCCTCCTAACACAGCTATAGAAAATGTAATGAGCAATTCCAATTTTTGAAAATGTTTTCCTTTATTTTATTTATCAAGTCTAGGATTACAAATACCTTTGAGCCAAGGCTCTTTTATAAAGGTTCCATGTCAGAGAAATGAAAATTATGGGGAACATCAAGACAGACATTATAACAATGTGGACATTGCAAACAGATTACAGATTAATACAATTCAAGGGTAACATTGTAAGCAAGGCAGCCAGTGGCATTTGTCTGAGAAAACAGACAAGAGATAAGAAGCGCCAGAGTCATAGGGAGAGGGAAGAGGGGAGGGGAGAGGGTGAAAAGTGCAGCATTGGGTATACCAAGATGCGAAGGTAGAATCCAGTGAGGGGAGGGACCACTAGAGAAGGCAGGAAAGTGGAGAAACAAGGTTAAGTTGGGCAGTCGCAGGAGCTGTTGGTAGTGAGATAGTCCCGGAGCCTAGTTTTAAACATACCAATTGTTGGGGCAGAGGAGATGGTGGGGCTGAGGCCATTGAACCAGAGTGGCACTCAATAAGCAAAAAAGCATTTTCCCTGTTAAGTGTGACAGTGGGGGACTTTCAGTCGCTGTAGCGTGGATCTCCGAAGGCACCGTTTCTTGGTTCGGTGTTGTAACAGAGTTGAGACCCCAGAAGGTGCAAGGCCAAGGTAGATTTTTTTTCGCCATGGAGCAGGTGAGAAACTTTATACGGTTTGATAGTTAGAGCCAGTCAGTCTGGGTGTACAGGTCACATGTGTGGATGAGACGGTGAGCACCAGTGATGAGCCGACATGCCTTATTTAAGGCAGTTGAGAGGTGTCTAAGGGTTGTGGTTGTGGCCCAGCCATAAATGATGAGACCATAGTCTATTACAGAGATCACAGAGCTCAGGACTGCAACCTTCAAAGCTTCTGGCGTGAGGTGTTGCCTGTGTTTGTAGAGGAGACCAAGTCGTCTATTAGCAGCTCTAACTACATTATCTACGTCAGGTCCATAGGAGAGATTAGGGTCAAGCTGTATCCCTAAGTATTTGAAGGACCCCACCTGGTCTAGAGTGTTCCCTTGGGTGGTGGAGATAGCCAAGTGGTGTAGCTTGTCTGGGTTATGAGAGCTGCAGAAGAGCATAGATTTGGTTTTCTTATCATTGAGGACCAGTTTATGATTAAGAAACCATGTCTCTACAGAACTGAAACCAAGTTGAAGGTTGTGTTGAAGAGCTGCAGGATCTTTGTGAGTGGAGAATACAACAGCATCATCGGCATATAGTATGATCTGCTCAGAGCAGTGGTAAGGGAGGGAGTTTAAGAAAAGGCTAAAAAGGAGGGGGGCCCAGTATGGATCCCTGTGGGACACCCGAGTGAACAGGCAGGGTGTCAGAAAGAGTGGCAGCAATTTTAACTCTCTATGACCGGTTTTCTAAGTAGCTTTTAAACTAGAGAGAAGAGTCAGGTGATAGCCCGGCATTCAGTAGTTGGTCAGTTAGTAGTCCATGATGAACTGTATCGAAGGCCTTGGAGAGGTAGACAAAAACGGCCCCTGTGAGAAGGCCGTTGTCAAGGGATTTGTGCAAAGCTCCAGTGAACTTAAGAAGGCCTGTGGTGGTGCTGTGACCTTTCCGGAAACTGTGTTATTGTGGACCAGGTATATTGTATTTATCCAAGTGGTCGGTAAGTTGATCAGCCACGATGCGCTCGAGTGCCTTAAAGAGTGGGGGCAGTATGGAGATAGGGTGATAATTTGAGTGATTTGTCTTATCCCCACTTTTATGGACAGGTGTCACGGTGGCTGTTTTCCATAAGTCCGGGAATTTTCTATAGCTGAGAGAGAGGTTTAGGATTTTTGTTAATGGATGAATTACCTCATCAAGGGTGAGCAACAGAAGCTTAAGGTCCAGGGTGTCGCTACTAGATCTAGATTTAGAGATAGCTGCAGTAATATAGCGGTGAGCTTCATTCAGCCTTACCTCCCTGAAGTAGAAGAGGGGATCGTTAGACTGTGGGGCTGAGGTATTTGGGGAGTAGGCCCTGTTTTCGAAAAAGTCATGGGGTAGGACAGCACTAAGGTCTGAAAAAAACGAGTTAAAGATGTTTGCAATCACCTTGGGGTTGAGGGTTGAGGATCCATCAACCATTAACATGGCCGGAGAGGTTTTTGGCTGCTTCCACGTGACATCCTTGATACTGTCCCAGAAAGCACGACCATTTCCCAATGTATTGGTGAGAGCGTCTTTGTAAAAGGTGGATTTCGTGAGCCAGATGGCTTTTGTGCAGGCATTTCATGCTTGTTTGTAATTTTGGATGTCCAGTTGTTTGTCAGTGGCCCTGGCAACTGCGCAGAGGTGGTCCCTTAGTTTCAGCTGTGAGAGAAGAGCTGCAGTGAGCCATGGGTTATAGAGAGATTTTGTTTTGCGCCTTTTAGCAGGGGCAAAGAGGTCGCAGGCTTTGTTGAAAATTGAGATGAAGTGATCAAGAGCCAAGTTAACATCTGTTGCTTCCTAGATGGGTAGCCAGTCCTGTAGCAGCAGGTGTTGTTTGAGATGTGGAAGTTTTCCACGAGGAAGGACTCTGCTAGCGATAATTTTGGGAGGGGGCTTGAGGAATTTGTTAGACCATGCACATATAACTGGGGAGTGGTCACTGAGAGAGTCTGGGAGAATGGTCGCATGAGGAATCCTTGTGGGGTGAGTGGTGAGGACCCAATCCAGGAAGGTACTGGTGCCAGTCTTGTAGATTATCCTAGTAGGGGAGTTTACCATTTGTGTGAGGTTAGCAGCTGAGATGGAGTCTTTATAGGCACTGGTGCCTGATGCTAACCAGTTTATGTTGAAATCCCCTAGTAGAATAAGTTCAGCTTCAGGAGGATGAGAGTTGATAAAGTTTAGGACATCGTTGAAGCCATGTTTAGGGTCCCTGGGCGGGATGTATACGGAGACAATAGTCAGGGCTTTATGGTTGGGACCTAGAATGATTTTTATTGGCAGAATCTGGGCAGAGGCAGAAAGTGATGGAGTTGCTACAGGATGCCATGACAGGGAGTCTTTGATATAGATTGCACAACCACTGCCTCTTTTGGATATCCGGTCCAGCCTGTGGACATTGTAGCCCTGTATTGTTACTGCCAAGTCAGGAACTTTAGGCGTCAGCCAAGTTTCCACCACTGCGAGGATGTCAGGGTTGTGTTGGCATATGAAGGCTTGGAGTGCATCCAGTTTTGGTAGTAGGCTGCAGATATTAATGGTTGCAATGATAAGGGCACCTGGAGTTTGTGTGTGGCCTGAGATTCTAGGGTCAGAATTGGGATGGACGCTGCCTGAGATAAGAAGGAGGAGGAGGAGT
Organism: Neoceratodus forsteri; assembly: GCA_016271365.2. Classification (NCBI taxonomy): domain Eukaryota; kingdom Metazoa; phylum Chordata; order Ceratodontiformes; family Ceratodontidae; genus Neoceratodus; species Neoceratodus forsteri. The sequence continues at coordinate 352,627,827 of CM057456.1, forward strand.
AGGAGTTTTAAGGAGCAGAGTCGCATCTCTTTGAGAGATAGTTTTGATCGTTGTTTCCGGGATTAGAGGTTGCAAGGTTCCAGGCGGTATCCCATATGGACTGCAAGGTGGTACAGTGTAGAGAGGTGGCCACACTTGTTGAGAGTAGTGGTCGGGGTAAGTAACCATGAATATCCGAACGGTGGACCAAGCACAAGTCTCGAGTGGAAGTGGAGGGTTCTCTTGGAGTAGCAGTGGAAACCAGAGTAGAGAGTGGCAGGGGCAGGGGTGGTGGGGGTGGCTAGGACCAGGGAGAGAGAAGAGGGGCAGGGCAAGGAGGAGGAGAGGCAAGAGAAAGGCAGAGAGAACCCGCATGGCTTGCGTACTAGCACAGTAGGGGTGGGGAAGTGAGTTGAACAGGAGGGAGTAACTTGGCTAGCAGGAGACAGATAGAAAGAGAGCTTGAGGAAGAGAGCACCTCAATCAGTAAGCACTACGTGGGATGAGAGAAGGGGGATGGGAGGCATAGGCAGAGCAGAGGAAGCTACAAGTGTTGGCCAATAGGCAGTGGAGGTGGGGTATGTAGAGGGAGGGGGGTTAGAGGTCTATTTAAGCAAGGTAGAAGGGGGTAAGCAGCAGAAATTTTATGCAAAACTAATGCAAAGTCAATGGGCGCAGCGCCCGGAGAGCAAAGCAAGGCAGTGAAGACAGGGCCGGCTAATCAGCTGCTGTTCAGGAGGTATGTTTACAGATGGTGGGAGAGCATCTGCGTTTAACCCCTGTAGGTAAACTGGAGCTAGAAGCACAAGTGGTTAGAGGTGAGAGTGGATGGCAGGATTATCTATTTTTTAAGAAGAGAGAGGGAGAAAGAGAGAGAGGAAAAGGAGAGCCCACTGAGGAGGGAGCATTGTGATGATAAAAGAACAGAGTGTGTGACATCCCTCACAACCTTTTGTCCCCCAAATGTGGAACATTGCCTGTCAAAATGTGGAACAAATGGGCAAAATGTGGAACACTTAGTCAAATCTTTACCCAAGAAGCTCAAAACACTGTTAACATGTTGCATTTATGTCAGAAGGTCTGTTATTAATTGAATAATATATTTTTTGCATCATTTACTATGGATTTTTGCTTTAAAATGTTGACTCTGAATGTGGAACAAGTCCTCACAATGTGGAACAGGGAGTTTTTGTGAATTAAAATGAGGAACGTTTCTCGTAATGTGGTACAGTTGAGAGGTATGGTGTGTGATGTGCCAGATAGGATAGGAACTGCTACCAGAGATATAGCCCTCTAGTGGTGAGAGGATATAATCTGCTAATGGGAAAAAAAAAAAAACAATAACAGTGTGATGCCAACCACAGGGACCAATAGGGTGCCCTCTAAGGGGAAACCGGTGAAGAAAAATTACAAACAGCAAAACCAGCAATGTATCACAGGGCCCATGCCAACTGGGCTGACCCTGCTCCAACTGTAACTGTAGTGGGCCTCCAAGGCAGTGGCTTATCTATGAGCCCTGAACCTGCCAGAAGTCCTGTGGGTCTGGGATATCCCACCCTCAACAAGGAAGGAGACCCTGATAGTACAGAATTACTATCCGGAAAGGGGAGTGGGGTGTATCGAAATCACAGAGTGGACTACCACTCTCCTCATCCCAAGGTTTTGAATACTAAGGTTCATGCAAGCAAGAGGCCCACTGATGGAGGAGAACCATATCTGACCAACAGGACGCAGCTGCAAGACGAATGGGAGACCCAGTATGTAGCACACTGGCATTACCCATTAACAATCATCACAGGAAAGCCCCTACACCCAGTATGCCCGACCCCAGCAGATATACAGTTGTTAGAAATCATGATCCCCACACCAGGCACATTGAATGGCTACCAAGAGTGGGTCATTCATCCAGCAAACAGACCAGCCAAAGTGTAGGCTGTATATGCCCCTTACCATCCTCCAATACAGAGAAAACATTTGACCCATAGATATGAGCAAAGGTGTTCAGGGGAACAAGTTTGTCTGCTAGCGAAGATCAGCTCCCAGGGAGGCACCAGCAATGTGATCCACTGCTTTCCCAGTAACCAAGAGGAAGAAAAGTTCCTTGTCACAGAGTAGTCCCAAAACTGCTTTGAAATAGAACGTGCCCCTCCCTGGAGACACAGGGACAAAGAATCCTGCATCCCGCAGGTCCCCCTCCAACCCCCCTGTCCCAGGGCTCCAGCACCTTCACCCAGGAAGCTGGCTGCCTCCCCCATCCCCTGGAAAGAAGGAAAACCACCCTTCATAACTGGCACATACCTATTGGGATCATCTGCCGCTGCCGCATAAAGATTTTAAAGCTCAGGCATCCAGCTCTTCCAACTTCTGTTTAGGCCATACTGCTAACTGGCTAGGAGTAGAGCTTGCTCATGGCTACCACCCTTGAGGAGCCTGCCCCCCCGCCAACATGGCAGATGAGAGCAGGAGGCCTCTACCATGTCCCCAGATAGTCTTTGCCTTGAAGTGTTAATTTGAAAGGTACCCTGAGAGGAACACAGAATAATAAAGACCTGAGATACACAATGTGTGTGTGTGGGAAGTAACATACAGTATTCAAGTTTTCCATATTGTGTCATAAATCCAGCATCCCTGATTAAGTCAATTAAAGTTCGAATGAAACTGTTTTGATATATTTCAGTCCAATGTCCTTCTCTCCTGTGTGGTTTTAAAGTTGCCTCTTAGTATTAGGACAGACAGGTCTCAGAGGGAATGGTTTGTTTGGGAAAAGGTTGTCCTACTGGTGTGCTGATAATCTGGTTTACTATTGTGTGTTGGTGGTGGTTCATCCAGGTTTGCAGTGGTTGCCCTGTTTCCACTATGTAGCATCCACTTGTCACTTTCTACACAAAATTAGGTAAACCTTACTGCCTGATTGATATGTGTAGGATCCATTTGTTTTTATTGTGCTGTTCTGGCCTGTGTTGATGGTGGTCTGTGTGCATATGTGGGTGCAGGTCTTACATCTTGTATTGTTGAATAGCGTTCCTCTCATTTCAAAGTTATTTTAATCTACTGGGAGTTTGCTAAGAATTATTATGATAGAAAGGTTAGGGGACTGCATGTAGGCAAAGACAGGTGGTTCAGGAAAGATGTATTTAAGTCTTTCATCTTCACTCAGCATGGGTTGTACTTTAATCATTTACTGAAGGGGGGTTAGCATAGGGCTGTACGTAACGACTAGTTGTGTGTAATCAGTTATATTTTTTTGCATTTATTCCAGTAGATTTTTTCATGGTATTTGTATAGCACATTCCATTTCTTTTTATTTAGTATGCTTTATCTCTCCTCATCCAGCCGGCCCCCATAGGTCCAAACTACATGCTCAGCCCCACCACACACACCCCAGAACTTACCTCACTAATGAACACCCCCAGCTTACTCCCCCACCAGGCAGGGCCACTGGGGGTTCCCCAGTTCCCCCTGACAGAGATTGAATGGTAGAATGGGAGCTAGAGCCAAGTCAGTGGTGCGGGGTCCGTGGCATGGAGGCAGATGTCATCGTCCAGCAGTCGGAACCTACTTTTCCCTGTTTTTCTCCCTGGGAGGCATGTCATCCAATGACATTGGGGCAGGCATGCTGAACATCTGACATGCCTCCCAAACGTTGTACCCCTAGCTACTACATGGGGTTACCCGTGTACCAGTGACTTCCTTCCCCTCCCCCCTGGAGTACAAGAGCAGTCCATAAGATGCTTGATTCTCCTCCCCCCCGTCCAGCCCTCCATCTACCCAGGCTCGCTCCCGAGCCCAGGTTGTTGGGGTAGTGCTATCACTGCACCGACAGGCTGGCCTACATTCCATTTCTCCATCAATTTGTCTTGGGGAGTGTACCTGCTGGATGAAGGGATTACAAAGTGAGGAGAGATGCATGTTTCTTGTTATCTCATCTGAGCAGATCTGATGGTATCGAATTTCCTGACTATAGAGCACATATTTTTTTTCTGTGCCTTGGGTGGAAGCTGAAGTTATGCAGGTACAGTATGGGTGTCTGTCAGTGAGTTTTCTGTAAACAGCAGTTTGTATAAGTCAATAATTAACGATTCTGACTGTGGTATCCAGAAAAGTATGCTGGTGGTGGAGTATTCAATGATGAGCTTTACAGAGTGGTGAAAGTTGTTGAAATCCTGATAGAACTGTGTAAGGAAGCGTTCACCTTCTGTCCAAATGACGAACTTTTCCTCTATATATTGGAGGTAGACTAATGGTTTATAGGAGTGGTGTTGGTGCAGCTACTGCTGCTTATGCCCCCTGCATCTTCGGTTGGCCCCTATCTGCTCGGCCACCCCAGACTCATTATCTTCACTCATGTGCCACCATAAATCACAGATCCACTGTATTACCCCAACGCTGTTTGAAACTATGTTTTTTACATGAATAAATGCAACATGTGTATTCTACTGCATATATATTTTTTATTTCTTTACCCAGGCTAGCCCGAATGAAATGCAACATCCCATTGACAGTGAGGTTCTGCTTGTACCCAGCTTCACCAGGCAGGCGAACCAAAACAAGGGGGAGACTAGTGAGTTTCTCAAGGTCAGTCGTGAGCCAGTGGTTATGATGGGATTTATACATGTGAGCTCTGAATTTCGACAGTTCATAGCTCCTCCTCTCGCAAAGCTTTTGTGCTCAAAATGAAGGACCATCTGCTGAACCGTAATGCATGCTCTTATCCTGTATAGTAGCTCCCTTCTCCTGATCTGTGTTATACCAGCTCTATCACCACTGTTTAACTTCTTGCACAACTGAGTATTCATTAATGCTTTCACATGTATATCTAGTTTCACTACGTAAAAATGTATGACTGTGTTACTTTTGATCTACCTCTGATGTACCCTTTCACATCGTTTCTGGTGACTGTATCATTATTTTTGCTGTTTATATAATGTACTTGTAGTACCCAGGTTGTGCCTGAAAATGGCACCTGTCATCAGTGTTCCTACCCGGTCAACAATAAATAAATAAAAGTTAATAGCTCTAACCATGAGACCATACAGCCTTCCTAAAGTATTCATATGTATTGAACATATGCCAATATTTCAAATCTATGTATATGTATAAATGCTCTCCCCTACTTGGTAGTCCTTAGCATTGACTCAGTTAAGTTAAATTGATATTTACAATAGTAACACCAGCTCTAAAACTGCACTTTTTTTAAAAAAGTGAATGTAGACTAAACCAAACAAAAGAACCCTGTATTTCTTTACCCTGCAGAGAAGCAGCTGGTCGAAAGCTGCTAGTTGACAGACCTCTCCAGGAAAACCATCTGGTTACTTGAAAAGCAGCACGTGAAAACAGCATCTGAAATTAAAGAAAAAAAAACCAAAAAACTTAAAACTATTTGTAGATCACAGACATGGGACTCTCTAGTTTTTATTCCTGCAGTATGAGATAGACAGACAGACAGAGATTATTGTAGTGCTGTAGAGCCACTATTATGGTTGAGTCAACCCAATGTGGTCATCCCAGGATGGAATATTTTATTTATTTATTTAGGAAATCAGAATTACAACCCTTTGAGTCATAGACTCGTTTCCAAAGGCTCCACATCAGAATAAAACATAGACATTCATACAGTACGCACACAGAATAAATGTGGGTGAGCAATCATACAGAGTATAAGTACAACGAGCACTGGTTAATGCCTATACATCTGGTAGCTAAAGCAAAGCAGAGCTATCGACATATTTACCTAATGAGCAGTTAAGACCTATACAACTGGTAGCCAAAGCAATGCATGATATGAGCTGGCAGTAAGCCACCTCAGAGAGGCCTTGTATTATACATAATACAATGCATTCATATGTAACCCCTCAGCCCTGCCTTTTTACTAAAATGACAGGTGGCATGCTGTTGGCGTTGGCAGCAATACCTGGTGGGGACCTGGGTTCGGGGAGGATGAGGTTACCTGGCACAAGGGATCTAGGTTTGGCTACTCTGCACATGGGCACCCAAGTAAATCCAAATACAGGAAGCAATAACTGTAATGTCCAGAACCAGGACTGGGATTTTTCAGTGTGGCGTTATTCAAAACTAGCTGAACATAACAAAGCATAGATGGTTCCCCAAACGGCTACGTTCACTGTATATGCAGATTAGAGACTACAAGGCGGTCCACTTAAAGAATGAACCCATTTCTACTGTTGTGTGGCTCTGGACCCACCAGGCACTCAGCCCGGACTTGCATGCGCTTTGGATACACAGCCCGAACTGGCCCGGCTCCCCTGCTGGCCACTTGACTGATGGTCCATTTGAAGAATGAACCCAACTTTACTTGGAGTGACTCCCATCAAACAAGGAGTATATTTCCCAAACTATGGCTCCCCACACCACTTGGAGTCTGCGACTCCTAGAGAGATTTGATTTCTTACTTCCTTCGGACTCCCATCAAACAAGGAGAATATTTTTCCATCCTGTGGCTCCCCACACCATTTAGAGTCTGCGACTCCTAGAGAGATTTTCCAATTTGCGACCCACGTCTGGGTACCTACCTCATCACTGGCCAGGCGCATGAGGCAAGTAGCAATCACAGAAGAAATCCGTAGAGGTGGACCTGGTTACTAAAGATGGGAGGTGTTCCCACCTCCAGCTCCCACAGCCCATACCTGGCCATTTCTCTGGACAAACAGAAACTTAAACTTTGAAATGTAGATTGAACGGTGGATGACCTGTAGCACCCCCTCTACAGCATTACTTGAAATCCATTCGGACTTTAAATTTTAAACTACTCCATTTGTTTGTCCTAGTACAATAGGCCTCCCAAATAGTAGTTCACAACCCAGCTTTTCTTCACATTTTCCAAACTGAAGAAACATATTGTTTGCCCCCTCAAATAGAGCACAACACTCACCCTTTCGTTGCAGGTGCCCCACAGTCGAAGTACCACTTCTTTCACTGTTATACGAACAGAATAGAAACTGTAAACAGGCAGCTTTCTTCTGTAGTGGAAATTAGGGGATTGCCCCTGGAATCCGCAGAGGGACTTCTCCCCCCCCCGGAGGGAGGTGGCACTGAGACCTGGACAGCGGTCTCCACCACTTTAAACTGGACTCTAACTTTCTCCCAAGGAGGTAAACAGAAAAACACTTCCTTCTCACTAGGAAGTAAACAGCAAACTCCTTCCTGCTTGACAGTAAACAGGAGACTGACTTTGAAAACTCCCAGAGTTCTAACTCACTCCCTGTGCTGCAGATTCCAATGTGGCTTATGCAGCTGCAACAGTTCTATGGTGATGTCATCTCTCAGTCTCAGCTGTGACTGAGACAGAGTGAGACAGTGTGAAACCCATTTAACTGGAGTTTCTCAAGCTGCCTTCCCTGCCTACCACTAGGTCTTACTGGGATTCTAGTAACCCCGGGTAACAAGGGGGTTACACATAGTCCAGTGCAATTATATGGTAACCGAGGGAGATGAGGAGCCTGAAGGCTAGAAACAGTGAGGGCTCTCCACTGCCTGGCCAAGGGTGGGTGCATGGCCTAGCGGCATGGTGCAGGATCCACAGGTTACCAGTTACACTGGCATTGACATGAGGAGAGGATATGGGCCCTCAAGGCAGCTTTCAAAGGATCTAGATTGGTGATTGATGTGATGGCCGGTGGGAGGGCATTGTACCAGGATGGAGCTCTAAGGGGGAAGGTTCGCTGGGCCAGGGTAGTCCTGATCCTAGGCACATTCCAGATAGTTTTTTGGGTGGCCCATGTGGACGCTGAGATGGTGACTGCCTGAAGAGAAGCCATGACACCTATTGGGGTTAAACCCAGGTGTATTTTTTGGGTGAAGAGACAGGTCTGGTATAATAGTCTTTCCTCAAGGGAGAGGATACTGGTGAGCGCGTATAGAGTGCAGGTGTGTGTATTTCTGTTGGCACCAGAGAGGAGCTGGCAGGCCTTATTGATGACTACTTGTATTTGATGAAGCACCATAGGGTCAGCGGCAGCATAGATTGTGAGGCCATAGTCCACTAGCAATAAGACTGAGGAGGCAATGGCTAGGTGAAGTGCTTCAGGTGGCAGGCAGTCTTTATGTCTGTACAGCAGACCAATGCGGGTGTTGGTGGCAGAGGTGAGGATTTTTATATGTTCATGGAATGAGAGGGAAGAGTCAAATGTAATACTTCGATACTTATACTTTTGGACCTGTTCCAGTGGGATGAGAGAGGCAGAGAGTATTTTCAGGGGGAAATCCTTTGATCTGTTTTGGCGGTGGGCACAGAGCATCATCTTAGTTTTATTAATGTTGACCACCAATCTGTGTTCAGCAAACCAGTGTTCAATCTGAGAGAAGGAATTTTGTAAGGTACACTGGAGAGAGAGAGAGGATCAGGATATGCGGCGTAAAGAACAACGTTGTCCGCATAGAAGAGAAGGTTGCCAGGGCAGGATTTAGGCAGGGCGTTGAGGTAGATGCTGAATAGCAGGGGACCCAGGATAGATCCCTGGGAAACTCCTGAGCACATAGGCAGCATAGTAGATATGGTATTATTAATTTTGACACAGTGGGTTCTAGATGAAAGATAGCTGGAGAACCATGAGAGTGGACAATGAGAGACCCCAATTTGTTGTAATGTGTTAAGAAGGGGGGGTGAGAAACCATGTTGAAGGCCTTTGAGAGGTCTGTAAACATGGCCCCTGCAAGGTGCCCCTTGTCAAGTGTGGCGTGCAGGGAGTTAGCAAATTCTGTGAGTGCAGTCGTAGTACTATGACCAGCTCTGAAACCATGCTGCTCCCTACATAAGAGGTTGTGTGCGAGGGGGTAGTCAGTGAGTTGATTGACCATGATCTTTTCAAGGCCTTTAGAGAGTGGGGGAGAATTGAGATGGGCCAGTAATTGTTTGGGAGGGAGCTGTTGCCACATTTCAATATTGGTGTTATCACTGCTGTTTTTCATGAGGTTGGGAACTGGTCCAGGTGCAGGGACAGGTTTAGAAGGTCCGTGAGTGGGGAGATAACGGAGTCTAGCGCAAGGTATAGGATATGCATATCGAAAGCGTCTTTGCAGTAATTGGAGCTCTGGAGGGCTTTGGACAGGTAGGCTTTTGCTTCTGTAGGGGTAATGACTCTGAATTTGAAGGTGGGGTGGAGGAGCTCAGGCGTTGGAGTAGGCTAAATTGGATTGAAAAAGTTGCTGGGGTGGACTGAGCTGAGGTCTGAGAAGATGGAGTTGAGGCAGTTAGCTATGTGAAGTGTGTCTGTGGTGGTGGTAGTACTGTTCACACTAAGTTGTGAGAGGGGAGAGCTGGATTTACCATTAAGCTCCTTGATGTTATCTCAGAACTTTCTTGTGCTACCCCAGGAAGTGGCTAGGGCGGTTCTGTAGTGCTCCACCTTGGCCTTGCGGATTGCCCAGGTACACTTATTGCGGGCAGCATTATAGGCCTGCCTATAGCTTAGCAAACCGAAGGCAGTAGCATGATGCCAGAGGTTGTCACGCATTTTGAACTGTTCTAGGAGTTCTGGAGTGATCCAGGGGGCACTATGTTTCTTAGTGGTCACTTTGATGGTTGGTGCAAAAGCATCACAGGCGGTATTAGAGGTGGTGGTGAAGTAGTGCAATGCATCATGTATGTACTGGGCTTGGGAAATAAGGGACCAATCCCAGTTAATTAGATATTGTTTTAGTTTGGCTATGCCTCCTGGGTGTAGTAGATGATGAAAGGTGATATTTGGTGGTGGTTTAGGTAGCTGACAGGACCAGCTGAAGATAACTGGGGAGTGGTCGCTTAAGGCATTGGGTAGGATACCCAGGTTGGTAATATGGTGGCAATGATTAGTGAGCAGGATATCTATTAGGGTGTGGGTTCCATTAGTGAGGTTGGCCCTGGTAGGCTGGGATACCAGTTGGGTCCTATCTAATGCAGCAAAGGTATCTTTGGCGTGTGTTGATGAGCTTGCCAGCCAGTTTATGTTGAGATCCCCAACTAAGATTTATTCCATTTTGTGGGGGTTGCCGGCCAGGTAGTCAAAGAGTGCTTTACAGGCAGGGGATTGGCTGCAGAGTAGGATGGGGGAAGCGTTGTTACTTCTGTTTAATGTAGTAATTACTTTGTTGTTTAGTAGGGTTTGAATTTGAGTTGTTTTAGGGAGAAGTTTATGATTTGTTGTGGGTTTTAGCTTGAGTTTTATGGGGTATACTGTAACTTTCTTTGGGTTGTTTATTTTATAAGTATAATAGGATTTTGTTGTGTGCCTTGGTTATTAGTGTGTGGAATGTGTCTGCTGCCTCCGTCTTATGCTATTCGCGCTTCTCTCTGTGCCCTCCGCCCATTCTCCCTCCTGTTTTGTTACTTATCAGCTTGTCGGGCATTGGCATTGTATGTAGGAGAAATGGGGGTGGGCCGTGGGGCACGGACACTGAAGGTTGAAGGAGCAGTTCTCTTGCATAGGGGTGGTTACGTCCAGGAGACGCCCTGGGGCGAAATGGAGACTGGAACGTGGTAATCCATGCCTAGTCCCCATCTCTTTTGATGGGTAAGTAGCTGGGACAGCTCAAGAACCCCGTCCAACTCGGGCGGTGTTATGCAATGCCAGATCTATTAAGAACAAAACTGCAATTATTACAGATTTTGTTGGAACAGCTGATCTGGCTTGCATCACCAAGACCTGGCTGGATGAAAATGCTGGCCCCATTTTGGAGTCAGCACCGAGACTGGACCACGGGGGGTGGGTAGCGGTCTGTTTTAAGACCGAATTGGGCCTCACTGGAGTACCAGTTGAGGAGGCTATATCCTTTGAATGTACTGTGGTAGCTGGTGTGGGTTGCAGGATAGCTCTCATCTACCATCCACCCAGGGATGAGAAGTGATTCCTGCAAGAAGTGGCAGATTTTGCCGCTGACATGGCATTGGAGTCGCCCCCAAGACTGATGGTCCTGGGCGACTTCAATACCTGGGTCGACAACAAACTCTTGCCATTTGGCCAGCACTTCTTCCAGATGATTACATCACTGGGCTTCACTCAGATTGTTTCTTCAGCTACCCATAATCATGGTCATTCTTTGGACTAGATTTTCCTCCTGGGGTTTGAGACCTCTGACCTGGGGGTGGAACCTGTCAGTTGGTCGGATCACTGTATCGTGAGGTTCAATTTTTGCACCCCCCTTCGTAGGTCTGCCCCTGTGAAGATGTTTAGTTACCACCCTTTATGGGATGAGTGACCTGAAGCCCTGGCGGCAGTGATTGACCTCTCAGAGTTTCCTGATGCCAGCTCGAGTCAAGAATTGTTGGTTCTGGCCTATAATAATGCCATTTCCTCAGCTCTGGACTTGATAGCTCCTGTCCGTGTTCATCCCCTCTCACTCCGCCCTCGGGCCCATTAGTTTGACAGGTCCTTGAGGGAGTTGTGACATGTGGGATGAAGGTTAGAGTGTCGTTGGCAGAAATCTGCTCTGGAGGTCGACCGCCTTAGTTTGGTGGAGCATTATCAGCTCTACCAATCAGCGATCTACCATAAGAAGGCAGAGTTCCTGTCCAGGGAAATCGCTGTCGCTCAGAATTGACCGGCTCAGCTCTTCCAAACTGTGGACAGGTTGTGCAACCCAGCCTATATGCAGCTCCGGTGAGCCTTTTCACAAAAAGAGTGTGATGAGCTCGCTCATTTCTTTGCAAATAAGGTGGCCAACATCAGGTCGGAAATCTGTCTGACTTGCTCTATGGGGGATGCGGTTGGTCAGCGTTCGTTCACTATTCCTCATACTTCCTGGAGTTCCTTTGACCTGCCGGACCTCGAAGATATTATTAGGATTGTCCAGGGGATGTGCCCTACGTGCTGTAGTTTAGATCCAGGCCCAACTTCCCTGATTTTGGGTTGCTATGAGATCATTGACCAGGTTCTGGCTCAAATTGTCCGGTGCTCCTTGAAATTGGGTGAGTTTCCAAGCACCCTGAAGGAGGCGGTGGTGACACCCCTTCTGAAGAAAGCTTAGTTGGACCCGGATATTTTTGCTAACTACAGACCTATCTCGAACCTTCTCTTTTTAGGCAAGGCTATCAAGAAAATAGTCACAATCCAGCTGGAGAACCATTTGACCATCCGTAATGTCTACGAACCTCTCCAGTCGGGTTTACGTAAGAGGCATAGTACTGAGACTGCTCTGGTTCGGGTGCTCAATGATCTCCTGATGACAAGAGATCAGAGAAACTGTTCCATTCTGGTACTCCTTGATCTCTCTTCAGTCTTTGACACTGTAGACCATGGGGTGCTGCTCAAGTGCCTGAGGTCCATCTGTGGCCTGTCAAGTACAGTGCTCAGATGGTTTTCATCTTTCCTAGCTGGTAGAACACAAAGAGTTGTGTCGTTTTTTTTTTCCTTCGGACCCTTTTTCTCTGTCTTGTGGGGTTCCTCAGGGTTCGGTGCTGTCACCCATGTTGTTTGCAGTGTATATGCTACCCCTCGGAGACACTGTAAGATGGTATGGGCTGCGGTTTCACTGCTATGCTGATGACACCCAGCTCTACCTGTCTTTGGCCCCCGCCCAGGTTAGTGCGCTTTTAGCATTTAATAACTGCCTAGCTGAAATCCAAGACTGGATGAATTCGAGCTGGTTAAAGTTGAACGCGGGAAAGACTGAGATCATAGTAGTGGACCCGGGTCGCAGGATAGAGGGGTTGAGGACTGATCAGCCCTTTGGAATATTTCTAGGAGGCGCTCAGATCCTTACCTCCAAATGGGTGCGCGACCTTGGAGCTGTGCTTGACGACGGGTTGACCCTTCATCATCAGGTGTCGGCAGTCGTCAAGTCAGCCTTTTACCATCTTAGGAATATTGCCAGGGTCAAACACCTTGTTCCATCCAGTGATCTGTCTGTATTGGTCCACGCTTCTGTGACCACTCGTCTTGACTACTGCAACTCCCTTTATCTAGGACTTCCTGGGGTTGATATCCGCTGCTTGCAACTGGTGAAGAACCCTGCTGCTCATTTACTGACAGGGGTATCTAGGAGTATGCACATTACCCATGTGCTGCGTGATCTGCACTGGCTGCCAATTCAGTGGCGGACCACCTTTAAGGTAGGTTTGTTGACCTACAAAGCCCTACACGATCTTGGTCCTGACTACTTGAAAGAGCTTCTGATTCCTTACATCCCTGTATGACAGCTCCGCTAGGCTGACGAGGGGTTGCTGGAGATTCTGAGGGTTATTTTGAAATCTTCTGGGGCTGTGCTTTTGCATTTGCGGCCCCAACCCTCTGGAATTCTCTGCCCCGTCAGCTTCGGGAGTGCATGACCATCGGGGGCTTTAAGCAGACACTTAAAACTTTTTTGTGGACACAGGCATTTCAAGAACTATTATGATTTCATTAATGTATATTTACTTGTAATATCTGATGATTATGTTTTAATACTGTAAGGCACCTTGATATTTGAAAGGCGCCTAATAAATAAAGATTATTATTATGTAGGCGAAGGTGAGAGTTAGAGGAGCATGGTTTGGGTCAGGGGAGAGTTTTATTAAGAGGGCTTGGGCACCATGGTCTAGGGATTGCGCAGGCAGGGCTCAGTAATGCAGTGAGTCATTTACATAGAAGGCACAGCCACAGCCTCTCTTGCCGTTACGATCAAGGCTAATGAGAGAGTAGCCAGGAATAGAGACAAATGAGTCTAGGGTCTTGGCTAACAGCCAGGTTTCTGTTAAAGCCAGAATGTCTGGTTGGTGCTGTGCCATCCAGTATTGCAGGGGGTGCCATTTGTTAAGGCAGGCTGCAGATATCCATAGTGGCTATTTGAAGCCCCGTGGGTAACCGCAGTTGGGAGGGGGCACTGCTGGGCCAGGATTGGGGTGAACATTGCCAAATAGTAGACGAAGCACGTGGAAGATCCTGACAAGGGCCATGAATTGGTGGCGTTTTGCCAGGTAGCAGTGGCTGGCAAGCTTAGAAGGTGATGAGCAGGGAATGGGCAGCTGCGTGAGGGCTGGGATGACCAAGTGGAGGAACAGACATAGAGGGCTCAAGGCACAGAGAGATGGAGAGGGGGAGGGGGAGGGGTAGAGGGAAGGGGTGCAGGGGGGGATATGGGGAGAGACAGGGTGATGGAGAGGCTATGAGGGGTGAGGTGCTCCTCCAGCAGCAAAGGTGCATACATACCAGAGGCAACTGGGGGTTTGTTGCTGAGCAGGGTAAATGTGGTTAGCAACAGCAGTATGGTTAGTTTGTGTGGGTGGGTGTTGTGAGGGGAGTACAGTGGTGGTAGATATGACCATGGGCAGGTATGAGTGGGTCTTGTTGACACCTAACATTGTGGCAGACACAGTGGCGCAGTGGTAGGGTTGCTGCCTTTGGAGTGAAAGATACCTGGTTAGAACCCTGGTTTGGATGCCACACTGTATGCCTAGTGATAGCCTGGGAGACTGTGCAAGTGACACTACAGAGAGGGGTGAAAGGCAGAGAATTTAGGAATGAATGACGCAGGACAGAAGTGTTAGGGAGGAGTAGTGGGAAGAGGATTGCAACCTACACGTCTTGTTGCCCTCTAGTGGCATTACTGTATAATCTGCAAATGGAAAAGTAGACACTAAACTTCCAAGTTCAAACACATACAGGTACAGTTAAAAACACTTTAAACTGAAGAAATTCAGCATTGAGTATTAAAACAGACCAGATATCAGAGGCAATACTGGATTAGAGGAAAAAAAGGTTAAATAAACTGGGCAATAGTAGTGACATACTCCAGTCGGGAGGAATTTGGAAATGCCTGGCAGGATGAGGAACCAAACAAGGAGCTCATGTTCCACGGACAGCCAATAAGAGCTGTCCCAAGATAAAGGCAATTGTCCTTAGAAAATTTATGGAGACAGCCATGCAACCTTGAGTTCCTGGAATGCTGTCCAGGCCGTACCTGCTAGCAAAGGCTCAGGGAGTGTGGCAGTAGGCTGTTCTCGCCGTGGAGGCATGTAGACCCTCCCGTCTGAGGTGCTGTTAGCCCAAAGGGCTATGAGAGGATGCTGGTGTGTATATAGTCAGTTTCAGGATCTCTGTATCCTGTACATTTTGTAATGGTCACTTCATCATTTTAAAAGTTATAAAAGGTTGAAAATACATAAAAAATATAGGTTTTAAGACATTTATAGTATACGGTTAGGGTTTATTGACAATGGAAAATGGTAGCTTTCTGAATGTTTTTGTAGTACGGTTCAAAGGTCAGAAAATTTGTTGTACTATTGTTCTGATGTCTCATCGATAGTACAACTTTCCAGCCTTGTCTTGCCACCTGATTGGCTGACTCAACAGGGCTCTGATGGGTAAAATCAGCGCAAACATGGAGAAACAGTTTAGTGAGCGCTGAGCGCAGAACCAGCTACTATGGACACAAGGAGCCACACGCGGCTCCCTGTCACAGAAGTTAACTACTTCTTTTTTCATTTTCCCCCAGCAGGGTATCTGTTGTGCATGCTCAACCTGCCGGATCGAGGATCCAGTAACCCTGCCTAAGTCGCCAGATGCAAGGCCTGCAAGGGGAAGCAATCGTTCTGCCATCCTGGATGTTTTCTTGTTTCTCCATCCCCCTCTTTACCTGTGGCATGGAGGAGTGGCATGCAATGATGTCAATGGCAGTGCCACACACAGTCCCATGCATGACGTGCCAAATGCCTGCCATTCCTCTGCTGCCTGCTGTACTGTCCCCAGCCTCTGCCATGGAAGAGTCAAGCTCCTGGCACTGCACCACTTCCTCCCTACAGGAGGAGAGCAGTCCCTTGGATGTTCAATCCTCTTACCCCCTGGCACACCCTCCAATGACTAGAGCTTGTTCCAACTCGGGTGATCAGCACCGGAAGTGCTAGTGCTACTGCTGCATTTGTGGGCCAGCTAAATTAAACAAGCAATAACACACACTGAGGTGTGGGTTATCTCTTGAAAAAAGCACGCCCAGGTACATTATGGGGCATGAGGCACCTGCGCCGAGTGCCTTATGCACTTGGGTGTGCTCTTATCAGGAGATAACCCACACCTCAAAGTGTGTTATTGTGCAGACAAAATGGGCCCCCAGTAAAGAAGTTAATTAAAAAATGAACTTAAAAAGTGTAGCTAAAGAGTGTAAGACAAATATAATAATATTAGTTCAGTGGTCCACGCAGCCAGTATAGTGTTATGCTTGTGCAACTGTGTTACTAGGTTTTGGCCATTCGTACTCTATATTCTAGAGGAACTACTACCCTGTAGGGGTATCAAAGGCAAGGAACCCTCTAGAGGGTTCCACCCCTAGAGGTGCCGCAGGATGATTCCCTTGGCTAAAGGTATCTTTGGAAGGATTACCAGGAGAGAGGCGCTGCCGCTGGAGGAGGAGGGGAGGATGGCAGGGGGAGGTGCAAAGAAAAAGTGCTTCAGAGGGAGGCTGAGGGGAACTGCTTATATAACTCAGGAAGTGGCTGGCTGCTTGTCCATCGAACCATAGGCGGAGCCTTCCAATTCAATGGCCTACACAGCCAGTATAGTGTTATGCTTGTGCAACTGTGCTGCTAGGTTTTGGCCATTCGCACTCTCTATTCCAGAGAAATAGAAGCATGAAAGTTGATGGCAGATAAGGACCGCAAGGACCAACCAGTCTGCCCATTTCTTTTCTGCCCTATGAATGTGCCATAGGCCTTTGCTCTGTCAATGGCCTATCTATTCATACTCATCCGTATTGCTCCCTTATGCCTATCCCATGCCTGTTTGAAGCCCTGCACCGTATTCATATCCACCAATTCCTGAGGTAGGACATTCCATGCATCCACCACCCTTTCTGTGAAAAAGAACTTCCTCACATTACCCCTTAATCGACCTCCCTCTAATCTCATGCTGTGTCCTCTTGTCCCTCTATTTTTCTTATATTGAAACATGTTAGACTCTTTCACCTTGTTAATGCCCTTAAGGTGTTTGAATGTTTCAGTCATATCACCTCTCTCCCTCCTTTGCTCTAGGGTATACATATTGAGTTCAGTTAATCTGTCCTCATATGTTTTCTGATGCAGTCCCTGCACCATTTTGGCTGTCCTTCTCTGGACTGCCCCAATTTGGTTAATGTCCTTGTGAAGGTGTGGCCTCCATTACTGCATGCAGTACTCCAGATGGGGCCTAACCAGTGTCCTGTAAAGGGGGATTATTGCCTCCCTCTTCTGACTTGTGATACCCCTACTAATACACCCCAACATCCCTCTAGCCTTACCTACTGCTTTAGAGGTCTGCTTGGATGATTTCAGGTCATCAGTGATGATGACGCCCAAGTCTCTTTCTTCCCTTGTGACTGCCAGCAACTCCCCTCCCAGCCTATAGGTGGCTTCAGGGTTTCTCTTCCCTATGTGCATGATCTTGCACTTCTTTGCGTTAAACCCCAGTTGTCACTCTTCTGACCATTTTGCTAGTTTATCCAGATCTCTTCTCATTCCGCCCACACCATCTGGATCATCTACTGTGTTGCAGCCCTTGGTGTCATCTGCAAACAGACAAACCTTACCCTCCAGTCCATCTGCAATGTCACTGATGAAGATATTGAAGAGGACTGGTCCCAGGACTGATCCCTGAGGTACCCCACTTGTGACTTGCATCTCTTCTGACTGCATACCATTTACCACCACTCTCTGTTTTCTGCCCATCAACCAGTTTGTCACCCAGTTGACCAATGTCTGACCCACCCCAAGCCTACCCAGTTTATTAATCAATCTTCTATGTGGAACAGTATCGAAAGCTTTGCTGAAGTCAAGGTAGGCAACATCAACTGCTCCCCCTTGGTACACCACTCTGGTTACCCAGTCAAAGAAATCTATGAGATTAGTTTGACAGGACCTTCCTTTTGTAAACCCATGCTGTCTTGGATCCTGTGCTCCTATGGATTCCAGGTGTTGCGCTATCCTTTCCTTAAGGAGTGTCTCCATAATCTTGCCCACTACTGAGGTAAGACTGACTGGTCTGTAGTTCCCTGCCTCCTCCCTGCTACCACTCTTATGGAGCGGGATCACATGAGCCTTTCTCCAGTCTTCTGGGACCTCTCCTGTGCTCAGAGACTCACTAAACAGTTCTGCTAGTTCCACCCTTAGCTCCTTTAGTATCCTGGGATGTATGCCATCAGGTCCCATTGCCTTGTCCACCCTGAGCTTATCAAGCTCTTGTAGGACCCTTTCTTTTGTGAAGGGACTAGTGCACACTTCCCTCCCCCCTGTGTCCATGGTGCAGAGCTGTGGGCCCTGTCCTACCTTCTCTTCAGTAAATACTGAGCAGAAGTATCTATTTAGGATAGATGCTTTTACATGGTCCTCCTCCTCACACGCCCCCTTATCCCCTTTAATCTTAGCAATACCCCTTCTGGACTTTCTCCTTTCACTAATGTATCTATAGAAAGTATTGTGATCTTCTTTTACTGTTCGTGCTAGTGTTTCCTCAGTTTGGGCCTTTGCCTGCCTTACTGCCTTCCCTGCTTCCCTTAGGGAAGTTTGGTGTGCCTCCCTGTCTTCATCCTGCTGCGTTCCCTTATATTTCCTGAAGGCCAGCCTTTTGGCTCTGACCTTTTCTGCTACTGTGTTTGAGAACCGAAGTGGTTTCCTTCTTCTTTTGCACTTCCTTTTCTCACTAACACAATTGGATGTTGCTTCAAGTATTGCATCTTTAATGCTTTCCCACTTTGCCTGTACCCCCTCACCTGTATTTCTTTTTGCCAGGGCTAGTTTAACTCTGTTGGCCAGCTTATCAAAGTCAGCTCCTCTGAAGTCCCATATTTTTGCCTTGGAATGGGATGATTTTGTTCTAGTGGCCAAATTGAACCATACCATGTGATGGTCACTGGTCCCCAGGTGACCTTCTACCTGGAGATCTGCGATCCTTTCCCTGTTAGTCAGTACTAGATCTAGGATAGCCCTATCTCTAGTGGGTTGCTGGACCAGTTGTTTGAGGCCCTCCCCCTGCAGGGAATCCACCATGTGTCTAGTTCTGGCAGGTGTTCCTGCTGGTACTGACACCCTGTAGGAGTATCAAAGGCAAGGAACTCTCTAGAGGATTCCACTCCTAGAGGTGCTGTAGGACGATTCCCTTGGCTAAAGGTACCTTAAGAAGGATTCCCAAAAAGGAAGTAGTAGCATGAAGCATGAACAATCAGTAGTTGTGAGACACAGTAATAGATAAAGCATCAGGCAGCTTGATAACGCAATGGGATGTGCAGGTTATGCAATAGCACGAGTTTGATGGGTTGCAAGGGAATGAGAGGACTTCATAAGAGAGGAAACGTCAGGGACACCATCTCCCTCCGTCCAATAGTGAATCCTCCCTATGGAAACTAAGGAACACTATGCTAACTAACAGTTATGACCTGAGACATGGAGGAGAGAAAAAAACCCTTTGAGGAGGAAATCTCTGGGGATCCAAGACCTAGGTCACCTTCCCTCCAGGTTTGGAATAATTTATTTAGTTACAGCTTTGCTGCTGCAATTTGGAAACCCAATTAGGGGAGTGAAAAATGTTCCACTTTGGAGGAAGGCTCTCACTCTATCCCTCTAACAGGAATGCTGTGGAGGGTTGCGAACCACTGCGCTCTGCAACAAGCCTCCTCCAATGTGGGAGAAGGAGGAAAGTAATAACCACTGAGGCACTCAAGCGGCCTACTGATCTAAAAAACAAACCAGGTGGACCAGTGACCATTATAGAGAGAATAGCTTTCAAGGGTGCCTCTTCGCTCGGGCGCTAAAGGGGCCCCTGTGAGATGCCCCAGCCCTTAAGAGCTGAGTCTTAACTTCTACAACTTGAGGTGCCATTGGAACGGTTGATGACTGAAGGTCCACCCGAAGCGAGGACATTCCCAGCTATGGGCCAGGTGAGAAGCAACCCACCCAAACTTTGCATGCTCAAGCTGCGGACTCAGGTACAAAGCAAGACCATCGGCTGCAGGGGAAACCTGTGCCAGAATGGTATGGCAGGCATGCCCCAGGGACTGATGAGGAGCTGAATGAGTGCTGAGAACTGGCAGGGCAGATGACAGGGAGCACTGAGCAAAGATGACATGAGCAAGAGTGGATCTGGACATAGTTCAGTAAGGCAGGGTAGTTCAGTGGGGCAAAGTAACAATAGTCGGACCTGCATGTAGGTCAGTAAACAGTAGGAATAGTCAGACCAGCACGTAGATCTGCAAAACACAGTAGCAATGATGGGACATGAACGTAAGTGGGGGCAACAGTATGATAGTGGGATGAGCCAGTCAGGCATTCAAAAACCCAAATGAAGGCGAAAAATACTCTGCCCTCCTGAAACTAACAAATGACATCTATACTGCCATGGATTCTGGTCTCTTGACTGGTGCCATTTTTATCGACCTAACCAAGGCATTTGACCTGGTTAACCACACCCTTCTCCTTACTAAACTAGTCTTCCTTGGTTTTTCAGCTGAATCAGTGAACTGGTTCTACAGCTATCTGTCCAATCGACAGCAGGCTGTAGCTTTTAACTCAGCTATGTCTGATCTGTCATCCATACATGTTGGTGTTCCACAGGGTTCCATTCTTGGCCCCCTGCTCTTCACAATCTTCATAAATGACCTTCCATCCCAGGCACCTACCTCCTCTGCTTTGCTCTACGCAGATGACCTTGTCCTCTACTACACTACCAGTAATGTATCGGACATAAACAATTCACTATCTTCAGACTTCCTAAACATTCAATCCTGGCTAACTGTAAATCAGCTTGTTCTCAATGTAAGTAAAACTCAGTCTATGCTCTTTGGCTCTCCAGATAGATTAAAAGCAAATAGAAACTCCCTTAAAATATCCTGTGCTGACAATTCCCTGTTAGTTAGCACCTGTTCCTTCAAATACCTGGGTATTCTTCTTGATGAATCCTTGGAGTTTGATCTCCACATCACTGCTACTTGCAAATCTGTTAATGCTAAAATCGGAGGAGCCTACCACACTTGTTATGCCCTCACTCCATCAGCTAGGCTTGCTGTGGCACAAGGCTTTCTGCTCCCATCATTGGCCTACGGCTCGGTCACCTTCCTAGGTGCAACTAAATCATCCCTCCGTACATGGGATACTACCTATAGTAATATCTGCCGTTATGCTTCTGCCTCTTCTCGTCACAAACATCACTGTCAGCTCTATGCTGATCTGGAATGACCCAGTCCTGCTGCTAACCGCCTCCTATCCTACTGCACCTTAATAGAGGCTATAATAAGATCTGGCCTCCCCCAATCTCTCGCCTCGTTATTACACTCCCAAACCCCCTCCTATCAATCAATCAGTCAAAATGTATTTATAATGCGCTTTTCAGCATATCAAAGCACAAATACACATCAAAAATAACATCTACCATAATAAATAACAACATATAAACAATAAAAGCAGCAGTAGACCTATTCAAACTCTAATTCAAATAGGTAACTTTTCAGAGACGCCTTAAATGATTCTGTGGCCAGGCACTCTCTAATCTGACAAGGTAGAGAATTTCTCAGGGTTGGGGCCATGGAAGAAAAAGCTCTGGCCTCAGATGACTGAAGACGAACCCTGGGAATCTCTAGCAATCTCTCGTCAGCAGAGCGGAGTGGGCGGTAGGGTCGAAGGAGATCTTGCAGGTAGCCCGGTCCCTGACCATGTAGGGTCTTATAGGTCAGCAACATGACCTTGAAGGTGATTCTCCACCGCACCGGCAGCCAGTGCAGTTCGCGCAGCAGAGGTGTGATATGGCAAGATCTTGGTAGCCCAGTCAACAACCTGGCTGCAGCGTTCTGCACCAGCTGCAGGCGACAGAGATCCACCCCTGGCAACCCTAGATATAGAGCATTACAGTAGTCAAGACGTGAGGAAACAAAAGTGTGGACCAACACAGGAAGGTCATCATGTGGAACAAGGTGATTTATCTGGGCGATATTCCTCAGATGGTAGAAGGAAGACTTGACAGCGGCCGATACCTGTGTCTTCAGCGTCAGCTCGCTGTCAAGAATTATGCCCAGATTCCTCACCTGTTCAGAAGGTCTCAACTGGTTACCCCCTAATACAAGACCAGAGGGAGACCCAGGAGTCAACTTCTTTACACAATAACCCGGGTCCAACTAAACAGACTCCTCTATACATCCCTTGGTGTAAGACCACAATGGGTGCACAAGCTTTCCTCCTACACTGCCCCTGAGTACTGGAATTCTATCCCTCAAGCTATTCGTCTTGCCCCTACACATGCTGGCTTTAAAAAGCTCCACTATGAACATTTGCTCGCAGTAAGCCCTTGTACCTGCTTCCATCCACCTTAAGCTCATCTCCCACTCTGCTCTACCTTACCCACTCTCACCCTTCCTGTATACACTCTAACCTACCTCTCCCCCTCTATTACCTCCCCTCTGCCCCTTCCCCCTTATTTCTTCTACTATGTTAATTTGTTCTTGCTAATCAGCACTTATTGTACTCTGTCCATGACAATGACTGGTACTAATTTTCTTAACTTGTGTTGCACCTGTCTCATTTTTTGTTCTGAATGATCCCTGTATTTTTCTGATATCATTTACTTTGTCTGACAATGTTATATATAGTCGTGCAAGTTGCTTGTGATCTTTTTTCTCTGTATTGTACAACCTATTCTATGTGCTGCATCACATTGCTGTTTGATGTTTTGTATTTGACCTGTATCATCCCGGGTCGTGCCTGAAAATAGGCATCTCTATGCCTAGTGCACTCACCCGGTTAGCAAAAGCAAATAAATAAATACTCTGAGGACTTTCGGTGGCAGAGACAGGATTTAGAGCATAAGTAATTAGCTACATGGGGCTATGACTCCCCAGACACTTCCAAGTCCCTGCCGTAGGAAAAACAAGAAAGTGATGGAAGGGGTCGAGAACCACATGCAGATATTAAAGCTAGTTTACAGCATCAGCAGTAGCTTAGCTGACCTCAGAGTATAACAGCAGCGTACAAATATAGAACAGCGTAAGCAGTGAGAACTATGAGGGGTAGTATTCCATAAGCATGGAATGGAGGGAAGCACAATGCTCTAAAAGCAGCTATGACGATTGGAGGAGGTAGATTAAACAGAGAAAGCATGAGTGAGCTGCATAGATAGGGTACAGAGGAAGCCTGAATCGGGTGAAAACAATTAGGCTTGTAGCATGGGAAGCAATTATGCATATAGCATGGGGAGCAACTCTGGCTTTAGTAAAACACAGGTACTGGTTGCAATAGCAATGGGACTCACTGAAAGCAAGTAGTTTGAGCTGTAAATGAGCAAAATGGTAGGAACTTAGAAACCAAATCCCCCCAAAACCAAATCAAAACAAAACAACCAAGACACACAAACACAGAAAAAATAGGGAAGGGACAAAAGGAAGCCCACAGCCAGTCGCAAAATACAAACCAGAAACAGAAGAACAAAACACAGAAGTCCAACAGAAAGAAGCAGCAAGGCTGGGGGGGAGGTGGCAGGCCCAGCCAGCTGCAGAGGACAAATGGACACAGTCTCTGGCTGGCAAAGAAAAAGAACTTCAGAAGGAGGCTGAGAGGAACTACTTATATAGCTCAGGAAGTGGGAGTGGCTGGCTGCTTGTCCATTGAACCATAGGCGGAGCCTTCCAATATAAAAAAGATAAAGCAGTCCTTGTCATTGCGTTGGAATGGAGGACTGGAGTTGTTTAATTAAAAGTCACTACAGGGTGTTGTTGTCTGTCTGTGTTTTCACTCCCCACCCACTCAGAGAAACACTCAAAACCACATTCTTTTTGTTTTGTTTTTGTAGATATTTCTTAGTTTGCCCACTGAATTTCTGAGCCAGCGGTAGTGAGCGTGTCCCATTTTGAGTGGTGAAGCTGGTGTGATGTTTATGGCCCCCCCCCATACAGAAAGCATTTTTTTTTCTCTTTTTACTTTTCTTTCTTTTATTGTTTTTCTTTTGTTTACAGCTTTCATTCAGTCCAGTCTATGGTTTTCTCACTAAGTGACTGGCTTGACTGGGAGCGAGTGTGTCCAGCAGCGGTCACCATAGACAGTGGTTTTCAGCCTCGTGGTTCTCAGTAACCGTCAGTGAGGAACAGAAACAAACTTCTTTTTACATTTCTGGTCACAGTAATGGGCCGATGTACTTTTACACAGGAACTTGTGGGTTGAAATGGGTGGCGTTTGAAGGGGAAGAGGAAATACGGGAGAATCGCGAACCGGGTCTGGAGATGTCAGAAACGCGTGTATACTGAGCAGGCTTTTGAGCAGTGGGACTGAGAGCTGGTGCTACTGCGAACAGATGGACTGACAGTGAGTAAAAATAAAATAAGGAGAGCATTAACAGTTTAGTGGTTGTGCAGGAATGTGGACCTTCAAGACATTCATTGCTACTGGTCTGCTTTCTCGGTTGGTGCCACGTTGCCAGGCAGGAAGTGCCATTTCCTGCTGTTGCAATGTGAGTTGTGCCACTCTGTGTTTTTGTTTGTGGTTGGCACAGCTCACTAAATTGTTGTTGTTGTGGGGCTCGGGAGTTGAGGGTAGTGCCTCTTGGCTACTATATCTTCTGATAAGGACATGGCTCAGAAGATGTACTAGCCAATCAAATTGTTGGATTTCCAAAGCCCCTGTCATAAACATTTTTAAAATATTCATGAATTCTAATGTATGATGACTCTTGACAATGTTTCCCTATACTACCACGTAGGCTCTTACACTTGTAAGTTTGTGCTGTGTATTACACATGTATGTATGTTAATGTTTTGACCCTAGATCCTTTGAAAATAGGCACTTGCCTAAAGGATATTCTGTGCAATAAAAACTAAACTAAAACTAAACTAGGTTGCTGTGAAGCACAAAAACAGGCACTGCTTTCGTCCAACATGAACCTGCAAACCCAGTTTGCTGAGTCTTACCACTCGTGAAATTGGGGGAAAAAACCAACAGAAAACCATATAGCTTGCATAGAAAGATTGTCACGCAGCTTGTATGAAAAAGTTTCCTTTGCGCAGTGAACTGGAGTGTTCATACAAGCTGCAAGATAAACATAGAAACATAGAATTTGATGGCAGATAAGGACCGCTTGGCCCACCTAGTTTTCCCATTTCCCTACCTGATGGATAAGATGCAGATTCTAGTTAACCAACAGCTTACTTCCTCCTACCCCCCACTAGAATTCCCTTATGTCCGTCCCATGCATTCTTGAATTTTCCCTCTGTTCTTGACATCACAACCTCCTCAGGAAGGCTGTTCCATACATCCACAACCCTTGCCGTGAAAAAAATACTTTCTAACATTACCTCTGAGCCGTTCCCCCCTTATCTTCAAATTGTGCCCCCTTGTTCTTGCACATCTCTTTTTCTGAAAGATGCTGCCTTCTTTGGCTTTGTTAAAGAAAGAACATCATGCAGCATGCATGAAGAAAGTGCTCTTTACTGCACAAAGGGAGCAAATAAGATGACTGAGGGAACAATCAAAGAATGGGATCCAGTCACCTCTTCAACTGAGTATAACTCCATAGCAGGTACAATACGAATGTACAAATCTGCCAGCAGAAACAGGCCTCATGGTCTATCAAGTCTGCTCGAATGTGCAGCTAGCCCCTACATTGCAGCTGCCCCACCTTCCCCTCCCCCTCTCACATTTACCCCCCACCCTGTCC
This sequence comes from Neoceratodus forsteri, assembly GCA_016271365.2. Lineage (NCBI taxonomy): Eukaryota > Metazoa > Chordata > Ceratodontiformes > Ceratodontidae > Neoceratodus > Neoceratodus forsteri. The sequence goes on from CM057456.1 coordinate 352,653,362, forward strand.
CATCTCCTTTTAAAAACTGCCCACTGTCCTACAGCATACAACCTCCTCGGGCAGAGCGTTCCACTTAGCCACCACCCTCTCTGTGAAAAAATGTCTCCTCATCTCTCTCCTATATCTTCCCCCCTCCAATCCGAGACGATGCCCTCTCGTGTCCCACTCCCTCCTCAACTTAAATACCCCTTCTGTGCCTGTCTTGTTTATCCTCGTCATGCATTTAAAGGTCTCAATCATATCCGCCAATCCCTTCTCTCCTCCAGTGAGTACATGTTCAACTCTCTCAAGGCAATGTTATATGGAAAAATTGGCCTATTCTGTTCCATGACCCTACAGTTGGGGGTGCAATGGAAACTAAATCAAGAGTGACCTTTCACAAAGTATCAAGTATACGAGATAAAGAAGTTCATAGCCATTTCAAACCAAATAGACCACAAGTAGTACCTGGCTTCCTCCTAAACCGCCACTTAACTACAAATGTATGAAATGCAACATTTGTCAATACCTAAATACAGACAGAAATCTGGGAGCCTACAAGAATAAGAGAAATACAAGTCAGGGATTTCATTACCTGTACACCACCTTTGTAATATACTTTATTTGGTGCACATGTGGACTGGACTATGTAGGTTGAACAGTCTGTTCATTAAAAGAATGAACACAGGATCATCTCTGGTATATTCCAAAAGGTAGAATAGACAAGGCAGTCGGTAGACATTTCAAAGAGAGACGTAATTCAGACCCTAAAGACTTTAGATGTATGGGACTTGAAATGTGTAAATGTGGCAAAAGAGGAGGAGACCACCAAAGTATACTGTTACAAAGAGAAGGATACTGGATTTACAGATTAAATACCTTGAATCCACATGGGTTGAATGAACTATTTGAAATCGTATCTGTAAACACTCTCTATTTACTAAAATTGCCCCCCCCCAATACCACTTGGACAGACTGGTATAGCCAATACTCTATTCAGGACTCCAGGATGCCTGTACAATCTTCGTATGCTCTGTGACTATTTCCATAGCTGGTAAAGGCAGGATAGTTTAATTTGTATAGACATGTAATTTTTAATAAAGGTTATTAACGTGCATTTTGCTTTCCTTTTGGAGATCTGCCTGGCTGCCAGAAATTTGAATCACATTGATTGTTCCCCATGTGGTTGATAACTCTAGTGGATCCCCAGGAATGCCCTGCACAATATTGGGAGATCACCTGATTATACACTGGGTCTTTAAGTGTGCATTTAAAATTCTATTAAACACTTTAGTGTTCACATAAAATTAATGGCAGCCTATTAGGCATGAGACCCAGTCTGTTTTGGTTTGTTTTGAGTAACAGTTTTCTTATAACAATACAGAATTTGCTTATGTTATCATGACGAGCTCAGCTAGAAACAATTTCTTATTCAATTTTGTTGTTTTGCTCAGAAATGAACTTTTTTATCTAAAAAAATATCAAAAATAATTAAATGCACCTGACTCAGACTGATGATGTCATAGCTACGTGACTATAAATATCACTGTTAAAATTTCTAAAGTTAGCTCCGTGATGAAGCCTCATTTGCAGGTGAAGCGCAGAGGTGGATAACGACCAACAGCACTGAGGTGACTGGCTAGCAGATGTATGTATTAGCCAGGCAAATAAACATTTGAACTTGAATAGCAGCAGCACCTGCATTTTCCTTTTTGGAGTGCTTTCATCCTGGACTCTGCAACCACTGAGTGCCTGACCCTGGTGGCTCACTAAGTGATCACCACACCCTCCTTTCTTACACCAGGATCGTCATCCCGATGTCAGACATTAATGACATAAAACAAAAATATTGTCACCAGGCACTCATCCATGGTGGCCATAACACAGCCCCTCCATCCCCTTCCCCCCTTCCGACACCGGAAACCCAGCTCTGGTAATATCAGCATAGCCTTCCCTCCACCTTGTCCAGACACCATGATCTGAACAATTGTCTGACAAAAACAAAGCCTAAAAATAACTAAGTCCTAAAAAGGACTAACTGTGAATGCGCTCAGGCTGACTTTTTTCAGGTTTAGAATGTTTAGATGACCATAATTTGAACAATCTTAAACACTTTGAGCCATAACTTGGTGGATGGCTATGTTAGGCCCCCCTCTTCACATAAATCATAAATCACCCAAAAAGATACTTCGGGTGGGGGAGTTAAGGTTGACTACTTACTGTATGTGGTTACAAAGGGGGTTCCTCCTAACTAAGCTGTTCTCCAAGGCTGGGCTCAAAATTTCTTAAATTGGCCAAGTTATGGACATCTGAAGATTTTAGGGCTAAAAAACTATCTTATAAATTTGACATTCTGCATGTGTACTATGTTTACATGGCCATAACTTGACCAATTTTAAACATTTTGGTCCCAGGCTTGGGGGTGGCTTAGTTAAGCCTTCTCCTCCTAAATACATAAGTGACGGAACTTGAATCTCCAACTAAATGTTTTTTTTTGGGGGGTGGGGGTTACCCACCCCAAAATATTTTAGGAGGATTTAACTTTCACCACTTATGTGGTCATGAATAGAGGGAGTATATCTAAGCGTTCCCCCAAGTTTTGGCCAAATATTTTAAAAATAGGCCAAGCAAGGGCCATTTGAAATGAGTGAAGTCTGCTACAAGTCCAGCGCAATGTGTGCAATGATGCACTTACTTTGGGTCACTTGCAGCTCTACTAGAAAGACTTAGGGGTTATTATATCTAACAGATTTCTTCCTGACTTACAGATTAATGAAGTTATATGTAACGCAAACAGTGTTATTTGAGCTATTAAGCGGAATATTAAATCAAGGGAGAAAGAAGTACTTATGCCGCTTTATAGAGCATATGTTCGCCCTCATCTAAACTTCTTGTCACAGTTTTGGTGTCCCTATAATAATAAGAAATAAGATATTGTTAAACTTGAAAACATCCAGAGGAGATTCACTAAACTGATAAATGGCTTTAAAGATGTGTCAAATGAAAATGGATTGCAATCTCTTAACTTAATGTCATTATTTACTAGAAAATTAAGAGGGGGATTTCCTCTCAATGTATGACATTATTAATGACCTTCATTTATTGGAAAACCTTGGGTTTTCCTTTAAAGAAGATACCCACAACCTTAGAGGACACCCTTTACAGATTCAGCAAAGATGTTACCAACACTTACCAAGGAAGTATTTTTTCACTTTACGTGTTGCGGAGAGATGGAATGCTCTTCCAATTGACATTATTGTCAGTAGCTCTAAAATGACTTTTAAGAATCGGTTAGATAAATTTATTATGTCACATCCAACCTTAAACTATTATTAATAAATAGGAGCAATTATGAGCCTCATCGCCCCTGAGCTCCTAACACAATGTCAGTATGAATCTTAGTAGTACTACAGGCCTGTGGCAATGTGAGTGATGATCTGGGTACCTTGTAACACTTACAGTGTTCATTATGCAGTGTAAGAAAGACAATAGCTAAAGGTGTCAGTAGCTATAAACTGTATCTTTTCAAAAATAAGGACATGAATAGCAAAAAAAACTACAGTTTTACAGTTACAGAAACTACAGCAGTATGAACCACAGTGTATCTCCTGTGTTTCCTACTGCAGTTCAAACTGCAATCGTATGGTAGAAGAAGGCCTTATAGCCTCTTTGAACTAACCCCCACTGCTCAGTGGAAGCATATCAAATTTACTTTGGTCATACTTCGGTCGGACCTGAAAAAGGGCCTTTGGTCCAGTGTCCCTACCCGATTATCAAATAAATAAATAAAAAATATGTACTGTATTTCAAGTGTTTTCTTGAAAGACTCTTTAGAGTTGCAATTATCAACATGTTCTGGCAGGTTGTTCCAGATATTTTCCACCATTTGTGTGTAGTAAAAGTTTGTTTTCTGTGTTTTGAACATGTTTCTCTTTAACCTTTTCATGTGTCCCCTTAGATTAAGATCAGTATTTTTAAATTCTGCCCCCAGTATGCAGGCACCCATCTGGTCAAATGTAAAATGCTTTAAAATTGCCTACCTAAATGTCAGGACTCTTAGCTAATTTAGATGAGTTAACTGCCTGGGTAGCTCACTGCAATCCAGGCTTTGTTTGCCTGACTGAGACTTGACTTCAATCCCGGACTCTGGCTATACCCTCCCAGGCTTTGATTTTATCAACCTTAACAGACCTGGCAAGAAATTGAGGAGTGGGGGGGGGGCTCGCTTCCACACTATAAGACTTCTCTAAATGTCTTCCTCATGCAACATTTGTACCCTCCCTCCCCTAGTCTGTGAGTTCCTGCACTCATGGCTCCTTTTGGGTAATACTAAGAAAATCCATGTGGTTTGTGATTATGATGTTCCTGCTGGTAGTCTAAGTGGCCTGTCCTACACACTAGATAATATTAGCCAAAAGATTGGCTCACACAAGCTGCTTGTTATGGGTGACTATAACCTAAACTGCATTGGGAAACATTCCAAGCAGTATGAACCTTTGCTTGCTGGGCTTAGCTTTAAGCAGCTTATTTCTACTCCTGACAGATTCTGTACTTCTGGTGGGCAGTGCGTTCTTCTTGACCAGATCATGACAAAACAGAGCTAAGAGGATTATAATGTCCAGAACCTTCCCTGATGTTATTTCTGACCATACCCCTACTTACTGCATCTATAGAGTCTCTACACTAAACCAAAGACTTATCCAAGTTTGATCCTAGATCCTTGCATAGTGATCTTATACTTACTGACTGATCTCCTGTTTTGCTTGCTGTGGATGCCTCAGCTACCCTGTCTAACTTTCTAACTATCTTTGCTGTAGGATAAGCATGCTCCAGTCATTAAAAGCAGAGTCAGGGTTATTGTCACTAAATGGTTTCGCAGTGACCTATTAGCTCTTGTGAAATACAGAGATAGGTGCCGGGCTAGATTCAAGTCCACTCAAGCACTGTCCGACTTTACTGAGTGCAGGCATCTTGAGAAATGAATGTAAGAAAGCCATTCACTCAGCCAAGAGTAAATTCAGTAGATCCTTCTTACTGGCCTCTGCCAAAGACTTGCAGAATGTCTGGTGTAATATCAAAAGTGTTACTGGCAGCTCTCCAAACCAGTGACATACTCATTGATGGAGTTAATTGAAATAACCCTAGTACAATAGTGAATGCATTTAATAAACAGTTCTTAGACCTCTCTGCTCTCAAGTCCTTGTTCTCAGGTCCTACATCACTAGATTAGGATATGCCCTCCTCCTCTGCCTCACCTTAAAATGGCACAGTAGGTGAGGTTGGTAGAGGCAGCTGGCTAGTCTCTCTCATTATACCAACTCTGGCCATGACAGTATGGAGCCAAAGCTCATCCCCCCTGGGTGCCTCTTTTCTGGCCTTGCCTATCTCACATATCTTTAACCCATCTCTGAGTATTGGTATAGTGCCTGACATTTGGAAGGTAGCTAGGGTTGTCCCTGTCTTTAGGCAAGTGGACCCAAACTGTACTAAAAACTATCGCTCCGTAGCCATCTTGTCCACCATCAGCAAGCTCTTGGAGAAAATTGTTGCTTCCCAATTAACTGAATACCTTTACGTGCATGACATGTTGTCAGCACAGCATGGGTTCTTGAGGGGGCATAGCACCTCTACTGCCCTTGCTAAAGTCACCTCTGAGATTGGAGGGATATGGATCAGAGCAAGTTAATTGGCACAATCTTTGTTGATCTCTCCAAAGCTTTTGATTTGGTGGACCATAAACCTCTTTATACCAAGTTACACTCCTTTGGGCTTTCTGACCATACACTACTTTAGTTTGCTAACTATGCACACAATAGACAGCAAATGATCAAATATAAAAAGAGCATTCTCAGAACTGACTCCTGTCTCAGTTTGTACCCCTAGGGTTCAATCCTGGTTCCTATCCTATTTTCTCTGTTTATTAATGACCTCCTCCAGGTGCCTGCTCATTGCCGTTTCCCCTTCACACAGATGACGCGGTGCTCTTGGCTACCTCCCAGGATATCACAGTTGTTAACTCCCAATTGAATGGCAACTTCCACCAAATTCAGTCCTGACTCTCTGTAAGTAATTTAGTCTTAACCTAAAGCAAATGCAAATCATGCTTTTTGGCTCTTGGGCTAAACAAGATCTTGCCCTGAGCCCCTGGTTGTGACGAGTGTGGATGGTTCATCCCCTTACTACTGCCTGGTCCTTTAAGTATGTTGGAGTTCCCTTGACCCCCAGCTGGATCTTTCTTTGCATATCACTAATGTGTGCAGGGCAGTTTATAGTAAGACTGGAATGGCTTACAGTGCCAATCACTTTCTCACTCCTGCAGCATGTTTCATACTTACTAAGGAAGTGCTCCTACCCTCCCTAAATTATAGGCTCCTTACCTTGACCAGTGTTGCTAAGTCAGTCTTGCAAGTGTTATGTAATGTATAATAACATCTGTCGTTTTGCGCTTTCAGCAGTTCACCTCCCACATCACTATAAGCTTTATGGTAAACCTGGATGGATGTCCCCTGCAAATAGTTATGCTTTTGCCCAGGGATGTTTTGTTGACAAAGTACTCAAAACAGCCACCTCTCCTATCCTGGCTGAGCAGCCAAGGGGTTGCCAGCTTGGGTTGCCCCCTATGATCTAATGATGTATCCCTGCTTGCTGTCCCAAAATCCTGTACTGCTATGGGAGATCAGGCCTTTGCTGCATGTGCACCCAGGCCTTGGAACTCCTTCCCACTATCTATTCAGGACAGCAATGAGTACCAATGCCCATAGCCTGAGTAACAAGCTTCCTGAATTAGTGGCCTTGATGGAGGAGGAACATCTGGATATTGTGGCAGTCACAGAAACATGGTACACACAAAACCATGACTGGGACGTAAACATACCAGGATACCCTATCTACAGGAGGGACAGGGAGGGTAAAAGAGGAAGAGGAGTAGCTCTTTACATAAGGGAAGGAATCAAAGCAACAGAACAAAAGGGAAAACAGGGAGGAGAAGAAGCACTGTGGGTAAATTTGGAGACCGGCAATGGCACCACAATCCACACAGGGGTTGTGTCAGACCCCTTCTCAGGGAGAATTGGACAAGGAAATGATAGAAAGAATACTTAGAATGGCAGAAAAGGGAGATATTGCTGATGGGTGATCTGAATATGCCAGATGTTAACTGGAGTGCAGTTGCAGCAGCCACTTGAAGAGTGGGGTTATTCTAGATGCCCTACAGGGGCATGCCTTAGACAACTAGTATTGGAGCCCACTCGAGGGGAGCAATCTTAGACCTGGTTCTCTCAAATGGAGATGAAGAGAGGATCACAGATGTAGGATGGGTAGCCATCTGGGAACTAGTGACCACCGAACAGTATGGTTCACAATAAACACAGCAATGAGGCAAGCCATACAAAGGCAAAAGTACTGGACTTTAGGAGGGCTGACTTTGCCAAAATGGGTGAGTGCCTAAGGAATCGCTAGCAAATGGGCAGGAAGGAGGTGGAAGAACAATGGGGAATAATAAAACTGCCATCACAGAGGCAACAAGCCTTTGTGTGAAGCAAATAAACAAAACAAAACGATGTAAGAAACCACTATGGTTCTCAAAGGAAGTGGCAGTGAAGGTTCAAGAGAAAAAGAAAGCATTCAGGAAGTACAAGGAATCACAGAAGGAGAAGGACAGAGAACTGTATCAGTTAAAGCAAAAGGAAGCTGGGAAGGCAGTCAGAACTGCAAAGGCCCAAACCGAGGAAAAGATAGCCAACTCAGTTAAGAAGGGGGATAAAACCTTTTATAGGTACATCAGAGCGAAGGAAGACCAAGGAGGGTTAGTGAGGCTTAATAAAGGGAGGGAGGGTGGGCAGAGGGTGACTGTGAAAAGGCAGAGATACTAAACAAATATTTTTGCTCAGTATTTACAAAGGAAGAGGGGAGGTCCTAAAACAAACAGTAGAAACACTCTGGATACAGAAGTTGATACCAGCCCATTTACAGAAGAAAGGGTTCTGAAAGAACTCTAAAACTGAAGGTGGACAAAGCAATGGGGCCTGATGGGACTCATCCCAGAATTCTAAAAGAACTAAGGGTAGAACTAGTGACACCACTGACTACCCTCTTTAACAGCTCATGGGAGAATGGGGTGGTACCCGAGGACTGGAGGAGGGCAGATGTGATTCCCCTTCACAAAAGTGGGAGCAAGGCAGAAGCAGGAAACTACAGACCTGTTAGTTTAACCTCAGTGGTAGGGAAAATGATGGAATCACTTCTGAAGGAAAGAATTGTCGAGTATCTAGAGGCCAGAGGGGCACAGGACCCTAGGCAGCATGGATTCACAGCAGGAAGGTCATGCCAGACAAATCTGATAGATTTCTTTGACTGGGTGACCAAAGTAGTAGATCAGGAAGGGGCTGTGGACATGGCCTACCTAGACTTTAGCAAGGCATTTGACACAGTCCCACACAAAAGATTAATATACAAGTTAGCCAGCCTGGGAGTGGGTCCCAAGATGACAGCCTGGGTAAAGAATTGGCTGGAGAATAGGACACAGACAGTAATAGTAAATAGAGTCCACTCTGAAGAAAGGGGGGTTACTAGTGGGGTACCGCAGGGTTCAGTATTAGGACCAGTCCTCTTCAATGTCTTTATAAGCGACATTGCAGAGGGACTGGAAGGAAAAGTATGTCTCTTTGCAGATGACACAAAGATCTGCAACAGAGTTGATGCACAAGGTGGGGTGGAAAGGATGAGAAGGGACTTGGCAAGGTTAGAGGAATGGTCAAATGTATGGCAGCTTAGATTCAATGCTAAGAAGTGCAAGGTAATGCACCTGGGAAACAAAAACCCAGGGGAAGAGTACACAATGGGGGTGAGATACTAACAACAACAAAAATGGAAAGGGACCTGGGGGTAGTCATATCAGATGACCTAAAGGTGGGCAAGCAATGTGAGAGGGCAGCAAGGAGGGCTGGGGGATACTGGGATGCATAGGGAGAGGCATCACCAGTAGAAAACAGGAAGTTATTATCCCTCTGTACAGACAGTTGGTGAGACCCCATCTGGAGTACTGCGTGCAGTTCTGGAGACCCAGTCTCCACAAAGACATAGACAGGATGGAAGCTGTCCAGAGGAGGGCAACTAAAATGGTGCAGGGTCTGCACCGGAAGATATATGAAGAGACTTAAGGAGCTTAATATGTATAGCCTCGAGGAAAGGAGGGAGGGGGACATGATAGAAACTTTCAAGTACCTCAAGGGAATCAACAAAGTCCAAGAGGGTAGCATCTTTCAAAAAAAGAGGTGTGCAAGAACAAGGGGACACAATTTGAAGATAGAGGGGGGGCGGCTCAGAGGTAATTTAAGGAAGTATTTTTTCACAGAGAGGGTTGTGGATGCATGGAATGGCCTTCAGGAGGAGGTTGTGGAGTCAAAAACGGTGATGGAATTCAAGCATGCATTGGACAGTCATAAGGCAATTCTAGGGGGTGGGGGTAGGAAGAAGTAGGCTGCTGGTTAACTAGCATCTGCAGCTTATCCATTAGGTAGGGAAATAGGCAGACTGGGTGGGCCAAGCGGTCCTTATCTGCCATCAAATTCTATGTTTCTCTGTTTCCTCTCATTACCTTTTAAGAAGGTCTTTATGGAGTCACATGAAAGATAACTGAGCCTGCACTTGCATGGGGGATTTGGTTTTCCTTATTATGGTTTGCGGGCCATAGCTTCCTTGGTCTACTTTACGGACCTGATGGCGCTCCTCATACATGCAACTACTTTACTGTAGTGTGTGTATATACATTGTACTGTTGTTATTTGCGGTTACTGCATCAGATCACGTTGGTTGACACTATTCTATGCTTTGGCTGTATGTTTTTATATTATGAACCTTGATGTTTACCTCTTTTGTTTCCAATTACACTCCTGTTATCATCTTATGTACTGTAGCCACTTCTCTCTACTATCCTATTGTAACCTCCCGGGTCATACCAGAAATTAACTGTCTAGTGTACTTACCTGTTAATAAAAACTAAATTAATTAAATCTAGATTTAGTTCTACCATGTGATCCTTATCGTTGTATTTGTCATGTAGGAGTATGAGATCCCCTTCAATCCTATGCTTCTGTAGACTGTGCAGATTTAGTGCTTTTAATATTTCCTGGTAAGGTAAGTTATTTAGCCCCTAAAAGTTTTTGTGACTTTTCTTTGAATGCACTCCACTTTGTCAATATTTGTCTTCAGGTATGGAGACTGGAACCGAGAGGCATAATCAAGATGTGGTCTGATATATCCTATACATGCCTCCTTATATGTACTTACTGTGACTGGATATATTTCTCTTCATATTGTACATAATTCTATTTGCTTTCTTGGTTACATAATCACATTCTATTATGAACTTCAGCTCCTTATCAATTATGACACCTAAGTCCCTTTGTGGCTCTTTGCAGGTTTCCTAAATATTTCCAAAATAATAATCTGACTTTGGGTTGTTATGGCCCACATTGTTCTGCATTAAATGTCATTTTCCATATGTCTGCCCACACAGTAAGAGTATTAAGGTCCAATTAGATGCTATAGATGCCCTGTTCATATACCCTTCCCTCAGTCTTGGTGTCATCACGTGCAGAATGAGCCAGCTGCTAGTCCCTTTATGCCTGTGAAGTACATAAATCTGACAGAGGATAGGTCCCAAAACCAAACCCTGTAGTACTCCACTTGGGACACCTCCTTCTGTTTAGGGAAACCCACTTAGGACAACCCTTTGTGTTCTCTCCTATAGCCAATCCGCAATCCGTATTAAAATGTAGTTGTTTAGCCGGCCCATTGGTGCAGCGGTTGGATTTCCACTTGCGACACCGGTGACCCGGGTTCGGGAATGGACCTGGAATGTTGGAGGCCGGCCGAGGGGAGAAGGATGGAGCGTCCCAAGGACTGCTCTCCTTCTCTGGGGGGAGGGAGGGGAATGCAACCGGTGCTTGACAGACCCCTGGAGGAGGCCAGGGGTACCACAGTGACCAGTGCCAGAATGTTCAGGGGGTGGGGCGGACGCTGGACGTCATTGCACATCCCTGCCCCAAGAAAAAACAAAGAAAAATCTTCCGCTGTCAGTCTCCTTAGATGAAGCCCGCTTGGGCTTCAGTTAGCCTCCAGGCTGGCCCACCAACCTATCCCATCGCCTGTGGCACTGTTAGGGGGCTTGTGCCACAACCCCGCCCTGGTGAGTAAGTCAGGGGGTATCAGAGGGTCGCAGACAATTTGGAGGTGAAAGCCCGAGGTCCGTGACTGGGCTGAGGTTCCGAGCGGCTGGCGGCAAGGCGAAAAAAAGCATACTAAATAAAAAAATAAAAATAAATAAAATGTAGTTGTTTACCTTCAGTTCAGTTAGTTTGTTAATTATCTCACTATGATGAATAATGTCAAATGCTTTATTCACATGTATGAGTATAACATCCACTGGGTTACTACCATCAAGCTTTTTATTTGCTTTTTCATAGAAGCTTAAAAGATTGATTTCATAGGACATCCCCTTTTTAAAGAAATATTCCTTTTCGTCTTTGCATCCTAAATTTATTTGGGTTGAAGTACACAGCATACAAAGTAGGAAAATAAAAAAATAGGGTAAGAAATCCTTGGAACCTTGGCAAATCTATGGTATAATAATTTCTTCAGGGATTCAACAATCATGCGATGTGGTGTTGATGTTACCCTAATACGGGCACGGTCTTGTCAGGTAATGTAAAACAGTGACACTGCATCTGTTGTATTGAGGATGTTGATATTAGGGTAATGACAACACTGTATCATATGATCGTTCAAACCTCAAGGAACACTACACCACAGATTCATCAAGGCTCCAGGGACTTTTCACCATAATTGTTCATTCCCCTACTTTGTACTTTTCAATATGATAGACAGACAGACAGAGTGGTAACCAGAGATATGTTGCAGTAAATATTCATATATGTGTACATGTGTGTATATATACGTATACCGTATATCTCAATCATGGGAAATCCCATTAAAATGAATGGGGATTTCCTACATGTCCAGATATATAGGGGCTATGCAATGGGAATGAGTGAAATACATGATTTATCTGCACAAGAGCAGTTTGACCTCAGGTAACCTCACAAGTGGTGTAAGCCACAAGTGAGGTGTCTGCGGTCAAATGCTCAAGTGCAGATAAATCATGTATTTTATGAGTTTCCCATTGCATATCTCATTTATGCAGTAGGGATGTAATTTTTTGGTGCCATTATTATTTCATTAGACTGGCTTTTTTTTGTTTAATGAACAACTGGGACTACTTTGTGCTACTGCACACTTAAGAGCTGGTTGCTAGGTACACTAGTATGGTTACTAGGGAGTCCACATCCCTTCTTTCATAATGTACCTGTTATTGACTGGGAAGGCCATGTGGGAGTGTCAGAGAGTTTAAAAAACATGGCGACTCCTCAACTTGGTTAGTGAGATTTGCAGGTTGGCACTTTCAACGCGTGGCTGATAATTTTTTTTTGTTTTTTTTTTTTATTTACACATAGTTTATCTGTTGATTCTGGGTTATATCATCAGCTTCTGCATTTAGTTTTTTACCAAGTGAGCGAGCATCGGGTTGGGGACTGAGGGAATTGTAATGGGACCATGCCAACAGTACTAAATAATCCTGTCCCTGAAGCACAAAGTGGACTGGAGAAGAAGAATTATTTTTGGGCTACAGTGAGAAGAAGTACATCTTGTATGACAGGCGAGTGGCTGGCAATGGAGTAGAAACAGAGGTGGTGGGGGGTTGTTGGGCTGGAGGAAGCTGGGGGTAATACTGATGGGGAATGTAACTTGCGTATTCTGATTAAACTGAGAAAAAAACTGCCGCCTGCACTGGGGATAAAGGGAAAAAGGAAGTTGTTTGATTAAAGGAAAAATAAAACAGCTTAGCTTTGTTGTGCAGTCTTATATTATTGTTAGGTTGTTGGGGCCATGGATGACTGCTTTGTCCTGTTTGTAACAAAAACAGACTGCAACAGGAATAGCTTTGGGCGGTGGGGGGGGGACAGTGATCTAGTTCCGGCAGGAGGGGTGATGACTGACAGCAGGGTGTTAAATAAATGTTGTTTGATTGACATTAGGGTGTTAAATAAATGGCGGTTCCACGATTTAACAGCCATGAAAATAAACACATTTATTTAATAGTTTATTCACGCATACCTGTTCCATAAATCTAGATATATATACTGGGATATATCTTTAGCTACCACTGTAATGTAAATAACATGACATTTAAATATGCTTGGGAAGTTTTACAATTCAAACTGGAGGTGCATTATGGTAGCAGAAATGACTACAGGTCCATTCTGGTCACCACTCATACAGCATGGCAGTCCCAAATAGGGCTGTCCTGCTAAAATGCACACCACTCACGCTGTGTAACCAGCAATTGCATTTTCCCTCTGAGATCTGTCTAGTTCTGCTTCGAAGGCCTGAATGTAGCTAGCTTGCACAATAGGCTATTCCACATGTTGATCATCCTTGTTGTGTTTGGCTGGCCCTACTTTTCTTACAAACTGTCTCTTCAGTACACTATGCAAACAACAATCAGACACTCCAAATGCAGCAGGGCCACGGACCAAACACAACACTGGCAGCGCAAAGATCTGAGCACACAATGTCTCACCCCTTACAACTGATCAGCAAACACATATAGTGTGATAAAGTTCTTTTTATTTTGCATATAGCATTTTTGATGCATTTGTACTTACAAACAACAGTGGAACCAACAACATGCCAGAGAGTCGCATATAGCGCTTTTCCTTGACAATTAGGAGGCAGTGACCACAACTGGGTCACCTTCTCCTCGACGACAAGAAAAACTAGCCAGATCTCAGGCATCAGGACCTTAAACTTTAGAAAGGCTGACTGCCCAGATGAAGGACCCGGTGTCCAAGGGTCTGGAGCAACTGCATGAGGCTGGTAATGCAGAGCACAGAAGGTCTTTGTTCAAGAAGGCACTCAAAGCAGCTACCAAGGACTGTATTCCTGAAGGCAGTAGGAAAAAGGTCAAAAATATCCCCCTAGCACAATACAGACCTCAGGCAACTGATTCTGAAGAAAAGTAAGCTCCATGAGCACCGGAACAAGATGCGTTGCAATGCTTCTAAGTTAGAGAGGAGTACAGAGCAGCCTGAGGGACTGTAAACCCAGAATTAAAAAAGCCAGGGAAAGGCTCGAAGCCAGAATAGTAGCAGGAGCTGCAGGCAACACAAAAGCCCTATTCCAGTATTTAAATTGAAGGAAGAAGGTGACGATGGAAATTTGGCCCTTGAAAATAAGGGTGGAGGGGTGGAATCTGTGAGAGAGAGACAGAGCTGATAGCAGAGATGCTTAATGAATACTTTGCTTCAGTGTACACCAAAGGTCAACTGGTCAGGGAAGGGGCTTACTGGGTTCGCCCATAACATCAGAGGTTGTCACAGTGCAGCCACTGGACATCACACCTGCCCTGATAGCTGACTACCTGGCAAAAATCAGGTCAAGTGAGTGCCAAGGTGTGGACAGGCTACACCCCAGGATCATAGTGGTGCTAAAGGAACCTTACCTCATAAAGTGCAAAAAATGCCCAGAAGGATGCTATGTGGGAGAAATCAAACTCCAAACAACAGATTTCTGTATATTATGATCCAAAGTTTATTTTAGCATCAACAGGCTCCCTCCGGTCCCAGCCCAATGTTTCACCCCTTGTGCTTCCTCAGGAAATGACAGCCTATACAAAATATAACTCAAACTTCACTATCATAAAATCATGTAGTCCAAAATATCTTACACAATTGATAAATTACAAACTTCATTATGGACCAAAACGATGTGTATTCCACGTACCTCCTGGCACTTTAATGGACTAGTGTCTTTATAGCAGCATTTCTTTTAAATTAATCTGTATATTTTTTACTGAAAAAATAAATGCAATAGAAGTCATGAGACACCACATGATTACATTAATGCACAAAGATTGCTATCCTGCATACAAGGTATGGCTCTCATAATCATACCGTGTATTGTTCAGTAGAAGAATATCATTCAACTTTCCAGGTGTGCACCAACATATCCCCACAGCTACTACTTGCACCACAAACACTGTATGTTAACCTATATATCTAAATTCACCACTGCTCTGCTACATTCAGATAATCATACACATGCCAATTATGTAAGAATGTTTTTCAAAGTTACAGATCATCTTATCTTATCGTGACAGTATTGCAAAAAGGTTGCTTCCTCCAACTTATGTATTTGTTGGGGTTCACACAGGTAGTTGCCTCTGCCACTCATAATCAAGGTCACTCATTTGATCTGGTCTTCCTCCTAGGGATCAAGTCATCCGACTTGGTGGTGGAACCAGTCATATGGTCTGATCATCACACAGTAAGATTCAATTTCCAGCCCCCCCCCCCACAGACCTTCTCCTGTGGAGATGGTCAGATACCGCCCGTTGAGGGGCGTAACACCAGAAGGTCTTCTGGTGGTATTAGACCTAGTGGGAGTTTTGAGAAAAGGTGAGGATCCAGAGAGTCTAGTTCTGACCTATGATAAGGCTATTACTGAGGCTCTGGATTCTGTCGCCCCAGTCCATGTTCGTCCTCTCTCTCTCTCTCTGCCCTCGGTCCATCTGGTTTGATGGGACCTTGAGGGAGTTGAGATGTATAGGACAAAGGTTAGAGCATCGCTGGTGGAAATCGACCCTTGAAGCCGACCACCTCAGATTGATAGATCATTATCAAAGCTATCAATCAGCAATCACACTTAAGAAGGCAGAGTTTCTGCTGCTCAGAATTGACTGGCTCAGCTCTTTTAAACCGTAGACAGGCTGTGCAACCCAACCTGTCTATAGGTTCAAGGAGCATTTTCACAAGTTAAGTGTGATGAGTTTGCTCGATTCTTTGCGGATAAGGTGGCCGACATTAGGGCCAAAATCCATACAGCGCCCTCTGTAGGAGTTGGTGGTGGTCGGTGTACGGTCACTTCTCCCCAGTCTTCTTGGATATCTTTTGACCAGCCAGAGATAGCTGACATCATATGGATTGTCCAGAATTTGTGGCCAACATGCTGTAGTTTTGGATCCGGGCCCTACACTCCTATTATTGGGGTGTATGGATTCCATCGGCCTGGTCCTTGCAAAGACTGTTCGGTGCTCCTTAGATTTAGATGAGTTCCCCAGCTCCCTGAAGGAAGCAGTGGAGATGCTGCTTCTTAAGAATGTTGCTTTGGACCCAAACAGCTGTGCCAACTACAGACCCATCTCTAACCTTCCCTTTGCTGGGAAGGTGATTGAGACAGTGGTTGTGCTGCAACTGGAGAAACATCTTACCATCCATGATGTCTATGATCCTCTCCAGTCAGGCTTCCAGAAGAGACATAGTACCAAGACTGCTCTGGTTTGGGTGCTCAGTGATCTCCTGATGACAAGGGATCAGAAGCACTGTTCCATCTTGGTGCTTCTGGATCTCTCCTCAGCATTTGACACTGTGGACCATGGGGTTCTGCTAGAGCGCCTGAGGGTTATCTGTGGCCTGGCTGGTCCAGTTCTCAGATGGTTTCAATCTTTCCTAGCTGGCAGGTCTCAGGGGGTGGTATCCAGGGGGTTTTCCTCTGATCCATTCTGTCTGCAGTGCGGAGTCCCTCAGGGCTCAGTGCTGCCCCCATGTTGTTTGCAGTGTATATGCTACCCCTCGGAGACATTGTAAGATGATATGGGCTAAGGTTTCACTGTTATGCTGATGATACACAGCTCTGTCTGTCTTTCGCACCCAACCAGGATAGTGCGGTCTCGATCTTTAACAACTGTCTGGCAGAGATCCATGACCGGATGAAGTCCAGCTGGTTGAAATTGAATTCTGGGAAGACTGAGGTGTTGGTTGTGGATCTGGGGTGCTGAATAGAGAGGCCGGTGGTGGGTTTACCCTCTGGGCTTTGGCTTGAGGGTGTACAACTGCCTACCTCTGAACGGGTGCAAAATCTGGGGGTGGTTCTTGATGATGGTCTGACACTGTGTGCGCAGGTGTCAGCAATCATCACGTCCTCCTTTTACCATCTTAGGAACATTGCCAGAATTAAGCACCTTGTTTCATTTGGTGACTTGCCTACGTTGATCCATGCCCTTGTGACCTCTTGCCTTGACTACTGTAACTCCCTTTACCTGGGACTTCCGGGGGTTGATATCCACCACTTGCAGCTGGTGCTGAACGCTGTGGCACGATTGTTGACTGGGACTTTATGTTTCAGTCATATTACTCCCATGCTGCACAATCTGCACTGGCTGCCTATACAGTGGCGGATCACCTTCAAGGTCGGTCTTCTGACCTATAAAGCCCTGCATGGACTGGGACCATTACCTGCAAGAGCTCCTGATTCCCTACAGCCCTGGACGCGTTCTCCACTCAACTGACGAGGGGCTGTTACAGGTTCCCACGGTGCGGTGGAAAACATCCGGGGCCCAGGCTTTTATGTTCGCAGTCCCATCCCTGTGGAACTCTCTACCTCATCAGATTAGAGAGTGCAGGACTATGGAGAGCTTTAAGACCAGCTTAAAACCATATATGTTTAAGCAGGCATTCAGCATTTGACATTTTTATGGGCTGTGGGATATTTTAATTGAAGCTTTTTAATTAATTGTAAAATTTTATTGAATTGTTTGTTTAATGATGTTCTTGTATGTACAGCGCTTTGACTATAAAATTGTGCTATACAAATAAAACTATTATTATTAAAAACTATTATTATTATTATCTCTCTCTGGATTTACATTTTTCTGGATTTATTTTCATTTTCAAACAGTTTTCATGCTGTTCATTTCAATACTACCTAAATAAAATAATTTTCTTCTAGTCAGTTCATATACAAAGATCCCATGAAAGAAAAAAACATGTGCAAGTACATTCTCAGGTTTTAAAATTACTTTACAAAACATTTCCTGTGGTCACCTGAATTTTTTCATTAGTGTTTTGTTCTTATCTGCAAGTCAAAGCATTATATATAGCTTTCAGTCAGAGTTTATTACTTTTTGGACCTGTGTAAGTAACCAGTATTGATTCTGCTTTTGAGGTGGACTTTTCTTAGTTTTAACTTTAATATGCCTGGGAGGAACTGTAGCTGGGAGATATTTGCAGTCAGTTGTGACTAGACCTGTTACTTAGCCTTTGTGAAAATAGGTGTCTGAAAGGAAGGAAGGCACTCCCCGGGGTGGAGGGTAAGAGTTGTAGGTGATTGTTTCTGGACAGCATAGGTTTACTCCCACCCACCCTTCTCCTCACCCCACCCGTCCCAAGCGCATAACTTCTTTTATAGCAGGGTCTCTGACATCACTTCCTCAAAACTGCTAACAACATACACCTGTTCATATCCTTAAAGGCACAGCACACTGAATAGGGGTAGAGACACTCCAAGCTTGCACACTAAAACAAGAACAAAAACAAAAGGCATCTGTAACTGGAAGGGACACAGACATGTGGGGAGTGGTGCAATGCACTGGCTGTGGAGCAGCAGTCTTCCGGGAGACATTCTGGAAACTGCGTTGTTGCCCTATTTGTAGGCACCTCTCTGGTCTGAGGGAGGAGGTTGTTCGTCTCCATGCTGACCTGGCAAGCATTTGGAAAACCTGCTCCCCCACCCAGGGACCACCCAGACCACCACCACTACCTCAGAGGTTGCCAAGAAAGAGGAGTGGTTGGACCATGGTAGGCTCAGTGAGGGTGAGGGTGGTGAAACAGAGGCGCATCCCTCCAGTTGTGCCTCTCCACAATTCATTCGCCACTCTGGTAAAGCATGGTTCCTCTATGGAGGCACCTGCATTGGAGACCAAGCAGGATGCTGGGAACCTCCACAATGGAGACCCACAGGAGGCTGGCCCAGGACCCCACAGGGGAAGCAAACAACTCCTGGTGGGGGACTCAATTGTTGGGGGGTAGAATGCGAGCAGGGAGGGGAAAGGGAGGTAAGGTGCCTGCCCAGTGCCAAGGCTTGGAGGAACAGGAAATGAATCCTCAGGATCGTGGGAGCAGCGGCAAGGGGGAGGGAGCTGGATGTAATTATCCACCTAAGGACGAATGACCTGGCTGAGAATGGGATCAGAGCAGTGCAACAGGAGTTTGTGGAGTTGGGGAGGGGCCTTAGACAAGTAGCACACACGGTAACTTT
This sequence comes from Neoceratodus forsteri, assembly GCA_016271365.2. Taxonomy (NCBI): domain Eukaryota; kingdom Metazoa; phylum Chordata; order Ceratodontiformes; family Ceratodontidae; genus Neoceratodus; species Neoceratodus forsteri. The sequence continues at coordinate 352,672,484 of CM057456.1, forward strand.
CTCGGAAGTGCTACCTGTCTATGGCATGGATGAGGCTATGGCACTCCGCACCATGGGATTCAATGACTGGTTGAAAAGCTGGTGCAGAGCTCAGGAATTTGGCTTCATTGGGGACTGGGGCTCCACCTGGAGGGATGCAGGCCTATACAGGCACAATGGTCTGCATCTATTCTGTAAGAGAACCAGGATCCTGGGTGATAGGTTTAAATGCTTCAGTGGCAAACATTTAAACTAGCCAAGGGAGGGAGGCACTGAAGAGGAGAAGGGAAATCCTAGCCCCCCCAAAAAATCAGGGTAATTAGTGAGGTAAACACCAAAATAGAGCAATCGATAGGGAGAAGGGCAGGGGTAAATGGAGAAAAAGACAAAGGCAGTAGGGAGAGGGATGGGCCAAAAAGAAATAAAGCCATAAAAAAATGGAGGGTAATGAGTACCAATGCCCATAGTCTAGGTAAAAAGCTCCCTGAAATGGTGGCCTTGATGGAAGAGGGATGTCTGGATTTTGTGGCAGTCACAGAAACATGGTACACAGAGAACCATGACTGGAATGTCAACATACCAGGGTACACAATCTACAGTAGGGACATGGAGGGAAGAAGAGGAGGAGGAGTAGCTCTCTATGTAAGGGAAGGGATAAAAGCAACAGAACTAAAGGGTAAACAGGGAGGAGAGGAGGCACTGTGGGTCACCCTGGAGACGGGAAATGGCTCCACAATCCACACAGGGGTTGTATACAGACCCCCCTCTCAGGGGGAGGAAATGGACAAGGAAATGATAGAAGGCATCCTTGGGATGGCAGAGAAAGGGGACATATTGCTGATGGGGGACCTGAATATGCCAGATGTTGACTGGAGCACCTTTGCTGCAGCCACATTCAAGAGCAGGGCCATTCTCGATGCCCTTCAGGAGGCATACCTCAGACAGCTAATTTTGGAACCCACTTGAAAGAGAGCAATCTTAGACTTGGTACTCTCAAATGGGGATGGAGAGAGGATCCCTGATCTTGAAGTGGGTAGCCATCTGGGAACAAGTGACCACCAAACAGTGTGGTTCACGATAAACTTAGCTGTAGAGTCAAGCCACACAAAAGTGAAGATACTGGATTTCAGGAGGGCTGATTTTGTCAAAAATGGGAGAGTGCCTCAGAAAAGCACTAGCAAACAGGCAAGAAGGTGGGGTGGAGCAACAATGGGGAAACATCAAAACCACCATCACAGAGGCAACAAGTCTTTGTGTGAAGCAAATAAATCAAAACGAAAGAAAAAACCACTATGGTTCTCAAAAGAAGTGGCGGGGAAGGTAAGGGAAAAAAAGATAGCATACAGGAAGTATAAGGAAACACAGAAGGAGCAGGACAGATAACTGTACCAGTTAAAGCAGAAGGAAGCAGTAAGGCAGTCAGAATAGCAAAGGCCCAAACTGAGGAAAAGATAGCCAACTCGGTTAAGAAGGGGGATAAAACCTTTTATAGGTACATTAGGGAGCAAAGAAAGACTAAAGCAGAGATACTGAGGATGAACAAAGAGGAAGGTGGTTGGGCAGAGAGCGACAGTGAAAAAGCAGGGATACTGAACGAATACTTCTGCTCAGTATTCACAATGGAAAAGCAGGGGGAAATACCTAATCTGGTCACTAGAAGCACTCTGGATGGGGGGGTTCATATTAGTACTTTCACAGAAGAAAGGGTTGTGAAAACTCTTAAAATTGAAGGTGGGCAAAGCAATGGGGCCTGATGGGATTCACCCTTGAATGTTAAAAGAACTAAGGGAAAAACTAGTAACACCACTGACTACCCTTTTTAATAAATCGTGGAAGGATGGGGTGGTACCTGAGGACTGGAGGAGAGCGGATGTGATTCCCCTTCACAAAAGTGGGAGCAAGACAGGCAGAAAACTACAGACCTGTCACTTTGACCTCAGTGGTAGGGAAAATGATGGAATCACTTCTGAAGGAAATAACTGTTGAGTACCTAGAGGACAGTGGGGCACAGGACCCAAGGCAGCATGGATTCACAGTGGGAAGGTCGTGTCAGACAAATCTAATTGATTTCTTTGACTGGGTGACCAAGCAGTAGAACCAGGGAGGGCTGTGGACATGGTCCACCTAGACTTCAACAAGGCATTTGACACAGTCCCGCACAAAAGATTAATAAACAAATTAGCCAGCCTGGGAGTGGGTCCTAGGGTGGTAGCCTGGGTAAAACACTGGTTGGACAACAGGACACAGCGGGTAATAGTAAATAGAGTCCACAGTGAAGAAAGGAGGGTTACTAGTGGGGCACCGCAGGGTTCAGTACGGGGCCGATCCTTTTTAATGTCTTTATAAGTGACATTGCAGAGGGACTGGAAGGGAAAGTATGTCTCTTTGCAGATGACACAAAGATCTGCAACAGGGTTGATACACACGGTGGGGTGGAAAAGATGAAAAGGGACTTGGCAAGGTTGAAGGAATGGTCAAATGTATGGCAGCTTAGATTCAATGCAAAAAAGTGTAAAGTAATGCACCTGGGAAACAAAAACCCAGGGGAAGAGTACACAATGGGGGGTGAGATACTGACAACAACAAAAATGGAAAGGGACCTGGGGGTAGTCATATCAAATGACCTAAAGGTGGGCCAGCATTGTGAGAAAGTAGTAAGGAGGGCTGGGGGGGATACTGGGATGCATAGGGAGAAGCATCACCAGTAGAAAACAGGAAGTTGTTGGCCCTCTGTACAGACAGTTGGTAAGACCACATCTGGAGTACTGTGTATAGTTCTGGAGACCCCATCTCCACAAAGACATAGACAGGGTGGAGGCTGTCCAGAGGAGGGCAACCAAAATGATGCAGGGTCTGCATCAGAAGACGTATGAAGAAAGACTAAAGGAACTAAAGTTGTATAGCCTCGAGGAAAGGAGGGAGAGAGGGACATGATAGAAACTTTCAAATGCCTCAAGGGAATCAACAAAGTCCAAGAGGGTAGCATCTTTCAGAAAAAGAGATGTGCAAAAACAAGGGGGCACAATCTGAAGATAGAGGGGGGACAGCTCAGAGGTAATGTGAGGAAGTATTTCTTCACAGAGAGGGTTGTGGGCACATGGAACAGCCTTCCTGAGGAGGTCGTAGAGTCAAAAACAGTGGGGAAATTCAAGAATGTATGGGACTGACATAAAGCAATTCTAGTGGGGGGTAGGAGGAAGTAGGCTGTTGGTTAACTAGGATCTGCAGCTTATCCATTAGGTAGGGAAATGGGCAGACTAGGTGGGCCAAGCGGTCCTTATCTGCTGTCAAATTCTATGTTTCTATGTTTAAGTTTCATTATAAAGCAGTGCAGTGCAGCACACAGGTGAAATCTTGCAGGGTGCTATAGCCCAAACGTATACTGTTTCAAGAGATTTCAATCTGACAGCATGGATAACCCTATGCGTGATGTCTACTAGAGTGAGCTCACATTTATGCTGGTTGCAGGAGGGCCCAACATGGGAAGCGCAAATCAGGAAGCGCACCTGCTGGACACCAATGCGATGACATCACAGCGGCATGCTCCTCGCCCTGATCCACTTCCCAGCTGTTGCTTAGCAATAGCGTAGCACTGCCCCATATGCCACTCTAAAGTGCAAACTATGAGTGTCAACAATCGGGGCACACTACTCACCCTAAATTCCACCTGAGTGATCTGAAACAAGGGTGCGGTATTAGGATGGGAGTACTTGTGGCTTATCCAAACACCACAAAGCCATCTTCATACTGCAGTAAGTATACAGGTTGTGAATATCACATATATATATGCTTTTTATGATCATACAAAATCCTCTCAGTGTAGAAGCTGCTGCATTTTTGTAGTATGGCAGTTTTATAGTATTGAACAATATATTTTATCACTGAATATTCCACATATCTAGAGAGCAGACTTCACGACAGTTTTAAATCTTAGTGCTAAAAGGCCCCTCAACATTAAAGTGTGTTATGCAGTTTTAAATGGCTGTAATTTGTTTTCATTTTTATAAGTAAGCCACTTCATTTAGACTTGGAGAACACATATGCCACATAGATTTATTTTATTTATTTATTTATTTAAGAATCAGTTTACAACCTTTGAGCCAGAGGCTCGTTTACAAAGGTACTTCGTCACATAAAGACATACATTGCGTGTCGGTTACATAGCAAAGATTTGCCAACAATCAATAGGCATTCACCAGAGGTGCCACGTCACATTGTGGTCAGACAGATACAATTGGATACAGATAGATACAATTGGATTGAACATATGCAGCAGTTAGTGAGGGAGGATCACAGTTAACAGAAGCAGTACACAGGTGGTCTTGAGTACAACAGAATTTAGGGACTGCAGTCAGTACCTCCAGCTTAATAATCTGTCACCAACAAACTGCCCAGTTTTCGCGTATGGTCTAGTGTCTTTATAGAAGCTATTCCTGAGTGACATTGTTTGCTGGCCCTCGTTTAGGAATTCAGCAATTTATTACTACTATACAAGAAGCGTGCCCATCTGGAGCCAATGGACTTTTAGAAGCCAAACCACCCTTCACACCAGGATGAATCTCCTCAGCACATCATATTAAGACAATCAGTAAACCACTGGGGTACCACTTCACCCAACCTAATCACTCACTTCAGGACTTCTCAGTATTGATACTTTAAGGCAACTTCAGAACTACACGGGAAAGAAGGACATCAGAGCACAAGTTTATTAGGCAACTTAATCCATTATGTGATCCAAAACAATTGGATCTCTCAAAATCCAAGAATGTTCTCACGTTTCAACTGAATCAGATTTTGTACTATCCAATCTGAGATCTGATCCAAGGTTGAACCTCAGATTGGACTGCACAAAATCGGACTGACCCAATTCAAGATTTGGTATGAAAAACAAACAGTGCCTGGTATCCACTGACACTCCCCTCCCTCACACATCACATGAAATAGTAGAACAACAACAACAAAATATATATTTTACTACCTGTGTCTCCCTCCCAACTTTCTGGCATCCAGTGGCACCCCCATACCTCACCCATTCTGTAAGTAACACATCTAAATACCTTTGTCTGCTTCGTGATTTCTTAGCTTCCAGCGGCACCACCTCCCTCACCCCATCTCTTGATAACATCAAGACTGACATGTCAGTGTTCCACGTGTAGTGCTTTGCCCTGACAAAACACTGTGTGCAAAACATTGACACGTTATTGGTTCTGCTGCTGCTTGTAATATTAATCCAGTAAATAAGTTACATACAAAATAAGAAGCCCTATATCACACTGTATGTGTCTGCTGATAAACTGTGGGTGGTGAGACACTATGTGCTCAGATCTCTGTGCTCGCACTCTTTAATATATTTACCACTGAGTGTACTAAATGCCTTATTTTCTCAGGGGCTGACCTAGCACTTGGCTGAGATAGTACTACACTGAGGAGTCCCACATGACAAAACATGTGCCTGTAGTTTGTCATTTTCAGTCTCAGCTGGAATGCATGTAAAATTCTGTTTTCAGGCAATGCTTGTTCCGATGGAAACTTGTTATCCTGCCTGACACAAGAATTTATACCCAGCCAGCTTGTTGGTGTACTGGCAGGGCTATCACTTGTGATGCTGGCACCTCCTTCCCCCTCCCCCAGGTTTAGGAATGAGCCCAGGTCATCGAGCGCCAGCTGGGGGGAGAATGACAGAGTGTCCCAGAAAATGCTCTCCTTCTCCAGAGAGGGAAGATCACTGATTCTGCCACAATACTGCCTCCTGGGTGACCACAGGGGATAGTGTAGGTGAGGTATTCCACTGGGACGGGACAGCACTGGCTAGAATATGTGCCACCATGCTCTGTGTTTAAATACATTATGATTCCCCAGCACACAATCATCCTCAGGGGCTGAGAGGAATGAACAGCAGAAAAAACCCTAGCACAATGCAGGAAGATGGGGCATGTACAGGCCTAGGTCTGACCGACCAGCCACCCTACCCTGGGAGTCCTCACATGGGGGAATCAACACCTTTCCTGGAGTGGCCCACCAGGTAAACCCCACCTCAGGGGGTAAATTGGGGGGGTGGACAGGGGTAAGCACTAGGTATGGTCTTGTATGGGGGCTGGGTGGTAGCTGCCAGCTGGGCTGGGGGGAGTGCTGGAGAGAATGGGGCATAAAAATACATTACAAAAAAAAGTATACCCATGATGCTTTGCAAAGGGCTCAAGCAATTTCTAACACAAGTGGCTAGTAAAACCATGGCACTGGCAAGTACAGCCTAATTTATTGAGAAGTAAAAGGAGTTTAAAATAGGGGCCTGCAGCATGCAACACCTAAAATCCTTACATCACAATGTCAAATGGTGTGGCCAGGCTGATTTTTTGTAACGAAAGCTTTACAACGTGGATGCAAGCTACTGAAGTGAAGTGAATTCGGAGTTGGACTTGGGGCAGTATCAGACCCAGACACATGAGAGCAGTTTGAAAAGAACTCTGTTGCAGCAACTGACCCAAATACACACGAGTTGTTTCAAAAAAAATTTTTCCTTGATTTATAATGACAAATTTCCATTTCTTTCAGAACTGAAGATCTAGAAAAATAAGATCAGATGTGCTGGGATTGGGGAAAGGAGATGGAGTAACCTTGAAACATATTAGAACATCATTGTTGGACTGGACGTGTACAAAGAACTGAACTCCCCTGTGAAATGTTTTAGCTTTCTGTTGCCAGGAAGATAGAAAACCTAGCCAGTCTTATCAGGTTGTATATACATACCTCCTGTGAACCATTTTCCATTTAACAATTAAAAAAACAATCAGTACACTTTATATAGCAATTAAACTCACTCTAGTTCATACCGAAGTCTGCTCTTATTCGTTCACTGTATGATAAATTTTCACCCCTAAATGAATGACTGGGGAAGCAGTACTTCAGTATATTTAATCATACTGTTTGCAAACGTTAGATGACAGCTGGCCAAGGAAGTGAGTGAATGGTTGTGCCAGTCACAAGATGGGGTAGGGCAGGGGGTGCAAAAGCCACACTGCCACCCGATTCTCATTCTTTTTTTAAATTTATTTATTTAGTTGTTTAACCAGGAGTAGCACACTAAGCTGAAAGCTTTTTCACAGGTGCAACCTGGGAGCACAGAGAAGTCAAGTGACTTGCTCAGGGTCACAGTATGTAAGTGGAAGCTGTGGGATTCAAACCCAGGTCTGGTCTGCTGGATGTCACCAGATTTGCAGCTCAGAACCTTAAACCACCGCGCTATACTGCCTCCATTCTTGATGCTATCAAGGGATGGGGTGAGCAAGATTGTGCCACTGGATGCCAGGGAGTTTTTGACTGCTTTTAATTTATTTTCGTAACCTATCAAATTATTCTTGAACGTGTCACTTAGTTTACCCTACCAGGGAAAGTGTATAAATCCTTTAAGAGCTTCCTCTCTATTATTTGGTTTGGTTCATCCTGTTTCCTCTTGAATTTTAGCATTCTTCTGTAAAATTAGGTCAATATATTTCTTGCTGGCCTCACCGCTGATGCAATTTATCACCGCAGCCTCAATTTATCTAGGAAGCCATCCTGTTGCTGGCCTGAGGTAGGATTCTTTAAAATCCAAAGGTCATGAGGGACTCTGCCCACAGTCAGACATGCCTCGAACACGATTTTCTCCCAATATAGTTTTTTCAATTTGCATGCTGTTTTTTCAAATTGACTGAAGGCTTGATGGATGTTAAGCAGCCCTTGTGCATCTATAGTTTCTTGAGTCAAAAATCAGTGCTGCTCTCTGGAATAGTGCTATGGAGCACTAAACTCGGGGGGGGGGGTCCAAAGTACATGGTTCTCTTGAAGTATTGGTTTCACCACTTGCTATATAGAGGCTTTAATATTCAGTACCAGGATATCACCTTCTAAGCAGATGCAATAAGCAATGCCTTAAACAGTCCTTCTTGTTATTGACACATACAGGTCTCCTCATTTCCAGCAAGTCCAATTGGTTGAGACACTATGGCAATTAAGATAACGTTGATTTTCAAGTACACTGTTGTATTTTTCCCATCCAAAATTTCTTACTTCTAGCTGATGGTTGTTATAGTGGCTGTATGTGTGATATGTTTCAAAATTAATTTTGTTACTATGGACCTAACAGTTGAAATTTCTTCTGCTTTTCTTGTAGATCTGGCAACTGTGTGACTACCCCAGCTGGTTCTGAGAGATCGTATCTTTAAAAATGTTGTTATATGCCTGAAGGAAACATTGGCATAAACAGGGACAAATGTGGATTCCAATATGTGTTGTGATCCTTTGGCAATCTTAATTTGTCTACCACTATTTGTTCTAAATGCTTTAGCAAGTCTGTGAGGCTGTGCCAATACGTTGTGCCCATACTGTATGTTTAAACATGGTGCACTATATCTGTCAAATAGTTTTTTGTGATTGCTACTGCAGTATAGTATGTTTCAAATTACTGCATAAGGAATCTACTACAGAATCTCAATGTGTATTTGCCCAACACTCAATATCCCGACTCCGTTTGCCGATTGTCAACTGCCCAAGTGTAAAAGCCCGACAGTTAACTGCCCGACAATCAAAGTGTGAGTGCCGCAGAGGTGATTTTTTTTTTAACTTAAGTTTATTAGGAACACCAATATCAAAGGTATACACAGGCAGCATTTTTTATTTTTTATTTATTTAGTTTTTGTTTACTGGGTAGGTGCACTAGCCATAAAATGACTATTTTCAGGCATGACCCGGGAGAGTACAACAAAGAACAGTGGAACAACAGCACACATGGTTACAGTAATTAACAAGTAGAGGGGTACAGCAAAAGCTATAATACAAGGATAACAATAAGTAGGAGTTACAATATATTGGTAAATATAAGACAAAAAGGCATCAAAGTTTAGTAATAAGTGCAGGAGTCATGGATTCAACCTGATGAGAGACAGGATTAGGTCCAAAAATAAGGTAAGTGGGAAGAGAGAGAGAGAGAGAGAGAGAGAGGAGAGGAGAGGAGATGATCGGCTGTAACATAAGATAGGAAAAAGGAGATGGTAAATGAAAGAGGAAACAATCAAGGAGTAGGAGGGAAGATGTTAAGAAGATTGGGGTCAGTAGGTCTAGGGTGGTTTGAAACAGGAGCATTTACAGGACAGGATTAGGTGATTCCGATATGCCTTCTTGAAGGCATCATGGGATGAGGTCTGGCGAATGTTTAGGGGTGAGGAGTTCCAGTGTTGGGGGGGCGCCTTTAGAGGTAGAGTGCCTGGGGACGAGAACAGGGGAACAAACTGTTGAGTGAAGGTCATAGAGGGATGACTGTGTTTGAAAGAGTCCTGCAAGGGATTTAGGAGGTTGTGATCTGATAATGCTGTCAATTATGGATCCAAAGGCATAAGACCGAGACTCGTGGGGCGGAAGCCATCCAAGGTCAGAGTAGAGGGTGCAGTGGTGTTTCAGACAGTGGGAGGAGAGCGCATACCGACAAATATTATTGTAGGTGACATCCCATTTCCAGAGACTGGATTTGCTTGCAGTGGTATAGGCGACAACGCCATAGTTTAGAGAGGGCAGTAGAACTCCACGGGCTATAGCAAGTCTAGCTGAGGAGGTGAGAGCATAGCTGGTTCAGTAGGCAATATCAAGTTTGGTATTCACCGACTTACAGGTTTGAAGGATGTGGGTATCGAAAGTTAGAGAGGAATCAAGCGTAATACCCAGATATTTAAAAGAGCTGACCACCCCAATGGATTTACCACTTAAGGTGGAAACTAAAATCATTTTGGGCTTGTTTGAGCTTACAGCTTGAGCCGAACAGCATGGCTTGAGTCTTTGACTCATTTAAGATGAGTTTGTGAGAATTCAGCCACTGTTGGATGAGTTGAAAGTCATGGGAGAGTCGTTCATTGATATCATCAGTACATTTGGCACTGGTGTACAGGACAATGTCATCCGCTTACAGCAGGGAGGCGGTCTGTGGCAGGTTTGAGTTAATATTGTTAAGAAAAATAGAGAAAAGCAGTGGGCCTAATATAGACCCCTAGGGGACCCCATGTTAATTGTGGTCATATCCGAGGAGGTAGAGTTATATTTTATGAACTGAGTTCAGTCAGATAGATAGCTACTGAACCAGTTTACTACATCAGAGGAGAAACCAAGGGATCTGAGTGCAGCAAGGAGAAGAGCATGGTCAACCAGATCAAAGACCTTGATCATATCGAGGAAGATGGACCCAGTAAGGACAGCAGAGTCCATGGCCTTAAGGACATCAGAGGTAAGCTTGAGTAGGGCAGTTGTGGTGCTGTGTCCCTTTCGGAAGCCATGCTGAGCTGGATTTAGGAGGTCGTATTTAAGGAGAAATTAAATAGTTTGGGTAGCTGCAAGTTTTTCTAGAATTTTACTAAGAGCAGACAGGATTGCAATGGGCCTATAATTGAGTGGGTCTTTGGGGTCACCTTTCTTGAGAACAGGGGTTATCCTTGCCCTCTTCCATATATCAGGGACATGATTTTGACTCAGCGAGAGATTAAAGATCTTGGTTAGCGGGGCAGCAATGATAGGAGCAGCTAGTTTTAGTAACTTGGGCTCAAGATTGTCCGAGCCCACTGCCGCATCCTCAGGTATATTATTAAGTAATTTGAGTACCTCCTGGGATGAGACAGATTTGAAATAGAAAGTTGGGTGATTAACATGTGGAGGAATAAGAAAAGGTGACTTGGCAGGGAAGGATGAGGTGTATTTTGTTAGGTCAGAGAATTGATTATTGAAGAAATTAGCTATGGTGAGGGGATTGATGCAGTGGACACCATTGAGAGACATGTCATTAGGGGAGTATGGCGTATTTGAGCCCATAAAGAATTTAATGTGGGACCAGAATTTCTTTGAGTCTCCATAGGAATTGGTTAAAAGATCTTTACAATAAGAGCTTTTGGCCTGTTTGATATCCTTTTTACAGGAGTTACGCAGGGCTTGGTAGTTGTTTAGATCTGCAGTATGGCCAGATCTCTTGTAGTGGATCCAGCTCTTATCTCTTAAACGTAGCTTTCTGAGGAGTACTGATTTTAGCCACCTAGTTTGCCTGTTTTTTACTCGGCGTGTTACCAGCTAGCAGTGTTGCTCCTGCAGCCCTAGGAAGTGGGATAAGAAGATGTTTAGAGAGGACTGAGCATCATTAGCTCCTAAGAGACAGCACCAGTCAGTACAGGCAATGTCTTGTAGAAAAGCTTGGGGGTTGAACTTAGTATAGTCACGAAAGGTAATGAAGCAGGGCTGCGTAAGTGAAGGCTTCCCTTTGCCCCAAATGCAGAAGGTGGGGGAATGGTCAGTAATAGCACCAGCTAGTACACCTGAGTCAACAATGTGCTCATGGTGGTTAGTCATGATCCAATCGAGCAGGGTGCCAGTGTTAGAGTGGGGGGAAATTCTAGTAGGTTCTAGGATAAGCTGGTGGAGATTAAGGCTTTGGATGCTTGACAGGGACATGGGTTGAGAGTTACCCAACCAGTTTAAATTTAAGTCCCCAAGGATAAGAACTTCATTTCTTCCAGAGTGAACAGCGGTTCGATCCAGTAGTTCCTCCAGACCTTTATGACCACTCCTGGGGGTTGTAGACACAGACTATATGTAATTTCTTAGAGCCGGGGGTGAGGAGGGTATGAAGCGCTTCACAGTGGTTGAGGGGGGACGAGCTAATAGCAGAAAGTTGGAGGTGACTTTTAAAATAAATGGCCGTGCCCCCACCTCTTTTGGGGGGGGGTCTATCGAGTCGCAGGAGGTTACAGGATGGGATTGTACACAGAGAGTCTCGGGTGGACGCCTTGAGCCAGGTTTCTGTGAGGCAGATTATATCTGGCTTGTAGAGTGAGGTCCATGCTTGTAGTTCAGCAAGGTGTTTCTCCAGGCTCCTTATATTATGGTGGATGATTGTAAGACCTTTAGCATTAAGGCTGGGGTTGGTTATACAATTTATTGGGCCAGGGTTAAGTTGGACATCACCTGAGAGCAGTATGGCTAGTAAGAGTAAATACCACAGCCTTTTGTGCAAGAAGGAGCTTAGGGTGCTTAAAGGAGGGGTGCGGACATTTTTATGGGCATGTGTAATCACAAGGATCCAAGTTCTGCTTACTAGAAGGGGAGTAGTGACATAGTGAGGTGTAGGCACAACCAGGAGATTTGAAAAATAAAAATCACTGGGTGTGAAGTGAGGAGGGCCTTTGGCAGCACTGGGGACAGATGACACAGTAAAGAGAAACAGTAGCAGTGCGGGGGCAAGGAGAAGTAGTAGAGTGGCTGGCTTCATGGTAGACTGCCTAAGGTTAAGAGAGTAGGTCAAAGAGACTAGTGAGGATGCAGGGGGGGACAATGGAAGAGCAAAGCAACGCACTAAACACAGGATCCAGTCAGGAGTATTCGGCAGGAAGAGAAGATAGTAGAATAGTGAGAAACCGCCCTGTGGGAAAGCCAATAAGACAGGAGCTGACAGAGAGAGGAGGAGCTAGATGTTTATTTAAAGGAGGCCTGGGCAGGGAGGGGTGGGTGGGAAGAAAATGCAGGCTAATAGGTACAGACTGGCAGAGAGAAAAATGACTGTCTGTAGTAGGGGAAGAAAGCACTCCAATCGACTTAGCCGAGCAGGAAGGGAGGACCAATCACTGTCCAGCAGCCAAACGCCGCACCAATCGGAGAAGGGCCGGTGCTAAGCGGCTTCAGCGGTAGTACCTGCTTGAGGGATCTGATGCAGCGAGCTCCAGAGGTGGGCAGAGTTGGCGGTCGGAGTCTGGCAGCGGCCACGGGGGGTTCTATGGGGCAGCCTAGTCTTCCAGGGCACCACTAAGGCGCAGAGGAGTCCCTGAAGGAGCAAGGAGAGGGTAGAACAAATATTAGAGCAAAAGGGGGTGGGAGACTGGCGGCAGACACTCTGCAGGGGCTGTGGGGGATTAGGACAGGGAAACAATAGAGCGAGAGAAGGTGAGAATATGTTTGGGAGGGGAGGTCAGAAAGGGACAAAGGAGTGAGGTCAGAGCAGTTTAGGTGGAAGAGCAGATGGAGAGACAGGGGGGAGGGAATGAAGACAGAGACCTTGAGGAAAGGAGGATGGAGACAGGACGGAGGTGCAGGGGCATGGGGGAGAAATTAAAGTAAGAGTGGAGAAAAATAGAGTTAAGGAGCTGAGCAGGTGAACAAAATACTAAGGGTCAGCAGGAGAGACTTGTAATTAGTCAGGCAGCAGACTAGGAGAATTAACCTACAGCATACACAGTTATGATAATATTATATCTCCACGAATTTAAGTAGGAGAATATAACAGCATGTAAACACTGCAGGCAAATAGTAGCACTTTTAAACAACCTTAAGCACAGACAAAAAATCCTGAAATGGCGCCAAGCAAACAGATTTAAAATGCAGGCTAGTAGGCACAGGCTGGCAGAGAGAAAAACAGCTGCCTGTAGTAGGGGAAGAAAGCACTCTAATTGGCTTAGCCGAGCAGGAAGGGAGGACCAATCACAGTCCAGCAGCCAAACGCCACACCAATCGGAGAAGGGCCGGTGCTAAGTGACTTCAGCGGTAGTACCTGCTTGAGGGATCCGATGCAGCGAGCTCCAGAGGCAGGCAGAGTTGGCCGTCCAAGTCGGGCAGCGGCCATGGGGCATTCCGTGGGGCCGCCTAGTCTTCCAGGGTGCCACTCAGGCACAGGGGAGTCCCTGAAGGAGCAAGGAGAGGGTAGAATAAATATCAGAACAAAGGGGCCGGGAGACTGGCGGCAGACACTCGGCAGGGGCTGTGGGGGATTAGGACAGGGAAACAATAGAGCGAGATAAGGTGAGAATATGTTTGGGAGGGGAGGTCAGAAAGGGACAAAGGAGTGAGGTCAGAGCAGATTAGGTGGAAGAGCAGATGGAGAGACGGGGGGAGGGAATGAAGACAGAGAGTGAGAAAACCTTGAGAAAAGGAGGATGGAGACAGGAGGGAGGTGCAAGGGCATGGGGAGAAATTAAAGTGAGAGTGGAGAAAAATAGTTAAGGAGCTGAGCTGGTGAAAAAAATACTGAGGGTCAGCAGGAGAGGCTTGTAATTAGTCGGGCAGCAGACTAGGAGAATTAACCTACAGCATACACAGTTATGATAATATTACATCTCTACGAATTTAAGCAGGAGAATAGAACAGCATGTAAACAGTACAGGCAAATAGTAGCGCTTTTAAACAACCTTAAGCACAGACAAAAAATCCTGAAATGGTGCCAAACAGACAGATTTAAAATGCAGGCTAGTAGGTACAGACTGGCAGAGAGAAAAACGGCTGTCTGTAGCAGGGGAAGAAAGCACCCCTATCGGCTTAGTTGAGCAGGAAGGGAGGACCAATCACAGCACAGCAGCCAAACACCACACCAATCGGAGAAGGGCTGGTGCTAAGCGGCTTCAGCGGTAGTGCCTGCTTGAGGGATCTGATGCGGCGAGCTCCAGAGGCAGGCAGAGTTGGCAGTCCGAGTCAGGCGGCAGCCACAGGGGGTTCCGTGGGGCCGGCTAGTCTTCCAGGGCACCGCTCAGGTGCAGGGGAGTCCCTGAAGGAGCAAGGAGAGGGTAGAATAAATATTAGAGCAAAAGGAGGCAGGAGACTGGCGGCAGACACTCAGCAGGGGCTGTGGGGGATTAGGACAGGGAAACAATAGAGCGAGAGAAGGTGAGAATATGTTTGGGAGGGGAGGTCAGAAAGGGACAAAGGAGTGAGGTCAGAGCAGTTTAGGTGGAAGAGCAGGTGAAGAGACGGGGGGGAGGGAATGAAGACAGAAAGTAAGAAAACCTTGAGAAAAGGAAGTTGGAAACAGGAGGGAGGTGCAGGGGCACGGGGGAGAAATTAAAGTGAGAGTGGAGAAAAATAGAGTTAAGGAGCTGAACAGGTGAAAAAATACTGAGGGTCAGCAGGAGAGGCTTATAATTAGTCAGGCAGCAGACTAGGAGGATTAACCTACATCATACACAGTACCTACTTGAGGGATACGATGCGGCGAGCTCCAGAGGCGGGCAGAGTTGGCGGTCCGAGTCTGGCGGTGGCCATGGGGGTGTTCCTTGGGGCCACCTAGTCTTCCAGGGCGCCGCTCAGGCACAGGGGAGTCCCTGCTTGAGGGATCCAATGCGGCGAGCTCCAGAGGCAGGCAGAGTTGGCGGTCCGAGTCGGGCGGCTGCCACGGGAGGTTCCGTGGGGCCGCCTTGTCTTCCAAGGTGCCGCTCAGGTGCAGGTAAGTCCCTGCTTCAGGAATCCGATATGGCGAGCTCCAGAGGCTGGCAGAGTTGGCGGTCCGAGTTGGGTGGAGGCCACGGGGGGGTTCCGTGGGGCCGCCTAGTCTTCCAGGGCATCGCTCAGGCGCAGGTGAGTCCCTGAACAACATGTACAACAGTTAATGACAATTAGAATGCCACAGGTATTACTTAATTATACAGTGAATTAAAACAGCCTTCATGTCTTACATTTCTCTGTTTTCTTTTTAGTTGTTATTCTACAGTTCCTATCCGAAGTTTGTGAAGATGGATCAGCAATAAGTACCAGAGTTCCACTGATAATTCTTCCATATGTCTAAGTCTGTCAACTCACTATTTGTACATGGGTACAAGAAATGCGGAGGTGATTTTATGTTAATTATATCGCACCCCCGTAACTAAGATATAAATCACTTCTTCGGCCCACAAACTCCAATTGTCAGGCAGTTGACTGTTGGCCTTTTACACATGTTGGGCAGTTGACTGTCAGGCAAATGGAGTCGGGATATTGTGTGTTGAGCAAGCACATGTTGGGATCTTGTAGGGCTCCCTGCATAAGCACTACTGCAGTGAAGGCGCAGGTGCCACGAGGGATCCACACGTGGCAGCCGTTTTGGCTCTACCTCCAGCAGATACAAGTTATGCTTAGCAATTGTATATACTATTTTTCTAGTTTATTTTAAAACTTCGCCATCAAAACTGCTGGTTCCAGAAGGCAGCAAGGACAGCCTATCTAATGTAAGAAGATTTGTATGTATATATATATATATATATATATATATAGTGATCATTTGTTTTCTTTTGTTCATATGATTTGTAACGCTCATGGCTTACACTGCTTGATTTTTGTAACATTGTTGGTATAAATGAAAATTCAAGCTGCATCATATGGATGTAATACAGTTATGTTCTGCAACATTTGCCCAAACCAGGCACACTTTGTTAAAATGGATAATAGCAGCAATTTTTAATTTAGTACCATTTCTGATCAATGAGTTCACACTAACGCCATGATTAACTGTGGTCACTAGGACTGCTGCAGTCTCTGTCTTTTAAAATATTTTACTGTGGGGTTTTGCACAGTTTACAGCACCTGTTTTACAGCTTAATAATTTTGATATGTTTCATTGGTATTATCTGAGTCTGTATCTTTAAAAGATACCAAATGCCCCTGCAGGGGACTGGGGATCCTTCAAGAGTGGGGGCAATGCCTGCAGTGTAGATCCCAGGTATGATGATCATGGGTTGGGGGGATCTTGGGGTGGTAATATTCAGAGAACACCCTGGAAGGACATGGATTCTAGAGTGGAGGCCCACCCTGTCTTCCATGTAGCGCAAAGTCACTGAGGAATAAAACAACGATGAAGGAGGGTTTCATCACAGATTCCTCAGTTGACCTTGTTTTCATCAGAGAGACCTGGTTGGGCGATGACTCTGGTCTTGTTCTGGAGGCATTAGTCCCTATTCTGGAAGCATCAGTCCCACCACGGTACCCTGTGGTGCACTGCTCAAGGAGGGATCACTGAGGGGACTGGGTGGCCATTTGTTTTAAATCCACTCTGGGACTCACTGCACTCCCCATGGGAACTTTCAAGTTCTTTGAATATGTGGTAGTTAGATGCACTCCAGGTGTTAGTGACAGGATCATTCTCATAGACTGTGCTCTGGGCTATGGGAGTGTTATTCTGCAGGAATTAGCAGACTTCTTGGCCTAACAGGTGTTGTATGCCCCCCGACTGTTAGTGCTGGGGGACTTCAACTCCTGAGACAACAGTGAATCCCCACATTTTGGACAATTCCTCCAGTTGATGTCCTCCCCGGTACAAGCACAGGCTGTTGCCTGTGAAACGCATCAACATGGCCAGAGTTTGGACCTGATCTTCTCATCAGGACTTGACATTAGTGCGGTCAAGGTTGATCTGGTCAGCTGGTCAGATCATCATGCAGAGTCATTCCTTTGTGGGGGTCCCTGTGGAGATTGTCCAGTACTGTCCAAAGCATAATTTGGAGCCTTGCAAAACTCCAGAAGGTACTAGACATCTTTGATATGATGCTTGCTTGTGCTCAGGGGGGCTGAGAAGGCCATGGAGCACTATAATACAGCTCTTGCGGCTGCCTTAGACTTCCTGGCACTTTACCATGTTCGTCCATTGACGTCTTGTTGCAGTTCACTGTGGTACTGTGTTGAGCTGCATCGGATGAAGACTAAGGGACAGAAGTTGAAGCATCCTTGGAGAAGGTCACAGTCTAAGGAGGAGAGGATGGCACTGAAAATGGAATATGGGGAGTATCAATGTGCAATCAACATGAAAAAGACTGAGTTACTATCAAGGTCAAAAGCTGCAGACAAGAATAGGCAAGCTCAGCTCTTTCGCACCATAAACTGTTAAATCCTCTCTGTTTGCAATCCGTTAGAGCCTTTTCTGAAGCCAAGTGCGAAGAGTTTGACAAATTCTTCTCTGATATGGTGTCCTCTATCAGATCTGGTATCTCTTGAAGTGGCCTGTTGTGGGCCGGCTGTGGCCTACCTTCTGGTAATGTAGATCTGCCTACCTGGAGCGAGTTTCAACTGGTGTTTGAGGATGAGGTGCTCCGGATGATCTCTAGTTTGGTCCCACCTGCTGTATACTGGACCCTGGATCAACTGATACATAAATAGAATTTGTCAGCAGATAAGAACCACCTGGCCCATCTGGTCTGCCTGTTTTTCCTACCTTTTACTTCCAATCTGCGGCTTTCCCTTTCTTCCCTGACTCTAGGGTTCCCTTATGTCTGTCCCATGCATTTTTTAATTCTTTCACTGTTTTTGCCCTCACCATCCCTGCAGAGAGGATGTTCCAAGTATACACCACCCTTTCTGTAAAGAAATACTTCCTCACACTACCCCTGATTCTACCTCCCTCCAACTTCATGTCACGTCCCCTAGATCTTGTCCAACCTCTTTTTTGAAAGATGATACCCTCCTGTACCTTATTTACCCCTTTAAGGTATTTGAACGTCTCTATCATGTCCCCCCCTCCCTCCTCATCTCCAGTGAATGCGTATTGAGGTCTTTCAGCCTCTCCTCATATGACTTCTGGTGCAGCCCCTGTACCATTTTTCTAGCTTTTCTTTGGACTGTCTCCACTCTATGTCCTTCCTGAGATGTGGCCTCCAGAACTGAACACTTTACTCCAGTTGAGGTCTCACCAATGAGCTATATAGTGGCATCACCACCTCCCTTTTTCTGCTGGTGATGCCTCTCCCTATGCACCCCAACATCCCGCTGGCCCTTCTGCCTGCCTTCTCCCACTGTCTGGCCACCTTTAGGTCCTCAGATATAATCACCCCTAGATCCCTCTCCTGCATGATGACTGATAGTACCTCCACCCCCCCCCCCAAGTATTCCTCTCTCAGGTTCCCTCATCCTAAGTGCAGAATTTTGCACTTTTTTGCACTGAATCTCAGCTGCCATACATTTGACCATTCCTCCAGCTTGCCCAGGTCCCTTCTCATTCTTTCCACCCCCACCATGGTGTGTCGACCCTATTGCAGATCTTTGTGTTGTCTGCAAAGAGGCACACGTTCCCCTCCAGTCCCTCTGCAATGTCACTTATGAAGACATTAAAGAGGACTGGGGCTAGCACTGATCCCTGAGGCACCCCGCTGGTCACCTCTCTCTCTACGAACTGAACTCCATTCACTACCACCCTATGTGTCCTACTGCTCAACCAATTTCTAACCCAGTTTTCCACCCTGGATCCAACTCCCAGGCTGCTCAACTTGTTTAATAGGCTTTTATGCGATACAGTGTCGAAGGCCTTGCTTAACTCCAGGTAGGTCACATCCACCGCCCCTCCATGATCTATCTCCCTTGTCATGCGGTCGAAGAAATCTATCAGATTCATTTGGCACAACCTGCCTGCTGTGAAACCATGTTATCTCGGATCCTGCTGTCCACTGGATTCCAGGTATGTCACAATCCTTTCCTTGAGTAATGAGTCCATCAGTTTCCCTACCACTGAGGTTAGGCTGACTGGTTCATAGTTACCAGCCTCCTCCCTGCTCCCGCTCTTATGAAGAGGAACCACATTCAGCCTCCTCCAGTCTGCCAGAACCACACCTGTTTCCAACAATTTGTAGAACAAGGCTGTTAGTGGTGCTGCTAGCTCCTTTCTAAGTTCCTTTAAAACTCTGGGATATATTCTGTCCATCTCCATTGCATTATCCACTCTTATTTTTTCCAGTTCCTTTAGGACTCCCTCTACTGTAAATGGACTGGTATCTACCCCCAACCCCAGTACTGCTTACCTCTAGCTGTGGTCCCTCCTCCCTCCCTTTCTATTATGAACACTGAACAAAAATATTTGTTCAGGATTTCTGCTTTTTCCAGGTCTTCTGCCAACCCCCTTCCTTTTTAGTCTCACAGTCCTACCCGTTGTTTCTCTTTTCTTTAATGTACAGTATCTAAAAAAGGTCTTGTTCCCTTTCTTAATTGCCTTGGCTATTCTATCCTCTATCTGCTCTTTGGCTTTTCTGACTGCTTTTCCCACCTCCTTTAGCTTTTCCAGATACATTTTTCTGTCTTTCTGCCTCTGTGTTTTTTTGTATTTTCTGAATACTAACCTTTTTTCCCTCACTCACCCTGCCACTTTCTTTGAGAATCAGAGTTGCCTTTTCTTCCTCTTTGTTTTACATTATTTGCCTAATGCAAAGGCTTGTGGCTTCAGTTATGGCTCCCTTACGATGTGCCCATTGCTCCGCTACATCCCCCTTTTCCTCCCTTCCCCCTAGGGCTTTCTTTAGGCATATCCCTAGTTTAGCAAAATCGACCTCTCTGAAATCCAGGACCCATGCATTTGTGTGGCAAGATTCCTCCATTGTCCTCACATTAAACTACACTGTGTGGTGATCGCTAGACCCCAGGGGACTCCCCACTTCTACATCCATAACTCTGTCCATGTTGGTGCGCACCAGGTCTAATATTGCTCCCTCATGGGTGTGTTCTACCACTAGCTGCCTGAGTCCCACCTCCTGAAGGTAGCTTCCAGGATGTCTCTGCTCCTTGCTGTGGCTACAGTATGGGTGCTCCAATTGATATCTGGCAAACTGAAGTCCCATCAGCAGTAACGGGGCTGCTTTTAGGCTGTAGTGAATCCATGGGGCTGGTGATCGCTGAGATCGTCAGTGGCTTCTTGAGGGAGGGTGTCTTTCCATCTGCCTTGAAAAAGGCGGTGGTCAGACCCCTCCTAAAAAAGTCTTCCATGGACCCTGATGTTCTGGTGAATTACAGACCTTCTTTTGAACCTCCTCTTTTTGGGGAAGGTTATCAAGAAGATGGTAGTTGATCAACTTGTGGATCCCCTAGAGAGTTGTAACATCTATGAACCTCTCCAGTGTGGGATTTTCAGTTCTGCCACAGCACTGAGACTGTATTTGCCTGGGTAACCCATTATCTTCTCCTAGCGAGGGATCGAGGACTTTGTTCCATCATGGTGCTTCTTGATTTCTCATTGGCATCTGACACAGTAGACCACAGGGTACTGTTGGATCACCTGAGGACCTACGTGGCAGTGTTTTACACTAGTTTGAATCCCACATAACTGGGAGAACTCAGCAGGTTGCTCTAGGGTATTTTATCTCCAGGGCTTCAGCTCTCTCCTATGTGGTCCCTCAAGGCTCAATCCTTGCCCCTGTGTTGTTCTCTGTGTACATGTTGCCTTTGGGGGAGATCATTAAATGGTATGGGGTTGAGTTTAACTGCTGTGCAGATGATACTCAGCTGTATCTGTCTTGTTTCCCCAGCAATGATTATATGGTCACGGTGCTGGGGTGATGTCTTGCTGAGATAAACAACTGGATGATCTCAAACTAGTTATGTCTCAACCCTGGGAGGACAGAGGTCATGGTGACTGAGCCTAGTCAATGAGGTGCCTCAGTGATGGGAGATCCGGTAACCCTTCCTATGTTGGGCAGCCAACCTCTTGTTACTGTTATGCAGTTAAGAATTGTGGGGTAATTTTGGATAACAGGTTGACACTGGACCAGCAGGTGTTGGTGGTGGTCCAATCTTGCTTTTACCATCTTCATATTATTACCAGGATCAAACCACATCTGGCTCCTGCTGACCTGGCAGCAATCATTCATGCTTTTGTAACCTCTAGACTGGATTATTGCAACGCTCTGTACTAAGGGCTATCTGTAAGTCTAATGAGACACCTGCAACTGGTCCAAAATGCCGCAACCCAGCTGGTGATGGGAACTTCTTGGAGGAACCACATCACGCCGGTCTTGCACGCGCTGCACTGGTTGCCTTTGCAGTGGTGCATAACCTTCAAGATATGCTACTTAACTTTCAAGGCCCTGTGTAGTTTGGGACCTGACTACTTAAAAAATCTCCTGGTTTCTAACCCCTAACCCAACCACTCCACCAATGGTGACCTACCTGTCGCTCCATCATCCCATCTGAAACAATCTGGGATAGAGCATTTGGGGTAGTGGATCCACTGCTTTGGAACTCCCTTCTGGGGAGTATCCGCTCTGCTGGCACAGTGGAGTTCTTTAAAAGATTACTGAAAACCTATTTATTTGATCATGTCTTCCCCAGCTAGTGAGTTTTAGACTATTATATATATTTAAGTGATTTTATGTATTTTATTACTTCTTACACTGTTTGAGTTTTGTTATGTTTTTAATTTTAAATTATGTACAGTGCCCTGACCCCTTGGGAAAGGGTGCTTTATAAATAAACTTGCCTTGCCAGATAAAAAGGAAAGAATCTGAGATGTCACCAGCCTTTGACAAAGCACACATACGCGAAACTTGTCAGGTGTGGTAATGTCATCCAGTGGAGGGGGGCAGGAAGTTCTCTGAGGCTGATGTATGGTGATTCCTAGGGACTGTTTGTTATTTCTTGCACTTTACTGCGCATTTTGCGCTGCTAAATAAAGAGACAAGCACAGTGGATCCACGGTAAACTTTGCCTCAGTTTTCATATTACTTCATTTGCAAAGCATTTATGCCTCATGTCTTAGCAGGTGCCAGCCATCACTCTATGTACTGGATCTTGCCTGGCACTGCCTCTGCCAGGCTGCAGCTCCTATCTCCCTTGTAATACTCACTGTCCAGGTGGCAGTAAAGATTCTATGGCACTTATCAAAGAAGAGCAGGGGAATGATAGAGAAAAAAATATCAAACCATACCAATACCAATTTAAACAAAGCCAAAACAGATATAAACAACACTGTTACTCACTACATGTCATGTACAAATTAAAAAAAAACAGAAGAAACCCACAACAGAATTAATGACTAAACAGACATAATCCATTCCCCCTCCTCCTTGAGAAGAGTATGGATGTTTTAACTGATAAAAAATCAGACATACAGAATATAAACTATAAATACCAACAATACCAAACTTTCATATATGCCTCAAGAAACTGTTACTCAAAAAGAAAAATAAATTCATAAATCAAAAAATATTTTAGTACGACTCCTCTTCTGTGACACCTCTGATAGCTAACCCAGAAACCACAGGAAAACAGTAGAAGAAGAAATTCCACAAGTTACAACCATGTAACCTTTTTCCAAAGGGCAGGAAAATGCCCTTTAGACAACGATTTATATTCCTGATCATATACAGAGCTTATTTCATTTGTATCATTTAGACACAGAATATGTGATGGAACTGTCTTTTGTTGAAACAAGAAATAACATCGTCTTTGCCATATGCATCGCTTTAGGCAAACCATGATAACACATGAAGTGCTATAATCCCAGATGGCCCAGACCGCAGGAAAAGAACAATATATCAAAATATCATATGTGATATCAGAAAATGCCGGTGTCCCCCAAAAACATCCTAATTCCTGCTAGAAGTCCGAAATATAGGGGCAGGTGAAGAACAAATTATTCATGGGGCTCGATTTTCAAAAGAAAACTTTGACACAAGGTGCCTGTGCCAAAGGTGTATGACACAAGTGGCACCTTCTCTCAAAGTTTGCAGCTATCCTGATTTTTGAAGGCTGGCTGAGTCAAAACTGGGATGCCATGCAGCAAAGCCCCTCTGCACCACCCATGCAGCAAAAGCGCCCATGCACCAGGTTGCAAGCGAGCTTGCACCATGGTGGGGCTACATCACCTCCTTTTTTGCTATTCTACAAGCCCTGCTGTAGTTGCAACAGAGGGCTCCCCTTAGACCAGCCAGGAGGTGGTCTAAGGGCCATGTACCACTGCTGTTCAGGGCGGTGATGGGAGGGCTGCATGGAGGGGACCGAGGGCAGAAGAGGCACAGGGGGTGTGTTGGTAAGGTACTATTGAGTCATAAATAAGGGTAATTAAAAGTAACTCAAGACAGGCACGCAGTTACCATGGTACTCTGTGAGATAAGGGATGAGATGGATGGGATCATGTATCAGACACTGCCAGCTTGAAGGACAGTGAACCGTTAATTGCAGATCTGGATGTATTTAAAAATGAATGAATAAAGTGTTGCTTAAAGTGATTTTCTTAGTTTTAATTTACTAAAGATATGTAGTTACATACCCTTTCTTGGAAGTGTCTGTGTTTTTTTTAATTCCATGTAGATGAAGTCTGTTTTTTCACAGTGTTTGTTTCCTGACTAGTGCTCCTGTTTCCACGCCCCCTTTCAATTCTTTGAGGTGCTGAACTGTGACACTGTGATGTCATGCAAGGGAAACAAACATGGATGTCAGCATGTGTGATAGCAGCGATTATACCAGTGATTCTGACGAATCATCAGCACTGTTTGTCACTTTGCTTTGCTGTGCATTAAGGTACATGAGATCTCAATCTGCATGTACAAATACTCATACAGTTATTTCTGCTGGTGTGTGTGTGTCAGTGTTCCTCAACCCCCCACACCTCCATTAAACAGAAAGTCATCACACATCTTTATGTTCAGTTTTGCAGACACTCAGAGGTGAAATGTAAGGTATTTTTTAGTAAAACTCCTCCGGCAGTTAATGTCCTGTTTTTTATTGTGCTTCTCAGTATGTGTTTCTGTCATTGTATGCCTTGTTAATTTGCCATTATTGTTAACCTGCTTTGAGCAGGTTGGAGCCCATTGGAATTCAGCCACCTCAGTGGATGGTCCAGTCTGTGGCTCCTCGCTGGAATACTGATCCTCAAGACCTAAGGACCACTCACACATCACAGCCTCCCTGTCCAACTGAGCTGCCAGAAACTCTCAGCTGTCAAATGGGAGGTCACTGTGGCAGGGAACACAGTCCTGAGTGTCCCCACACTCTGGAGTTAATGAAATGTAAATTGTGATGGCATAGTTTGTCTAATGTCTCAAGTAATTCTGAAAAATGGTGCCAAACCAAGGTTTTCTTATTCCCTTGATGTTACTTGACAGTGCTGCTGTTTCTGGCTCGTCTGTGCTCGTGGTGGTTGTCAGGGACTGCAGTCGGTGTTGAAACCGAGTCCTGTGTGTAACCCCCAGGTGGCACTATCCCAAGGGCTACTAACCCTGCCTGTTTGACTACGGACAGGTTGAGGGGCCTAGGTCCTATGGCGGGTGCCTCCACCCAGAGGTCAGGGTTTGTAGTGGTTAGACTAACTTGGTCACAGCCCTCTGGGACACTGAGACCCCCTTGTATCCCCTCTAGTGGCTCACACAGTACACAGGAGTTACAGCCCCAATACCCCACATTTAAACACTGTTCACTCATATAGATATCACTTACCTTCGAGACTGATTCAGCAGCACGTCTCTGAGGACCCCCTGTAAAGGAAGGTTAATCAGCATACACAGCAAAACACAATACTGTTTCCATAAGTACCACCACCACAGACAGTATATAGTCTGACAACAATAAATCTGATTTATTTAGGGGACAGTAACATGGGAGGGGAAATCAGGTTAATTAGTGGCATTAAATTACAGTACTGTGCACACATACAGGGTCTGAAAAGTCACACTCTGGGTACCCAGGTTGGGAGGGGGGCTAGCCAGGTCCATTGCCCGGGGTTGGCAGGCAGGTGCAGATAGATAGGGCCCTATAGAAGAAAATGCATGCACAACACCCAGTTGTAATCCGGAGGGCTCAGTCCATGATTAATTAAACAACAAGAATTAGATGACACACTTGTGATTGAAAAACAAGCTGCGGGGGAATACCCTGATTTGTACTCACAACACCCAAGCTGAGGATCAGATGGAGAATGTCCCTCTGGACTGCCAGAAGAGCAGGGCATGAGGACAAGGTCCTTGTGACTGGACCCCACTGCAGTTGATAGCAAATGGATGTAGTCCGAATTTAGCTGGGGTTTACTTCCAGCTTCAGCACACAATTCACTGTACGGGGATTCAAAATAACAATTCCCCACAAGCACTACGCACATTTATATGTAAAAGGAAAGTACTATACCAGGCAGGCTGCTTCTCTACCCCGATCGCAATTACTACACAATACCCGGGAGCACACACAGCAGCTTCAGTTCCTGACAGACCGAGCGCGATTCAGCAATTTCTCCAGTCTTCTACAGGGTGAGCTTGGTTTCCACACTTCTAGTGCTTCTTTCTCCTCACGACTTGGATTCAGTCCAAACTGGCACTCACAAAGGCTGCAGACCGAGACTCAGGGCCTCACACGTGCTTCCCGCGCAAAACTATACACCGCAAAAGCACACAGCTCCTTCTCTCTTCACTGCCACAACTGATCTGATCTTTCCAGTCACAGAGCAGGGCATTTCCTTTAGCTCCACACAATTCTGTTGGCTGATTCAGCTGTCACTCACAATAAGACTCCCACTGTTGGTAGAAAAAGGTGCCAAGGTCAAAACTACATTTCCCAGAGTCACTGCCCATACAATCCCCTTGTGGCTGACTCAAATTAAGAGTTCAAGTTCTGATTCGTCCACAGGCTCCATTTTAGGGCTCCCTTAACCCAATTGGCCCAGCACAGCAGTTAGGTCCAAAATGGAGAGGTAACACATACAGAGTCCCACCTGCAATAAAGGCAGGTTAGACAAACTACATTTCAGCAGCACGTCTCTGAGTATCCCCTGTAAAGTAAAGTTAATCAACATACACAGCAAAACACAATACTGTTTCCATAAGTACCACCACAGTCAGTATATAGTATAACAACAACAAATCTGATTTATTTAGGGGACAGTAACACGGGAGGGGGAAATCAGGTTAATTAGTGGCACTAAATCACAGTACTGTGCACACATACAAGGTCTGAAAAGTCACACTCTGGGTACCTAGGTTGGGGGGGGGCTAACCAGGTCCATTGCCTGGGGTTGGCCAGCAGGTGCAGATGGATAGGGCCCTGTAGAAGAAAATACATGCACAACACACAATTGTAATCCGGAGTCAGAGGGCTCAGTCCATGAAACAATGAAACAACAAGAATCAGCACATGCAGCAGCTTCAGTTCCTGACAGACCGAGCGCGATTCAGCAATTTCTCTAGTCTTCTACAGGGTGAGCCTGGTTTCCACACTTCTAGTGCTTCTTTCTCCTCACAACTCGGATTCAGTCCAAACTGGCAATCACAAAGGCTGTAGACCGAGACTCAGGGCCTCACACGCACCTCCCGCGTGAAACTATACACCGCAGAAGCACACAGCTCCTCTCTTCACTGCCACAACTGATCTGATCTTTCCAGTCACAGAGCAGGGCATTTCCTTTAGCTCCACACTATTCTGTTGGCTGATTCAGCTATCACTCACAATAAGACTCCCTCTGTTGGTAGAAAAAGGCTCCAAGGTCAAAACTATATTTCCCAGAGTCACTGTCCATACAATCCCCTTGTGGCTGGCTCAAATTAAGAGTCCAAGTTCTGATTTGTCCACAGGCTTCATTTTAGGGCTCCCTTAACCAAGAATGCATGGGACAGACATAAGGCAATTCTTGTGGGGGGTGGGAAGAAATAGGCTGTTGGTTAACTAGGATCTTCGGCCTATCCTGTAGGTAGGGAAATGGGCAGACTAGATGGGCCAAGCGGTCCTTATCCGCCATCAAAGTCTATGTTTCTATGTTACTATGGCGAGGTAACACACACAGAGTCCCACCTGCAATAAAGGCAGGTTAGACAAACTACAAGTTTTCTAATGCTTTAAATGATTACAGGCAAACAGTTACAGCTTTCAGATGGGCTCCCTTTGCACCTTCAGCGCCCGCAAAATGGAGCGATTACTCCGCAGCTCGGGCGGGATTCGAGCATTAAATACACAGTCCCCCCATACAAACTAATTAAGTCTGCAAGCAGACAGCTCTTAAAGAGACAGTACGTGGAGGCCCAAATAGCACTCACTTGCAACCACAGTTAAGCAGCTCAGACGCCGAATACCACCCAGGCTTGGAGCATTCAGGCAAGCTCCTGGAAGACTTTTTGAAACCCCCATTTGCAGGGGGGTTACACGTGCAAGCTGTTGTTTTTGTCACTGATAAAGTTGTAGGCTGGCAGCTCGTGGTAGTTTTCTCATAATGATTGGATTTATTTGTTGGTGATAACAAGGCTGCAGTCGTAATTGTATCCCTGTGTGTGTGTGTGTGTGTGTGTGTGTGTGTGTGCATGTGGTGTTTTTCAGTCATTGGTGTGTCTCAATGATTCTTGTCCCCTCCCAGTGTAAATGTCAGTGGTCTCATGGGACCGCCGTAATGTCTTTGCAGGCCTCGTGTGGTGCTGCATAACATTCATTTTCGAGGTCAAGCTGAACTGTTTTCTGCAGTAACACGAATTCTGTTATAGTAATTTGCTGTCAGTGTGCGCCCCTGTTTAGAATTACCTGACTGAAATATGCCATTGCGGGCACGGCGTCATTCAAATAATGACTAGTATGCATTTATGGCAGGTAAATCTCATGTGCACTGCTGGTTCTGGGTGGGGGGGTTACTGCTGTTTTACTGAAATATGTAAATTGAGGGCTCTGAATCAGAAGGTCTCCTTTCTTGTTTTGAAGTGCCCATTTGAATTATACATGCTTGCCATGTCATGTCCATGAGCCCCCTGTGACATAACCACAATGGCATACTTCAGTCAGCTAATGCTGAACAGGGGCACACACTGACAGTGTATTACTAACAGAAATAGTGTTACTGTGGAAAACAATTCAGTTTGACAATGAAAATCACCATTAGGCAGCCCCACAAATGAAGCCTGCATAGACCCTATAGTGGTACCATGAGACCGCTGACTTTTACATAGGAAGGGGACAAAATCATTGAGACACAACCAATAACTGAAGAACCCCACACCAACACACACACACACACACACACACAAACAAACACACACATGGATGCAATTACACACACACACACATACACACACACACAGGGATGCAATTACACACACACACACACACACACACACACACAGGGATACAATTACACACACACACACACACACACGGATACAATTACACACACACACATAGAGGGATACGATTACACAAACACACACATAAAGGGATACAATTACACACACACATAGGTGCCAGAACGGGGGGCACCAGGGCCATGGCCCTACCACTTTCATAAGTGGCCCTATCAGTTTTTACAATCATGTTAATGTATTTAGTAGGGGGAGAACTTACCCCTTACTTCCTTGGCCCTACCACTTTTCAAGCCGTTCCAGCACCAATGCACACAGACACACACACACACACACACACACTACCGACTGCAGTCCCTGACAACCACTGAAAGCACAGATGAGCCGGAAAACAGCAACACTTTCAAGTAACATCAAGGGAATAAAAACCTTGCTTTGGCACTGTTTTTCACAGTTATTTGAGACATAAGACATGAGACAAACTAGACTAGACTAAACAATTTACATTTCAGTTCTGGTGTGTGAGGACCACATTTCCCACCACAGTGATCTCCCATCTGACAGCTGAGTGTTTCTGACAGCCGAACTGAACAGAGAGGCTGTGACATGTGAGCAGTCCCAAGGTCCCGAGGATCGGTATTCTAGCAAGGAGCATCACACCAGACTGTCCACTGAGGTGGCTGTATTCCAATGGGCTCCAACCTGCTCAAAGCAGGTTAACAATAATGGCAAAATAACAAGGTGTACAATGACAGAAACACATACTGAGAAGCATAAGAAAAAACAGGACATTAAATGCCGGAGGAGTTTTACTAAATAATACCTTACATTTCACCTCTGAGCGTCCGCAAAACTGAACATAAAGATGTGTGATGACTTTCTGTTCAATGGGGGGGGATTGAGGAACACTGACACATACACACCAGCAGAAATAACTGTATGAGTATTTGTACATGCAGATTGCGATCACATGTACCTTAATGCACAGCAAAGCAAAGTGACAAACAGCGCTGATGATTCATCTGAATCACTGGTATAATCGCTGCTATCACACATGCTGACAGCCATGTTTGTTTCCCTTGCATGACATCACAGTGTCACAGTTCAGCACCTCAAAGAATTGAAAGAGGCGTGGAAACAGGAGCACTAGTCAGGAAATAAATGCTGTAAAAAAAAAACAGACTTCAACTACATGGAATAAAAAAAAACACAGACACTTACAACAAAGGGTATGTAACTACAATATCTTTATTAAAACAAAGCTAACAAAAATCACTTTAAGCACAAGGGTGATCTCTATCTGGTTACTTGTGACAGCACCCCAACAGTATGTGCTGATAGCTTTAAAGAACAGGTTTCTAGTTCTCACTCCCCTAAATAAATTCTATAGCTCACCTGTCCCAGAGTTGGTGGCTATACATAATTCCATTCTTTTCTTCCATTTTGAGAAGTTATAATGCTGTAAAATTGACCCCAACAAACACAGCCACAAATGGACATGTGCTACTAACGAGACGCAGCCTGAAAGTAGGATAAATACAAATGAACATCAGATAAAAGCAGCAGCCCACTGAGTTCACTGGGGCAATTTTTCTACACAGTTTAATAATATTTACAGTCCAGATTTTAATAAAGCAAAGCAACTGCTCAACTAACAAGGTCCCTGTTAGTCGAGTGGTTGCTTTGATTTATTAAAATCTCAACTGTAGATGTTATTAAAATGTATAGAAAAATCACCCCCATTGAACTCAATGGGGTGTGCACATGCAGTGCTCATTTTGTGACATCGCAAAACAGGGCTGCGTATGCCTACATGGGGGCATGTTGGCACTTTCCGGAAGTGTCTCTGTTTTTGGCTGTGTATGCTGGGGTTAATTTTATGAGAGTTCTATCTTTTCAAAATGGAAGAAAAATATGGAATTATGTATAGCCACCAACTCTGGAGAGATGAGCAATACAATTTGTTTGGGGAAGTGGGAATATGAAGACTAAGAACCTGCTCTTTAAATATCTGAAGGCAGACCTCTATTCCTTCATCTCCTTTGTTGGAAACATTAATGTTATTATTAAAAAGATCCACTAGAATCTTAATATGCTATAATGCTGTGGTAAGTCAGGAACAGTCTGACTCCTTAAGGCAGAGTCAGTATTGTGCAGCAGATGCTGCTTCCTCTAACTGAATATGGGTCCCTGGCCTGCGATCTGGCCTCAGTGCGCCATGACTGAATTGTAGTTTGCATTGATGGTAAATCTACAAATGTACCATGTCTCCTATACTTCCACCTGTACTTCAGACACAACTGGCTTTCACTGGGCAATAAAGACATTCTTTATGTCTGCTATCTTGCTCACAAAGCAATGTCATATGTTTAGCCTCCCGGCATCTAGGGGTATTCCAGATGGTAAACTTTGGTGGCAGGTAGTCACTGTACAGCCAGAAACACAGTCCCAGAAAATTAAAACTTGTTACTTGGGTTCCTAGAGAATGTCTTCAGGGGGTGCCAGCCCTACTTAGCAGTAAGAGGATACAGCAGCTGAGGGGGCAAACTTGATTAGTGCAAACAGAATGCCATAAATTAAGTCCAATGTCCACTCCGCGTTACACAAAGAAGAAAACTATGACTTAATTGAGTAAATTTGATTAAGTCACTACATGAAGCATTGGTTGCAAATTACATGGTGGGTAACCATTAGGGCAAGCTGCCCAATACAGTCTGCAGCAAACTTTCGGGTTTCAGAAGCTCTTGACTGCAGTGCTCCCCCAGGGCCGAACAGGCTCCACAACCTGGCAGCAGCAACAAGAGCAGACCAAAAGCAGCTCACAAACTGGATCTTTTCTCCTCAAACTCACTCCTGCACAAAACTTACTTTCTTTTCCACACTTTCTGGGATTTAATTCACAGACCACACATCGCTCTAGCAGCTACAGGGTGTAGAGCAGATGAACGCAGCAAGTGGTAATCCCAACGCCGGTGGTTCGAATCTGGAACTCCCAGTCAAGTGGTATCTTCTTACAGCAAACAAAGTCCCTCAGAAAATGTTAAGTCCCCTCTATCCTAAGCCTTGTGCGGCTCTGAGCATCCCAGGTCATTTCTGTATTAGCCCTGGCAACACCGGAGACCCGTGCACTCTCTGCTCTTTGGCTGTATAGGCTTCCCAGCACCTCCTGGCCAGACTGAAGTGCCACTGGAAAGGGAGACAGGCTACCACCACTGTGCATCCTGCAACAAGGACTGCCACCACCATGTTGCCCCAACGACCTGGCATAGGACTTCCTTTGCGCTGGCCCACAGACAAGGAAATGGGGAACCCACCTGTACCACCCCACCAAAGTGCCAGAGAATCATGAGGTGAGCCACTTAAATTCATCCCAGGCTCTGGCTCCCCAACTGCACAGGTAGTTCCCATACTGCTCCAGACTCCTCCTGAACCCCGATTGCTACATTCTTCCACTGGTCTTCGCAGGCAGCAGGCTGGGGTGGCAAGCGGTCCACCCCAGCCCCAAACCTTGGCCCTGATGGCCGAAACACACTGTGGTTCTCGTCTTCTCTGTTCTCTCCCAGGGACCTCCCAGACCTCCCCTGTACGTGCCAAAACCTCCCAATTTATTTTTATTTATTTTATTCTTTTGGTAACCAGGTAAGGTCCACTAGGTACAAGTGCCTGTTACCTAATTTATTGGATCACTACTATAAAAGGGACTATGTTTCAGTTAGCTCACCCAGTCAATAACAACAACAATAAATAAATATTAATGTCACCTTCAGGCTGAAAATATCAGCTATTTTACATTTCTTTTTTTACTTTTCTCACTGCCCTCAGCTTCTGACTCCTTCAGGTACCCACAGCCCCACTGCTCGCTGGAATCATCTCTCACTACCTCAGCCGACTCCCAGATACATAGAAACATAGACTTTGATGGCAGATAAGGACCACTTGGCCCACCCAGTCTGCCCATTTCCCTACCTACTGGATAAGCTACAGATTCTAGTTAACCAACAGCCTACTTCCTGCCACCCCCCACTACAATTGCCTCGTGTCTGTCCCATGCATGTTTGAATCCCCCCACTGTTTTAGCCCCAACAACCTCCCCAGGAAGGCAGTTCCACGCATCCACCACTCTCTCCGTGAAAAAGATTTCTTCACATTACTCCTGAGCCGTCCCCCCTCTATCTTTAAATTGTGTCCCCTTGTTCTTACACATCTCTTTTTCTGAAAGATGCTACCCTCCTGGACTTTGTTGATTCCCTTGAGGTAGCTGAACATTTCTATCATGTCCCCCTGTCCCTCCTTTCATCAAGGGTATACATATTAAGCTCTCTCAGTCTCTCTTCATATGATTTCTGATGGAGACCCTGTACCATTTCAGTTGCCCTCCTCTGGACTGCTTCCATCCTGTCTATGTCCTTGAGTAGATGAGGTCTCCAAAACTGCACACAGTACTCCAGATGGGGTCTCACCAATTGTCTGTACAGAGGGATAACCACTTCCCTTTTTCTACTTGTGATGCCCCTTCCTATGCATCCCAGTATCCCCCTGGCTCTCCTCACTGACTTCTCACATTGCTTACCCACCTTAGATCATCCAATATGACTACCCCTAAGTCCTTGCTCCATTTTTGTTGTTGTTAGTACCTCCCTGCTATTGTGTACTCTTCTCCTGGGTTTTTGTTTCCAGGTGCATTACTTTGCACTTTTGCATTGAATCTAAGTTGCCATATGTCTGACCATTCCTCCAACCTTGCCAAGTCCCTTCTCATCCTTTCTACCCCTTGTGTATCAGCTCTGTTACAGATCTTTGTGTCATCTGCAAAGAGGCATACCTTTCCCTCCAGACCCTCTGCAACAGGGCCAGTTCCAGGATGTACTGGGCCCTGGTGCAAGACTTTGTAGTGGGCCCCCCATCCAGGCCCCCCCGCCTGGGCGGGCCCCTCCCACCCTGCACTGCCACTACCAGTCCACCACCAGCTGCAAGAGAATATTGCTGCTGTTATGCCTGCATTATGCATACAAGATGGTTAGTACTTTCTAACAGCTCAAACATGTACACAATGATAATATAGGAACATTGATAAAGATGCGAGTTGGGGGAGGGGTCTCGGAGAGAATTGCTGTATGTACTGTGTTATTGTCTCATGTCTGACATATAATGGCTCTGTCTTTTGTAAAAGTTAGAAGATTCTGCTCAATTAAGTACACTTAATGAAAAAATTAAAAAAACGACAGAAAAAAACACCACCCGTGTTCTTTGACAGACAGCACTTATCCTACTAAAACATAATGCAACCACTTAGGATTTTGTTTTGGGGCAGGGTGACCTGATAAAGGCGTGCCCCGCTGACAGTGATTGCAAAAGGTACCTGTTAGCTCAAAATTATTGTGAGCTGGTAAACTGAGGTAGTGGGGACCGGGAAGTTCGAATCCCACTACAGATGATAACCTGAATTAAGCCCCTAACCTCACTGTATATGCTGCAGTCCTGTCAACTTGCGTAAAGGAGCTCCCCATTAAATGGAAGGCACAACATTCAGTATACTATTAAACAATGTAAAATATTTTGGTATGCAAATTAGGACCATCAACTGTCATTTTTGCAGGGGTTACAGAGATATAAATACATATATATTTAATTTATATACAGGAACCATTAGTACCTTACCAAATAAGCTCTGCTATGGCAATGGGGATACCAACTGAAGAAGTAGCATAGTAACGGGGGTATAAACATGTTGCTATGCCAATGGAGTCAAGTTATAAACTTTTATAAACAAACATAAAAGCTGAGAGGGTAAATTAATTTATGTACCGGACACCTCAGAATCGAAGCACTGTGTGACTGGGATGGCTGTCAACCCGGGTTCATTAGCAAGCCCTATTTTTCCACATGGGTACCTACTAGCTGGGTTTTGAGCACAGAGCAGCGTCGGGAGTGGCGACAGGATGGGAGCAGATAATGAGCTAATGCCAAGGTCACGAACCGGTGCCGAGAGGAGGATCAGATTCGACTGAGCATCACATGCCGCTGCCAGCGTGGAGGAGGAGCCAAGAAGAGGATAACACCAAGTGAGAAGTCAGGACTCGGTCAGATCGGATGATGCCTGGATGGGGATTAGGGAATTACAGACAGTAGTCGAGGAGGCGAATGGCGGAGGCTGGGAGCAGCGAGTGAGTTGACAGCACCACCACACCAGCAGGTATGTCCGAGGAGAACCGCAGATGTAACTGTGTGCAGCAGGCACGGAGGTGCCGGCGGGAGGGGATTTAATTTTTAAATGCCTCCACGGGTCTCCAGACCAGTCAGTTGAGTGAGTCCTCCATCCATGCACACTTCAGGGAGGGATTGGCGGTGTGGGCAGGAGGCAGTGGGCTGATCGCTCTGCTCCATCAGCAGTTTAAAACTAAAAAAAAAGAGAAAAAAACGTTTTATACTGACTTAAGGGGCCATGGGCCCTGCCAGCACTCTGGGCCCTGGCGCAGTCGCATCCCTTGCACCCCCCCTGACGCCGGCCCTGCTCTACAATGTCACCAATAAAGATGTTAAAGAGGACTGGACCCAGTACTGAGCCCTGAGGTACTCCACTAGATCCTCCATATTATGCCAATGTTCCAAAGGGCCAGCTTCTATCTGCTGGAGCCCCCTCCCCACAGCTGTCAGGGGAGAACATGCCTCAGTCCCGGAGCACTAACTAGTGGTATCTGCTGGAGCCCCTTCCCCACAGCTGTCAGGGAGAAACGTGGCTCAGTCCCGAGCACTAACTAGTGGTATCTGCTGGAGCCCCTCCCCACAGCTGTCAGGGAGAACGTGCCTCAGTCCCGAGCACTAACTAGTGGTGTCTGCTGGAGCCCCTCCCACAGCTGTCAGGGAAGAAACGTGCCTCAGTCCCGGAGCACTAACTAGTGGTATCTGCTGGAGCCCCCTCCCCACAGCTGTCAGGGGAGAACGTGCCTCAGTCCCGGAGCACTAACTAGTGGTATCTGCTGGAGCCCCCTCCCCACAGCTGTCAGGGGAGAACGTGCCTCAGTCCCGGAGCACTAACTAGTGGTATCTGCTGGAGCCCCCTCCCCACAGCTGTCAGGGGAGAAACGTGCCTCAGTCCCGGAGCACTAACTAGTGGTATCTGCTGGAGCCCTCCCACAGCTGTCAGGGAGAAACGTGCCTCAGTCCCGGAGCACTAACTAGTGGTATCTGCTGGAGTCCCTTCCCCACAGCTGTCAGGGGAGAAACGTGCCTCAGTCCCGGAGCACTAACTAGTGGTATCTGCTGGAGCCCCTTCCCCACAGCTGTCAGGGGAGAACGTGCCTCAGTCCCAGAGCACTAACTAGTGGTATCTGCTGTGGTGCTCTGGGAGAAGCAGGTAGCACGAGGGGACTTGAGGCCATCATCCAGGTGTGCCAAAGTGACATTTTTGCCTTGTTCTTCATCCCTCCCTCCACACACAGCAGAGCGAATGTGTCAATGTTCTGGGGGCGGTGCCAGTTGACACAGGGTCACCCCCACTAGCCAAGGCACCAAGTCGCCACCAGGAGCCATTCTCTGAGTGGTGGAACACTGCTCCTGTTCCTCAGGAGGGCAACACCCCCTCCCCCCGATACTGTGTCATCCTCCCTGCAGGCATCTGCTCATCTCATCACAGGCTTAGGACAACAACCTGGGTCACCAGTAGATGCCTCACTCACTCTCCTCGCCTCAGAACCAGCTTTTTTTTGTTGCATTTTAATGGTGACAAATGGAGCAAAGATCTCTGTCAAAAATGCCCCCCGCTGCTGTTGTCTGTACTGTGACTGCATTGTGGGTTGCTCAACAACATTCTGAGACTTTTCTGAGACAGCATTATATAAATGGGGTAAGTAGATGGGCACTTTAGTGAGAATCTTCTGGAGAGGGATATGTTTCAGTAAGAGCAGCTTTTATGAGACCAACAATGAAAATATTTCATTGGTCAGAGATCATGCTGAGAGGGAGCAGAGACAACCCCTACCCCATCGTGGATGTGGAGTAACTGGATTCTCCTTGCTAAAAATGGATGCAGTAAAACTTTGACTTAACCTTCTTATCTGAGGTCAAGACCTCTGCTCTCTTTTTTGGAGCTCCTTAACCATATTTTAACAAACAGATCACTACCAATAGTGCCACATATCTGTCTGTCTCTCTCTCTCAGTGAATATTAGATGACTTCCACCTTCAGTGGTCATTTCCAACTCTCGTAAAACATACTGGTGGTCACACCACTGGTTAGTGATTTTTGTTAAACAACATTCAGTACTGACTGGTTTCTGTTTCAAGATGTTTTCTAGGTACCTGTAAGATATGCAGGCACTTAGGAGAAATAGAAGGGGAAAAACATAAATAGGTCTGAAATCCCTTCCAGCTATTATTCAAATGGCAGGTTTCCATATGTGACACTTAAATTCTCAGTTAAAAACAAATGAACAAATGTATTTGTGCTAACTACAAAAGTGTTCTTTGTTTTCTCACCTAATATTATAATGCACTATTATTTTCCTGCACA
This sequence comes from Neoceratodus forsteri, assembly GCA_016271365.2. Classification (NCBI taxonomy): domain Eukaryota; kingdom Metazoa; phylum Chordata; order Ceratodontiformes; family Ceratodontidae; genus Neoceratodus; species Neoceratodus forsteri. The sequence continues at coordinate 352,709,489 of CM057456.1, forward strand.
CAGATTACGTACTGTGTTTTGTGATGATACCCTCAGTGAAAGAGGTTATACAAAATGACACTGTATTCTGTTGTACTCTGTTTATAACATGACTGCCTAATACACTAACAGCTCATGGCATGCTCTCCCTAGTTAAAGCAAATACAGCATATGGTTTGACCTTATTGTGTATGGAATTCAGCCAGCTCAAAAACCTTGGGTGCAGTCTAAAAGTTGTTGTGCACGTTCTAAAGATGTTGTTGTGCATGTTCCATTATCAACTCAGCTGTGTTTCCCCTCACCTTACTCCTGCCACTTTCAGTTTCTCCACTCAGTCACACAATGTTGTCTCCCCACACGCACACTACCGCAGTCTCCATTTTCATTTTCACAGCAGCGCTCGTCTAAAATTGCACAAAGGTAGCAAACTAAAAAAATGCCTGAAACCATGTACTATAACAAATAAAATATGGGCAATCACAAAATTCGCCCTGTGGTTCCACCTGGAGTGAGATAACAGCATGGACCTCGACAGTGAAGCTCTCAAGGTCCATTTGCTGCTACCCACCCCTCGATGGAAACACAGGCTCGTTGTATATGGTCACCCATACATTGCTCCTTATATTCTCCATGTAATCAATGTCCTTTTGTTTTTAAGGTAAAAGATCTCATTCGAATGATCACTGGCTTTTGTTTCAGCCGCATGTACTGCCACCACACGCGGCGTTTCATAAAGTAGATACGTATTGCAAATGTTGGAAAAAGAACTTTGTCCATAAAAAAGGAAGCTAAATGGAAATACCATGAGGCCATGATCAGTGCTCATAACTCCAACCCTAGACAATTCTTCCTGACTGATAACTCCCATAGCAAACCTCACTGATCCCTACACTCCTCTTTGCTCACCGCTTCGGGCCACCATGCTTGTTTAGCAGAATAGTGGAAAAGCTGACCTTGTCTCTCATCACTGCCATCCCCTATTCTATAGTTTCTGTCAGTACTTGTCCTGCAAGCCTTCTGTTTTTCACTCTCCTTACAGAAGCAGATGCACTCATTGTCTTAAAAAACTCCGGCTCTAAATCATGTTTCCTGGATCTTGCCACCTGCCGGACTGATCAAAGACTTCTTTCATAGTCTAGCCTCTTCAGGCTTCATCCCCAGCCTTAATAACTTCTTTTTGTCCAGTAGTATTTTCCCACATCCTTTAAGTTTGTGACTATTGTACTCATCTTAAAGAAACCTACTTTGAACCTGGACATTCCTGAACTAGCAAACCATCATCCAGTCATGCTTTATTTCTAAGGTGCTAGAGAAGAAAGTAACAATGCCACTAATAAATTATTTCACCACAAATGGACTCTTCCCTAGGTTCCAGTCTAGTTTCCAAAGTGCACACAGCCTAGAAACAGTACTCCCGTGAGTCTCAAATTACATTTATTTACTTCTGTATCTATGTACTGGATTTTGTTAACCAGGTAGGCTCACTGAGACTTGCGGCCCTTTTCAGAAGTTGTCCAAATGACACATCCATAGTACTAATACTACTGCTAGACATCTCCTCTGCTTTTGATACCATGAACCATGAGACTCTGCTTACCTGACTGAAATCTGTTTTTGGCTTAGACAGCACTGTTTTATGTTGGCATCAAAGTCAGTGACAGCTGCAGTGGTGTGCTAGACCCTCCTCTGCCAGTTCCGCTGGCAATACCCCACCCTCCATGGTCCCCATGGACCAGCCCCACCTTTACTCACTCCCTCCTGACCCCTCACCTAAATGTGCTCTTCTCCCACCTATGAAGCATTTCCCATACTGCTGCCACCAATTCCCTCTACAAGCCAGGGTCAGGTTGGCACTAAATCAAACAAGAGTTGGTTACAGCCAACAATGGCTGCTTTGACTTGGCATTAGCTTAAAGTGTGGCTCTCTGCTTAAAGGAGTACTACAGTCAAAATTTCCAAAAACACATGTTGTGCAGAGTGTTGTGATGTGTGTGTTTAGTCCTGGTGTGTCCCTCTCTTTGTCTGCTATTAGGATTTTTTTCTAGATTTGCCTACTAGCTTTATGGCCTCTGGGGATCTCTGTGTTAGCATGGTTTATTGCTCTTCTTTGTTCTACAATGCCTCCTGTCTCATGTTACAGTGATGAATCCTGGACCACTGATTCAGCGAGGGAAAGTACTGCAGGAGTAATCTGAAGATAGGAGCCTGATGTTGTGGCCTCAGCTAAATAACTAAAATTCAATAATTTTGTTTTCTATATGTTGGTCAAGGTCTAGCCAGCAAGAGTAAATGTTTTGCTTTTAGAAAGCACCCTTCTTGGTAGATTTCACAACAAACGGGAGGCTCCCTTACCTGAATGGGACTTCCTCCATACCAGTTTTAAAATGATTTGATTGGCCCCCTAAGGTAGGGATGGGATCATATTTTGCCCCAGGGGGCTAGCCACTCAATCCCTTCCACTTCCTGACTCAACGACCCGTCCCCACACTCCGATGTTGTGTGATGTCACTATAATACCAGCATGGAGATTGGGGACGTGCTCCATGGAAGTCTGTGGAGCATCATTTTAAAAGCTATTTTCACAATTTTAATTGGACTTTTGGTACAAATTGAAGCCACACTGGCTTTAATTTGTACCAAAAGTCCAATTAGATTTGTGAAAATAGCTTTTAAAATGACGCTCCATAGACTTGCATGGAGCACGTCCCCATGCTGGTCCTATAATGACATCACAAAACATCAGAGCGCAGGGACAGATCGTCAAGTCAGGAAGTGAAAGGAATCAAGCGGCTAGCCCCCTTGGATGCAAAATATGATCCCTTCCCTTCTTTAGGGTGCAAATCAAATTGTTTTAAAACTGGTATGGAGGAACTCCTATGCAGGTAAGGGAGCCTCTTGTTTGTTAAAACAGAAGACTGTTAATAGCGAGGAAAGGTGCTCTTTAAAGCTTTTAATTTCATCAAACTACACCCAGCCATAAAAAGCACACAAATCACCCCAGTTCATCAATGCTATAATTAGTAAACACTCTGGCTGTTTTCTTACAGAATACTCACTCAATCAGACATCAAGTGATTGCTAAGCTGTAAATGTAGCCTTCAGTACCCACTGGATAAGGTAAGTGACCTAAAATCACAGCTGTGGAGGGATGGCACTGTGAAGCAGCATCATGGCGGCAACTCTCTTATTTTTATTTATTTATCAAGTCTAGGATTACAAATACCTTTGAGCCAAGGCTCTTTTACAAAGGTTCCACATCAGAGAAATACAAATTATGGGGAACATCAAGACAGACATTACAACAATGTGGACATTGCAAACAGATTACAGATTAATACAATTCAAGGGTAACATTGTAAGCAAGGCAGCCAGCGGCATTTGTCAGAGAAAACAGACAAGAGATAAGAAGTGCCAGAGTCATAGAGAGAGGGAAGGGGGGAGAAGGAATGTAGGTAGGGTGGGGAGAAGGTGAAAAGAGCAGCATTGGGTATAACAAGATGCAAGGGTAAAATCCAGTGAGGAGGGAAGGGTCTCCCCTTCCTCTCTAAGCCAGCTCTGAAAGTAACATTGTTACAGGATCAATAAACGCTGACTATTTCAGTTCTTGTGGAGATCTAAATATTGGAACATTTGGCTGAAACTCCCAAGAACGAAATGGGACCCAAAAAAGATGGTAAACATGGGTCCCGTGGCATGGACGTATTCCTTTCTCCCTCGGGGTCCTCGTCAGGATTGGGGCCTAGCTCAACCAGTGGCCTAGTCACTCTGGAGCTCCCAGCGGCACAGATTATGGCACTCCTGACAAAAATCCATGCCAAGGGGACCCAAGGAAACAAATAAAAGGTTGGCGGTGGTTGAGGCTAAGCTCAATGAAAATGATAACACAATTAAAGAAAATTCCTTGGTGATTACAGAACTGCACATAGCCAGCACCTGACAGGTGGACTATAACACCTCCTTTATATGGGACATCAACTATATTAGACGCAAAATTGAGACCCTGGAAAACAACCAGCACTGGGCCAACATGCAGGTGATGGGCTTTCTGCCTCTGCATGCAGGAAGAGCTGAACTTCTAAGTACTGTCTCTAAAATGATCTTTCAGGATTTAAAGCTTTTACCACTAGAATAGTACAGTCGCGTAAGAACTTACCATAACAGTAGATCTTCGAGAATATCTCTTATAGCAAGCCATAACACATGGAATATCTAGCTGTAGGCATCACTTCCTCTGGATGATTTCCTAGCAGTCTCTCCCAGGGGCCTCCCCTTCCTGTCACCTGATGTGCTCTTGCACATATATAAAGGGGAGGCCCCGATACTCTTCAGTTCTATTTTCCATTTTAGTCACCGATATGAAAAGTGAATGACAGGTCTCCAACGGGAACCAAGGAGAGTAACAAAAGGCAGTAGCTCAAGGCTTCCATGTGAGGATGGAGCAAGGTGCCCTTCTAAAGCAGGAGCAAGGGGGATGGTAGGTGGGGAAGCGTGGCCTGATGCAAGAGATACTCTCAAAGATCTACTGTTACGGTAAGTTCTTATGCAACTGTACTATCTTCTTCAAGTCAATCTCTTGCAGCAGACCATAACACATGGGAAAAATCCCAAGCAGTTATAAGGCCCACAGGAGAAGGAAGTGAACCGCAGCAAATTAGGATAGGAGGCCGTTGAGGGCAGCCTGCCCAAAAGCAGCATGCTTCTTAGAGGCAATGTCTAGACTGTAATATTTTGTGAATGTATGTACATTAGACCAGGTGGTGGCCTCTCAAATCTCTGAAGAAGAGACTGCTCGAAAACACACTGTGGAGGTAGCCATGCCTCTAGTGGAGCGGGGTTTCACAGATCCTGTGAGAAGTTTATCATATTTGTTATATGTGAATGTAATGCAGTTGCCTAACCATGTGGACAAGCACTGCTTAGAAACCCAATCGCCCAGTTGTTATGGGGCAAAAGAAACAAAGAATTGCTCAGTTTTACACAACTGTTCAGTGCAGAGATTCCCAATGTTCTTTTCACATTGAGAGTATGAAGCAGGGTTTCCCCTGGATTCTCAGGCTCCACAAAATATACTGGCAACTGAATGGACTGATTCAGAGTAAATTCAGAAACAACTTTAGGTAGAAAGGAGGGGTTAATATGTAAGGACACCTGATCCATATGAAACTGTAAATAAGGTGGCTAGCACATAAGCGTCTGTAATTCAGAGATACATCTACCTGACGTAATCACCACCAAAAACATTGTTTTCCATGACAAAAACCTGGAGCTTGCATGTTTTAGTGGGCTCAAAAGGACCTTCAGTCAGTTTTTTGAGTACAAAATTCAAATCCCAGACTGGGACAGGGTCTCGAATAGGGGGATGCAAATGTAGGATACCTTTCAGGAAGATTCTAATGAGAGGTAACTGGGACAATGGTTTGTTCTCCACAGGCAAATGGAAAGCAGAAATAGCCAATAGGTGTACTTTTATTGATGAATATTTTAGACCAGCCTTTGATAGAGAAAGGAGGTAGTCCAGAATTCTCTGCGGGGAACAGTCATAAGGTTCCAATTCCCGGGAAGAGGCCCAAATGGAGAAACGCTTCCATTTCACAGAGTAGGAGGCTCTAGTAGAGGGCTTCCATACTGCCCTCAGAGCCAGGCGTGCAGGCACATGGAGCACAGGTCTGGGTGCAGCAGAGAGCCATCCTCTTGTGAGAGGAGGGCTGGACAAATAGGTAGAGGAAGAGGATCCCGATCCAAGATTTGCAACAGTAGGGGGAACCAAATCTGCCTTGGCCAGTAGGGGGCTATGAAAATCATCAACGCCCCGTCTCTGACCAGTTTCAGGAGTACTCTCTGTATGAGAAGAAAGGGCGGGAAAGCATAAAGAAATTTTCCTGTCCAGGAACGAGATAAGGCGACCAACCATAAAGTTCCAGGACCGCACTCTAGAGTGCAGTAGAGAGGCAGTTTTGTGTTTTGTGAAGAAGCAAACAGGTCTAATTACAGGCGACCCCATGGGAGGAAGACATCCACTAAGACATCCCGGTGGAGCTCCCATTCATGAGCCTGAGCATAAGTCTTGCTCAGGGCATCCACCAGGGTATTTGAAACCCCTGGATTATGAACCACCAGAAGGTGAATGCCTCTATGGATTACCCAATGCCACACACTCATGGACTCCCAGCAGAGTGGGTATGAATGGGTACTACCTTGTTTTTTCAGTTAGTGAACAACCGCAGAACTGTCCGATTGCACTTGAAGGCAACCCTGAGGGAGCAACATCTCAAATGCCTGTAAAGCATAGAGAACAGCCCTCAGTTCCAGGATGTTGATATGAAGACATGATTCCATCACAGTCCAAGAGCCTTGGGACTGAACTCCTGGAAGATGGGCACCCCAGCCCATCAAGGAGGCATCTGTTGTTAGAATGAGATCCGGGACCCAGGGATGGAATGACATACCCTGTGGGAGATTGTCCCTGGACTTCAACCATTGTAATGTGCGAAGTGCTGGGGAGGACAGAAGGACTAGGGCATTAAAGTCGTCCCATTTCCTCACTTCATCTTTTTATTGAAATTGAGTATGTAAGAAAGCACACAAGCTTATACAGTAGAAGAATATCCTCCATATAAGATATAAAAATATTACTTCACAAACACAGTATATAGGATAAACATATTGGAGATGCCTTATATCCACATATTGATAATAAGAGATGGACCTAGACAGGTTGTAAGTGGGGAGCAGAAGGGTTACAATCAGTGAGGTACTGTAAATTCAGAAAAGGCAACCATGTACAAAATAAATGCTAGGGCAGGCTATATCGAGGCACTCAGTAAATTACATAAAGTGATAAATATGGAAATACGGACAATGTTCAATAGTGGAAGGACAGAGATAAGAGAAAGTGTGCAAAGAAAAGTAAAAAGTAGCATGGAAGAAAGGGAATGGAGAGGGAGAGGATAGAGAAAGAGGGAAAAAGGAGAGATAGCTGTGCATGAAGTTTCAAAAACCCTAATCTGAGAGCAAAATAAGAAAAAAGGCTAAATAACCCTAAGGATTAGGGTCTAGAGGGACCAGGAGGTTCGATGTACTTGAAGTAATCCTGCCAACATCTGTCATATACAATGAGTCAGTAATGAATAACATGAGATAATCGGTCTAGAGAGGCAGACCGAGAGAGGCTTTGAAGAACATCTGAAAGGGAAAGAACTAGAGTTGATTTCCATTTCATAAGAATCAGACATTTAGCCAGAAGAAAAAGTATGTTTAGCCATCTAAAATGAGTATGTGAGAGGGGAGAGTGACTGGGGATAAGGTTGCCTAGAAGGAATAGCTTAGGGTCAAAGGTTAGTTTTTGTCCTATTACTCTGGAAGCAAGTAAATAGATTTTATGCCAAAGCTTATTAACGGGAGCACATGACCACAAGATACGATGTAGATCCCCATTGGCCAAATTACAGCACCAGCAGTTATTATTATTTAATAGGTGCATTTGTTGAAGATCAGAGGGAGTTCCATACCACAAATGTAGGATTTTAGTTTGTATTAAAGAACTACGGGCATCTTTAAAGGTGTTATGTTCAAGACGCCAACAATTACTCCATTGTGCATCTGAAATATTGTAGTTAAGAAGAGTCCTCCATTTATTTTTGGCTACTGAAAACTGATTAGGTAGATTGTCAATAATGTCTTTGTAAATGGAGCTATTCAGTTTTTCGGGTAAATTAGTCCAGTGCGCAATGTGTGGGTCTAGAAGAGTATGTTTGTACACAAAACTGGAAAGAGAGTTATAAGTTGCCCGAATTTATAAAAGTTTCCAGAAATCCTGTTTAGGAAGTTTCCAGGTGGCCTGCAAATCTGAGAACGATCTAAGAGTGAGTGAATTCTGGTCCAAGATATCTCCGAGAAAAAAAATGCCTTTGTTCCACCACATACGACAAAAAATTGGGTGATTTTCTAGGGTGAGCAGTGGTTTGCCCCATAGGGGGGCATATAGCCAGGGTGTTGGATTAGATTTCAGGAATTTGTGGGTTAGTTTCCAATAAAGAACAGATGATGATATAGTAGGCTAAGATTTTAGTTTAGAGGAAATGGGATTAAAGATGAAGGAAGTAGGAACTCCTCCAGGGCACAATTTGAATTCCACTGTTACCCATAGTGGTGACAGAGAGGAGGGTTTCTGAAACCATTTAATGGTTTGGGCCACTCGAAAAGCCCAGAGGTAGCCTTTGAACCAGGGGAGTCCGAATCACCCTTTTTTCCATTGTGCTCGAAGTTTGTTGTGGTTAAATCTCAGTGGTTTCCCATCCCAGATAAAGTTGCCTATTATTTTTGCAATTTTAGCGAAAAAGGATGATGGTAAGATTAAAGGGATATTGGCAAAGAAGTAAAGAATCTTTGGTGATATGGATATCTTGATGGCTGCGATTTTCCCCATGAAGGAAAGAGTAAGAAGCTTCCATTTGTCCAGAATTGGTTTGATGTTATCTAATAAGGGGTTAAAGTTAATGTCCATATCTTCCCTAAGTTACTAGTTATTTTGATTCCTAGATATGTTATAACCTGTGGTGACCAGCGGAATCCAAGAGGTAGGTTCATAAAGACTTTACAGTGGTCATTACGGGGCAGAGTTTGTGATTTGCCATAATTCAAAGCAAGACCAGAAATGTTAGTAAAATTATTAAGCAAATCAACCAACAGGGGTCCAGCCTCAATCAGGTTTTCAAGTAAAATTAAGAGGTCATCCGCATAGGAGGGAGAGAGAGACATATCTTGAATTGCCCACAGGTATGCCCATAATGCCAGTGGATTGACATAAACCAGCAGTCAGTGGTTCCATGGCTAAAATAAACAAGGAAGGTGCTAGGGGACAGCATTGTCTAGTTCCCCTTGCCAGTTGAAAGTAAGAGGAAAGGGTGGAATTAGTAAGTACTTTAGCAACAGGGGAATTATATAATAGTTTGATCCAGGAGCAAAAGGCATGGGAGAGACCGAAATGAGACAAAACTTGATAAAGGTAGTCCCAATTTAAGGAATCAAAAGCCTTCTCAAAATCAATTGCTATGGCTGCAGTTGGTGATTTGAGGGATTTGGCTTTGTAAATTAGATTAAATAGGGAACGTAAGTGATCAGAACCAGATCTATGTTTAATAAAACCAGCTTGCGAACAATGAGTTAGTTTGGGAATCAAGGATTCAAGTCGGGAAGTTAGTAGTTTAGCAAATATCTTCCTGTTCATGTTTAATAGAGAGATTGGCCTATAACTTGCAGGGTTTGTGGGGTCTTTATCTTTCTTAGGGATTAGGGTTATGACCACTTCAGTACAAGAAGGGAGCAGTTTGCCAGTGTTGGAAGCTTCTTGATAAACATTAAGAAGGGGGCATAAGGTGTCAGAGAACATTTTATAGAAATCAACAGGGAATCCATCACCTCCAGGGATTTATCGGATTTCAAGGAGGACAAAGCTTTCTGGATTTCTTGAAGTGGGAAGGGTTCATCTAAAGAATTTGTCTTGAGAGAAGAAAGATGAGGAAGATGTAAAGTTTTAAGGAACTGTTGAATTTGTAAGGTAGATGGAGAGTTTATATTACAATATAATTTTTGGTAAAAGGTTTCCATGATACGGGTTATGGAGGGGTTGTCAGAATTAATTGTACCCTGATCATTTTTTAGACTTAGAATATGTTGTTCCATTTGTTGTGCTTTGAGCTGGTAAGAGAGGAGTTTCCCATTTTTATCGGCATATTCCCAAAACATATGTTTAAGTTTAAACAAGGCTAATTCAGTTTTACGGGAAAGTAATTTGTTTATTTTGTCTCTAAGTTGAAGAATTTCAAGGTGAAGTTGAGAATCCTGACAATGCTTATTACAGGAAAAGTATAAGTTCTCTTTAGCCTTAAGAGATTTCTCCATATCAGCCAGTTGTTGCTCTCTTACCCTTTTTCTTTGTGCGGCATAGCTGATAATTTCCCCTCGAACTGTAGCTTTAAGACCTTCCCATACAGTGGACATAGAGGATTCGGTAGGGGTATTGTGAGAGAGGAAGTCCTGAATTTGTGTTTTAATCATGGGTAAAAAATTGGGATCTTTGAGAAGAAGAGGGTCCAGCCACCAGAAAGAAGATTTGGGTGCTAATGGGCCCCACAAAAGTTGTAATTTGACAGGGGAATGGTCCGAGATTATGATGGGACAGATGGATGAATCAACAGTTTTTTCCATTATAACAGGAGAGGCTAACCAGTAGTCGATTCTACTGTATCAATCAATCAATCAATCAAATCTTTATTTATCCAGGTGAACACCATTGAGCAAGCTCATTTACAAGGTGGATCTGCATCACACAAGGTCAGGTAGCAATACATTTATGTACAGGCAAGAAGACAATCAGTGTAGGTATACATAAGGATATAGCAGAATAAACAACAATAGGTAACGGTTTAGCATACATATACATGGTCTAATATTCCTGTATAAATTATAACATATTCAGGGAAAAAGAGGGTAGATAAGAAGGGTGCTGCATAAAAAGAAGACTCATTATCAAATTAACAGACCTCATGCATAATGAAGGAAATCAAGGGGTAGGGGAAGTAAGGCAGACAAGGGTGCAGCTGGTTCAGGGAAGCTATACTACCAGGAGAGGAAGGCTAACAGGCTGGGGATATGTAAGAATGGACAAGTGTAGAAAGCAGGACTAAGGACGCAGGATTCATAAGTAATTAGGGATCGATGTGGGCAAAAATGAAGATTAGGAAGCCAAAGGGAGGTTGGTTGGAGGCAGACACAAATGAGCAAGGGCTGATGGAAGCAATTGCATACTTCTGTGACAGTTTTTGCATACAATGTCTTGAACAAAGCAAGACTAACAGGGGTCCTTAATTTCAATGATTATGAAGCTTATTCCAGAGCGACAGCAGTACAAAGCGACGGCAGTACAAAGTCTATGACCGCTCTCCCAAAGCACGTGCAGGCCCTGGCCACTTTCACAGAAATCAGAGAGTAACTTCTTAAAGCATAGTTTCCCATCACACTTGGAGGCAGACAATCAGCGATATACTGCGGAAGTTTGTCAGTGATAGTTCTGAATGTCCAAAAAGCTGCATTTCTATTACACCTGTATTGTAAACAGCTCCACCCCACAGCTGCATATAAGGAGCAGTGGTGGGTGGAGAAGAGGAGACCAGTAATGAAACACAGGACTCTGTGATACAGTATGTCCAGTTTTCCAAGGTATGAGGCAGCACATTGACTATAAATGAAGTCAGCATAGTCAATTAAGGAGAGGAACGTGGACTGAACTAGCTGCCTCTTGGCCTCTGTGGTTAGTAGGCAGTTTATCCTAAAGAAGAGACCAAGCCTCTGCCTCAGTTTTTCAGCAAATCCTCCAAATGTTCCACAAAGGAGAGTTTGTGGTCTAGCCAGACCCCCAGATATTTGAACTTCGCTACAAATTCCAAGTTTTCTCCTAATAAGGTGGAGATGGGGAGGTACCAGCAATAGCAGGGTATGCCATATGATTAACAGGTGAGAATAGCATCGCTTTGTTTTCTTGGCATTAAGTAGCAGTTTTTTGCTAAGGAGCTGGTATTGCAGCAAATTGAAATCAGCTTACAAGTCTCCACAGGCATTTTCAGGTGATGTACGACTTGGGTAAAGCACCGTATCATCTGCGAACAGGTGGATACTTGTCTTCTTGATGCCGACGTCTATACAATTGATGTAAACAGCAAACAGAAGTGGCCCCAGAATGTAGCCCTGCGGGACACCTCTTTTTAACAGTTTGGGAGTGAAAAGCTCTCCTTCAGCCTTGACCTGCTGATGCCTGTCCATAAGGTAGTCATGAAACCAGCACAGAGAGGTAGAGTCTAGACCTATTGTTTTTAGTGTAGAAAGAAGTAGACAGTGGTTGACAGTGTCGAAGGCCTTGCTTAGGTCTAGAAAAACAGCACAGATAAACTTTTTGTTTTCTAGATCATGCTGCCAGTCGTTTGTTACCTTAGCCAGTGCCATAATCATACTATGTTTAGCTCTGAAACCAGACTATATAAGGTTTAAAAGATTTGTATTTTCTATAAAGGATCTCAGTTGGCCATTCACAATTTTTTCCACGAGTTTTGACAGAATGGGGACAAGAGAAATCGGCCTGTAGTTATTTAGATCACAGGGATCCCCAGATTTAAATAGCGGGATGATGTGCAGTTTTCCATAGGTGGGGGAGAGCCCCTTGTGAAAGAGACAGATTAAATAGATGTGTGATTGGTACAGCCAGGACATGATAGGCAAGCTTTACGTAGCAGGGGTCAAAGGAATCCACGCCAGCACTTTTCTTAGTGTCCAAATGTAGGAGAACATCTTCAACCTCTTTCAAGGAGGCAGGTGAGGAAGAAAAGACTGCATTTGTGGAACTAGGTTCTGGGGGTTGTACAGTAATCTGGGAATGCAGACTACATGTGGGTGGATTGTCAAATGCTAGACCTGCAGTGGCAAAATGGTTGTTGAAGGCTTGTAATATCTCCTTTTTGTCGTTGATAATGACATTGTCCGAGAACATTTTTGAGGGGAGCGTATTTCCTGTTGTATGTCCAGACAGTTCTTTTATTGTAGACCAAAATTTGGTGGGGCATTTTGAGGCAGTGTCTAGTTCTGAGTGATAGAAATTGGCCTCGGCTTCTCTGATCACCTTAGTGCAGAGGTTTCTGACTGTTCTGAAGAGACACCAGTCTTCAGCTCTGTGTGATTTGTGAGCTTTTTTCCAAAGCGTGTCCCTTTTTAATAATGCAGTCTTGAGGTCTGCAGTGAACCAACGACACGTTCTAACCTTTATGCGGGTTTTGACCAGTGGAGCATGGGTGTTAAGGGCACTTGTTACAATTTCATGGAAGATGGCATATGCTGTACTCACTGATTTGGCTAGGTAAAAGCTCTGCCAAAGCAGGGAGGCTTTCAGGTCATTGATTTATGCATGCAGATCAAAGTTCCGTTTGGACCTTTTGGTTGAGACTTGGCTATGGATGAAGGTTTGGAGTCTGCTCTTACACCAGCAATAAAGCAATGGTCACTAATATCGGCAGAAAAAATTCCAGCATGAGAAAAGGAATGGGATTTACTTACTAGAAGGACATTCAATAGGGTGCTAGTCATAGGGGTTTTTTTTGTTAATGTGTGTATGTCTTATGTAGGGAGGAGCAAAAAATAAAATCTCGATCTTGGGGGGTGAAGGAGGCACCATACATCAGCTAATCCAATATCTTTCATTAGTAATGAGAGAGCTTTAATACTTCTGGGGTGGGCATCTGTAGTGGGGCTACTTCTGCCAATGCTGGCTTCTAATGCCAAGTTAAGATCCCCTTTGAGAATAACTGGTGTAACCCCCCTACAAATGGGGGTTCCCGAAAAGTCTTCCTCGAGCTTGCCTAAATGCTCACTGCCAGGCTGGTGTCCTGCATTTTACCAGTTTAAATGTAATTGCTAGAGAGTGCCTGTATAGCCTCTGTGTACCGTCTCTTTAAAAGCTGCCTGGATTGCAGTCATAAGTAATCAGAGGGAGCTCTGTTGCAAGATGTAACTATTTCCTGAAAATCATTTAGAGTGATAATGATAATGTAGTTTGTCTAACCTGCCTTCTTTGCAGCAAGGACTGTTTTGTTTATCTCCACTATCTTGGTCCTGGACTGCGAATTGGACCAATCAGTTCTGGTGGGACCTAAAATAGAGCCGGACTACAGGAGCTGTCTGGAGTCAAAATCTGTAGGAACTGTAGTTTTGGGCTTTTGGCACCTTTTTGCACTTGAAGGGGGAGCCTTTGTTGTGACTGACAGACAGATCAGCCAACCAAATCCTTTGGATTCTGGGGAAAGTCCCTGGCTTGCTGGCAGTTGAGTCAGATGTAAGTTGGGAGTTGAAGAAGCAACATGCTTGAGTCAGTCAGGCAGCCATCTGAGTAGTTTTTCGTGGCAGAACCGTGGAAAGGCCTGAGTTGTGGCCTGCATGTCTGACTGCTGCCCCTGAAATGGAGAGAAGATAATTATTTCGGACTAAATCCAAGTTTGTGAGAATGAAGTAAGCCACTGATTTTTTACCAGGCTCATACCTGAAGAAGACCGAAGATTTTGTTGAATGCAATTGGCCAATCAGGATTTCCAGCTGCTTTTGAATCCTCAGTTTGTGCAGAGACTTTGCGATCATGACCGGAGAGCGGTTTGCCTGGTACAGTAGAATTTCCATACATGTAAATGTGCTGTGTATTGAAAGTGGGTCATGATTTCGTTCCCCACTGTGTGAACTGCGTTCTGCTTGCTGGTACCGTGGAATCCTTTACATGTAAATGTGCTGTGTATTGAAAGTGGGTCGTGATTTGGTTCCCCACTGTGTGAACTCTGTTCTGCTTGCTGGAAGCTTTATCCAGCCTAATCGCACTGAAACCGTGTTCATCTCCATTTGGCCTGGGCCATGCCACGCTGGCCCTGCCAGATTACCCCACTGCACAGAGAAAGCCACCGACAAGAGACCTGCCTGGGGATCAGCCCCCTGCTCCACGCTTGAACAGGAACAATGCCTCGGCGAATCGTGTGGGCCCTGCTTCTCCCGGCACTCCAGATTAACCACCTGCTGTCTAGGTTTTCGTCCAGCCTGTGTCCAGTCTTGGGTATCGTGAGTAATCATCAGGGTAGCTCCCTGCAACAACAGCCTAATCTAAAAGTGTGTCATCTGATTGTCTTGTTGTTTTCTTTTCACAAACTGAGCCCTCCGGCTCCGGATTACAAATAGTGTGTGTTGTGCATGTTGTTTTTTTCTTCCATCACAGGGCCCCAACCAGCTGCAACGTTCCTTGCTAGCCCACCATTCTCCATCTGGGTACCCAGGGTGTGTGACTGTTTATGGACCCTGAAGTGCATGCATAACTGTTTGATTGATACAGCCTTTAAGCAAATTAACCTGATTACGCCCCTCCCTTGTTCAAGTCCCTTAAATAAATCAGATCTAACTCTTTTTTACATTTACCCTGACTGTGGTTCCAGTTTGTGCAAGAGTACTGTACTGCTGTTATTTGCTGTGTATAACCTTGTTTTACAGGGGGTCCCCAGGGCAGAGCCAGAGGAAAGCCCTGGTGGTAAGTGCAAACAGTGTGGGTACTTGTGTGGTGTATCAGGGGTATTGTGAATGTAATTATTATGCAGTGTTTAGGCCACTAGCAGGGAAAGAGGGGGGTTACAGTGTCCCGGAGGGCTGTGCCCTGGTTAGCTTGACTACTACCAACTCTGACCTCCGGGTGGAGGCACCTGTTACAGAACCTAGGCCCCTGAACCTGCTACTAGCCAAGCAGGCAGGAGTAGTAGCCTTTGGGATAGCACCACCTAGGGGTAACACTGGTGTCTTATCAGTGTTAAAGGATAGGATCTGTTGAGCTAAATTGTGAAAAAACTCCGGGGAATCGGAGTTGGGTGCACAGACATTGACCAGCAGGAGAGGACCAGAGTTGGTATTCATTTTAACCATCACCTGTCTGCCTTCAGTGTTGGAAAGGGAGTTTAAAAAGGACCATTTAAGACTCTTATGAATAAGACTGGTAACTCCTATTTTTTTTGAAGTATAGGAAGATTCATATATCTGACCGACCCAATCTTTCTTAAGTCTATGAACATCCTCTACCAATAATTTTGTTTCCTGAAGGAAAGCAATTTGTGTTTTATGCTTTTTGAGATGTGAAAGGACTTGCTTTCACTTACAAGGATAATTAAGTCTGTTCACATTCCATGTGTATAAAAGTATGTCACTCATAATGTCAGTATTAAGGAAAGGGAATAATCGCAGGAATGGGAAGGGACAAGTAAATGAAGCAGAGGATGATCAGAGTATAATATAGAGAGCATACGTATATGCGGAGAGTGGCAGGAACACCCAAGCCAAAAAAGTAAAATATATGGAGCACGAGCAGCACAGATATCTTACTAAAATTAGAATAGAAAAGGAGAAGGAGAAAGGTCATTAATAACAGCAGTACTAATACACTAATTAACAAAGAACAACTTTTTATGGGTGTGAGGAGATAGGAGTCGGCCAGCTAGCTAAGAGACTCTCTCACCACACTCTGGGGCATCGAGGTAGGGAGGAGACTAAGGAGGACCAGTTGTAAATGTCGGCCCAAACCTAAGTCTGATCCCAGTAATATAATAAAGTATTACTGATAAGCTAAATTGAAAGGGAGTAATACCAAGAAAGGCAGGGGACTGTAATAACCTCAGCTTAATTCTACGCTACCAGGACAAGAAAGAAGGATAAAGCTAAACACCAGAACTTGTTTATAAACATTAATAGTAATTGTTTAATATATACCAACTTGAAATAACAGTGAATTAAAGAACTGTAAACGAGATGCCAGCACGGCCTAGACATGGAGCAAGGGATTCAGGGAGCCATTTATATCGCAAATGAACATATATAAAAGGGAAGGTAGATCATTACCACATTAGAGTAACTCTAAGTATACTTCGCACTACTATAAAATAGGTACACAATAAATATAAAAGTGAGGGAAAAAAGGGGAGGCCAATTTAAGCCCCTACGCCACGAGCCAGATGTAAACTGGAGTTATATGGGGAGGTATAGGCTTCGGTGGTAACTGTAGACAAAGGGAATAGTCATAGTAAGGATCAGCTCCGACTACTTGAAAATCACCTAAAAAGGTGTTATATGGGGTGACTAGGTCTAAAAAACTAGGCCCGGTGAGCCTCAAAACAGGAGGGACCACACAGCAGTGGATCTCTATAGTAGCTGTAGGCTTTGAGTAAAATAAGGAGCATTAGGAGGATGCAGATCAACAGCCCTTTGCAACAGTACACCAAACACTGCCTGCCTCTTTGAGTGCTGATGATAATTCCATATTATAAAAAGCAGATAGTAAGAGTAGTGGAGCGTAGGAAAGGAGATAGATTAAATATAATTGGCAATAGTACTTATGAACCTGTCATCAGGGGAGGGAAGGAGTATATTGCCTTGTAATATATAATAGTCACTCATAAAAAAAAGGAAAAATGCAAAAATCAGTATGCATACTGATTGATAAGCAGCTGAACATCCCAAAGACTGTAATCCTGATGCACTGCCAAACTAGAGAGTAAAAAAGGTTAGATATGGAGATCCTGTCTAGTGAGGTAAAGATGTATAAACTAACACTAAAATTTACTGATATACCAAAGTTCCCTTGAAGACCATTAAGCTAACAGTATAAACATTACAACAGAGAGTAAATTAAGTGTGCTGCAATGTACAGCCTTTGCCTTCTGCACCCACGCAGAGCGAAAGCAACCAGGTAGCATAGACTGTAGAGTGGGCGGCTAGGCAGAAAAAGTGTACTGGCACTCCCTTTAAGTGTTCTGGTGGCAACCCTACCAGGATATAGCAAGTATGACCCATTTAACTAACTGTAGAAGATCATGTCACCTTAGATTTATTAGCAGAGTTATGACTATTGAGGTTTCTGCTTTTGGCCTTTTCCTTACATTTCTTTTTGGGCATCTCTAAAGATTTGAGGAGGAACTTGCAACAACTTCTGCCCATAAAGAATCGGCAGAAATACAACCCTGAAGCACCAGGCCCAGATTAGAGGGATGATCATCATTAATTTGCTGGGAAAGATCCCCCTGCGAGGAGTGCATGTTGTCCTCCAAGGGGGCAAACTAATTGCTTAGGGGAATAGAGGGGTCAATTTGCAGATGAAAGGCTGCAGCTTGGGATGCTTGGGGTGAAACCTCGCTAGTACAGCATGAATGTTTGATGAGTAATGTCCAGACAAAAGTTTCTCTTGCAGCCGTGTTGATTGCCTCGGAATAAAATCAGCTGCGACACTGCTGCTTGGGGCTGCGAGTTCTGCACCACCTTCCTCATGCTCCCGTACATCACCATCCTGCCTCCGTGCAGATACCAGAGCTGTATTCGGGTTGTCGACTGCAGCTGAGCCTTCCAAGGTAGAATTACAAAGAGAGACCTCCAAATAATTGGCCAAGGCTTCAGGGGTTTCAAAATCCTTGAAGGAAGAGCCAAAAAATGGCGTAATGTTGCAGAGTAACATAGAGCAAATTTAATGCTTCTTTGGTGGAGGATTTGTTTTAGTGTGTTGTAGGCCTTCCTTCTAGTAGTTAAATCTTTCGAAAAGTCTCTGTAGATGGAGATATTAAACTCTTGCCACAGCAGTTTCCCCACTTCTCTGGCTAACTTCAGTATTAGCTCTGTATGGGAGCAGTTCAAGAAGCGGGCAATGAAGGGCCTCGGTCATTGGTCTGATGTTGGCCTGGGACCCAGAGTATGGTGAGACCGCTCAATGATTAACGTTAGGTCGGGAGGCAGTTTAAGCATTGCTGGCAGCACATGTAGTAAAAATGCAGTTGTGTCTCCTAATTCTGCACCTTCAGGGAAGCCAAAAAACATAAATTGTTGCAATGATTACAATTTCCAATATTGTCGATTTTGGCTTGTAGAGATTTAATAGTTTGATCCTGATTGTGAGCAGTAGCCTGAAGGTCATGAATAGTGGAAGTGTTACAAGCTGTTGCATTCTCATTAATCTCTGTTTTCTGGCCAAAGGTTTCAAGAGTGGTCGTATTCTGTTGAGTGGAGGTTTTTAGGTCATTAATCTCTGCCATCAGTTTAGAAAACATCACTTCCACTCTAGCAAGTGAGCTTTGTTGTGGTTGGAGATCTGCCATAATGCTGAAGGGTGAGGCCTAGTATGTTGCAGTGCAGTATAGAATAATTGAATATAAATAGACGATGGGTCAAAAATGACTTCCAGTCTGTATCAGGAAGTCAGTTTGCAGGATAGTCACAGGAGTTGGCACCGAAGAAAGGTCTGGTGAAGGCTGGATGAGGTTAGATTACTGTCATTCCTGCAGAGATTCTCAATTATGCAGCCATCTTCTGCCTGGTCAGGCCACACCCCGCGAAGTCATCCCATTTCTGATCCAACTGGACCCTGAGGTTCCACTAAAGGATCCCCACATGAAGTCTGGCATGAGGGACAACAGGAATGGTGGCTGCCAAATGTCCCAGGAGCCAAAGGTAGTCTCTTGCAGAGACATAGCAACAAGGTTCCAAACAGAGAATGAAGGTCAGGATGGCATCCGCCCTGGATTCGGGGGAGAAATGCCATGCCTTGGGAGGTATCTAGTACCACTCCAATATACTGGAGAGTCTGCGCTGGGGTCAGCATAGACTTTGGATAGTTGACCGTGATGCCTACCATGGAGAACATTGGCATGGTGTGTGTCCGGGTGTATTCCAGCATGGGGTGAGTAGATGCCTTTAGGAGCCAGTCATCTAGGTATGGAAAGACATACAGACCCTCCTGGCAAAGAGCTCCTGCTATTGCTGCCAGGCATTTCATGAATACCCTGGGGGCTGAGGAAAGGACGAAAGGGAGGGACCGAAACTGAAAATGATGGCTTTGAAACTGGAATCATAAGAACCGCCTGTGAGTGGAGTGGATCAGGATATGAAGGTATGCGTCCTTCATGTCCAAAGAACAAAGCCAATCTCCTGTGTTTAGCAGGGGAAGGAGGGTGGGCAACGTCA
Source organism: Neoceratodus forsteri (assembly GCA_016271365.2). Lineage (NCBI taxonomy): Eukaryota > Metazoa > Chordata > Ceratodontiformes > Ceratodontidae > Neoceratodus > Neoceratodus forsteri. Next base: position 352,729,022 of record CM057456.1, read on the forward strand.
CCATCCTGAATTTCTTGTACCTTATGTAGAGGTTGAGGCCTCTGAGATCCAGAATGGGACTTAAGTCCCCTGTCCATTTGGGAACCAGAAAAAATTGAGAGTAAAACTCCCAAGCCTCTTTGAGGGGCGGAACTGGTTCTATGGCATGTTTCTGTAACAAAGCATGTATTTTTGCTTGTAGTACTAAAGCATGGTTCACAGGGTAGTGTGAGACCCAAGGAGTAAAGGAGAAGGAGGACTTATCAAGTCCAACGTATGATCAAATTGGATCAACTGAAGGATCCAGTGGTCTGACGTGATCCTTTGCCAACCTCTAAGATGCAGGGAGAACCTGCCCCAACAGCCGAGGAGGGGGTTTCCACCTCCATGATCAGAGACACACCTTCAGGCTGAAGGCTGACCCTGCTGAGGGATAGCAGGGACATGTCAGGACTTCTTTGGGGCAGGCCTGTCTGGTAGAGTTAACTGAGCCTTGCATTTGTGAGCAGGCTGTCGCTGAGTGGTAGATTTACCTTCAGAAGAACGGTTCCGAAAGGCACCCTTGTAGGTAGGTTTCACCTGTGGGTGATATAGGGTCCAAACAGATTGAAGGGTACGATCCAAGTCTTGCAGGTCTTTTAGAAAGTCTTGGGTCTGTGATCCAAAATTTTCATCTCCTTTAAAGGGAGTATTCAGAATGGATTGTTGGACATCTTGCAAAAATCCTGAAATCCTCAGCCATGCATGGCGTCTGAGGCAAATATCTGCCGAGAAGGTCCGGGCCGAAGTATCAACAGCATCATAGGTGGCTCTAAGCAGGTGACGACAGACAGCCCCAGTGGCAGAAAGTCTGGCATTAAGGTCCTCCTGAGGCTGGCCAGGCAGAACTGATTGGACTGATGCATCAGCAGCCTTAAGGATCTCCTCCTGATATTTGAGGAGGTGACCCATATAATTCAAAATTCGAAGGGACAAAGTGATCGAAGCATAGACCCGTTTCCCCATGATATCCAATTTCTTGGATTCTTTATCAGGGAGATGAGCACTCTTGTGTTGCGGTCTAGCAGATTTATCATGAGCCACATTCTTAAACACAGAGTCTGCCGGTGGAGGTGTAGAAAGATAAGGATGGCCCACAGGTGCCCTATAAAGCCTGTCTGCTACTTGGGGAAGAGAGGGGACTTGGGAGGGCTGTAACCAGGCAAGCAACATGGCCTCTTCAAAAGCATCCACCAGGGGAGGGATGACCAGGGAGGGGCCATCAGGAAGGCCTAGGTACCTGGCCAACTTGTTTCTTGAGGCATTGTGTTCTGCAGTCTGGAAACCAAAGGTTTTTGCAGATGCACCATAATATCTAAAAAGAATGGGTCATTGGGAGGAGAGCAGGGGAGCACTTCTGGGGTGTCCCTGGGTATGGAAGATGTCTATGAGGAAGAGATTTGTGAGCCATAATCCTATTCAGGTTCCTCATCCTCCTCATCCTCCAGATCTCAGTCTGGGCAGGATGGGTCCTCAGGTTTGGGACGGAACCCAGTGGAGGAAGAAGAACTCCTCCTCATCCTAGTGGCCAAAGAAGGCCTGGAGGGGGACTGAGGCATAGACCACTGTCTCCTGCAAAGGAGGAGGGGAGGGTCTAGTAAGGCCCATGATGAAGTGAACTAGGCCTGGACGTCCACCATAGCCAGTTGACCCCCTAAGAGGGAGGGACCATGGACTGGATGGGTACCACAGAGGAGATAGCTAAGGGTAAAGGACCCAGTCTGCTCAATGGTACCATGGGGTGGATGTAGGACCCCAAAATAGAGGATGGGGGGAGTAGTCAAAGAAGATGTTCCCCAAGCTGTCTGAGGTGGTGCCATGATCATCGACGGGGAAGCCATCAATGAGGGAGGCAGACAAGAAGGTCCCGTTGACAGGAGGGCAGTCGATGAGAATGGAACAGAAGCTGCATGGTCCACCATCGACGAGGGACAGTCAGACTGTGTCCTCAATGGGAGCATCGTCAACGGAGCAGCCAAGGAGCGGCTAGAGAGCCCAATCAATGTGAGGACCAGAGAACACTCCGTCGATGGAAGGACTGTCAGAGCAGATGCACCCATCATCAACGGACGATGGCTGACAATGCAGGTTGGCAGAGGCAGCGGTGGAAGCTGCAGCACAACTGCAGTCATCGTCGAAGGAACCGTCAATGACTTAGAGGGGCCCACTACCATCAACAGTGGAGAAGATGGTGTGTTATTAGTGAGAGCCCTCCTACTTACCTTTGAGGAGCTCAAGGCCTTCGATGATGAAGATGGTGTCGAGGGGGAAACATGTTTGGCTTTGGAAGAATGTTTCCACCCGGCCCCATGCTCCATCAACGATGAGAGTTCACCCCTCCGAGGCCCCAAGAAGGAGGTTGAAGACTCCCCTGCAGAGGAGCATTGCTGCTGCTCCAAAAGGGCCACCTTCTTCTCCATAAGGTACTCCCTTAGCTGCTGGAGCCTTCTGCACTTGGTGGCCTTCTTGAACCGTCCACAGAGGATGCACTCCCTGGAGTTGTGTTCTGGACCCAGGCATAGAACACACACGTCATAGAGGTCCTCCGATGCGATTCTCCGGCCACAGGAACACTTCTGAAATAAGGGTTCTGAAGACATCAGTGGATGAAGCTTCTTAAGTGACTTGTAGAACTCATCGTTGACGGTATTGGAGAAAGCTAGTACTCTTGAAGGAGAACTTGATGTGAACTCGGTTGCGGTTGGAAAAGAACTGAGTAGTATCAGGGTCCTCTCCTTATATATGTGCAAGAGATCAGGTGACAGGAAGGGGAGGCCCCGGGAGAGACTGCTGGGAAATCATCCCGAGGAAGTAATGCCTATGGCTAGATATCCCATGTGTTGTGGCCTGCTGCAAGAGACTGACTTGAAGAAGGTCAGAGGTGACCCTCCTAAAAGCTTTTGCCGTCCCACAGCAGCCGCGCCCTCGAGGGGATCCATTTCAGAGGCCTTTAACAGTAATTGTAACCTTGTCCTCTCTGGAAGCACAGATCCCTCTCTTGCAAGCAGCTTGGGCCAGGGGTGACACTGGGTGGGAGGACAGTCATCTGGCCTTCTTCCCAGACCTGTCGGCACAGAACCAAAGCAGCAAGAAGGAGCTACAGAAAATGAAGAAGGAACTGTTGAAAAATGGAATACAAGTGCAACTTACATATCCTGCGAGGCTGCAAATCAGACATGAGTTCAAAGTGCACATTTTTGTGGACTTTAAACAGGCAGCCCAATACACAGAGAAGTTGATGGAAAAGGCACGTCCTGCAGAAGAGGCATCGGATGATGACGAAGGCTGAACATCCAACTTTATACACCTAACTTGGGACAATCAAGTAAAGGTTTTCTTGCATTGTTTCAATGCGGTTCATGGATTTCCATCATTTCCCTTGGGGGGGGGGCACTGATTAAGGTTATTTCAGACAAGCTGGTTTGGAGAGTTTAAATAATGTGTATTACTCAAACCTGTTCAAAAGGGTTTAGCTATAGCCTTTTTTATTTTCTTTATATCCTACCACTAGCCAAGTGCTGCTTTACTAAAAGTGACCTGTTAAAACTGATGGCAATGAAAGCTTGGGAAATGTGGGGAGTTCACAGTTAGTGTATTCTGTTTCTGAACATTAACAATAGCACTGTAGAACAATCCTGATAACCTGCAGGGTGGGTTTAGGCCATACCTAGATATGTAGATTTTGTAATTCAGCTTAATTGAGACCAGGACATCTGCATGTACTGTAGACCATGTTTCCTTAACCCTTCAGCTCCTCCACTGTTTTTTAGTTCTGCTAGGAAATGGATAAACTGGTGTTTATTAATAAATGTAAGTAATGAACTTGGTGAGAGCAACAACACCCTACAGTTTAATCCCTTCAAACTTTACTCCTAAATTAACTGTTGGGCAGTACTTCTAAACTTTATGGGTATACTAATCTAAGACGAATGTTTATATGTTACTGTGACTGATTGGAACATTAGTTTGGAGGTCTGCATACCTCATGCCTTTCTTTATTATGTGTTTACAGCATTTACTGTAAGTTCATAAAATCCACAAATAAAAAGTTTAAAAATAACATAACAGCTGTACTGCTTTAAAATTGACTGTAAACCAGTACTTGCTGAATCCATGGTCCCGGATTCATCATTGTCACATAAGACAGCAGGCACTGAAGAAAAAAGAAGAGCAATAAACCATGGTAATATGGAGACCCTCAGAGGCCATAAAACTAGTAGGAAAGGCCACAAAACCAGTAGGCAAATTGAGAAAAAATTTTTAATAGCAAACAAAGGGAAGGACACACCAGGACTAAACATACAAATCAAGACACTCTGTACAACATATGTTTTTGCAAATTTTGACTGTAGCACTTCTTTAAATAAAAAACTTAAAACTATTAGATTTACAAAAATTATGTTTAACCTTAGTGTTTCTGGTTTTTGTTATTTTTTTTTTACTTTCTCTTTTTTTTGGTCTACTAAATAGTTCAGATAATGTTCAGATAATGCAGTATATATTTCCCAGAGTTCTTTCACAAAGCTTCTGACTGTCCCCAACTGACATCATAATAACTCTTTGTGACATCGCAGTCTGTTCGCCATTGTGATCACTATGATGTCATAAACAACCACACCATGACGTCAGCTGGGGACACACTATGAGGTCAGTTGGGGATAAGCAAATACTTTTTATACACACTTCTTAGGCTATTAAGTTGTGTTTAAACCTTAGAAAGAAAAACAGAAAATAAAATACATTTATTCTCTAGTAAATACTAACAGCTGGAACATCCTGTTTAGGAACGTACATGCCGAAGTGCAGAGTTTCTCTTTAATGTTTACAGCTGCATTATATCTGTTGTTTGCTGTTATACAATACAAGTTTACACATTAAGATAATGTAGAAGCAGCCAGTGTTGTCTCTAGCAGGCCCCAGTGGTTCAGCAGTTTTGCATGCTCTGAACTCCCCCCGTCCAACACACACACACACACACACACACACACACACACACACACACACACTTATTTATTTATTTATTTATTTATTTATTTATATAAACGTTGATAACTGGGAAAGGCACACTGAGCCGAGTCGGTTTTATGTATTATAGGTGAGTCTGGAAGACCTCCTATCACATAAAGTGACCACAAAAGAGCCTGTGGTCAAAAGAGTGCCCGATATTGTAGCGACCATCGCAAACAGTGACAGTCGCTACAATACTTTCAATCTGCACACGGGAAACCTTTTCTTTATGCAGGGGCTATGCCCCCCATGCCACCCTTTGCAGGAGGCAAGCCCCATGTGCCCCCAAACTAAAACAATCAACTCCAAGGGGGCTGCAGACCAAGGGGCAAGTTTCTGTTTGCTTGTTTTTTAATTCTGTCCATAGCCAGACCTGAACACGGGTCCACTGGCATTGCATGCAATAGCATATTCCACTATGATATGCAGCCAGCTTGGCAGGAACCTGGCACACAGGATCCTATATCCTGTACTAGCAAGGATAGCGCCTTGCTATCCTCTCTCTACAGGATATAGTGACGTTATTCAGCACTCGCTGTTAGTGACAGAGGTATTATTGAGTCGCTCATATTGTAGCACTCAATAATATGTGCTCTACATGGGAGCTACCAGCCGGGGCTCATTTCCAGGTGTGACCCGACCACATGTGACATGCCCAGCCTTTTGCATTCATCCCTCCACTCCCATTTGCTGTCCCTACAGATGTCACAGCACTGAGTAATACTGTAGCTGGCCTGGCCAAGTTGCTGCTGCTTGCACACAAATCCCTCTCTCCCTCCCTCCCTTCCTGGTGGTGGATTCCACAAGGAATATCAGTGGGTCTGCCAAGGGGTGGGGCAGTGGGTGGGTCCACCTGTATGTGTGGCAGGGGGTTGCTGTTTGTGTTTGTGAGAGGGAAGGAGAAGACAAGTGTGTGTGTGTGCATGCATGAGGTGGAGGTGTGCATTTGCATGTGTGTTTGTGAAGGAGGGTATAAGTTATCTATTCCTGTGTCTGGCTCCACTATCCACTCTCTGTATTGTCTACACCCCAACAGCAACCAGACATACCAAGGGCACAGCAGATGCCACCAAAACATGCTCATGCACAAAATATTAACTAACATTTTCATTGTTATACATAAATACCATTTTCAGGTTCCGACAGCATTTTAATGTTGCACCAGAATATACCCCCAAGCAACACATAAACAAGATCAAATCATCAAGAACGAAGCCGGCACACCTGAGAATATGTACGCCTCCCCCAAACAGGAGCAGATTGCCAGCCTTGGAATAAAGTTCTCTGTCCTCTCTTTCCTCTCACCCTCTCCCACCCAATCACACACACACACACAGAAGCAGATTGCCACCCAGGAACACAAAGTCCATTCAATTTGTTGCCTAGCCTTCATGTTCTCTGACTTCTGGCCCATAGATGACATCATAATGATCTGCTTGTGATATCACAACTGACTGCTGTAGAGATAATTATGACTTGACAAGCAGAGAATTATGTCACCTGTCACCGAATAGATGGAGACTAAGTGACAGAGATCCTGTTTTCAGGCAAATTGCTTGAGTAATAAAGTATTAGACAAAGGGAAGTATATGACATCTAAGCTAAATTGTGTGCACTAATTTATTTTTTAATGTTGTCCCTGGGGTGTTGCTGTCACAGCAATGGGTGTTCCAATCCTCTGATTCTACCACTGGCCCTAACCATCATGGGACCCTGTGTGAACCTCCTTGCCGTGGCCCTATATTAGAAGTCACAAATCCCCCCAAGAACATCCTCATCCCTACCATTGCCTCCCTATATCTCCCTTTTTAGCTAGCTTTGTGTCATTTGTGCACTTTACTTGGATTAGAACATAGAGGACCAAGAAAAAAGGAGGCCAACAGGACAGCTGTGGCTTTTTGGTGGCCCCTCTGCTCTTGAGGCCCTGTGCAAATGCATAGTTTGCAGCATGCTAAGGCCAACTCTGTCTGATTTCCCCCAGTACATTCCTTAACCTGCTCTCCTGATGCACAGAATTAGGTGAAAGAGCCATAGAATATGTGCCACGCATGGTGAAGACAGCAGACAGGCAGGTTGAGGACAGGGGGGTGAGCAGAGTGTAACTGCCACTGAGTGGGTTAAATCGTGTGCACGAATCATTCAAACTTGTACATGTGACTGGGGACACAATAGTGTGTACCCCATACTCCAACACTCTCGCAGTCCATTCCTTAATTTGCTCCCCTGATGACCCCAATTACATGGTGCAGCAGCAAGATATGTGCAAGTGAGTAGTCGGACATGAGGGGCACTGTGAAGAGAGCAGGTGAGCATGTTGAGGTTGGGGGGAGGGTCAGTGGACAAGATGTAAGAGTTGCCCACCAGGTTTAGTTGAAAGTGGCACTGTCGGTGACTTCAGGCAGTTCAGGAGGCCAGATTGTGAGTGCTGCAGATTGGCCTTACTTGAGAACAGCACTGCCGGTGATTGGGCAGACACTGAGACTGCAATTGCTGTAGAGTGGCTTCTCTTGCGACTGGTGCTTCTGGCAATTGGGGACCATGGGCACTAAAATAGCATGCAATAGTAAAGATAAAGGCAAAAGAGTAAAGCACACTCCAGGCAAATTCAAGGAAAGGCATCGGTATCACTGCAAAAGGGTGCTGAGTACTTATCATGTTCATGAAAAGACTGTCAGTAATTACGAGGCTGAAGAAGTAGCTCAGACTATACATATATATATACATATATATATATATATATATATCTTTAGTAAACTATCAGACTTTCCAGTGTACATCTCTTTGTGGATGACACGGTCCTTTACACTGCCAGGCCTACTCCCGAAAGCACCTGATTGGACTTGCAAGCAGATTTCCTTATGCTGAAACAAAACCTCCTGAGTCAAAACCTCCTATTGAATGCCAAAGACCAAGGCTATGCTGTTATCCCCAACGACCAAGTCCATAAACTCCCCTTAGCACAACAATATTCCCACTATCACCACCCTGCTTGGCGAGTCACTTGACTATGTGACCAAGTTCAAGCACCTAGGTATGTGGATTGACAACAGACTTTCTTTTGCTGATCATATAGACGAGCTCTCAAAAAAACCTAGAGGCTTGGACTTTTTTTTTTAGAATCAAGCATCTGCTCACCCAGGAGGCCTGAAAAAGCTTAGTACAAACCATGTTCCTAGCTATCTTGGACTATGTAGACTTCCTGTATGGCCAAATCCCAAAAAACACCCTATCTAAGCTTGAAACCCTTTATCATAGGGCCTTACATCTCATCTCAGGTGCGGCATATAATACCCATTACTGTGTACTCTATTCCACAGTAGGATGGACCTCACTTATGTTCAGGAGGCAAAGGAACACTATACTATGGACTTATAGAGCTATATCCAAGATACTACCCTCCTACATTTCTGACGGTCTGCCCTCCTGCACCTTATGAAACTATGCCTTGGGAAGCCATTCATACATCTCACTAGATTCTTTTCCCATTCTGGCAGACCTGTTACCAGGCAAGCAACATGGCAGAGCCTTCTTCAGCTATGTGCTGCCCCAGCTGTGGAACAACATCAAGAAATCCATCAAATTTGTGCAGCCTATTGGTTTTGTGGAATTCAAGTCACTCTAGTCGAGATACTTCTCTGAGCCTTGTCAATGCCCTACCTGTCACTAAGCTGCAGCCATGCATTGCTATTCTTACAGTCAGCCCTCTACACTTTCTATCCTCTCGTTAGAATTACCCTAAGCCATGTTCCTGGATTCATCCTTGCTTTCTACTTGCTGCCGAGCCCCCAACTTGCACTGTCACTAGCATTAACTCTGCTCTACTAGAGCAATCAGTGTCTAAAATCACTGGTTCGGCACATTGGTGCTGACTTACTTCCACCTCCCTGCTGTACTGTTTACTGGGATGAGGCTTCACCTTATGACTGGGCCTCACTGATTATCCTTGTACCTTGCTTTTTTTGCTACGTAATGTATTACTATGCCCATTTGTGCTATATGTTCTATTGTGCTACTGCACTTATTCTGTACCTACCAGGCCCTCCTTGAAAATGAGCCTGCTCGATGGAGTTTCACCTGGCTAAATAAAGATTGACTGATATACATATATAGGGGATATGACATGGCCTGACTGAAGATATCATATTTATCTTCACGAGAGGCCAAAGATAACATGATCTCAAGAGTGGCGAAGCCATGAGTGAGATATCTTGATGTCATTGGCCTTGAGTGAAGATAAATATGATATCTTCAGTCAGGCCATGTCATGTTCTGTTTATGCAAAATGTGTTTTGGGATTTAAAAAATGTATGTTTAAAAATGTAGCGTGACAGAGCATTAGTACTGGTTAGTTAGTTGATGGCATACATTTAAAATAAGATAGAATTTCTGCAAATAGTGAGAAAATGTGTGTTTGTTTTATGTTGAAACTTATCTGGTTGATCCTGTGATGTACATTTTAGTCCCAATCATTTCTGTGACTTCAATGATACTGTCCAAAGAGTTCCAGTAATGTATATATCATAGTGTGACCGAGTGCTGTGATTGTTCTGTCATCCTGAGACAAATTCAAAATTAAATGCTGCACCTCACGTTTATATACTGTCAGAAGGGTTTCTGTTATCTTTTTATTGTATCCTTAGTTTGCTTATAAGTAAAAAAAAACAGACTGCTCGCTGTGCACAGGGAGCAAGTGAGCACTTTCTGAACTAGACGTGAGCTGCAGCAAGCGTTGCTATAGCAACACACGCTCATGCTTGCGTCTTGTTATGAAACCACTCACTCGCTCCCTCTGCACAGCGCGCGATCTGTTTTTTTACTTACAAGCAAACTAAGGATACAATAAAAAGATAACAGAGACACTTCTGAAAGTATATAAATGAGAGGTGCAGTATTTTATTTTGAATTTGTCTCAGGATGTCAGGAGAGTCACAGCGCTCAGTCAAGCTACAATAAAGATAGTACTGGAACTTTTTGAGTGCAATGAATGAAGTCGGCAGAATGAATGGGGGCAGAATTAACACGGCAGGATCAACCAGATAAGTTTTAACGTACAAAACAGATTTTGTTAGTATTTACAGAAATTGTACATTGTTTTAAATGAATAGCAGAACATTAATAGTACTAATAGCGGTTGGTGACGCTGCATTAGAGAAGAAAAGTGAAAGTTGAGAACAGTGTGAGAATAGCAGATTCAGTTTCATTATAATGTATAGGAGCGTGGAGATATCACAATGACGTATAGGAACATGGAGATATCAATGGCTGATATCATTGGCTGATTCAGATATCACTTTTTATTCCTGTATTTATCCCAAAACACATGTTGTATAAATATATTTATAAAATGGGTACGGAAATTACAGCAATATTATTGGCTGAACAGCATCACGTGACCATATGTATGTCAGAGCGTGACCGCACACCTGCACTTTAACCCCCCTCTAAAACAATTCTGACATTTAAAAAGACAGATAAATCACTATGAGGTGTGTGGTCACGCTCTGATATACGCACACCTTGGGTGATTGGACGATGAGGCCGCAACAACTCACACCAAGGCATGCGTACAGTATATCAGAGCGCAACCGCACAACTCAGAGTGGTTTATCTATCACATATATATATTATATATATATATATATATATATATATTTAGAGGCAAAAACTCCATTTATGCATCAGTTAGGGTTGTTCCACAGCGAAAAAAGCGAGAATTCGGTGTTAGGTTGAAACCCCTTGAACCCCTCCAGCCCACCCCCAACCCGGCATCAGGGTGCGTGTTGGGAGTCATCCTAACTCTCACCCCATCACATTGTAGAGATGCTGAGGAATAGGAGAATGAGGTGTGAGTTAGGACCGGACGACCCCAATGTGCACCCCAATGCCGGGTCGGGGAGTGGGCTGAGGGGTCCAAGGCGGTTTTAACCCTAACACCGAATTCTCCTCATTTGTCACTGTGGAACAACCCTAACTGATGCATTAAATGGATTTTTTTGCCTCTAGTTTCCTTCGCTTTGAGAATGATGACGAAATAGTGAGTATCGTAGCGGTAGGAGTGCGGCCCTTTGGGCCCACACCACCACATGGTGTCTTGTGACATAGTAACAGGAACAACAGCAAGCAAACAGAAGTGCCAGCAGTGGCGCACATAGTAAACGTAAATGGTAAAGGAAGCGTTAATGAAGCATAGCGCAAAGTGACACCGAAGCGAACAGTGAGCGCAAACGGACATTGAGGCGTGCAAAAATGCAACTAGTACGTAACAGTGATGGCAGTGGCATTTTAAATGGAAATGTTAAGTGTCACAGCAAAAGAATGCGAAAGTGAACAGAAACGGAAACACGAATGCAAGGGCACACATAAATGCAAACCGTAACATGCACAGGCATGGTACCGCAATTGTAAATGCAAATGGTAAAGTTAACATGAAGAATAACACCAAAGGAAATGGAAACGGGAACAGAAGCGCGTATGGAAACGCAAACCAAAACGTGCACGGGCACAGTACCACAATTGTGAGCGCAAATGGTAATGGTAACAGCAACAATAACAGCAATGGAAACAGAAACGCAAAAGGAAATGCCAGCACATATGGAAACGCAAACTGTAATGTGCCCGGGCACAGTAATGCAATTGCAAACGCAAATAGTAACAGTAACAGCAAGGAAGACACAAAACGAAAGAGAAACGGAAATGCAAATGAAAGGGCTGCCGGAAACGCAAATGGCAATGCGCACGGTGATGCAAAATGAAACAGTAGTGGAAAGCATGAAATGGTAACAATGACCAGCATAGCGTAAATGACAGCATAAAGGTAATGCACTGCGGTGGCGTGCGAACGATAACGCAAATGGGGACATAAACGCAGTGAAACAGTAACTGTAACAGTAACAGAAGCATACCCTGTTTTGCTGAACAGGTGCATAGAGAAACACAAATAATGTATGCATTGTAATGGGCATCGAAGCTTAAAACGAGCATTGGAAGTACTTAATTGTTAATATCTCAGCAACCACACGACGTGGAAAAAAAAATTTAAATTTCACAAAAATCATGATTTTCCTGGCTAGGTTTTTGATGTTGCATAGCCCATTCGCAACAAAAAATCTGTATCTCGCATAGTTTTCGAGATCCGAGCCCCGAAAGGAGCGGCGTACGCCACCATGTTAGTCTATGGGAAAAAATGCCAAATTCAGAGTGCTGTAACTTTGCAGCCATGCAATATTTTTTCACCAAACCACCAAAAGGCACATCTGTGAGATATTGGCTGCGTTCTCTCCAAATTTCAGCTCAAAAGACTAAACCATTCTTTTGCAGCAGGGTGGCAAAGAACTGCTGTCATTTTGGCCATAGTCTGAAAAAGTAGTGTCGTGATTTGCGAAAGCTTTTACAAGCATTTGCGAAAGTGTCATGAGTGTGACACTACTTTGCAACACTACTTTTTCCAGAAATTTGAAAAACATATTTCTAGGGTGTTTCACCCCAAAATAAAGACATGGCTAGCATCCTCAGGGTCCAACTGGGTGAACACAAAAAGAATTGTGTTGCTAGAGGGTCCCAAATTTAAATGGCAAGCATTTTTCTGATTGCCAACTGAAAACAAAATGGCAGATCTGTGACACTACTAGTGCCATTTGCAACAGTAAAAAGTGCATTTACGACACTGTCGAACTTTTTGTTAACTTTTTCCATTGACTTATAATGGGAACTTGTTTTTTGAATAACTTTTGAACCGTTTAATATTTTTTCATGAAATCTTCAAAAGGCACATCGGGGACCCTGGCCGCATGTTCTCTGAAGTTTTTGGACTGGTCGCACAAACCGTGTGACCCATAGGTGTGAGCAAAGAATTCACCAGAAACCGTAAACATGTGCGCAGATCACACTTAATAACTCCGCAGCCGTATATCTGACTGGTATGAAAGTTGTAAGATTCCAAGATATATGGTTATTGATCATGCATGCCAAATTTCAGGCAAATGTGTTGAACAGTGGTAAAGTTATTAAGGTGCAAAGTTTGACCTTAACCTTTAAAGTGTTACTTCAACTTTACTATGGTAGCACTACTGCGGTAACCATAATATATATATATATATATATATATACACATACACACACACACACACATACATTAATGTATGCCTGAAACAGGAATTCTGAGAGTAACTCCTATTCATAGGGATCTGACAATAAATGGTAAAAAAAAAGCTGCACTCTGAATGGGACGCGTGATGTTGTGTGACCATACTAAACCAGTGGACATAGGATAATGTGTGGGAGACTACTATTGTTGGAAATGTGTGTGATATGATTTGAAAACATATAGGGGGAAGAGGTAGAAATACTGTGAGAAGCTCAGGTGTCAGTCAATCACTGGATCCCAGTTAAAGGATTGTCCCTAATAGTTATAGCAAGCTCTGGTCCGAACTTGCTTGGCAGAAATTGATTGGTAGAGCTTTCATTAAGTTGGAAAAAGGTCATGCAACAGCTTAAAACAGAGGGAAATTAGACTTGAGGGAATGTACTGAAATCAAGTGCAGAAGTGTTTGAAGGAAACTGGATATACTAAAGGGCATGGCTACAAGTCCCACTTGCTGCTCCATGTTGTATTAAACCCAGATCAGTACCTTTTGCCATGAAACATAGTTGAAAAAGAACTGGAGAGACTGCAGAAAACTGGTATTACTAAGTCTGTAATGCTTTCAGAGCGGACTGCCCCTAAACTTCCAGTACTCAAGCCGACCAGTTTAGTATGCATTTGCAGTGGCTATAAAGACCTGTCTGCACTAAGCATGGTTTCTGAAAAGGTTTTAAAAAAATGTTTTCCTTTCCGTGCTTGAGCACAGTTATCAGAGTATCCAGATTGTGGTCCGGCACTGTGCTTGCCTGACCAAGCTCCCAGGCATGTCTGCGGCAGTACCGCAAAGGCTTGTGGGTGCCACAAAGTATACTGAGATACTCACTACCAAGGATAGTAACCAGTAATGGGGGGGAGGCAGCATTTATATTGGGAGCTCGTTCTGAGTTCTAGAATGCCAGTAAATTATGTAATTTCTCTTAACAGAGACACAAAGAAAGGAAAAAACAAAAGAAAGTGTCAACACGACTGCCTTAAACTGTATTATGGATTGCATCCATACTGTTGTTAACACGGTGTAAGCCAACCATGTTGTGTTAAAGCCATACTAAAGCTCTGCTCTGAGCGGGGTCTTAGCACAGTTGTGTAACATGGTTTGTAACACAGCTTTACCATGCTACAATGTGGACACAAACCTTTTAATCCATTTAAACAGAGTTAAAACTGTTTAAAAGTCCCTGTGTGGACTGGGCCTATATCGATTGTGAACTGAGTGTCTCAGAACATTACCCTATTCCAATGACTGAGAACTTAGTTTGCAGCTATGGGTGGAGGGAAGTTGTTCACAAAGTTTAAACATGAGTCACACTTATCAACAACTGGTTTTGGATGAAGAGTAGAAATGCTGTGCAACAATAAATATTCATAATGGACTGTTTAAGTATAATCACTTACTATTTGGAGTATCCTCAGCCCCCACAATTTTCCAGAGAACCATGGAGGGGTTGCTACTAGGGATCCCACACATTGCAATATATACAAACATACAAAATGTGCCAGCAGATAAAGGCCTAGAGGTCTATCAAGTCTGCTCGAATGTGCAGCTAGCACCCCTTATTCTGCAGCTGCCCTTCCCTTCCATCCTTCCCCTTCATTAACACTCCCCCTTGTCCTGTCCCATCCTCGTTTGAAGCAGTCCACTGTTCTGCTGCATACCACTTCTGCAGGTAACGCATTCCACCCAGCCACCACCCTCTCTGTAAAAAGTGTCTCCTCATCTCCTCCTGAACCTTCCTCGCTCCAGTCTCATATCACTGGCCCTGGTGGCCCTCCCTCCTTACTTTGAACAGCCCCTCTGTACCCGTCTTGTTTATTCCTTTCATGTATTTAAAGGTTTCAATCATGTCACCCCTGTCTCCTCTCTCCTGCAGTGAGTACATGTTCAACTCCTTCAACCTCCTCGTGTGATAAGTCCCCAGCCCCTTGATCATCTTTGTCGCCCTCGCTTGCACCCCCTCAGTAACTTAATGTCCCTCTTCGAATCACGGGCACCAGTACTGCCGCAGTACTCAGGTGTGGTCTAACTAATGACCTATACAGTGGCAGAATCACCTCCTCCCTCCTCGA
Organism: Neoceratodus forsteri; assembly: GCA_016271365.2. Lineage (NCBI taxonomy): Eukaryota > Metazoa > Chordata > Ceratodontiformes > Ceratodontidae > Neoceratodus > Neoceratodus forsteri. Next base: position 352,744,251 of record CM057456.1, read on the forward strand.
GGATATACCCTTGCAATACAACCCAGCATTTTGTTGGCCCTGCAGCTGCCTTCCTACATTGTGCGAGTTGTTCATTGACCCTGTAATGAGCACACAGATCCTTCTCCTCCTCTGTCTGGGCTAGCTGCACTCCCCTAGCCAGTAACTCCTCCTTGGGTTCTTCATCCCAAATGCAGCACCTTGCACTTTTGGCATTAAACCCCAGTTGCCAGGTGTCTGACCAGGTTTCAAGCTTTGCCAGATCATCCTGCAACCCCTGCCATCCCCTGGGTCATCCACCACGCCAACCTTGGTATCATCAGCAAACAGACTGATCTTGCTCTTGATGTCCCATGATATGTCTGCAATGAATATCCCAAACAACACTAGTCCCAACACTGAGCCCTGTGGGACACCGCTCATCACTGCCCTTGGGTGTGAGCTCCCCCCCACCATCACCACCCTCTGTTGCCTTCCCTGCAGCCAGTTTCCTACCCATCTCACCAGCTTTGCACCCGCCCTGTGCCTACTAACTTCCTTCCCAGCCTTCCATGTGGCACTGAGTCGAATGCCTTACTGAAGTCCAGATACAGGACATCCACTGCAAGGCCCCTGTCCAGCTGCCTAGTTGCAGTCATAGAACTTCGACCAGGTTGGTTTGGCAGGATCTGCCACGTGTGAAGCCATGCTGTCTGCTGTCCTGTAGTCCTTTGGCCTCTAGGAGGGCCACCAGCCTCTCCTTCAGGATAGTCTCCATTAGCTTACACATGATGGATGTGAGGCTCACTGGTCTGTAGTTTCCCGGTTCATCCTTGGGGCCACTCTTGCGGAGGGGCACCACATGAGCCATCCTTCAGTCCTGAGGAACACACCCCAAATGTAGTGAGGCATTAAATAGGTCTGCCAAAGGTCCTGCAAGGACCTCTGCCAGCTCCTTCAGTACCCTGGGGTGGATGCCATCTGGGCCTGCGCCTTGTCCACCCTCAGTGCCTTCAAACCCTCTCGAACTCTGCCCTCCATGATTTCCCCATCTGTCACCACTTCCCCCCTGCTTCTGCCATTTCTCCCCTGTAGGTGTCCCCCTTCTCTTTAGTAAATACTGAGCAGAGTACTCATTTAGTGCTTCCGCCTTACGTACCCTGCTTCCACCCAACCCCCTCCTTCCTAATCCTTACTATGTGGTCCTTACAGCTCCTTTTCTCCTAATGTACTTAAAAAGTCCTTCTCCCTTCTTAATGCCTTGTGCCAGCCTGAGTTCCGTGAATCTTTGGCTCACCTACTGCCCTTGTCACCCCTTCGATTCTGTCAGTACTCCTCTCTGTCCTCCCCCTCCCTGTTTCTTGTACTTCCTAAAGGCAGCTCTTTTCCTCCTTACCTTTTCCATGACCTCCTTGCTCAACCAGCTCGGTTTCTTAGCCCTAGCCTTCTTGCTCTGGGCTTTGCAGCAGGTTTTGGTTGCCTCCACTATCCCCAGCTTTATGAGCTCCCACCTCTGGTTAGTATCCATACTAGATTGAATTCTAGCCAGGTACCCTTTTACCACTTCCCCCATCCTCCCAAAGTCGGCCCTCCTGAGAGTCCAGCACTCTTGTGCCAGATTCCACTCCTTCCTTGCCATATCAATGTAGCCATACTGAGTGGTGGTCACTCCTGACAGCGGTTCCTCCACTGTAAGTTCTCTCACAAGTCCCCATTTGCCAGCACAAGGTCAAGGTATTCCCTAACCTGGTTGGTTCACTGACCATTTTCACAGCAGGAAGCTGTCCTGGAAGGCATCCAGCAGTACCTGCTCCCTTCTGTTCCTGGTTGTTGGGGTGCTCAGTCCACTCCTGGCATGTTGAAGTCCCCACCACCACACACTACCCTTCTGTGGGTCCTCCTGATCTGTCCTGTTAGTTCCCTGTCTAACTCCTCCGTCTGAGATGGTGGCCTGTACACCACTCCATTCTAAGAATCCTATTCTTGGAATCCTGGATTTCACCCAAAGTGACTCATACTACCCTCCTCCCTTCCTCCCTTACACACTTCAGTCCTTCCTTCACATATAGTGCCACCCCTCCTTTCCCAATCACCCTGTCCCTATGAAATAACCTGTACCTAGGTACAGACAGGTCCCAGTCATTATATTGGGTGGCCCATGTTTCCATGATGGCTGCAATGTCCACTCTCCTCTGCCATGAGAACCTGTAACTCTGCAGTTTTCCTCCCAAGGCTCCTAGCATTAAGGGTAACCACCTTCCACCCTTTTCCCCCCTCCTAGCCTGCCCTCCTTTCCTAGCATCACCAATAGTACTTGCCATTTGTCCTTTGTCACTATTATGGGGGGGTAAGCTCATATGATTTCCCAACCTGTGGTCTCTGCATATCTCTTCCCCAACTGCCTCCCCCCACTCCTAGTTTAAATTCCCAACTTCCTCTATATACTCTTCCATCCTCTGTTTCAACACTTTCTTCCTCCTCACTCAAGTGTTGGCATAGAGACTACTGTCCTCCCAGGTCCCTCCCACCCCCAACAGCCCATACCCTTTAGCACAATACCAGGTTCTTAGACATCCATTAAATTCCTCTATTCTCAGCTTTCTTGTTATGCTTGCCTTTAACAGAAGTATCTCAGAAAAGTTACTGATCTTCCTGCCCCTCACATAATTGTGCTAGTTCCTCAAACCTCCTCTGGACTATATCTACTGTCTTGTCAGCCAGGTCGTTTGTCCCAAGATGTATAATTAAATGGTGCTTGTCCCTACCCTTCTAGCATATTTCAGAACAGACTGTCCCACCCTTTCCGCTGTCATTCCTGGCATGGCCTCCACCCAAATCGACTATGTCTCTCCCCTTGCTACCCCACCTAACTCCTCTTAGTATTGAGTCCCCCAGCACTAAGATTCCACCCCTCTTACTCCCTGCTTGCTTCCATTCATCTCCCTCTCTCATTTCCAGCTCCTCTTCTTCCTCCTGCACATTATTTCCCCCTTTTACCCCATTGCAATTCTCCCAGCAGAACTTCCCCCCGCTCCAGTTTGGTCCAGGCATTTATCAATTACTCCTCTAATTTCATCATTTCCCTCCTCCACTTTCTTCCTCTCTAGCAGTGCACAGCTGTTTTCTGAAGACCCTTCACAAATGCCCGCTCCCTCTCTCTTCATAGTAACCTGTTCTCTCCTTTTCACTCCATGACTTTTGCCACTTCTTCACCTCCCCTCACAAGTCCCTATCTCCTCCTTCCATTTGTCTTTTGTCTCCTGACCTGGTTTCCCCAGCAATCGTTCTTCCTGGCCTGGGCCCCTTTGTCTCTGCTTCCCTTCTTCTGACCCTCTCCTCACCAGTGTTGGCTTAAATCGCCCTCCCTCATCTCCCCGTCTTCCTCCCTCCAGTATTGGGCTAAACCCACCCCTAATCTGCCTTGCCTGTCTTAGTTCCTCCTGCAGACCCTCAATCTCCTTTCTAAGTTTTTCTATGTGGTTGCACACTAAACATCCTCCCACACTCCAGGCAATGTTTAGAAAGATTGGTGCACCGCAGTTGTTTGCAGCCTACCACCCTACCCATTGCTATCGTTGCCCACCAGCGACCCCCACCCTTCAGATGCAGGATACCAAACACTCCCCAAGTCTCCCTCCCCCTCTATCAGTGCAAAACATTTTCTTTATTTCCTTACTCCTTTGTTGTACATTACATATATTGAGCAACTGCTTTTATATTCCTATCCTTCCTATCCACACTCAAAAATAGACTTTAAGTAGCTATTGCACAACCTTCTTCAAACTCCTACTCTCCTCCTTTTCCCAATGCAATATCAATGCGAAGAAGTAATAATGAAAGCTCCTAGATTTGCATTTACTTCCCTTCCACTGAGGAGCAGTCACCTCTTCACTTGCTGCTGTTCCTTTCCTAGATGTCTGCTTCTGCTATGAACAGGTGCATATCCTTTGCCTGTTTGAGGAAGTGATGTCAGAACCCCTAGTATAAAGGAAATAATGGACCAGGGGTGGGTGGGGTGAGGTGTTTGGGTGGGTGGGACCAGCCCAAGTCTTTCAGAAACAATCAGGTAGCTGAGGCCTCTGGTCAGACCATTAGCACCCTTCCCCCACTGTGCACTCAAACTTAGCAGCTAGTGAAGCCAGCAACAATGAATCACAATTCTACTCAAAGTCCCCAAAATAGGTTTGCTACCCAAAGAAACAGGACTCCAATTCAAACAGCTTCACCAACAATACAGCAAAATAGGCTTGGAATTAGAAGATATAGGTCTCCAATTCAAAGAAACAGACCCAGTTAAATTACACCAATTTTGTTTTAAAACAGAAGAAATAGGCCTCTACAAATGCAGCCTGCCACACAGTGAACCAAACAAATGAGCCCACTTATAGCTACCAAAACAGGTTTCAAAATTCCAACAGCCCCAAACAATACCCTGCTAGCCCCTTAGTAGTAAGAAGGAAAAGAAATAACATTTTACCAAGTAGAATCCACGAAAAACAATGTAAAACAAGAAGCTGCTGTACTGTAGATCTGATCCTGTCCCCCTTCTAGTTCCTTCTGAGAAGCCAAAGCACTGACTCCACACCTGATTCAGCTCTGCATCCCTACTGAGTGAGACCTGGCCAGACCATTAGCACCCTTCCCCCACTGTGCACTCAAACTTTGCAGCTAGTGAAGCCAGCAACAATGAATCACAATTCCACTCAAAGCCCCCAAAATAGGTTTGCTACCCAAAGAAACAGGATTCCAATTCAAACAGCTTCACCAACAACACAGCAAAATAGGCTTGGAATTAGAAGATATAGGTCTCCAATTCAAAGAAACAGACCCAGTTAAATTACACCAATTATGTTTTAAAACAGAAGAAATAGGCCTCTACAAATGCAGCCTGTCACACAGTGAACCAAACAAATGAGCCCACTTATAGCTACCAAAACAGGTTTCAAAATTCCAACAGCCCCAAACAATACCCTGCTAGCCCCTTAGTAGTAAGAAAGAAAATAAATAACATTCCACCAAGTAGAATCCATGAAAAACAATGTAAAACAAGAAGCTACTGTACTGTAGATCTGATCCTGTCCCCCTTCTAGTACAATATCTGGATGATATACTGATCACAGGAACATGGTGTTAAACTGATGAAAACAGAGTTACATTTAAAAAGGGAAAATGTGTTTCCTTTATGCCAAAAGTAATATACCTGGGTTACAAAGTGGATGTACAAGGGTTGTACCTGGTGTATGAGATGGTACAGGAAGTTAAGGATGCTCCTACATCTAAAATGGTTTCTGAATTGAATGTATATTTGGACCTACTGAACTATTACAGCAGAGTGTTACAGAATTTGCCTCCTCCCTCACACCATTTTATTTTTCCTGAAGACAGTAGTGAAGTGGCATTGGGGCTCAGCTCAGAACAAAGTTTTTACTTTGTCTATGAAACTGTTGCAATATTCAGATGTTTTGGTACATTATCAGGCTGACAAAGCTCTGATCCTTACAAGCAATGTACTTCCATATGGAACTGGAGTGATTTTAGCTCATAGGAAATTGGATGGTTCCACGAAGCCAATAGGGTTTTTATCCTAGACACTATCTCCTGCTGAACAGAATTATTCTCAGCTGAATTATGAATGGTTAACTGTAATATGTGTAGTACAAAAGTTCGACAAATACATTTATGGGGTTACTTTTACGATCTGTACAGATCACAAACCTTTAACTTTCTCCTTAAGTGAGATGAAGGCTGTTCTGCAGATGGCCTCCCCCAGAAGCCACAGACAATCCACAACATTAAAAATGTATGAACACACAATAGTGTATAAAGCTGGAAAGTGCTTGGGAAATGCAGATGCTTAGAGCTGTTTATCCTTACTGGAAACCCCATCTAAAGAATCAGCAAAAGCGAGGGTGTTATTAGTGGACTACCTGGATACACCTCCTGTTACAGATGTGCAGGAGAAAACTTGGGCTGGTAAGGATTCAACACTCTCAAAAGTCAGAGAATGTGTGTTACAAGGTTGGCTTGACCTCCTAATGACCCTGACCTAATGCCATATTTTAAAAAGGATCAAACTTAGTGTGTAGGATGGATGTGTATTGTGAGGAGCAAGACCTGTAGTTCCAATACAAGACCAAGAGTTAGTACTTAAGAAACTGCATCAGACACATCCAGCAGTCACAAAAATAAAAGGGTTGCCCACAGTTGGCCCACCGGCACAGCGGCAAGGTGTCAGTCTGTGGCGCTGACATCCCAGGTTCGGGGACAGACTCGGGAGTCGGAGGGCCAGCCGGGGGGAGAAGGATTGAGTATCGTTGGGATTGCTCTCCTTCTCTGGGGGAGGGGGAAAGAGTGTCCAGTGCAATACAGACCTCCAGCGGAGGCTGGGGGTACTGCCGTGGCCAGCACCACACGTCAGATGGTAGGGTGGATGCTGGCATCATTGAACATCCCCGCCCCAAGGGAAAAATAGCTGCAAAAAATGCCAGCCACTAATGATGTGCCCCTATTTCACCACCCCATGGTTCGCCGGGGATCCTGCTCCTACGAACTCACCCTGGGGGCAAGGCAGGCTATAACTCCATTTTTCCTAGAGGGGCGCCAACTGGTGGCTTCACTCAGGGAGGTAAGACTGGGGATGGGGGCTGCAGAATGGGAGACCAGAACTCTCATGTGGGGTGGCAGAAGCTGGCACAAAAAAGGGTTGCCCAGTTACTTGTGGTAGCCAAAAACGGACATGGACTAAAAACGTACGACACTAACATGTGAGGAACATCAAGAAAGCCACAAATCACCAGCAAGAGCTACACTCCATCCTTGGGAATGGTCAGGTAAACCTTGGAGGAGATTTCATCTTGATTACACTGGTCTATTTTCAGGGAAAATGTTGTAGTGCTAGTTGATGCACATTTTCAATGAATACTCTCATCTCTGACACTACTGTTGAAAATTTGAGGACCACTTCTAGCATCCATGGTTTGCCTGAAGTAGCTGTAACAGATAATGGGAGTTTATTTACCATTGCTGAATTTGAAAACTTCATGGAATAGAATGGTATTCTGCATGTGACAACTGCTCCATAACATTCATCATTAAATGGTTTAGCTGAAAAAGCCATCCAGTCCTTTACAGAAGGTAATTAAAACAATACCTGGAAACTCTATTGGCATGAAGCTGTCTCATTACTTGTTTAGCTATTGGATACTGAAGAGAACGGGGACATGAATGAAAACTGAGGTTGGGGGGGTCAGGAGGTACTGTAAATGAGCAATGTTTATTTTACGAAGAGTGTGGTTGAGCCGTGAAACAGTCTGGCAGCTGTTGTGGGGGGCAACAAATCCATTAATTCCATGCACAGCTGGGAAAGAGTGAAGGGTTTAGCAGTTACTCAGTGAGGTAGCAGTAGAACGGGGAGCAAGGGTTAAAAAGTACTGGGCTAAGGTCTTGGGGTATAATAGAGTGTTGCTGGCAGAATGGATGGACCAATAGTCTTTTCCTGCCCTCACTATCTAGGTTTCTATGTGTCTGCGGATAACACCCCAATCAACTATTGGCTTGTCACCAGCTGAGATGCTAATAAGAAGAAAGCTACAATGCAGATTAGATCTAATGCACCCCTATTTTATGGGAAAAATTCAGCAAAAAGAAATCGCTCAAAAGGAACAACAAAATATGCATGTAAAAGGCCATAATTTTGAAACTGGAGATGCTGTTTATACAAAAATGTTGGTTTTGGTCCCTAATGGACACCAGCTATAGTTCCAAGTATGACAGGCCCATTTTATTACAAAGTTATGCTGGGTGATGTAAGAGTCATGCGTCATCAGCTTTTGAGGATTGATGGCCATGGGACACTATCATCTGAGGGGTTTTCCACACCTGCTAAAGGAGCTGGTGGACTACCAACATAACAGGAGTGACTGTGAGACCAGAGTTCGTAACAACACAAGATGCATCTGCGAGAGAGAGAGAGAGAGAGAGAGAAAGAAGGCGTTCCACACAAGAATGGCGCCTGCCTCTGCAGTTTAAGAACCATATCATGTAGTCAATTTTTATGTAGAGGGTTTTCTATTTTGAATTAGAGGGGAGCATGCCAAAATAAATACTGTGGTAAATGCTTAATAGTAAAATGAGATGTGTTTTGCTAGGTAACTGAAGAACAGTTAGTTTTTTGTTTTCCATTCTGTCGTTCAACGTAAGCAAACACTTAAAAGGGGGAAGTGTTAGGGTTACCACCTTTTAAGAAGCCCAAAGTGGGACATTTCTTACTGAACCATGATTTTTTGCAGGACAGTACGTAACCTCGACCAATGCAACAGACTTGTTTTCTCTATATAATCAGAATTTAGGCTAAGAATTGTAGTTTCTTAGTTGCTTCTATGGTTTCTTATCATTGTAAGGTATTTTAGTTTTCTAGAACATTTAGCGGAAAGTTAGAAAATATTTTTTCTACTATAAAATCAGGACATTTAGTATTTTTCGTGTTTTTTTGCAGGACACAGCTGCCCAAATCAGGACTGTCCTGTGAAAATCAAGACAGGTGGTAACCCTAGGAAGTGTCATAGTTTAATTGTGATATGAGAGTTGCCAGTAGAAGGAGGTAGTACATAGTAAACTCAGTAGAACTCTTCTAGAAGCTGTTTCCAGTTTGTTTAGTCAGAGCAAGGCTGCAGTAAGCAGAGTAGGATGTCTGCTGAGAACTTGCAATGGCTGTAGAATAAAGATTCAGATTTGTTCATCAAGCCTGATTTTTTTGGGGGGTGACTGGGGTTATAATACTACAAAATACCTCTGGGTATCTCTATGATGTGCATATTCTGTGCACTGGTGGCATGTTCCAGTGACAAACTTAACCCTCTCAACAGCAACATTTATGAAAGGTTCTTGCAAAACCAAGTAATATGTGTTGGCAGCTCTGTCACAATGCAATGCAAAACTAAGTTGCAACTCTTATGCAACAGTTTTTGCAAGGCTTTGCACTGGATCTAGCAACAAAAATGCAGTTCCTTAATTAAATTAGCAAAACTCACTGAGGATTGCATTAGTCCCGCGGCATAGCTCAATTTTTTGGGTGAATTGTGCACTTTTTGATACCAGCATGACACCTGGCATATTTGAAGAGGCTCATAAGACAGTCATTTTCTGATATAGTGCCACGCTGTAAAACAATCTGTTACCATGGAAACCACTTTTTAATTGGAACCTTATATTATCTATAGCACCCATTGCTGCCAGGAGTCTATTATGCAATCACAGTGATCCAGATATTCACCATACACCTTTTTCTTTTTAAGTATTCATGAAGATATCACTTAATGTTAGAGAAATCTACTTTACTGATACCATAATGATTTAAAAATACTTTTTTTTTTGTACAGACAGCATTGCTTTAAAGGAAATAATTATCAAAGCCAATATTGTCACTCAAAAATTTGAAATCAACTTGAATGTTATCTATATATAATTGGTGCCGTTCAACATTACTAAATATGTATGGTTTAAAGTCATATCCAAATTCTGGGTTTATTGTCTTAACAGACATACCAGAATAATAAAATTCCGTGAAGAAGCAAAATAATAAGCAACAAAGAATACTTGAGGCTAGAGCATTCATGCAATCTCATTGTTTACAGAACTGGGTCCAGTCATTCATCATTCTAGTCTCTTGCACAATTGGCCATCACACATACAAAGTGGTGTACAAGGTAAAGAAGCCATTACACACTTGCATCGAGATGCACAGCCCTTTTTACAATCACAGTGTACAAGTTCATAAATGTTTTGGCAGCCTCTGGCAGAGTAGATCATTTAGCCTGAAGTTCCCTGTCAACAAGGATCCATCCCCAGCTGGTGGAGTTTGGAAGCACTGTCATCACCACCGTGGATTGTCCCCATATGTGCCCCCCTTGGTAGGCTGCCCGACGGATGTGCTGCACCAGTGCAACCTGCGTTGGTGGTATTCCTTCTAGACCTCAGACCTTCTTAGTGAACACATACTTTTGGGCACCATTCACCTGCAAAATTGCAAGATGTATGCAAGAACATTACTAATCTTATAAATGTTTTCTATTCTAGTAAAGATATTCATAAAAATTAAAATATTTTAACAGAATTCAATGTATCTTGCAGTTCTCATCAATGAAAATTATTAAAAAGTGTTACACATTGCACAGTATGACACTTATGTATATATTCAGTATATGCAATATACCTTGTCAGAGCTGCTGGTTCAATCATACATCAAGGCCACAAATCTTTCAAGGGTGTCTAGACACTCAGTAGACACATCTGAAGGACCTTGTGCTAGCTCCAGGAATGCATCCGTAACTTTAGGAAAGCTTTCCCATGATGTCCAAGCAGTTTTTTTCCACACCCACCAAAACATGATGTTGTGTCACATCCTGTCATGGCATGGAAGACTGGGAGGTATCAGAACTTTGCAGGACCTAATGCTATGGCATATGCATGGGCAGGCAAGACTCTAATTCTTTTCTGTTCCATATGCAATCCATAGTTCCTTGATAGACAGAGTCTGAAAAGCAGCAACTGCAAGCACCACCACATCAGTATCTATGGTACGGATCATCACTGAGCAATGTCCCTTTGCTACAGCATCAGCAACATGCACCATCATGCATGTGTCTACCTCTTTGTGTGAGCATGGTGAGATTTTAGTAAGGTCATTCCGTGGTGGATACGTGAGCACATTTTGAGCATCTACTGCCACAATATCCTTGCCTTCAGTTTGAAGCTTACTGACTTCTTGTGAGAGGAATTTAAACAGCTCTTTCTTGTTATCATGTGAATGCAAGAATTCCTGCCAGTTGCTAGGGATTGCTACTGATGGTAAAACATGTCTTCTGGTACCTTTTCCTCTTTTTGCCCTTGTGGATGTCTTCAGGCTGGTAGGAAAGTAGTCATCCCATACTATATCCAATCTTTGCACTTTCTCCAACCACTTTGAAAGGTATGGTAGGAAGATTTTCTCACTGTAATCTAGGAAAGTTTTGCATAATGTAGGCTTTAACAACTGGACAACAGCTGCACCATCAATTATAAAGACAGCAGGCTCTGGCTTGTATTCTGGGGTTTTGATCAATTTATCAAAGCAAGTGACTAAATCATTCTTTGTCCCAAGTCAGAGTTTTCCACTTTCAGACAAAGAGGGCAAAAACTCATCAAGGTTGCCATCATGGCTTTGGCAACCAATGTAGAGTTTGGAGAACAACTGACAATTGGTCCTTGCTGACACCAGCTTCATCTTGTCCTTTTTTACATTCTATGTTGTATGGTCTTTAAAAAGAGGACGCTTATTGAGAGGAATGCTGTCTTTCATGGGGTTTGACCTGGTCATTAGTCTTTCCATAACAAAAGTATTGTACTGTTCCTTTCCAACTGTTTTTGTCTTCCTGACCATATCATGAACTGAATGGTTGGCAATATCCTTTGTGGCTAATAAGAAAAGGTCTCCACTTTCTTCTTCAAATGGGTTGCCTAACTCCTCAATTGTACGAAGAAGTGACTTAACATGAGTCTTAAATCATTCTTGACTCGCTGCTGACTCTTCATGGTGGGGTGATCTTTCAGACTCATCCTGCCCTCTTCCTTCCTCAAACTCCCTCACCACTCTGGCCATATCAGGTCCAGCCACCATCCACCATAAGAGTGCACTGGGGTTTTCTGTTAGACCAACAGCCCCTCCATCACCTTTGACCAGTTAATTTCTGTTCGTAAGCCTGATCTATTGGGATGGCTGAAAAGGCATTTGCAGTCTTCTGTACAGTGAATTTGCCATCCTCAAATTCTTTGTTCACAGCAGGGTGCTTGTGTGGTAGTTCTAGCATGTCTCTTAAATGCAGTGGTAGCCAGCGGGCATAATTTGTCCCGTCTAAGGCAAAATACCATGGAGTGAATTCAGCCAGTGCTGCAGTATACAGGGTGAAGTGTGACTCTCTGAGTGATCACACGGTATCCTGTCAATAGGGCAACTGAGATTGAGTGGCTCAAATATGAGCCACTCAGTCTCAGCACTTGTGTTGTGGGCTACCCTGAAAGGGTAGCGAAGGGCAAAAAGGAAGCCGATGAGGGTGACCAGATCTACACCGTGGGGGATGGAAGAGGAGGGAAAGTATGTGGGAGGCAGTGCAGTGGAAGGCTGCTGAGCTGGCCATGTAGCATGGTGGTGAGGGTGGCTGGCTATGGTTGGGAGGGTGCAAAGGTTCAGGTCTGGGGAGGCGTGAGTGTTTTTTGTGGTCATGGCATTTTTTTTTTTATTTTTTTTTTTACAAGTTTCCCTCCCAACATGCATCCCATTGGAGTTGAGAATTTTCAGTTAGAGGGTGCAGGTACAGCCCCCCACATAAACAGAGATCCGAGTCGGTGCCATTGTTTTTGCCGTGAGTGTACATCACTATTTGTATTTCTGGTGATGTACACTCGCCCTAATGGCGATCATCATTCGGCAATCGCCGTTATGACATAGAACCTGATCACACCAATATTATGATGAGGAGCTCCAGTTGAAGCGTCAGGCTCCAATACTGGAATTGTGGGCTCTCGTTGGTTCGATGATCGCACCACACAGAAAATGACAGGGCGACATCATCAGGAAGTGACTCATGGTACTTCTTGTAAGCATTATGCTGAAGTTGGTACAGACATGCAGCAGTAATCTGATGTGTGTACCTTGTGCATGTCAAGTGTACAGCTTGCAGTAATGAGTCTGCTTTCCCAGGTGTTGTAACCTCAGCCAGAACCAAAGCATCAGTCCATCCATTTCGATCAAGCCATGTACCTGCTGCCTTCAAAGCAGCCATTTCTATAGGCAGCCCACCAAGCATAATTACAAGCTTATTTTCTCCAACATGCTCTGGTGAGGTCCTTTGTATTTCTTTAGCTAATGCAAAGAGCGTTTGGTCACAGATAAGAACAGGAGTTTGCCCTGGGTTGAGATATTACACATCTTTCTGTACAACAGTCATTGCATGACAAATCATAGCCACTGAGTGAGCAGAGTCTGAGATAAGAGGCAAAAGAGAGCTTGCACACTTTGGCTTGATTTCTCTTTTCTGACTTTCCTCATGGTATGCAGACGAGGATATTGTCAGTCTGTTCTGTCTTGGTTCCTGTTCATCCCTCTTTACTTCCCTCCCAACAGTATCTTATTCTTGACTACATGTTTCTTCTGCTCTTTTCTGAACTGTTATATGTTTCCCTTCTTCTTGCTCTATTGTTTTTCTTACTTTCTGAAGCCATTCCTTTTCTTCTTTTTTTTTGTGACTATTTATTTCCTTTCTACCGGTGCCCCCTTCAGCACGACCAGCCCTTCCCCCCGCCCTGGCATCCCAGAATTACCGGGGCTTACCTTATGCCCAGCCCGGGAGCAGAGCCTGCGGAGGGTTGGGTATCATCCTGAAGCCAGAGGATCCATTTTCCCTTTTTCTCCGACACCCCGGGGCCTCAGGAGTAGTGAGGCATGAGCGGAGGCGCATATCTGCATTACTGCCCCGTAACAGCCCCATCTGACCACATTTAGATGTTTGATAGATGTTGAGTGTAACATGAAGTTAAATTTATTTAAAACTTCAGTGTTACTGTGCAATAGATAATATGATGGAATATGATAGTAACATATAATGTGGTCTTTTTCTCTTTTTAATGTTGTAACCACTAGGTGTGATATATGTTAATATATGTGGGAGATAAATGAAGCACTTTTTCTTTACAATATGGTAATATAATTAGGAATGGGTGCTACTTAAGCTATCCAACACCAGGTGCTGATTACCCTTGACAAAGCCAGTGTTCGGGTGAAACGTACGTGAGGAGTTTTTTCTGTGTCTGCACTTAGCACTTTGTGCTCAGCTTTTGCTGCTGTTTTATCAATTTTGTGAGTAAAAGCACTTTTCAAAAACTCTTTTGCTTGGAGAGTTTTATTTGTGTCCCTGTGGAGTGCTGAGACTGTGTGTTTTTTCATGCCTATTACCCTGTAAAGTGTGACACTGGTATCAAAATGTGCACAATTTTTCAGTTATGCTGCTGGATTACACTGTACTGCACAATTACTAAAACTGAATATTGTTTGCCAGAGCTAAGAGGGATTAACAACAGCCCCTCTGTCAGTTTCCCCAAATTCAGGAGCACAATGTTGTTTTGAGGTCATTGGCCTGCCCAAAGCACAGTTTAGAAAACTCACTGGAAGATAAGGATTTGGAACATTTACCCATATTTATGCAAAGAACACTAAATGACTAAATACAGTTAGGCTGAAAACAACAGATAAAGTCAGTTATGTTAAGCCTCAGTCAGGGAGCTTGAGGGGAACACATCCTCGCAGTTTGGGTGTTGATCCCTCTCCCCCAAACTTTTCTGTTTTTTAAAACTGATTTATGTTCACAATTTTTACTGCCCTGTCGGCTGGCTCACAATTACAATAAAGGTCTTATAAAGAGGGCTTCAGTCAGCAAATAAAGCTCTTCAACTGCTGCTATGCACCTTGTCTCCTTGATTAGCACAGGCAGATACAGTTTAGCTCAGTTTTTCTAACAGAGGATTATGCAATCCCATAACTTGGTAATCTTATTTTTGTACATATTTCTGTCACACTTTTTCACCTAGGCCTTTGTGTTTCTTGGTGGAGGCCTACTGTATTTTTCACAGTCCTTGCATTAGTGAAATGTTTCTGTTTCACAACATACTACAGCCTCATGCTCACACTCTGGCGTCAGAGCACTGGAAAAAGTTTTTTCTGGGGGTGGAAGTTTGAAAGGACATTAAATGCTTGAAGGGCTTCATGCGCACTTCCAGTATGTGAATCAAAGAAAGGGCTGGTTCCAGCACCTACACTTAAACATTTTATTTTTTGTTTTTAATTAGTGATTTTCCTTCCCCTAGCCTGACTTCCTTTAACCTGGCAGTCACCGAGCCTCATCACCTGAATCTGGCTCCCACAGAGCCCCACTTACCTGCGCAGTGGGGGTAACCCTCCCATAGTAGGACTGGTCGGGATGCAGCAACCCCACCCCCACCTCCGCTCCTGACTGGAGTCTAAATCTAGTGGCAGTGGGGCTCTTTGTGCTTGGTGGACGGTGATGCAGGGCCTTTATTTATTTATTTATTTAAGAGTTTTACCAGGAAAGCATACTGAGCAGGTTACCGCTCAATTCCAGATGTGTCCTGGGGGATAGGGACATGTGGAACATACAATCATTAGAAGAGTGTACAAGAAATGCAATTACATTTACATACAGTAGAGGAAGATTGTACATTTTTAACAGTACGCTATGCAGGAAGTTGTTATAAGAACTCTGAGGGGAGAACAGAAGCATACAAGTAATAGCCACGAAGTGGAAGCACATTTGTGCAGCTTACATATCACAAACAGTAGGAGAAACAGTGCATGTGACAGTTAACAAATAGGCATAATTAGCTGTTAAGCAAGTATGAGGCAAAAGAGTTTATACACAGTTCTATGAAAGGACTGCTTCTGTAACCCCTAACAATTTGCTCAACAAACGTGTAAGCTACATAGAGATGGTGTACTATGAGCACATCAAGAAGGCCTAAATATGAATTGGGGACTTGAGGTACCAGGTCTTGGGTGGCCCTATGTGCAGGCGCATGTAGGGGAGAAGTGGGCCTTGAGGAGGTGGTTTAGGTGAGCTGGGTTAGCGGAGTTACAAATGTCTTCTGGGAGTGCATTCCAAAGTTTAGGCATGAGGTAACTGAACGCCACTTGGCCCCTTGATGTGGCCATGCGTGGAACATACAGGAGCCGAGAGTTACCACTCCTAAGGGAGTAGGTGGGCTATGATGGGACTGAGACGGCAGATGCAAGGAAGGGGGGAAGGGACTGTGCCCAGAATTTCACAGTGGTCCAGATGCTGTGGATATGTCTGCAAGCGTAGAGGTAGCAGTGATGAGTCAAAGTGGGGCAGTCAAGGGCAAAGCGACAGAAGGAGTGGAAAAGAGGGTCAAGGCTGGCTAGGACAGACTTGGGAGCAGCACAGTATACTGTGTCCCGGAAGTCCAGAATTGGGAAGATCATTTTTTGGACAATTTCTCTGCGGGCTGCCTGGGGTAAGCTACCCTTGTTCCGATATAAGGCTCCTAGTTTTGGGCGCAGCTTTTTGTGGATCAAGTCGATGTGAGTGGAAAAGTCAAGGTGCTGATCAAGCCAGACCCTGAGGTAACTGAAGGAGGTGCAGGTCTCAAGAGGGTTCCCCACAGTGGTGAAAAAAGTGGGAGTAGAAGGGAGTCTGGAGAGCCTCTGCCTTGTCCCAAAAGTTAGGGAGACTGTTTTCTTGGGGTTTAGAAAAAGGTGGTTTGAACGAAACCAATGCTGTACCACATTAAAATCTTGTTGGAGAGTAAAGGCCACTACATCAGTGGAGGAGCCTGTAGCATATAGTACGGTATCATCAGCGTACAGATGTATGGATGTGTGAGTGCAGATTGAGGGAAGTTCATTTAGGAAGATTGAGAAGATCGGCCGAGGATGGGCCGAGGACCGAGCCTTGTGGGACCCCAATAGTAACGGGAAGGGGGGAAGAGGTGTTAGTTTCAATTCTTACTGATTGAGTTCTACCTACCAAGTAGGAGTGAAACCAACTGGAGGCATCACCAGAGAGTCCATCACTTGAGAGTTTGGATAGCAGTAGGGAGTGGGAGACAGTATCAAAAGCTTTAGCGAGGTCAATGAAAATGGCAGAGGTGGTGTGCCCTTTATCCATGCCCGTGAGGATTGCATCGGTGAGCCTTAGCAGGGAGGTTATGGTGGTGTGCAATTTCCTGAAGCCTGATTGGTAGGGTGTAAAGAAAGAGGAGGAGTCGAGGAAGGAGGAAAGTTGGGCTAGGACAAGGCACTACTGTAGTTTGGCAAGGATAGGGAGTAGGGAGATTGGATGGTAGTTACCCAGTGATGAGGGGTCTCCCCCTTTCAGGAGGGGGATGACAGTAGCATGCTTCCAGTCGGATGGTACATTGGCCAGAGAAAAAGAGAGGTTGAACAGTGCGGCCAGCAGGGTGGCAATGGCAGGGACAGATAGATGTAACATTTTGGGATCGAGCCCTGATGGGCACTTGCCTTTTGAGGGGTTGAGAGACCACAGGGCTTTGAACACAATGAGCAGAGTAACCCGATAGAAAGAGAAGCCAGTAGTCTGGTATGCTGTAGGCATCGGGGTAGGTGCTTTCTTGGGGGGGTGCAGTAGAGAGTCTAGAAGAGGGGATGCACAGCTGGTGAAGAAATTGTTGAAGACCGAAGCCACTTTAGCTGGTTCAGAGACTATGGAGCCGTCTACATTTAGAATTTACATTTAGGCCTAAGTGTGTCAATGTTATCCTGCCAAGTCGAGAGGCTGTATCAGTCCTTGTTGTCTTTACTGCTCTTCAGATAGTCACCACCTTTGCACCATTAATCATCTTTAAACAGCCTAGTCGGGGGTTCATCCAAATACATCCCACAAACAATCTTTCTTTAGTGAGAGACTCACACAGTTCTCTGTATTCATGTCTCAGCATCTTTAGTTATTTTACATACTGATCTATGTTCCCAGAAATGTCTTGAGAAGATGAATGCTAAATTCATTCATTTCAAATTGTATGTGTCTTAGGAGTGATGTCTTAGCTTTATAAATTGCAGTTCTTCCTTTGTTCTCCTGAACTGCAAGTGAGAACATGTAGAAAATGCCTCAGCTTCATCCCCAGCTGTAAGGAAGAGCACTGAACATCCCACCTGTATGGACTTAGGTAGCATTACAATAAAACTTTAACTGTTTGTTTCTACTACCTCCAGTTCTCAGTTGCATTGCCCTATTGACTCAAAGCTCTAGGTTGCTTTAACTATTCCATAACTGCTCCATTTTTCAGTGACTTTTGCTTCTAACAACATGTAATGATTTGACACTAGAGGGTCAGTTGTCTCTGTTTTATTATTGCCTCACGCCTTCACTAACTAGGGTTTCACAAACCCTTGGACCTCTTTCAGTCCTTTACAAATTCCTCACAAACCTCTGTGGAGGGTCTGAACTGAGATTCCACAATCCTCGAAGTGCTCAGCTGCTTCATCAAAACCCCAAAGGAATATTTCCTCAAGTAGGGTACCCTTTTTCCAGGTAAAGCAGGGGCCGGGAACAGGAGGAGAAGATTTGGAGATCAGATGTTTTTGGTTACCTTCAGCTAAGGTGGTGTCAGACGTAGTGAAATCTTCTGGGTGGTTCCTCTACTTTTTCCCTTTTTTTTCCTAACCACCCATCTCCTGAGTTGCTCCAGTCCCCATGACCCTAATCTTCTACATGCCTTTGCTCTGCCAGCACCAAGGTACTGGGAGGATGAAGCAATTCTGTAATGGATTTTCTCATTCGCCCCACCCATAGAAATAGAAACAACATCCACCTGTACACACTGATTGTTAGCATGGCAGCCTGGCCCATACCTCAAACTGTGAAACAAAAAAAGCAATTTATTAAAGCTCTTAATGTTAGTATTTCTTTCCCTTCTCTATCCTTCGACATATATGTGTTTATTGCTTGTTGACTTGCATGTTTTATGAACTGTTAGGTGCCCTTAATGATTTGGCAGAAAGGTGCCATGGACACATGGATATAAATAAATACATTCTTTACTGCTGCCAGATGCTAGCACCATTTTCTTTTCCCCTTCTGCTCACCACTACTAAATTCTATGAACAAAGTAGGTGATTTGTTACCTTTTATTTGACCGACAAGAAATTTTCAGTACACAAGCTTTCAAGCTACACAGAGCCCTTTCTTGCTGGTCCATCAAAATGTATTAAACAACCTGCTTAGTTCATCAGTACGTACAAGGACCAGTACAGCTACAAACAATTCTCTAAATGTTATGCAACTGGCAAAAACACATTCAGTAAAATTAGCGCTAGGAAATATTTAGATTTTGCCATCAGAATTGGATGAAAATACAGATTCTGCTCCTGCAAAATTTCAAGCAATTTTACATTCTTCATAAAATGTTGCCAAGATTCACAAAATTAGTTTCATGGCCCCTGACAATCTTCATGTGAGAGGGTGGTGGAGCCCTTGAATGCACTGCCCGGAGAGTTGGTGGCTGCTACAACTATGGAGGGGTTCAGGAAAGGCTGGGATAGGTATAGGGGAACAGTGCATCCCAGAGCCCCGCTGGGAATGGAGGACCTTGCAAGAACGGAGGGGGGGTTAAAAATGGTGCCTTGGGAAGGCGCTGATCATCGAGCAGACTTGATAGACCATAAGGCCTAATCTGCTGGCTTCTTAGTATGTTAGCATTTTTTATGGCTCTTCTCTTTCCTACAATGCCTCATGTGCCATGTGAGTGCTGCATCCAAGACCATTGTTTCAGAAAGTAGCAATTGCTGCAGCAGCAATCTCTTGTTAGGAGCCTGATATTCTGGCTTCAACTACATAACTCTTTCTTACCCAAACTTTTTGTTTTCTAGGTATGTGTCTAGCACTAGCCAGCAGGAGTAAATGTTTTGTTTTTAAAGTTTTTTTTATTTTATTAAACTACACACAACCATAGAAAAGCACACAAATCACCCCATGTCACCTGTGCTATAGTTAGTGAAGACTCTAGCTGTTTCTGTACAGAAAAGCTCATTCAATTAACTCTCAGGTGTTTGTCATCTATAAAATTAGCCTTCATTAGAGCTCCTGGAGAAAGAGAGTTAAATAAAATTACAGCCCTGCTGCTGTAAACTTGACAGAAAAAGAGCTCTTGTTGAATGAATGGTCCTGAATGCATCATTGTAACATGGAGCAGTAGGCACTGTAGGAAAGAAAAGAGCCACAAAACATGCTAACATGGAGATCCCCAGGAGCCATTAAACTAGCAGGCAAGTTAGAAAAACAAACAAACAAAAAACTCCTTTCAACAAATAAAGAGAGGGACACACTAGGACTACACCTATAAATCAAAACACTCTACACGTCATTTTTTTTTGTAAATGTTTACTTTAGTTTCCCTTTAAAGGACAACTGAGTTAGAATGATCTGACAGTAGTTGTAAAATTTCATGGAACTCTGTGAATTTTCACTAAATTAAATGGAAATGGAACTTGCCAATTTTGCCCAGCCCTAACACTGAACAATGGGAAAATAATACTTTAAATCTCTAACACCAGTAGACTATTGCATTAAAATTGGTGGCTGGTCACCAGTAAAATAATCACCAGTGATATTACTGGAACTCAACTGCATAACATTCCAAGAAAATTCTAAATTTCCAGCTATTCCATTCTTCACTGTAAGGGGTATTTACATAAGAACTGGAGCTTTGTCCCTTTTGTTGTAGCTACAGCTGAGGGCTGAGTCTAGAACTAAAGTCATCTGCCTGTGCCTGCTTGTTACATCACACTCATTTGGCTGCCAGCCAAGCCTACAGTGGTACTAGGGAGATGCTGTACTGTTGGGTGTGCCGTCATTCAGATGGTACATTAATCTGAGGTCCTGTCTGCCTTTTTTGGTGGTTGTTCAGGTGGACGTTAAAGATCCCACTGCATTTATCAGAAAAAAGAATTGGGGATTTTCCTCTGTATCCTGGCCAAATTCCCCCATTCACTATTATACCACCAACAGCTTAATCTGGTTCAATTGTAGTTGCTTTGCATCTGTACCCACCCCCAAGCGAGGCTGAAACAGGCAGTGTCTAGTCCTTCCTTTCCCAGTCAAGAAATAAAACAAATTATTACATTTCCAAAGTAACTGACTGATGTTACAAGCAAGGCATAATGGCTTCAGCTCCATACTTAATCCTCAGCTGTAACTGAAGTGTAAGGGACAAAGCTTCAGTTTCATGTGCATACCCCTTGTAATGTAGAATACAATGGCTTGCAATTAAAATTTGCTTGAATAGGCCAGCCCATTGGCACAAGGGTAGGGTTACCACTCATGATGGATGAACCTGAGTTGTTGGCGGGCCAGCTGGGGAGAGTGCTAGTGTCCCAGTGGATGCCTGTCTTCTCTGAGGAAGGGTGGCTGCCGGTACCACTGCATGAACACCGCTTGTGAAAGCTTGGGAGGCACAGTTTTTTGCAGTCAGCAGAAGGGTGGGGGAGTTGGTTGTCTTGTGCATGTGCACATCCACCCTATGCATGAATGTGAGTGTTAATGCTGCCATCTCTGAGGGAGGGCCAGGGAAAAGCTGACAGTCACAGCAAGGCACAGGATGACTCAGACATCTTGCAAGCCCAACATCCAGCAACCAGGCTGAGCTCCCTGTGGATTCAGTTACTGCCAGGATCTAGTCCAATCACCATGGGGGTGTATACAATGGAGAACTGGAGCAGGTGAGTCCTGGGGATGAGGGAGTGATGGGGTTGGGGACCATGACTGATGGAAGCATTGGCCAGAGTTGGGGCAAAAATAGTAAATAAAAAAAGATTTTCTTGGACTGTCACGCAACTGAGTTCTGCTGAGCCCACCTGTGATTTTTTGTTGGTGTCTGGACTGCCTTTAATAACACGGACAAGAAATTTTTTATTTTTTTTTATTTTGGAAACTAGTGACCAGGAAGACACACTGAGCCAAAGAAAGCTTGTTTCCACATGTGACTCAGGGGAAGAGGTACAACTGAGAAAACTAACATGAGCACGCACTCAAATACAATTCAGAGCAAACAAATACAAATACAAACTGTCAAAACTGAGTGCAGGCAAACGGCATTGTACAAACATTGCGTAATACAAAAATGGCCTGAATAATAATAATTGAAGAAATAGGGTGCAAATATTATGCCATACAAATCTAGCAGTACATAAGCAGACAGGACCTAAAGCTGTGTCAAGTGCACCATTCGCTGTTAAGAAATGTGAGGTGAGTAGCTAGTAAACAGAAGACCAGCATGGGAGGAGTAGATCAGAAGTGGGGGGAGAAAAGGGGAGTGGAGTGAGAGTGAGATGGAAATAGATTAGGAGCAGGAACAGGAGGGGGCAATGAACAGCAGGGTACAAAGTGAGACTTAAGATGCTGTTTGAGCAAATGGTAAGAGGTGGAGAGGCAGAGCTGAAGAGGTAGGTTGTTCTAAAGGGAGGGGAGGTGGATAGAGAATGCAGTTTGTCTGGCAGCAGTTTTGCAGTGAGGGACACTGAAAGAATAAGAACCAGCTGGGCTGAGCAAGTAAAGTGGATGGGAGAGGGGCAGAGGAGGGTGGAGTGGTAGGGATGGAGGGGAACCAGTATTTAGAGAGGAAGGAGGAGCAATACAAGAGATACCAGGACAAGAGCATGAGTAGTGAGAGATTAAGGTAAAGAAAGCAGTGATGGGTAAGAGGAGGAGGAGGAGGAGAGTCTACGGTGAACCAGCAGAAACAGTGGAAGAGACAATCCAGTCTGACTAGGAGAACTTTTAGTTGGGGCCATACACAACAACCGCATAGTCAAATATCAACAGGAGCATTGTTGTCAGGATCTCATGGCGGATCAGGAGGTGTAGGTAAGACTTTAATGATATGAGGTACTGAGTTTGGGGTAGAGTTTTTTGTGGATGACATCAATGTGTAAGGAGTAGTTCAGATTTTGATCCAGCCACACACCAGGAAACTTGAATTGTGAAACCTCTTCAAGGGGGGGCACCAATCAGGTTTTAAAAATGTGGGGGTCTGAGCCCTACATTCATTTGACTAGTACTAAAGGACATGGAAACTGTCTTTTTGGCATTTTGTGCTGGCTGATCTGAGCAGAACCAGCACTCGACATTATCAAAGTCACATGGCAGCGACCAAGGTTTGTGAAGATTTTGAAGAAGACAGCATATTTATCGATGTTCGTGGGAAAACAGACAGAGAGAAGGTCTTTAGGAAGATGGAGAAGAGGATGGTCTACAAATGGAGCCTTAGTGGACCCCAGACATGAGGTGGAAGGGGAGAAAAGGTGTCACCGACCTGAACTGATTGGTAGAAGTGGAACCATCCAACTGATAAGGCAGAAAGCTCCACTTCCCTCAGCTTATTTAGGAGTAATGGAAGGGCCAAATCACATCCAACTGGTTGTAAACACAATCTGAAATGTAACAGGTTAAATCAAAATGCCCTAATATTAAAAATATTCCAGACAACCGACGTGCGATTTTAAAGTGCCAATTTTTATTGCCACCCAAATACTGCACAAAAATATTGCACTTATACAGGATATCTACACAGTGAGACTTTGTTCTACATATGATAACCAGCTATGATGGAAAGAGCCACATGGCAAGTGACTCAGTAAAGCAGTGTGGCTATACTGCTCGCTTATCTCAGTGCAAATAAATGTCTCTAGCCAAGTACAAAAATGCATTCAATGCAAATCCAATCCAATGATGAGGCTAAGTGAAAATAAATATACCTGACCTGCAATGCTCTGTGGCAGAAAACAAGTCAGTCCCCCAGTGCTGCACCCAGCAAGGACTTCCTCAGGGGTCGTGATCACCGGTATTACAGATTCAGTTAAATACCAGTGCTAATCACACCATGTGACTGTACCAGCCTACAAAAATTTACAGTCATTAAATAAGCACCCATTGTACTTGAAATTAAAATCATGTACATAAATAACCTATAGATTCACCTCACTAAATTCATTACATTAGAAATGCAATGAACACATGGTGAGACCTTTGGATAAGGACTGCACTAATATAGTGTTATTTTAGATCTGTTTCATTGCGCATCAGTGAAAACTACAAATCTGAATATACAGAGTCTATTTAGTCCTACTCCTTAAAGGTCTCAGTCCATTTTGTACAAACAGGGCTCACTTGCTGTATGCAGTTGCACTCCACAAAATATGCAAATCCTCTATTTGTCTGTATTTCGTAAATGGATTTCATCTGCGCTGTTTATTGCTTTCGGGTACATGTCCCACCAGAACCACCTGTACAGCTCAATTAGAGGAGACAAAAAAAGTTATATGTCAAAATTTGATAGGACATGTAACACAACATCCAATTTGCAATGTTCAACACTCTCTAGGGAGATATTTACAGCAGGGTTCTTCTCAGTACCACTTTTAAACTACATTATGCATTATTTACAAGGGAGCCAAAGATTTTTGTGTGGTGGGTAAGAGGAGGAGGAAAGTCTATAGCAAACTAGCAGAAGCAGTGGAAGAGACAGTCCAATTCAGCTAGGAAGGACTTGGAGGTGGTGCCATAAACAACATCTGCATAGTCAACTATCAACAGGATCATTGTTATGAGGATCTCGCCATATGTATAGGCAAGACATTTAATGATATGAGGTACAGAGTTTGGGACAGAGCTGTTTGTGGATGGCATCGATATGTGAGGAGAAGTTCGGGGTGTTGACCCATCCACACACAAGGATCTTGAATTGTGAAACCTTGTCAAGGGGGGACCATCTAGGGTCTTAAAATGGGGGGGGGTCTGAGCCTTGTATTCATTTGGGCTAGTACTTAAAAGACATGGAAACTGTCTTTTTGGCATTTTGTGCTAGCTGATTTGAGCAGAACCAGCACTCGACATTGTCAAGGTCAAGATGCAGCAACCATTCCAGTTCAGTGACCAAGGCACTAGAAGTGAAGATTTTGGAGCTGACAGCATACTTATTGATGTTTGTGGGAACACAGACAGAGGGAAGGTCTGTAGAAAGATGAAGAAGAGGATGGGGCTAACAATGGAGCCTTGGTGGACCCCAGACATGATGTGAAGGGGGAGAAAACGTGTCACCAACCTGAACAAACTGGAATCAGCCAGAGAGATAGCAATGGAACCATTCAACTAATGAGGCAGAAAGTCTCACTTCCTTCAGCTAGTTCAGGAGTAATGGGTGGGCTACAATGCAGAGATCCTCCACAGAGAGGGGTGCTGCACTTCTGAGGTGCCGTCTTTCGGATGAGACATTAAACCGAGGTCCCATCTGCCTGGATTGGTGGTAGTTCAGGTGGATGTTAAAGATCCCATGGCACTTATCGAAGAGAGTAGGGGAAAGTTTTATTGAAACAAAATAAATCGTACAGTACCAAAACAAAAGCAATTTGCAAAAACTCATGTGGACTCAAAACAGAAGTAAACAAAAAAAACGGAACAGAACTATGCATATCAAGAGACAATCCATCAGGTCACTGCAAAATCAGAGTCCGTGATCCAAGGAAGAGCTTTCCAAAGTTCATAATGTCTCCTTGGAAAATAATGTACGTTCATGTACATAAATGTTTGTTAGGTCTGTTACGATTTTCTTCTCAAGCTCTGAATAAGAACAAGTTTTTTTGCTGTAGAGTAAACAGACATCGAGCCATCCAAATATTCCATTTAATTACTACAAAAACTAGATTTAATGTGTCCAGAGTCCAAAGAGACCACTGGGGAGAAAAAACACCATACATAATATTCTGGTAAGAAACCATTTGAAATAATGGAGTGGCCCAGACTCTTGCCAAAAAAAAACACCAGTGCCGAATAAAAGAACACTCAAAAAATAAGTGCGATATAGTTTCCAATTTAGAAATACACGATAGTCTAGAACATTGTCATTCTTGAGACTGCTTGTGTTTATGATGATCTTTGACGTTAATTCTTTCATGACACGACAGCCAATGAAAGTCCCACATGTGAGCAGGCACACTTTTACACCGTAACAAAACCAATAGGGAAGGAAGATATTGGCTAGGGCACTTTTCAAAGGGCAACTGTATTGCACAAACGGTCAGGAGCAGATTATTACATAATACTTCATGAGAATTCGTTAACAACATCTGGGTAGATATCCTCCACTGTTTCAAACGTAAAAACGTGTTTAATATATATCAGTATACCCAAAGTTTGTCGTATCACAGTTAATGAATCACATTCCCATAAATGAAACCATAATCTGCAAGAATCATAGAACCAGGGTTCCCACCCTCTCTGAGTATTTATCAATAGAGGCTGAAGATTTGCACTCAAAAAAATACATGAAAAATATAACAGAGGATTAATCATGTTAACACCCTCCTCAGAAATAGGTAAGTAAGTAACATTTTTAACAGTTTTACCAGATTAAGCCGGCTTCCCCACAGAGCTTGAAAGAAGAGACCAAGAACTGCAGTTTCTAATTGTTTAGGGATTGGGAATACATAGTTTAAATAAAGAAAAGTCGGTATCAAATAAGTCTTGATTAGGAAAACACGCTTCTTCTTCCCAATCTGCCCCTTATTCCATGAGGCAACCTTAAATTTGCCTTGTTGTAATTTAGCAGACCAATTAAAAAGGTCAGCATCTACAGTCCCAAAATAAACTCCCAAAATGCATTGAGGCCCCTCAACAAGTTGTAAAGGACCAATATGTGAAAAAGGGGCTATTTTCGATCCTAACCAAATACCAAAACTTTTGGTAAAATTTAAACTCGCACCAGAAAAATCACCAAAGGAAGAACATTCCTGGAGGGCAGTAACCACAGAGGCTGCATTAGCCACAATAATGCAGACATCATCTGCTTATGCAATTGCCGTATATGGCGAGATTAATGTAGAACTAGAAAGGGCATGAATCTGAGGATGAGTATTCAGACGGCGAAGCAAAACATCTAAAAAAAATACATATAACAGAGGGCTCAAAGGACACCCTTGGTGAACCCCTCTTTTTATGGGGATCACAGGCACAACCCAACCATTCACAACAGGCACAACAGTGGCAGTCCTATAAAAAGTCTTAATCCAGCAAATCATTTCACCAGGCACATGCATAAAATGTAGTGCCTTCCATAAAAAATCATGGTTAACTGAATCAAAAGCTGCCTTCTGATCTACTGATACAATAAAACCCGAAACAGAGTCTGCGTAGCCAGGAGAAAATAATTCTCGAAGGAGAATCAAATGGTCAGAGATTCTCCTGTTCAGTACAGAGCAGGACTGAGCAGGGTGCAAAACCACTTCAGCTATCCTCATAAGGCGTTGTATAATGATTTTCATTAATAACTTAAAGTCAGTGTTTAGCATACATAAGGGGCGCCAATTCTCAAGAGAATGTATATCTCCTTTCTGTTTATAGATATAAATCAAAGTACCCTTAGTAAAATCTAAAGGAATAAACTCACTAGCTAACAGGGAGGTAAATACTGAAGTTAATCAGGATCAGGTGGTCACCCAGTACCTTATATAAGGCAGCGGGAGTCCATCTGGACCAGGAGTCCTCCATAAGGGTAAGGAAGAAATAACCAACTTCAGTTCTAACTCAGTAACAGGTATACAGGCTGAGTCAGAACATGGCTGTGAAGGATAGGGATGTCAAGGTCCCTATACAACACCGCAGGATCAACATCTGCAGCTGGAAAGGAAGAAAAGAGGGCAGTCGTGTAACATGTCACTATCCGACAGATGTCCGACTGAGAGATACATAAGGTGCCATCAGAATCAGCAAGACACAACATATTCTTTTGTGTAATTTGTTGAGAATTTGACTCAAAGGGGCAAACAACAGCCCTCGTGCCTACCACATTAAATTTGTGTTGATGATAAAGTTGCTGTGATTGTCTAGATTGGAATTTCAACATATCATTCTGAATTAGGTGCAATTGTTGAGAAAGATCTTGTCCTGTCGTATAAGCTATTGTCAACAAGGACTGAAAATGTACCCTTTTCTGTAAATATTCCAAATATTCTCTTCGACATTTTTGATGACTATATATTTTCAAAAAGAGCACCAAATCATGTTTAGTGTCCGTCCACCATACAATAGGGTCTGCATAACAAATAAAACCGGATTTCCGGGCCTGAATTAAGGATAAAAGGGACTGCATGAAAGTCAGAATTTGCAACAGAGATATGTTGAATTTCCAGAGTCCTGGTCCTTTGCGAAGAGTGACATCAGAACCAAGGCCTACGGAAAGCAGTTTATGATTAGAAAATTCCACAGCTTGTACAGTAGCAGAGGTAATTGGGAGTGTGCGGGACAAAAACACAAAATCAATTCTGGTAGCCAGCTTACCCTTTTGAAATGTTGGAATATGTTGTTTAGTAAAAGAGTAATAGGTGTCCGTGAGATGAGCAGTACGAACCAACTTTCCTAATTCGTGGGAGTCACAAAGCAAATTCCAGGTAGCAACAAAAGAGCTTTTGTCAAGAAGACTTAAGCCACAGTTAAAGTCACCAGAAAATATCAACTGAAAGGAGGTATGCAAATAAGGGTGGAGTAAAGAAAATAAAGCTATACGTGCAGACTTAATTTGGGGAGCATAAATATTAATAACCCAATAAGGGCAGGGCCCAATTAAAAAATCTAAGACTAACACTCTGCCAGGGGCTACGTCAATCAATTTTAGCAAATGAAAATCTGGGATATTGAATAAGATCCCAAGTCTGGAACAGGAGTCCAGGCCAATGGACCAAAAAGAAGGACCTGAAAGCCAGTCCTGTTGTGCCTGTCGAATCTCGTGGGTGGTATGGAGTCGTGTATCCTGCAACAGCAAGATCCCCATAGGTAAAAGCCGTAAACAGGAAAAAATCAATCTTCTTTTTGCCAGATGCTTAATACTATTCACATTAATAGTATGACAAACAAAGTGAGACATAACACAAGGACAACAGAGACACTTTACAATTTTGTTTTCCCTATCACCTTTTTCCCTTTTAGCTTAACCCTGGCCTTTCGCTTCTGAGAAAGACCAGTACCCAGTTGAATCTCAGAATCAGTAATACCATCCGGGAGGGAAGAAGCAACAGAGGAAGAGTCAGACTCGCCTCCAGCATCATCAGACACAGTTTGGAGTAGCTCAAAGGCATTAGACAAAACTACAGGAGGGGTTCCAAAAGCAAAGGAGGTGATGGTAATGCCAGGTAATTTCTCATAGACCTCCGACGCATACACTAGTGGGTACTGGGGTGGCATAGTACTGGCCTGGAACAGGGTCCAGGACAAGCTGGACAGATTGGACAGGGTCAAAGGTAGGAGGGTCGTCTCAGTAAGCGTGCCACACAAGAGGCCACCGGGGTACCACAACCTGATCTATAACAGGCTCAGGGACCTGCAATAGAGGTCAAGTGACTACTGAAGTTGGCTCTACTAAGGTGGTCCTAAGACGAGCCTTCTGGGCTTGCATGATTACAAAACGTTGATCAGCACCATCATCATGTGTGGCCTGATTATGAGCAGCCCACGGGCAATTTTGAAACGTATGACCCAGCTCATCACAAAGATTACATTTACACTCATTTAGACAGTGAATCCCCACATGACCCAGTTCTCCACAGGTATTACATTTCAGCTTATCACAGACATTACTAAGGTGAGAGGGGTCTCCACACCGGTAACAAGCTTTCGGTTGTCCAGGGTAAAACAAGACCCCCCTATCACGACCTATAAAAAAAGAATTAGGTAGGTGCACTGGACCAGAATCATTAGAGTGTAACAAAACCTTAACCTTCCAGCCTCCAGTCCAAATATTCTCCATGTCCAATATTGCCTCAGGCTGACCCTGAACAGTACAATGTTGTTTTAGCCAATAGACAACGTCAGTGACGTCAACACCTTCGTTCCGAAACAGGACGGTAATATTCCTAAAGGCTGGTTTGGAAAGGGGAATGGCCTTAAACAGGGTCCACAGGACAGTATTTCTTAAGGCATGGTATCATGACCAAAAACGCTCCAAGCCACGAGGCGTTTAGAAGCTGACATCAAACGTAGTTTCACCGGAAATATGAATCAGTGCATATGTTTTGTGAGTAAAAATTTCAGAGAGTCCTTGGTAGTGTCCGAGCATACACCGGTCAGTGGCTCAGGTGAACCCCATATAAGCCAATCAGCCGCATTATGCCGCTGCAGCCAGAATTGGAAATTTAAACAATGAGGAAAAAGAACGATTTGGCTCTATTTTCTTTGAGAGGGGCTCCACTACTGCAGGAGCTGTATTCTCTGTAATGGTAGTGGGAGAAGCAGCACAAATAAGAGAACCCTGCAAAGGTTCCAAGACTGGGTGCTGGGTAAGTTCCAATTCCTTGGGGAGACACAAGGGGTCAGACATAGGCAGACTTCTGTTTAGTGAATGCTGCAGCTCAGGAAAATCATTAAGACAGGGGGACCGAATAGGGGACGGACCAGAAACCCACTTCCCTTGTAGGTTCCTGCACCCAGCCAGCTCCTTGCAATGTCGCTTCTACAGACCAGGTAGGTGTTGTAGCAGGATTGGTATCAAGAGATAGCAACTGAGAGGAGAGTGTGTCACAATAGGCAAACTAGGCACTATATGCAATGATGTTGCTTTAGTCTGTGGGGGCAGCTGAGAAGCGGGCGGGAGTATTCCAGCTGAGAACTCGCCAGGATGGGCTGCACAGGGTGGCACCTCAGCCACTTGAAAAGGCAATATAGGCTGTTGCAAAGTATTATTGTGGGCTGCAGGAGACATTTATTTTAATTTTTATTTTAGCTTTTGTTGACCGGGTAAGTACACTAGACAAGTAATATGCCTATTTTCAGGAACGACCCGGGAGAGTACAACATAGGGATACAGACTTTGTATTCAGTAGCGAGTAATACATCCTGCCAATCTGACTTCACGAATCCACTGCAGTTCTCTGTTCAAATTCTTCTTCGTAATCTCAAATCGACGTTCTGCATCACCCAAACGGTCCTGAAGCTCCTTTTCAGCCAAACAGACAGTAGCAGAGTCAAAAGTGGAAAATTCCCTCATTGGGACGGCAAGGGGTAAAGACGTTTGAGAGTCCATGTCAGGGTGACCCAGCAGAGGTTCTAAAGTTGTAACCTGTAGTGTAGATTCATTTTCTGCAGTATACACAGAAACCAGCATTGCTTCAGTAGTTATAGACGTGGTCTCTACACACACAGAGGCAGGAGTTGAGAACAGATCTCCCACCTCCATCGCCACCTCCTCAGCAAGCAAGGGTGTGTCTGCCATCTTGGACAGAGGTTCCCCCTCTGAAGAGTAGGGGAATTTCCCCGGTGTCCTGGCCAAATTTCCCTCATTCACTAAAAAAATACCACCAACAGCTTAATCTTGGTTCAAGGTCAGTTGGCATTCATCTGTATCCCCCTCTCCCCCGGGTTGTGCCTGAAAATAGGCAGGATTTGTCTAGTGCACTTACCCGGTCAACAAAAACTAAATATAAAATAAAATATAAAAGTCTTTGCAATGTGTCTGAGACACTGCATCCAAAAATCCTTCCACCTGTATCCCCTCAAAATGTGTCTGGTCAAGGTCATTCAGGTCCCTAAACCTTTACTCTCTCCTGAATGATCTCCAAAACATCACCTTGTCCCCCTCTCTGTGTCCACTGACATATGTGAGCCTCTCTGCCTCTTTCAATCCCGTCACCACCTTGGATAAGCATCCTAGGAGGTCCACTATAATGGAAATTCCATCATCCTTGGGTCTTTGCAGAGCTCAATGACCTATACAAGGCCTGAGACTCTGTCTGGTACCTCCATAAGGCCTCAGGCTATCTCATGGACTTACTGAGGTATAAGTGGCTTACAGATTCCTGTGTCAAGGCCACCAGGGAGGCCAAAACAAACTACTTTTCTGCCAACCTCCAGAACTGCATTAATATCAAAGATAAGTTCTGGAAACTAATTTCATCTAAGCCAGCCAAAGTAGCTCCAGCAATTCCTTATCCTCCTGGTGTCCCTGTATCTCCATGGCTCTTTTACCTTACCTCACATATAACCTTCCCCCTACCTTATCTCCTTGTCCTGTCATTTTGGAACATGCTGTAGCCTGAAATGACCACTTGCTGGCTGTGGTTGTCGGTACACCATGACTCTGTTACAGCCACCATACCCAGGTCTGCCTTCACAATGACTGCTTCAAGGTCAGGAATTTTATTTTCTATGTTCCTTCCACTGTCACACATGACTGTCCACTCCTTTTGTCCCTCTCTTCCCCCTACCCTGCCTTCCTTTCCTGTTTCCATCCTATGCCCTTCCTGTTTCCCTGGTACTGTTCTCACCTTTTTCATTATCCCTCTACCTACCCTCCTTAACCTTTCTCTCAGCCTTAGATCCACCTTTTGATTCACCTATTCTGCCCTCCCCCTAGTCCCTATGCGCTTAACCCCTGGGAAATTCATTTCCCTTGGGCTTCTCCTCACTGATGCTCCATTCTTGGGGTGGGAGCAGTCTCTGCCTCCCTCATTTTTTCTGCCTCTCCCATGGGTAATTTAAATAAATGCCCATCAAAGTAGCATCTAAACCTTCCATCCAGGACTGTCGTTCCTCTCCCAGATGGATGGAGGCCATTATCTTTGTACAGGCCTCCATCCCCCCAGGTATGACCCCAGTCCCTGATGTAGCCAAAACCCTCCTCCCTGCATGATGCCTTCAACCACTCGTTAAAGACCACGGGGCAGTATTCCTGAGCCTTCCCCATCAGTACAGGTAGTACCTCAGTGAAGGCTACCATGTGAACAACCTGCTTCAGGTCCCTCCCCAGCTCCCTAAACCTCTCCTGCACCACCCCTGCTGTGTCCCTTGCCAGGTCATTAGCTCCCAGATGGACACAGACATTCAGCTCCCCCTGCTGCTACACCACTCTAGCAGTCCTAAGGATCTACTCTCCATTCCTTGGTGCCAAGGCACCAGTTCGGTACCTAACCTCCCCTTTCCCTCCCATCCTGATTCCGAAACTACCCCCTTAATGTCTGATTCTTCCATCAGAAATTTCTCCCTCCTCTGCTGAGGTCCTCTGCCTCCCACCTTGTGGCCTCCCCGATGGAGGACCCTTGTATCGTCCCTGGCCACTACCACTAGTGGCTCCTTCTGATAGTCCCATGCCACCAGAGTGGTGAATGGGTTGTGTAGTGGCACCGGCTGAGGAATGCGTTCCCGACCTGCCAGCCCCACCCTCCTGAACCCCACGGCAGTCTAGCTGGCCCTCTTCCTTGGCACCCTCTGAGGCAACAGTGGCAGACTTGGTGGACTCTGGGTGGAGAAAGAGGCCCGAATCCTAGCCAACTCAGCTCAGAGTCTCATCACTGCCTCCCTCAACCCAGGGAGGTGCACACAGATGGTGCAGCACCTTAGTCTCCAGTCTCCCTGAAGACTGCTGGTCCACAGCCACTGCACTGCACCACTCCCATCATTCCCATTTCTACACTCCCCATGATACTGGAAAAGAACCTTGTGCCTTTACCCAGATAAGGTGTTTCTAAATTTCCCCCTTTTTTGTTTTGTTTAACCCTTTGTTCCTTGACCCTAGATAGGGTTCTTTAAAGTTTTTCCCTTTTGCTTTTAATAAGACATTTTCTAACTTTCCCCTTACTTGTTTTGCTTATCCCTTTGTTACCTGACCCTAGATGCAGTTTTTAAATGTTCTCCTTTTGCTTCTTTTTCTCCCCCTTTATACCCTAGATATTGTGTTATATCTATTCCCATTTAACGGGTGCTTTTAGTGCCTGTAATCCCTTACTCAAGCAGCAGCAAGTATGCAGGTAGTCTACCCTCCCTCACTGGACAGGCAGAGTTCCCTGTATGTCTGCTGTCACCTGCAGACCCCTACTGATGCCTAAGATGTCTGTCCCTTCAACTGTTTCACATCTGCTCTGTTACACTCCTGCTCTGGGACACCATTGTGAATGTGACATATTGGGAGTGGTTCCTGTTATGTTCCCCTGCGCTTCCTGCTCACCCTTTACTGGTTGTTCTGCTGTTGTCCTGCCTTCCCACACAAAGCTGCTCTGGTTTCAAACTCAGATTACTGCTGCGGACAAACAAAACAAAAAAAGTAAGCACAGTAAAACACTTTCACTTGCAGGTTTTGCTTATTTAAAAACAAACCTGCCATTGTTGCTGGCTCCACGTTCTGAATGCACCAAGAGGTGCAGCATCAATCATGATATAAATTCCTCTGGGCTTCCTACTCAGCCCCTATTGGTTGTCCTGTTGCTGTCCCACCTTTCCACCCAAAGCTGCTCTGGTTTGAAACTCTGATAACTGCTGTGGACACAAAACACATAAGCACAGTAAAACACTTTAACTTGCAGGCTTTGCTTATTGAAAACACCCCCACACACACACACACACACACACACACATATATACCATGCTGGTAATGGCTCCTCATTCTGAATGAAGAACAAGGGGGATAAACAGAGAAAATTAATGAAAGAAATATAAGCTGAACTGTGTCAGAATATTATATCTGAAAACTTTTACTGGATTCTGAAAACTCACTTTAACCAAGCTATGATGAGAAACAGACAGGGGGAGGGCTCAGTTGCACTGATGTAGCATCTGGCTGCTGAATCAGCTCATGCTTCTTTGCTGCCACCTGTTGACTAGATACAGGTGGAACACAGGGACCTCCAAGGCTGAGAGCTTAAAGAGGGACTCTGGCTAAAAGTGATACATTGCAGAATTAGAAGAAGCATGCCTGCAATAAATCTCATACCAAACATTAGGTTTCTGTGTTACTTCGTTTTAAAGTTATGAGCTATTTTGTAACCCTGATTTCACTACCTGTTCATAAAAGCCAGTTTCAGCGAAGAGGTACTGATGATGTCATTTCCTGAACTCACAGTCTAGCCCTCCTTGTCAGCAAGCTTATAGGACCTGTTTCTCCAAAGTTAAAAGATCATTCTGCAATGGTTTTCACAAGTAAAACTGGCAGCACCATTCTAAAAACAGTGCTATTGGGTCTACGTGTTTCAAGCTTTCTAACAAAGTTAACAAATTTGTATTTGAATGCCTTTTTGGTGCGGTTCATTTCTCCAGAGTTGCAGGATGCTGAGTGAGTATGCCTCCAGGTTGTTGATACCATGTGAAGTAGTACTCTGCAGTGCCTGTTTGGAAGTTGTATTGCTATAAGTGTTGCAATATTGGTAACTGCATTGCTGTTTGTCAACGTCTGCTTTACAATAAGTTTTAATAGGGCCTTACATGTGTTAATTCCTACTAGGGGTGGAACTGTTAGCCCTGGTAAAACAATCATTGCAATGTGGAGTACAACACTGATGAGCCTGAATATAGCTCAAGTAACAGCCTGTCAGTGAGAAAACAGAAAATGAGCTCTGCTCAACTGAGTATCCCATTACTTCATACTTTGATGATGAATAGAATAGTGAATGATTGATTGATTGAGTGATTAAGCATTGAGCTGGCTACTGCATAGAAACGCTTAGTAAGGTTTCAAAACAGCACTGCCTCTCCCACCCCCATTCACAGGGTGGTGGAATAATTGATTTAAAGTGCCACCCCGAGAAATCGCCTCAATTGAATGATAGTGTGAATGATCACTGCCTTTCACCACACCAGAGATATCCAGTCTGCAAATCTCACAATAGTGTGCTGTGACTTGGCATCCAGCAACCCAGGAGAAAAGGACCAGAACAAAAATGCACCAAAAACAAACAATATGAATTTGACAACTTTGTTACAAAACCTGAAACACACACATAGGTTTTAAAGCAATGTTTATTGAATGGTGCTGCCTGTTTTACCGGAGAAAAACATTTGCACTTAGTTTTTAAACTTTGGAGAAGCCAGTCCTGTAAGCTTGCTGACAGGGAGGGCTAGACTGTGAGTTCCGGAGGTGACATCATCAGCACCTCTTCACTGAAACTGTTTTTTTGAACAGGCAGAGAATTTAGGGTTGTAAAATGATTTGTAACTTTTGAACAAAGCAACTTATGAATCTCAATTTTGGCATGAGGGTGATTGGGGCTATGTGCTGCATCCCTTGCAAGACTTTTCCAAAATCTGACACCTTGCTATGGGCTGAGGTCTGCTGACCAGGCCCCCGTCTTCATCCCCAGACACAAAACCACGAACAGCACCAGTGCTTTCACCTGCTATGCCCCCAAATACTGGAACTCCCTTCCACTAGCTTTGTGCCAATCACCATCTCATGCATCTTTTAAAAAAGGGCTGTGAAAATATCTTGATTCATCCCACAAATGCTCCTGCTTCAAACTTCCATAGCTCCTTTCGTTCCCAGCTTCCTCTTCTATGGAGTTTATTGATCTGACCTTCTATACGCTATACACTTCTCCTTTCAATCTGTCCCACCTCCCACCTTACTTTCACTCTCATCCCTCTTTTCTTGGCTCTTACTTCTATCACTTATTAGTGTCCCTCCCCAGTACTATATTCATTCCCTTATTAGCACTAAAATGTTCACTCTGTTCATGTCTTTCTTCCTTAAAGCAAACTGTAGTGTAGTTGTTTGGGTTGTACTGCTCCTCTCTTATTTTTATTTATTTTTTTCTCTCCACTGGTATTACATTTGCAAATTGCTCTGTATGCTATTGTCAACTATTTTTGTACTTGCAGTGAAATGTTTCCCCCTGTATTATTGTATTGTTGTATTGCTGTACTGTACCCTCCTGGGTTGTGCCTGAAAATAGTCGTTGCTATGGCTAGTGCACCTACCCAATAAACAAAAACTAAATAAATAAATATTTTGAATTTATTGATGCCAGTAACTTGTGACCATAGTCCCTCTTTAAAGTGCAATACACATGTCACTCCATCGAAATTATTCTTGTAAGCCAAGCAATTCAGGGTATTGTACAGAAGTGCTGTTATAGCAATAGTGCTTACAATGGGCTTCAAAGGAAGTAGGAGCCTAAATATAGTAGGACAAAAAAACCAAAGTGTTGCATCAGTGCGCAGGCTGAAAACAAAATAAAAAAGTAATATCATATGCACACTGAAAATAGAAATTAGAGATGGTACTGACATTTCAACCATAGGTCTTTTTCCAGAATAATATATAGAGAGAGAGAAAGAGCAAGAGAGAGAGAGAATTATCTATAAAGAGAAACCAAAAAAAGTTAGTGGAGAGGCAAGGGGAAAGAAGGGATGTAAACATGTGGGGAAGGAAACTAGTTAGGTGGATCTAGGAGAAAACATGATAATAGGCAAATTAAGACTAGAAACTGGAAAACAAAAAGGTGCTGACGGGGAGGGAGAGACACAGTAAGACTAAACAAGTTCTATGCTAAGTACAGTAGTCTTGTATAACAATTAACATTAACAGATAAAATGCTACAGTAAGGGTCCACTACACTCCCCTTGAAGGAGCAGCTCCACCAGGTTTACAAGTTGGAGACTGCATTATGTTCTCATTGGTGTATTACGTTACGTACTCGCCAGGATCCATGGAAACAAGTTATACAGTACTAGCAAAAAAGTTAATAAAACTGACAAACAGGCTGGCCCAACAGCACAGCAATATGGCTACCACTTGTTATGCCATCGACCCTAGTTCCGGAACAAACTCCAGTCACTCGGGGGGACCATCCAGGGGTGGACTGAGTGTCCCACAGACAGCTCTTCTCCCTCAGAATCTTCAGTTTGTTGATTCCACTGTCCACTGAGGGCTAAATACAGTCACACACAGGATTGCATTTAACACCTGCAGAAAAGCAGAACCAGAAAACATCTGATTTGAGATTATAGAAGCCCTAACATGCATTGCAGGCTATTGAATCTCCCACTGCTGCAGTCCTGCTCTGATGACAGCTGCAGGGGATTCTGGGATTTGCAGTTACAGAAGATGTCAGCCTAGCACTAAACAAAATGATTCTGATACAATCTACTGTACCACAGTAAAGAGAAAGTAAACCAGAATGTTTTTGCACACAAAGTGCACATTGGGACCAGCCACATACGCGTGTGTGGGGCCCTTGTCCTGATTGTTCCCCATTAATGAAAGTAAGCAGATTTTGAATTCTATAATGCTAATACTCCCCAAACCCTCAATGGGGCCTCACCATTAGACCCGATTTTGTGGCCTATGTGGCCCTCCAAAATCACTGCTGATAAAAGAGTTATCTTAGAGCTCCCCCAAATTAAATTTTATACTGTGTGTGCCACTGGGGTTTGGCCTTTGTACTCCAAGTCCCACAGTAGACTATCAACCTCATGAAGGTGCCATTTAACTTGGTTGTGGGATCTAGGTAGTCCTCATACCAGTGAGGGCTCCACTACCCAAGGTGCCCGAAGGATTCAATCCTACTGGAAAAGGTATCCTATGGGAATAGGCTGGATGATGTTCCCCTACGGGACAGAGAACCACCCACCAGAGTAGGGAGGGAGGGAGGGTGGTGACACTAAGTAATGAGTGTGCACTCTGGATGCTTGAGTGCTTTATAGCACTCTTAGGCGGGTGGATTGTGCCCCACACCCCACTAAACCATGAGATAATCATTTTATTCCTTTAATTTACTGGAGCAAGTGCAACTGTAGGTGTGTTTACACTAACCTTGTTGTTCCACTGCAGTGTGCACCACCCACCCTCCACTCTGTTGTATTGAATATGAGTACCTTAAACACATCAGGGTCTTGGTAATAAGAAAACATATCACACAGAAATCTAGGCCTTCTCTGTTTACTTCTATTCAGCACAGATATAGGGAAAAACTGCTTCAAACACACACAGGAAGACTCACACTTGAGGAAATACATCTCTTAAGTTGTACTGTCTAACATTTCTTAAAGCTGCACTACACATAACAATCCCTCCTGACTTAGCTAGAAAGTACGTAAATCAATAATCCAGAAGTAATATGAAACTATTAAAGTTATTACTGCAATGTCCCTTTAGTTAGTCTATGTCATTAGGCTATATCTCTACAAGTCCTTTCTCTTTGGTGGACGTCTTATATGTTCTGACCGACGTAATAGGACTGGAGGCTGTTGCTCTGAAATCTGATTAGCATCAGCCACATCTTGTCTCAAATGCTGTGGCTCCACTGTCTCTTCCTGTTCTTGTTCTGGAGGAAATAATGCTGGATAACTACCCGACTCTAGGTATCCTTTTTATGTTGTCTTGCATGCAGCACAGACAACATATTGGGGTCTTGAAGTGGAAGAAGCAGGTTTCAGAGGCGTGGTCATGTTGTGGCCAGTGGTGCCACTGCTTTTGGGCTTGGCTGTGTGGCATGAATGAGATTGTCCGCTGTCTATGACAGCAGTTGCAAAGCATGCCACCAACTTGAAACGTTTTAGCCACTGCAATGAGGGAGCTCCACCTCATTGCAGGGCGTTCTTTCCCTGGTGTAATATTTCAATGAGAAATGGTGGCGGCTGTGCTGTCCGCCTCTCACAGTCTCCAGAAAAGCCGATGTCGGGGGTGCCCAATCCCCCTGTTGTCATCATCATGCCCCCCCTCCCCAGTTCATTTGCTGACAGGGGAGCCCAATCCCCAGTGGCATCATGTCCCATGCCAGTTGTTTGCCAAGGGGGATGCCCAATTCCCCTTGGCATTATTCCCCCCGGCCAAACACCCTTTTTTATTTGTTGATGGGGTGCCCAATCCCTGTTGGCTCCAGTCCCCCCACCCCAAAACACGCAGGTGGCATGCTGAGAGCCCACCCCAGTGTGCCAAATGTACCTGTCAAAAGAAAAAACCTTCCTGCGATGTTTAATTTTTTTTTTAACCTGCAAAGTAGAAAACCCTTACTGTCTGCGGCCCCCAACCTGCGTCCACCCACTGCTTACCCCACCTCCCCACACTTCCCTCACCCTATACTTACCTCCAGAGCCCGGAGCAATGAACTTCGGTGGACTGGGAACATGTCTGCACTCTTCAAAGCTGACTGCGAACTGAAGAAATGCCAGTAAGCTGTATGATGGCATAAATAGGGTTTTTTCAACTTTGGTGCATATCTTGGGCATTTTGGAGAATTTTGGCACCAAATTTTCAACATGGGTTATTGGGACCCCTCCTCATGTAGTCAGTCATTGTCATGGTGTTATTCGGTCCCAAAAGGTGATTTCGCGGTCACTGCACAGAATCACCTTTCGGGACCAAATAACAAAACAACAGTGTCACTGTTCATGAGGTGGGCTCTCAAAAAGCCATGCTGCAAATTTGGTGAGAAAAAATCCCAAAATGACTGTTTTGTTGCTACGTATCAGTAACAGCATCTATCGCCAGAAGCCGAATCTTGTATCATTTCCAGATTTTCAAACATTGGCATTTTCCACACCTCCTTATGAACAGTACAGCTGTCATTTTTACATCCTGACCGAAATGTGTTTCTCACTTCCAGCACAGAATAGCGCAGTCGCTGTGGGAAATCAGTGTTCAGGACAGATTAAGAAAATCACAGTGACTCTGTTCATGAGCAGAGGTCCTAAAATGCCTATGTTGAAAATTAGTGACAAACGTCCATAAAATGACTGTGTTACAAGCATCGTTGTGCTTGTTTCCACACACCGCATTTCGTAACTGATAATTTTTAATATTTTTATTCAAGATTTTCACCACTGCCATTTTTTCATACCTCCTTATGAACAGTATAGCTGTCATTTTCCACATCCTACCCGAAATGTGTTTTCGCACATCTGCCGCACAGTGGCACTGTCACTATAGGAAAACAGTGTTCAGAATAGAGTAAGAAAATCAGTTACACTGTTCATGAGCGGAGGTCCCAAAATGCCTATGTTAAAAATTTGGTGAAAAAATTCCATAAAATGACGATGTTACAAGTGTGCGTTGTGCAGTGTCCATGCACAGTCGTAACTTTGAGAATTTGTAATATTTTCACTCCAGATTTTCAACATTGTCATTTTTGCACACCTTCTTATGAAAAGTACAGCTGTCATATGTCACATCCTGCCCAAAATGTAGTTTCGCACATCTGGCGCACAATCACGCGGTTGATGTGGGAAATCAATGTTCAGGGCAGATTAAGATAATCATAGTGCCACTGTTCATGAGCAGAGGTCCCAAAATGCCTATGTCAAAAATCTGGTGAAATAATTCCACTAAATGCCTGTGTTATGAGTGTGTGATGCGTAATTTTCACACAGGCTCGTAACTTCAAGAATGTTTAATATTTTCACTCCATATTCTGCAGGGTAGGGTGAGGTGAAATGGCATGAGTGTTATGGCTAGCAACCCAAGCGCACACCCCAATGCCTGTCACTCTCTGCAGGGTGGGGTGGGGTTGACATCGGTTTTATACTTCACTGCTGTTCCTATTCTGTGTCTCTCTAACTCCTGCACTACCAATGCCAACACCAGAAAGACAACATTCGCATTGACAAATGCTTGTTTGTTCTGTCTCAGTTCTAGTATGTAATTGGTCCACATGTTTTTTCACTCTCCTCTGGTTAGTCAGTCGAACAGTACAGACATCATTTCTGAACTTTTTTCTACCACGCCTTCTGCCCATCTCTTGAACCTGCATATATCTGACCCACACAAGATCATTGGGTTTGAAGGATCTGGTCTTAGAAAGCATTTCAGTTACTGACTTATAGCCTAAAAGGCAATGAAGGTCCAACTGAGTTCGAATCTGACGTCCAAACAACAATTCTGCAGGGGATATTCCTGTGACAATGTGGTGTTGTTTGCTACATCGCAAGAAAGTCCAAAGGGCTATTTGTATTGCCATCGGTGTAGTAGGATTAGAATTCTCCATACTCTTTTTAAAAGTCTGAACCAGTCATTCCACTTCACCATTTGAACTTTGATGGTAGGGAGGTGAGAAAATATGGTGGACACCATGTTGCTGGCAAAATGCTTGGAATTCAACAGACATGAACTGTGGTCCGTTATCCAAGACAATCACTTGTGGAAAACCATGGGTAGCAAAGATAGATTTCAACACTTTAATGGTACTTTCAGTAATTGCTGAAGACATTTGATGAATTTCTGGCCATTTACTATAAGCATCAGTTAAGAGTAACCACATGGAATTTAAATAGGGTCTCACGAAAGCAATATGCAACATTTGCCAGGGTTTTTCAGGTTGTTCCCAATGGTAAACTGGAGCTCTTGCCAGATTTCTCATTGATACAGCACAACCTTCGCATCTTTGCACAACCTGGTATATGTCTCTGTCATTGGAAGGCCACCATACATGAAGTCTAGCAAGGGATTTCATTTTAGCAATGCTCTTTAGGTGACTTGCTAATACTCAAATCAACTGTCATGTCAACCTCCTTCTACCCCCCACACACCTCCCACCCCGGACTGTCTAAGTCTCCCATGATAAAGCATCTGGAGCCTCCCTGCTACTTTCACAGCACTGATTAAAAAGATAATAGCTGCAAACTTTATTCGTATGAAGCATTACACACCACGATGGTCCAGAGCGGCAACATACTATCGTGCAGGTGACCTGAGTTTGGGAGGAACTCAGGTGGCTACGTTTCCTGACAGTATCAAGAAGGTGGTGGTGAGCTAGCCCAGTGGCATGGAGGGCTGAGGCGCTGGGTGCCTTACCTTCTGCTACATCGGCGACCCAGGGTTGGAAATGGACTCGGGTTGCTCAGAGACTAGCAGGGAGAGGAAGGATCAAGCCATCCCAGGAAAGCTCTCCTTCCTCGGGGAGGAGGTTTAGAGTGGCACACTGCTTGCCTGCCACCCGGCAGTGGCTGGGTGGCAGCACATGCATGTCACCACGTAGGGAAGGGAACCCACACTCAGGATGTTGGGGCCCGTCTCCATAGAAAGCAGAGCTCAGACACTGCGCCCATTGCCGTCCATGGGCCCAGGGAGAAACCTATTTTCCCTTTATCCGCTCCTCCCCCACCACCTCTACCTCCCCTACTTTTCCCCTGCACGCTTCTCCCAGGCGATGCCTCCTTCAGCTGATCACCTCCCCTCCCTCCCCTTTGACGAGGCCTCATTAAGGCTGACCACCTTACCTTCTCTGTCTTTTTGGTTTACTGACCATCCAATTAACAACTAGGACAGTGTACCCCCCTCCTCTCCTATCCAAAGCCCTACTCTGGCACCAGTGTAATTAAGATGTATAAAACTGCTGTGTACTTGGCTGTGTAATTTGATTCACTGTTTCTCTGTATTTTTTTTATCCTATCTGTAATGTATTTGTCCCCTACTGACTGGGAACCTTTGAAAACAAGTTCTTGACTCAAAGGTACTAATCCTAAACTGACATAAATAAAATAAAACCAGGAGGAAATCTACCCCAGGCGGCACGATGAACAACCAACCTTCCACAGGTCTCACACTGGTGACTGGGCAGAACCACAAATCCTGCAACAGAGGATGATGGTGAAGGTAAGTCCCAGAAGAACCAGATGATGGAACTGGGGGTCAGTCAGAAAGAGGACAGCCAGGGAGAACCAGGAGATAAATAGAAGGAGGAAAAAGAAGGTGTAGTGGTGGTATGATGGGGCTACTTAATAACCACAAAAGAGACCTGGACAATATTTTTTTTGGGGGGGGGGAGGTAGTAAATGATAATTAACCTAGGGATTATTGACTCTCCTAAAATGTATTTGCTCATTTTACTGCTGTGTTTATGTGGCAATCCTGTGTTTAAATTAAAAGAAAAAACAGAGTTTGACAATCTTTAACACAAAAAAGCTTGATTGCAGATAGAACAATATGTGCCCATTGCCTACTACGGCAGATAACTCATAAATTTTAAATGTTGCCTGACAGTCTTTTTTTTTTTTTCAGTTTTTTTTTTTTTTTAAATGCTTTGAATTTTAGACAGATGTTGTTTAACCCATTCTACAGTATGGATCTGCTGTGCCTTCTTGTGATGAGGCTCCAGCTTCAGGTTTTCAAGCAGTTAATTTAGGGACTTAGAATTTCTGTGAGCCAATCAGATATAGACTTTTTGTTTGCCCATTTATAATAAATGACAGGCAACGGTGGTATACAAGAATATGTATCCCACCGGCCAGGTGGTGCTGAGGGTTGAGGCACTGGATGCCACACCTTGTGCTACACTGGTGACCTGGTTTCGGGAATGAGCTTGGGTCAGGGGTAGGCTGGGGGAGGGAGGAGCTGGACTGAGCCATTGTTTGGCAGCTCTCCTCTCCTGGGAGGGTTAGGTACCATTCCGACTAGCAGATGGTGTTGGGAGGGAGGACTCCATTAGGCACTTGGCAGCAGTCGTGTATCTGCACGACTCCCTGCCTGGACTTCAATCCTTTGTGATGGCATCCTCTGGGGTGGGATTAGAGACTACATGATTACCTATGCAACCACATAAAAATCCCAACCCCACTGCCATGCAGCATGATCCCGCAAGGGGATGGGTGCTACTTATTGTGATGCACTACCACGAGCCCAGGCCGTGAAAATGGGTGAAAATGTGCTATAAGAAAAGAAAAGAATATATACCAAGGAGCTGATAAGGACTATAAGCCATAAAACCAAAGGGCAAATGGCATTATTGCCCTCATTAGCCCAAAATGGGTATGTAGCTTTGGATACTGAGTTGCCTATAAAATACAGTGGGATGGTGAGTTTTTTTTAGATCACATGCCGA
This sequence comes from Neoceratodus forsteri, assembly GCA_016271365.2. Classification (NCBI taxonomy): domain Eukaryota; kingdom Metazoa; phylum Chordata; order Ceratodontiformes; family Ceratodontidae; genus Neoceratodus; species Neoceratodus forsteri. The sequence continues at coordinate 352,788,346 of CM057456.1, forward strand.
TTGTTTCCAGCTCTTCTGGGTTGTTTTGAGCATGTGCATTCCCTGAAGAGCATATCACAGTCAGCAACACAGTGGTGAGCAGGGTATCAAGGCATGTATGCCCTCACGCATGTTCATGATTTTGTATGTTTTGTGCTCCACTCTGTAAAAGGAGGTGGAGCAGCAGCAGGCTTCTCCTTGGAGCATGGCGTTCAAGTAGTGGGTTGGCGGTGTAGCGATCGTGTGACAGTGGTATTGTTTTAGGATGGTGTTCAAGCAGCATGTCTGCAGCCTGCACAGGATGGCGTCTGGAGCATGGAAGGAGTGGCTGCAGCACAGTGTTAGAGATGGCATCTGGTCAGAGCTGTGGAGCACTGAAGAACATTTCTGTTTGCTAAAAGACTGCAAGGATTTCTTGGTTTATGAGAGCCTTCATTTTTTTATTTATTTATTTCAATCTAGGATTACAATACCTTTGAGCCGAGGCTCTTTTACAAAGGTTCCACGTCAGCGTGTGCAACAGTCATCATTTTTAGTTACAAACATAACGTCACTGACTTACAGACATGTAATAACCAGTACAAAGACTTAAGCTATGAGCAAGACAAGGAAGGAGGGGGCTGATGGGGGAGAAGCGAGTGTAGGAGATCGGGGGTAGGAGGTGCATGGGGTAAGGGGACAGGGAGGTGGGTGGGGCAGGAGTGGAGATACGGGAGGAGGTGGGCAAGGGTGGGAGACAGTGCAGCCAGGGGCCTAGTCCAGGAATATGCCAGGTAAGGTGTTAGGGTGCAAAGACTGATTGTAAGTGCTGGGTGCTGGGGCATGTGCAGCTGGAATGGTGGAAATGTTAAGATGGGCAATGCAGGATACAAGCAGTGAGAGGCGCAGCTTGGACTTGAAAAGGCCGAGTGTTGGAGCAGTCACTATGTCGCTGCCAAGAGAGTTGAGCCAGTTGGATGCCCGAAGGCAAATGATCTTTGTCCTTGGGTATGCGACATCATGGGATATGTAGATGGGAACTGGATCTCCTTGTAGTGACATTCCTATGTCTAGGCTTAAGGAGAGGCACAGACACCAGGTGGGGCAAGTCTCATTATGATTTTCTCGTTTGTCCAGTTGAAGCCATCCAGATTGGGAATAAAGGTCACAAGTGTGGGTATGGTGATGTGAGCCAGTGATGAGATGACAGGCCTTATTCAGGGAGGTGCGATCGTTTGAGAGCAGTGGTAGTTGCAGACCCATATATGATAAGACCATAGTCTATGATGCTGACAATGGAGCTTTGGACGGCCACTGACAGTGCTTCTGGGGTTAGGTGTTTCCTGTGCTGGAATAATATGCCTAACCTCGCACTGGCAGACTTTGCCACATTGCTAATATGGACAGCATATGAGAGGTGGGGATCAAGGGTGATGCCAAGGTACTTGAACGATTGTGTTTGTTCTAGGATGGCTCCTTGTTCGGTTGCAATGGAGAGGTGGAGTTGTTTGTTTTTGTTGTGGGGGCTGCAAAAGACCATAGACTTGTTTTTTTTTCTGATTGAGAAGCAGTTGATGATTTAGGAACCAGGATTCTATGGAGGAGAAGGCCCGCTGAAGTTTATTTTAATTGGTTTGGATCAGGGTCTGAGGTGAGGATCACAGCATCGTCAGCGTGAAATTGTTGTTCTGGGCAGCTGTCTGGTAGTGAGTTTAAGAACAGGCTGAAGAGGAGGGGTCCCAGAATGGAGCCCTGGGGGACTCCCGAGCGGAACGGTCTAGGGTCCGAGAGTGTATCAGCGATTCTTACTGTTTGAGACCGTTCTTCAAGGTAGCTCTTAAACCAGCCAGTGGTGTCGGTTGACAGCCCAGTGTTCTGAAGCTGGACAAGTAGGAGGCGGTGACTGATGGTGTCAAAGGCTTTAGTTAAGTCAATGTAGATTGAGCCTAGTAGTTCACCGGAATCAAGTGCGTTGTGGATTGCGCCGGTGAATTCAAGTAGGGCTGTGGAGGTGCTGTGACCTTTGTGGAACCCATGTTGTTGCTTGCACAGGATGTTGTACATATCCAGGTATTCTGTGAGCTGGTCCGAGACGATGCATTCTAGTGCCTTGGAGAGTGGAGTAGTAGGAGATAGGTCTGTAGTTATTGTGGGCAGTTTGTCACCACTTTTATGGACTGGGGTGACAGTAGCAGATTTCCATCTGTCTGGGAACTGGCTAAGGCTGAGGAGAGGTTGAAAATTCTGGTCAGAGGACTAAGCACTTCATCAAGTGTGAGAGACAGGATTTTGAGATCGAGAGAGTCATTACTGAATCTTGATTTACCAAGGGCTATGGTAACATATTTGCGTGCTTGGTGAGCCTAGTGACTTTGAAGTAGAAGCAGGGGAGCTGGTGGGAGTAGTGTTCATTCCAGACAGGGGCTACACCATCTTTGAAGTAGTCCTGAGGTAGGACAGCGCTGGAGGTCGGTAAAGGCTTTGTTAAAGGTATCCATAATGGTTTTGGGTTGAGGGTTGTGGTTCCGTTGATGTTGAGTATTGATGGGGGTTTGGGTGGATTCCCATTGAGTTCCTTTATGTTCTTCCAGAATTCCCAACCATTGCCCCAGGAGTTCGTGAGGGCATGCTTATAGTAGGCGGACTTCATTTGCGGATGGTTTGGTGCAGTCATTGCGGACACGCTTTGTAGTTTGGGATGTTGTTTTGCTTTCCAGAGTTTCTGGCCGGCTCCATAGGTGGTCTCTTGTTTTTAGCATCCTGAGGTGGTCACCTGTGAGCCAAGGGTTACTCAGTGATTTGACTTTGCGTTTCTTAATAGGAGCATACGTGTCACAGGCCACAGTGAAGATGTTTATGAAGTGGTCAAGGGCAGTGTTTATGTTGGTTGCATTGAAGATAGGGGACCAGTCTTGGTGGAGGTGGGATTTGAGTCGAGGAAGGTGACCACTGGTGAGAACCCTGCTGGTGATTGTTTTGGTGGTTGTTTGATGAATTTATTTGACCAGGTGCAGCTAACAGGGGAGTGATCGCTGAGAGAGTCAGGGAGGACATTAGTGTTAGATATCCGCGATGGGTGACTGGTAAGGATCCTGTCCAAGAGTGTGCTGGTGCCGGTCCTGTAATTTTTCCTGGTTGGTGAGTCAACCATTTATGTGAGGTTCGCCATAGCAACGGTATCCCTGTGTGCACCAGCATCAGCCGCAGGCCAGTTGATGTTGAACTCACCTAGGAGGATGGATTCGGTGTCTGGTGAGAGTGACTTTACAAAGTCAAGCACAGCTGTTAGACCATTTCCCTGTTCTTTGGGAGGGATGTAGATGGTGGCAACAGTGAAGGTTTTGTTCTGGGCACTGAGGAGGATTCTCACTGGCAGTATCTGAGCAGTTGTGGGTTGGATTGAGGTAATGATATGGTGCCCTTGTATGGAGTCTTTTAGGTAGAGCGCAGCCCGCCTCTTTGGAGGCGATCCAGCCTAAAGACTTTGTAGCCAGGAAGGCTGATTACATGGTCCGTACCGATGGCGTGAGTCAGGTTTCGACAACTGCCAGGATGTCAGGGCAGTGTTGGCTGTGAAGGCCTGTAGGGCATCCATTTAAGGAAGGAGGCTGTAGATGTTGATTGATATGAATGAGAGGGCATCCGAAGGCTTTCTCAGATTAGTGGCTTTAGAGCAGAATGGGCCAGGGTTTGGGTGCACGTTGCCTGACAGCATTAGGAGATGGAGGAGGACTAGCCTCAAGGAGCTGTGGCGTATTTCTTTAAGGGAATGTTTTCGCCTGCTGGCATCTCGGGAAGTTGCCAAGTGTCGATGATAGTGGGTGAGGGTAAGCATAGACAGGGGGGACCAGGAACTGTCTTTCTTATTTCAAGTGTGTTTTTGCAATGTTCAGGTAATGTAATTTTTTGCATGCTTTTTTTTACTGTTTTTTATTTTGTTAACCAGGTAAAATACACTGGTGCCATAAGGCACCTTTTACAGGTACAACCCAGTGTACAAAGGTACAAAGTACATACATAATAAGTATATTACAAAAAGCGCAACTCAATATAAGATAAAAACATTATTGAGAATACAGTTCAAGCAGAACAGACACAATTATTCAATGTTGAATAATGAAGCTTCAGTGCTCTTGAAAGCGTAATAAAACTGGTTAATGATCTAACTGATACGAAATATTATTCCACAAAAAAGGCCCAATAACTGAATGATTTTGACCCATATTTGTTAGCATACAAGGACAGACAACAGAAATTTTTGTTTCTACACAGCCATCAAGTACTCCTGAATGCAATGAACAAATAAAAAAAATGGCATTATTTGCTAAATCATCTGATGTAATCATAATGGGAGATTTTAACTTCCCTGGTATTGATTGAGATCAACTAATCAGTAGCACCAACACTGAAACGAACTTTGTAAATTCTTTGCTTGCATTGGGCCTGAACAGAGGGTTAAACTACCTACCAGAGATAAGAACATTTTGGACCTGGTTATATCAAATTTAGACAGGGAATATCAGACATTGCAGTCAACGACATGTTGTGCAGCAGTGATCATAACATACTGAGATTGTCATATTCAGAGGAAATATTATTAACACCAGAACATTTATGTCAGAAACTATGCAAAGGCATATTACAAAAGTATTAAGAATACGTTAGAATCACTTGAGTGGGACAGTTTATTTCAGGGTTTATCAGTTAAGGAATGCTGGATTTCATTACTTAACATACTTAGTACAGTTGAGGATTGGTATGTTCCAAACAAACTAATAAATAATAAAAAGAAAAGATTATCCTTATGGATGACAAAAAAAAAATTACAGGCACAAATAAAAAAGAAAGAAACGACCTATGCCAAAGTAAGAAAAAACACCACCGAACAAACTAAATTACGATACAAGCCTGAATTGAAAAAGACTAAACTGCTAATATAAAGGGAAAGGAACAGATATCTTGTACTAAAGATCCTTCTTCAATTATATCAATAACATGAGTAAACAAAATAGCGCTTTAGGCCCATTAGTTGTTAACGGAATTACCCTGCATGACCCTACAGAAATAGCAAATACATTTAATGACTATTTTTCCACTGTCTTTAGCATGAGAAATGCATTCGTGTTTACCAGTTCCCAAGATGAATCTAACATTGAAGGGTTTACTGATGAAGATGTGCCACACACCATTAGAGCTGTAAAACCCAATTCATCGCCGGGTCTTGATGGAGTTCATCCAAAGTTCCTGAAAAATCTCTCAGATACACTAAGTAGACCATTAAGACTATTATTCAACAAATCCCTCAGTTCTGGGATAATACCTTCTGTCTGGAAAAAGTGGTGGGGTGCCCATACACAAAAGAGCACTAATTTAATACCAGGAAACTATAAGCCAATAGCCTTACCTCCATACAGGAAAACTGATGGAAAAATTAGTAAAGACAAAATTTGAAGCTGAAAGTGCCATCAAGGGATTAAATGACATTCCTCAACATGGATTCATCCATAGTAGATCCTGCACAACAAACTTCATAACTTTTACGATTCTGTCAGTGCTAGTTTGGATTCAGGATGACCCATGGATGTAATATTCCTGGACTTTAAAAAGGTCTTCGACAAGGTACCTCACTTAGAATTAATACAAAACTTACAAACATGAGGGTACAGTCACTATCTGGTAAACTGGGTGAATTCATGGCTAATGGAACAACACAACAGGTTAGAATCAACAGTAAACTTTCCTCTGTTAAACCAGTCACTAGTGGGTTCCCCTTGGGGTCCATTTTGGGCTGATTTTTATTCTGTAATTTTATATGGGATCTTCACCATGGGCTAACTAACCAAATTGTTAAATTTGCAGACGATACCAAAATTAGCTGTGATGTGATCACAGAGGAAAAATATCTCTCTCTCTGGTTAAAGACCTGGAACCCATTGAAATTTGGACTTCCAGGAATAAAACGGAATTTAACTTAGACAAATGTATAGTTTCACACCGGGGTTGACATAACCCAAGAAAATCTTATGTGCTATATAACACAACCTTATTATCAGTTGAAACAGAAAGGGATCTAGGCATCATAATTGATGACAACTTGGGTATGCACACCCACGTCAGAAAAACTACTCAGACAGCAAACAAGTTCATTAACATCATTCGAAGTCCTTCGTTACCAGGAACGAAGACTGTTTATTGCGACTCTATAAGATGATTGTACAGCCACATGTGGATAGTGGTTCTCCCTTCTGGGCACCATATCAGCTACAGGACAAACTGCTGGAGGGAGTACATGAAGGGCCACCAAGCTCATCCCTAGATTAAAAAACAAACCATACAGTGCTAGGTTAAAAGAATTAGATATGATGGGCTGGATTCACAAGGCTTTTTGAAGGTGCAAAACCTTATCTAAATCCCCAAAACTGCCATAGTTATGGAAACAAAGGGGAATTTGCACTGAGTGCTATTCACAAAACCCTCTGCAGCTGCGGAAAATAACACTAAGGACTGTGGAAAAAAGTGCAGCTGCGGAAGTCCCCGAGGACAAAAAGGTGTGAGATAAGTAAGGCATAGCCTCTGAAAGGCTATTCACAACCAGTTTTTTTCCACAGCTGCGGAAAAAATGTTACACACAGTGGAATGAGGTGTAACTCTCCCTCAGCAAACTGCAGTAGTGCCCCAGCAACTGGAATCAATTAAGGTTGAGGTGAGGCACAGGTAATAGCATCCCAGATAGTATAACAGTGGCTGCTGTAACAGCAAAGAAAGCACACATTGCCATGATATGGCAACAGGCAACAACCACCAGACACAGTGCAGCCCATGATGGAGCCCACAGGCAGTAGAGCCTGGCCAGCCTGCAGTGAGTGCTACCCTGCAGGCAACAGGAACACCCAGGGAGGGAGGACCAACAGTGACAGTTGGCCACTATGGTGCCACGGTATTGCTGGTACCTGTGGTGCTACAGTGCTCCCAGTTGAGAGATTGGTTGCTGGTCTCTTTGTGGGTGCTTTCAGCTTCATTCTGTGGCAGCACTGTTAAAGTCTGCTGTTCCAGCTAATTAGGGTCACTGTTGCTGTGCCTCCTAAGCTGTTTCTGCAGCTGCGGATCGCGGTGCAGTTTTCAGCACGTGCACAATTCTGCAGCTCGGGGCTTTTATGAAATCCACTCTGCTCAAAATTTCTTTATGAATATCATGCAACTGCGTTTCCGCAGTGCTGCAGGCCTTATTCCGCAGCTACAGGATTTTTGGCTTTCTCTGTGAATCCTGCCCGATGTCTCTGGAGCTCAGGAGGACTAGAGTGGATATTTTACAACTATTCAATATGTTACATAATCCAGATATAGCATCTTTATGTAATTTAACATATAAAGATAGGCCAGTCAGTCTTAGGTCATGCAATAAGCGGATTGAGAGACAGGGTTCAAATAAAAAAAAGAGAAAAATTACTTCACTGTAAGGGCACAGAGATTATGGAACAGGTTGCCTCAACATCTGGTCGATATATCCAAGTTTGAAACCTTTAAGAAAGAACTCGAAAGACACCTGGGGTATTAGACAATGATCACCACATGGTATGGGCGACAGTCTCGATGGGCTAACACCTACTTCTGTTGACATCCTACCAAGTACCCCAAAATCCTAGGTGCCCAATTTTGCAAGAGAAGCCCTTCACTCACATTCTCCATATGAGAACAGCAGGACTTTTCTTGGTTTGTGAAGTTGCAGCAGGGAATCCTGCTGCTGGCCTCAGTTGCAGCAGTGAACCAGTGATCCTCTGACTGCTATCTCTCCATCTATCTATCTATCCATCTATCTAATTTATGATAAGCAGCTCTTTCAACTCCCTCCCTGTGGTCCAGGCTCCTCTGACCAGTTATCTCTTGTTACCGAAGCACTAGATCCCTCTGCCTTCTATGCAGTTCTGGAGCATCACTGGTCAATATTGGTTTCAGCAGTGAGAGGAAAACATAACAGAATATGACAAAAAAGGTTACTTTTAGTGTGTCTTTTGTCTTGTCAGGCCAGTCTATTAAAATGGTGTTTCACATTAGCACAATTTTGCCCAATTAATTAATTTTTTGCAGGAGGATATGATCTGAAATAGAGTGCTTGGAAAGTGAAGCAGCAGATTTGTTAAACAGATTTCAAGATTGGGGGCTGCATTATCTTGAAATGCATCAGGAATTATATATCAAACTGGCTGCCATTATTATTCACACACTGTTCTGCCAGTTGTTATTTCCTTTCCTCCTAGATCTAATAACCTGAAACTGCTGCCTGAAGTGCAGTGGGATTTGAACAATATGAACAGGACCTATAAAAACAATGGCAATAACATCACAAAAAGAAAAAAATGTGGTTGTTTATCTTTTTGGACTTTGAATTTTATGAGTGAAGTTTTCTTAGCAAATACTGGGCTGGATTTTTGACCCATCTGAAATCGGCGGAGGTGTGGGGGAAAACTGCCACAAGTGGGGCTTTACTTGTGGAGCCATACTTTTTGCCCCACACACGGTATTTTCAAAGCGAGAGCCAGTTTATGACCAGCTCCCCAATTAATGGCAGCTGGCAACCGATTTTTTCGGCACAGCTGTTCCGAAATGTTATGCCTGGTGGGACCACGTGTAACATCTCCGGCAGCTGCATCTGCTGCCTGTGGGGAGCACAGGCTGAAACTAGAAATCTCTGCAAGTACGGAGATTTCATGAAGTAGCAGTGGCTGCGACATGGGTCTTTAGGCCCCTAACATTTTGAAAATCCAGCCCATAGTTGAAATGTCCACAACAGTGATAATGTTTAATATAAGCAACCTTTGCTAAACAGGAAAGTATAAAATTATGAAGTGACAACATCAGATTTTGGGGTTTATAGCTATTGAGTTGTTATTACCTGAGTTCACTGTTTATACCTGTATTTGTAGTTTAATCTGAATTTAGCGTGTGCAAGCGCAAGGCAGCATGAGAAGAGCTGTTCCCACTTCAGTCCATGTGGATAGTATTGCGTTCAACTAAAGACGCCAAGAGAAATCCCAGCCAGCCAGGGGCGGTTGAAGTGGCTTTAATGTGGGGGGGCAAAGAAATTTAGTAAAAGGGCCCAGAAAATGTTACAATTTTTGCAGGGATTTTGTGGCCTTTTGATGTTATGACTAGAATTTATTGTTGATTAATCAGATTAAATTCATTATCTTGAGTATGTTTGGGAGCAAGGGGAAGGGTGGGAGGTGAGCCATTAAGTCAACCATGGGCTCCACAGTGAGTACTAAACAGTGAATAATGATGGTGGAGGGGCACTGCTACTCACACTGGGGCAGCCAGAAGGGGCGACTGTCCCCCCAGCCCCTTTTAGCTCTGCCGCTGCTCCCAGGTCACTGAAACTTCCTATGCTCCATATGCACCACAGGCCTCAGTGTTTTCAAACCTCACACACATACACACACTGTGCCACTCTGCATCCTTCCCCATCCTCCCCCCAATACATAGGTCCACCCCCAAGCTAAAACATGCATACACTGTGACCCTATCCCCCTTCCATACACACAATAGTCCTTCAGGGCCCCAGTCCTGCCATGCAGTGATAATAATCAGTTTCTCTGCTGGAGAGGCTTCACTATTACTACCCCCCCAACTCGGTCACTCATGGTTCCCAGTCCTCCTACACACAATGGGCCTCAGGGTTTTCAGGGTCTTCAGATCTCACGTGCGTGCACACACAAACACACACACTACCACACACTGTGTCACTCTGGTCTCTTCACCCTCCCCCCAATACATAGGACCCTCCCAAAGCCCCCACACACAAGCATACACTGTGTCACTCCACTTCCCCTAAATACACAAAGCGGGCCCATCAGGTTTCCAAGACCTCACACGCAGTCAGCAGTACAGGCATTACAAATTAAGGGAGCTGCTGTCTGCGTTACCACTGTGGACTTTGGACTGCAGAGTAAGGAGCAGGCCTTCAGTAAAATAAAAAAAACAGACTGGCTAATAAAGCTAAAATGGCAGGAAGAATGAGTACCATCCACAGGTCCACAATAATACCAATTAGCATCGTCGGCTGCTACATGATTCCCTGGGCTGGTTGGTGTACTTTCAAAGCTCAAGGGAGCAAACCCATGTCCATTCAAAAAATAAAAGCTATGACTACATGAAGTCTTGCTTCTGCACTGAAACGTCCAAACTGGAAAGTGTAAATCTCTATTTTGCTCAATTGGTCTGTGGCTGAACACTGAGAGGAGCCATGACAAACTTCAGATTCGAGTGCAAGACAATCAATGGAATTTGTTGCCAACAGGAGGCACTAGTGGCATGGGCAACACTGTTTGAACTAAGTCTAACCTCATGTAAATCCAAGCACACAAAAAAAAAAAAGGAGAGTGAGAAGTTAATATCGGAAGAAGGCAGTCAGAATAGCAAAGGCCCAAACCGAGGAAAAGATAGCCAACTCGGTTAAGAAGGGGCATAAAACCTTTTATAGGTACATTAGGGAGCATACAAAAACAAAGGGAGGGATAGTGGGGCTGAATAAAGGGGATGGTGGGTGGGCAGAGAGGGACAGTGAAAAAGCAGAGATACTGAATGAATACTTCTGCTCAGAATTCCACAAAAGAAGAGGTAATTTTTCAAATTTTTGCAAATTTTTCAACATGGGGTTCTTGAGAACCCATCTCATGAATTCAGTCACTGTCATCTGGTTAGTCGGTCCCTAAAGGTGATTTTGCGGTCACTATGCGGAAACACCTTTCAGGACCGATTAGCAAAATGACAGTGTCACTGTTCATGAGGTGTGCTCTCAAAAAGCCTATGTTGCAAATCTGGTGAAAAAAGTCCCCAAAATTACTGTTTTTCGAGCGTGCGTTGCACAGTTTCCACACACACTCGCAAGTTCATGAATTTGTAGCATTTTCACTACAGATTTTCAACATTTGCATTTTTTCACACCTCCTTATGAACAGTACAGCTGTCATTTTTCATATCCTGGCCGAAATGTGTTTTCGCACTTCCGGCGCAGAACAACGCAGTCGTTGTGGGAAATCAGTGTTCAGGACAGATTAAGAAAATCACAGTGACACTGATCATGAGGTTCTAAAATGCCTATGTTGAAAATTTGGTGACAAAAGTCCATAAAATGACTATATTACAAGTGTGCATTGTGCAGTTTCTACGCACCCTCGTAACTTCACGAATTTTTAATATTTTCACTCCAGATTTTCAACATTGGCATTTTTCCACACATCCTTATGAACAGCACAGCTGTCATTTTTCACATCCTGGCCAATGTGTTTTCGCACTTCCGACGCAGAATAGCATGGTCGCTGTGGGAAACCAGTGTTTGGTCAGATTAAGAAAATCACAGTAACACTGTTCATGAGCGGATGTCCCAAATGCCTATATTGAAAATCTGGTGCAAAAAACCCCACAATAATTGCATTACGGGTGTGTGTCAGTAGCTTATGCATCAGCCGTGACTTCACCATTTTTTTTATATTTTCACTCCAGATTTTCACCAGTACCATTTTTTTACACCTCCTCATGAACAGTACAGCTGTTGTTTTTCACGCTGTGTTCTAAATGTGTTTTTGCACCTGTGGTGCCAAATGGAGTAGTCACTGTGAAAATCACCTTTCGGCTAACAAACTGATAGTGTCACTGTTTATGCGGTGGGGTCACAAAAAACCCATGTTGAAAACTTGGAGTGAAAATACCAAGAAACACCCAGGGCGTTAGGGTTTCTGACCATAACGCCCTACCCTTTAGGGGCTGACAGGCATCAGGTGTGTGACTTGGGATTGTCGACAGTAATGCTCACGCCATTCCACCCCCAGCCCCACCCTGCAGCTGGTGGCAGGCATTGAGGTGCGTCTTGGACTCTTTGGCCCCATAGTTCACCCTATTCTCCTATACTGCACCCATTTCAGCGTATTTCCTTATGGAATGAGGTGAGTGTAAAGCCCGAACACCCCAAGGCATACCTCGACACTTGTCAGTGTCTGCAGGGTAGGGTGAGGTGAAATGTCATGACCGTTATGGGCGACGACCCAAAGGTACACCCCAATGCCTGTCCATCTCTGCAGGGTGGGGGTGGAGCTGGAGTCAGTTCAATACATCACTACCATTTCTATACTGCATCTGTCTAACTCCTGCACTTCCACTGCTAATGCCAGCAAGCAAACATTCAGCATTGACAAATGCTTGTTTTATCCTGTTAGCGAGGACCAGCTGTAGGAAATGGTGCAGGAACTGTTGGCAATGTTATGTGATTGGCAATAAACACTACATGTAGCAAATCTGGGTACATCTGAATTTGTTTCACAAGGCAGACATCATTATCTGCCAATGAAAGTTTTGTATCAGAATGGACCACACAGAGCGAGCTGACTTGTAAATGCACAACCAGCCTAAGGACATAAACAACATGCAGAGCTCACTAAACGAAGAAGCACATCCAAGTGAAAGTCACTGTTTTCAACTGATGATCAAATGATGTTGTTTACTTGCTGTATTTATTCATTTGGAGTGTATGTGTGTGTGTGTGTGTGGTCATAGTTGTGATGTGGGGTGGGGGCAGTTCCACCAAGCTGAAAAGTGATTCTTATAAAATACTGGACAACTTGGTCTCTCTCAATTTTGAGTACACCTTACTATTAAAATAATAAAACAGAAAAAAATCAAAGCAGTAAGCTGCATTGTGCAGATTAATTGAAGTACTGAAAACATTTTGTGTAAACAGTGGAGTTTGAATACTTGGTTTCATGGGTTAGTTGGCAGGGGAGGGTTGCTGCCGACAACGACTGATAGCGTTGCTAAAAGGAAATATAAATACAGGTATTTTTATAGTGCAACCACCCTCTGGGGTGGGGATGGGGCTTACCTGGAGTCCCTGTATGCCGTCTCTGAACTTTGCCACCCATCTCTTCACTCGCTCCTGCCACAGGACTGCCACTGGAAAGGGGGCCTGGAGAAGCAGCAAACAGTATCACTGCACTTGCGTGCCACAGTGTATGCAGGTTCAAGCCACAGTCAGGTTGAGTGTTTTGATGTTGGAAGCTCCTGCCAGCCAAGAGCTCTGCAAGCTACATCGGTGGTCACCACAGCATCTCCCCTAATGTGCTTCGGATCCAGGGTCACAAGTGGGCATCGGGGACACGAAGGCACTTGGGGGACAGAAAGAAGGAATGGGACATTTGGCATGATGTGCCTTTAAGAGCAAGCGGCTCCCTGCCACACACTGAGAGACTGCCAGCTATATGCAGAGGAGGGGGAGGGCAGAAACAGAGCTCCCGACGAGGAGCACAGGAGCTATACCCTTGCCACTTCTCCACTGGATAACAGCACAGGGGGCTGCATTTGAATTTGGGACAGCACACTGAAAGGGGAAAATGTAAATAAAATTAAAAGCACAGTGCTCCATTGAAACAAAGGGGCCCTATGTTGTGACCCCTCACTCGTTAGGCAGCCAATCAGAAGGCAGCAAGGCAAGCAATGGTTTGTGGGAGGATGATGCAAGAGGTTCTGCCCCGTTGAACTAGTGGGATTTTTAAGCCAATCAGAGGGCAGGACAGGGCAGAAGGACTGACGGACAGCCCTTTCTGCCCAATTAGAGGTGGAAGGAAAAGAAAGAAGTTTGTGAGCCCGCCAGAAGGAAGGGTAGTTCAGCTGGGATGCTGAGCAGTGCACAGCTGCATGGCAGTTAGGGAGCTGGGACCTCCCCAGGCCTCCTCCACATGGGTCCTCCCCAGGGCCCACTCCTTGGTAGCTCCATGAGTCCTCCCCAGGGTGTACTCCTTTAAAGTTCATGGGCTGTCTCCTGGGCTCAGAATCGTCAGGAAGAAAGCTGAAGTGATTATGCCAGAAGGGCACCAACAGAGCTGAAGTGTTTGCACCAGAAGGGCACCATCTGAAGTGTTCGTGTCAGAAGGGAATTACCTGAATTGATAGTTGTGATAGTGCCAGAAGGGTACTAACTGAGCGGAGAGGAAGAGGTGTGTCAGGAAGGGCACTGTAGGTGGAAGGAGTGGCCTAGCCAGGCCACATCGTCCTCCAAGTCCTCTCCTGGGCTTGTCTGGAAGATTTACTGGAATCCTCCCCAGGACTCATCCAGAAGACTTTTGGTAGTCCTCCCAGGACTCCTTCCTTGTCAACCTACATCTGGGTTCACCCATCTCCAGAAACTGTTCCAGAGCACCCTGCAGAATGTGTGAATTAAGGAGGCCCTTCTACATTCCAGAAAATCTGAGCTGATCCAAGTGGAGACAGAGACTGCATCCTGTACAAGCCGCTTTGGAACCAGGTAACAAGTCACTTAGCTCTTCTCAAGTGGGGTGGATCAGGGCACAGGGAGCTATGGGCGCAGGCCTGAATGCTAGGACACTCTCAACCCATTTGGAGGAATCGGACCGTGGGGTCGCTCCTGGGGTCTGGGCTCCTTGGGAACCAGGAAGCATGCTCTGTAGTGCTCCTGTATCCTGGGTGTGATTCAGACAAGCTGTGACCAGAGAAGCATGAGCCCGAAGGACGTTACAGAAAACAGGTGTGAGCTAGAACAGCTGCATTCAGAGAGTGGAGCCAGAAGGCCTGCAGCTTGAGAGCTCATATAGAAGAGCTGAGTTCACAGAGGTGTGAGACAAGAAGGGCTGAGCTGTGGTCCGTTGCTTAAAAAGAATCCAGAGCTGCGGGGCTCTTTTCCTGCTCCTGCGTGCTGGCCCCTGCTGCTCCTGAATCATTATTCTGCTCCTGGTCTGCTTCATCCAAGGGTCTTGTGCATGCTGGCATTGCTGGCATGACTTTCTGTTTTTCCTACTGGATTACAATTTGGGTTTCCAGTTTTGTTCAAAGGTCAAGCAAGTTTGTTGACTTCTTTTCCTTTTAAATTTGTGCTAGCACACTATGGCCTGTTGGGGGGTTAAAATACAAGCTTGCTGAGTTGTTTATCACATACACCACCGCAAGATCCTGGGCAACTCTTCATTCAGGCCTGCAGTGGGACTGTGCAGCAATACCTGGGTACCCAGAGTCTAATGTGTAATATCATACTTGTGCTTATAATTTTATTATTGGTACCAGATAAAAGTGATCACACCCTGTGTAAAATAGCCATCCTATGTGCCCCTTGCTTGGGTGGGTGTGTATACGCAGTGGGGTTTGAGAAAAGTTGCCTGAGGGTGGTTGAGCATGCAGCAGGTTGTTATTGCCTAACTCCTGCTCTCTCCACAGTTTCTGCGCCTCTGTGCCAAAATAAAGCACAGTGTCATTCATTGAATTTTTTCACTGTGTGGTTATTCAATTTGTACATCCTGACTGAGTTGTTGTTTGGTAAAGGTAACAGCTGTTGGTGGTTCCCAGCGGGTGGTATTTCCAGTATAGGAGGTGGGTAGGCACTAATTCCCAGAGGGCGTTACTGCACACAACATCTGGCCCACTTATTCTCTCTGGGTGGAGGCACCATGCTTATTTATTTGGATGAACCTCCTACAACAGGAGAACAAACTAACCCAACCCCACAATAATCAGTGTACATCACAGTCACCAGGCAGGGTGGAACCTTGCTGTCACGATTGACCGTGGGGTTACAATAATAAAATTCTTTATTTCAGTATCAAGATAACAACAAACAGTGGTATAACAAAGTGCAAACATAAAAGAGAGCAAGAATGGGTAAACACACAACACTGGCTAGATCAGCATCATAAATTTAAGTGAGTCGTAGAAGAGCTAGCATTAAACTGCTCAGCTCTTCCGGACTATTGACAAACTGTGCAGTCCAGTCTGTCTTCAGTCCAGAAGAGCCTTTTCACAGACTGTGATGAGTTTGCTCGCTTCTTTGCTGATAAGGTTACCACCATCAGGTCCAGGATCCGTCCAACGCTCTCCAGTGGGTGTTGTGGAGGTCGACAAGAGGTTGCAAGTGCCCAGTTTACCTGGTCTAACTTTAGCCAGCTGGCAGACACTGATATTATGAGGATCATCCAGTCTTTGCAGCCAGCTTACTGTAGTTTGGACCCAGACCCAACGCGTCTCCTTGGGATCTGTTGAGGTGATCGGCCCAGTGCTGGCTGAGATAGTCTGGAGTTCGTTGGACATGGGGTGTTTCCTGATCCCTGAATGAGGGCAGTAGTAAAGGCCTCTCCTTGAAACCCTACCTCGACCCTGACTACTTAGCCAACTACAGACCCATCTTTAACCTGCCCTTTGTGGGTTAAGGTTGTGTGGGAATGGTGCGCTGCAACCTGGATCATCTTACTACTCCATGATCTCTGTAGTCCTCTCAGTCTGGATTTAGGAAGAGGCATAGTACTGAGACGGCACTCATTCGGGAACTGAATGATCTTCTAATAGCAAGAGATTGGCGGACTCGTTCAATCTTGGTTCACCTTGACCTCTCTGCAGTATTTGACACCCTGGGCCATGAAGTGCTATTGGAGCACCTGTGGTTTATTTGCAGGCAGTCTGGTACAGTCCTCAAGTGGTTTCGATCTTTTCTCATGGGCAGGACTCAGAGAGGGGTGTCAGGGATTTACTCCTTGGTCCCCTTTACCCTGTTCTGTTGGGTCCTGCAGGGCTCCATTTTGTCACCCATGCTGTTTGAGGTGTATATGCTGCCATTAGGAAACATCATAAGGTGGTATGGACTGAGTTTCCACTGTTACACAGATGATACTCAGCTATACTTGTCCTTTTTGCCTGAGCAAGATGGAGCTGTCTCGATCTTTAATAGCTGCCTCTCCAAGATCCAGGACTGGATGAGTGCAAACTGCCTGAGGTTGAACCCGGATAAAACTGAGGTGCTGGTAGTGGACCCAAGTTGTCAGAGTGGAGGGTCATCAGCTGGGGAACATTCCGGGCTTTGGCTCAGGGATACCCAGCTGCTGACCTCCGACAGGGTGTGGAATCTGGGTGTTGTCTTTGATGATGGTCTGACATTTAAATCCTAGGTGTCGGCCATGGTCAAGACTTCCTTTTACACCCAGCCCGGTGGTGCTGAGGGTTGTGGCACTGGGCGCCATACTACGCGCTCGCCGGCAACAGGTTTGAGGAGCGGACTTGGGTCATTGGGGGTCGGAGGAGGGAGGATCAAGCGTCCCAATGGATGCTCTCTCCCTCTGGGGTGGAAACCAGGGGTGCTTCTAGCACCTGGCCCCTGAAGCCAGTGGATGCATGGGCTTTCATGGCACCGGCTCTACAGGGGAGTCGGGGAGGGGCGTGTTCCATGCGTGGTTGTCGGCATCTGCGCCAACCGCGTCGGCAAACCTGGGCGTGAGTCCTAAGTGCAGGCTTCTCCAGGTGTGGGAAAAAACAGGAGAAAAATGAAACACCTAGCCCTACCAGTTGAAACTAGGGATGGGATGCCATAGGGATACGCCCTGAGCGGAGGTAGGAGGGTATGAGGCCTCTCAAAAGCCGTGGGAGTCAGGCAAATTACAAAAAAAAAAAGACTTCCTCGTTACCATCTGAAGAACATCGCCTCAGATTAAGCACCTGGTTCCACCTGATGAAATTCCTACACTGGTCCCATACCTTTGAGCCTCCCGCCTTAACTACTGCAATGCCTATACCTAGGGCTAGCAGGGCTTGACATCCGCGGTTGCAGCTGGTGCAGAATGCGATGGCCAGGCTGTTGACTGGCTTACCAAGATCCTGCCATATCACACCTGTGCTCCGTGATCTGCACTGGCTGCCAATACAGTTATCACCTTAGAAGTGGTCTACTTACCTACAAAGCCCTACACAGACAGGGACCATGTTGCTTGCAAGATCACCTTAGTCTACCACCCCCTCCGCCCGCTCCACTTTACTGAAATGGGATTGCTAGAGTTTCCAGGGTTTGACTTAAGACCTCTGGGGCCCATTCTTTTGCTTTATGGCCCCCCACCCTGTGAATTCTCTACCTCGTTAGGTTAGAGAGTGCCCGACCCGTCGACAGCTTCAAAGCAGCCCTAAAGATGTATCTTTTGGATTAGCTTTTCCTGACCCTATTTAAATAGTTTGTGTTGTTTTAGAACCATTTAATTTTATTGGTGTTTGTATGTTTCACATTACTGTTTTAACATTTGACTAATTTGTACAAGCGCTTTTGATTGACTGGAATTGTGCTCTATAAATAAAGGTTGATCGATTGATCGATTGATTAGTGATTGAAACATGAGGTGTATTAGTTATCATTAAATTAAAACCAACACCTTTTTCATATTACATGATAAAGCCACTATCAAGTCAAATTTCAATTCTATGAACCTGTTTCTAATACAGATCCTGAAGCTAAATTGAAATATAGTGATCACGGTACAAAGTCTAGATCTGTCTTCAGTTTGCATAGGACTCAGTGCCTCCAGACTTCATCAAGCACAGGGAGGAAATTTAGATAGTAATATGTCCTGCTTTTCTAGGTAATAGAATCATTTAATGCAATCCATTGCACTAATGTGGGAGACGGAAGTTTAAGCCAATAGAAACTTCAATTGCCCCCCTCTGATAGTCGCATCACTGTGTGGTATATTAAGTAATACCAACAAGGGAGAGAGAAGCTGAGGATTATCAAATATTAATTTAATTTCAGAGCAATTTCCTTTTTTTCCAGGGCAGGGCAGGACCAAAATATTTTGGCCAGATCAGCCCTAGTCTCCCCACAGACTCACCAAGATGTGCCTGTCTGTCCCTATGCATTTTATTTGGATTGCAGCTGTTCTAAAGACCTCATTTGACATTTCAAGTGAACTGCTTCAAGTAAGGAGCCACAGAAAGTTTATAGGCTGGGTGGGAATATGTCAAAATGGAAAACACACTTGGAACATAGAGACCCACTCACCAGAAAAGGTTTTAAAGTATTTTACTTGATACTGTTTTCATTCACCAAAAATCCAATCTACATTTTGTATTTGCCCCACTACTTCCTCAGGATCTATGAAATAAACATTTCTTAATCAATTAAAATATAATTTTACAAGAGCCATTCTGAACCCATTTATAGTTTTTATAATTAACCACATATTGAATACTTCCTATAAAATTTCTAACAGACTGTTGCTAACCAGGTTTAAATCTGTGCCCCTCATGCAGAAAAATTCAAACATTTATCAGTAAGAAAAAGCGTAGTGGTGATCTAAACACCAAGGGCTAGATATTCAAAAGGGTTGCGCCATGCGCAATAGGGTTGCACCTGCACAAGTCCAAAATTGCACCATTCTGCGATATTCAGCAGGAGGCAGTTGCGCCCCCCAAGTCATGCTGAGCAACAGCACAATGCTAATGAAGGCATGCTCAATCGGAGGGGGAGGAACTATGCATAAACTGCACAGCCCGATATTCAGCCGGACTGTGCAGGTTATACAGGCACAACCCCCTACCGCCTGCACAACTTTGAGACAAAAAAAGGATCAAGTCGAGGGCCACCCACAGGTGAGCTGCCGCATTGCAGGGCACAACACAGCAGCTGCCACTGTGGGTGGCCTCACTATTCCTGTGCCCCCCTGCGGCCCGATGCGGGCAGATCTCACTTCCCCCACTGGCTCGATCGGGCATAACGGTAATGTACCCCCCCGACTGGCCCGATCACGGGCATAACAGTATTAACCCCGACTGGCCCGATCGTGGGCATAACAGTAATGAACCCCCGACTGGCCCGATCACGGGCATAACAATCATTAACCCCGACTGGCCTGATCGTGGGCATAGGTCAAACCCCCAAGACCAATGTCCCTGGTGGTCCAGTGGACATGAGGCCGATCAGCGAACATGTGGTCAAACCCCAAAGTCCAATTTCCCTGGTAGTCTAGTGGCTCCATCCCCACCCACCCTGGAGCCCCACCACCGCTCCCCGTCAGCGGTGGGTGGCAGCACCACCAGCCTGCCACCCCGCCACCTGCCGACTGACAGCTCAATAGGGCTGCACGCCCATTGGTTCAGAGCAAGAGCCAATGGGCATGCAGCCCATACCGTACAAGGCAGTCCAGATTTGTGAATTCATTCATTCACATATATGTGTCTGTCTTGAGATTTGTGGGAATAGAAAAGGTGGATACTCCATTAAGGGGAGGGTATCTGGAGAAGCTGCTTTTATTAAGACAGGCATACTGGATTGATCATTTTGGAACTCTAGACAAATGAGGAAATTGTGTGGGTAGATTTTGTGGAATAAAACAGTTTAAAAATGTATAGTTATACAGGAGCAAATAGCCAATCCAATATCTCTCTAACCATGGAAGCTGATAACTTAAACATTTTTTAGTAGTAGTTATATGTACCCATACCTTGGCTATGAGATAGTACCCATTGTAATGGGCATCACCGTCTGCTAGCTATGTGTATATAATTTTAATATAAATATATGTTTTTGAATTCTGCTTGTGAAACATGGCAGTCAGCACAAGACATCATGGGACATTGGATTTTTAAAGGAAAAAAAAATTCTGGCCTTGCTTGCTGTCACAGCTGGCTTGTGAAAGCTGACTTCCTGGGACTATAATAAAACCAAGGTCATAAACCAACCACTGCTTTGAACCCAGGCAGCTTGTCATAAAATATTGCCTATCACTTCATATCAAGAAGGAAGCAGTTTCTGATAGATACCTGTGAAAATTCACCCAGCTATGAGAGGTGGTTTTATGATGTTTTGCTGAGAGATCAAAAGGGAATGCTGTCATAAACTATGCTTTGATGAAGAAGAGATTATCTTGTTATAATTAAAAAAATATTGCTGTATTTGTAGATTCCAATTAAGTAGTAACCTGACCTGTTTGCCTATGCAGCTGCATGTTACAAATTAATTACAGGACTATAAGTGACCTCATGTGCTGTGACATCACAAGGAGGTGGGACTTGAACTCTGATATTGCCAAGCTGACTGAAGGACTGATACACACTCTTGTTCTGAGCTTGGAAGGCACACTCTTTACTGGACTTCTAAGAGTCATCTTGGTATTTTGGACACATCTGCCAAGATAGGTAACTTAGCCTAAACCATCTTCTAACTGAAAGACTTAGGTAGCAAATAGTTATCGGGTACAAAACTGCTTTTTTATAACTGTCCATTTATTTTCTGACTGTACTCAATGTGTGTGTGTACATATACAGTATATATATATATATATATATATATATATATATATATATATATATATATCTGTTTTATGTGCTGCATTTATTTACTATTTTCCATTTTAGTAAACTTGTTTTTTTCTTAAACCTGCTTGAGACATTTTCTCATTTTGAGTGTGAATGGTGGGACAGTATTGATAATTCTGACATAACTGTTAAATTGCTTAGAGTGTCACCATATGCAGCCATGCTAACAAGGATCTGTATAAAGATCCATCAAGGTAAAAGAAAATACCTGCATCTCAATTGAGTCCGCAGAGAGTTGTGAACCAGGTTGGTTGTATGCCCGCTTGATCAAGTATTGCGCTGCTTTCCCTGAAGAGAGTGTGATATTTGGACCTGTTACCTGGATAGGCTAGCTAGAAAAAGGTTCATAATTGACCCCAGGACTCGAGACTGGTAGTTTGCCCAGACCCAGAACAACCAGGAGGGTATCCCTGTTTGTCCCCTGTTCACAAATCGCACATCAAGGTTGGGCACTGTGGGAGCAGAGGGCCTGATCCCAGAGTGGATTTGTGACACCCATGGCTATGACTGACCACCCCGCATGATTCTAGCTTTTTGCTAGTGGAGGGTAGCCACCCAATAGGACACCTTTGTGCCACTAGGTGGGTCGGGACCCAGGGCTTTATCCTTAGAGGTTCAGCATTACAGTCCCAATTCAGTCCTCTGGACCCAGTGAGAATATATACATTCTATTATCCTTTATAAAACATTGTGTGCAATGTATTGTGCCTTGAGGGTTTTCTGTGCCCTATCATGCAGTTATACAATACAGTGAGGACTGCCAAGCCCCGGACGGCTGGATTAGCCTCCTAGCTCCCTCCAGGAGTGGATTCCACAATTGCTGGCCGCAGAGAGGTAATTAAAACTACCTCCAACTGCAGAACCCTTGTGAGGGGGGGGTCAGCCCGTCAACGCATGACTGCCCCACCCACCCTGGGTCGTCACTACTTATATAGGCGATGTCTTATGACATCACTTCCCCTTTTCGTTTTGACTAAGTTCCCACTTTCCCATTTGCAGGTTATACCTGCTAGCCACTAGAGGGACCCTCTGACCTTTCCACTTCAGTCTTCCCACCTGAATCCCCTCCTACTTCCTGTAACCTCTTTACCTGACTAGTTTACCTCTCCCTACTCTACCTCTATCTCTGCCCACAACTCACCCTTGCCCTGCCACCTGGCTAGCACTACTCACTAACCCCGGACCTACTCACCTGTCTTACACCTACCCTGTCACTAACCCCAGTGACCACTAGGAGTAGCTATTTTCAACCCTGTTTTCTGGCCCAAACTCAGTGGCTTTAAGCCACCTAGAACCTGGATCCCTGTGCTCAGCCAAGTCCTATCCCAACTGCCCTACCAGGGTCTCAAACCTTGTACCCTGCCCACCAGAGTCCGTGACAGTACCACTACTCCAAAGTGGTATCTACACTTTCTGAGGCAACTAAGTTATTTAGAAACTCACCACCCTGCTATTCCTAGGCACTATGCTTGGGCACCTCTCCCAAATCTGGTAAAATGTCCCCATCAATAAACCTTGTACTTGATCTCCCCATTTACTGTCCTTCCCATATTAACTCCCCTCCTAGCACCTACCCATCACCCGCCCCCCACTAGCTACTCTGACTCATCCTACTAATGCCCCTATAAGTCCACTTCATCCTCCCATCTATCTCCTGGTCCCATTTCCCTACATCCCCCTCAGTCTTTTCCTTTGGCTGCCTTCTGGCATTTCACTCACTCACCAGTACCCACTCCCTCCGCTCAGCCCGCCCTTCTGGCACCTCCAGCCAGTGCACAACAAAATCCCGGACTCTCTGTTCCTCCACTGCCACCTAACCATTGCCCTACTCCCTTCTG
Organism: Neoceratodus forsteri; assembly: GCA_016271365.2. Taxonomy (NCBI): domain Eukaryota; kingdom Metazoa; phylum Chordata; order Ceratodontiformes; family Ceratodontidae; genus Neoceratodus; species Neoceratodus forsteri. The sequence goes on from CM057456.1 coordinate 352,811,259, forward strand.
GCTGCAGGGATGATACACCCTAACCTGGCCCAACCCCACGTCTGGTCACCAGACCACCCCATACCAAACCCCTCAGCCAAGGCCACCACCGACACTCGCTCTGGCTTCTCCCCTGAGGCTTACGCCTTCTCCATCTAAATATCCACAGCCTAGCCCCTAAGCTCGATCAGCTCCAGGTCCTAGCTGCCCACCATGCCCCTGACATAATCATCCTGTCTGAGACCTGGCTAAACCCCAGCTTAACAGATAATACCATTGCTATCCCAGGGTTCACTGTTACATGGCAAGACTGGCCCTCCAGAGGAGGCGGGGTGGCCTATCTACATCAGAACAGCCCTCCACTTCACTGTCTCTCTTACAAAGCTGAACCCAAAGCTTACGAGCTTCTTATGGTAAATTGTCCCTCCTCCTCATTACCTATCTTTGTGGCTGGCATTTATTGCTGCCCTGGCACGCCAGCCACAATAGTCACCGATCTTCTGAGCCAGCTCTCATCTCTTGCCCAGTCAGGCGAACTATACATCATGGGTGACTTTAACCACAACTGGCTAGCACTCACCTTTAACAAAACCCAAACTGAGATAACCACTCTCAACCTTAGCCAAACCATTATAGAACCCACACGCTCAAACCATAAGTCCAGTAATCACTCCCTCCTAGACTGGGCGCTTACATCCCACCCACACCGCGTCATCAGTTCTGGCCTCCTCCCTGATTCCATTAGTGACCACCACCTAATCTACATTATCTGCAAAATCCACAGAATCAAATCCCCTCCCAAATTTATATTCCAACGGTCTTACAAATCCCTCAACCTCTCTCCCTCCTGGAACATCTATCTCTCTCTCTAACTGGGTCTCGAGCTCAAGCTGCTCTAACATGGACTCGGCCCTCACGCACTTTCGTAACACCTTCCTCTCCGCCTGGGACAAACACGTCCCCCTGTGCGGGCTCAGTCTGCAGGTCTCACCTACCCTGGATATCCCTGAACTGACAGCTTGCCAACAAGCCCGTGACAAGGCCTGGCGAAACTACAAATCAACGCTCCTCCTGAGCAACTATATCACTTACTGCATGCTACGCAATAAGTGCACTAAGGCCATCCGCTATCTAAGGCTGAATATTTTAACAACACCCTCAATGCAAATCTTGGGAGACCTTCTAAATTCTGGAAAGTCATTAACTCCCTTTTCTCCCCCCAAACAGCAAGCCCACCACCCCTCCTCCTCACCCAAGGGACTCTCCTCTTCGACCCCCTGAAGGTAGCCTCCAAATTTAATTCCTATTTCACTACTTGTGCCCTGGCCCTCCTCGATTCCCTACCTCCTGCGTCCACACCCGCCCTCCAGACATCTATCCCCCTACCGTCTGGTAGGCACCTCTTTTCCTTTAAACCCATCTTCCCACCAAAACCTAGATACCCTCCTCTCCCTCAACCCTCAAGGCAAATCCCTGGATAGTCTCAATAACAAACTCCTCTTATCTGCCCCCACCACATCGCTATTCCCTCGCGGCCTACTAAATCTTTCTTTCACCACCGCAGTCACTCCCTCCGAATAGAAGCATGCCACTGTCCTACCCCTTCCAAGGTGGTAATCCTACCTCCACTACAAACTGCCATCCCATCTCCCTCCTCCCAACCCTCGCCAAACTCCAGGAACACCTAGTGCTATCCCAACTCTCCCACTTTTTCTCAGAAACTAACTTCTTCACCCCATTTCAGTCCGGCTTAAGAAAACACCACTCCACCACCTCCTCACTACTAAGACTCACGGACTCCATCCTCACTGGGATGGATAAAGGGCTAATCACCGCCACTATTTTCATTGACCTTGAAAAAGCCTTCGACACAGTATCCCATTCCCTCCTCCTATCCTGCCTAACTGGGGCTGGGTTAGCAGTGTCCGCCACAAACTGGTTCAGTGCCTACCTACTAAATAGAACCCAATCCACTAAAATAGCTGACCACACCTCCCCTCTCCCTATCACTACGGCGTTCCCCAAGGCTCAGTTCTTGGTCCCATCCTCTTCTCCATCCTTCTAAGCGATTTGCTAACTCTTGCTCCACTACCGCAATCCACATGTATGCAGACGACACGGTCTTCTTTACATCCGGCTGGACCCATGAAGAACTCACCTCCAAACTTCAAACCAATTTCAATAAAATCCAACATTGGTTCAATACCAACCAACTCTCCCTAAATGCCAAGAAAACTGTCTCTATGTCTTTCAGTACTAGACAGCACCTATCCAAACTCACCCACCCTCTGATCTTCCATACCCTAAATAACACCATCCTCAATGAAGTGCCCTCCTTCAGGTATCTAGGGGTTTGGCTTGACCGCCACCTCTCCTTTTCCACACACGTGGATGCCATCATTTCAAAACTGCACCCTAAACTTGGTGCCCTCTATAGAAACTGCACTAGTCTCCCGCTACCTGTCAGACGTGAACTAGTCCAGAAAATGATTCTTCCATCCTTCAACTACTGTGATGTCGTTTACAGCTCTGCCTCTAAGACCACCCTAGCCAGACTCGACCCCCTCTTTAATGCTTTCTGCCGCTTTGCCCTTGATACCCCCACTGCTCCACATCACTGCAGGCTATACATTCCCTAGCCCCTGCCATCCCTGTGTAATCAGCACCTGATTCATAGCGTCAAGTCAGCGTCCAACACTAAGCTCGGTTCCTCGCCTACAGCAGATCCTCCCTATCTTCCCCACCACCCTACCACGCCCCTCAGGTCTACTGGCAGCTAGGCTACTAGTCATCCCTCACCGAAGGACCACTGCCGGGCAATAGGCCTCTCTTACCTCTTCCTAAACTCTGGAACTGCCTACTGGGCCCAGATCTGCCTTTCTTCATCCAAACTCTCCTATCTTCTGCCCTCACTAGCTTCCCTTGCTCCAAATTGCAAATGCCCCTGACCTCCCCTCAATAGCTTCTCCACCCCCATTCCCCCTTAGCGCCTGACCAGCGGCTTGGCCTTAGCCTAATTGTCTAACTTATACTCCGCCCTACGCACTTATACTCTCACACTTTCACTCTCTCTCTCTCTCTCTCTAATTCATTCTTTTCACTCCTAATATCTCACTTCCCTCCCCCATTCCTACCTAACCTATTCTCTTAGCCTTACTCACAGCTACTAACTCCCCTCTCCTTCCCCCAACCCCCACATAATCCACCCCACTAACACCTAGGTTCTATTAGTCCACTCCTTCCCTACCCCTATCTCCACTCTCCAACTCCTACTGTCAACTTGGTGCATCTCGCTTCAGCACAAGTTCTGTTACTGGCACTTAAGTAATCATGTATTAAGATTGTTGTCTACCCATGAAATGTATACCTTGTCTTTGAGGTCATGTACTGTACTGTTCTCCTATGTAACAAGTTCAAATGTAGGTAACAAAGTTCAAATGTAATTCCACCCAAATATGTACATTATCTGTATTGTTCTTCTAAATTCCACTGTTGTATGCATACCTGCCTCTCTAACCCCTCCCCAGGTCGTACCGTGAGGCAGGCATCTTTTTGCTCAGTGTGCCTTTCCTGGTGAAACATTTTTCAATAAATAAATAAATAAATAAATTATAGAAGTTAACATTTATCCAATGATGGCTTTTTGTACTGTTTCCTATATCAGAGCCCACAAAGTTAAGTCAGTAACACCTAGAAGAGGAGCTAGCATTATCCTGAAATCGTACAGACAGTGGCATTATAGATTGTCTATAAAGAGGTTGGGAATGTAGGAATACTCTAAAAATGAAAAATAATGTTGTTTGAATGGACAGTGTTAAATTAGAAAAAAATTAAAGAGTCGGAAAAGATGCACAGTGTAGATACCACGAAAACAGGAAATCACAGAAAATGATAAAGTATGATAATAGACCCAGAGAGCATCGCTGGCACTACAGAATGAATCTAAGAGCAAAAGCAATTAAGTCCATAAAATGGTGCTGATGTTTCAACGTCGCCATGGTAACTTGTTAGCTTTATAAAGAAGGAGCAGAGTAGAAGTTAGCCTTCATACTGGAAAGGGGCAGATTTGCTACAAGGTAAAACGCTGTTTATTGTTAAACTGAGTGAAGGATTATAAACGTATGTATTAAAAGAATTGATAAAACAGTAAGAGAACTGGGTTTTAAATGGGAAAGCTAAGTTTAGAACATGGCTGTGAGCTCGGAGTAAATGGGACGCCATTTCTAAAGTTATAAACAGTTAATGAAAAACAATTTCTGCTGCTGTAATGGGGTTGGTCAATGCTTCTACCCATACGTCAGTGAGAGCAAGCAGTTTGGCCTGCTGCAGTAAACTTCGTATATGTTCCTTGGAGGTAGAGAACTATGGAGACCTGAGTAAAAACGTTAGAGAATCATTTGGATTTCAGCCTTGTGGTGTATTATGGCACCCATTTGTGGATCCCTCAAAGTGGAAATACTAGCCTGTGCCTTGGCTACCCAGGGATGTCGTGCCAGAGTACGGGCCCCCCACGCTCCCAACTCATAAAAGCAGTGCCTAAGGTAAAAAAGAGAATGCTCCACTTTTGGGTCCAGATGCTTCTGGATCTAGGCTTTATTTCAAGCAACTGGTGCTGCACATGGGTATTACTCTGCATGTGGAATAACTGTAAAGTATGGAGGATATGTTGCAATTCCTGCAGCTTACATTCCCATTCCTTATGCTGTACCGAGGCATGCACTATGAAGACCTCACAGATTACTGCTCTGAGAATATCCCAAATGATACTGGGAGTTACCTCTGCATTGTCATTGTCTTGAAGACATTGTGGGATACATTCCTCTATTTTTTTCGACAAGTGCCTGATCCCGGACCAGTCTAGGGCAACGTCACCATCAAGTCTGTTTTCTGGGTTTCCCCAGGGAGGAAAGCGCAACAACTGGAGTATGGTCTGACAAACAAAAGCGATCATGCTGGATTTCATAAGCTATCAATGTGTTCAGCTGTAAACATAATCATTCAGCCTGGCGTAACTTCCATGGCAAGCTCAACAGTGAGTGTATTCCTTTTTAAATGGTATAAATGGAGCCAGGCATACAATATGCCTAAATGTTGTAAGATTTTATGCATGTATTTTGCGTAGGGAAGTGGAGATAAGATTTTGAGTGGGATGCATTCTTCTTGTTCTGGGTGTAACAACAAATTTAAGTCCCTTCCCCACATAAGTTGCCCTTGTATGTGTGTTAATTTGGAAAAAAAAGGTTTCAGAGCTTCCTTATCCATCCCTGGGGAAAACATGTGTTTACTAATGTAAGTGGGTGACCATATATAGAGCCAATCACAATAACATAGCACCCATTAGAATCTACCTCTACAAGTCCACATGGGGACTTTCAAAAGGAAGACCCTTGCGCAGGAGCATCAAACCCCCATTTCTATGGCCAGAGCCATAAGAAGAAAAAAAACTGAGTAAAGCCTAGATATACAGTAAGTTAAACATCCAAACAGATACACACAACAGTTAGCTTTTTTGGCTCATCTACAAATGAACAAATAGCACTGGAATGGTGGAATCTTACTTATTGTTTTCATTCAATGCCATAAGCCAATCGTCTTTTAAAATCACAGTAGCAATTCTACTTAGGGTTAGATGTCTGGCTTGAATGTAGTGCACATGTAATGGTATTGTAGGTTCTTTTCTAATTTCTATATTTTAAAGGTAGCAGCCTACAGGAAGTCTTCGTTCCTCTGTAGGTTTCATTAGCGAGAGACCAGTAAAGGGAAAACGTCAGATCTTGCTGTTCATCCTTGGCGGGGCAAAGCTCATGAATTAATGCCATTTGTCTGCGGAACACATTAATCCACTTTCTTTTTAAACTGCTGCCATCTCTCTGTCTCATCCAGGGCTCGATCCTGCATTGGGGATAGAGCTTATTTCTGTAGGCAAACTGATCCCGCTGCACATTACAGGAGCTCCGTTCTGCAAGTCTGCAAGTGCTGTTTTGCCTGTACTTAACTGAGAGACATTTGGGGAGCAGTAAGTTTGATGATCCGAGCTGATTTGTGAAGAGAATACTAGAGGATATGATATGATTGATGGGGAAGGGGGTAAGGCATGCTGTTGAAAATCCCATGGAATAGACTTACATTATGAGCATTGTACTCTTTTTCCACTTTTACAGCTGTGTTACTGAAGGTGAAAAAAATATTATCTGTACCCCTTAATCTGAGCTGCACTGACAGTTACATGCTTGATAAATTATGTCCTTTATTTAGACTTCTGCATGAGAAATATGTGTATGCATATGTGTGTGTGTGTGTGTGTGTGTGTGTGTGTGTGTGTGTGTGTGTGCAGGGCAGTCTGGTGTCTGTCTTTCTGGCCATTTACTTATCTGCTATACAGAAGAAAGAGGCAGAGACAATGTGCTTTTAATTTCACTTAAGTGCCTACTGGCAAGGATGTAGTGCAACACGAATTGTGATTTACAGTCTTTTAGAATATGCTTTGCAATTGTCCTGCTGAATGCCAGTGAACCAAGCTTCTCAGTGTGTTAACTTATGAAAAAGTAGGCAGACATGAACCAGAACTAGCTTTCCTGGGCACCCCAAAATCATAAGTATCAGGTGTCTCCACTCAGCGTGCATTGAATTTCTTTGTTCCCTTCTGCAACACAGTGATCTGTTTTTGGACAAGGTGCATTTGATCTGGAGGGGAGAGCTAGCTTAGCTGAGCTGCATGAGCAGACATTAATGAAGGATTTGGATATGCTGTGCAAAAACATATGGAATAAAATATGTAATATGTTGGCGGCTTTGGAGTTCCCTCATTTACTCCAGTGCTTACTTAGTGGCACCACGTTGGCAAGGCACTGAATTCAATCAGGACTATGCTGTTGCACCCTGACAGTCAGAACTTTGTTAGCCATTAACAGACCCTGGCTGGGCAAGTTATGGCTCCTCCTGGGAATCTGGGGCTTAAAGGCAACATACAAGTAAACCCTTTAACCTCTCAACACTAAAATACATAGCATATGCATTTAGCAATGCATAGCAACTGAGTGCTATGCACACAATACTGGGGTTGGAGGGCATCTTTGTTATTATTCTATAGTGAAGAGAACTCTTCTCATGACATAAGGCCCTGCACCTCTACACCCATGGCAACCAAAAGACTCTGGGCTTTGGCTGACAGATGGACTCTATGCCCCATGCATCTGTATCTGTAGCCACAGAAGGTCCTGTGCTTCTGCAGCCCACCAGACAGCCCCATGAATTATTGACATATATTGCTGCATGGAACAGCAGGGCCCAGAGGCTCCTGCACTTCTGCAGGCAGATTGACTCTTCCCAGAATGCCCTGCATGTCTGCATATGTTCATGCACGTTTCAAAGGGAACTGCATGAATGAAAAAGATTCCACTATCTCAAAAAGAAAGGAAATTCATTGCAAAAAAACTGAGTTAATGTACCAGTTAGGATTCAACTTAACCCCATAAAAGTAGGGCAATGTAGCATTAGATTTTCCAACCCTAACTCCCCACCCTCCCAAGCAGCAAAAGGACAAGACCACACAAGCAACTCCAGACAGCCATCATCAGATAAGAAAAACAACATACAACTGTTTCCAGATGACACAAATGCAGTAGCAGTAATGTGCTACCTTGTGGGGCCTGTGCTTATTCAACCACACCTGTGTGCATATGTCCATACAGCATACATGTGTATGTGTGGCTGTAGAAGCACAGGCCCCATGGGGCTTGCACCTCTGCAGACAGAGGTGCTCATGCACGTTGTATGAGGTACCTCATTAGATAGCATTATCCACTTCTGCACGGTTTTCTATATGCAGCTGCATAACTGAAAAACTGCTGCCTCCCTGAACAATTTCTAGATCCACTACTGAAACCATGGTACCACACTGCCACAATACTTACACCTGTGTCTAAAGAGGGGCCTGTGCTTCTGCAGAAAAAAGTACTGTTGTAATTTCGGTATCATGGATTTTGCAGCTCCCCATACTTCTGCAGCCAGAGGTTGGTGTATATATCTTACACCTGCAGCTGCACATGCCCCTCAAGTGTGTGTATGTCTTACAGTATGTATGAGTACCTGAGGCTACTGAAGCACTGGCCCCTTGCAGGCCTGCACGTCTGCAGACAAAAGAACTCTTGTAATCTGGGTATCATGCATTTGTGTCTGTGGCTGCTGGGTCCTGTGTTTCTGCACATAGAAGCAATGTTATGATTTGAGTATCATGGATTTCTATCTGCAGTGGCATGTCGGTGTGTATGTCTTGTGGTGTGCTTGCTGCAGATACAAATCCACGAAGGCACATCAGTGCTACTGCATTTGCGTCATCTGGAAACAGATGTATGTTGTTTGTCTTACCTGACAATGGCTGTCTGTGATTGCTTGTGTGGTCTTACCCTTTTGCTGCTTTGAAGGGGGGGTGTTAGGGTTGGAAGCCCTAATGCCACATTTCCATACTTTTGTGGCACTAGGTCGAACTGTAACTGGTGCATTATTAACACAGTTTTTGCAATATATATATATATATATATATATATATATATATATATATATATATATATATATTATACTGGTGCAATAGCATCAGTATAGTTAGGGTTGAGTACAATGCTCCGTGTTAACACCCAAACTTTGCACCCTTAATAACTTTGGCATGCATTCTCCGGGAGACAAGTTAAGATGTGGGAAGTTTTGTGTTGGTAGCTTATGAGGTTTCTGAGATCCATGTGTCGCATTTATAGAAAATTTTAAAATGTTCAGGTTTTTAATACACATTCTTTGCTCTCACCTACAGCCTAGACAGTACCATTTTTTTTCTGAAACTTTCAGGGTAGAAGGGGTTTATGCCCAGGTTTTGTGAAAAAATATTAATCTGTTGCAGAGTTACAAGGATTTAAAGGTTTTTTTTTTCTGAGCATGATCAGTAGGGTTTTAAGATATCCCTCTGATACAACACTAAAATTTTACTTTCGTGAGCATTTTGCTTTCACACAATTAGTGTTTTTAGGGTCATGAGAAAGAATTTTCAGGTCGTGATGGCTGCCATCTCGTTATTTTTTTAAACAAAAAACATGGAAAATACATAAAAATTATGTATTTTCAAAAAACAAAACACCTGGACGTAGGTAAACGGCACCCATTTACCTAGATTCTGGTGTTTGTTTTTTCATATTTGGGCCAGAAATATATCTTCTGGGCACCCCAAAATCCTAGGTGCCAATCTTAGCGAGGGGAGCTGCTTTCAGGGTTCTGAGCTGACAGTTCCCCTGTAGCACACAAACTGCTGCGACAGGAGAATTTTCGGCTTGCACCCAAAATATGATGTCCTGTCATGCTCCCCCCCCTCCCAGCTCAGCCAGCCCTCCCTCTTCCTTCTCAGCTTGCAATGTCAATGTGGGGAATCGTTTTTTTTTTTATTTGAATTAAGTTTATTTTAAATGTTCAAGTTTTGGACAAACATACTGCATACAGACTGGGGTGCCCCTCCAGTAATGCCTCATATCAGCCCCCCTTCCTTCCAGATCGCCTGCCACCCCAACACATAGGTGGCAACACCTGGGTGCCCACCCTCAGTGTCATCAAAAACTATGCCAAGCCCCTGAAACAAAAAAAGAAGTCCCTCGTTGATTTTTTTTTAAATTTAAACCTAAAAAGAGAAAAAACAGTCCCTACCTGAACTCTGCTCAAACCACCCTGACCCCCCCATGCAGCACCAACTACCCCACACACTCTTAATCACCTAAAGAGAATCCCTTGTTGTAGATCCACTCTCTGATCTGAAAAACGTCCTTCTCCGGGAACCGCGACTGCGATATGAAGAAATAAGTTCAGTTAATGTATTTTAACGCATTTTGAAGTCTTACTCATAATGCTGTCATTTTTAAATATTTTTCCACCAAATTTTCAACATGATATTTTTGGGACTCCACCTCCTTAACAAAGTAGGTCTAATTTTTCAACTCTGTCCCAAAAGGTGATTTCATAGCCACTCAGCAAAATCACCTTTCAGGCAGGATTTGAAAATGTTCACCTACCAGGTTCATGAGGTAGGGTCATAAGAACACTGTGTTGAAAATGAGGTGAAAAAATATGGCAAAATGACCTAGTTATGAGTGAACACTGAAATACTTCAGCATTCAGTGAGTAGGGAAATGGACAGACTAAGTGGGCTGTATGGTCCTTATCTGCTGACAAATTCTATGTTTCTATGTTCACTCATAACTTTGCTAATTTTCAATATTATTATACCAAACTTTCAACATGGCCTATTGGGTATCACACATCATGAACAAGGCACATGATTTTTTTTCAAATCAGAGCTGGAAGGTGATTTGGCAGTTCTGTAAAATCACCTTTCAGCCGAGATTTGAAAAATTTCACTTACCAGGTTCATGACATGGGATCATAAGAACACTATGTTCAAAATTTAGTTTCAAAATATTACAAAAACAACAAAGTTATAAATGTACATTGACATTGTTCCATGCCTGCTCATAACCTTGGTAATTTTCAATATTTTGACTCCAAACATTCAGCATAGCCATTTTTTCATATCACCTCATGAACATGACAGGTGTTGCTCTTCAAATCCTGAAAGAAGCGTGTTTTCACACTGGTGGCATGAAATGACATTTCAGCCAGTATTCAATAAATGCCACATGTCATGTTTATAACAGAGTCATAAAATGACTACGCTGAAATTGTGGAGTCAAAATAAAAAAAAATGATAAAGAAACGTGTGTAGTGCCAGCCTTTACCCCAGCAGGTAGTGTTTTGTGATCCCGTGCCAGTAAGCTGAGTTTGGGGGTGAGCTCAGTGAACCAGTTGGGTGGGCTGAGGCTGGGGGGGACAGCACAGTCATGTGGCACTACTGGGCCAAGGCTGTGGGGACAACACATTCATGTGGCATCACCCCCCAGCCTAGGAAGGGAAGTTGCAGGGTTGGTGGCATGGGCCCAAGTACCATACAGTGAAGAGAACTCTACTTTTGGCAAAGAGCCCTATATCTCTGCAGTGTGGTTGCCACAGGGCCCTGTGCTTTGGCTCACAGATGGACTTTTTGCCCTCCACGTCTGTATCTGTAGCTCCACAGCTCACCAGATAGCTCCACGAGTTTTTGGCATCTGTTGCTATCCGGGCCCTGCACTTCTGCAGGCAGACAGTCTCTTCCCTTACTGCAGGCCCCAAAGGGTCACTTCTGCTACGTCAGGTGATTCTCACCCTCCTCAACCACCAACAGGTAGCCTTTGAATGGACCAGTGGTAACCCCACCCACTCACAAGGCTACAGCCAATCAGGAATCATGGCCAGAAGCCATGCGAACATTTGAACTCTTTTGGCCAGCTTCTCAAAGGGCAATGCAGGACTTGCATCAACCCCTGTGTCAAGCCTGTTTTTTAGCGCAGCTGTGCCAAACATCTTTGCCGCAACTGCACCCGATTTTTGTAGGTCAGGTGCAGTTGTGGCACTTTACCCAATTTACTGCAGCTTGCGCTAAATATTTGGCACAAACGTACCTGCAGCAGAAAAAGTTGGTCTAACTTATGACAACTGGTGCACAGGATGGAAAACTGCAATCGCCGGCTGGGAGAATGCCGCAACCCCCATGCGTCATTTGTTTAGCACGACAGGGGCTTGCGCCATTTGAGATGTTTTAAAAATCTGGCCGCTGGTCTCTAGCCCCTGCTCTCTTCTACACAAAACTGATTCCTCAAGAGGTCCAGAGTGATGTTATGCAGAGTGTGAAGCACCAAAGTGCAAAGGACAATGGGAGAGCCTGCAAGGGAGGGCCAGACAGGGGAGGCTGTCGGCTGCAGGACATGATGTCTGATTTCTACAAATAAGGTACTCTTTATGTAAAGTGAACTTGTGTAGCCTGCTCCCAACAACAGCTCTGAAACTACTCTGACTTGGGTGATATTAAACTGCAGTGCTACAAGCTACATTACAATAATGACTTGGTTGAGTTCTTGAAAACTTGTTCTGACATTTATACTGCTCCTTGCTTTATCAATGCCTGCTTAGTGATTTGCCTAAAATTAACCTCCGCTATTACTGCTACTTTCTTTATCACTGATGGACTAGTGACTAGACTAATCTCTGCTAAATTAATGTAGCTAGTTTCATTGCTTAGCTCAAAACACAACCTATTCCAATCTACTACAGCTCGTTGTTTTATGAACTAATTTAGGGTACATCGTCTCTAGCCTGATACCGTATGGTTATGTGTCTACCCTGAATCTGTTATTTTTATAGCTAGATGTGTGTACTGCAGATGTTTTACAGATGGGTTATTATCGCGTGCCGAGTACACCTTATATCAGCCTGATACAGAGTGACTCCGTAACTACTTGAATGCTTCCTGTTATTACTATCTAGATCAGTTATGCTGCCTGTCATATTCTAGCCTACAATCAAGGCCCCTGAAATTCTGCATATCCGCGGCCATGGGATTTTCCATTTGCTTCACGCTGCAGAATTCATTGTTCTTGTTGAATTTTTATTCACATATACCATTTTTTCCGTAGGGACCAGCTCTCTTCCCCATCTCATTTATCCTGAAGCTCCTCCTCTATAGCTCGACATCAATGACATCACATCATATTTTGGCCAATGACAAGACTGCATTCTGCTATAGAAATGAATAAATCATGCCTCAAAACTCAAAAAATGCTGCCACAGAAACCTAGCAGCCCTGCCGCAGAAATCAGGACAAAGTGCCACAGAAAACTAAGGGCCCTGCTTACAGTAATGCTGCCTGCTTTCTCATCCAGTTAGACTGTTCCCTATGCCTAGAGTACAGCCTGGTGTAGTCATCTCGCTGACAGCTTTAAGTTCCCCTCAGCCAACCCATTCAAGTCCTGGACCCCCAGCTACAAAGCTGAGCCTTAGTCCTTGTGCTAACCCTGCTGCTAACAAATGCCACTAAAACCTTATCTGGGTGGGGCATAGTGATAGCTCTACCCCAGGATTTCCACTGAGCCCTTCACGGCTAAACTGAGCTCTAGTCCTGGTGCTCAAGTACCATTTAACACCCTATCTGGGTGGCGTGTATGTGCCCAACTGGTTCCCTATAGCTGGCCGTAGTGTCACCTATGTGCAGCACTGAAGCTAAAACATTTTCTTTCTCTGCTAAAGAGCTTCACCCCATATTGTGTTGTTGCATGAACTGGCTACCACACCCCTTTGCTAGGCCTGAGTTCCCACACATGGGGTGTAAAAATGCTATTATCGGTACTGATACTCCTGAGCCAACTACCCATTGAGAGGTCCTGCAAGTGAGCCAAACTAGTTGGTTGCTGATTCCCCTGATAACCTGATGTGCCCCTGGATACCAGGGACCTCTGCTCAACATATCAGCTCCCAAGGTATCCAATTAAAGTCTGGCCACAGTGGGCTGCAAAGCCTAGCAACTCAAGGGCAGTGCTACTGCTGCTCTCGCAATACTGTACATCTCTCTCCAATGTCACCCATAAGCCTTACTCCCACAAGAAGGAATCTCTGAAACTCAAACATGGCCTGAGGGACCGTAGAAGAATTACACTAATCTTACTCCCAAACCCCTCCCTGTCTATCCTCTCATGCCCCGATTGGTAGCCTTAGACAGATCTTCCAGCCCCACTACCTCACCAACACTGCACAGATCTCTTAAACCAATTTGAGAATTTAGCAAAACCATCTCCCCAATAGGAATCAGAACTCCCCTCAACCCAGCCTGAACTCCTAGCTTACCCATCTGCGCAAGAGGGCACAGAGCACCATCCCAGCTTCTCTAATTACATTAACCAGGCTTAGCAAATTTTCACTTTCCTGCCTAGCCACCCCACATATTAGTGCACAGAACATTACTTTAGATGCCAGAGATGTTCCGTATAAAGGTAATTTGCCTCATATCCCTGTGGCACCTGCCAACCTCTACCCCCACAAATTGCACCCCCACCATCCTAAGTCCAACATCATCCTTTCATGTACCCCTTAAATCCACTCTATCCCTTCCACCCACACACATAACCTATACACCTCCACGAAGCAATTCGACAACTAAGAGGCAGCTATACCCGTACCCACTCCCCCATCCAATTATAAAGGTTATCATTGGCTGCACTAAAGCAAATAGATGTCAACACACACCCACAGAACCCATTCGAGCCTCAAATCCCGCCTAAAATGGGAGACACTACAGCTTGCCTATTGCCTCTTATTAATATCAGGTAACGTACACCCAAACCCAGGGCCTCTGCCACAACCCACCGCCCCACAAGTGCATTGTAGCAGCCTAACCATAGCCTCTATAAACATTTGCAGTCTGTTGGTAAGAATCAACGTCCTACAAGTATGGATCACCCAACACCAACCCAACTTACAGGCTCAACTGAACTGGCAAGCGTGGAGGTGGCTGCGTAATACACATAAAAGAGCACCTCCGGGCGTAAACACTACCTTATATTACCTCCTCTAGATACACCCATCTGCTCCCTATAAAGATCCTACTCAGCCCTCAAAGGAAATCTTTTACGTGGTATATGTTTATATTCCCTCCAAGGAGCATGGCACCAGTCACAAGGTGGTCACAGACTTCCTAACCACCCACACCCATAGCTCTGAAATTTTACTGCTAGGGGATTTCAACATAAACTGGATCTCCCCAGAAGCAGGCCCATACAAAGATGCACTAGCATCAATAAATGTCTCATTGCTTGTGGGTACTCCCACATGAGTAAACTACTGCACTGGCACTAGCACGCTCCTTGACTGGTTGGTTACTAACCATCCAGAAAGGATCAGCAGTGTTGCAGTACTGCCCGATTCCCTCAGTGACCACTCCCCTATCCTCTTCTCTTGGTCAAATAAGTCACCCAAAATCCATCTCAAAATAATCACATCAAGGCTCCTAAAAAAGGGAAGCTTAATGTGCTAAAAGCTCATCTTAGTAACCAAGATTGGAGCTTCCTAAACACCATGACAGATGTTGATGCTGCCCTGGAATGTTTTATCCATAAATTCAACCATTCCTGTGATATTTATGCCCCTTACACAAAACGTAAGGTCAAGGGCTCCCAAAACCCAGGGGTCATCCCCCAGGTTTTAGATCTGATAAAACACCGTGATCGGCTTTGGTACAAAGCTCGAAGTACTGGCTCCATCTCGGACACCCAGAAGTAAAAGGCTATCTGGAATAGCTGCACTGCTGCAAGTAGAAATGCCAAACATCAACACTTTAAAAGAGAATTAGAAAACTCTTGGAGGGACAGCAGACGGTTTTCGAATAATATCAAGTTGCTCACAGGCAAACCTGACAAAACACCCCATCCATAATAAATGTAAATGGTACTCCTTTTCAGGATCCTTTCACCATTGCCGAAAATTTTAATAAGGCCTTCACAGACCTTAGTTGTATCCTCCCCCCAGATTTCCTTCTCCCTCAGAGGGAATGCAATAGCCAAAGCAGCACTAATACCCAATCAGGCTCCCCCATTCTACCTCAAAACAGTCACCCCATCAGTAGCCAAAAAATATATCTTGAAGGGCCTCAGGCAATCAAGAAACAGCAGTGATACGCTCAATCTCAAGCTCCTTGAACTCACTCTAGAAGTTGTTCTTGCTCCCCCTCACTAAAATCTTAAATCTATCCCTCATCATGGGCAAGTTCCCTTGAATCTGGAAAGCAGCCGTCGTTACATCTGTGTTTAAAAATGGTGACAGAACCAACCACACAAACCATCACCCCATCTCCATACTTCCCCCTCACTCAAAAGCATTGGAACATATTGTCACAGACCAACTCTCTGAGTACCTTGGCAAACATCAACTTCAATGCAGACAACAGCACGGTTTACGGAAACAGCATAGCACCACAACTGCACTCATAGAATTCACTAGGTACATACATAGCACTCTTGATGGTGGGCTCTTGGTGGGGGCCACCTATGTGGACCTCACCAAGGCCTATGATACAGTTAATCATGAGCTGCTACTAAACCAACTATCCGTCACTGGTCTCTCCCTGGAGACATTGGCTTGGTTCCAGAGTTATCTCCAAGGGAGAGTACAGAAGGTGAAGATAAACAGCATCTGCTCGGATAATCCCTGTGTTAACACAGGAGTACCACAAGGATCCATACTTGGGCCCCTGCTATTCAGTCTTTTTCTAAACAAACTCCCCCAAGCAGTAGATGGTCAGGTTTTGCTTTATGCTGACAATGCTGTGCTCTACTCGGCCCAATCGGACCCTGCGGTTCTCGAAAATCGTATGCAGCCTAACTTCACATCTATAGAAAAATGGTTCTCAGACTTAAAGTTACTTTTGAATTATAAAAAAAATAAAACAATGATTTTTGTCTCAGCCCACAACAAACACAGAAACCACCCTATCCAAATAGTTAACAACCTAAACTCCCCACTTGAGATGGTAAACCACTTTAAATACCTGGTGGTAACATTAGACTCTACCTTGTCCTATTCCCGACACATCGATCTAGTTGCAAAATTGGCAGGCATAAAACTGGGGCTACTATTTCGTAATAAACAGTGCTTTACTAATGAGGCCTTAGACGTCACTGTAACTAGCTCGGTGCTGTCTGTCATCTACTACGGTCCGGTAGTATATGGCACTGCTACCCCCATGGTTCCTAAAAGGATCAAGATCACCATCAATAAAGCATGTAGGCTAGTTCTGGGAGTGCCCCGACTAACACGCACGTGTGAGTTATACTCCCAAATTGCATGGCTCAGTTTGGATTGTTGTATCCAGTACCAAATGTTCCTGCTCGCCAAAAAAGTTACACTTGGCCTAACCCCTCCTGGAGTACAGGATTTCCTCAATCAACATTCCTCATCCAGATGTACCAGGGGACGGAAAGAACAAACCTTGGATGTCCCTTTTTGTAGAACCACTCAAGGCCAGAGATCCTTTGAATATTGGGCCCCTAGACTACTAAACTCCATCGATGAAGACCTTCTGAAGGAAACAAAGCTGGGTCCTTTTAAAACTTTGCTTCGTTCCACCCTTGCCCAGGCCAATGTTTGCGACTGCTACTCCTAACCCCCTGTAATCTTCCTCCCAACTAGTTCAGCTCTCTGTCCCTCCCACTCCACCCACACAATTGCCTCCCTTTCATTTCAAAGCACTGTTCTTTCCACCTTACACCCTCCCTTCCCCCCTTTCTGCCAACACCCCATTTACTCTCGATTCCACATCCCTCGCATTGATTCTTAATTTCTTCCCCCCTTTCTTGCCCCCTCCTCCCACCCCAGTCCCTCCTCTGCCCCTCCCTCCTCCTCTTGTCCCCATGTTCACCTCATACCTGTATTTTCTGCCTTCCCCCACCCACCCATTTACCCTTTACCTCTCATTACCTAACCTCCACTAGAACTGTCCTGCTTAGGCTCCAGTCTCCCCCCTTCCCCCCATTTTCCTCCCCTACACCACCCCTTGTTTCTTTCACCCTTGCGCTCTCCTTGCTGCCCACTAGCACTCTCAAAAACCTAGCACTCCTCTCTAAGTTCTAGCACCCTAACTGCACTATGACAAAAGTACTGTTCCTTTGGAATCAAGTCTGGCTGCTAATTGTTTCTTCTTTTTATCTTTTTATCAGGAGTGTTCCCATATTGTCAGCTATTACTGTTGTGTCACAACTATTAATCAACTGAAATGTATTATGAATCCTCCTCTATGTAATCTTTTCTAACCCCCATTTTACGTGGAACCTCTGTGTAATCTTTGTAATCTCACTCAACGTGGAACCTCTGTAAACGAGCCACTGGCTCAAAGGTATTTCCTAGACTGTAATAAACAAAATACTCCTATTATCAGGCAATATCCACCCAAACACTGACCCCATGAGAAACCTTGGTCCAGCAACCAGTCATCATGGGAATCCCCGACCCACTGCCCAGACTCAGGACAAATGCCCCTGAATGGGTGCCCCGCTGCTAGTGGCACCAGCCCTGAATCCATGCCTGCCACTCTTGGATCCCTGACCTGCTTCCCAGACTCAGGACAAATGCCCCGACCAAGAGCCCTGCTGCTAGCAGCACTGGCCCTGAATACGTGCCGGCTGCTCTTGGATCCCTGACCCGCTGCCCAGACTCAGGACAAATGCCCCTGACTGGGTGCCTAGCTGCTAGTGGCACCAGCCCGGAATCCATGCTGGCCACGCTTGGATCCCCAACACGCTGCCCAGACTCAGGTATGCCCGCTTGAAACCTAGGGAGCACCAGCTCGGAACCGCAAGCTCTGATTGGCTGCCTTGCTAGGACCTGGCTCCTCATTGGACGCCACCGCTTGCAGACCTCTCCTCATTGGACCTGCTCTCTGCTGTGCTTTTGGCATTTTGGCGCTTTATTTTAAACTGCTGAAAACTGCTCTTTTTTTGGTTTAGTAACTTGTATTTTAAACTGCTGTTGGCACTTTAGCACATCATTCTTAAACTGTTTTACTGCCTGCTTTGCCAAATTGTTTTGAATTTTCTTAGAGCCGTTAATTTTTTGCTGCGTTTGCCGAAGTGTTTTGTATTTATAGAGCTGTAAAGCCTGCTACATTTCCTAGACTGCACTCTGTGTCCCCTTCTCAACTATCCTTTCACAGTTCCCTGCGCTCTTGTAACTCCTTCTTTTAATCCCTGCCTCTTCAGCTGCCCCGTCTCCCCTCCCCCTAACCTGCTAAACTTGACTTCTCTGCTCTTTGCTTTCATCTCCCCCCCGTCCCCCATCAAGCTAAATCAGTACTCTTTTGTCTCTGTGAACTTGGCGCCACATCCTCGACTCCAGGTGCCTACTCTCTCCCACCCTCTTTTCGCACATACTCCCACAATCTTTTGTCCCTTCCCAGATCCGCCCCCTCTTCTGCTCCCCGATTAACTGTCCTGTAATACATTGCTGACTGCCGCTCTCTGCTCTTCCTCTTCAGGACAAATGTCCCTGACCGTGCACCCCACTGCAAGTGGCACCGGCCCTGAATCCGTGCCAGCCGCTCTTGGATACCGGACCCGCTGCCCAGACTCAGGTACACCCGCTTGAAACCTAGGGGCCCGGCTCGAAACAGCAAGCTCCTACCTTGCTAGGACCTGGCTCTTCATTGGACACCACTGCTTGCAGACCTCTCCTCATTGGACCTGCTCTCTGCTGTGCTTTTAGTGCTTTGGCGCTTTATTTTAAACTGCTGAAACTGCTCTTTTTTGGTTTAGTAACTTGTATTTTGTCCCACCTGCCTTCCCCAGCCCTGACCTCTATTAAATACACTTTCCCCACCTCAGCACCACCTCTCCCCCCATGCTCTCCGCTAAGACCTCCTCTTAAAGAGACATGAGGTTCTCTGCGACTATAACCTAACTGGAGCGCAAGCTTAAGTCCCCCTCCCCCCAAATACCACCCCTGTGGTGACTGCTAGTCAACTTATTTTGTTGCCCTTATAACGGATAATTTCGGCTATGTAACATATCTATACCCCACCCCAGTCATCTACCTTGCAATTCCTGTCCCAACTGCATACTGTTAAGCTAACCCAACTTCTGCAGGGGCCCAGATCGCTAACTCCAGCACCCACCAGTTACCAACTTGGGCACATCCTCCTCTCAGTGATCTGAACCAAACATTCATGCCATAATGAACCCTTACTCCCACTGGGAGTAGTTATCCTTCTGTCAGGCACACTTCTGTTAACCGACCTCTCTGCCTCAATACTTTTTTTTTTCAAACTCTGTTTCTTCGCCCCCTCCCTCAGGGAACTCTCTCCAGCATCCTCTAACCTCTGGTCGCTACCTCCCACCTGAGACCCTTCTCCTTCTCCCTCGCTTCATCCCAACACATCCCCCGGATCTGAACCCCCCAGGGAGCGGCTGCCCTATCCACCCAGGGTGCTCTATTTGTAGTATAGAGTGCCAGGCCGGGCCAGCGGGGACCTGTAGAGGAGAGCACCCGGTGTTGGGAGTGTGATCTGGGGCAGAAGTGCCTTCGCCTATCCCCGAGGAAGGGAATTTTTTCATGTGTGTTCCTTCTAAGGAGTGCAGCGTGCAATGACACCTGCGCATGGCTACCCTGCTGGCGTCTACTGCACTCCATCCCTTGCATTGACCGGTGAAACTGCAGTGCCCCTGATCTCCATTGGGGGCAACCAGGACACCGGGTATCCCTTGATCCCACCCAGGGAGAGGACAGCAGTCCTCCGGATGCTCCATCCTCTCCCTCCCCTGCCGACCCCCGGCTTCCCAAGTCCATCTCCGAACCTGGGTCGCCGGCGTGGCACGAGATGTGGCATCCAGCACCTCAACCCTCAGCACCACCTGGCTGGCTTGCCTCAGTACTTTCCCTTGAACAGACGGAACTCCTCCACTTCTCAGAAGACATACTGTCCTCCCCTCCCTCTCTTCAAACTATCTGGGTCTTAAACTCTCTCGGTACCATTACACCCTGCTTCCTATCAAACCACGAGAGTCGTCTGCTAGGTTTCTCCCTCTACACCACCCAATCCCTCTCCCCTCATCTCTCCCATCTGCTATGTCCCCTCTGCATCCTACTTCCCCTGCTGTTATTGGCTGGGGATACTGAACCCAACCCCAGGCCTGACACCTTGACTTCTAGACTTTCCCCCACTAATGGGCTGGGTATCTACCAACTAAATGCAAGGAGCCTGCTGCCAAAGCTAGATCACATCAAAGTCTGGATATCCCAATGCTCCTCCGATATCCTCTGTATCTCAGAGACTTGGCTATCCACTAAAGTCCCCGACTCTTATGTCACCATTCCAGGGTACTCCATTTCCCAACAAGACAGGGGTAAGCATGGGAGTGGTGTTGCCATCTATACCCATAACTCCCTACACGCATCTACCGTCTTCCAGGAGGTCACCCCGAAATCCCACGAGATCCTACTCTCCAAGCTAGTGTTCCCTTCTTCCTCTCCCCTTTTTATTGCAGTTTGCTACTTCTCTTCTAGCACCCCTCCCTCCCTTCCTCCTCCTTGGTCTCCAAACTAGCTGCCCTAACATCTTCAGCCACCTCGGGTGAACTTCTAATTTTGGGAACTTCTAATCTTGGGTGATTTCAACACTAACTAGCTCACACAGCATTCTAAGGCCATCACCCAAGAGATTGAGTCCCTTAACCTCATGCAACTTATCACCGACCCTACCAGATTCAACCCTTGCTCCCCCAACCACTTACTGTTGGACTGGATTTTGACCGCCCACCCTCAAAAATTCTCCTCAGCTGACACCCTCCCCGATGCCTTCAGCGACCACTGCATTACCTTCTGCAACAGGAAGCACCGCCCACCCCCTGCCCTGCCCAAGTATATGTGGTTCAAGCCTCTAAGGTTCCTCAACCAACAGGCTCTACTAGCCGATCTCTACCTGGCCGACTGGTCTGGAATCTTCACCGCATTGGACATTGACTCCGCACCGGTGGCTTTTAACTCTACCTTCCTAGGTATATGGAATTCTGATGCCCCCTAAAGAAGTTGCGTCTCCAGCGCAGGCATCTCCCCTGGATCTCCCCTCAACTTGTGAAGCTTTCAAGGCAGAGACAAAGCTTGGAAATTATTTAAAGCCTCCTCCAATGCCTCTGACCTTCAAATGTACAGAACATTGAGGAACGCATGTACTCAGGCTGTGCGCTCCACTAAAGCTGGATTCTTTAAGTCACAGCTTGAGGACTGTCGCCCCACCACAGCTGCCTTCTGGAAAACTCTCCATTCCCTGCTCAGCTCCACTCAACAAGCTCCACCCCCCTGCTCTAACCCCACTGACGATGGCCCTGGAGCAGTAGCTCTTCCATAAATCACTTCTTCACTACCTGTGCCTTACCCCAGGGCAACCCCACACCATTATCCCTCCACACAGACACCTGTACATCCCCCGGGACCAGTCAGTTCTCAAATCCCTCACCCACCCCTTCCCCAGCACAGGCGCCAACCCTTCCTCTCACCTACCCAATCACACCGTCCCCCCATCACCCCTTCAGAGGTACTTTGTGCCCTCAAATCTCTGAACTCCACAAACAAAGTCCGGACGGAATAAATCCCATACTCTTGAAAATCTCTGTTCCTGCCATAGTCCCTCCAATTACTCATATCTTCAATCTCTCCCTCTCCACCTGCTCCCTGCCTAAGGCCTGGAAATTAGCCAAAGTCATCTCACTTCACAAAGGGGGTGACCCATCCATCCCTGGCAACTACAGGCCTATCTCTCTCCTTCCCTCCCTCTCCAAAATCTTGGCATCCCTTACCTCTAAAAGACTAAACTTGTTCCTCACCTCTAAGGACATTCTGAAATCATAGCAGTCTGGCTTCCATCGCCTCAACTCCACCTCCTCCTCCCTTCTCTGCCTCACCAACTTCATCCACTCGGCCATGGATAAGGGTCATCTGACACTTGCCATCTTTATAGATTTGGCCAAGGCATTTGATTCTGTGGCCCGCAATCTACTCCTGGAGGATATCTCAGCCATAGGACTATCCACAACTTCTACTGAATGGTTCAAGGCATACCTCACAGACAGGTTTCAATTCGTCCAGCTTGGGGAAACCAAATCTGGCCCACTCCCTATTCTGGCCAGTGTTCCCAAGGGGTCGATCCTTGGACCTACCCTATTCTCCATTTTTGTAAACAACCTCCCCTCCGCCTGATCAGTATCTCAGGTTCAAATGTATTCCGATGATACTGTTATTTTCGCTTCCGGACCCTCTCAGACCGTGCTGAACCCATCTTCCAAAATGATTCGGTAAACACCCTAAGGTGGCTTGAAGATAAATCGCTCAAATGCAACACCAAAAAGAAAACGGTTGCTACGGTTTTGGGTTCCGCCCAGAAACTAACCAAAATGGCTTCTCCTCCCTCCCTCCCTTTATGCCCTTGATGGCTCCAAAATCATAGCAGTTGACTCATACAAATGCCTGGGAGTTTGGCTGGATCCCAAGCTGGACTTTTCCCTACACCTAGACACCATCCACAACAAACTGCATCCAAAACTAGGAATGCTTTCCAGGCACAAGGACAGTCTAACTCTCCTTATCAGGAGGGAAATAATTTCTAAGCTTATCCTTCCCTCATTTGACTACATAGATGAGGTCTATAGTTCAGTGCCACAGTCCTCCCTGGCCAAACTAGACCCTCTATGTCATGCTTTCTGCCAATTCACCTCCAGTCTCCCATACCGCACTCATCACTGCCTCCTCTACCAATCTGTCTCCACGCCTTCTCTCGCTAATTGCCGTCTGGCACATTGTACAACCCTTATCGCTAAGTTCTAGTTCAACACCCTTCCCTCCTACCTCTCCTCCTTATTAACCCCAGTTCCTAGTACTGGCTACTCCCTACACTCACGTGATCACCGATCCTTCGCCCTGGCCACACCCCGTACACTCGCCGGTGAAATAGCTTTTGCCCATTGACTCCCTGCCCTCTGGAACTCTCTTCCCCTCTCTGTACATAAACTGCCTACAGTGCTGTCCATCAAGAAGTATTTCAAGCACCTCCCACCCCCTCCATGCCAATGTTTCAACCATCCATAATGCCAGCTACCACCAGCAACGTTGAGCATATGCTCCTATTATCTTGCCAACTCCAGCTCCTACTCCTATCCTGTTGTCCACTACATGTTACTGTGTCCTCCCCCTCGGCTGCACTTACTTTTGCATTCTCATCTGTTACAAAGCATCTTATCTTGATATGTAGCTAATGTGTTGCTAGCTCCTCTTATTTCATTGTATATTGTTAGGTAAGCTGCCAGGCTGTACTGCATGTATATCCTGTAACTGCTGACTATTCTCATGTATGCCTGTGTATCACACGCTGTTCTTTCCATTTGTATTATTTAAAAGTTTATTGATTATGTGTACTTGTTCCCTTACCCCCTGCCCCGGGTCGCACCTGGAAATGAGCTTCGGCTCAGTGTGCCTTTCCCGGTTATCAACTTTTAAATAAATAAACACTGTCCCCCTAAACACTGGAACCCTTCTCTCAGAATCTGCGCTGCGAAGTCCTTTCCTCGCTGGGCTGGTTAACCTACGAATCTAAATTGAAGTATTTCACCATGTGCCTTATCCACAAATTTGTCCACTCTTTCACACACCCCTGTCTAAGGAGTATAATTTGTATAAGACAAACTCCTCGCACTCTCCACTCAACATCCCTACCCCTCCTTGATATACCCAAACTGCACCTGACCACCACTAGGAGGGCCTTCTTTTTTGCTGCTATTTCTAGCTCGAACTCTCTGCCTCCACATGTCCTGAACAGCACCTCTCTTCCTCTATTTAAGACCAGCCTCCATGCCTCCCTTGCTTCCCGCATCTCCTGCTCCTGCCCTCGCTGATGCAGCTCTTCTTTCCCGGCCCCTACCCCCCATCCTTCTCCACTCCCCTTCCCCCCTAAATGTCTATTCCTTAATGCACTTATAGCACTATGCATGTATCCATTTGTCACAGAACTGACTCTGTGTAGCATATATGCCAGTGCATAGTTCTGTATGGCTCTATTCCAATTGTACATGGAATTGATGATGCTTTACTGATGACATGCATTATACCTGTCTGTATACTGTACTGCTCTGTGATATTTGTTGTATTGTTGTGTATCATGTGACCCCAGGTCGATCCCTAAAAAGGGACTGTATCTGTCTCAGTGGTCTTCCCCGGTCAACAAAATTTAAATAAATAAATAAAATAAATAAATCTGCTCAGCTTGAAGCCTGGGCTGCACTAGTGCAACTGAATGTAATATCCCTGATGGAAACCTGGCTCACTCCCAAGATCTCTGTTGCTGTCATCACCTTGTCAGGCTGTAACCATTTTAAAGAAGACCAGATAGGCAGGCACAGAGGTGGCTGACTTATCTAGTTAAGGTTGGACCTGCTGCGCTCCAAACTAGAAATCAGTGGTTTGACTAGGGAATGCAAATGTATGGCGGTTAAACTTCTGCTAGGGAGGGGGTACAAATCTCATCTCTCACCCTTATGACAACCTACAGTACATATAATCCAGTAAACAACAAGCTGGCCTTGAATCCTTCTCCAGCTACTTCGAACAACTTAATCATAACTGGGAAATAACTGTCACTGGTGATTTCAATATCATTTGGGCCACCAGATCCAACGTGGTACATAGGGATATGGTTGCCAGCCTCTTTCTCTCCAAAATGTTACTGAAAACACCAGAGCCAACTATAAACCTGGCACCAGTACCCTAATAGACTTGATTCTGGTTACACATCCTAACAGGATCAAAGACGTCAGAGTGCTACCCGACACCATCAGTGACCACTCCCCAGTACAATGCACATGGTCAGCTAATCTGAAAAAGCCCACCCCCAGATTTACCACCAGCCATGTCCTAAGCAAAGATAAGGTGGCAGCATTTAAATCTTACATCAGTGGCGGAGCCAGATTTGGAAGCGTTTGGGAGCCAGGGGGGCCATTCAGTCAATCATGGGTTCCACAATGGGCACTAAACCATGAATAAAGATGGTGGTGGGGCACCACTACTCACACTTGGGCAGCCAGGAGGAGCGACTGCCCCCCCAGACCCCTCCTCTAGCTCCGCCACTGTCTTACATGCCTAACATAGTTTGGCGATACCTCAATGCCATCCCCCATATAGATTCTGCCTTTGACTTCCTAATAATGGAATACTCTGCAGCCCATAACAAGTTTGCCTCCTTTAAAATGTGTAAGGGGTGGGGTACTCATCTGGGTGGATCACCCCTAAACTCATGGCCCTCATGAGAGAAAGGGACAAAGGTGGTCCTTAGCAAGAGAGACCAGATCACCAGTGCATCTACAAAAATACAGAGATGCACATAATATATGCACCTGTAAGAAAACTAGGCTGGCCAAATCTGAATACTGTAAGGCCAAGAAAACCCAAAACTGGAGCAATGGGAAAAAATTCTGGAAGAACATTGCTGAGTTCCTGGGCAAGGGTGAAAAACATCCCCTAAAATGCTTAAAGTTGATGATACAGAGATCTTGGACCCAACAGAGATAGTAAACAAACTTAACACAGCCTTTACAGACCTAAGTGAAGTCATCCCTGGCAGCTCCGCTCAGGCGACTCATAATGGTGAAGGTACTGAAGCCCATTGCAGACATAACCCAGAACACCCTAAACTGTACTTCAGACCAGTCTCCACCAGAGACACCCTAATGTATATCAAACAAGTGCTGGGTAAAACCAGGGTTAGTGGTGAATTGGCTCATATGAAGCTGCTGTCCCTGGCCTTTAATAAACTCGCTCACCCTATCTCCAAGATTTTCAACTTTTCTCTACAGTACTCACAGTTCCCTAGAGTATGGAAAACCATGCTGATCACACTGGTTTTCAAAAACAGTAACTACTCTACTCTGGCTAGCTTTAGATCAATTTCCATCCTCTCCTCCATCCAAGGCCCTGGAATGAATCATTTCAGACCATCTGGTCATTGATCTGGAAAAATACAACATCCAATGCACACAATAGCATCGGTTCAGAAAGCTTCATAGTACCACCACTGTCCTAATTGAATACACTAGCTACCTGCATGAGGCCCTTACAGTGGAAACATGTTTAGAGCCATTTGAGTTGATCTGACTAACATCTTTGACCCAGTCTACTACAAGCTACTGCTTGGCAAGCTTCTCTCCCTTGGCCTATCTCAGACCACAGTCAATCAATCAATCAATCAAAATCTTTATTTAAACAGTAGCTTGGTTTTGTAGCTACCTCCCTAACCAATCCCAGCATGTAAACCTTGATGGCTTCCTCTCAGACGCAAGACGTGTCTTGTCTCCATAGATGTGCCTCAGGGTTCAATGCTTGGCCCCCTCCTATTTGGCCTGTATATTAACAATGTACCAGAGGCTTGCAGGTCTGCAAGGATACTCCTATATGTAGATGATACCATCATCTTCTCCAGTTGTAGAAATGAAAGGAAAAGTGTGACTCTGACTGGGATTTGAACCCAGGACCTCAGCAATCCGTGCATTAGCTCTTAACCAACTGAGGTATGAGACTTCAGCCAATTAAGGCCTCTGAGTTTTTCCTTGTGAATCACACATACATTCCTTTCTGGTGTTGCAATGAGCAACCAGGAAGTCTTTTTGCAGACTCAAATAACTCCTCCTCAATCTCTCCCAAGTGCAGTATATGCCACTGCGAGGCAAATTTAGAAATCCAGTTGTAGGAATGAAAGGAAAAGTGTGCATCTGACTGGGATTTGAACCCAGGACCTCAGCAATCTGTGCTTTAGCTGTTAACCAACTGAGCTATGAGAGTTCAGCCAATTAAGGCCCCTGAGTTTTCCCATGTGAATCACACATCTTCTCCAGAAATACAAGCCACGGTAAAATTTCTGCTGCCCTCC
This sequence comes from Neoceratodus forsteri, assembly GCA_016271365.2. Lineage (NCBI taxonomy): Eukaryota > Metazoa > Chordata > Ceratodontiformes > Ceratodontidae > Neoceratodus > Neoceratodus forsteri. The sequence goes on from CM057456.1 coordinate 352,838,578, forward strand.
AGACCAATTTTGAATCCCTGGATAAATGGTTCACCAGCAACAAATTGGTACTGAACTATAAAAAACAAAAACTATGCTTTCCTTGGGCCCACAGTTGAAAAAACAGGTTCCTTCACTGGTCACCCTCAACAGCAAGGGCCAAAGTCTGGAACAGGCAGAAACCTTTAAGTACCAAAGTATCATACTGGATGATACCCTATCATTTCTCCCACATGTGGACAACATTGTTTCTTGAGCAAACAGAAGACTGGGTGGGTGCCCTGTATAGGAACCGCCTCATAGAAACATAGACTCTGCCAGCAGATAAGGATCGCTTGGCCCACCTAGCCTGCCCATTTTTCCCTGCCTATAGTATCACTGCAGATCCTACCTGATCTCCAGCCCATTCATCCACCCACCCCTTTCCTGAAGATTCCCATATGCCTATGCCATGCATTCTTGAACCCCACCTTTTTTGCCCCTACCACCTTTGCTGGAAGACTGTTCTAGGAATCCACCACTCTTTCTGTGAAGAAGTACTTCCTCACATCACTCCCAAATTTTTCCTTCTTCAGCTTCTTATCATGGCCCCTTGTCTTTGAGCATCTTTTTTTTTATGAACGATACTTTCCTCCTGTACCTTATTTACCCCTGTGAGATATTTAAAGGTCTCTATCATATCCCCTCCCTTCCAGGGTGTACATATTCAGGTCCTTAAAGAGCTAGTGTACTGGAATTACCCTAGAAACAAAGCATTTTACTAGCCGGCTGTAAATCTGTTATACTAATGCAGAACTCAGAAAGTCACAGTAAATGGCGCCATGTCCAAAGAGGGTTTTATGACCATCAGAGTCCCTCAGGGATCAGTGCTGGGAACAGTTCTCTTCAATATATTCATCAGCGACATTGCTGGTGGTCTTGACGGTAACATCTGCCTGTTCGCAGATGATACAAAACTATGTAATAGGCTGGGCATTCTCAAGAAAATTGAACAGTGCTCCAGCAACTGGCAACTTAGATTTAATGCTATAAAATGCAAAGTGATGAACCTGGGAAAACAGAACCCAAGAACTCTATACTTTCTAGATGGGCATCGACTTGAAGAGCCCAGGACTGAACGGGACTTAGGCGTTATCATATTGGACGACCTTAAAGCAGGGAATCAGTATGAAAAAGCGGCATGAAAAGCAAGTAGCATCTTCAGATGCATAGGCAGGGGAATAACTAGTAGGAAAAAGAAGTGATCATTCCAATCTATAGATCTCTGATGAGGCCACACCTGGAGTACTGTGTCCAGTTCTGGAATCAATTCAGAGAAGGGCCACAAAGATGGTGCAGGGCCTCCATCGCAAGCCATATGAGTCTAGACTCCAAGACCTAAACTTGTACTCCCTGGAACAGAGAAGGGACATAGGGAATATGATAGAAATGTTCAAATTCATCAAGGGTGTAAACACTGTTCAGGTAGGCAAACTCTTCCATACAAACGGAGAGGCACATACAACAGGGCACAACCTACGCCTGAGAGGGGGAAAGCTCAGAGGCAATATCAGGAAGTACTTTTTAACAGAGAGGATAATAGACATATGGAACAGCCTGCACCCAGAGGTGGTTGCAGCAAAGATGGTGAATGCATTTAAACACACATGGGACCAGCACTACAGTATAAACAAAAACAGCAAAATATAGGGAAGGGGGTTAGGTTCATAGGCAGGTTAGATGGGCCAGTCGGTCCCCATCTGCTGTCAAATTCTTATGTTCTTAACACCGTGTGCACTGAAGGAGAAGCTGAAATATTGTTGCAGTTATCGGGTGGGACAGGAAAAAGTAAGAACATAGATGGCCACTTGATCAATATTTATATTACATGCCATTCTCCAGACAAAATAAAGGCAAGCGCTCACCCACACAGTGCTGCCAAAAATCACTTGTTCAACACAGTCATGAAGCACTGGTAAGTCTGGCTGCAGTACCTATAATTGTATTCAGTTTGCTAAATCACATAAATCAGGGGTTCATGACTGTGCTCCCGTGGTTTATGTGATACAAGCTAAATAAAGTTATGTGTAGCAAACGGATTTACACATGCTTCATTTCCGTGTTGAGCAAATGTTCTTTGACAGTATTTTCAGCAACCATTGAATGTGGGTGAGTGCTCTCCTTTGTTTTGTCAGGAGAACGGCATGTAATCGGAATATAGTATACCCCTGCTTATCTGAATGTACTGGGTGAAACTAAAATCTTTCAGATAAGTGGGGTTTCCGATAGGTGGGAGCTGCTATTGCAACAATGAAATTTGGCATGCTACTTCTCAAAAACAGTAAACTGTGACAAGAAGGTGACTGTACTGTGTTTCCCTTTATTTAAATGTGTCCTGTGGTGTTGTTTATTAAATACTATACTGGTTTAGAAATAGATGGATAGATAGATAGATAGATAGATAGATAGATAGATAGATAGATAGGTAGATAGATATAGATAGAAACGTTATTTCTATAGCGCCCCTTCCCGGAGGCTCGGAGCACTTAACAATATTTAAAAGCAATTCATACACAGTACACAATACACAACTTCAAAACATAGTGCAGGTGCAGAGTTCAGTATAAAATTCTATCTATCTGTAACCCCACTACAAATGGGGGTTCCCAAAAAGTCTTCCATGATAATGTTGTACTTTGTGCTAACCTGCCTTCTTTACAGCAAGGACTATTCTGTTTAGCTCCACCATTTTGGTCCCGAACTTCCGAATTGGACCAGTCAGTACTTGGGGACTCTAAAATGGAACCTGCTGAAATGGGGCTGTGTGGATTACAAGCTTGGGATTTGTAGTTTTGGACCGTTGGTGCCTTTTTGCAACAGAAGGGGGAGCTCTTAGTGTGACTGACAGCTGAGCCAACCAACTGAACCTTTTGAATCTAAGGGAAATCCCCTGAGCTGTCTGCTGGCAAGCCAGATCTAAGTGGGAAGCTGAGAGAGTAACAGCTCGTATTAGCTTGAGCAGCCGTTTACACAGTAGTTCACACGGGAGTACTGTGGAAGGCTTGACTTCTGGCCTGCTTACCTGTTTTTCTACCCTGAGAGGGAGAAGAGAATTCTTTTCAGACTATATCCGATTTTGTGAGAACGAAGAAGCCATCGAGGTGTAACCAGGCTCAACCTGTAGAAGACCGAAGATTTTGCTAAACACGATCAGCCTGTCAGGAACTCCAGCTACTTCCGAGCTCTCAGTCTGAGCAGGGACTTTGCGACCGTGACTGAGGAGCATTTTGCCTAGTGCAGTAATATGTCCTTGCATATAAATGTGCTGTGTGCTGAATGGGGGTTGCGATTTAGTTCCCCTGTTGTGTGAACTGTATGCTGAATGCTGGAAGCTGAACCCAGGACCAAACAAACTAAATCAGTGGCTAGTTCCATGCAGCTGGGCCTTGCTACAACGGCCCTGCCAGATTGCTCGGCTGCACAGAGAAGAGCCATCAATGAGAGACCAGCCCAGGGATCAGCCCTCTGCTCTCCTGGCACTCCACAGAGGTCACCTACTGTCTCAATTTTCGTCCCTCCTGTGTCCAGTCTTGGGGAATCGTGAGTAACCACCAGGGCTTAAAGAGGCAGAGCATCTCTGGTTGCCGGGGTGCTAGCTAGTTGTTGTGTGTGTCCTGAGTGAACTGCTGAAAGTGGCTGAGAACTGAGACCCAGCTGCAGCCAAAGAAAAGGTTGTGGACACTGCTTAACCAGAAACTGTGAACTGGTGTGCAGGAGGCTGTTGTTCCTGGGTTACTGCGTTGAATTGCACCTGTGCTTATTGGAATAGAGGCTAATACCCACTCAAATTGACACTGGACTTTATTAGAGCAACTGCCTGTAAACTCTTCATGCTTAGAACTCAGTGCAGAGACTGCAGGAGGACCCCCACCATTTGGGAGTCTTCACCCAGAGCCAGGAAGGGAACTTGCTAACTCCTCCCAAGTGGGACCCACTGTCTCAGCAGGTCACCAGCGCTTGCTGCGGTGGTAGGGCACCTGCGACCCATCGGGGGAGCTGGGCTGTGGAGCCACTCTCGGGTCTGAGCCTTCTGGGGTTGGTGTTGTCCTGCCACAGTGCTCTGCAATGGGCCAGAAGCAGCTGAAGGTGACAAGCAGCCAGAACTACTATCAAGGTGACCAGCGGCAAGATCCTCGAGCAAGTCCCATCCTAGGGATCCTGGCCGTCCTGCTTCAGTTTTGCTGCACTAAACAAGGAGTTCCATCCCCAGGTGCTGAGATCAACAAACCGTGAGTAACCATGAGTAACTAGGACTTGGCTACTGGAAAGGAAAGGGGGAAGTGGTCTGCTTCCTAAATTTCAGTTTTACAATATTTCAGGGCCTCAACAGCCGGCCAACCCATGGCACCGATCAGGCCTGCATTTAGTGTGGGTACCCCGAGAGACAATTTGGGGACACTGGTACCAGTGGAGGTTGGCTCAGCATGCGGGCCCAAATACTCATTAGCGTTGCTTATGTAACCCCTAGGTGGCGCTATCCCAAGGGCTACTACCCCTGCCTGCTTAATTACTAACAGGTCGAGGGGCCTAGGTCCAATGGCGGGTGCCTCCACCCAGAGGTCAGGGTTTGCAGTAGTTAAACTAACTTGATCACAGCCCTCTGGGACACTGTAACCCCCCTTTCTTCCCACTAGTGGCCCACACAATGCATCAGGAATATCTTCACAATGTACACTTACCCCCAGGACTGGCTCCGTCGACTGGACCCCGGGGACCCCATGCAAAACAAGATGATACAGTGCAAAGACCACAGTACAATACTTTAACATAAACAAATTCCTCAGCCAGTGTAACTTTGCTGAAACCAACAGATCTGATTTATTTAAGGAGTTGTAACAAGGAAGGGGGAAATCAGGTTAATTAGGTTAAACACATTAATAATCATAGTACTGTGCGCATATTCAGAGTCCCAAATTGTCACTTTCACTGGGTACCCAGGATGGAGGGGGGGCTAGCCAGGATTAGTTGCAGCTGGTTGGGGCCCTGTGATGAAAAAAAACATTGGCACAATAGCCAAATTGTAATCCGGAGCCGGTTGGCTCAGTTCGTGAAGAAATGAAAAAAAACAACAATTAGATGACACACTTGCAATTCGATAAACAGATGGCAGGGAGCTACCCTGCTTTGTACTCACAAACTCAGTGCTGGGAACTGGATGGAAGGCAGATTGGCCTGGATTGCCAGGAGGAGCAGACCATGTGGACAAGGTCCTTGTGACTGGACCCCACTGCGGTTTAGAGCAAATGGATGTAGTCTGGATTAAGCTGGGGTTTACTTCCAGCTTCAAGCACTCTATTCACTGTACAGGGGATTTGAAACGCAATTACCCACAAGCACTACACACATTTATATGTAAAAGGAAAGTACTATACCAGGCAGGCTGCTTCTCTATCCCGATCGCAATTACTGCACAATACCCGGGAGAACACACAGCAGATTCAGTTCTTGACAGACCGAGCGCGATTCAGCAATTTCTCCAGTCTTCTACAGGGTGAGCCTGGTTTCTACTCTTCAGATCTCCTTGATTCTCTTCACAGGTCGGTTTCAATCTGAACAGGTGCTTGCACAAACTGCAGACTGAAACTTAGGGGCCTTACACGAGATCCAGCTAAAACTACACACCAGAAGCACACAGCTCCTGTCTCTTCACAGCCCAACTGATCTGATCTTTCCAGTAGACAGAGCCAGGCATTTCCTTTGAGTTCCTCCCAGTTCAGTTGGCTGGTTTGGCTGTCACTCACAGTAAACTCCCCTGTTGGTGGAAAAAAGGCGGAAGTCAAAACTACGTTTCCCAGAGTCACTGCCCTTACAATCCCCTTACAGCAGGCTCCAGAGGAGAGTCCAAGTTCTGATTCGCCCAGAGCAGGCTCCATTTTAAAGGATCCCCACCATGATTGGTCCAAATCAGCAGTTCAGAATCAACATGAGGGAGTTACTTTGCACTGTCCTTGCTACAAGAAAGCAGGTTAAATCAAACTTCATTTTCATTATTACTCTAACAGGTTACAAGCAAACAATTGCATCTTTGAAGAGTACTCCTTCTGCCCACTTAGCGATGGCAGAAACAGAGCGATTTGGTAGTAGCTCGAGCGGGACTCAAGCAGGAAAACACACAGTCCCCCCCCCCATACAAACTAATTATGTCTGCAAGCAGACAGCTCTTAAAGAGACAGCACCAGAGGCTCTAAAAGCACTCACAGATAAGCAGGCTTAAACGTCAAACACCATTCAGGCTTGGAGCATTCAAGCAAGCTCCTGGAAGACTTTTTGGGAACCCCCATTTGCAAGGGGGGTTACACCCTTCCTGGCCTGGGAGAGCTTGGCGTCCGCATCAAGCAATTACCCCCATAAGTTTCAATACACCCATATACATTTACAACAGTATCACATTAGGCTTATACATGTAATCATCAGTCAATATATCACTTTACCAGAAACTCATTTCTGAACTTTGCAGTACGTCACTCTTTACACAGTATTACACACACATTGTACCATAATTCAGGTTATCACCTCTTGTACATGAAACCTGAAGAGAGGGGGTCCTTCCCTATCAGCTACCTTGGGGCTGGATGGGGCAGGGGCACCATACCTAGAGGGCAACACAAGTAACTTGGAGTTAGCACTGATGTTCAGTTTGTGCAATGAGCTTGGGGACACATACACTCCTTTATGGACAACATTGAGAGGCAAGTCCACAGACCTCCCAGGGGAATCATAACTGAGGTGCACCACAGGCTTTACAGCTTGACCAGTCTTTCTAGGGAGAACTGTTACAGTCTCTGCACTCTGAGCCTCATTTTCAGCATTGTCCTCACTTGTCAGGGGAGTCTCCAATGGGGCAGAGAGGCTAGAACTTGGGGCACTTTCAGCTCCAGTAGTTACAATCTCTGAGTCCACAACACTTGGCTCACATGGAGAGCTTTCTGACATGGACAGTGAATTATCAGGGCACTCAACACACTCTTCTTGTTCTGGTATGTCACCAGTCTGTTCCAGTCCATCATTTTCCTCCTCTGACAGCTCAAACAGTTCAACCATACACAATGATTCCATATCATCTGACAATGCTTTGCACTTCACTTTCTGGGAGCTTTTGCTCCAGGGACAAAGCTGGGGGCTTAGACAGTCCAGAAGACCCAGCTTCATCTCCAGAATTGACTAGGGGATTGCCCCGAAACAATTGACTCAGTTTGTAAGAAGGGTAGTATTCAAAACCACGCTCACTTTCCTCTGACATGGACTGACAGTCATGTTCAACTGGGACTTGTGGAGGGGAACACTTTAACTCAGCTTCTGTAGATGAAGACTTTCTTGATTTTTTCTTAGCAACAGCTCTAGTCACTGGTCCAGAGGGGGCATTTTCTGGGGGCTCAGACTCAATCAAGATTTGTCCAATGGGCAGTAAATGATTTCTATGCATTGTTTTAACATCCTTTGAATTATTCTCAGGCCTTACTTTGTACATAGGCAGATCATCTAGTTTGCCCACTACAATGTCAGGGAGATGGTGCCATCTCTCATCAATCTTGTGTTTGCAATGCAGTCCCAGATTTCTTAGCAATACCCGATCTCCCTCCTGGAGTTCCTGTGCTTTCACCTTTTTATCATACCCTTCTTTGTTGGCCAGATTTCTTTTGGCAGCCATGGTTTGAGCCAGTTGATACGCATGATTTAGATGGGCCTTTAACTTTTGCACATACTGTAAATAGTTGTCAGCTCGAACCCCATCAGGAGAGACCCCAAAGCACACATCTACCAGCAGTCGAGCTTCTCTTCCAAACATCAGGTGGTAGGGGGAGAACCCAGTGGCATCACTTTTGGTGCAGTTGTAGGCATGTACCAGGGTGCTAATTTGTTGGCTCCATCTAGGCTTGTCCTTTGGGTGGAGGGTGCCTAACATATCTAGCAAGGTGCGGTTGGAAACGTTCAGGCTGTGGGTCCCCCTGGGATTGGTAAGGGGCGGTTCTGGACTTTCGCATTCCCCACAGAGAAAGCATCTCTTTGATCAGACGACTCTCAAAGTCTCTTCCTTGATCAGAATGGATTCTTTGTGGTGCCCCATAGTGAACAAAAAAGTTTTCTACAAGTACTTTGGCTACAGTGGATGCCTTCTAGTCCTTGGCGGGGAAAGCTTGGGCATATCTTGTAAAATGGTCAGTGACCACCAGCACATTACTAATATTTTTTTGATCTGACTCCAAACTCAGAAAATCAATACAGACCAGCTCCATGGGTGCACTGGTGGTGATGTTAACAAGGGGGGGGGGCAGCCCTCTGGGGCAAAGCTTTTCTCTGTAAGCAGCGACTACAAGTTTGAATGTGTTGCTCCACATCAGCCCCCATCTTAGGCCAATAGAATCTGGATCTCACCAAGTCAAGTGTTCTGTCTATACCAAGGTGCCCCATGTGGTTGTGTAAGGACCTCAGCACTGAGTCTCGAAAAGCAGTGGGCAGCACTAGTTGTTGTTTGTCTACTTGACCCCCTCTGTCTACCGTTTCTCTGTATAACAGTCTATTGATCAGTTTCAACTTAGGACCTTCTTTGTATAACAATGCAGTTCTCAAATCAGTGGAACGTAATTTGGACACATCTTTCCCTGCATAGAGGGCTTCTAAAGCTGATTTGATCATGGGATCTTGGGATTGAGCCCGCCGAATACTGTCATTGTCCAGCTGAGGCAGTGCACCAATGTCTATTGCAGAAAAGTGGCAATAAGCAGCAGGTATGCAATTCTCAGAAGGTCCCAAACAATCCACCATACAGTCCACTGCGTCCGTGGACATTTGTTCCTCCCTGTCAAACTTCTGGCAGAGTGCTCGAATATCAGGTTCTGACAGTCTGACCCAGTCATTCTGGGGAACAGGCCTCCAGGAGAGAGCATCAGCATCTATGTGGTTCAGGCCTGCTTTGTATTCAACAGCATAGTCATATGTAGATAATGCAGAAAGCCACCTATGGCCAGCGGCATCCAATTTAGCTGAAGTCTGCACATAGGTCAAAGGATTATTGTCAGTTTTTACCAGTATCTTAGCCCCATACAAGTACTCATGGAATTGGTCAACAATGGCCCACTTCAAAGCTAGGAACTCTAACTTATGTACAGGATAGTTCTTTTCAGATGGGGCCAGGCTTCTACTGGCAAAGGCCACTGGTCTCAGGCCATTCTCATGCTCTTGGTACAACACAGCCCCCAACCCTTGCAAGCTAGCATCAGTGTGCAGGACATAAGGTTTTGTTGGATCGGCATAGGCCAACACTGGAGCATGGGTAAATTGATATATGATCTCACGAAAAGCAGTCTCACAATCAGGAGTCCATCGGCCCCAAATACTTCACTTGGATGAAAATACACTATTTCAGTCTCGACGAGGGACGCTGACTTTTTGTATCTTTTGTGGGTTGGGGGATACCCTTGAGTAAGATTAAGTAAAGGGCGGATCACTCTTGAATAGTCCTTGATGAAACACCGATAATAACCACAGAATCCCAGGAATCTTTGCAGTTCTTTTAGATTTTTGGGCTGTGGCCAGGTGGTCAAGGACTCAACTTTACTTGGGTTGGTCTCTGTTCCCTCAGTGGATACTATGTGTCCCACATACTTTACTGATGTTTGAAAGAATTGACACTTATCAATGGACAGTTTAAGGCCAAAGTCTTCCAGTCGGTCCAACACCTTGAATAATCTGCTCTCATGTTCCTCCAGTGAGCTGCCAAACACAATAACATCATCTAGGTATACCAGGCACTCTAGTAAGTTCATGTCCCCCACTGCACACTCCATCAATCTTTGAAAAGTGGCGGGGGCACCTGAAATCCCTTGAGGCATCGTCATGAATTCATAGAAGCCAAGCGGACAGATAAAGGCTGTCTTCTCACGGTCCTCGGGGGCCATTGGGATCTGGTAGTACCCACTGCGGAGATCCAGCACAGAGAACCACTTGCTCCCGTTTAGACAGTCCAAAGCATCCTGAATCCGGGGCATAGTGTACTGATCAGGGATAGTCCACCGGTTTAAAGTGCGATAATCCATGCACATCCTTGCTGTCCCATTCTTTTTTCTCACTACCACAATGGGGAAAGCATAGGGGCTTCTGGATTCTTGTATTACACCAGCAGCTAGCATCTCTTGCAGATGCCGTCTCACATCATCTATGTCAGCAGGTGCTAGGCGTCGAGACCTCTCACGAAATGGCCTTTCATCATGCAGCCAGATATGGTGCTCAGCTCCTTGCAAGCATCCTACGTCCCATTCCTTTAAAGAAAACACCTGGTCTCTCTGGGCAAGCTTCTCACTGATCCTCACTTTCCATTCAGCTGGCAACGGGGAGTCACCGAAATCAAACAAGTCAGGCGTTACTCTGTCATTTTTCCCCGAACTGTTGCTACTGGGTAGCACTGCAGTGTCTGCACAATGCACATTAGCCAGGGTGCAACCTCTATTTACTCGCATCTCTCTGTCAGACACATTATGAACTTGAACCATTACCCTTCTGGCATAAGCATGGGCTCTAGCAGGCAGTCCCTCCGGCAATTTTCCGTCGCCTGGTGCATCCAACATTAATATTTTATTCTTGACATCCTTTCTGATTCGGACCTCTCCCTGTAAGGTACACTGGGCATTTGGCGCCAGGATCAGAGACTCAGGATCCTTCTTCCAGACAATTCCAACCGGTTCCTCTGGTTCTACTGTTTCAACATCTCTCTATGCCTCATAGGCCTTCTTAATCAAGGCCGGAATTCTTAAAGCTCGTCCAGCCCTTGACCCCTGTTTTTCATAACACAACTGTGTCAGCCATCCAAACATATGTGCATTAGTCCCAATTAGTAGAGGAACCTCATCATACGGTCCGGTAGGGGGACACACTAAGGCCAGAGTCTCTACTTGCTCAGCCACTCCAGCCACAGAGGTGGGAAAAGACAGCCAAATTCAGATATATCCAGAGTAGGGGTAGGCCTTCTCACTTAACCCCCAGACATGCAGCCCCTCCAACGGTTGTAAGGGTACATCAGACAAATGCTTCTGATACCAGTCTTGGAACATAATTGTCACTTAGGAGCCACTGTCTAATACAGCTCTTGTAGACACTCCATTCACCTTTACAGTGGAGGGACCCACTATTCTGGACCAGTCTGGAGAGCGGTGGCGGGGGCCTGGGCAACTGACCTTGCCACAAAGGGACGTGAGTTAGCATTTTTGGGGCCCTCACTGGGATCATTGCGTGCACCTCTTAACCACTGATTTGTTCTCTGAAGCTCTCCTTGTAGCCTATATGCAACTTTGTCTGTGTCTTTTGGGGACTGGCATTCTCTCTTCATGTGCCCATCCTTCTCACAATTATAGCAAAACATACTTTCTGGAGTTTGAGCTGCCCGAGGCATCACACTGGGAGCCAGGGTGGGGGTACTACTAACAGGAAACCTTGGTGCCATCTCTGTCTTCGGCGTGATAAGCATTTGGAGACATCTCATCAATTTCCCCACTTCCATGGTCAAGACATCGAGTTTTGAGCTGTTGTCAGCAGGAGATGCATGGGAGGGTACCCCCACCCCCATAGCAGATGCAGTCGGATGAGAGTCGGGGCCTGTACTTGCAGGAGCGGCCTTCATAAAGAGACTGTTTTTTATTTCCCTGAACTTTCTCAGCAGTTCACCCCATTGTGGCATATCTTTTTCCTTCTCAGAGCACTCATTAACTGCCAACCTCTGCCCCTGAACTTCACTTGATGGGTCACCCTCAGTCACTCGGGTCATAGCCGCAGCTATTGGTGCAAGTCCCTCCCGAGGTCGCCTTTTCTTAATTCCTCGAATTTCTCTCTTTAGCTCATCATAGAAGGGTGGGGATTCCAGTCGATTTGCCAGGTGTAACTGAAGCAACAGCAGTTCTGAGAAGGGGGCAGACTTAAGGATCCTGTCCAGCCTGGTTCGGTCCAGTTCAATCGCTGGCAAACTACCCTTTCTGAGGCATTCTTGCAACAATTTTTCCAACCGAGATACATACACAGACAACAGCTCCCCTTAGTACTGCTGTGCATTTCTTACTCTCCACCACAGATCCTCATCAGAATCTGGGCTCCCATACACATTCTCCAAGGCCTCAAGATAGTCCTGTGCAGTCGCTTCAAGGTTACTGGCCCATTTAGCATGGATGGTGAGGGCAGGACCTCGGAGGCTCTCACAAACCCTCTTTCGCTTTTCGGCTTCTGAGCATTGCCATTCTAGCACTTGAAGGGCAACACAGTCTATCCAGGTCTCCCAGTCATCCTCCCTTTGGGGGGTGGGGAGGGTGCCAGAGAAGATCCTCAACCCTCAGTAAGAGTCATGACTAATGGCAGGTGCAGAAATAGGAGCCTGCATTGGTTCAGCCACCATTACGGGTATTGGAGCAGGAGAGGGTGTTGGGGGGGGAACACCCCCAGGTGGCAAGAATAGTTTCTTCAAGTCCGCCACAGTTTTCCCTTCCCCCAGCAACCATTTAGCAAATTTCTCCTCAAAAGTTTCAGATAGTGGGGGGGGGCTCATTCCCCCCGGGTCTTTACTGTCCTTAGTCATGACTCTCCAGGCAGTGAGGGCTCCCTCTGGGGTAATAGTCTGTGGCACTTTGGAGCTATCTATGGGATCCTTAAACTCTACTAGGGCCAGGAAAGTATGGGTGAGCAGATTAGCATGTCGACCCACCACCACAGGGTTTTGTAAACCTTCCACCTTGGAAAGTACTCCCTGTACAGTGTCCGTATTGATACCCGGGGGATGTCCAGGATAAGCATAGCATTTTTGGGGTTGATCTCCTCCCCAGTACACCACTCCACCAACCGGTGCACAGCCACTTCTGTCGAGGTACCCATTTATTTATTTATTTATTTATTTTTAACAGTGGTTCGTAAATATGGCCACTAGAGGACACACAATCCCAGCAGTGAACCTCCAAGATGTAACCACTAGGTGGTGCTATCCCAAGGGCTACTACCCCTGCCTGCTTAACTACTAACAGGTTGAGGGGCCTAGGTCCAGTGGCGGGTGCCTTCACCCAGAGGTCAGGGTTTGCAGTAGTTAAACTAACTTGGTCACAGCCCTCTGGGACACTGTAACCCCCCCTTTCTTCCCACTATTGGCCCACACAATGCATTAGGAATATCTTCATAATGTACTCTTACCCCCAGGACTGGCTCCATCGAAGGACCCCGGGAACCCCCTGCAAAACAAGATGATACAGTGCAAAACCACAGTACAATACTTTAACATAAACAAATACCTCAGCCAGTGTAACTTTGCTGAAACCAACAGATCTGATTTATTTAAGGAGCTGTAACAAGGAAGGGGGAAATCAGGTTAATTAGGTTAAACACATTAATAATCACAGTACTGTGCACATATTCAGAGTCTCAAATTGTCACTTTCACTGGGTACCCAGGATGGGGAGGGGGCTAGCCAGGATCAGTTGCAGCTGGTTGGGGCCCTGTGATGAAAAAAACACTGGCACAATACACAAATTGTAATCCAGAGCCAGTTGGCTCAGTTCGTGAAGAAATGAAAAAAAACAACAATTAGATGACACACTTGCAATTCGATAAACAGATGGCAGGGAGCTGCCCTGCTTTGTACTCACAAACTCAATGCTGGAACTGGATGGAAGGCAGATTGGCCTGGATTGCCAGGAGGAGCAGACCATGTGGACAAGGTCCTTGTGACTGGACCCCACTGCAGTTTAGAGCAAATGGATGTAGTCTGGATTAAGCTGGGGTTTACTTCCAGCTTCATGCACTCTATTCACTGTACAGGGGATTTGAAACGCGATTCCCCACAAGAACTACACACATTTATATGTAAAAGGAAAGTACTATACCAGGCAGGCTGCTTCTCTATCCCGATCGCAATTACTGCACAATACCCGGGAGAACACACAGCAGATTCAGTTCCTGACAGACCGAGCGAATTCAGCAATTTCTCCAGTCTTCTACAGGGTGAGCCTGGTTTCTACTCTTCAGATCTCCTTGATTCTCTTCACAGGTCAGTTTCAGTCCGAACAGGCGCTTGCACAAACTGCAGACTGAAACTTAGGGCCTTACATGAGATCCCTGCGCTAAAACTACACAATCAAGAAGCACACAGCTCCTGTCTCTTCACAGCCCAAACTGATCTGATCTTTCCAGTAGACAGAGCCGGGCATTTCCTTTGAGTTCCTCCCAGTTCAGTTGGCTGGTTTGGCTGTCACTCACAGTAAACTCCCCTGTTGGTGGAAAAAGGCGAAGTCAAAACTACATTTCCCAGAGTCACTGCCCTTACAATCCCCTTACAGCAGGTTCCAGAGGAGAGTCCAAGTTCTGATTCGCCCGGAGCAGGCTCCATTTTAAAGGATCCCCACCATGATTGGTCCAATTCAGCAGTTCAGAATCAACATGAGGGAGCTACTTTGCACTGTCCTTGCTACAAGAAAGCAGGTTAAATCAAACTGCATTTTCATTATTACTCTAACAGGTTACAAGCAAACAATTACATCTTTGAAGAGTGCTCCTTCTGCCCACTTAGCGACGGCAAAAACGGAGTGATTTGGCAGTAGCTCGAGCGGGACTCAAGCAGGAAAACACACAGTCCCCCCCATATAAACTAATTATGTCTGCAAGCAGACAGCTCTTAAAGAGACAGTACCAGAGGTTCTAAAAGCACTCACAGATAAACGGCTTAAACGCCAAACACCATTCAGGCTTGGAGCATTCAAGTAAGCTCCTGGAAGACTTTTTGGGAACCCCCATTTGCAGGGGGGTTACACTTACATTACTAACTTTCCCTCTTCTTTTCACAGCAATCCTTTTGTCCCGGTATCCCTTCCCTAGTCCTCACCCCCAGAATAAAGCTGTGAATTTGTTTGTTGAAACTGCTGTTTTAGTGAAATTCATCACATGTGCTTATTGCTGGGATATATTATTTATGATTGAACAAGGTATTTGGGGACACAGTGTGCAGAGTGGTTTGTTGGGGAGGTACAGCATCCCAGGGGGCTGTACGAAGCGGATACCTGGCCCACTAATACTTTACTCTGGGTGGAGGCACCACGCTATTATCAATATTTCTGGGAATGAACCCCCAGTTGTCACCGTAGCAGGACCCAGGCCCCTTGCCTGGTATCAGGGATAGCAGGCAAGGGGGGGTAGCCCACTGGCATATGGTGCCAGGGCTACACTAAGATAATACACACTAAAACAACAGTCAGTCCATTTTTTTGGTCAGCTTCATTACAAGACATATACATCAAAAGCCTGATTGAATAAAAATGTTTTCAATCCTTTTTTGAAGGTTTCCACCAAGGCTGCCTCCCTTAGATGTTTGGTAAAGAGTTACACAGGGTTGGTGCGGCAACTGAGAACGTACGGTCCTCAGAATGCTGCAACCTAGCCCTGGGAACCACAAAGAGGTAACCCTTGAAGGAACAGAGAGCCTGGTACATCCAGTGAGGAACCAGGAGGTCTTGCAGGTAGGCTGCCCCCCCCCCCGTGAAGGGATTTATAGGTCAATAACCTTGACAGCAATCCTCCAACTTACCGGCAGCCAGTGCAGTTCATGGAGGACAGGTGTAATATGATCTGATCTCAAAGCGCCAGTCAACAGTCTAACCACCGCATACTGCACCAGCTGCAGACAGAGGAGACTGCCTCCAGATAGCCCCAGGTACAGCGCATTGCAGTAGTCCAGCCTGGACATGACAAAGACATGCACCAGGGTGCTCAGGTCCTCAGTTGGCATCGGGGCCTGGATCCATGCAAGGTTCCTCAAATGGCAAAAAAATGCTTTTGATGATGGCTGACACCAGTGCATCAAGTGTCAAGTCATCGTCGAGGATCATGCCCAGATCCTTAGCCCGAACGGAGGTGGCCAGGGAAACACGCCCCAGTACTAGACCAGGGAAATCTCTGGATCCCCCCTCCGTTACATCAATGACCTGGATCCACCACCAGTACCTCTGTCTTTTCTGAGCTGAGTCATAGCCAGTTATGAGTCATCCATTTCTCAATCTCCTCCAGGCTGGTGTTAAACACCAAGGCCGCCACCTGGTTTCCAAGTGCACAGGACAGGTATAGCTGGCTATCATCAGCATAACAATGAAAACCCAGCCCATATCACCTGATTATGTCTCACACTGGCAGCATGTACACCATGAACAACAAGAGCGACAGGACTGACCCCTGCGAACTCCACAGCGTAGAGGCATCGGGTTAGATGAGGATAACCCCATCATCGCCCTTTGCACTCTAACCGTGAGGTAGGACCTAAACTAGCTGATGATGTTACCAGTTAGTCAACACCAGTTCCACAGGCAGTCCAGCAGCATCTCATGGTCCACAGTGTCAAATGCCACCAAGAAATCCAGGAGAACTAAGATAGTACGCTCTCCCCTATCTCTTGCCATTAGGAGATCATTTAGCACCTTCACCAGGGCGGTCTCTGTGCTATGCCCGAATATGAACCCAGACTGGAAACACTCATAAGTGGCAGAGGAGGCAAGATGTGTCTCAAGCTTGATGGCCACCACTGAGCTCCCCATCAAACCAAGGGGGCCTCCAGTGAGTAGATAAGGGCCAGACATGGATGGGTGTGATCAAGTCGAAAGCCACAATGAAGGCACTATTATAGGCCACCGCTGCCTCCTCCAGCCCAGTCACACATGCAGACTGCACACTCAATAGGTCCAGTACCACCTGTAGTCCTGCTGGGGACAATCCACATAATTGGTGGTACCTGACATCTCCACAGAGGATGGACCTTCAGGGGGGCCCCAAACATGAACCTCATGGTGCTATGATCAACCGAATGACCGATTAAGGATATAATACTTTGTGACGGTATTTATGAGGCAGCCTAGGAAAGTGTGAACTAGTTCATCACACTCACAGTTTCATCCCGGTACCTTGAGTTCTGTGAGGGACTGGTCAAAATTCTCTTCTGGTTTCTATTTTCAGTTATTAAAGATGTGTTGCTCAAACGTAAATGTTTTTCTTGCTGTGTAGTAATCTCCCAGCTTTTTTATGAGTACTTCAGTTTTGTCCTATTCACCCTAAGCAAATTCAGATGTATTATAGATCTATTGATCTTGCTCGGTTGCACAGTACATTAATGTTGAATGCTGCCATTTCTCATACTTAATATCCTTTTATGTGGTACTCATATAAAAGTGAAACTGTTTCCAGCACCTCGAGTTTTCTGCAATGTTTCCTTTAAATGTCAATGTCTTGGGAGGACTCAGGAAATCCATGTTTGGATTTTTTCCTGGTGATTGCCCACTTTGTTTTCCCCCCTCTATAATGTCCATTCACCTAGTCCAATTGGGCCACAGATCTCCTTGTGCCCGCTGTGCTGCGACAAGCCCTCAGATGTGGGGTGTACTAGCCAGGAGCCCTGTCCTTTCATCTGCCACCATGGTTCCCCTAGACCCAATCTCCCCAGCAGTTTGAACATTTGATATAGACGTCAAACGTCTGACCCAGAACACAGGGTCCCTCTCTCATCAGGTGAAGTCTGTCACACTTGAAAAGTCTCCTGTCCCACAAGTCCCCCCAGTTCTCCACAAAATGGTACCCCTTTTCCAGACACCATCTGTTACACTCCATTAAACTCAGTTACCTCACTCTTTATCCTATCCTACTTCCCCTCCCTGACCTACACAGGGAGGACTTTGAAAAAGGTCAGGGAGGCTGAATGTGCCACCAATCTGTCCCCTAGTCTATGGAAGTTCTGCTTTAACATCTCCACTGACTGGTTCACCAGATCACTGGTACCCAGGAGTATCAGCACCTCAGCGTCCTCACTCCCTTTACTGACAAGCAATCAGATATAACTTCAGAATATGGGGACATTTTTAAGGGTATTGGGGGTCTCAGCAGACCACGTTACATCAGAATCAAACCAGAAGCTGTATCAGTGGTGCATGCACCTCAGAAAATACTCATAATGCTGAGAGACAAGCTCAAAGAAGAGCTGGATAGAATGGAGGAACTAGACATAATTGAGGAAGTAGACAAAAGCACAGAATGTGTCAACTCATGGTAACTGTGGAAAAAAACAAATGGGAAAGTAAGACTATGTCTTGACCCCAAGGAATTAAATGAAGTTATATTTATAGAGCATGTTCTAATCCCCATACTGTTGAATAAATAACTAGCAAGTTATCAGGGGTAATACATTTCAGCACGCTGGATGCCAGCTGTGGGTACTGGCAAATACCTTTCACAAATCAAGCATCATACTTAACCATATTTAACACCCCTTATGAAAGGTATCAATACCTATGGCTACCATATGGGATAAACAGTGTTCAGGAGGTATTTCTCAAATGTGTCAGCTTTCTATTTGAGGATACGGCAGGTGTGGTAACATATATTGATGATATACTAATCTTTGGAAGCAATGAACAAGAACATTGACCTCAGGCTAAGACATGTTCTTTAAAGAGCCAGGAAAGTAAATGTAAGGTCCAACAAAGAGAAAAATAAAATTGGGATAGCTGAAATCAAGTATCTAGGACACATGTTAAGCAAAGATGGGGTGAAGCCAGACAAGTAAAAAATACAAGCTATAGCAGAAATGGAAACTACAGCAAAAAGAAAGGAACTTGACAGGCTCATGGGTATGGTAATATACTTGGGGAAATGCACCCCAAACTTGTCAGGTGTAGCGTCACCTCTGACAAAGTTACTCAAACAAGACATAGCATGGTACTGGGAAGCAAAGCAAGAGCTAGCACAAGACAGGTAAAACAAATAGTCATGGAAAACAAACAGCATTAGAATACTACGATGCAACACAACCAGTCAAGGTCTTAGTTGATGCATCAGATACTGGATATGGGGCTGTACCAATGCAAAATAGAGTGGCAGCAGCATACACATCCACAGCCCTAACAGAAGCACAGGTAAAGTATGTGCACAATGAGAAGGAAACACTGGCAAAAATATTTGGATGTTAAAGATTTCATCAATTCATATATGGCAAAGAAACAGAAACAAACCACTAGACAATTGTTGCAATCTTCAGCAAACCCTGAATCCAAGGACATCTACTGAAATTACAGCCATACTAATTAAGGATCACATGCAAGCCTGGCAAGGAGATGTGTGTAGTGGACACTCTGTCCAGGGCATACCTTAGGGAAGGTGTCCATGGAAGCAAAGAGCAACTGGAGGAGGAAACTGAGGTACAACATGTTGTGATTTTTTAAGGTAATCTCCTTATCAGTAAATTGAAACTATCTAAAATTCTACAAGAAACACAGACAAAGATGAGACAGTCACAACCATGAGGGCATTGATACAACTAGGATGGTCAAAAGACAGGAGAGATGTGCCCATGCAAGCATGAGAATATTGGACTTAGTGTGACGAGTTGTGTGAAATGGACGGAAGAATACTAAATAGAGAAAAAAATAGTAACTCCTCTGAGTATGAGACAAAAAGTGCTGGGGAGAACTCACCTTAGGCATCTGAGCAGAGATTATATTTTGGCCAGGAATGGAAAAGCAGATAGAACAGGTAATAATCAAAGGTGTAAGTCTGTCAAAATCACAGGTTTTCACAACAAAAAGAAACATTTACAATGCAAGAAATACCAGACAGGCTGTGGCAAAAGCTAGGAGCAGATATCTTTCAATGGAATGAGAGTGAATACCTGACTGAACACAGTGCGGTTAGCCCCTGTTGTGTGTGTGGTTTTCCACACACTCAATAATCTTGTTGTGGCACAGTTCAAACGTCATGAAAAGTTGTTGTGGTATCATTCTGACATCACAATGATACCATAACAAGTTTACAGCCTTGAAGTGTCACCTGGTTGGTTTAAGATACATCTTTCAAAAAAGTAATGGAAAAATGGTGGCACCACTAAGAGAGCAGCTTACCAAGACAATGAAGGCTCCGTGGTACCAAACACAGCTCAGGTGTACTTCTTGCCTTTTTAAAAAAAAAACAAAAAAACACTGTGGCCAGGACAAATATCTTTGCAGTGATGGAGGGTTGGGAGCAGGAGTAACAGACCAGCAGTTCCAACGTGGTCACAGACTGAGGTGCTGGAGCAAGCAGGAGCAATGACTCTGTATTCATACAGAGACAAGCTTGTGTTTTCATTTTGAGTTTTCTATGGCAACCAGGGACTCTCTCCAGCTTTGCCCCACTGTATTTGTTTTAACACTCTTTAAAACAGGAATGATAGTTTTTATGATTGAAATACAGAGTCAAGATGCCAATCAGATTCTGTGTTTCAAACACTGTCAATACCATTTCCCACACCCACTCACTAGTTTACGAGGGCCAAAGTCAACCAGTGGGTGTGGGGTGAGGATGAGGTGACTAAGAGAGTGTCAACCTCATGCATAACCAGGGAAATGAGGATGGGATCCCAAGATGCACATACACAAGACCAAGGGTGTCCACTTTTATTGAAAAAATAATCAATTGCTATTGAAAACCGCAATACCAAACACGTAAAAAAATCTCTCTGTTCTAAAATGTTACTTGCTGCACGGTGATACAGTAAAGATAGGGGAAAAAGAAAATGTTATGGGGACAGTGTTGAACTTGCCCACCTGAATGACTGGAAATTTCCAGGTGCCCCCCCACAATCTAGGGCTCTTAAACAATTTCCTAACTCTGAAAATACATACATTTCTAAACTATTTTATATTTGACTGGGCTGTCTGATCACTGCAGGAAAATATAAAGTGCAAAAATAGAGCCTTTGTACCAAATTGGGAGGCAGTATAGCGCAGTGGTTTATGGCTCTGAGCTGCAAATCTGGAGACCTGGGTTTGAATGCCACAGCCCCCATTTGCATACTGTGTGATCCTGAGCAAGTCACTTGATGTCCCTGTACTCCCAGGTTGCACCTGTAAACAGGCTTTCAGCTTAGTGCGTCTCACCTGGTTAAATGATTGGAAACAAAACTGAAGTGTAAATCTGATATAAATATTACCTCCTAGGCCCCTTTATTCATTTTCTAGGTGACCCACAAGTCCAAATTTCCAGGTGGGTCCCATGCATCCCAGTTTGCCCCCTGCATGGTTACATGTGGCTAGCCAATGACTTCTTTGGCTGGTAAAGGCACCTGGGCCTTTAGTGAAGGGGCTGAATTGGGGGGGGCAGCTGGGTTCAAAATCCAGCTCAGTCTCATTATTTTTTTCTAGCAATTGGGCTGTGTAAAAGCATGCTGTGACCAACTGCAGTCCCCTATGCAAACCAAATACAGCACATCTGTGACACGGTCTAGCCTCCTGCCTGCCTATGGGGAAAAATTTAAGAAAGCTCCTAACCTCACCGCTCTCACACATGTAGCTATACAATACCGCACTTGCAATAGCAGCAGCTACAAGTTTCTTAAGCAACTAAAATAGTTATTACAACATATTGTCACATGTTAAAAATACACACTTAGATAGATGTATCCTATCATTACATTTGTTCAGACATCTGAATACATAAATAGAATTACAGAGAGAGCGAGACAATCTGGGCTACTACATTTTGAAAGAAGAGCGTGTCAGAATCAAGCCAGGAACTTAAGTGCATGACTAAAATCCTTTTCAATCATTTTTTCATGACCAATTGTTTAACAGTTGCCATCTGCTAGAGAACGTAAGAGTCATCTGAGTTAAATAAATAGATAATGATATTGTTATCAATGTAAATGCAGTTAAGGCTTGTGTGTAGTGTATGTCTTGTGTTTTGTGTTATTTCATTGAAAACTCTGTTCAATAAACTTTGACTGCAAAAAAAAAAGTGCCTGCTTCATAAACTGTCAAACATCACTGCTTTATTATGGATTTAAATATTACAACTATATAACTGATCAATTATACATCTCACCATACCTAGATCTGAGTTTCCTCAAAGTTAACCATTCTGGTAACCTCCAGTGGGCTAATTATTTCTTAAAGGAACTTACTGTAAAGTTTAATGAGTTACTAATTCTGGTTATATTTACATTTTTTAAGAACTTCTGAAATCAGGGCCTGTTGGTGTGGTAATACCACCGGGACAGACACTCAAAATACCTGTAATGTATTTTGTTACTAGGACTTGTGACACTGCTTGCTCATCATTAATACATAGATAGCTTTTCAATATCTGTGTTCTTTTTGTATAGAATTATCCATGTGGAATCCCTGCAAGACTGGATATAACTGTAGAGGATATAACTTGTGCTAAGACTTCATTTATGTATTTTTTTAATGTAATAATCTGAAAGTTGATACTACTGAGATGCAGATGATATGAAAATCGGATAAAATATACAGTTTAAAAAAGAAGCTCATCTAAAGGCATGTACAATTTCTGAAGAACAGGACCCCACCAAAACTTCCAAGTTTCTCATATCAATGGCAAACAAGCATTTATCAATGCCAAATGTTGCTTACTTCTATGTGCTGTTTAGGTATTTGGAAGTTATTGGAGTGCAAATATTGAAAATTCGCGAACTTACGAACGTGCGTAGGAACTGCGCAATGCACGCCCGTAAAACAGTCATTTTTAGGAATTTTTTCACCAAATTTTCAACATAGCCATTTTAAGATCTCTGCTCATGAACAGTGTCACTGTGATTTTCTTAATGTGTCCCATACATTGAGTTCACATACCGACTGCGCCATTGTGCGCTATATGGGCGGAAACACGCTTGAGCAAGATGTGAAAATGACAGCCACACTGCTCATAAGGAGGTGTGGTAAAATGGCAATGTTGAAAATCTGGAGGAAAATATTGAAAATTTGTACAACTTACAAGTGTAAGAGGAACTGCGCAACGCGACACTCAGAAACAGTCATTTTAGAATTTTTCACCAAATTTTCAACATAGGCTTTTGAGAGCCCACCTTATGAATACTGGCAGTGTCATTTCATTAATTGGTCCTGAAAGGTGATTTCGCACAGTGACCGTGAAATCACGGCCCGATTAACGCCATGACAGTGCAAGAATTCATGAGGAGGGGTCCCAAAAACCCCATGTTGAAAATCTGGGGCCAGAATTCCCAAAAATGCCTGAGATCTGCAACAAAGTTGAAAAAACCCTACCTATCCCATTATACAGCTTACCGGCATTTCCTCAGTTTGCGGTCGGCTTTGAAGAGTGCAGACGTGTTCCCGGTCCACCGATGATCATCGCATCGAGCTCCAGAGGTAATTATGGGGTGAGGGGGGTGTGGGGAGGCAGGGTACACAGTGGGTGGGTGCAGGTTGTGGGAGGAGGGCAGGGAGACTACGAGGGACCTTTTTTCATTCACAGTTTGTTTTTTTAAGACAACGACGCGGGACTTTTGCCACACTGGGGTGGGCTCCCAGCGTGGCAGCTGGAAAAGCTGTTTGGGGGGACGTGGAGCCAACGGGGGATTGGGCACCCCCGTTGGCTACTAAAATAAATTTGCCACGCTGGAGTGGGCTCCCAGCGTGGCACCGGAAAGCTTTTGGGGCGTGCATCCTTGAGCCGACGGGGATTGGGCACCCTCATCGGTTATAATAGTTGTTGCCATGCTGGGGTGGGCTCCCAGCGTGGCACCTGGACAGCTGTTGGGGGCATGGAGCTGACAGGGGATTGGGCACCCTGTCGGCCATACAGTGTGTGCGGTGTGGGAGCGTGATCAGCACGCAATATGCGTGCTTAGCGCATGTGTGTGTGGGGGAGAGCTCTGCTCACTGAAGCGTAGCTCTCCTTTCAACTGTATGCCACTGCATTTTGGAGCTGTCATAGACAGCTGCAGCACCCATTGGGGAACTGGGGCCGCGCCTGCAAACACACTGACTGCATTGGAAGAGGGGCTGACACACCTCTGAAAACTCGGATGATGGCACTATGTTTCTTGCACATGCGTGCAAGCAACATAAAAAAAAGAGGTAAAACATGTTTAAGACTGTCAATTGATCCAGACCCCCATTCACAGGAAGCAGAATACTCGGTTTCCCATTTTTTATACTGTGCACTCAGAACATTTACTACTAAAATTTTGAAATCTGAAATCTGTAAATGCTCTACTACCCTCAGAATCAGACATTTTCAAGTACTGTTTAAATGTATACATTTGTTTTATTTTTG
Organism: Neoceratodus forsteri; assembly: GCA_016271365.2. Taxonomy (NCBI): domain Eukaryota; kingdom Metazoa; phylum Chordata; order Ceratodontiformes; family Ceratodontidae; genus Neoceratodus; species Neoceratodus forsteri. The sequence goes on from CM057456.1 coordinate 352,862,656, forward strand.
AAAACCAAGGACTGTATTTTGTAGATAGTGCTATAGTCTTATCTTCTTGTTTAGCAATATCATACAGTCTTTCTTTAAAGAGTGACCAATAAGTTGGGCATATACTAATATCTTGTAAAAAAAAATCCCATTAATATAAAAGAGCAGAATTAGCAACAGAGTTTCTGACATTTTATTCGAGCTGGGCATCTGGAGAGAAGTAACCATTTCAGTTTTTTGGGAGACAATTACTATAAATGGAAGTCTACATGGTGGCATAAAATTCACCCTTAGCCAGTATGACAAAATCCTTAGGATGACTATGAATTTTAGATCAGTCGCTCATAGTTCAGCCCTAATAAGGGCAACAGGCATGAAGCATGATTAAAATCAATATTTTTGTAAAATCCAACTATCACAGAATCAAGTTTTTTTTAAATAACTGGCCCATATCTTACAACAACATAGTACAAATACCATAGTGTCTGCTAAAACGATTTAAACCTAAAACAGATTTTCTAAGATTGGTTTAAAGACGTTTAAACCAGCTTCCATTATTGGAAAACGATAAGCCCATAGAAGGACATAAACACTGAAAATGAGAGCAGAAAAAAAGCCCAATGGTCCATCAAGTCAGCTTTTGCCTGTCTGTCAGCTGGATAGAGCCTCTGTTAGTCCACATGAACTCCCCTTGCGCCCCCTTTATAGCCAAATACTCTGTACACATATGCATGTCCCACCCCCTCTTGAATCTCCCCCTCCCCCACCGTCTCAGCATGAATAACTTTGGAAGTTTGTTCCATTTTGCCACCCTTCTGGTAACAAAGTACTTTCTGAAATATTTGTTTAACCCACACTCCCCGGAGGTTTTACAGAGAGTCCCCTGATGCAAGTATTGCTACTTAAAGTAAACAGGTATCTAGCATCTACTCCATTTTTTCTAATTCAAGGCTATGTAACAAATGTACAGGTATGAGTACATGACAAACTTGCACTATTACAAGTGACACCTAGGCTACAGTCACAAATAGAAAGAGTTAACTTTGTGACAACGTTCTCTGTCAATGCCAGCAAGTTTTAACTCATTATTAAGAAACACATGCACATCTTGCAAGGAGATGTTGCACTAAGGAAGATTACCTACGAACCCCCTAGAATGGCCTGTAGAAAAGCACCAACACTTAGGGACACACTGATACATAGCAGACAGAAAATCCAAGGAAACCCAATATGGTTACTAGGGAGTCCTAAGAGTTGCTATCCCTGTAAATGGTGCACTACATGCAAGGTTACCTCACAAGGCAACTGTTTTAATAACCCACATTCAAGTAACCAATATGACATAGAAACAGAATTTGACAACAGATAAGGACTACTTGGCCTACCTAGTCTGCTCATTTCCCTTCCTACTGCATAGACTCCAGATCATCAGACAATGTATCACCCGTGACTCCTGTGGAGTAATTTATGTGGCACTATGCAAATGTGGGACCTTTCATATAGGCAAAACTATTAGACAATTTAAAATGCAGGTGCGGGAACACTGCCATGCAATAACTAACAGCAGTCTGCAGTACGTGAATGCACAGCATATACATTCTGCTGAGAACAAAACAGAACATGGCTTCACATATAAGGCAATAGACAAGGCAAGTCCCAACCCAAGAGGAGGAAACTGTGATAACCACCTACTAAAAAAGAGAAGCATTCTGGATCTTCCTGTTAGGAGCATGTACCCCCCCCCCCAGGCTAAATGATGTCTATGACTTGGTTCCATTTTTGAAACAGATCCAGAAAGTAAGTTTACAGCAAGTAAGACAGCACAAGCGCTGATTTATGTAAATATTGTATGAGACTATTGTTTGATTGCTGAATCTGTTTTCTGTTTATCTCTTCCAGATGTGGTCTGCAACCAGGAACTGGATTTATTACCTGTCTGTGGCGATCAATCTCGAAACTCAGAATGCACCCACCCACTTTAAAATAACAACGGCAGTGATAAAATGATATATAATGGATCTTAATAAATAACTGCATTTTTTGTTACTAGTAAGAAGGTATTTGACATTCACATGCAGTCTTTATAGACCAAGAGACGTGTAACTTATTCTGTGTAGGAGGCGAGATTGTATTTTAATTTTGTATGGTGATGGTATATTTATGGTAGGTTCAGGTAACTGTATTCATTTACTTATTATTTATATACACACTTATGTTTTAACTTCTGCACTTTCCAGTTTGTATGTACTTATGTCAGTTACACTATACAACTCAAATGTCACCTTCTGACAATGTCATTTTTCTACATGAAGGGCCTTTCCCTTACTGCGTAACACACCTTTGAGAAAAGAAGCATATTCCAAAACATGTCAGGCATAGAATGTAAGCGTTTTCATAAGTTTGGCACTGGAAGAAACTTCAACACTTTTTTGCACTGAAAATACAGAGCAGCATCTTCGTTGGAGAAGGAAGGGGGATGCATACACAATTTTTGGCATTGTGGTTATCCTATGAACTATCGTGAGCACCCCATACCTTATGTGGTTTCTGCAGTGTCTGCTCAACAGTACTGTGCTTTGTTTTCAACTAAACATACTGGTAATAAATATAATTAGTGCTGCTATAGCTCATTAGCCAGTCTACTACACTGCACATACTTAATAAGGGAAAAACAGAATGATGTATACAACTGGGGGGGGGTGCATCAAATAGGGTTGTATGTATGTATACAATTAGGAGAGGCATTAGACTGAGTTGTGGGGCTCCATATTTAAAAGCTGCCAACAGCAATGTGCAAAGTATACTGCAGTTTACTAATCAGCATGCTACTGTGACAGAGAGATACATCTGTATGTGCACAGAACTTCTGTCTGGCATGTATGAATATGAATATAGGGCTGTGGAAGCGCCACGCAAAGTGCCAAGCTGTAGTGAACCACAGCCCTCTGCTGATAACTGACACCCAGGAGCAAAGGGGGCTAACACATCCCAAATGGGTTAGTGCCTTTGCTACTGACTGTCATATTCAAATGACACCAGTTAATGACCAAATAAGGCAACAAAGGTGAGGAAGCCATTTGTGTGTCATTATGTGGCCATTAGCAGTTCTGCGCAATGCCTCCATACCTTTGTATACATGGAAGCATTGCACAGAGAGGCATACAGTACCAGCTTCCTGCACCTGAACCCCATGCCAGCCATAATAATTATACTCGTGTATCTCTGATAGTCTAGTGGATCCCCTTCTACTCCCTGTCACCATGCCACTTGTTAGTAACAACAGACATATTCCCTAGTAGTCTGTTGCCCCCCATCCCTCCATCCCTCTGCCACTTGCTGATAACAACAGACTTCTTTCTGGTAGTCTAGTGACCCACCTCCCCCAGGTGCAAATGGCCATGTGCCCACCTTCTCTTGACCCTGAGATAGCGGACAGCACTTACCCAATTCTCATCTACTTCACCAGTCACTGTCGGTCAGTCAAATGAAATATACAGGAAAAAAAATAAGCCCAAATGGCATGTGTGTATGCATGTGGACTTCATTTTGTTACATGTTATACTGTGTTGATGGGATCTAGGAGTCGCAACTAATGTGGTCATGAGAGGTGGTGGTAACTAAGCAGCCTCACATTTGGGTATCCTAATATTTGTCATTACAATGTTATGGGTACATAACACAATATAACATGAAACACAACTAAGCCTGGGTGCATGCATATATGCCATTTGGACTTAGGTGTTTTCCTATGTATTTCACTCAGGTGACAAACAGCAGCTGATAGAGGAGGTGAGAGGTGAATAAGTGCCAGAAGGCATCTCTGGCTCAGGGAGAGGGTGGGTACAAAGATATTGGTACCTGGAGGGAGGTGGGATATTTGACTACCAGGTAATATGTCTACTGTTACCAACAAATGGCATGGAATCAAGGGTGGGGTCACCAGACTACCAGGGCATGAGTCTGGTGCTACCAACAAGTGGAATGGGAACAGCGGTGGGGATGGGTGGGTCACTAGACAACAAGGGCATATTTCCATTGCTATCAACAAGTGGCATGGCAACAGAGAGTTGAAGGGGGAGCCACTGGACTACCAGAGATGTACAGTTTCATTTATTATTGCTGATATGTGGCAGTGGTTCAAGAGCTGGGGCAACTTGTCTAAGTGCAAAGTCCTGTTTTAACAGCATGTGATTAGTAGTACCTTGAGAGAACTTGTTTTTCTGCGCTAGCCCACTGGCGAAGCAGTACAGCGAATGCTTGCAATGCTGGTGAGCCACGGTTAGGAACGAGCTCGAGTCGCTGGGGGCTGGATGAGGAAACGAGGATCAAACATCCCTCAGGACACTCACTTCCTGGGAGGGAGAGGGATATGTTCCTCACTGCAGCACTGCCACCTTGGGGACCTCAGATAGTAGTTCAGCAGGAACATGATGGGAGGAGGATGCTGGCCTGGATTTTGCATTGGCACACTAATCCGCAGGTACAGGGAGGATGTAGTATGCCAAAGTTCTGCGGACTGGAAACTGAACAAGAAAAAAGCTCCAGAGTGATGCCGATAACATGGGCAGTCTCGGGCCCAACCCCCACTGCCTGGCCTGCCCACTGAGGAATCCCTTGAAGAAGGGACAACACTTCTGAAGCATAGCTCTCAGCCTTTCATTCTCCAAATGTGGAACACTGCCTCTCAAAATGTGGAACAAAAAAACAAAATGTGGGGCACCTCATCAAATCATGGAGACAGAAGCCCAGGACACTGTTGGAATGTGTGATTTCATGTTCAAAGTTTGCTGCTCACTGAACAATGCATTTTTCCACTTGTTGTTTGAATTTTTGCTTTGTACACTGTGGGACAGACCATTTCAATGTGGAACAGAGATTTTGTTTTTGTTTTTTTAGACAAAATGAGGAACAGTTCTTCCTAATGTGGGACAGTTGAGAGGTTATGTCTGAAGGGTATATTTCCCCTGTGCCTGGAGAGGCACTGCCCTGTGGAAAAGCCAGGGAGGACGTGGGTCAGTGTCAGAGATTGTGGAGTATGGGACTGGGAGGATGCTTACAGATAGGGGCAGTCCCAGAGAGAAGGGGGCATGAAATGTAAATCATAAAAAAACGGTTCATGGAGCGGAAGCCTTAACTAGCACTGCGCTAGCAGGCTATTAGCACTTCCAGGACCCTTTCAATCTACCACTGCGCGGCTGCACCCTGTATGAAAATATTTTCAGTCTGTGTAATGTGGATTTAGCGCAAACGTGCTTTCAGCCTAACTCCGCACAACACTTGGCAGTATAGCAGCGGCCGTTCTAAGAGACCAGGCTGTCGGATGCGCTATTAGGGCACTAAGCCTGTGTAGGGAGGCACTAAGCCTGTTAGTGCGGCACTAATGTTTTAAAAATTGGGCACATGGGGTGGGATATTCAAAGGGGTTACGCATGGTGCAACAGTGTTGCACCATGCACAACCCATTGATGTGCCTTGGAGCGATATTCAAAAGGGGATGTTGGCTGCTCAGATCCCGATGCGCCTGGGATGTGCAGCGCATATGCTGGTGCAACCCCTACTTGCACTGCACACTGGTACTCAAAGTTGAGCCCAAAGGAAATAGGAGCAGGGGCTGGCCACCCACAGGTGAGGTGCTGTATTGCAGGGTGCAACACAGCAGCCGCCACCTGCGCTTCGGGGCCAGGGTCCGTCGGCGTCGCGCCCCCCCACGCCAGATTGTTGGCATGTGTAAATTTACAAACACATCCAATATCCCTGGTGATCCAGTGGACCACTTGCAGCCCAATCGTGGGCAAAAGTATATGTAAAATAAGGTAACTCATTCCCTGGTGGTCCAGTGGACCACTTGTAGGCCAATCGCAGGCAAAAGTATATTTAAAATAGGGTAACTCAGTCCCTGGTGGTCCAGTGGACCATATCCAGCCCGGGTGCGGGCATAAGTATATTGAAAAACATCTTACCATATCCCTAGTGGTCCAGCGGTACCCCCTCCCTACCCACCACCCACTGAGCCCAGCTACCCGGCTCCCCCTCACAGCGGGCGGCAGCTCCCCACCCGCAAGCCGCCCAACTGACTGCGTATAGATGCTGACTGTACACCCATTGGTCCACATGACGTCAATGGGCGTGCAGCTCATGCCCGTACTACAGTCCCAATATATGAATGGAGCTATTCACATATCTGGACTGGCGTAGTATGGTATATCTGCACGCCCATTGGCCCACGCCAGGGACCAATGGGCATACAGCCAAACTGTACGCAGTCAGTCAGTGGGTGGCCGGGTGGCTTGCAGGTGGGGAGCTGCCGCCACTGCTGACGGGGAGTGGGGTGGCGTGGCTCAGTGGGCGGGTGGGGAGGGGGTACTGCTGAACCACCAGGGATATGGTAAGATGTTTTCAATATACTTATGCCCATGATCGGGCTGCAAGCGCACCACTGGACCACCAGGGAAAGAGTTACCTTATTTTGAATATACTTATGCCTGTGATCAGGCTGCAAGCGGTCCACTAGATCACCAGGGAAAGAGTTACCTTATTTTAAATACATTTATGCCTGCGATCGGGCTGCAAGCGGTCCACTGGACCACCAGGGAAAGAGTTACCTTATTTTAAATTTACTTATGCCTGCAATTGGGCTGGAAGCGGTCCACTGGACCACTAGGGATAAGGATAAATGTTTTACATGTACTTATGCCTGCGATGGGGCATTGGGGCACTTTGCCACATTGCGCAGGGGGCGTCGGTCCCTGGCTGCAGCCTGGCAGGGCACCAGGCACAAGTCACAGGGGATCGACGCACCTGCATGCAAATGGGACCATAATGACATGCTAATGTCCCCAGTTGTGCCTTGCATGCATTATGGCTCCATCTGCATATCCACCACTGAATTTCACAGCTCCTGCGCCTAACACAACCGCACTTGCGCTGGCGCATCCCCTGTTCCACTCATTCCACTTGCGCTGGTGCAGTGCCACTGTGCCTTGCGCACTGCGGGAGGCCAGGTTGCAATAGTTAGCTGTGCTGGGCCATGGCGCAGCTCCATTGAATATTGCCCAGTCTACACCCTGGCGCATCCCAGTTGCGCTGCGTCCTGCTTGCGCCCCTACCAGGCGCATTTCTGAATATCTCACCCATGGTGTACATAGCTTATGTTTCTAGAAAGGGCTTTAAATGCACTTTGAGTTTATGGCACTACTGGTGCCTACTGGATGCTTATTTTTCAAACAGAGCCCCCGCCGGCCCACTCTTATTATAAGCAAATGGCAGCACTGCGTGCCCACTTCACATCTGCGGGCGCCGACTCGAGCCCCCGGTTCCTCAACATTCTTCAACCATTCCCCTCCTGAATGAACATTTTTGAGATCCAGCTTTTCTCAAGCTACTCAGACGTGCAGCGGGACAAACACAATTGGAACCGGAGGACAGTAAAAACGCCTTGCATACTTTCTTAGCATTAGGGACACAGCCCGCCACTGAGAAGCTCCCAAAAAACCCAAAATTCCACAGCCGGAGAATCCAGCATAGTACACCGGCACTGTTTTTTCCTATCCTGGCTAACGAGGTTTTAAAAAATCAGCAGAATCTCGGGTGTGAAAGATTCCAAAATAAATCGCCCTATGATTCGGCCGAAAAAGCTCATAGAAACTGATGGGGTGGAGTGCCCCGCACCCCACCCCAGTGCAGCATGTCTTCTTCCTCGTCCGATATACAATGGGCGCGCTGCAGACACCGACTTGCTGCGTGACTTTCTGCACAGGGAGTCGATTTAACCCCTTGCAAGCCAGACCTCGACCTGCAGCCGCTGGGTGACACAGGACGTTTAGCAGCAGGACAGACACCCTCAGCCACCCCATCAGCCAGTACGAAAATTATTTTCTCACGCTGAAGAACCTGAAGTCCCCTTAGTGTTTTGCAGTTTAGACTAAGCATGAGCAGCATCCCGCATACGCATTCATATCTTGAAGCTGAAGATGACTTCGTTTTGAGCACATTATTATTTTTGTCCTCAGTTTGCAAGCATCAAAGGTTACCCACGTGCACCAACTGGGAAGGCAACCTGCTTCTGTTGGTGTCGTCCCTCCCGATGGAACAGCCCGCTGGCTGGCTCGACATAAGGGCAGCAGAGATGCTTCAACAAGTAGCCTATCGAGAACTAAGATCAATACGAAAATGCCGAACCCAGTATCAGAAAAAAATAGGAATTAAAATGTGTATAATAAAATTGGTGCAATAAAGGAAAGCATAGCCTGACAAGTATTTTGTCATATGCTGCAGTGCACAAATAGTCGGGAGGAGGATCATGCTGTAGAAGCAATAATATCTACAAATTTAAACAGAACTTATTGCTGTTGGAGCTTTTGTCTTAAAAGTCTTACCTTGGTTTGTCTGCAGACTTGATGTGCAATGATGAAACGTCTCTGAGGAACTATGGTTTCTGTAGTGCCTAATGAAAACAGAACAGGTGGAAACTCATTCAGCCAATCAAAGGCCAGCCAGAGAAGAAAGACTCTTGTCACCCATCATGCAGGTGGGAAGGAGGAAATGAATATAAAGCTCCATATAACCCTGCCAGAGCAACAAGATAAAAAAAACTACCCCCACACACACACTCACACACACACACACACACACACACACACTCTCTCTCTCTTTCCTATAAAGGACTGATGTGACATCTCCCTCAGGCAAAAGATAATTTAATACGTTGCCATCTTCCAAAAGTGAAACTATGTGCTCTAGTTTTATTTTTATTTATTTTTTTCAGCCACACCTTGAAACGTTTTAAAGCCACAAGGAAATAATTAACAGTTTGCAGAGTACTGTACCTTAGTTAAACTTAGTTAAACTTTACTGCGGTATAATAACTCACTAAACTATGAGGTACAGTATAGGCCATCATGGGCCGGAGTTTCAAAATGTTCAAGGCCTGATTGGTACAATTAACCCAACCCACGAACAACTTGATTGTTCAGGCCAAAGGAAAATCCTCAACAGCCATCACCGCTGGTCCACCAAGGAAAGAACTGTTTGTGGAGACGCTAAAGACTTTGGTGCAGTTACCACTTTTACAAACCCCAAAATCTGGCAACAGTTGTCTAACTTTCCGTAGTCTGAGCTGGGATGAGATTTCCCTTCCCTTGAAAAAAATGTTTTATTGTTCCTGTAAAGTGGTGCATTCCACTGCCTTCTGCTATTGTTTCTTCTGGAAATGTGTAGTTAAAAGTTTATTGATTTGGCCACATGGCAGTTATAGATGCATACATACAAAAGGGAACACAATAATTTAAAACAATATACATTAAATACTTAGAATAGTACAAATAAGGCACATAATATGTATTTTAAAAATATGCATCGTGGGGAAATCCTGAGAGTTATAAAAAAAACACACACACAATAGGCAACAATATAGAAAAATTCCCAATAAGGCCTAAGAGTATGAGTAGAACTACCTACCATTAGCTAATGCTAAAAACTAGTATATATAGTAGTATTGTTATTTTAATGTTAATGTTATTGATGTTTGCTCTGTTTTTAAATTGTGAGGCGCCTTGGCTACAGATAAGGCACCCTATAAATAAATGTTATTATTATTATTTATTATTACACAGTAAGCCTGTTTTTCCAGTTGTTTTCAAACCGTGTTCTGCACGTTTTTGGGATGCAGCACACATTGTTCTTAACATTACTGAACATGAAGAACAAGGTTTAATTTCCCTGCCAATAAAAAAGTGGTTCCCTTATCACAGGGACACAAGCGCAAGCTTATGTTTTCGAAGCTGCATACAAGGTTGCGCGCTGATTCAAAATCGTGATTCAAAACACAAGCAGGCACTTGAATTGATACCGGCACAAACACAGAGACTGTTTGGCACTGAACGTCACTGTTTAACTGAATAAAAAGGGTACCAACCTTTCAAAAATGGATTCATGTAAGATTTTCTGTAGAAAACAATCCTACATTGTATTACAAATAATACCTCCCCCCCGAACTCGCAGATTCTCTACACCTGGTTAGTTCAGCGACATCAGGAATGCATTGGAGATTCGCTCTTGTGTCATTGATGTCACAAAACTAACTGTTGAGAATCCGCTCATTCTCAAGGAAGGGGGTTAATTATTCTATATGTAAACCAGTTTAAAGTTCTACAGTTCTGATCTAAATACAGACGTTCAATTAAGAACCCAGCCTGATTATCCCTATAAAATTGAAGTACTCTACCTGCTAAAAGCCTAAATTATATTCATACTCACAGGAGCTTAGTATGAGTCTTTAGATCAGTACTTTAGAGCAAGCAGGCACTGGCCAATTTATGCAGTATATAATAAGATTGTGAAATGAAAAGGTACCTTACAGCAGCAGTATTTGTTGCTCACCTTATAGTTTTTTCAACAGTAATGTTTTTCCCACAAAAATATCAATATACTAATGTTTTCTTTCATTCCTAAAGTAAGAAGATAGGCCATGAAAAAAATGAATATCTTAGTATAGTGCTGTGCCCTTTACCATCAGAAATGTGTGACAGCACCATCTTAAACAGCTACTGAGGCCATTAGGTACAATTCTGCATGCATTCCATTTATATTTTATATATTTCTCCTCCCCATAATTTATTACTAAGGAAATGTGTATGAATATATGATTGTCTTCCCTTAGATTTTATTTTGAGTTCATCTGCCTCTATAGCTTACTCCCTACTCCAAGTCCTAATCCTCTGTTGTGACATCACAGTCTGTTGCCATGGGAGTAACTGTGAGGTCACAAGCAGTGCTCTATGACTTCAGGTAGGGAGAAAGCAGCAGGAATTGATGAACTCTTCAGGAGCAGAGATCCTGTTTTTGTGCAGATTACCTCAGTAATAAATAATGGGGAGGAGAAATACAGAACTAATGGGAAATACAAGCAGGACTGCATCTAAATATTATGTTTTGTTGAAGTTCACCTGAATATTTCACCAGCTGTTTCGTACAATCAATATATGAATATATTATGAACATTTAACAGGTAATCTCAACAGGAGAGATGTTTAGAAATTGCGAGTGGTATCCATCTAAATACTCCAAGGATGAATCTAAGGATGTCAAAAATACATTCCTCCTAAAAACTGTATAATTAAATTTTTGTCAAGTAACAAAAACTGCTGCTTTATGGTGTCCTCTGAATTCATATGTACATTCCCTAGTATATTGCCTAGCCATTTGTTTATGACTTTTCTCAGGGAAGGAGCTAGCTATTCTAATGTAATGCTTGTAATATATGCATTGTCAACCTTGCATCCTATGCTTGGTCCCTGTACTGATTCTATATGTATGCTGCTCCTATGAGCTGCCAGTACAGTAACTGTTGCATCAGCCTATTATGTACTCGTGTACCTGTTTTGTAACTGTATGTATGTATGTATTCACCATCTGTTATGTATGTATCTAAGAATTCTCACTCTGTACATCCCTCTCCCCATTACCCCAGGCGAACCGTGAGACGAGCATTAAGTTGCTCAGTGTATCTTTCCTGGTGAAACAATTCAATAAATAAAGAAACAAATAAATATTCTGTGACATTTGGCCTTGAAATGCCTTTCCTTTGATGGAACTCTGCTGTCTTTATATATTTATTTCCATGTTGATGTTTAAATGCAGGTTTAGGCCAATGGGATTCTTAACAACCTTTTATCTGTTTTTCCATGTATGATCTGGGTTTTAAGAAAGTCTTTTCAAAACACTTGTCTTCCTTTTTAACAACTCTGTTGGTCCAATAAAAGGTATCAGATCATCTCTTTTTGTGGATCTTGCATCCTTAAAAAAAGGACATACTAGAACAACGTCCTTCAGGTCATCTATCTCTTTTAGACTACAATGGCAATATGTAGAGGAAATCCCATTCCTACACTGTTTAAAAATTAAATTATTGCTGTCAAAAATTTCCAATCTACCTGTACATCTGGTGACTATTTCTCTTTCATCCTTAGAGGTTAGTATTGAATGTTACCGTTCTTTACGGAAGACTAAAAACTAATTTGCACCTTGGTTGTCCATTTGCATAAAGGCAGTGGACGGTTTGGACTTCATATGGAGCTACTGGAGTTAATCTAACAAAACGTGTGTAGCTTTGATGTTCTTATCTCTGCTCTATCATGTTGCATGGAATATTGTCTGCATCTTTGTTTAATTTCAGATATTAAAGCCTCTTCAGTTTTCCAGAAAACATAATTTAAAATATGTCCTAAGCCTGCTGGCACAAGCACAGATTTTATAAACTGTATATAAAGTAATACATGGCCCTCCCCATTATATCTAATGTGTTATTTTATAAAGACTCTAGGATATTTTTTTCTGGAAGTAATATTGTTTTCAAAGGGATAATGGATTTGTTTTACCTGTTCTCCTTGACCATGCTCCACCAGGTCCCAGGGATAAACCCTGTTCAGGTAAGGATCCCAGGTCATCAGGTAGCTGGTGCTTGGGTTTTCTGCCCTGGTTTTCTCCTGGTGCCCCCTGCCTCCCTTGGTGTGTGTGCAGCAGTGTGTGCCTCAGCAGCATGCAGTGAGGTCCTGCTGAGGGAGGGAGCTCCCTTGGTCCACTGCAGGTGTTGCTGCAGCAACATCCATGCAGCACCATCGCTCCCTGACTACCTCCCACTGTCAAGCAGCAGCTACTGTGGTCAGGTCTATCACCGACGCTACATCCTGAGCTCACTCTGGAACTCAGGTTGCCAACATAGCACCAAGACACACTGTCTCTGGACCACTGAGGCAGCCCATTTGTAAGGTTTTTAATAGATATTGACCAATTTCTGTCCTCTTTAAGCCTCACTGTGTCTCTAATTAAAAAAAACACGTTATGATTGATCAAATTCTGTAGAATTTGCTGATGTACAGTACCTGGTCAGTTTGATTGTGATTCCTTTTAAATGTCCCAGTACAGTCCAACCATTCTTGCTGCAGAGGGTGGAGAGCAGACTATTGCATCATGAGTGTCTGCACTGTTTGTGGGGGTTCCTAAAGTTCAGGAAGCATGCAATGAGAGTAGATCAAGGATTTTAAGCAAAACAAGGTTGGGTTTAGCTACCCCATTAGTGTGTATTTTAGTTTTACTAAGAAAGAAGGCAGATAAAACAACGAGCAAAATCATTCAATTTTAGAGAAGGTAAGCTGTTATAAAATGTAGGTTTTCAAAGTTCACAGTGTCCCTTTAAAACAGATGCTTTAATAAACTGCAGGAATTTTAAGCGATTTCTATATGCCTTATTAAGACTTTTTTCTAGTACAGAAAAATCTGATTTCTAATAAAAATCTGATAGACCCCATACTTCCACACCATATAACAGTGCTTTTTTATTTTGATATTTAAAGCCTTGAAAACTCCATCAGCTGACTATCCTCCAACTTTATGATTAAATCTATTGAAGGCGAACAGTGATTTTTTTAATTGTGTTTTGTAATTAAATCAGTATGCATTCACAATTTAAAATTCTGAACAAATCTTATACCAAGATAGTCATACTTTCCAGTTTCTAAGGGTACATTTTCCAAGAAGATTATTTGAAGTTTTCTCTTTTTACATCCAAAAGGCACCGTCTTTGTCTTATCCTTATTGATGATAAATTATTTTGTTTACACAGCCCAGCAAATCTAAATTATGCTGCAAGTCTGTTTCAGATGCTGAGATTAATACTACTGTAAATCATCAACATAGGCCAGAGGACTAATGGCAGTTCCTAAACCTTTGGTGAATGAAATTCTGAATCATAAAGCTGTAAAGTGCCAGCCCGGTGGTGCCGAGGGTTGAGGCACTGGACACCACACCTCGCACCACGCTGGCAACCCGGGTTTGGGAGCGGACTAGGGGAGCCGGGGGTTGGCCGGGGGGGGAGAATGGCTGAGCGTCCGACGACAGCTCGCCTTCTCCGGGGAAGGGTGGGAACTCTACCCAGGCATGCAGTGACCTCTGGCAGAGGCTGGGGGCATGACAGCGCATCTGCACCTTGGGGGTTTGATTGGTCGTGGGCGGAGGCCTACAGTCCAATCACCTCTAGGGGCTGCATCATCTAGGGGGGAGGACATTGCAGACATCGGCTCTTGCACCTTGACGTCAGACGCTGTTAATGTCCCTTACAGAATAGGGAAAAACACCCCTTAGGGCCAGGAAGATGGAGTGCTGAGCCAGGTCCCAATGTGCCAGTGCCTGCCTGCCACCCCAGGACTCTGACAAGATTTGAAGGATTCGGGGGCTGTCTGACCCCGCTTCCGCCTGGGGGGGGTTGCCGAGGCTGGATGGAGGGACCGGAGGTTGCAAGGTAGGCACTGGTAGGGACAGGCTTAATGGGTGACTCCTGATGGAGCGGCTCTGTGGGGCAGTAGGAGGGGAAAATAGAAATTAAAACAAATAAAAATAAAGCTATAAAGTGACAATGTTCAGATATAAATTAAACAAAAGAGAGACTTAAATGCATTCTTGACCGACATCTCATTTTGTTTCCTTCTGTTAAATGATCAAGTTGATTACACTGTATTTGCAGCCAAATGCAGTTGTGTAATTGGATCAAAATATCAATAAAATATGAGTACAGTCCCATTGCAAATAGATGAAATCACAGTCATTTTTACTTAGGCTGTCAAAAGCAGTTTCTAAGTCTGCAAATAGACAGTACAACATTCCCTTTTTAATATTAATATATTATAAGGGTTCGGTCACGCCTCTATAGCTAGGCTTGAGCAGGACTTTCCATGTTAAAACTCAAATTTTGCACATTAATATCTTTGCAACCATTCAATAGATTTGCATGAAATTTTGCATGCACAGTTTTGTGGGGGTAGATCTCATGACATGCCAAGTTCCATTCTGGTCGGATGTGTGGATTCTGAGAGCAAGATAGTGCAAACATGTAAAAAAAAAAATCAGATTTGTTTTGCTGTTTTTTTTGTCATCACCTTGCACCCAGACAGTTTGTAATTTTGGTCTGAAATTTGCAGGGTGGAAAGGGCTTGGTGTCATAGATGCGCCTTTCACTTGTTTGATGAAAAAAATATTAATCCATTCCAAAGTTATTAAATTTTAAAGTTCCCATTATTTTCAATGGAAATTTCACTCTCCTGGATAGCTTCCTGGAATGAAAAAAGAATTTGGTCAAACAAAAAAGGATTATTTTTCATTAGGGGCCAATCCTTTTTCATGAGAAAAAAACTTCTTTTTCATTTTCCGCCATCTTGTTTTCAGGTCCCCCCCCCCCAAAAAAAAAAGTATTCAAAACCAACAAAAATGAGGTGTGTTACACATACCAATAGATGTACCTTGTTCATCGGAACTCCGTTAGGTGGATTCTGTACTTATCTGGTGGCAAAACTAACCCTGGAATGTTGTTTTTTTTTAACATTTTAAATTTGTTTTTAACATGCTGTAAGATCCTTTTTTGTGAATCTTTTTTGTTCAAACGAGAAAGGAACACGAGTCACAAAAGAGGATTTTGGACTCAGTTTTTTTTTCTGGATTTTTTTCTTGACTCTTTTTTGTTTGAATGAAAAAGGATCCATTGGAATTAAAAAGGATCCCTTGCCATGAAAAAGGATTTTGGACTTAGTCATTTTTCCGATTCCTTTTTCGTGGCAAGGGATCCTTTTTTATTTGATACTTTCATTCAAACAAAAAATGATCCCTTGTAATAAACAAAGATTTCAAACTTAGTTTCTTGGGCTGATTCCTTATTTGAGACAAGGGATCCTTTTTCATTTGATATTTTCATTCAAACGAAAAAGGGTCCCTTGTCACAAAAAATAATTTCTAACATTCTTTTTTCATGATAAGGGATCCTTTTTCCTTTGATTTTTTTGTTCAAACAGAAAAAGGATCAATTAACTCAGAAAAGGATTTTGAACTTAGTCTTTCGCTGAATCTTTTTTTGTATGAAGGAATCCTTTTCATTTCATATGGAAAATAATTCCTTCACATGAAAAAAGCTTTTTCTGAGCGTTTGCCATCATTTTTATTAGCTTCCCCAGTGTCTAGTGCCCCCCATTGCACCCTACATTGTCGTTCTTGTTGTTATTTATTTTATATATTAATTTTTTTTTCTTACCTTGCACCCTGGTGTCCAGTGGCACCCCCCACTCTCTCATTGTTGCCCTTATTTTTTTTATATCCCTGGTGTCTAGTGGCACCCCTCATGCTCCCATTTCTGTCCCCATAAATATTTTATATCTCCCTGGTGACTAGTGGTGCCCCAACCCTCTGATTCCCCAGTCTGTAAATGTGTGCTTTATCCCTGGTGTCTAGTAGTGCCCCCTCAACCCTCTGGTGGCTGTTCCCCTTGTATTTTCAGGTTGCCCTGGTAGTTAGTGGCATCCCCCACCCTCCAATGCCGGCCTGACTCTGAAAATAAGAAAATGGTCCCTCAATGTCCTTATGTTTTTAAATCTGTAACAAAAAGTCCATCAGTTATGTGGCCCCTCCCCCCGCCCAACCTCTCACTCAGCACCCACCACCCCACACCCCCCTCCAGACTCCCCACACACACCCTCTCAGTCACCTGAACAGGTTCCAGTGTACAGATCCACTCTGTCATCGAAGACACATCTTGCTGCTGGAACTGGTGACTGCTATATGACAAATAAGGTAAGTGTGGTTGAAACCCCCACTGAAATAAATTGAACCTCACTTACATTATTTGTCACATAGCAGTTGCTGGTTCCAGCAGCAAGGCATGTCTTCGATGGGAGAGTGGATATGAACACTGGGACCTGTTCAGCTGAGTGATAGCTTTTTCTTCTTTCAAGACTTCCTTGTATTCCTTTTTCTTAAGATTAAGGATTTACATATTCATTTAGATCTTCTTTTCTTTACTTTTCTAATATATCTATTTAACTCCCTCTTTTATAACTTTTTGTGGTATAACAGGTCTTTTTATTTCCATTTGGTTACGCTGATTTCTATAAATAAGGCACACAAATATAAAATACCTGCTCACAAGATGCAATCATTTGAGATATACTGTAGAAGTATTTCTTAAAATATTGTATTTAGCATTTTGCATCATAATGAAGCCCATTATATGACCCCAAATGTATTATGTTTTGATAATGAGCATGTATGCTGGTATTATTAAAGAGGGACTATGGTCACAAATTACTGGCATCAATAAATTCAGAATATGGATCAACATAGCCCAAATGAAACTCATGCCAAAACTGTGATCCCTAGGCTACTTAGTTTAAAAGTTACACATTATTTTACAACCCTAAATTCTCTGCTTGTTCAAAAAAAGCCAATTTCCGTGAAGAGGTGCTGATGATGTCATCTCCTGAACTGACAGTCTAGCCCTCCCTGTCAGTGAGCTTACATGACTTGCTTCTCCAAAGTTTAAAAACTATGTGCAACTTGTTTTCTCCAGTAAAACAGGCTGCACCATTCAATAAACACTGCTTTAAAACCTATGTGTGTTTCAGGTTTTGTAACAAAGTTGACAAATTCATATTTTTGTTTCTGTTGCTTTCGTGTTGTGGTCCTTTTCTCCTGGGTTGCTGGATGTTAAGTTACAACACAACAATGTGAGATTTTGCAGACTGGATATCTCTGATGTGGAGAAAGGCTGTGATCATTCACACCTATCATTCAATTGAAGTGATTTCTCAGGATGGCACTTTAAATCAATTATTCCATCACCCTGTAAATGGATTTCTATGCAGTAGTCAGCTCAATGCTTAATCAATCAATCAATAAATATTTTATTCATCATCAAAGTATGAATGAATGGGATACTCATTTGAGCAGAGCTCATTTTCTGTTTTCTCATTGACAGGGTGTTACTTGAGCTATATTCAGGCTTATCTGTGTTGTACTCCACATTACAATGATTGTTTTACCAGGGCTATTAGTTCCACTCCTAGCAGGAATTCACACATATAAGGCCCCTACTAAAACCTATTGTAAAGCAGACACTGACAAACAGCAATGTAGTTACCAACATTTCAACACTTGTAGCAACACAACTTCCAAACAGGTACTGCAGAGTAACACTTCACATGGTATTAGCAGCCTGGAGGCATGCTGACAGCATCCTGCAACTCTGAAAAATTAACCACACCAAAACAGCATTAAAATACACATTTTTCAACTTTGTCATAAAACCTGAAACACATAGATTCTGTAGCACTGTTTTTAGAATAGTGCTGCATGTTTCACTTGTGAAAACCATTTCAAAATGATCTTTTAACTTTGGAGAAACCCGTCATATAAGCTTGCTGGCAGGGAGGGCTAAACTCTGAGTTCAGGAGATAACATCTTCAGCACCTCTTCACAGAAACTGGCTTTTTTGAACAGGTAGTGAAATTAGGGTTACAAAATAGCCCATAACTTTAAAATGAAGCAACACAGAAACCTAATGTTTGGTATGAGATTTATTGGGGGGATGATTATTCTAATTATGGAATGTAGCGCTTTTGGCCAGCGTCCCTCTTTAAAGTAAAGGCCTTGAATTGTAATTAATAATCATTCTAATTGTATTTCCAGTGGCAAATGTTCTAATTCTGGTCTAGAAAGGACCACAACAATAATCACTCTAAATAACTTATTAAAGATGACCCAAGCATAGTCAATAATTGGAGCTCCTAAAGGACCCATTTAAGTATTTATTTATTTATTTATTGAGTTTTGATGACTGGGTAGGCCCACTGGGCCCCGGAGGTCCCTTTTTCAGGGGCAACCCATGGGTAAAAATTACATACAGGTAAACAGATCAGTACACACGGGTAAATACCATGTTGTTTGACAATAAAAGACTTCATAGGGTTACAAGCGGATAGGTGGTGGAGGAACATACAGGCAATAGGACATTAGGAGTTAGACATAAAAAAAACATTTTTCATACAAATATCATGTAGAAATAGGGAGTGTTCAAAATATAGGCAAGAAGTTGCTAAAGAAACAAGGTACCTTCCTTAGGGCTTAGCGGAAGGGAGATATGTTGTTACATTAGTGCTCACCTTCCTTTGAGGGAGGTACGTTGACATATGGTCAGATCCTGTGGCATAGGCATATGCTCCTGTCGAGCAGGTGTGCTTTGAGCTTAGTCCGGAAGCAGGGGCCAGACCCTGCCTCCTGTACCTCCAGGGGGAGGTTGTTCCAGTTAGAAGGGGCTGTGAACACGAAGGACCTGGACCCTGCTCTAGTCCTCATTTTGGGGACCACAAGGAGAGTTTGGCCTGAGGTACATAGACTCTGCGGATTGGTTTTAACCCTGACTAGACCTTTGAGGCTAGGGGGAGGTGTGGGACCCAGTAACTTAAATGTAAGGCAGAGAGTAGGGTAGATGAGTCGAGCTTCCCAAGATGGCCACCTGAGCCTTGATTGGGCCTCGCAGTGGTGGGTCCTTGGGTGTGATAGAGTGGCAAAGCGGACAATCTTGTTATACAAGGTCTGCAGCCTGCCTAGTTCCGTTGAGGCCACGCCCTGGAGAACAGGAGCTGCGTAGGTGAGCTTTGGGAGAAGTACGCTAGTTGCAATGGCTACCCTAGCTTCAGGGATAATCTGGTCCTTTATTCTGTAGAGGATACCGAGTTTCCCATGGATGGCTTTGGTGATTTGGTCTACATGATTTTTTAGAGTGAAGCCTTGGTCCAGGGTTAGTTCAAGGTATTTAGTGGAGGTAACCACCTCAGGTTTTCTCCCCGGACTGCAGATGTAGGAGCAGTGACCGCTCAGTTCCCAGGGATCTGGGCCCAAACAGCATCACCTTAGTTTTGCTGGTGTTTAATACCATTTTGTTCAGAGTAAGCCAGTCCTCCATCTGAAGGATGTCCACTTGGAGGGCTTTCTCCAATTCTTTTAAGTTGGGGGAGGCTCGGTAAATGACAGCATCGTCCGCGTATTGCATGATGCTGCTGCTCCCACAGTGTGAGTGCAGATCATTTATGAACAAAGTGAAGAGAAGGGGGCCAAGTATAGACCCTTGAGGTACCCCTTCTTTGAGCTGTGCTATCTTAGAGACATTATCCTTCCACTTGACCCTCTGGGTACGTCCCGTGAGGTAACTCTCAAACCATCCCAGTGCATGGGTGTCAAGGCCAAGTGAGCACATTTTTTGTAAAAGGAGGTTGTGGTTTACCAAGTCGAATGCTTTTGAGAGGTCAATGAAGACCGCGCCTGTACTGACCCCTGAGTCATTATTGCTCAGGATTTCTGCCAAGAATTTGGTTAGAGCAGTATCTGTCCCATGCTTGGCTCTGAAGCCGTGCTGTGACGGGGAGATTACCTGGTGGATTTCCAGGTATTCTCGGAGTTGGGAGTAGACTAGCTTCTCTTGTACTTTCGCAATAGCACACAACAAGGAGATAGGCCTGTAGTTCCCTATAGGCTAGGTAGACCTCCCTTGTGAATGGGAATCACTAGGGCCTGCTTCCAAGGCTCCAGGACTGACCCCTCCATAATGGACTGGTTTATCAGCCAAGTTAGTGGCTTGCTAGTGCTGGGCACCCTCCTTGAGGGATTCTTTGTTCAGATCCCATCAGGGCCCCTCAGATCCTCCTCGAGTGCAAGGGATTTATGATGAGTAAAACCTCCTTTACCCTAACCAGCCTCAAATGAAACAATGGGCGGTCTAGGTCTCGGGGCTGGTGTGCGTTAGGCTCACTCCTGTTGTCAGTGGGTCCCACCTTGTACGCATCAAGGTTCGTGAAGTAACCATTTAGGGCCTCTGCGATGAGTGACCCCTCATCAAGTACTTGCCCATTAGCCATGATTGGGCCGATTGTAGTTTTATTGTTCCCTTTGAGGAGTTTGTTAATGTGTGACCAGAAGAACCTGGGGTTCCCTAGTTTAGTTTTTTGAAGGTTGGTGATATATTCTTTTTTAGCTTTCTTTATGGCCTGTTTGCATTGGTTTCTGAGGGCCCTGTAGCTGGCTAAGTCCACAGGAAGCATTGTTTTCCTGAACTTTTTCCAGGCTTTGTCATGGGTGGACATCAGGGCTTTTAGGGGGGGCAAGATCCACTTATAGCAGCTTCCCGTTACCCTGTGGGTTTTCATTGGTGCTACGAGGTCAGTGATTCTAGTGAGGGTTGTTTGGAAAAATTTAACAGCCTCCTCCAGGTTAGGTAGGTGTCTTATGGGGTTCCAGTCAATGCCATTTAAGTAGCCTATGAACTGGTCAGGGTGGAAGTTGGAGTAGTCCCTAGTAGTGATCGTTCTAGGCGGGACTTTGATCGCATTATTCTTCCATATGGCAAATATCGGCGAGTGGTCGCTCAAGGCATCGGCCAGGATGCCAGCCATCTTTACATTACTTGGGGATGAGGTCAGGACCCAGTCAATTATAGAGTGCCTTCCTGATTTATGGTTCATTCTGGTCGGTAGGGAGATAATTTGAGCGAGGTGGGAGTCAGGTAAAACTCATTGATGGCAGACTTCACCTCTTGTGCCCAGTTTAAATTGAAGTCACCCAATAAGATAAGCTCAGATGCAGTGTCAACTGCAGGGTTCTTCAGGAGCATGTCCAGAGAGCCGAGCGCGTTGGTAGTATAGTCAAAGAAAATAAAAAAAAAAATCCTGTCTTAAACACTTATCTTATGAACATAGGTTAAATTCTTTGAAACTTATGTCACTTTCCACTCGACATCTGAGAGGTGATCTATTATTTTTAATTTTTTTTATTTAATTAGTATTGCGGAAAGACCTTCGAGCGTGAGCTCTTTTACAAAGGTTCCACCTCAGGGTGGACAATAAGACAATACACATATTCAGTGGTTACAGAGGTCCGATCATTAGGCATTAAGAGTGATCACATGAGAATTAGACAAATAGGAGAAAAACAGAGCAATTGTAATAGAATACTAAGCTATTTCTAATTGGTTGCCCTAGGTAGCACACCCCTGGAAACCTCCAAATCCCTTGATAGACTATGGCAGGGTAACTGCATAGGGTTTAACGCTATCCCAGATGGCAAGAGGCTGGGTGACAGTGAAACAAGGGGGAATTGGGTTAGAACCCACCGGAGAAAGCGAGAGGTGGGGGACAGTGAAACGGGGCTGTGATGGGGAGCAGCTCCAGAGGGCTTTGTTGAGTAGGGGTGTGGGGGTTAGGGAGGGCAGTACCAAGAGCATTTAAAGAGGACCCGATAGCTTACTTAAGCCCTTGGCTAGCTGGAATGGAGGCAGGATTCTCCTAGGTGCCCTGCTAAGTGCTGGGGTAGGCCTGTCTATCCAGTGGGGCCTGAGAAGCAGGTACACTTTGAGCTAGACATTAGGTGCTGTTTGAGGCCTGCTTTGAATTGAGACAGGCTGTTGGTTGGTTGTAATTTCATCGGGAGTTCATTTATCCAGAGGGGGGGCCCGATAGGAGAAAGTGCGCTGCCCTAGTGAGGTTCGGCGGAATGGTATGGACAGTGCTCCATTCTTCCTCCCTCTGGTGATGTGTGATGAGAGAGAAGCCTCGAGCAGGTTTGCTGTACAGGGTGGTTTTTTCTAAGGAGTTCCTTCTTTCCCAGGAGGCAAGTTTGGTATTTGATCCTGTCTTTTAGGTTAAGCCAGTTTGTACGCTCATACAGGGTGCAAGTATGAGTGTAGTGATCTGCGCACAGGGTGAGGTGGCGTGCCTTATTGAGTGCAATCTGGACTCTTTTGAGCACTGTATCAGTAGCAGCTCCATAGACCACCAGCCTGTAGTCTATTGTGGAGAGTATGGAGCTGGAGATTGAGATTCGGAGTGCTCCCAGGGTGAGGGATTTCTTATGCCTATAGAGGACCCCGATCTTTGTATTTACCACTCTGAGAAGGGAGTCTACATGGTGCGTATAAGTGAGAGAGTCATCAATGGTGACTCCAAGGTACTTTAACAAGTGCACCTGCTCAATCTGCTCACTAGCCTTATTGGTGATTACAAGGGGAGCATGCCTGCATTTGTTGCAGGGGCTGAATTGTAGCATGGCCTTGGTTTTCTTGTAATTTAGTAGCAGCTTTTGCCTACTAAACCAGTCCTTGAGTTTATTGAAAGAGTTCTGTAGTTCTGTTTGTATGGCAACCTGAGAGGTGCTGCTGCTCAGCAGTACGGCATTGTCCGCATACAGGATAAGTTTGGGGTCACAGGCTGTGGGTAGGTTGTTTACAAAGAGGCTATGATGTGGTACATGATCCCTATATCATGATTGAGTTAGGCCTTCAATTCAAGTTCTCTCCATACGATATCACAGGTCACCCTTTTCAGTTAATTAGGAAACCCTTTAAACGAAATAATGAGAAATATTTCTTTGCCCTCCGTACTATTGGGCCTTAGAACAAGCTCCCACCCTCCATAGTTCTGAGTGACTCCAAGAATATTTTCAAACAACGTCTGGATAAGTTAATCAGTTTTGGGTATAATCTAGCATACTATCCTTTTGTCTAGTATAAGAACATTATGGGCCTCGGCCTACTGGCTCTTTTTCCTCACCTTAGTATGAACCTTAGTATAGTCACCTTTTTTGTCTCCTGCTGTTCTGCCATTCAAAGCATGAAACTATGTCCATCCATTATTTTGCTAAGGAGTTTCCCTTGAGCATTGTATCCTTTATCCATACTTTCTCATTTATATTCAGCTATATTGTCATATGACTGATTAATGCTGCTTGGTCAATTTCATCATTTTCAGTAGCTTGTTTAGGGTACGTGCTTAATCTTGCATTGGAATCACTTGTTATCTTGATCTCATAAGAAGGATAGTTTAAAAAAAATCCATTACTTCCCTAAACTCTTCCCAGATTGATTCCTTATTATATATGGATTTTTTTGCATGATATAGATACTTAATTTCAATATTTTAACCTTTTCAGACTTTAGGTGATGTCACCGTCCTGCATGGTTGGCTGAAGATAGAGCTCCACTATTGGTCTAATTAATGTACCTTGCCATACACAGAAATTACATTAAGCTCCATAGCAGAACAAGGTATATATTTCAGAGCAGACATGGAGAAGCCCAGAGCACCAAAAATGACATCTAACAAAAGAGGATGGTGCTGGATTACCATCTACTGACTTGGAGAGCAAGGCCTCTGTGGTCTCCACTCGCATATGCTATAAACTAGACATGACATCCTAGCCATGGAAGCTGGCAAAGAAAAATAAAAAATTGGTCAGCATATTGTGTGAACTCCAAGCCTTTTCTGAGGAGGTAGCTAATAATTTTGACTCCTTACAGAGCAAAGTCACTACTCTGGAACATTGGATGGACCAAGCTGAACAACAGATCACTGTGACTGATGCATGCACTGATGTCCTGTAACAGTGGTCATACAACTCTTTGAAAAACAACAATGGTTGGAAGAAAAAATTGAACAACTGGAGAGTCGTGGACTATGAAACAACCTCCAAACATATGGACTTCCAGAGGGACTTGAAGGATGACATGTAACACCATTTTTTTGAGACATTACTGTGACAAATACTAAATCTAGCCCCAGACTACATATTACACATCCACTAGGCCCGTAGAGCACTTGCCTGAAACATACTGACCCCTGAGCAAGAATGTGCTCTAGTATCTTAAGATTTCTGCACTTTACAGTAAAGCAAGAGGTCCTCGATAAAGCCTTGCAGCAAAAGACTATTGTTGAAATGCTCAGACTTTATTTTGACAACAATTACCATCCTATTGCCATGGCCCATAGGACAGCGTATATCCCAATATTTAAAAATATTCCATTAACCAGCTCAAATTCCACACCCATTACCCATTCAAGTTGGTTGACCAATTTTCTGAGTGGTAACAGACATTCTCAACATCTAACAAGGTGGCCCAGGAACTTCCCAATCAAGGACTGCAGCAAGATTCAGGCCAGCAAGAAGTGAAAAACCAATGCCCAGCAAACACATGAAGCTGGAGAGCTGGCAATGCATATGGGGTTACAGAGGCAAGAAACAGCATATGGAGGAAGCCATCCACCTGACTATTGAGTGACTATGAGCTGAGTCACAAGTTAAATAATTCTTCCTCCTGTTACTTCTTGAACTACTCTATGGTACAGCAGCAAGTCTGTAGTACAGCAGCAGGTATACACTTTTGGCACATTTTGAGGATAGACTGATTCCCATACCAGGCACTGAACATTTTTGATCTGATGGCCCCACAGGTAATTTGGCAATGAAGTGGCTAGGTGGTTAGGACCATGACCAGAACCAGGCTCTATTTGGCACTGATACCCACCCCTTTTTGTATAATATTTGTATTGCTTTTTGACATAGAACATATATAGCCAATACAGTACAATAGGAGACACAGCTTGGAAGAACATACAGAGTAATAAAGCATTTCATTCTACACTTCATTTCTTATGCAGTACATAATATGAGGTTTAATTAGTAGGTGCTGTTAGTTAAGTACAGGCATTCACTATTATATATTAAGCCACTCTATACAAGTGTGGCCTCTTCTGGAGGCAGTGAGTCCAAGTGTTTACCCCAGCTTCTGATAAAAACTAGAATCTGCAGCTTATCCATCAGGTAGGGAAATGGGCAGACTAGGTGGGCCAAGAGGTCCTTATCTGCCATCATATTCTATGTTAAGAGTTCTTCCTGGCCGTTAAGAGTATAGGTTAGTCTTTCTAATACCAGGTTCTGCAGATCCAGGTTTTCCACTGTGGCAGAGTTGAGGTTATACACAAGACACAGGTGTTTTATATGCACTGATGTGTGAGAGAAGCCAGCACCTTAAACCACCTAGGATATGGTTCCCATCCTTCTCTCTATAGGTCTTCCATACCCAGCAGAGGGAGGATTGTGCAGGGCACTGTTCGGTCTAGTAATATGGTGAGGCCCTGAGCCACCCCTACCCAAAACTGTTTCAGTGTTCCACAATACAGTCTGCAGATGAATTTATACAGTGATTCTTTAAAGTTTAAACCTATTGCAAATTAATAGACCCATATGTAGCCTTAGAAGAGTGCCCCAGCTTTCATCTGGAATGGGGGTCCCCAAATCCCTTTCCCACTGGCCTTTAACCTTACTCAAGAGATCACACAGCAACGTTCTATCCTGTTTAGCCAGTTTTGCTATTAGACCCTTGGCTGATAGTCTAGAACAGTAAGTGACTTGTTCCAGAGTTACCAGCGGTGATGCCCCCATTGGATCCCCCCCAAGCTCCTGCCATATGCCTTCACTTAAAGATACCTGTAGTGGTGAGACTGTGGAAGATCCAGCTTTTCTTGCAGCTCAGCAAACATTCTGATGCCCTTTCCTGTATACATGTCTCCCAAACACTTAATGCTCTATTCTTCCCATTCCTTGAATCTTCTGTCCTCCAGCCCAGCTGGAAATTCAGGGTTCTCTGCTACTGGTACCAGCGAGGTCTTGTCTTCCTTCACCCCACTCCTCTTCCTAGTCACCTCCCAGCCTCCAGTGCATACTGTGCAAGAGGGTTAGGGGATGCCCTCTGAGTATAGGCACTCCTACCTCCAGGGTTCAGCCAGCTGGTAGCTTCACTTCTGTTTACTAAGTCTTGGATATACCTGTGTTGTATCACTACGTGGTACCCTCACAGGTCCAGGAAGTCAAGACCCTGTTCTGCCCCACTCTTGAGCCTCTGAAGGTTCATCCTAAGCCATTTACCCTGCCAGATAAAACTGATAACCCCCCATTCTCCTCTTGAGACCTATTCTAGTGGGGCCCATGGGTGTCATCTGCAATACGAACAGTAGTTTAGGCAGGGTATTCATTTTTAAGAGGTTTAGTATGGCCCAACCAAGATAGGGGTAGTGCTCTCCACCACTCTAGGTTTGCCAAGACAGTATTAACCATTGGCTTAAAGCTGAGATTACATAAGTTACCTAGCTCTCTGCGCACCTTGATTCCCAAGTAAGTCAAAGATTTCCCCACAACCTTTAGGCCCCGTGGCTCCCTTGCCAGGCTGTCTGGTGGCTTCCCAATAGTTATAAGCTCTGATTTATGTAAGTTCAGCTTTTAACCACAGAAAGTTGCGAATTCTCAGATGAACTGCAAGAGGGCTGGCATGGATACCCTAGGGTTAATAATAAATAGCAACAGGTCGTCTGCATAAAATGTAGAGGGGAAGAGGGCAGCCCTGTCTCATGCCTCAGAAAAGCCAGAAGTCTCCAGTCAGGCCCCCATTCACCAATATCTGAGCCCTCAAACCCTTATACAGTAGTTTTACAATATTCACATACTCACCCCTTCCCCCGACCAAATCTCTGTAGGACCCCAAACAGTTACTCCCCCTTAATGCAGTCAAAGGCTTTCTTGGTGTCCATCAACAACACAAGTGCTGTACCTGGACACTGAGATCCCCCTCTCCAATGCACACTTCCAAATTATCCATATTCAACAGTACCTGAACAAACACTAATGTGAAAAAAATGTGTTGTCAATTGTTTTATTTTAATGGACAGCATTCTGCACAGTTCTTTTCATAGAATTAGTAATTTGGAGGTTTTACTATGTTACAGTTGGTGTACAGAATGCTAAGCATGAGCTGCTGACCTATCAGAACCTTGCTCAGGATTCTGTACACAAACTGTATCATAGTTAAAACTCCAGATCACTAGCTCTGTTTAGAGAACTGTAACATATTGTGGCCCATAAAAAAACAAAATAATGCAAAATACAGTGTTTCATGTCACTTTTTATCCAGGTACAGTTAAACAGGGAATCACTGGGGAGTATGAATATCATTTCTGAAAATAGATACATTATAAACAGCAGCCAACGGGGAAAGAGTTTCCTGTTCTCTTTACTATCAGATTGGCAGGCTGGAGTCAAATTTCCATCCCTACAGCATGTGCATTGTGCAGATTTTTTATTTTACAGCAGCAGATTGTGTAAGTAGACAACATAACTAATATGCACTATAATTCCCACTAAACATTAAAGTTTGATACAAACTACTATCTCTTGGGGATTGAGATGTCAGGAGGTAGAGTGCCTCTTGTCTGGTTTACTTCTGCAGCTAATTGGAAACCCCATCCATGCTGAGATATAAGGACACCTGAAATGAGGATTCAGCACACATGGCCTTTGTTTTGCTACTCAACTAAATGCTCTGAGACACTGTTGAATCTCTGGTACTTTTTCTGGCATTTCCAACTACTGCAGCTGTTTCATAGCAAGGCACACTTGGGGACTAAACATGGAGGAACACTGGACTTTGACACTACATATGGTCTGATTTGAGTAAGCTTTGAACATTTTTCTTTTACACAAGGGAACCATTAGTACTACTGCCTGATACCAACTTGAACAATGAACTATACTACTTTATTGGCGATCCCTCCAGTATTTGCAGACCAGTTCCCCTCATAAGGTCACTAGCCCCTTTGCTAATGCCCTTTTTATATTCTGGAATGCAGAACATCTGGGTGAAATCACACCCTGGTTGGATTTTAGCATGGAAATTCAGTTACATGCAATCCAATGTAGTACAGTATCATGGTTTCCACAAAGTAAGTGTGTTAAATATTGAAACTATTGATTATATGTTATATGGTTTGCAGATTGATTTACAGTTGTTATACATTTTCTTGGTTCATAGGACTGGAGACAACTGCATGCTGCCACTTAAGGTTTGACAGTTTGTGTTTAAGCAACAGGACATAACAGGTTGTCAGTGTTGCTCAGATGGATCCGGCCAAATCCGGATCCACAGGTATCTGCCCTTTTGTGGCAGGATAGTGGAGCTGCCAGATACTTCCACTATCTGCCTGCAGATGTGGTTGTTGGATCCCTGGTCAGATCCCACGTTATCCGATAGCCTGCTCGATCCAGAGATCTGACACCAGATCCCTGGACCTGGCGCTGGGATCCAGCATCAGATCCTTGGATCGAGCACCAGATCCCTGGATCCAACGCCAGATAACGTGGGATCCAACCAGGGATCCGACCTCCGTATTCAGCCGGATCCCAGGACTGATCCAACTTGAATAGTGCCGCCATCTGTCTGATCACTGGCGGATCCACGGCGGCACTATCTGAGCAACACTACAGGCTGGGTGTTATGATGGGATAATGCACAACTCAGTAAAATTCTAGAATTTGGACTGCCTGCACACCAGTAAAAGCAAACAATTTCATGGAATTTGGCATTTTATACCAGATCAGCAAATCTACAGAGCTTGTATTTTTCTTATACTTGTTTTCTGTACTATTTTCAGTTTGCTTCATTTAATGCTCTGTATATTACGTCTTCTTTTATTCTGATTATTAATACCTATACTAAAAGAATGACAGTAGAATCCCAGTAAAATCTGGAAATTAGACTAACAATCACCAGTGCAATTACCAGAATTTCAGGTCTTAAAAATGGAATTTCATTATTTTCATCACCATAAATCAGCGGCCTTGGGCATGAGGCATCAGCGGGTGTCTTCAGCCACCCAAGAAATGCCATTATCTGACCACAAATCACACCCTGGATTGTTCTATTGTAATTACAAAATTGGTCAAAGATTATTTGTTGTCAGGTGGCAAAAAAGGCATAAAAATAAAATTAAACATTTTAATGATTTTTTAAAAAACATCCATCCAACTCTACAAAATAGTCTCAGCTCACCCCAGCATTGGCATGCTATCTCAGTCTAAAATATTATTCACAGAAAAAATATTTTTTTTAAATTGGCCTTTAACCCTATATTTTCCCCAACCCACCCCTATTTACCTGTTCCTCACCTTTGTTACTTCTTCTTTATATTATTTCATCCCGTTTCCCCACAGTTTTAGAAACATTGAAACAGAGAAATCATCAACAAAAAGGACCCAGTCAGCTCAGATTTTCCCTGCCTATTCTGTCTCCGCAGACTCAACCTGGTCTCTGCCGACCCTCCTTCTCCCTACCTGTTTACCAATATTCTCTTATGCCTATCCCAAGCATGTCTGAAGTCTCACACTGTTTTCACTCCCACCACCTCTGCTAGCACACTGTTCCATGCATCCATCACTCTTTCAGTGAAGTCATACTTCCTCACATCCCTCTTAAATGGCCCCCCTTCCAGCTTCATTAGATGACCTCTTATCCTGTACACCTATTCATTTGAAGTAGACTCCCTGCCTGTACACTGTTCACCCCTTAGAGGTAGTTTTAGGTCTCTGTCATGTCCCCCTCTCTCTCCTCCCTTATAGGGTGTACAGGTTAAGATCCATCAGTCTCTCCTCATAGAGATTTTGATGTAACCCCTGCACCATTTTAGTTGCCCTCCTCTGGACTGGCTCCATCTTGCTATGTCCTTTCTGGGATGCATCCTCCAGAACTGGACACAGTACCCAAGGTAGGGTCTCACCAGTGATTGATTCAGTGGTAACACCACTTCCCTCTGCCTTCTGATTATACCTTAACTTATGCACCCCAGCATCCCACCGACCCTGCCCACTGCCTTGTCAGACTGCCCCACCACTTTGATGTAATCAGATATGATAATCCCAAGGTCTCTTTTCTGCTTAGTGACCCATCACTACACCCTTCTCCCATTTTATACTTGTCTCCTGAGTTTCTATGCCTTTGGTGCATGATTTTGCACATTTTCGCATTAAACCTCAGCTACCATGTTCTCAACCACTCCTGAGGTTTTCTAAGGTCCCTACTTATTCTGTCCACCCCTCCAGGGTAGCCACTCTATTTCAGATTTTGTTGTCATCTGCAAAAAGCTAGATCCCTTCTAGATGACCTCCCCCATCCATCCATCCATCCTTCCTTCCTTCCTTCCTTCCTTCCTTCCTTTCCTTTCTTCCTACTGTATATTCTTCAGACGGAATGTTTACTATGGATGAAATACAATAATTCAAATCTCTGCTCAGTTTTACTGGCAGAGTCTTCACCCCCACAATCACACAACCAAAGGCCTCAGATGGCACTATGCCTTCTTTTTTGATGTGTAGCAGGTTAAGCAGCAGATATTTCCCAGGCAAGCAGACATGGATAGGAGGGAGACTTTTCATGGTCAGCAAAGAAACACCAGAAATTAAAACCTAAGTACTGTTGCTTGGGGGGAGATTATTAAGTATTCAGCTAGGGAAAAAAAGGAAAGAGATCACTGCATGGTGAACTTACAGGCTGAGCTCCACCTATTGCAAGTCACTCTTGCACAAGGAGATCAGTCAGTTAAACCACAACTGCAATAGGTTAAGCAAAAATTTAAAGAGACTTGTGGACCAAAAAATAGAACAGCAGCTATTTTATTTGAAGGTCACTTATCATGAAGGGGACCTGAGGGGAGCAAGAAATTTTACCCGCTGTCTTCAGATGCATAAAGCTAAGGATTTTGTGACCGGTTTGTTCGACCCGGTTGCTAGAGGTCTCTTGACCCATCCCTCGGAGATCCATACTGCTCTGGCTAGCTTTTATCGCACCCTTTATACAGCTGACTCCTTCCCTCCAATAGTTCAGATGGAGTCATATTTATAAAACTTAGCTCTGCCTAAGCTGTCATTCGAACAGGCAGCTTCTCTTTTAGATCTCATAACCAGAGGGGAAACAGAACTACTTTTTAAGACAGCTAAGACTTTAAAAGCCCTGGGCCTGATGGATACCCTTTTGAGAACCCCCCACTTGGAAGTATGCTGTAATTGCGGCCATCCCTAAGCCTCAGAAGGACCTGTGATATCCAGCATCTTATCGCCCGACCTCAATGCTAAATTATGACTGCAAATGTTACATGTTGGCTATCGCTCACCAGTTGCAGGGCTTAATTCCATTTTTTATTGATCAAGATCAGGTTGGTTTTGTTAAAGGCCATCAATCACAGGATGCAGTTAGGCGGACATATTTGTTGGTAGCTTACGCCGTCTCCAGGCTGATCCATCTGGGGCTTGATGCAGAAAAGGCCTTTGACAGGGTTGCATGGCCCTTTTTATGGGCAACTCTGTCTCATTTTGGCTTTCACAATGAATTTATATCCCAAATTCAAAATATTTAGCATTCCCCCTAAACTTATTTGAGATTGGATGTCTCTCTCTCTCTCTCTCTTTCTCGCTCATCAAGTTACTCTCTCTCCCAAGAGATGAGGCAGGGTTGCCCCTTTCACCTTTGCTTTTTACTTTATATCTCAAACCCCTGGCAACAGCTATCCAACAGTGCCCCAATATAGAGGGGATCCCTATAGGGGGGCATTCCTATAAAATATCTTTATTTGCTGATGATATTTTGCTCACTTTAACAAACCCTGAACGATCCATACCAGCTGTATGGAACCAATTGAAATTATTCGGTGCTTTAGCCGGGTATAAAGTAAATGGTCAAAAGACAGAGGTCCTCCTTTATAATTATCCCCTCCCAAGCCTTTTAAAACTGCCTTCCCCTTTAAATGGCACGGACTCTCCATGTGGCATTTGGGAGTCAGATTAACAACAGCCCTGCCTTGTATAGATCTTCTTAACTATGAATCTTTAACGCAACAATTGATAGCTGATTTATCGAGGTGGTCCCAATTGCCCCATAGTTTTCTGTCTAGAGTGGAAGCCATCCAACAAAATATTCTCCCTTGCATTTTGTTTTTTTCTTCAAACAATCCCCGTATTACCTGAAAACTCATATTTTCAAGCTTGGGATAGATTGATTTCTTGTTTCATTTGGAAAGGTAAAACTCCTAGGATTAAATATTCCGTTTTACAACTTCCCAGGGACAAAGGGGGCCTCAATCTTCCCAATTTTAAAACTTATGCAATGACTGCCCAACTGCATACAATAGTATGATGGCTGAGCCCTCTCTTCGTAGTGCATTGAAGGCATATAGAGCTTACTTTGAGTGATTTGTTTAACCTCGCAAGCCTCCTTTTTGATCATCCTCCCTGGTGCACTCCCCTTAGTAAATTTCCTCAATTCACAACTATACCTTTTAATTGTTGACTTCAGGTTTTGAGAACCCAGCTTACCCAGTCGGAAGCCTTCTTCATTTGGTCACTTGCCCACAATTCCTTGTTTTCCCCTCATATTGTAGATGGTGCATTACAGCCTTGGCAATCTCAGGGTTTGAGGTATGTACATCAGCTAATAGGTTCAACTGGTATTCTTTTTATTGTTCAGTTGCGATCTAAATACCACTTACCACAGTCTCTTTTTTTATAGCTATCTTCAGTTGAGATCATACCTCATACCTTTTGAGGATATGCTTTCTTCTCTTGCAGAGCATCCTCTGCTTCTGATATCCCTGATTCAGTCCCATTGTATTGGGGCCCCAAGTGAGCATTTAATTAGCCACCTCTACAAAGCCCTCCGGAAGAGGCCTAGGGTACAGTGGGCTATCAATTTGAATGAATACATTCCTCATCATGCCTGGGAGGCCTCTGCATTACCAGGTTACAAAATCTCCAGTTCGCTGTACTGGAGAGAGTATGTTTGGAAGTTTGTGTCGGATTCTTTTGCACCTCGGCAGTGGTAACTCGGTTTACAGAGGCTTCCATGGGTAGATGTTGGAGGGGATGTGGCTGTGAATTGGCTGATCAGACCCATGTATTTTGGGCCTGTGCACCCCAGGCCCCATTCTGGCAGTAGGTTCTGCGAGAGCTGATTATGATTGTGCGCCATGGTTAACCCCTATGTACATATTGACTGGGGTACAACTGAAAGGAGTTAGGGTGAACAAAATTACTTATAGACAAGTGACCTGGTTAGTGATGGCAGCCAAAAAGGCCATCACCTGGCTGTGGCACAGTAAGACAATTCCAACCTGGGAGGCTTGACATACATTGACCAGAGACATATATGCCCTGAAGAGGCTTTTGGCTTGGTTGTCGGACAGGATGGCAACCTTTGACCTTGTGTGGTGTAACTGGGTGCAGTATCAGCTTGATCACGTCTCTGATTTTGTTCCCTAATTAGGTGTAAGGCCTTGGGATCGTGCTTAGTCCAGTTTACAAATTGGCACATGGGACTATAGTTCTAAGACTACTCTTTAGCTCCATTTTAATTTATTATGAAACCATCCTATGTTTGTTTTTGGCCCCTTTGGTTACTATTAGTATGGTTGTACTGACCCCTTGCTTTTCTCTTTATTAACATGCTTTTCTTTTTCAGATTTCAAAACTGCTTGGGCAGGCCTGCTGGCACTGAGTATTGATGCGCTGGACACCACGCCTCACGCCACCCTGGTGACCCAGGTTCAGGAATGGACTCGGGTCATTCGAGGGTCGGCCAGAGGAGGAAAGGGTTGAGCATCTGGAGGACTGCTCTCCTTCTTCCTGGATGGGAGTCATGCTGTGTGCTGTTGACTGACACCCAGGGGTGGCTGGGTGTCAGTGCAGATGCAAATGCAAGAGGTTGGCCCATGCCCAGGGTGATTGGCTGCCTCTGTGAAGGCAGACCCTGTCCATTGCATGGGCGTAAGAGTGTGGGAAAAAATGGAGGAAAAAAACAGGGCCTGGCAGGCCTTGTGATGGCTCCAATCACTCCTGTGCAGTCACCCACTGAGTCTGGATTGCTGTGTTCCGGGGGGGAGCTCACCAGCATTCCTTGACCTGGCCCTGCCATGGGTGGGGGGACCACGGGAAATCTCGGGGGGATTCTGGGCAGAGAAGTCAGTGGAGCCAGAGGATATACCTCTCCAAGGGAGGGGTCATAACTCCTGTCGGATTTGCGGAGGTGCAAAAAAAGGACCAATAAAAAAAAAAGATTTCAAGACTGGCTTGCTATGTGATATTATTCCTGTTTTCACCCTGGTTTCAACAGGATTCTGATCTCTAGTGGACCTTGAATTCTCTGTCTCTAAATTATGGCAGATTCACATCCCGGTCCTACAATCCCATGGATTTTCCAGGACTGTTGGGGATACTGGGATCCTACATTAAACAAGAGCAGTACATGCTAGAAGATTTGAATGCTTATCTTATGTTGTCCACATTCTTGATGCATACTTTTTATCTGTCCATTTTTCCACTAACGGGGTATAGTTTAATAGTAAGCATGGCTGTTGTTAGTGGCTGGAGTAGAACATTCCAAGCTTGCTGCTAGTTATATATTGTCCTTTTTGTACTTACGTAATTGTGTTATGTATTCTTTTTTGATGGATTTACTTCAGGATTTGTACCATTTCCTCTCTTATTTCTTCATTAAAAAGATAAAGTTTACTTCATTATTATAGAAGTGCGGTAGCGCCCCTATAGTTAGGGTTGAGTAGGCTGTTTAATGTTAAATCCCCAACTTTGCACCTTAATAGCTTTGCCCCCATTCAATAAAATAGCATGAAACTTTGCATGCAGAGTCTGGGGGGAAGGTCTCTTGATTTGGCAAGCCATTCCAGTCTGATGTTCGGACTCCGAGATCCAGATAGTGCAATTTTAGGAAACATTGGTGTGTTTTTTAACAGTTTTTTTGTCATCACCAACAACCGAGACAGTTTGGAATTTTGTTGTGAAATTTTCAGGATAGAAAGGGCTTGCCCCCAGAATGGTGCCTTTCATTGGTTTGGTGAAAAAATATTAATCAGTTCCCAAGTTATAAGGATTAGAAATTTCAATTCTGAGCATGCTCAGTAGGGTCTTTTGGATAGATGTTTCAAATGAAAGAAGAATTTGGCCATACAAAAGAGGATTCCTCTTTTGTCAAGTGGAAATCATCTTTCATGAGGAAAAAAGTATTTCCTATGGTGGCCATCTTGTTTCCATTTGTTTTTCAAAATCTTAATAAATGATGCCCTGCAGATACACAAATACATGAATCTAGGTAAACTGGACATGTTTTGCTTGATTCTAGACTTAATTTTTCTAAAAACAACCCTGACATTTGTTTTTGGGACATCCCAAAAATCGTTACCGAGTCTTCTTTCCTGAGCCAATTTTCTTTTTTCATGAAACTCACAAAACATGAATAAGGCCATGCAAAACACAAATACTGTCTCATGAAAGAGAATTTTGGTCTTAGTTTTTGTCCACATTCTGTTTTCATAAGAAAGCATCTTCTATTTCAAGATCACGAACCAGGATGCCTTCTCACGAAAGAGGATTTCCGACTAGTTTTTTATCGCATTCTTCTTTTGTGAGATGTGTGATCACAAATTCTCTCACTGTAAGTATTACCTGAGCAACCACTCCTGTCGTCACGGGGCAAAAACCACACCACTGGGTTTTGTCTTAACGTCGCTTTATTTGATCAACCTTACACATGCATGTGGGACTTCTACAACGGAGAAGTTCTCCGATTACAATTTACAGCAGCTTTTTATAAGCTAGATTTTGCACTTCTTATCTTGAAAAATACCAACATTTCAGTATAAGCCAATCATAGACAGCATAACAAGTTTTAGCAATGTAACAGAAAAACACATTGATATGCATGAGGTATTTTTCCACTGCTTATTTTATTTCTTTCCCATTACTGCTTGATACATATGCCTGGGTCAAGCTGACCTGAGAAGAGACAATGAGTTTCACTCACACCATAGCAACGTACAGTTCAATGCCACTACGTGCTGTTATTTTTATATTTTGCCCAGGCATGCTCTTATCTTTATATTTTGTCCAAGCCCATTATTCAGGCTGGTACAACCAGTTCTGCTCAGTTTTATCTATCTTTCTGTTTTTACAAATGTACCTCAAGTAACCTTAGTACAAATTCTATAACCCTTAAAAAAAGAAAACATGAACTCAGAAATTTCTACTACATTCATTATGACTTTGTTTGGCTTTCAAAGCAATCATAGCTTCAAGGCATTTAATAGCAAATATAGCTTTAGGATATATAAAATTCCTCACACTTCCCCTTTTGATACTATGTATCAACTAACCAATCCTTTTTACTTTTTCTCACTTTATATTTTGGTCACAATCTGGCTCATTTGTAATAGAAAACACCCGTCAGTTTATGGGGTCCTTTTGTTCGGGTTGTAGCAGGGAGGCAGGTGGGTGGCGTCCGTGACACCATTATGTTGCACAGGCATTGTAGGAGAAGTTTGATTAGGACAGTCAGTAGCCAGAGTGCCAATATGACCACTTACAAGTACTGTCACCCAATGGAGAGAGTAGCACCCAGTCACCAACTACGCTTGTAAGCCATGACCATGGGTCCATATTTATGTGTAGAAGCTTTAGAAAAAATGCAAGGTTGAATTTAGGCATATCTCAGCACGGCCTCATTTTATGCTTTCAGCTATTTTTTTTTTTCATTGTATGGAATTTACAGTTAACCCTTTTAAAGTCTTACACACACATATTAAGTGACATAGTGGTATTTTCCACTTGCAGCCTTTGCTACTAGATATACTAATTTACATGTTGGCATCATTTAGTCATTTACTAACCATTTTACCTTTACTAGCCCTTTAGCAATTTACACTAGCCATTTTACACCTTTTTATTTCCTCAGTTTTATGGTTAGCCAACTTCACATTGTTGATAAAAGTTTGGTCACTGATTACTAAAACCTTGGCCACTGACCACTGTTAATAATTTCCACCCTGAAGATAGGAAGCCCTGAGGACTCGAACATTCACAAAAATTGAACATAAATGTAAAGATATTAGTTAATAACTGAAGGTTAAAAAAAACTAAACATTTCTACTTTTAGACTGTTAGACTAGGTGAATAGGTATATGATTTAAAACTGGTTGCCAGCATACAGATAGTCAAGGCATTTATAAAAAGCATCCTGTTCTGGAGTTGGTACAGGGGTGGTTACAGACGGAACACAAATCGTGAGTTTGTAAAACATAATACAGAATTGAGGGATGTCAACACCACAATTGAAATATGTGAAAAAATGCTAACATGTGACACCACATATAACACAATATAACATAACAATTTTGTTGATGAAAAAGAGTTCATGGAATTCACTTTGAGAGTGAATAAGGTAGATGCTACCTTGTGTTGAGGTGTGGCACACCCTTGAGCTTGATTGAAGAATCCATTGATAATGTCTCTTGACAGATAAGTCCTTATAAAACATAACAGTCCATGAAATGAACAGTTCATAAGTTCATATAAGTATCCACAGGTTGATGTAGTTACAGTACAGATGAAATGTCATTTGCAGAATGGTGGTAACCCACAAGGCATATGGAGGCAATGCAGACAGTAATTTAAAACAAAACACCAGCATAGTAGAAAAGTCAGTGTTCATTTTGCTGGCTGGCTGCTGGATGGCTGATTAGTAGACACACTGGCCAGGGGTGCATTGAGTCCTTTTAATGGAGTAGCCACACACACACACTGGCATGGCATTTGTTTTGTCGTAGTTGATTACACCGCGGCATAAAGATTAACAGTCCATAAAAAGGTAACAATTGACAATAAACCATTAAGAACACAGTCCATAACAGAGCAATAGGGTTGTAGAAAGTACCAGCCATGTTTGGAACAAGCGGCAGTGAAGAAATGGATGTATTGCTTGAAGGTCAATTGAAGCAGAATCTTCGCTGGAGTTAGGGAGTGCCCTTCCCAGACTTAACTTCATAGTAAGCAGAAACAATAAGCTTGATTGCAGAGTCTGAACTACTGGACCTTCTTCAGTTGATTTAAGTTCTACAAATAGGTGTAATTTTGCTGAAAACATTACACTTGCAGAGGTAATAATAACTGGATTCATGCAATAGTCCTTATAAGGAACCAGTCAGGCACAAAGATGGTGATAACATCAAAACTGTGGCAGTTGTTTTCCTTTTTTAAGGAAAAAGATGAAGGTCTTGGCAACTTAGATAAAAGTATTACTGCTGTTGAACGTGGAGATCTTATGTGTGCCACACCGTGGAAACCTGCAAACTTGCAAAGTGTGTTAGACACTGAGTTAAAAACACATAAATAATCTTTTAAACCATTTACTTCTTGTTTTGTAAAGAGTGGTGTGACAGAGCCTAAATTCTGGCAATTAGAAAATAAAAAATAAAAATGGGACATTAACCGCACACCTGGGGGTGCAGGCCGAGGTTCAATTATACCATTTGACCATCTGTAAATCATGACAATGTTATGGTTACCTCCTGCTTTTAAATCACAGAAGCAGTTATGACAGTGATGAACATTATTTCCCTGTCTGTTGCAAGCAGGCCTGACTGAGACCTGAGTTATAAAGCCTTGTAATGTTACAATACATAGATACATAGATACATAGACAGTGTCGGCAGATAAGGGCCTATGGCCCACCCAGTCTGCCCATTTGAGCTTGTAAGTTCAGTTTGTTTTCCTAGAAGTCTGTTTCCCCTTACCCCTGACCTCTAGAATTCTTTATGTCTATCCCATGCATTCTTAAATCCTGTGATTGTTTCAGCCCCCACCACTTCCTCTGGCAGGGTGTTCCATTTGTCCACCACCCGTTCTGTGAAGAAATTCTTTCTCATGTTTCCTCTGAATTGTCCTCCCTCCAACTTCATCCCATGCCCTCTAGTCCTGGAACATCTTTTTCGCTTAAAAATAGTGTTTTCCTGCACTCTGTTTCTCCCTGTAAGTTACTTGTATGTCTCTTATCATATCCCCTCTCTGCCTCCTCTCCTCCAGGGAGTACATGTTCAGTTCCTTCAACTTGTCTTCATAGGACTTGTGATGCAATCCATTTCTGCACCATTCTCACCCCTTGTACTCCCTTCAGACCCATTACCCCCTCTTCCTCAGTAAAGACTGAGCAGAAATACTTGTTCAATATGTCAGCTTTACTGTTGTCATCCTCCACGCGACTCCCATCCTCCCCTTCAGTCTCACTATCCCTCCCTTTGTCTTTCTTTTTTTTCACTTATGTACCTGTAAAGGTTTTGTCCCTTTAACCACTGATTTTGCAATGTGTTCTTCTGTCTGAGCTTGGCTTCCTTACTGACTTCCCTGCCTCCCTTTGTTTCTCCTGGTACTTCTCCCTATCCCCTTCTGCCTGTGTCTTTTGTATTGCCTGAATGCTATCTTTTGGCTTTCACTTTCTTTGCTACCTCTTTGGAAAACCATAATGGTCTCCTCTTCCTTTTCCTCTTGCTAACCTGCTTAATGCAGTTACACGTCAAACATATTGTTCATAACAATATGCCTTTACACAATGCAATTAGTGGGACAAATACATATGTTGTTGGCCTATGCCAATTTAATAACAGTGCCTATTGCACCTGTGACAAGTGAAAGGTCTACCTTCTTACCCTGTATAGTGAAATACCCAAAGTACTGAGTGGGGTAAGGCTGAAGCATAGGTTTGGAGTACAATCTAAATTTTGCATATTATAATTGTTAAAATTTAAAATGACAAAACCTGCATAGAGTACACTCATTCTTCAGGGGTACCTGTGAGCAATAAGACCAATGGAGCATTAATTTTACTTTTGGTTTTGCTTTGGAACATATTGTAGGGGTGGGTCAGCAATGCTGGTCCCAGTATTTAGGTTTGGTTATGAACATTAAAAGCATTATACATGTGGAGCACTTTTCTGAATACACACATGATACAGTGTAGCAAGATGTATATCAAAACATTATAACATAAACATGAAACATAAGCATGTTTGTAATAGAACAATTTCAGTATTGAGCATAATGCATAATGCATAAAATACATTTTAAACAACACATATAGACTGTAAACTTAGCTTAGAGTCCAGAAATGTTAGAGTACTGTGAATTTACTGGTTGAAAAAAAATGCATTCATTGCTGTAAGGCAATGACAAAAGTTGTTTTGCATTTGTTTTAACAGGATAAGAAAGCTGAAAAGACAATCAAAAGAATGAATATGTGTGGACATACATACACAACTTCACCCTCCAGCGTAACTGATTACTTGCTGAGGGCAGAAACCTTGTACCAATAATAGGTGTGAGATTTAACTGTTTGCACTAGAAAAACAGAAGGGCTTGAGCTGGGTTATGCTGTTAAAATACCTTGGGTCTTTTTTTAAAACCTGTAAATAAGAAACAATTATTGGCAAATATACATTTTCTTTATTTACCCCTTTGGGGGAACAGTGATGTACCTTGCAACCTTTGTGGGTACTACACTGGAAGGGATAGAGGAAGGGTAGCTTACCCCCTCCCCCCAAGCTCCTACTGGTGGAAGAGACAGCTCGAAGTGAAAGAGACAGCTCGAATACTGTAGCAATAAAAAGGTTAGCTGTGGATGGTGACATGATCCCCACCTACTACACTTTAAATTATAACAAGATAATATTACAATTAGTTTAGTAAGTTTCATACCTTACTATAAAGATGGGGAACTTCTTTTTCTCTAGAAGAAAGAGAAGAAACACAGACAAACAACAAAAACAAACACACACCAGTTTAAAAATAAAACAAGATTATTTCCATAGGATAAAAAGCAAAGCGTCCTGGGTTCCTTATCCTAAGCATGACAAAATGTCAGCTGAGTTTATAAAAAATCCAGATTGATGGTAATACATGCATCACGTATCTCTTAGAATGCATTTCAAAAGACAAAAAAATGATTACACCATGGTCACACATAAAAACAAAGCCATTGTTTTTAACTGTAGATGGTAAACTCTCAAAAACAGCTGTAATAGTCCTTTTTCAAAAGCGTACTAATATATATATAATAAAATATGGGAGATGATGAATACTTCTCCCTTTCAGCTGGAGTATTGCCTGTGTTGGCTGCAAGTCAGAAGCAGTGAGACGAGAAGAAAAGTTTGTTCCTCTTCACTTAGAATACTAGTTTTGCAATAAAAGTCAAATTACATGGTTCACTCTTGTGTGCTTTCATGAAAACATACATTTTGTGTGAAAAGTTGTGCTTTAGGTATGGAATACGCATCAAGTTTGAACTGGTAGTAACATAAAATGTTGAAACACAAGAATGTCAAATAACGTGCAAAAGGTCACAGTGTGCATGCAAGGGTCGTTCAAACCCAGTTTTTTTTTTTTAGTGTCCTTGAACACTACTGATATTAAATATCTTTAAATAATAATAAAGCATAGAATAAAACTGCTGGCCAAGACAGTACACACACATACACATACACAAAAAGAAATACTTAACACAAAATAAGACTGACATTGTTTCACACCAATTTGCTGAGGTAATGCCCATAGTTTCATTAGAAAACTGTAAGTGTTTTAGATATATGTGCTGCCTCCCCGTCTTGTAACACTGACAATTTTTAAATCAACACATTTATACATATCGCCATGCCAAATCTTTCCAGAACAAAACACTTTTTAAACAGATTTTAACTCTGTTAAAACGCAGCACAACATATCATCTGTAAGTGAACACATCTTGTATAACATGGTTACACCTTTTGGCACATAGCCAAAATATGGCACCCTGCTATTTTGCAAAAAGTTTCTGGTTATAACTAGAAGTATGATAAAGCCATTTATAGCTGTTTACACATTACATTTTCACCTAGCAGTGGCTTGGCACATTGCTTGCAAACTACAAATCTTTCTGCACATTGCGATCTATATGACATCATAACTCTTCACCATCAACACTACCTGCTCCAATCCAACAACTACAAACAAAGTTCTTCACTGACCCTATCTAGGCAGCACAAATGTTCCATTAAAAATAAAGCCAATTAAAACAGTCAGCTATGAGGCAAAGAAGCTTCTTCTTTCTTTTTACTGTAACATGTTGTGCACTGAAGACAGTCAATCCTATCTCGCAACCTTGACAACAGAACATAATTACAGAACACAGATATAAGCTAGAAAATATGCACGAGAAAGACGGAGCATTACCTTGTTTAGTATATGTATTACAGAAATAAAACAGACAGACATAAAACAACTTTGAATAAAAAAATTCAGACTTACCCAGTGCCAAGGTATTTTTCTTCTTCTTTTCCGATACACTAGTCTGAGTAAGAAAACTGACTGCAGGACCTTCATGATAATTTCCAAACACTGCAGCTATTACCCTTTCAAAGGTTTTCTTTTGGCCATTTTAGTAACCTGCCAAACCAAGTCTTTTTCCAGAGCTCTGGTTTGCAGTTTAAAAACAAAACAAAAAATCTCTAACAGTACTAGGTTGAGATCCATCTGGTAGAGGTCCCCAGTACTTGGGTTTGGGATCAAATGTTTTAGCCTCTATAGGAGGCAAGGAACTTGAAATTGATACAGAAAAACTTGAAACTACACAGATAGGCAACATGGGGGAGTTTCTCAAATCATCCCATCTGTAGTCACCTACTGTGCGTACATCCACAGTAGTTTATTTTCTTTCTCTAGATGTTGCTTATCTAACTTTACTTAATCAGCCGCTGTTTTCTCCTAAAGCAGCCTGAACTGTGAAAGCCATCATTGGCTCCAACAGTATATACTTGCAGCAAGCACAAATTACAAGTACAAAGGACAGTGCAGTTGCCCTTGTAATTTGTTTGGTCAAACTTGTCAAACATACATTTTGCGGTCCAGATAATACTAACTCTGGACCCAGCTATTTTCCTTTTTCCCATATTATCTAGGCCTGTCCTTTATAGTGCACTACGCTCCAAGGTATTCTTGTACTTACAGTGATGATGAGTGTCACCAGCCCCTAGGCTCACATCCTGATGGGGTTCCACAAAATGTCCTTCTTTTGTCCAAGGAAACAACCCGATCATGAGGTGACACGGACCCAAGAACTCATCCTGCTGACTACGCCAAAACTGTGATCGCAAATTCTCTCACTGTAAGTATTACCTGAGCAACCACTCCCGCGTCCACGGGCAAAACCACACCACTGGGTTTTGTCTTAAGCCGCTTTATTTGATCAACCTTACACATGCATGTGGGACTTCTACAACGGAGAAGTTCTCCGATTACAATTTACAGCAGCTTTTTATAAGCTAGATTTTGCACTTCTTATCTTGAAAAATACCAACATTTCAGTATAAGCCAATCATAAGACAGCATAACAAGTTTTTAGCAATGTAACAGAAAAAACACATTGATATGCATGAGGTATTTTTCCACTGCTTATTTTATTTCTTTCCCATTACTGCTTGATACATATGCCTGGGTCAAGCTGACCTGAGAGAGACAATGAATTTCACTCACACCATAGCAACGTACAGCTTGCCTTCAATGCCACTACGTGCTGTTATTTTTATACTTTGCCCAGGCATGCTCTTATCTTTATATTTTGTCCAAGCCCATTATTCAGGCTGGT
Organism: Neoceratodus forsteri; assembly: GCA_016271365.2. Lineage (NCBI taxonomy): Eukaryota > Metazoa > Chordata > Ceratodontiformes > Ceratodontidae > Neoceratodus > Neoceratodus forsteri. Next base: position 352,906,592 of record CM057456.1, read on the forward strand.
ACAACCAGTTCTGCTCAGTTTTATCTATCTTTCTGTTTTTACAAATGTACCTCAAGTAACCTTAGTACAAATTCTATAACCCTTAAAAAAAGAAAACATGAACTCAGAAATTTCTACTACATTCATTATGACTTTGTTACAGCATGGCTTTCAAAGCAAGCATAGCTTCAAGGCATTTAATAGCAAATATAGCTTTAGGATATATAAAAATTCCCTCACAGATGGCATCTTCTTTCATGATCTCATGAAAAGCTCACAAAACAGGATACCTTCTCACAAAAGAGGGATTTGGACTTTTCTTCACATTTTTCTCTCATGAGAAGGAATCTTCTTTCCTGAGCTCACACAAATCTCATGAAAGAGGATTTTGTTTTTTTTACATTACTGTTTCATGAGGAGGCATCTTTTGTGAGGTGACAAAAATTTCACAAAACAAGAAGCTGGCTCACAGAACAAGACTTTGGACTTAGTTTTGTTTCCACATTCTTGTTTCCTGAGATGGCATTTTCTTTCATCAGGTCACAAAAAGCTCTCAAAATAAGAAGGTGGTCTCACGAAACAACATTTTGGGCTTAGTTTTTTTCTAGAATGTTCTTTTCTTATGCAACAATCTTCTTTTGTGAGCCATCACAAAACAAGACTGGTGTTTCAGTGTGCACAGCCTGATAGACTTCACATGACCCTGATCATCTGCATCTATGGAGGCATGGAAGCACAGGGCCCAAAGGGATGTCTTCACACAGGTCCCAAAGAGACCTGCATGAATGAGGATACCGTTCTACTATCTCAAAAAGAAAGAAAATTCATTGCAAAAAGTGTGTTAATGCACCAGTTAGGGTTCCAGTTAAAGCAACAAAAGTAGGAAAATACGGTGTTAGGGTTTCCACCCCCCCCAGCAGCATGAAAAAAATTAGGATTTTGGGTCTCCAGAGTCTTGGTGAATCAGTGGTGGAGTCCTCCGTGGGGTTATCAACCTAATGCTCACCCTGTTACCTGTGCAAACAAGATCAGACGTTATCTTTGTTCTTCTGCATGAAGAAGACTATAACAGATTGTGTTCACAACATGTGGCAACTGATAGTTCTCTGCCTTTGAAAACTGTATCACTGTGAGACACTGGCTTCGAACTGTAGGTTCTGCTTTGCACAGGAGGCTACGGGCTGGGTGGAGGGATGAGAAATAGGGTTAACAACCCCAAGGAAGATCCCACCACTTTTTGCACAAAGATGCAGAGACCCAAAACCCTAAGGTTTTTCCTTTTCCTGCTTGGGGGTTGGGGGTGGGGAGTTAGGGTTGGAAACCCTAACACCACATTTCCCTACTTCTGTCGCTTTAACTGGAACCCTAACTGATGCATTAATGCAATTTTTTGCCATGAATATAATTTATATATGTGTCTGTAAAAAGAGGACTATGAGGGCAAATAATGATTTCACTTTGTTTAATTTAAAGCAGTTTTATTTTTAGGACCTAGTTCAAAAGTTTGGCGTGAGTAAAGGTGGCAACTATGTCTGTAATGGAAAACTGTGGCTGACCAGGCTTGTGGATTTTATAAGGGCAAAAAGGCTAATGGCCAGGGGTTCTTATGAAGTATGATTATTGTTCTGTGATAACACTGCTGTTTAGAACGGTGTCTGACCAATTAGAAACTAGAAAAATTCCATGCCATTTTATAATATAGACTTTGCTTCTTTGAATTATTCATTTTTATGTAACTTGGCACTGGAACTGCTTGCTGCTTAAATTTGAAAGCTGTTTCATTCTTTCATTTCTGTAGTTATTCTGGCTGCTAATAACAAGGGGGAGTCCTCCTCAAAGTTAATTTTGGCTTCTCACGTATTTTTGCCCATCATTATGGTCGTAAATTGATTTCTCATCAGATCTGCCTGGTGGTGCCAAGAGCTGAGGTACTGGACACCACAAATCGCACCACACTGATGACCCAGATTTGGAAGTGGACTTGGGATGCCAGGGGTCAGCTGGGGGGGAGCATCCAAGGGATGACTCTCCTCTTCCAGGGAGGTGGAATATGTAGCACAGCCTATGACTGCCACCTGGTGGAGGTCTGGTGGTACTGCAGGCTAGTGCAGCAAGGAATGGGAGGATCTACAGCCTGGTGAGTGGTACAGGCCTTCACATGTGTGCTCATGTATGGCTGTAGCAGGGGAATGAGGGAGAAAAGCAGAAAATGTGGAGTTCATTGGTTGCATGAAGCCCTGCCTGCCCATCTGTGGACCCGCACCACAACCCAGAAACTTGAAGCCAACTGGATTGTATGCTCGGGGAGGAGGGAGAGGATGACCCTCCCTCTCCCAGCATCGCTACAGGGGGGTGAAATCCATGGGGGTACTCTGCTGCAGGTAGTTCTGGGGGAGGTGAGCGCCAACCCATGGAGACAGGGACAGGGCTGAGAAGCCAGCATGACTCCTGAGGAGAGACACCTACATGGAAAAAAAATAATAATTTCTCATCATGGGTAAAAGCCCCAGAATGTACCAATTGGTACTCCTTTCTGTTTTAAAATCTGGACTCAAAGCAGAAGTAGAGGAAGGGCTTTCTGTGCAGACATATTCATTACTTCCGTAACTGTTTTGTGGCATGGGGTTAATGCTCCACCCTTTGAGATTCTCTTGCATTCATCATGCCTGGCCATTCAGGACACTGAGAAATCAATTTTCCATGGAGGCTTGCAGTCCCTTTTGGCTGCAATTAACCTTCTCCCTGGAGAGAACTGAAACAACTGGTACCCTCTCTGTGGCTTTAGAGACTGGATTAATCCAGCCCCCAACCTTGGGAGTCACACTGAATTTGAGTACACAATATGTTTAGAGTTTTTTCATCAGTTTACTGATTGTAATCTAAATCAAGATATTTGTTATTTTAACAACAGAGTGTTGTCATTCGCTATTCAACCACAAATTTTCTGTGGTCTGTGCAGCATACTTTTATTTTATTGAAATTGTGCTTACCAAGTGCATACACTGAAACTCTAATGTGGTATTGATCCTGCCCCACAGGGTGGAGGGCTGCTGTAGGCAGAGGACTGTGGGAGCAGGAAATGACTTATCATTAATATTGGAATCACAGTTGTATAAGTCTTATTGGCTCACCTCATGGGGACTAAGTCACAATTTATAGTAATTTCTCAAACTGTGAATGGATTGACAAGCCCAGTAAATGGTCAAAAATCATAACCGCCCTTAAAACTTTTAAACTAGGGGTATTATTGTTTCAGGAAACACACCTCTCAGAGGTCAGCCATACCAAATTAAGTAAATTAGGCTTTGCTGGGATTATAGCATTTTCTTATTCTCAGGATTGGAGACAAGAAGTAGCTTTTTTTAATTTCTAAAAAAACAACACTTTTTTCAGCTGAAGCCACATGTGTAGATAAACAGGGCCATTTAGCTGTAGTGGTGGGCACCCTACTAGGAGTCCAGATCACAATAGTGAATCTTAATATTCCTCCGGTTGCAGACTTGTCTTCAATACAGCAACTATTTACTTATACACCTCAAAAGGCAAAAAGAACTGGTACTTATTGTTGTGGATCTAAATATACTCAGAGACCCCCTCTAAAGACTCCACTACTACACAGCCACATAGACATACTGTGACACACAGGCAGTATAAGAGATGGCTTTCAGAGCTTGGGGTAGTTGATGTCTGACACTGTATGCACAGGACATTAAAAAATTACATGTTCCACTCTCATGCTCACAACATATACTCTAGAACTGATTTTTTTTAGACTGAACACTGATCGGGTCAGTGACCGTAATATGGGTCAGATCTTGTTCTCTGATCATGCCCCACAGTTTTTGACATTGGAATTTGATGTAGGCCCATGGAACACCTTATAGTGGTTTAAGTTTATCTTATTAAATGATACACAGTTTTTGGACTTTATCAAAGATAAAGTTCCATTAATCTTATGGAATTGTCAGACCCCAGAAATACATCCTAATATGATTTGGAACAACCTGAAGGTGGTCCTCCTGGAAGAGATGATCTCTTACTCAACACAACAGAGTTATCAACAAGAATAGAGAATGTGACTACAAACGGAAAGATTACAATTTCTCCAAACTGCTCAAAAACAGGGAGACTCTTCTTCATTATTTCAGATTAAAACAACACATAATTAGATACAGGAAATTCTGACGTATCAAACTGAAACAGCTTTACAATATTTATGTCAGAGATACTATGAGGGTGGTTTATGAGCTTCAAAAATTTGTAGCTTTCTGGTTATGACAACAACGATGAAGGGCCACAGTTTTAAAGCTGCAAGACCCAGGAACCTATGGACAGGTCTATAAAACACCAAAATACTGCAAGTGTTCCAGGATTATTATGAGTCTTTATACATACAGGAACCCAAGCCAGAACTAGGCAGTCATGCAGCATTTTTCAGCCCCTTTAATTTACCGACACTATCGGAGGACCAGAATCAGCTATCCCCAGCCCATATTCCTTTATCAGAGGCTAAATCAGCACTTCCCATTTGAAAAAAGGAAAATGTCCAGGCCCTGGTGGTTATAGCACAGAATATTATAAATCACAAAAGGACTTATTATTGCCACCACTTCTAAAGCCTTTCAGGTAATTACGTTTTATGAGTTCCCTCCAGAATCATGGTGTTATGCTACAATATCAGTGATACTTAAACCACAGACAGATAGTACTAAATGTGAGTCTTATTGTCCAATCTCAATCTTAAATACCGATTATACCAGTTGTAAATTATTAACAGCTATATTGGAAAACAAGGTTGGAAGAAATATTACCAACTCTGATGAATTTAGCCCAAACTGGTTTTATAGCAAAGAGACACATGCAGAATAATACTAAACATACACCTCTGCTTCTCCAGCATGTATCCATAGCTTGGCAGTCCATGTTGCTGTCGAGCCTGGATGTGGAAAAAGCATTTGACATGGTTTCCAAGAAGTTTCTCTATTTATACCCTGTTTAAATTTGGCTTTAATCCTGCAATTTTATTGGTTACCTGAGCTCTATATAAAGAGCTCCAACTTATGAACTGTGCTACTGGTAGTCTGCTTCCTAGATTCACTGTAATGAGAGGAACAAGACAGTTATGTCCCTTATCCTCTCAGCTTTTTGCCTTGCAAGTCGAGACTCTGACCTAGACAATAAGACAACAAGATACCATTACAAGAATAGAACTACAGGAGGAAATGTAAAGTAGTTGTTATGCAGACAGTTTGTTATTATATATCACAAATCCAAATCAATCCTTACCTAATTTATTGTTAATCTTGGAATTATTTGAGGTGCTTTCTGGATATTAAATTAATCAAGAAAAAGCTGCAGCATTACATATAGATTATTATATGGGGAGAGTACATAAGAATTTAATGCACACCCAAAGGGTGGGATGCTACATAAACCCTGAGGGGGTTTATTAAAGCATCCCACCCCAAGGGTATGCGTTAAATTCAAGTTTTGCACTCCCCCATGTATTGTTTTATATAATTGCCAGGTAAAATTTTCTCACCTTGAAAACACTACACAGCAATTATAGAAATCAGTACAGGCAGTAGATGGTGCTGCTGTTCAAATCATTTAAGCAGCATTGGTGGTAGTGGTGGTGTTTAAAGCCCCCAACCCAAATTTAATTCCCTGCTCTTTTAAGAGCCTTGCAAGTCCCTCTCTCTCACCTCTCCTGTTCTGTTTATGTTAGTTGAGGTGCAGTGGGAAGTGTTGTTTTTACTTTCTTTTATTTCCCCCGAGCATGAAATGCAAGAAGTACTGTGTGGAGCTTCTGGGGCTGTCACATTTTTAAATCAGAAAGTAGAATCCTCCAAAGTCTAACTGAGCTGTCCCAAGGTGAGTCCCGGTGGCACTACAGAGATCAGGGAGAGATAGTATGCATGCGCTCTGTAAGCAGCAAGCACATGCCCAGAGCGAGGAAAACCTGGCACGTGTTCACCATTATAACCCATGGGTTATAACAGTGGATTATAAACAGGTTTCTGTATGGGAGAAAATGCTCCCCAGTTATTATATACAGATTAAGTCCTGCCTAGTTACAATGCACTCAACTTATAATGGACACAGTTATAACAATCAGTTATAGCAGACAAGGATTTAAAAATCAAAGATATCAAATCCAGTGCACTTTTCCATGGTTATAATGGACAGAAACATTGCTTATAATGGACAGTATGAAACTCTTATTGGCATTTGTAGCGCCTTTATTTTGAAGGGGGAGCGCAGAGCTGGTGAGGAGTCTTGGCAAATGTAGAGTTAAAATGGAGAAGCTACAGAGTTTAAATTTGTAACAAAATAATTCTTCACAAGCTGCATAAACTTGATTAGTTAATTAAGTACACTAAAAGGAAATTATTTTATATTTCAATAAAACCCTTTCAGTACAATTGCTTTTATTCTTACTGTCCTAGAACCCTGACCTCCAGCCACTAGACTTACTATCTACTTGTTACCTTCTGCAATACACTTCCTTAAAAAAAAACTCATGATCCCTGACAATTAAATAACTTTAAATAAACATACAGAATATGGAAACATATGCTAGGCAGGATTCTGAGTAATCTATGAAGTTTTACAATAGGTTCTCATTTACTCTGAGACCATGCTTGTACACACAGACATATCTAACACATAGGCTCCACCTCCTCTGTATATAATGGACACTGGATATAACAGACATAAGTTGTATACGTCCATTATAACAGGCTTGCACTGTATCTCCAAAAGAGATACAAATTTAAATGGTGCCAACCATTCATAAAATAATTAGGTATTAATATTCCACAAGATTTAACAGGTTGGCAGAATTAAATTATAAACCTTTAAAATAAAATCTGATGGCTGACATCTTCCACTGGCAGTCGTTACCCTTGCAAGTGATACGTAAAATAGAGCCAATAAACATTCATAATTTACCTTGGATACTTTACTTATTTTAAATGAGCCCAGTCACTTCCCCCTGCATTAGATTTTAATAACTGTGACAAGCACATATCCCATTATTTGTGGAACAGAAACACCCAACAACAGCATATAATAAATGTCAATTACCCATACATAAGGGATCAGTAGTGCTGCCAGGTAAGGAAATATTTCCAGGCAGTGCAACTTCCTCATGTCTGCTATTGATTTGATACTACCTATGGTAACAGCTGGTTCCTTCAACCTGTGGTGCCTCTGAGGCAGCCATGCCATTTTTCCCTGTAGTTTATCTAAAAAGGAACTAACCTAGATTAGAAGATAGGATGTTGGGTCGCATCTGCTAGGGCCTGTGACACAACCTCTGGATGACAAGAACAGCAGTTAGCTTCAGTGGGCTGTGGTGGTGCTCTGGATATGTCATGGCTTTACAGGTTGGGCTGGTAGTATAGCCTGGAGATTAGAGTAATGAGCTGGAAAGGAGCTTGGTACTTCCAACAGTCCTGGATTTGATTCCCACAACCTTCACTTGTATACTGTGTGACCCTAAGCAAATCACTTGACCTCCAATGTGCTCCCCAGTCACTCCTGAAACAAGCATTGTGCCTAGGGGGCCTTACCCAGGTACCAATGAATTGAAAAAAAAACATTGTTCAAATCCTAGCAGGCATTTAAAAAAATGTTAGTTCCTTTTTTCACTTGAGTGGTGATCCATGATGGAGTGAAGTTAAAGTAATAAATTGGAGATTTTTATGAGAAAAAAAATGCAACAGGAAAGTGCTGCCTTGGAGGTTACCTTCGTTGGAGGAATCAACTTCTTGCCCCTATAAAAGACACCCTGATAAAAGTCCCCATCTCACATACCCTGTGATGCAAGTCCCCACCTCCAATACCCAACTACGGCACCTTTAGTGAAACCCAAACAGAAGAGATAAAGAAATAAGCATCTGAGCTGGGATTTGCACCCAGCTGCCCAGAATACAGTTCTGTTGTGCTGTCAGTTGCTACACAAAGACAATTGGAAACATAGGATTACCAGAAACACCGCACTCTATACTGTACAACTTGGTGCTGAACATATAATTAGATTTTATTCACAAGAGTACAGTATGCATATACATGAAATCCAAACAAAAAGAAGAGAGCGTGAAATAAGTGCCCAGAATTAGTATTTGTGTGGCACTGTTGAGGGACAGTTCTCCCACAGTCACTTTTCCTAAGCATTCTACCAGGGACTGTGACGTAAACTGTAGAAGACCACATGAACTGCAATTGCTTCACTGGCTCAAGTGGCATACTGGATGGGTCTTGGCTTTCTAGGCAAAGGGTAAGAAGTTTGATTACAGGTAAGAACACATTTCTGTACCTTAAAATAATGTGGTTAAAATCTTAGCAAACACTTAAACTAAAACATAAATTTAGTTTGCTTTTTCACTTGAGTGGCGATACACAGCAGCATGGAGTTATATTTATGAGAAAGAAAAAAATGCAACAGGAAAGTGCTCCCTTAGAGGCAGCCTTGGTTTGAGGAACAAGCTTCTTACCCTGAGCACACCCCAATACAAGTCCCCATCTCATAAACCCCATGATGCAAATTCCCACCTCCAGTTCCCCAACACATGCCCCAACTTTAGTTCTGAAGTACAGACACACTACTCCACTGCATACTACTAGCACATTAAAACAAGCAAGAGATAAAGAAATAAGCACCTTAGCTGGGATTTGAAGGCAGACTCCCTAGAATATGATTCAAATAATAATCAGCAATACTCAAATATTACACAATGGCTATAGTAATTCTTTTACCAGTGCCCACGGCTATCCCCTGCCTCTTATTACTTTCTGTACTGTATGTACTTAGGCCCCAACTATTACTACATAAAAAACAGCAGGAGAGTTAGATAGGCAATATAGCCTAGAAGCTAGAGCCCTCAGCTATGAACCATGAGACCAAGCAGGCCTGAGATTGAATCCCACAGCCACCACATGTACACAGATTGACTCTGAACAAGTCATTGCACATCTTCTCCGATACCCACAAGGTAAATCCCACTTCCAATCCCACCCCCATACACAAATTTAAGTCCCACCTCCATTCTCATATCCCATCTCCCACCTTTAATCCCCAAATGCAAGTCCTGCCTCCAGTCTCCACATGCAAGGCCTGCCTCCAGTCCCCATATGCAAGTCCTTACTCCAGTTCCCAAATGGACGTCCTGCCTCCAGTCCCCATATGCAAGTTCTGTCTCCAATCCCAAAATACTTGCCCCACCTCCAGTCCCCACATGAAAGCCACACTTCCAATCTCCACATATAAATTCTTCCTCCATTCCCTAATCCCCAGATGCAAGCCCCCTGGCTCCAATCCCGATAAACAAGTCCTGCCCATAATCCCCACATGAAGGCCCACCTTCTATCTCCAAGTACATACCCCACCTGCAATCTCCACATAAAAGTCCCACCTCCAATCCCTAAATATGAGCCCGTCTCCAATTCCCAAATAGAAGCCCCACCTCCAATACCCAAATGCAAGCTCTGCCTCCAGTCCCCAAGTGTGATCTCTGTATCTATTCCCTGTGCAGAGGTCATGCCTCCAGTCCCTAATCACCAAATGCAGTCCTTGCCCCCACCACCTCTGGGGGGAATGTGATCACAGAGCAGAGTTTGAATTTAAACAGTCAAAATTCCATTCCTGGGGCAACAACTCAGGGTTGAGGTGATTGCAGAATTGTATGACATCACAAGTAGATGATAGAAATGTTCAGAAGAAAGAAGCTGAAAGAGTTTTAATTTTTTTAAGCAAAACGAGGAGAGTGGAAATCACACAGAAGGAGGGAGTGGGAAGAGCCTTTATTTTTGTTACGAGTGGAACCATCCAGCGGGAGGAGATTTTATTTTTAAACATAGGTTACTGGAGGGAGGTGGGAAGAAAGCATGCAGAGTGAGAGACCAGGAAGAAGTGTTATTTATTTTTTCCATAGCAGTTCTTTTTCCCCACCACAGTCATTCTTCCAGGGATCTACACTCATCTCAGGGATCTACATCATCAGATCCAGAGCCACCTTGGCTCTGCAGGCCCTGGTAGCCCACTGGCTACCACTATGACTTGCCCTTCATGGCAGGGGCTCCAGGGAGCGGGCCGTCCTCCTCACAAGGCAAGCCACACATATGTATGTGGATCAGGATCCGGTGCCAGTAGGCACTAGGACCTAGGGAACTGCCGAGGCTCACACTGATATACTGATGGCAATGGAATCCCCTCTCCCTTCCCCTGATGTGAGCGCAGCTCCTAATGGGCTCACATGCTCACAGCTAACCCTGTGGCAGGAGCAAGCTCCATAGCCCAGCAGCTGTGGTTGCAGAACTTGCCAGCAATCCTCCCCAGCTGAGGGGCACTGCCATGCAGCAGCTACCTCGGCCTGGCCTGCTTCCTGATGTGGTGACCCACGCTCGCTCCTGAGCTCAGGTCACCTACATGGCAGAGTAGCATGCTGCTGCCGAGCCATCAGGGTGGCCCTTGGAGCTTTTCTGTGGGTTTCAGAGGGTGGAAAGCACATAGAGGAAGGGAGATTTTAATTTTTGAGACAGGGTTTCAGCAGGAACCGAGGATGGATGGGAGGAATCTAGCATGCATAGGGAGGGAGCATGGGTTTTGTTTTTTAAACCCTGGGAACCAGCTGGATTGTAGGGTGAAAAGCATTTAGAGGGAGGGAGCAGGAGTTTTATCAGCTACTGTAACCAGACGGCATGCATATTAGTACTCTTATTACTGCTGTTAATATGATCAGGCATGAAAGAAGTCCGCTAGAGTAACCACAGTAGTAGCATGAGTGAAATGACTCTTATGGTTTTGGTAACCACACTAAAGTGCTGAGTCCTGACTATGGCAAGCAACCTTAAAAAGTACAAGAACCACCTATAGTTGATCCAGAGAAGATTTCCTGCTAAGAATAGGGAAACATGATTTGATAAAGAGTGAAAATTAAGAAAAGCCAGGCTAATGACCCAAATTAGGAAAACAAGGAGATCGAATGATAAACACAATTCTGTCCTATTAAAAAAAGAGAGACTTAAATATAGAAAGTTATTGAGAACAAAGAAATTACAATTCTACAATGACATATGGTTAAAAATGTTGGAAGTAATTCATAATAGGGACTCTAAGGAATTTTGGGCCCTTGTGGCAACTGGAACTAACAAAAACAAGACAGCACTGGATACATATATCTTAGAGCAAGTGTGGGTCGAATTTTTCTCACAGATGTTTTCTGATGGAAATATAAATAAACATGTGCTCCCAAAGACAGAGTATATAAGTCATTTTTGTATCACTAGAGAAGAGGTTTATTTCTCAATCAAAACTCTGAAATTAAATAAGGCATCCAGACCAGATGAAATTACAGTTGAAGTATTTCTGGCTAATACTGGTCTTTGGGGCAGACATACTTACTATATTATTCAACAATATATCAAGAAAGGTACATATCCAGAAACATGGAAGGGATTGATCACAGTACCTATACATAAGAAGGGAAATATTATGGACCCACTAACATATAGACCCCTCAGCCTTTTGGATATTAGCCTTAAGGTATTTTCAAAAATAATGCTAGACAGGCTAAGAACTAAAATTGAAAGAACTGGAGGGCTGCATAATTCTCAGGCTGGGTTTAGGACAGGTTATAGCACTTTGGATCACTGCTTTGTATTAACACACTTGGAAAAATACACTGTACTAAGAAAACATAACTTGTATGTCCTGTACGTAGATTGTAAGGCAGCATTTGATATGGTGAACAGAAATATTTTGTGGGAAATTATGCACATAAGTGGAATTGACCCTCAGTTAATTAATATAATCAGAACACTAAACAAAAATACATGGGCTAAAGTGCGTACTGGTCCAAATGGGAAATTATCTAACTCTATTCCTATCCATAGAAGTGTAAGACAGGGGTGCGTAAGGCTACCCACTTTGTTTTCTTTATACATTGATGGCTTATTAGCTAAACTAGAAAAGTATGAATCTGACTCACCCAAAATTATGCAAACCATATGTGGAGCATTAGCTTATGCAGACAGTATTTTTATGATGTCTCTTACAAAATCGGATTTACCAAAAAAAGATTAATCTGCTGGAGAAGGAATCTAGGGATTTAAAACTTCAAATAAATGTTACAAAAATGCAAGTCTCTGTATTTGGAAAAAGGCATACCTCAGGTAAATGGTATTTAGGGAATAGAAAACTAGAAGTGGTTAAAGAATATGTGTATTTGGGAATAGTATTAGCCTCAAAAGGAAACTGGAAAAGGCATACGGTAAATACAATAGAAAAACTGAAAAAGACAGCATATCGGCTAGAAAAATTTAACTATGCCTATGGTGGCCTAACAGTAAAACTTTTAATTGAGGCAATAAAAATTAAATATCTTGCACAGACAACTGATGGTGCTGAGATCTGGAACATTAAAAATGTTGAGAATTTAATAGTCTCAATTCATAAAGTCCTTAGAAGAAGCATGAGGGTTGGCCATTCTTTTCCTGTGATGTATTTGAGAGCAGAACTTGGTTTAGATAATATTTCTGCACTATGTAACTCTAAAAAATGAACTTTTGGATAAGGTTAACTAATTTAAAGGAGGAGAGGCTTGCAAAAAGATGCCTCCTGGCGAAGGAAGACTGAAAACAAAGAAAGTGCTTTAGATCATCATGGCACAATACAATATTATTCTTACTTGAAAAAATGCATTAGATTTCCTTTTAAGATATTATGAAAAAAAAGTCATGATTAGCAATCAGTATGGAAAATTTGCTAATAAGAAAATTAAAAAGTATTGGAAAGAAATAGATTTACAAAAAATTAGGGACTCTAAGTAATCCAAGTAGTACACTAATAGTGAGGCTACATATAAATTTAAATCATACCTTCATGTACTAACAGATAAACACAGATTTGCTTATGTCAGATATAAATCTGAGATTTTTGACAGTAACATTCTCCAAGCCAGGTATGATAACATTAAAATTCATACTGTAAATTGTTGCTGTGAGGAGGGGGGCCCAGAGGATTTACTGCACATACTATGGAAATGTAATTGGTATAAGGTGAACCGCAAATATTTACTGAAAACGTTGTACAACAAAATATGGGAGAAACAGACAAACTATGGCTAACTAATGTTTTACTTACTACAAAAGATGAGCACACAATTAAATGTATTGTATGGCAAACTACGTCTTAGCTGTTTCAAAAATAAAGCAGAGAACTTGCAATAAGGAATTAGCCTAGTTATTGTAAAACTTTTCATAATTTATGGTATAGTAGCAAGCAGGTTGATGGATTTTAAAATATTGTAATTGTTTTTTTTTTCCCTCCTTTTCTCTATTTAGCAGACTGTTTACATATGTGACTTGTTCGAATTGTCATGATAAATTATTGTAAGGCATGAATGTATTTATGAACTCTTTGAATTATATATTGATTTTATGATAATCTTGTGTAATTACCTTGTGTTGAACAATACAATTTTGATTGATTGATACTTAAATCTAAATACATTAATAATATATTAATGCCTGTGCTGTGTGCAGGTAAAATTAGACAATAATTAATAAAATAACTACATTTTAGTATGCACATATACTCAAATGGTTATGATATAACTCTTGAAGAAATCAAGTTTATGTAAATATACAAACAAGCTACAAGAAAATTAAAAAGTCTCTAAAGTTCAATATGCAGAAGTCTGTAAGGTGCTTTTCTATCACCTGAACCAACAGAAGAAATTAGAAATCTGTAGCTTCATAGGATGTTCCTTCTTGTTTCTCAATAACCAGTTGAAAGGTCTAACTCGGGTATGAAATTCAAGATTCAAAATTTTTCCAAAGACCTGCAGTGCTTCTGTACCAGGTTCTTTAAATAGTTTGTCTTGTTTATGCAGAAATAAGGCCACTGTCCATGTCCTGGGTTTCAACAAAGGAAAGGTGTAATGGCTCCAGTTCTTCTTTAATACAAAGTTTTGGGACTGCTATTTTTTTATAACTAAAAAAAGAATTTTTAAAGAAAGAGTAATGTGGTAAATTACTAAAAATTACCATTTCTTTTATATTAAAATTACTAACCTAGACTTATATTCAAATAAAACATAGAATATCTACTACCCTAGGATTTCTCCAAATGTTAAATAAAGAGAATAATGGATAGTTCACTGGGGTATTATTGGTGAGTAATACCAAGAGGTTCTGGACATGTAGGAACCTCAAGAGCGAAGCTTGAGAGGTTCCTGTGTCCAGAACCTCAAGATGATATCTCACCAGTAATGCCCTGTGAGATATCCATTATTTTTTAATACATGGATGTGAGTTGTTTTTTTCCCCATTTTTTGTTTTGCGCGGTCAGCCCTTCAGTGACAGACTGTCTGAGTCCTAGCCAATCGCCACACTTTCTCAGACAGTCTCGCTGTGTTTCTCTCTCCCTCCCACCCCTGCCACGCACGCACACACACACGAATGGTATCGCAAAGAGTTTTGTTTTAGTCCTACCTTTTGCTTTCTTGGGGGAGCACAGGATCAGCCAGATAACTCCTTTTTGTGGTATGATTAAAAAAAAAAAAGAAGAAAGAAAAAAACAGGGAAGTACCATGGACGCTTTACATTCTCTCTCTAAGTGAGAGACCGCTGCCACGTTTTTGAAACTGTTTTGGCTACCCCATGGACAGAATGCAGCCAATGATGAGCTGCACTGTGAATGTAAATGCTTGATTGACATTTGCCAGCTTTACTGATTTGGAGAGTTGTGCGCTTGCACTGTTGAGCTTCATGATAATACTATCGTTCAGGTCCAAACAATACCATTACAGGACCTGAACGATAGTATTATCACTGTTGAAGTGTGGTATTATCACTTTGAGGGCCAGATATTCAAAGCGGAGTGCCGGGTGCAATTCCCTTGCGCTGGATTAGCACAGAATTTGCACCCGACTGCAATATTCAAAAGGACATTTAGCACCGGTGCTAGATGTTAGCACCGATGCTAAATAATAATGTTTGCAGGGGAGAGACTGAGGGGAGGGCCCCTGAATGCTGGTGCACCAGCATATTCAAAAGCATAGTGCCACGCTACAGGCATTAGCATGACCTGTAGTGCGGTGCTAAATACTGCCAAGGAAAAGCCAACGGTAATGCAGCTGTCCCCCCCCCACACACACACACACGAATCCCAAACCCCATTGTCCATACAGTATAAGGTGATACCCTGGTAGTCTAGTGGTCCCCCACCCCAAACATGGCTCCTGATGCCCGTAGACAGTAAACTAAGAATAATATCCCTGGTAGTCTTGTGGTCCCCCCACCCCAAGCACGGCTCCCGTCCCTCATTGCAAATCAAATATATACTTTCTCTTGTAGTCTAATGGTTCCCCCCACCTGGCAGTGACACCCCCACTCATCCCAATCAGACCCCAAGAATGGAGCCGGCGACCAGCTCAGCCCTCCTCTCACCACCCCGGCCAGCCACCGACTGAGGTACAAATGAGTATACAGCTCATTTGTGCCTCCGATCTCGACCGACCATGGTGAGAGGAGGCTGACTATTCGTCTGAATGCAGATAGGCGAGGGCATCACTGCCGGTGGGAAACGAAGACCCGAAAAATATATTTGATTTACAACGAGCGAGAACCATGCTGGGTGGAAGACTCCAACAACGGACATGCCAGTTTACTGTCTATGGCATCGGTGAGCCAAGCTGAGGTGGAGAGATCACTCACTTAACAGAAATTTATATTTAATTTCTACGGAGGTCGGGAGACGTGCTTGGGGGTGGGGGGACCACTAGACTACCATGGAAAATACATTTATCTTAATATCTACGGGGGTCGGGAGCTGTGCTTGGGGGGGGGGACCACTGGACTACCAGAGAAACTAATTAGTTCTTATTTACAATGGGGTCGGGATATGTGCTGGGGAGGGCCACTGGACTACCAGGGAGTGGAACCAACATACCTGGGAACAGGGACCATGATGACTGAGAAGGGCTACCTGGCCCAACCTGTCTGCCCAGGTCCCTCTATACTGGATGACTGCACTGCACAACCCAGTGAGCCTACAGCTGACACCCCCCCACCCCAAGCAGGTTTGCCTGATGCCTGCCTCATGCACAGTTGTGTTCCACCCACACCTGCTGTTGGTGTGGGGTGGGGCATCATCCAGGGCATGTGTGGCCACTGGTAGTGTGTGTCTATAGATATATACATATAGATAGATATAAAAGACAAAGAACCTCTGTGCGTAAACACTGAGACAAGGGTTACCCCAAAGGGCATTTGGCTGGGAAGCCAAGTTTCAAGAAAATACAAAATCACACATGCCCCCACAATGCAAAGCATCATGGGCTGCATATGCAAATCACCACAGAATGTTATGCTGGTCCAACTTTAAGCAGAATTGCACCATGCAATTCTGCTTAAAGTTGGACCAGCATAACATTCTGTGGTGATTTGCATATGCAGCCCATGATGCTTTGCATTGTGGGGGCATGTGTGATATTGTATTTTATTAGATAGATATATATATATAGAGAGAGAGAGAGAGAGAGAGAGATCATTATGTACTGCTTGCAGTGCTGCATAGGTATGTTGTATGCACTGCTTGTACTTGCCAGGACACAGTTCCTGCTGCTTCCAGCCTGTACTTCTATTCTGACCAACAGGGAAAGCTGTGGGCATGCCTTGGGCTGCAGCATCCAGTCTGTACTTCCATTCTGACCAAAAGGGGGAGCTTTGTGCTCCATGCAGTTACATCGGGCAAACTGCATGGTAATGTATGCTAAACAGCACTTAATGAGATGCAAATGTACCTGTTTGCCCACAGATTACCTAAGTAGGCTCACTTGCGTGAAAGCTTTGAATATAGCTCCCGTTTGCCCCGGGGTAACCAGTTTGCACTGGGCTAATGTGATGTGGTAGAACTGTGCAATCAGATTAGCCCCGGGCAAACCTCACTTCAGCAGAGCACAGTTCTGCAGTGCGTGGCTTACATTGTTGTTTGCAGTCATACCTCTCAATTGTCCCTGATTTTCAGAGACATCCTTGAGTTTGCCTCAGTGTTTTACTCTGTCCCTCCTAAACATTGCATTTCCATGACCAAACAGTGGGGGTTGTAAGCATACAATAAAGTCAGACATTAATGTTGCAGATGTGTTCTTTCTTAGAAAATGCATTTTACACTACACATCATATTCTACCAACTTCCTGAGAGGTATCATCATTTCCTAAGGTGTGCCCCTGATTTTATACCTTTGTCCCTGATTGTTTTAAGCTTTGTCCCTGATTTATGAGGCAGGAGGTTGAGAGGTGTTTGCAGTTGCTGTGAGACATCCCTGTGCAATCACACACAATGTTCTCCACCTGCAACACTGGCTTGCTACAGAGTCTAATGAGCTGCAGTTGCAGTTTGCACTTCCCTGTTGCTATATTCAGTGCTGTCTTATTCCCGGGCTATTTTTGCCCTGCACTCCCAGACCAGTTTGCCCGGCTTCCTTAGACTGCTATATTCAGCAGGATTAGCACCGGGCTATTCCTTTTGAATATAGCTTGCTTTGTACTCCGAGCTAAGTTTGCCCGCCAGGCAGTGCTAATTTAGCCCCGGGGCAAAGTTTTGAATATCTGGCCCTTAGAGTGATAATATTACCAACATTTTTTTTCATACTTTTGTGGGCTATTAAATTGAAGATCCATATATTAAAAATCAATAATTCACAAAAATAAATTTAATGACTAACAATAATTTTCAGACAATTAAATTTAATAAGACTAACAAAAATGTTCAGACAACATACATTTACCTTACATAAATTAGGGCTAACTTAAAATTTCCTTAATGTTTATTGCTCAAAACTTTTTTTTTAATATCTTTTTATTTTTTCCATTTTTCCAGGAGAGGTACATGTGTGAGTACTTGATGCAATTCTTATGTAGCTTTTCATCACATTAGTTTCATCATACATATTGGTCTTTTACAATTAATCTCATTATGTCAATGCTCCATATGCCAGTTATTTATTTCATATGTCATTTATCCCTTGTGGTAGTCCCCGTCGTGTCAACGGAATTATTTCTATTATGGAATCAAATCTGGTCTCTGATCTGAAATCCAGAGCCACCATTTGGTCCACAAACCAATGGTTTTCTGAGTTTTTAAACAGAGCTGGACGGTCATTAATTCCATTCTGTATATTTGATATATTATGTCCTCCCATTCCCTAAGAGTAGGCGAGTCACTTTGTAACCACTTCCTGGTGATTGCTTTATTAGCTGCCAAGAGCAATGTAGCTAGTAAGTGCTTGGTATTGCCTCTTCTCAGTTCCTTTGTGAATTTTAATATAAGTGCTATTTCTGGTGTCAAAGTTCCTATTTCTGGGAACAGTTTTCCCAGTACTTCTCCTACCTTTCTCCAGAATAATTTCAGTACTGTACAACTCCAACATATGTGGATATGATTAGCTATTTGTTCCCCGCATCCTCTCCAACATGTCTTACCTAGCTGCGGATTGTATTTTCCCACTATCTGTGGGGTTCTAAAAAATCTTATCAGACATTTCCAACCAGATTCTCTCCAGGTTAGTGATCTCGTGGTTTTATGTGCTGTAGTGTATAACGCTTCCCATCCCTGTTCTCTTACATTAATACCTAATTCTTCCTGCCAGCGTTGCTGAGAATTTATCTTGGGCTTTTTTATTATTATTTATTATAGCCTGGTAAGCTTTTGATATTATATGGTCTGGTATTACTGTCTCTATTGTGTTTATTATTATCCTCGTGAGTGGATGTGTCTCACTTTGGTTCCATTCCTTGGCTAATTCACTTGTGCAATAATGTCTTATCTGGAGGAATCTATAGAAGTCCTGAGCTCTCAATTGGAATTTTTCTTGTAATGTTCTAAACTGCCTAAATACTTCTTGGTCATATAATTGATAAAATCTGGTCAGGCCTTGCTGGTGCCATCTAATAAAATTATTGTCCTGTCTGGTTGGTTCAAATCTAGGATCTACTATTATTTTTTGGATTAAATTAATTTTAGAATCATTAATTTGTTTAAGTAATGATCGCCATACTTTCAAAAATTGTCTGGTTTGTTGTAATCTGATTTCTTGTTGCATTATTTTCCTTGGTATAGTGTGACCAAATAAGTACTTCTCTATCTCTTCCGGTTGGAGTCCTCTTTCTATTTCTTTCCAATGTGGATCTGCCGTATCATCTAGCCATTGTAATACATGTGAGATTACTGCTGCCTGTGCATATTGTTCTAGGTTTGGGAGGGCAAGACCTCCCTTGCTTTTTGGTAACTGGAGAATTTTATATTTTATTCTCAATTTCTTCCCCTGCCATTGAAATTTAGATATCATGTTATTCCATTTTTTAAAATCTAACTGTTGCGGATATATCAGTAATGTCTGGAAGAGGTATAAGTACCTTGGAAGTATATTCATTCTAATTACCTCTACTCTTTGATTTAGGGAGAGGGGTAAAGGGTCCCACCTCAGGAAATCTTCCTTAATAGATTGTATTAGTGGACCATAATTAGCTTCATATAGGGCTTGGGTATCTTTTGTTAATATTATTCCTAGATATCTGAATTGATTACTTGTCCACCTCAGTGGGAATCTTGCCTATATGGATTCACTTGGTTGATAATTAATAGTTAAAACTTCCATTTTTCCTGTGTTTAATTTATATCCTGAGATAGCCTCCATCTCCCCCTAAAAGGGCAAACAGTTCTAGTATTGAGATTTCTGGTTCTGTTAGGTAAATCAGTATGTCATCTGCAAAGAATGTTGTTTTATGATTAGTATTAAGGTATTTAATCCCTGTAATACTTTCATTTTCCCTAATAGCCTGTGCTAGTGGTTCTGCATATATAACAAATAATGTGGGGGATAGGGGATGGCCTTGTCTAGTTCCTCTGTTTAATGGGAATCGAGTTGAAAAAGAGCCATTTACCTTTATCATAGCTTGTGGGGATGTATATATATATTTTGTATGATTTTTAGGAAGTCTATTGGAAAGTTAAATTTTTCCATTGCATATCTTAAGAATCTCCAGGAAACTCTGACAAATGCTTTTTGTGCATCCATAGTCAAAAGTATGAAAGGTTTTTTTCTCTGTTGTATTTCTTCTAATAAATATATTGTTCTTTTAACATTACCTGCTGTCTGGTGTTTTATTATTTATTTATTTATTTTTTTTTTTTTTAATTTAGATTTTTGTTGACCGGGTAAGTGCACTAGACAAATCCTGCCTATTTTCAGGCATGACCCGGGGGAGGGGGATACAGATGAATGCCAACTGACCTTGAGCCAGATTAAGCTGTTGGTGGTATTTTTAGTGAATGAGGAAATTTGGCCAGGACACAGGAAATTCCCTACTCTTTTCGATAAGTGCCATGGGATCTTTAACATCCACCTGAACTACCACCAATCCAGGCAGATGGGACCTCGGTTTAACGTCTCATCCGAAAGATGGCACCTCAGAAATGCAGCACCCCTCTCATGCTGCATTACAGTGTCAGTACTGGGATATTAACCCAAGTGCCAGATGTGGGAACTGAACCCACAGCCCTCTGATCTCCCGGCCTCAGAGGCGAGTGTGCTACCTACTGAGCCACTAACACTATATAAAACCTGCTTGATCTTTATTTATAATATGAGGGAGTATACCTTCTAGTCTTTTGGCCACAATGGCTGTAAAGAGTTTATAATCGTGATTTAAAACCGAAATTGGTCTATAGGATTCACAATTCAATGGGTCTTTTTATGGTTTTAGTATTGTTGAAATATTAGCATACTGACAACTGTTAGGGATGGGGGGTTCATTGCTTTATATTGCTATGAATAATTTAGTCAATGGTGGGAGTAAAATTGTTTTAAATGTTTTATAGAATTCTGCTGTGTAGCCATCTGGGCCCGGGCTCTTATTTGGTTTGGAATTTTTTAATACACTATTTATTTCTCAGGATGTAATTGAACCTGTCAAAAATGTCCCTTGTTTCTCTGTAATTTGGAGTAGTTTCATTTTTGTGAAGAATTTTTTATATTCTTCCTTTTCTGGTTCCTGTGGTTGATGATGTCGTTTGGAATAAAATATTTTGAAGCCTTCTAATATGTCTTTTGTTTTGTTTAATATATTTCCTTGTGTTGGGTGTTTTAATTTAGAGATTGTTGTTAATGCCTGTTTTCTCAATCTGTAGGCTAATAATTTAGCTGCTCTGCTTCTTCCCTCATAGTACTTTTGCTTTACATACATCAAAGATTGTTCGTTTTTTGGTTTAATATATCCTGTAGTTTTGCCTTTACCTGATTAATCTGGTTAGTCTGTTTAATCTTATCTGTTTTCCCTGTCGCATGATCTTGTTGCAATCTTTCTAATTCCTTTTCCAACTCTTTTTGATTTTTATCTCTCTTTTTTTTTTGATGTGTTGCATATGCTATAATCTCCCACCTTAATACTACCTTTAGTGTATCCCAGAGTGTTCCCTCTGTTGTTTCTTCAATAGTGTTTTCTTGTATTATTCTAGGGATCCATTGCTGTATTTTTTCTTTAAATTGTTTGTCTCTTATTAGCATGTTATTAAATTTCCATTGTCTTATCTGTGTTTCCTGCTCTGCTTCTAGTTCTATAGTGATAATTGCATGATCTGATAGGAAGATTGGATGAATCTTGGTCTTATATATTATATCAAGTGATTCTGCTTCAACTAAGAAGTAGTCAATCCTACAGTAAGTGTTATATACCCCTGAGAAATGTGTGTATCCCCGTGTTGCTGGATGACAATGCCTCCATGTATCTATTAGGGCTAGGTCTTTTATTAACCTCTTGCCATGTTTCTGGCCCTTTGTGACCTTAGGGGTGTTAGTACTTGAGCTGTCCTTTGTTGGGTTCATTAATAGATTTAAGTCTCCCCCCAAAATTAGTTTCTCTTGCTTAAAAGCTATTATTTTATCGAAGATTGCCTGATATACTGTACTCTCTGATCCCAGTGGTACATATAGACTTCCTACTGTGTACTGTATGTTTGTCCCTCCCAAGTTCCCTTTATTAAAGATAACCTGCCCTCCCCATCCTGATATGTATCTGTTATCTGAAATGTTGACATTCGTGGGATAAGGATTGCTCTGCCTCTCCTGCGTCCTCTTGTATATGTACTAGCCACTACTTCCATCATTCCATATTTGAGTAACTTCTGGTGTTCTTCTTTCGATAGGTGGGTCTCTTGTAACCGAATAATTTGAGGATGCATTTTTTTAAGTGGGAAATTATTTTAGTTCTTTTTATAGGATTACTTAGTCTGTTGACATTCTGGGACACCACTTTTAGGGTTTTCTTAATCTGTGACATTGACTATCCATTCTGACAGTATCCCCTTCTGCATTCTCTTATATCTATTGCCTTGTATGACTTCTAATACGTTTATGCTTCTGGGTTTCTTTACTTCTGACCTGCGTCTCCCCGACCCACTTTTCAATTTTCTTTGCTCTGCTTTAGTTTTGTACCTTCTCCTTAGTTTCTGCCCCCACCCTATCTGATTATCTTCTTCCCTCTGCTTATTAACTATATACATAGTGACTTCCAATGTCAGATTTGTCCCTGACAAGGACGGAATATTCCGTCTAGTTTGGGCTATTTGCCTTACCCTGTAGGCTTGCCCCAGGGGTTGTATATATCCCCCAAAATTTAAATAAAAATCGACTCGGGTATTTTCTGGATTCCCTTTCTAGTCTACCGGTCCCTTTAAATTAATAACTAAATAATATCCATAGTTATCAACATAAAATTTTAAAGAAAACAAGAAAAAATAAGCAGGTGTTTAGCTCTGGTCGCATCTTCGCTCTTCCTCCCCCCCCCACTACCCCCACTATCAACATAAATGCTGGGATATAAAACAATTTATTGTTCATAAGTCTGTAATTTAATGTTCAGTTCACTTGGTCTCCAGTTTCCATCTTCTTCTTCGGTTCTATTATCTCATTGTGGACTTTCACATTATATTTTTTTATCTTTGCTTTTCTTAGAGTTATTCTGTGAAGAGCTTCCCCCAATCCCTGGTCCAAGAGTGGAGCATGCCCCCTGGCAAATTTACAAGGTGATCGTCCTCTCCTCATGCTGAGAGGGCCTCAATCTCCTTTTTCCAACCCTTCACTCGAGTCTCAGGCAGTCCCCTCCCAAGGTCGCTCAGCCCCGTCAAGTTCACCCGGCCCAGTCTGGGTATTTCCCTGGGATTTTTCCACCCTATGAGCCCCTATATAGCTGGTCATGGTCTCCCAAGTCCTCTCTCCTGAGTTCACCTTCTCTAAGACACCTTTCCTGTGTTTGTCACCTCAGGTGTACCCGCCCCTACATCACCATTCTTTTTAAGAGCTTTCTGTATTGCTTATCTGCAAGCCATGGAGAATACGACCGGCTTCCCGATATTCTCTCCCCAGCTATTAGGGGAACATTGTTTAACCAGGAGTAGCACACTAAGCAGAAGCTTGTTTCCAGATGCAACCTGGGAGCACAAGGAAGTTAAGTGACTTGCTCGGGATCACACAGTATTAAGCATTGCCTATTCTGGATCTCAGGGCTCATTAGTACCTTCTCCGGGCATAATCTCTCATTTGGGTCTCCTTGGCTATCTCTGGTAAGAGGATATCAATTAGAAAGCTCACAACCTGCTTCTCAGGATTTCCTCTCCACTTAAGGAAAGATTTGTGTACTTCTTCCCACGGGAATATCTATCCCCTACCTAGCACAGAATCACCCCTCTCAGGCCTTCATTGCAATCCTCGCCCAGGGTCTACCCCCTCGAGTGTTGGCTGTCTCCTTCACCCCAGAGCCGTGCTCCCACTCCCTGACCGGCCTCTCATCGGGAGGCACTCAACACATATTATTTTGATTTACAAAATTGACCTAGTAGTCTCTTTATCTCATCTAAAACTACTTGCTGTGATTCCCTTTCTGGTCTTCTCTCTTTTCCCAGTCCCAAGTATGGCCTGTTTGGTTTTCCTGGTAATTGTGTGGGTAGCTCGAATCCTCTTTCTCTTAAGTCTTCCATGGCGTCTTCCACTGCATCGTATGTCGTCTGGTCATTGGGATATTGAATTAGGAGTCTGGATGGGTAAAACATCCGGAATTTAAGCTGCAACTGTCTTAAAATTGGAAATAAAGGTACATATTCTCTTCTCCTTTGCATTGTGATTCTCGCGTAGTCGTTGTCAAAAAAAGTCTTTGTTTTTCTCTGAATATTTTCCCTTTTGCCCATGCTTTTTATAATATCCTCTCTTTGGTTTGGTAACTTAAAAATCGAACTATTGTTGAGCGAGGTCTCTGTTCTGGATCTTGTGGTTTAGGGCCGAGTGCTCTGTGGACTCTCTCTATGTCTAACGAACAATCCTGTTCGAGATTTAATTCTTCCTTTAGTAGTTTTTCAATGTACCCTCTCATGTCTCTGCCCTCACTATCTTCTGGAATTCCATATATTCTTATATTTTGGCGTCTCTGTCTGTTTTTCGGCGCCTTAGTTATCGCCAAGATTTGAGTTATAGTTGTTTGTATATTCGTAATCTCTGCAGCCTGATCTGTTTCTTTTTGTCCCAGAGTCTTTACTCGGTTCTGTAGGTTTGTTACATCCATTTTTAACAAATCATGTTCTGATCGAAAGTCTTGAAAATCTTTTTTGATGTCCTGTAGATCGGTTATTATTCTATCTAATTTGTCATTAAGGATTAAGTCCTTGTTTTTAAGTTTTCTATGTTTGGGTTTCTTGCCTGAAGATGACAACTGGGCCTGCGATATTTCAGAAGTCTCCGAGTCCGATATTTCAGCTCCCGATTTTTCTTCTTCTATCAGTAATACCTCGAATCTGTTCATAGTTCCCTTTTGTGTAGTCAATGCCATCTGCACAAATTTCTCCATTTACTTATTTCTCTCATTCGATTTTGGCTTTTTAATGTTTTGGGGGGGGAGGTCTAAGCGGAGCTCCAATTTCAAGCTGCCATTCAGTTCAGAGCTGCACGGGAAGTCTATTGCTCAAAACTTTAAGATTTTTTTAAAGACACTTTTATCATCATTGTCCATAATGCTAATATAGCCATTAGAGTTGCCCTCTGAGGTCTTGTAATGAATTACAGGAAATCTTAATCAAAGCAATGGAGCAAAGTTTGTTTCCCTTAAAATAGAGGCAGTCTTTTATAATTGGGAATGTTAAAAAGAGACAGGTTTACCAGACAAAGGATTAAAATGTGTATCTCATAGTTCTTGAGACAACTACAGGCTTTAAAAGTTCAGACAACACACAAAAACAAGCATTTGTCAATGCCAGATGTTCACAGCTGGTGTAGAAGCCCTGGGGTACTAGATGCATTTTGGTGCACTGTGTGGGTTGCATATTAGCAATGTTAGGAGACCGCATTTGAAAATTTCAATGCAGGCTCATAGCTTTATGTTTTAACACCTTCACCTTATTCACCTTGACTCCTCCTCGGACTCTCACACTAGGTGTTAAACCTCTTTATCTCCTTTGCTACATATAAACACTGTCCTTTACCCTAGGTGAATGCTCTTGAAGCTGTACTATCACCATTGGTACTATGAATGACATTATAACCTTATTGCATACTAGCCACCTACTATTCGAGTATTGTATATAAACTGTTTGTTATTGTTGTCATTGTCACTGTTTGACATGGAACCTTTGTAAAAGAGCTCTGATCTCAAAGTTATGATCCAAATCCCTAAATAAATAAATACATAAATAATATTTTTGCCACAAATTATCAACATAGCCTTCTTATGATCCCACCTCATGAACAAGTGCAGAGAAAATTTTCAACTCCTGTCTGACTTGTGATTTCATGCAGGGTCTGCAAAATCACCTTTTGGGATGCAAAAACACATTTTGGCCAGGATTTGAAAAATGACAGCTGTCACATTCATGAGGTGCTGAAAAGATATAGCTATACTGAAAATTTGGGGTAAAATATTGAAAATTACCAAAGTTATAAGTCTGTGCTCACAAAATTCAACGTCAGCTCATAGCTTTGATGTTTTTTAATATTTTTATGCCAAATTTTCAACATAACCTTCTTATGACCCTGCCTCATGAACAAGGGAACAGAACATTTTTGAACTCCTACCCAAAGGTGACTTCATGCAGGGACCACAAAATCACCTTTCGGGATGCAAAAACAAATTTCGGCCAGGATTTAAAACATGACAGCTATCATATTCATGAGGTGCTGTAAAGAAATGGCTATGTTGTAAATTGGGGGTAAAAATATTGAAAATTACCAAAGTTATGAGCCTGCATTCGCAAAATTCAATGCAGGTTCATAACCTCATTGTTTTTAATATTTTGACAACAAATTTTCAACATAGCCTTCTTTTATATTTTTTTTTTCTTAGTTTCTGGGTTTTTCTCAGGTTTTCTCTCATCCCACTCCCACGTATCCCCAACATGGCATACGTATGTGGAGGCATGCACATGCACGTCTTGCGGGACGCCCCACCCTACCGGTCACCCAGTACCGCCTTTGCTTGTCACCAAACTTCCATTCGATGACGGCAGGACTATGGGCAGGCAACCCCACCCGGGAGAGGAGAGCATTAGCTCAATCCTGCTCCCTCCCTCCCCCCTGTGCTGGTACCCCGGCAACCCGAGGTCATTCCCGAACTCAGGTCACCAGCGCAGCCCAAGGTAAGGCATCCAGCACC
This sequence comes from Neoceratodus forsteri, assembly GCA_016271365.2. Taxonomy (NCBI): domain Eukaryota; kingdom Metazoa; phylum Chordata; order Ceratodontiformes; family Ceratodontidae; genus Neoceratodus; species Neoceratodus forsteri. The sequence continues at coordinate 352,933,271 of CM057456.1, forward strand.
TCAGCACCACTGGGCCAGCTCTCAACACAGTCTTCTTATGACCCTCATGAACAAGGGCAGAGAACTTGTTCAACTCTTGCCTGAAAGATGATTTCACACAGGGACTAAGAATCATCTTTTGGGGAAGATTTCCCTAATTTCACTGAAATTGTTCATGAGGTGGGATCCAAAAAAAGGCATGTTGAACATTTGGAACAAAAATATGCAGAAATGGCCAAGTTATGCAACTAAGTTCAAAACCCCACTGAAATACATTGAACTGCATACCTGTTTCCTCAGTTCACAGTCCGGCTTTGAAGAGTGAAGACATGTTTGCGGTCCAGAGAAGATTATAGCATTGGACCCCCCCAGTGGGGGAGTAAAGGCTTGGGAGGTGGGTGTTGAATGCGAGGGTCAGATGGGGGGATAGTAATGGCTGCAACAGACATCAATGGCTGGTTTTCTTCTACAGGGTTGATTTAGTATAAACAAAAACAGTGAGGTAAGATTTTCATATTTCAGGTCATGAAACTGGGGGATTGGGCACCCCCAGTGTCAGTGTTATGTTTGTTGGGAGGATGTGGTGTGGTGAGTGCTGAGAAGGAGGGTCAGGTGGGTGGGACAGTTACAGGGGCAGCAACAACAGATATCAATAGACAGCTGTGAACACGTCTTCTGGCACTTCTGTGCTATTTAGAGATATGACTGTGCACTGGGAGTGGTGCGGTAGTGGACTACGGGGGTTTTGCTTATGAGGTGGTGACACTGGGGGATTGGGCACCCCCAGTGTCAGTGTCATGTTTGTGGGATGGGGGCTGAGAGGGAAGATAGGGTGTGGGTGACTGTTCCGAAGGCACCAGCAACAGACGTTGATGCACGGTTGTCCGTTACAGCTGTCATGAGCCCCTGCATGTTTGACATTCCAGGCATTCCAGTCTGATTATGATGGATCAGCTCTGGTTGCTGGTTGGCATTGATCAAGGGGAAAGCCGACCCTTGATCGGGTCGGCTTTTCCTTTTGACGTCCATGACTTCTCAGCCTGGCAAGCCAAAACTCTGTCATAATCAGCCTGGCTGGTGATTGGTGTGCCACTGTCATGCCCCTAAAACACTACTCTGCATTGGACGAACAGTGTCACACCTCTCAATAGCCAACTACTATAGCAAAATGTTTGCTGCATGCACAGACACATGGCGAACATAAAAATAAAAAAAACTTGGGTTGAATAGCTTTAATAGCAACCAGACTTGAACAGAGAAATCATGATTCAAAATGGATTACATCAAATGTAATTGTTCATAACTCAGAAACCTTTACAAAATTCCTGACACTACAATAAGAGAAGCTGCTCACATGCTTAGATTCAGGAGGAAAGCAAATGATATAATAAAATACTGAACTTTGGATCTTTATAACTTAGATAGTTGTTTAGCATGAGAGGAATTTAAATAACAAAAGTCACAGGAGACAATCATTTCGCTGCCTCTTGTGTCACCTTTTCCGTGCTCTTAATATACATAGAATGACGATTAGCATGAAGAAAAGAGTGAAGTAAATAATTAAGCAAAGTGGTACAGGTGCTTAATTTACATAATCAATTAGAACAGCTTTAAAGAGCTTAAAAGAATATTGACAAGTTACTAAGTTTAGCCGTTTTAAGTAATTGTATAATCACAAATACTAAAGCACTTTATTTAAAAATCAAGGCAGAGCTGGCCCGGTGGCGCAGAGGGCTGAAGCACTGGACGCCACACCTTGAACCACACCGGTGACCCGGGTTCGGGAATGGAGTCAGGTCATTGGGGGCTGGCTGGGGAAGGATAGGATTGAGCATCCAAAAGACTGCTCTCCTCTCCTGGGGAGGGTGAGTGGGAAGCCCCGCTCTAGTAGTGGCCCCCGGTGGAGACTGGGGGTACCACATGCAGCGGTGCAGGAGGGACAACCAGAAAGCCAGAAAAACAGCTTCGGCACCAGCGGATGACGGCCTCCATGCTCCATGTTCCCCGGCACCTCCGGGAGCATCCTCCACCACAGCAGCGCCTCCAGACCATGGAAAAATAGTGTGCCGGGGTTCTCTGCCTTCCCCCTTGGAGGAGGGGGACCCACCCAGCGATGGGATATGTAGGGGACAAAATCGGGGGTCGGCTGTGATGTGTGTGTGGGAGGAGCTCCAGAAGAGGACAGCCGAGGCATGGAAGCACTAGGTTGCCCGAAGGAGAGGTGGACGCCGGAGTGTGAGGGGAGGTAAAAAGATCACTCAAAAAAAAAAATCAAGGCAGCAATTAGATTGTTTACGTAGAAAAACTGATTCCAACTTTTGTATTAATTCACTGCCTTTCTAGTTCAAAAACAGAAGAAATAAAAAGTATCTTTCCCATAAAATATAGCTTTTTTTAAAATAATAGTTCATTTTTTGAAAAGTAAATCAAACATACATGAAATGGCACGAGTTCAGCTGAAACTAAGTTAATTTTAGGATCCAGATGGCATGAGTAAAAGAGAAAAATCTGAAAATATCAAATAAAAAGTGCAACTTAGGGTTCCTCTCTTATAAAAAACCCAAATCACCACCCTCAAAAATGATCCCAGAGGAATAGCAGCGGTGCCGTGATATCACTTCAATTTTCAGTCTCCGATCTCCAGTTTCTGATCAGTTTGACTCCTTGGTCTTCAATCTCCAGCCTCTGGTCTGTTTGACTCCCTGGACTTGATTTTCAAAGCCCTGCTTTTGATGCAAGGTGCCTGCGTCAAAGGGAATTGACACAAGTGGCGCCTTGTCAAAAGTTGCAGCAATCTTGATTTTCGAATGCAGGCTGCATTAAAAACGGGAGGCTGTGCAGTAAACCAGCCCTGCACCCAAAGTGGTGGTGCACCAAGGCAAATGTGGGCATACACCAAGGCAGGGCTGCAGCATCCCCTAATTTGGGAATTTGGAAGCACCGTCATGGCAGCAAGTTGCAGATGTGGGTAGACCAGCCATGAGCTAGTCTAACAGCCCTTACGACAGAGGTCAGGACTATGCTGGGTTGGGGGGAAGATACAAGCCATCTGGTACAGTGACAGCAGGCCATTGTGGCAGGGACAATAGTGGCACCGGACAGCTGTGCCTTGTACAGTCCCTCGGACCCACAGACAGGGTACTTCATAGTATGTAGGCACTGACCCTGTAACAGAACCCTTGGTGCTATCTGCCCTGCCAGCTGTCCTGTATCTTGCAAACTCCCTAACAAGCAAAGACAGTCCATGGCTGCACAGTATGCAGTGCAGCTGTGGGTCAGAGATATACCCTGTGACAGCATGACATGCCCCTGATGCTCAGCCCTCTGTGTGCTGGCATACTGCAGCTACAGCTGCCATAGCAGCAACAGCAGATTGTTCAGACATCCCTATAGGCAGGTGCCACAACTGGGTCTGACAGAAGGAATGTCAAAGGAACAGCTATTATATATACCAGAGTGGGGAAACTTCTCCCTTTCACTGTACCCTGCCTTGTTGGAACCATGTCAGTGCCATATCAGCTGGGTGAGTGCATACTGTACTACAGCCACGGATCTAATGGTGACAGTATCTGACAGTCCAGTAGGATGTCTGCATGGATCTGCTTGGCAGAGGATGACTGTGCTGGTGAGTACAAGGATATCCATGACTGTTGGGAACTGTCACCGTTAGATCTGTGGGTGTTGTACAGTATGCAGCACCCACCTAATATGGCACTGACACAGTTCCAACAATGTAGGGTACGGTGGCAGGGATGGAGCTTCCCAACTCTGATATGTAAGGTAGCAGTTCCTTTGACATTCATCTGCCAGATCCAGTGATGGCACCTGCCCAGAGGGGTGCCCAAACAACCTGCTGTTGCTACTATGGCACCTGTAGCTGCAGTACGCCAGCACACAAAGGGCTGAGCATCAGGGGTATGTTGCACTGCCACAGAGTATGTCCCAGACCCAAAGCTGCACCACATATCGCGCAGCCACGGACTGCCTCTGCTTGTCAGGGAGTTTGCAAGATATGGGACAGCTGGCAGAACAGATAGCACCAAGGGCTGCAGAACAGGGTCGGTATCTGCAGGGCTGGCCTTAGGGTATATGGTGCCCCAAGGTGAACTTGGCAGTGGCACCCCCCCTTTTTTTAGTCTTCTCACCCCAACACAAACCATGACATTCTTAATGGCAGATCACTTTATTTAAGCAATAAGGCACAACAGGGTGTGGGTTATGTGGGATTTACCCACTCCTTGTGTTGTGAGTCATGAAGGGCAGCTAAGTGACATAACCACACAGGAAGTGGGTAAATCATCCAATAACTCACACCCTGGAGTGCCTTATTGCAATTATACAATGCACCCATGTGTAAAACCAATTTAAAATGAGTTTATGTTTTCAGAAATGCCATTCCTCAGCTGTGGGTTATGCAGGATTTACCCATGGTCATGTGATATGTTTTGACCAGTGAGGTTACAGGATTTTCACACATTATGGACATAAGTGAACAGCCAAAGAAATCATCAGACTGGCAGTTTACCACCGGTGTAAATCCTCTGATAATCAACGGCTGTTGATGAGTGTACAATCCAAATCCTAATCATCTACAGCACAGGAATAAATACAAAAATAAATAAATAAACAAAGCAACCTGTTTAAAAGTTGCATTTTATCATATTAAAAAAAATTAACCTTTTTGACAGTGTGTGTGAAATCCTGATATTTGTGTTAGACAATCTTTTCTACATAGTTTAATATTATCTGCTGTCATCCAATTAGGTTCTGCCCTATGCTAATATCACGATAGGTAACTATAACAAGTTATGTAATGCAGACAGAGAAAGAATGTGTTACAGTATTGAATAACTAGAATGATAAAGGGCAATGCACAGTTTGTAGCAACATTGCTAATGGCAAATAAACACATACAAAGTTCATTAGGGTTACCAGTTTCATATTTTTATTTTTTTTTAAGACATCTGTTGGATGCACTGAATGCAAAGTTTTGTTCATTTAAACAAAATACTCTTGAACACATGTCAGATTGCTATTGTGTCATGTATATTATCTACTGCTTTTTACATGAGTGAATAGAATGTATTAATTGAATCTCTGTGTAAAAACAAGACAATACTACATAAGCGATACAACACGCCCATATCAGTATTAACAACTGTACTCATTACAATGTGTATGTATGTTTTACTTTAGTCTCTACAAACATGTACCAAGTAAGCAATAACCCATGACAGGGTGTGTGGTTACTGGGGATTAATCAACACCCTGGGTGCATTGTGAGGTACGAGGTCACAGCCTGAGTGTCCTCACAGCACCCAGGGTGTTGATTAATCCCCTGTAACCACACACCATAGAGTGGGCTATTGTGCTTAAAACATGGACCTTTTTCAGTCTGTCTGTGACTGACAAGTGAAGTAACATATTACTACTAGGCTAGTTGTGGCTGCCTGGCTACGGCTGGCAATCGCAAGCAACAAGAGGGGCCCCTGTCTGCAGTGTTCCATGATGCAGTCTAATTTATCCCCAACTTGAACTGCTGCTGGTGCGGATCGCCTGGCAGAGACCTCAGTCAAGTTTTCTGACAATGTCCCAGGTTTAGCCCTTCTTGCAACTATTACAAAGTCACACAAATACCTCAGTCAGGTATTGGCTGGCTTTAACCCTCTGTCCTAGGATCAATGGAAACAGTCAGACCAACACTTGAATAAATACAAAATCAATAAGATGGGTCCAGTGGGGTGTCAAATAGAAGCCAAATGCCTTCTGGTAAGGAAATGGCATTACACAGACTGAGATACCTCTTGCTGAGCTCATCATAATGCCCACTTGCCTCTGATCTGTGCCACCACCTGGGAACACCAGGACCAGCTCTAGATATTATGTTCTGAGGAGCAATCTATGGTGGGGAGCCTGAGTTTGGTAAGTACACGGGGGGGTGGCTGGCTGGCTGCTGGCCAGGGAAAGCAGGGACAGGGCAGATAGCCTACGCATATGTTGCCTGGAGGAAAAGCTTTATGAAAAAATAAATAAATACAGGAATGAAATATAGTATTAACTTCGGTGCAAGAAAAGTATGAGCCAGCTATTTAGCTTTTCACTTATAAAGGTACTGTAAGTAATAACCAACAGTAACCTAGCACAGGAGTAAGGGACAAACAACATGGAGAAAGTATTGTATAAAAAAGGGAAATGAAGTGCGGAGAGGGTGGGGAGGTAACTGGAGTGGCAGAAGGGAAGGGGAGGTACTGACAAGATGAGTAGTATGTTCACAGAGAAGATTCAAAGTGGATGCAGAGGAGGTGCAGCAGAGGAAGGGCGAGTTAGACCAGAGCCAAGGGAGCAAGTAAGAGAAGATGGCCTGCCTAGCAGAGGTCTTTGGACAGGGGACAGGGAAAGAAACAGTGCAAGTCAGAAGATCCATCAAGAGTAGAAGGAAGGGAGGGGAAAACTGAGGAGAGAACAGAGGCAGTATGGAATGGAGCAAAGCCAGGGCTTGGAAATGATGGATACACTGCGAGAGATACCTGCTCTCATGGGTAGAGGAGGGAAAGGGAGGAGTAAGAGGAAATAGTGATGGGTACGGGGAAGACAGTTTAGGCAAAGTGCCAAAATGAGTAGAAGAGGGGTCTGGTCATGGTAAATTTGAAGTACAGAATGCCCATAATCAATGCTGGGAGGATCCTTTTCACAATAATGTAACAGCATATGGGGGGGCATGATTTGTTATGATAGAGTGTCTCCAGTTTAGGGATGGCGCAGACTTCTTAAGAGAGGTCAAGGTGATGGTCCAGCCAAATTGACAGGCATTTAAATGTGGCACTGGGTCTACCTCCAATGGTAGCCATCCAGGGTCCTGAAGACTAGGGAACTGCAGTCTGGCCAGTTATTTTCTGGTGCCAAAGGTTGTGGGGACCATTTTTTGGCATTTAGGGTAAACTGGATAGCGTAGAACTAGAGCTAGCAGTTGTCAAAATCACTCTAAAATACTGCTATCAACTCAGGAGCAAGCTGGAAACTATACTTATGGAAAAATAAAGCAAAGGCTAAAATAGTAGTAAAAAGTAACCCCCTCCCCCAACAACATAGTACCCCATGCCAGCCCCCACCCCCTCCAAAAAAGAAGCAAATACCCCTTTCCTCACAACTCACATAGCACCCCGTCCCACCTGCCTCTCCCAAGTAACACATGAGTGCACCATTCCTCTTAACCAGCATAGCACCCTATGTCACCCTTCTTCCTCCAAGAAACAAGTATCCCTTCCCCATAGCAGCCACCCTACAACCACCCTTCTCCAACCCACAGTAAAAGCTAAGAAATCCCCCTTCCCTCTAGCCACATTGCTACCCACCTCCCCGCTCCCCACGGGAGTGCTCTGATTAAAGAAAGAACTAAGCTGTCAGATGGCTACCAGCACAGCCCTTCTCTCACCACTTTGGGCAGCTGTTGTCTGAACACATAACACAAAGAGCCACTGACTGTCTGGCCCTTTGGAGCAGCATTAGGGCTGCCTGTAGTGAAACCAGGGAACAGGGTTTGGGACCAAGGATAGGTCGTCAGGGGAGGGGGTTGTCAACCTTTCCACAGCAGGATGCTTTCCTCCTCTGGGGCAGGAGGGTTCCATCCTCCGTCACAATGCTGCCATCTAAGAGACCACAGGTGGTAGTGCAGAAGGAGGACCGACAGAAGGTGTGAACGTCACGGTCATCATCACAGGACACTCCTTGGGTGATTACACCATAACAATATGCCGCACAACATACTAGAAATGGAGAAGCAGAGAAAATGGCCCAGCCACCACAACAATGAACCTCAATATATTTGATCATCACAGCCCTGCCTCTGCGCCACCACAACAATGAACCTCAATATATTCGATCATCACAGCCCTGCCTCTGTGCCACCACAACAATGAACCTCAATATATTTGACCATCACAGCCCTACCTCTGCGCCACCACAACAATGAACCTCAATATATTCGACCATCACAGCCCTGCCTCTGCGCCACCGCAACAATGAACCTCAATATGTTCGCCCATCACAGCCCTGCCTCTGCGCCACCACAACAATGAACCTCAATATGTTCGCCCATCACAGCCCTGCCTCTGCGCCACCACAACAATAAACCTCAATATATTTGACCATCACAGCCCTGCCTCTGCGCCACCACAACAATGAACCTCAATATATTCGACCATCACAGCCCTGCCTCTGTGCCGCCACAACAATGAACCTCAATATATTCGCCCATCGCAGTCCTGCCTCTGCGCCGCCACAACAGTGAACCTCAATATATTCCTGCCCATCACAGCCCTGCCTCTGCGCCGCCACAACAATGAACCTCAATATATTCCCGACCATCACAGCCCTGCCTCTGCACTGCCACAACAATGAACCTCAATATATTCGACCATCACAGCCCTGCCTCTGCGCCGCCACAACAATGAACCTCAATATATTCGACCATCACAGCCCTGCCTCTGCGCCACCACAACAATGAACCTCAATATATTCCACCATCACAGCCCTGCCTCTGCGCCGCCACAACAATGAATCTCAATATATTCCACCATCACAGCCCTGCCTCTGCGCCGCCACAACAATGAACCTCAATATATTCGACCATCACAGCCCTGCCTCTGTGCCACCTGACAACACTAGAAGCTCAGGGGCCGGGGGGGTAAATACCCATACTGTGTCCCCACCAGGTGGGTAAACCGAGGCTAAATGAAGGATCGGCACCCATCAGGCAAGGGGGTGTGGGGGTCAGGTAAGCCTTGGGTGTTCCAGAAGGAATCAGAGACTGGAAAACAAAAACGGCACAAACAGAAAGTTAAAAAAAAAATACTGCTTTACTTTTTTTATGTTAATAAAACAGATGGTAACTGGAGGGCTGTGCTGGCTGCCATCTGACTTCTGTTGATTTTTTTAAGTCAGTGGCACACACGCGGTGGGGAAGGGGGTGGGAATTGGGACAATGTGGGTGGGGGGGGTCAACCTTTATGGCGGATTGAAGGAGGGTACTGCCAACCGGGCCAGCAGCTTATGAGATCCTCTAACTTGAGGCCAGTAATTACTGGCCTCGGACCACTGCTATAGTCAACCCCTGGCCATACAGCACTGTGTCATCTGCACACATATCAAGAAGACACCGCATATGGAAAAAAAGACAACACAGTTTTAGGGAGGTCATTCAAAACCACTAAGAATAGGACATGGCCCAGTATGAAGCCCTGTGGACACCTTACCTGATTAGAAGAGGTGAACTGAAATTCCTACAAAAAAATGGGTGGGACCTATCTGCCAGATGATACACCCAAAGATGTAGATCCTCAGATACTTCTGACCTGGCAGTCCAAGTTCAGAACCCCAGCTGACTACACAGCACAAATCACATTTTTAACCAAACATTTTACCAGCAATAAAAAAAAAAAAACCACTTCCAAGGCTCTTACCATCTATATTGTGTATTGCAGGGTATCACACACCTGATGTTGAGTGTTATCTGCAGTAACTGCATAGTAACTGGGTTCTTTACAAGCCAGACTTTTTTTTTTGTTACAATTTACCCAGTATAGCTCAGTTGAAATGCAACATCTCGTTTCCTGTGGGATCCTTTTCTTACCTATCTCTGTTGCTGAGTGCCCTGTAGAATTAAGAGATAAAATGACTTGCCCAAGGTCACACAGTGAGCATTGGCTCTAACAGGATCTGAACCTGTAGTTGTCCAGTTTCCAAGCTGGCGCCCTAACCACTAGACCACACTGCTTCTATCTGTTATCTTGTAACTGTGTATCTTTGATTGGGGAGTGGTCATATAGTTCAAGTCGTGTGTTGTCTGTGGTAACTGTGCACACATTAGGGGGTCATAAACTGTGCATATATTGGGGGGTAATAAATCAGGAGTTGGGTGTTATCTGTAGTAACTGTGTATGTAGTGAGGGTTCAAACATCAGGCATGTGCACTACCTGTAATGACTGTATGTAGAGAGGGGTCATATATCAGGGGTCGGGCTGGGCATTACCTGTAGTAGCAGTGTATGCAGGGAGCAAGGTAGGGGTCATATACCACGGGAGTTGGGCATTATCAGTAATAACTGTGTATGTAGAGAGAGGTCATATACCAGGAATCAGGTCTTATTTGTAGGAACTGTGTATGAGTGGGGAGAGTTATATACTAGAGGTGGATGTTATCCGCGCTAACTGAAAGTCTACTGAGCCTTTTTTGAGTTGCGTCCTTAGCCAAACAGGTGCCGAGTGCCGGATTTTTTGGATGTTCAGTCTGTCATGTTTATTTAGTGCACCACCAGCCTAGTGCAATGTTTTTCAGTTGTACTAAAAAATATCTGCAGATTTTGTTATTAAAGGGGCACTGTTAACCTGTTTTTCATCATATTATTTCTAGTTGAAACCCCACATTGTATGATTGCTTACCCTCTCTAAAATTCACTGATGTTGCTGTTTGTTTTGTCTGTTTCCTTATTTAGTAGAACTGAAATGCATGCCAATGTATATTTATAAACAACCTTGTTTTGTTTACAATTCTGGATCTGTTCTTACTGCATTCTTCCTGAACATTACAAACACACCCAGATAGTGCAGTCACTGATAAAGCAGTAGCTTCCTAAACTCCCGCTGCATTATGAGAGGCTAGACTGTTTTGTGGGTGTTCCCAAGTCCAGGAAAGATGCATTTGGAGTTGATCAAGGAATGTAAACAAACCTGTTTTGGTGTGATAACACCAGTATGTTGGGCAGTCTGTTTCTTACTTTTTTAAAGAAAATAAGAGACAGAATCAAACTGCCAGCTACATCAACAATCTTTACAGAATTTTGGCAATCATAAAATATGTTTCTTAAACTAGGGTCACTTTGAGACCTAAGGGGGTTGACAGTGTCCCTTTAAATTCCTTCACGGTGCAATTTCTCCCTTACCTCTAACATAGGTCCTGTTATCTGGAAAACTGTAGCTGTGACTCCTATCTACAAATGCAGGGAAAAGGTCAATTATCTCAAATTATAGACCAATTTCAGCTCTTCCAGAGTCCCAGGGCTACTCAAAATTTTAGAGAAACTACTGTTTAGACTGTTTATCATTCATAAGTACTACTAAACCCCCTTCCTGACTCAGCTGCAGAATCTAGGCACCACAGAGAGGCGGATATGTTAGCCCCTCTAAGTTTACACAGGTGACTGACAGGAGCCTCGGAGCCTGAGGTGTCTAACAGGACAGGACAGGGCAGGTGGTCAATTAAGATGGAGGCAAAAACTGGCATGGATGTGAATATGGCCAACAACAACAATACACACAGTGCTCTTCAGAAATTGAATGAATAAATTAAAAAAAAAAGGTAAGATTAAAAACCCACCCACCTATTCACTCGCCTCGCTCCTCCAGCCTTCAGTCTGCTACACAGACAGTCCAGTCTCCTCATCGACGCTGGTCCTCCTCCTCTCCTCTCATGGCGGTCAGGGTACTGCCAGTGCTGGACTTGGTCTTGGACTAGTGCTGTCATGTAGACCGTCACGGCGCCACCTTACCCCCCCAAAAAAGTCCACAACCCACACTGGCTGCGGCTGCTGGCCTGGGTCTGCCTTCCAGACTCTGCCCAACTCTTACTGGTCTGGCCTGGTCCCTGGTCTATCAATTTAATAACCCCATCCCATCGGTCGACCACTGTGCATAAATTGGGCGGGGAAGGGGGGCAAGTTGGGGCAACAGGCAGGCAGGCTCCTTCCCGTTTCCCCCTTGGCTTCTCCTTAACTTCTTCCATGAGTCGACTCAGTGAGTGAGCAGTCAGTGAGACGGTCAGACACAGTCTCAGTCTAGACTCAGACTACCAACATCAGACTCGACAATTTTTTTAACGGTTGGACAACTTGGATAATCAGATTCTTATTTCTTCCTCTTCGTCGATTGATCAAGACTCAGAGTCAGCTCGATGGTCAAGAGGAAGCCTGCCAAATGCCCAGATGCTGTGCTGTGGGAGTGAGTCGACGTGGTCAGGAGAGACTAAAGGATTCCAGCGTGTCAGCTCACGTTGCACCAACAGGCAAACCCAACAGTTGGCTGAGTGGGTTTCTGGTGACAGTAGTAGGTGGCGTGTGACTGGATGGTGCGCTGCAGTAGGGAAGGGCTACTGGGCTAGCCTGCACATTATTGGGTGGGTGACTGGGTCCTCAAGTTCACCGTCTACAAGGTACGAGCCTCAAGGTCGTTCCTTAACTTCTGCTGCCGCTTTGCCTTTGCTCGCTGCCTGGCTTGCTTCCTATTAAACTTTTAGGAGACTGGAATGGAAATAGACAGTGTGAGACAGGGAGAGGCTGGAGACAATGAGGCGCTCCCCCCAACACATTGGATTTGGTGACTTTCAAATTGGGGCTGTCAGACTTTGCTAAGAGAAAAAAAAGGGACAGAAATTTTTTTTTACTGTACTGTGACACTGGTGCCCCCTGCTGTACGGTGCCCTAAATGACCGCCTAGTTTGCTTATCCTTAATGCCGACCCTGGGTACCTTCACACTACGGAGTACCCTGTCTGTGGGACCATGGCAGTGTACAGGGCACAGCTGCTCGGCGACACCATTATCCCTACCACAACATGCCATGTCATATACCTATACCACCCAGTACAGCACTCTCACAGGCCCATTGTCACTAGACCAGGTGGCCTGCAGCTTCCTTCCACCCCCTAACATCGTGCTTCAGGGGTGGTGTTGCACTGGGTGAGGAGGATGCCAGCACCCTCCATCAAACCCCTACGGTGCACCACCTGTTTGGTGCACCACCCCACCTGTGGCAAATCTGGGGACTTTGGCACACAGACCCTTGATATACTAAAATCCAGTGCAGAGTCCCTAGTGTACCGAGAGTTTACCACAGACAGGGATCAGCACAACATGCACCGACCTAGAGGGCCTTCGAAAATCAAGTTCTTTGTCTCTCTCTCCTTATACGAGTACAGTCCACTTGTACCCTTTCTACAGTGCAGTGGGTCTGGTGGAGTCATAATCTTTCAAGACACCTTCTGGAGACTGAGGTGCTGCCTCATTTGTATTCACATCTCTGGGTTAATGGCAGAGGTTGCTGGACTCTGAGCTGAACTGGCAAGGGTGCCCAGAACCTTCTACTCTATTCAGGGGCCACCAGATCTGCCACCAGTCCCTCAGAGGATGCCTAGGCAGAGACAGAGTGGTTGGACTTTGGTGGGCTGTGGGAGGGTGGGGAAGGGGGGAAGGTTAAACACTCTTCAGTTTGCACCACTGCACAATTCTTTCACCATACTGGCAGGACGAGGCACCCATAGGAGACGGAAGGGTGGAAGTGTTGTTCCTCAGAAAGGGAGACCCCAACGAAGAAGGAAGAGGTCCCCAGCTGAGAAGGAAGCAGCTGCTGGTGGGAGACTCTACTGTTAGGAGGACAGACTTGCGAGGAGGGGGAATGGAGAGGAAAGTGAAATGCCTGAGAGATGCTTCAGCTTGGAGAGATGGAGAGGAGATCCAGAGGATTGCTAGGGCAGTAGGAGATGGGAGGGAGCTAGATGTCCCTGGGGGGAAAGTCCCAGGGAACTGGAGGAGGGCGGATGTGGTCCCACTACACAAAAGTGAGAATAGGGAGGAGGCAGGAAACTACAGAACTGTAAGCCCGACTTCAGTGGTGGGCAAGGTTGTGGAAACACTACTAAAGAAAGGATTGGGGAATACCTTAAAAACAGTAGATTGCAGGATCCAAGGCAGCATGGGTTCACAGGGTGGTGATGTTGCCAAACAAACCTGATAGAACACTTTGACTGGGTTACCAAGGAGGTGGATCAGGGAGGAGCACAGGATGTGGCCTACCTGGATTTCAGTAAGGCCTTTGACACTGTTCCACACAGAAGACTGGTAAACAAGCTGGGCAGCCTGGGAGTGGGTCCAAAGATACTGAAATGGGTATGAAGTTGGCTAAGTAACAGAACTCAGAGGGTGGTGGTGAATGGAGTTCACTCAGAAGAAGGTAAGGTACCCAGTGGGGTGCCTCAGTGGTCAATACTTGGACCGGTCCTCTTCAATGTCTTTATTAGCAACATTGCAGAGGGGCTGGAAGGAAAGGTATTCCTGTTCACAGATGACGCAAAAAACTGCAACAGAGTGGACACACCAGGAGGCTGGAAAAAATGAGGGAAGATCTGAAAAAGCTGGAAGACTGGTCAAGGGTTTGGCAACTGGATTTCAAGCCAAAAAGTGCAAAATTATGTACATGGGGCACAGACACCCAAGGGCAATGTATCATTTAGGGGGCTGTTTACAACCACAAAACAGGAAAGGGATCTGGGGGTCATCATATCTGATGACCTGAAGGTAGCAAAGCAGTGTGATAAGGCAATGGGAAAGGCCAGTACAATACTGGGGTGCATAGGGAGGGGCATCACCAACAGAAAGAGTGAGGTAGTGTTACCTCTGTATAGATCAATGGTGAGGCCCCACCTGGAGTACTGTGTCCAGTTCTGGTGGCCCCATCTCAGGAAAGACATAGATCGGGTGGCGGCAGTACAGAGAAGGGCAACCAAAATGGTGCATGGCCTGCATCAGAAGCCCTATGAGGAAAGACTCGGGGAGATAATGCATATGGGGCACAAAAACCCTGGCACAATATATCAGTTGGGGGGTGAGGATATAGCATGCACCAAGCAGGAAAGGGATCTTGGGGTTATCATCTCTGATGACCTCAAGGTAGGGAAACAGTGTGACAAGGCAGCAGGTAAAGGAAATAGGATGCTGGGATGTATAGGCAGAGGCATCACCAGCAGGAAAAGGGAGGTCATAATTCCACTGTACAAGACACTAGTGAGGCCCCACCTGGAGTACAGTGTACAGTTCTGGAGATCATACCCACGTAAGGACATAGACAGGGTAGAAGGTTCAGAGGAGGGCAACAAAGATGGTGCATGGATTGCATCACAAGTCCTATGAAGACAAGTTGAAGGAACTGAACATGTACTCCCTGGAGGAGAGGCAGGAGAGAGGGGATATGATAGAGACAAACAAGTATCTTACAGGGAGGAACAGGGTGCAGGAATACACTATTTTTAAGCGAATAAAATGTTCCAGGACTAGAGGGCATGGGATGAAGTTGGAGGGAGGACGATTCAGAGGAAACGTGAGGAAGAATTTCTTCACAGAGCGGGTGGTGGACAAGTGGAACACCCTGCCAGAGGAAGTGGTGGGGGCCAAAACAATCACGGGATTTAAGAATGCATGGGATAGACATAAAGGAATTCTGGAGGTCAGGGGTAAGGGGCAACAGACTTCTAGGAAAACATAAACTGAACTTACAAGCTCAAATGGGCAGACTGGGTGGGCCATAGGCCCTTATCTGCCGACACTGTCTATGTATCTATGTTAAATATGTATTCTCTAGAGGAAAGAAGGGAAAGGAGAGACATGATAGAAACATTTAAATGCCTCAAAGGTATCAATAAAGTACAAGAGGGTGGCATTTTGCACAGAAAGAGATGCTCAAGGACAAGGGAGCATGTTATGAAGCTGGAAGGGGGGAAACTTAGAGGGGATGTGAGGAAATACTTCTTTATGGAAAAGGTAGTGGATGTCTGGAACAGACTCCCAGCTGAGGTGGTGGGTACTGAAATGGTAACAGGTTTCAAACATGCATGGGATAAGACACAGGGGGACCTTAGTAACAGGGCTGGAGGGGGCTAGAGATCAATTAGCGTCTATGGTAGCAGAGTAGGTAGCAACCTTAGGGCAGACTAGGTGGGCCAGAAGGTCCTTTTCTGCTGACAGCTTCTATGTTTCTATGTCATTGTCCACCTGTGGGGCAAATGACCTGGCAAGGGACAGGGTGGAGGTAGTGAAGGGAAAATTTGGGGAGCTGGGGAGGAGCCTCAAGCAGGTGGCATGCACAGTGGCTTTTACAGTCGTGTAAGCTGTATATGGCCAGGGAGTGGATAGAACACTGCATACCAGGCCTTTTAACAATTTGTTGAAGGCATGGTGCATGAAGGATGACTTTGGCTACACTGGGGACTGGGGTCTAACCTGAGAGGATATGGGCCTCTATGGGAGAGACAGCCTGCATCTTTCCAGGAAGGGGACCACAGTCTTTAGTGGTAGATTTAAATGCTGCTTGGATGAGCATTTAAACTAACCGGGGGAGACTGTAAAACCAAGGGAGGCAACAGTTGACCCCCCGCCCGATGAAGAAGCTGCAGAAAGGGAGGGTCCCAGAGGAGTAGGCTCTCCCAGGGCAGGGGCACAAGAAGACGGGTGGGGACAAGGCAGAGGACAAGAGGGGTAATAAATCATGAAAGAAGAAGAAAGGAGTAAATGAGACAAGTAATGGAAAAGGTAACCTGGTTAAACAATTCAAAGAGGGGGTTCAAGGTGAGCTTCAGGGAACAGAACAAGCAAAAGGGGGGAAACAGGGAAGCAAGCAGGGAGGGAGTAAGGTATGGAGAGCCATGTACACGAATGCAAGGAGTCTGGGAATAAAATTCTGGACGTGGAGAACATGATGGCAGAGGCTAGCCTGGATTTGATTTCCATAATGGAGTTGTGGTGCACTGACAGCCATGACTGGAATATGGCCATACCTGCTTGCTCTATGTTCAGGAAAGACAGGGAAGGGAGGAGACGTACTGTATGTGAGGGAGTGAATTAAGATCATAGAAGTACAGGGGCACTCAGAGGAAAAAGAAGGTCTGGAGGTGCTATGGATTATCCTGGAAACAAGTACTGGGGCTGGCATCCATACAGGGGTGGTATTCAGACCTCCAGCACAGGGAGAGGAGTTGGATAAGGCACTTGGGGAAGCCATCATCAGGATGGCAGTTAAAGGAGAGATGCTGCTGGTTGGGAACTTCCGTCTGCCAAATGTGGAGTGAAGCCTACCAACTGCAGCTTTGACAAGGAACAGGGCCATCCATGACTCCCTACAAGGGGCTTTTCTCAGGTAACTAGTCAAGGAACCCAGTAGGGACTGGGCAGTGCTGGACCTAGTGCTTGCAAACAGGGTCAGCGTTACAGGCATCACAGTGGACAGTCCCCTGGGTACATTAAGATGGGAGCAGAGGCAAACCACATGAGGACAAGATCCTGGACTTTAGGAGTGTGGATTTTAAAGAAATGGAAAACTGCCTCAGAAACTGCCTCATGGGGGGATTGCCTGGGAGGTTTTGAGGCACAGTGGGGAAAAATAAGGGAGGGTATATGTAACCCCCCCCTTCCTGACCCGTCTATGGGCATACTTTATCTATCGCAGGTGGTCCAGGCAGGAAGGAGGGAGCACTCAAAGTGCTAACATTCAAGACCTTCTGCAAACCACTACCACAAGGAAAACAGATGTCTCCTACCTGCATGCTGTCTTCAAGCTGTGCACTTTACCTCCTCCACAGCATCGGCTCTCCTCCCCAAGCCGTCCACCAGACCAAGATCTCCCTTTTCACCTACAGAGGTCTCAGGAAGCCCTTGCATCCCAGCCAGGCTGAATTCTCACCCCTGAAATGCAAACTTGTGGAAAATTAATTAGACTGCAAATATGAGGAGAAAAAATGATTTCATTTCATTTGCCTCCCTCCTACAGTCAAATAAGGCACAAACCACTGTTTTTCCTCAACTGGCTTTTATTTTCACCTGCATGGCAAATGATTCCAGTGATACAGGGGTCACCATTCTTCTCTAATAAATAATCAGCTCCATGGGGCTATAACTTCGGACACTTCGGGCTAGACCTAATAAACAGCAGAATCTCAGATCAAGTGATCTACCCAAGATCCTGGAACACAGATCCCTGCAATCTCCTGGCATACAAAGGATCCAGTAAGCCAACCTTCCTTTTCTTTCTTCTACGGGTCCCTTTTACTTTGGCACTGAGATCGAGGGAAACCTCTGCCACCGGTTCCCCTCCTGAGAGGGCCTTGCCACAGCCCTCCCAGCCCTGGTGACCTGGGCTTACACATAATTAAGGCAACCAACCTCTGTGTGAAGGAAGAAAGTAAAAATAGAAGGAAAAAGAGATCATTATGGTTCTCTAGGGAAGGGGCCAAGGTGGTGAGGGGGAAAAAAGGATGGCATTCAGGAGGTATAAAGAAATAAACGGAGAAGAAGACAGGGAGAAAATTCTAATAAAATGGAGGAAAGCAGGAAAGGCAGTGAAGGGAGCAAAGGTGCAGACAGAGGACAGGCTATCCAAAGGGATAGCTAAGGGGGTAAGACTTTCTTCAGGTATATAAGTGAGAAGAAGAAGAAAGCAAGGTGAGGGACAGAGAGGATAATAAGGATGGCAGAGTGGGATTGCTTAGAACAGGATCAAGAAAAAGCAGACATCCTGAACAGGTATTTCTGCTCAGTCTTCATAATGGAGGGAGCAGGGGACAGGCCACCAGGGGGCAGCAGGAACAAAAGTGTTTGGGGGGAGGAGTGGACAGAAGTACATTTTCAGAGGAAAGAGTCCGGAAGGGGCTTGCAGGTCTGAAAATGGACAAGGCTATGGGACCAGACAGGATACACCCCAGGGTCCTAAAGGAACTCAGGGAGGAGCTAGCTGTCACTGCCTTATTCAACAGCTCACTGGAAACAGGCATCGCTCCAGAGGACTGGGGGGAGAGCAGACATGGTTCATTAACATACGAGTGGCAGCCGGAAGGAGGCTAGTAACTATAGGCCAGTCAGTCTCACCTCCACGATGAGGAAACTGATGGAAATCCTGTTCCACAGGTAGCATGGACTTAATGGGGAGGAAGTCATGCCAGATTATCTAATTGATTTCTTTGACTGGGTGACCAGGAAAACAGATCAGGGGAGGGCAGTGGATGTGGTCTATCTGGACCTTAGCAAGGCATTCGACACTGTGCCACACAAAGACTGATAAAGGAATTGAGCAGCCTTGGGCTATGATTCAAAGTGGTGAATTGGGTTAGATAGTAACTTGAAATGTATAAATGATATCTGTGTATAACCCTCTACATGGCTAAACTGTGAATAACTTTGCTGATATAACAAATGAATGTGGCTTAATGTCTGTATCCTGCTTGATTTCACTGTTACTTCTTGTAAATCTCTGAAAATAAAAAATCTAACCGTAAAAAAAACAGATAGGAGGCAGAGGTTGGTGGTTAACAACACTTGCTCTAATGATGGGAGAGTGACTAGTGGGGTGATGCAGGGCTCAGTACTGGGACCGGTTCTCTTCAATGTCTTCATAAGTGACACTGCAGAAGAACTGGAAGGGAAGGCATCCCCTTTTGCAGATGACACCAATTCTGTAACAGGGTGGACACTCAGGAGGGGTGGAGAGAAGGTGTAGGGACCCTGGGAAACTCTAGGAGTTGTTAGGAGCATGGCAGTTAGTGTTCATGCCAAAAAGTGCAAAATCATGCACCAAGGGCATAGAAATCCAGGAGCTAAGTATAGGATAGGGGGAGATGCTGACAGGCACTAAGAAGGAATGGGACCTTGGGTAATCATATCTGATGACCTCAAAGTGGCAGAACATTGTCACAAACTAGTGGGTAGGGGCAGTGGGATGTTGGGATGCATAAGGTGAGGTATCTCCAGCAGAAGGAGGGAGGTGGTGTTGCCACTGTGTCACTGTCTTGTAAGACCTCACCTGGAGTACCAAGTCCAGTTCTAGAGGTTGCTCCTCAGAAAAGAAATAGACAGGGTGCAAGTAGTAAAAAGGAGGGCAACTAAAATAGTGCACAGGTTGCATCAAAAGCCCTATAAAGAGAGACTGAGGGATCTCAATAGGTACACCCTGGAAGAGAGGAGAGCAAGAGGGGACATAATATAGCCCTACAAGTACCTCATGGGGGTAAACAGGGTATAGGGTGGGAGTCTATTTCAAATGAAAAAGAGCAGCAGGACCAGAGGGCATGCAATGAAGCTGGAGGGTAAAGTTTAAGAGGGATGTGAGGAAGTACTACTTCACTGAAAGAGGGGTGGATGCCTGGAACAGACTGCCAGCAGAAGTGGTGGAGGTGGAAACAGTCCAGGGCATCAAGCATGCATGGGATAGGCATAGGAGAATATTAGTAAATAGGTAGGGAAGAGGTAGGGTTGCTGGAGACCATTTGAGGTCTGCAGAGATAGACTAGGCAGGGACCATCTGTGCAGACTGGGCGGGCCAAAGGGTCTTTTTCTGCCAACAAATTCTATTTTTCTGTTTCTATGTTTCTCACTTTTTCAATTTCAGATCCTGGGTTCGACTCCTGTCTATCCAGCACTCTGGCCTTTCTCTAAATTTTGATCACTGGTCTCCAATCTTTTTCTAGTTCTTTCCCACAACTCCTCCAATGGTTCCCCCTGGACTGACTCGGGCTACCATGAATCCCCTACAGACTGAGAGCACTCAGGTGCACCATGTAGTATCTGAAGATAAAAAGCTTTACTCTAGGTAGCAGGTTTAATGTTCTTCCGTATAAACATATAAAAGCTCACAAATAGTAAAGTAAGGATAGTGTGCCATTTATTAAACATATCAATTGCATCTGTTTAGAGAGGTTTAACTCCATTCTCTCAATCCTCTTCTGGAGAAAGAAACAGCTGGCCTCAATCTTCCATTGGAACAGGGTAGGAGACCTTTAAAAAACAGGCTTAGCCCATCAAAAATCAGGTGGCTACCCTACTTTGAAGACAAAGGGGGATGGGTTGGGGAAATTCAATATTTCATCAGCACTGCTTATGGAGTTGTTGAGTATGTAAATATCCAGATCCAACAGTGCTTGTGCAAACATGGCTATTTTGCACAAGCACTGAGGGCAACAGTTTTTACCACCCACCCTCCCTCCACATCGGCCCCATTCATTCTATAGAGGATTTATGAAGTCCATGATCTGGTCTGTATTAACTGTCATACTATGACTTTACACAGCTCAGGACTACTGTAGCACAAGCTGTCCCGAGCCTGTAGTGTCCCAATCATGAACTTTAAAAAAAAATCCTTCATAGGAATAAATGGAATCAGTGCTCAGTGGGGAGCAAAGTGGCCCTCGCCGGTGCTTGTACGAAACAGTCAGGTTTGTATGGGCGCCAGTTTGAATATTTCTACAATGGTCATGGACTCCTCACCCAACTGGTACACAAGCTGGGTTGATCATATGGCAGGCAGCCCATGGTGCATCTGAGATGTTACAGCAACACCCCATCATTACTCTGCAACAGATCACTTGTTGACAGTTTTCTCCCTGGGCTTTTAAGGATCCTTATGCCAGGAGGATTTCCTCAGGAATAGTCTGCTACTACTACCACCTCCACCATTAAAGAGCAGCTGACACCTTCGGGAGAACATTAACAGAACATAGTATTTAGTAGTAGTAGTAGTAGCATTTTATTTATGAGACATGCAGGGGTACATATCCCTTGAGCAGGCGCTCATCTTCAAGGGACACCTTGGCAAAAGAGGATATTACATAGTTTCTTGGTTACAGTGTTACATCGTAACATTTATATAAGTTATATAGTTAACATGGTTGCATAGATTACATAGTTTCCATGGTTGTGTAGTTCATTTATGTACAGTGACAGATCATATAACAAGAATCTAGGTAGGAAGATGTAGACGTTAGCCAAGTCAAAAATGACAGAGGCTGCAACCAGGCAGTGGGAGTCAGTCATTTATCCTGCAGTGGTAGTGGGGAGGGGGGGAAGCAATCGAGGGAGGGACACAGATCAGTTTGTAATTACTGAGGTCATTTTCATGAAAACAGGATTTTTGCTCCTGACAAGTGTATCTATTGCTGTTGCTTTCTCCCTACCTGAAGTCATAATGCACAGTTTGTGACGTCACAGTTACTCCCATGGCAACAAACTGGGATGTCACAACAGAGGATTATGATTTGAAGTAGGGAACAAGCCACAGAAGCAGATGAACTCTAAAGGATAAAGATGGCGTATTCATGCAAATTCCCTCTGAAATAAATAAGAGGAAGGGGACATCTATAGAATATATATGGAATGCAAGCTGAATTGTACCTAATATTATGTTTTTAAATGTTTTCTTTGAGGTGCCAGCTGCTCTTTAAAGCACCGCAAATGTATAGGTTGTAACAAAATGAGCCAGCATTTGCTTGCAGTAGACAACTTAAGTGATCATGTTGCTCAGTGTTGGGTTTGATAGGTCACTGAAATGAAGATCCAGTGGGAGTGACAAGCCCTCAAATCACAAAAGTGATCACAAAAAATGAAGTACCCACAAAGCTCCACTGATGAAAATGCAAGTCCCATTGCTGCTCCACCCAGGGTACTGTCAAGCTGGGCTGTACCAGTTGTTCTGGGACGCTACTGATATGAGTAGCTGCCAGTTCCATTCATGCAATAAGTTGGTAGCCTGCTAAAAGGCCCACCTGAGAGGCATACTGAGCGTCACCCCACTCGGGTCACAAGATCCACCATATTGCCCAACTCTCTCTCAGTGAACACTCCCCCATTAGCTGTACCTGGTCAAATAAATTTTGCAAACCCCCACCTAAAATCATCCTCAGCAGAGTCCCACCCCATGGACAGCTAACCTGCCTAAAAACACACCTACTTAATCAAGACTGGTCTCCCATCTACTGGGTCACAGACACAAATACAGCCCTGGACCAATTCATCCTCATCTTCAATGAAGCCTGTAACACCTTCGCCCCGCTAAAAAAGTGCAAAGTTAAATCTCTCTGCAGCCCATGGCTCTCAGGCTCCCTCTTAAAGAAGTTAAAACACAGGGACCATCTCTGGGAACTGGCCAGATCAACTGGGAATCAAGCAGACATCCAAAACTACAAAAGAATGATTGCACCAAATCCATATGCCAACAGAAATCTGACTATTACAAGAAAGCACTCACTGACTCATGGGGTAATGGGAGAGCTTTATGGAATAACATAAAAGATGTCACTGGGAAGGAGTCCAAATCACCCCCGACCGTTCTCCAGATAAACGAGAGTACTACACTGGACCTAAAAATCATTGCCGACACCTTCAACGATGCCTTCAAGGACCTCAGCAGCATCCTCCCCCCGACTTCTCCAACGTTAGTGACACTCCTCTTCCCACCCATCAGTCTCCACCCAAAAACTGCCCCCCCTTCTACTTCAAAGCAGTAAATAGGAAGACAGTCAGGAAATACATCTCCAAAGCCATCGGCAACACCAGAGCAAGCACTGATACACTGGACCTCAAGCTTCTGTCTCTCACTCTGGAGGAAGTACTGGGGCCTCTCACCAGGATTTTTAATCTCTCCCTCTCTCTCAGCCAGTTCCCAGATAAATGGAAGTCAGCAACAGTCACTCCAATCCATAAAAGCGGAGATCGGACCACTCATGGGAATTACCGCCATATCTCTATCCTTCCATCCCTCTCAAAGGCCCTGGAACAGATAGTAGCAGACCAACTCACTGACTATCTGGGCAAATATAACATCCTATGCCAGCAGCAGCATGGTTTTAGAAAAGGACATAGCACTGCTACTGCCCTTCTTGAGTTCACTGGTGCCATCCACAACTCCCTAGACCACGCTCTCCTAACCGGAGCTATATTTATAGACCTGTCAAAGGCTTTTGACACCGTCCACCATCACCTCCTGCTTGGTCAACTACTGAACGCTGGCCTCTCCATTGAATCTGTGGCATGGTTCGGAAGCTATCTTGGTAACCGGACCCAATGTGTGAAAATAGTGGATGTGCTCTCCGACACCAAAGAGGTTCGCTCTGGTGTTCCCCAGGGCTCTATCCTGGGCCCACTACTTTTCAGCCTGTTCCTCAACTCTCTCCCCAACTCCTGCCCTCAACAAATGATACTCTACGTGGATGACGCTGTGATCCTTGCCTCCCATCAGGACCCAAACCACCTACAACTAACCCTTCAACATGGTTTCACCTCGGTCGAGAACTGGTTCAAAAATCATAAGTTAATCCTTAACCAGAAAAAAAACAAGACCATGACTTTCACCAGCCACCATACTAAGCATAAACATCTCCAACTCTCCATAAACACCAGCCAAGGTAGCCCACTGGAGCAGGTCCAATCCTTCAAATATCTAGGAATCACCTTAGACACCCACCTGTCCTACGCTACCCACATAACTAATGTTGCCAAATCTGCGAACTCCAAACTGGGTCTACTTTATCACCTACGGTGACACCTAACTAAAGAGGCCCTTGCTGCCGCTGTCCAAAGCTTTATCATCTCCCAGATTGACTATGGCCTTGTCATCTATGGTGCCGCCACTGCCACGGCACTCAGAAGGGTAACCACCACCCTGAACAAGGCCTGTCAACTCATCATTGGTGCTAAACGTCTCACGCACACTTGTGACCTCTATGCTCAAGCAAATTGGCTGCAACTTGAAAATAGAATTAAGTACCAAACCTGTGTAGTTGCAAAGAAAATCCAGCTGGGGCTCCCCCCCAGGAGTCTGTACCCTTCTTCAAACAAAAACCAACTGAAGAATCACCAGGGGTTCAAAGCCACAACTGTTTCAAATCCCCCACTGCCGCACAACCCAAGGCCAACGATCTTTCGCCTACAGATCCCCCGGTTTAATGGTCTTGACAATGATACTATCACTACCTCCGGACTTGGTGCCTTCAAATCCAGGCTTCATAACACTCTTGCTGCCTCCAGCACCTGCAATTGCCCTGGCTAATAATTTCAGCACCCATCCCCCTGTGCTCACCATTGCAGGGCCCCTTGCCCACCGCACTTTTCCTCCCAGGGCCGCCTTTCTCTCCTGCACTTCTAACATTGACAATGCCGCCTTGGCTGCCTCGCTCCTCTCCATGCCTCCCCCTCACTATCCACCCCCCCCAACACTACTCGCCCCCTGCTCCTCTCTGACCTCCTGCTACTGCTACCCATCTCATTTTTCCTCCTACCTCCTTCCTACCACTACAACACCCCCCTTCCCAGCTTCCTATGCCTTTTCCTTTCTGTGTTCTCTAATTGAAACCAAATGTTCTGTTGCAACCTGTGTAGTCCTTTGTAACATGTGACGTGGAACCTTTGTAAAAGAGCCATGGGCTCAAAGGTACTGTAATCCTAGACCAAATAAACAAAATAAATAAATAAAAAATACTTAAGAGCCCAATAAACCACAGCAAGATGGGCATCTGACAGACTCTAGACACGAAGCCTTCAGCCTGGATGCACAGTGAGGTGCCAAATAGCAGGACTGTAGCTTACTAGCCACTATGCTAGTTTAGGTCAGATGTGCTGTCATTAAGCTGGAGGTTGCTTCTCCCTAGCAACCACCCCTGTGGATTTCCCACAAGATGTTGAGAACACGTATCATTATTCATACACTTATGAGGCCTTTGCACCACTGATGAGCTAATTAGTTAATTGACATCTAGATGACAATCTTGCTCTGACAATCCTTCAAATTAGAACTGAATATCTCTTGACCTATATGCTGAACAAGCAGGCTCCAGATGTGTAGAACAGCTTCTTGTACATATGACGTATGTCTGAAACAGCTAGGATTGTTCACTGCGGAGAAATGGGTAACTGAGGGTGATTTCACTGAGGAGTTCAGACTCAAAGGGCATCTCAAGGTGATGTGAATGTATACCTGTTCACCAGAGCTCATGTATCCAGAAAGGGGTAACTGTTCTTATAGTATGAGAGAAAGCTTTTTTTATTTATTTAGAAGGTAGTAGGAGTTTGGAACAGGCCACTGGTGGAAGTGTTGTGTGCAGATGGCATGCATTATTTTAAATCCAGACTGGATGCATTCTTATGGGACAAGACTATTTCAGGATACCACCCTGAGAATAACAGGAGGATGGACTCAGTGTCAGTAATCTCATTTCACCAGAATCATTGTGGTTACAAAGCTCCTCCCCCCACCACAGTTTATATCAATAAATGCTAGGAAAACCATGTTTTAGGCATTTTTAAGGGTTGCAAGGGGCATCATAGAGGTTGCAAAGAAGTCATAGGGGCCTCAACTGCAACCCCTGGCTACCCCTAAATGATGCCCCTGCTCAAAGTACCAATAGTCTTAATCCATCTGATCGCACTCCATCTATATACCTATGTTAAGTATCTTTACTCTGCACCCTGAGTGTTTCCCATATTTCTGCCCAAAATTCAAAGATCCAAATGTTCCTCTGCTGGGACCTGCATTTATTTATTTATAAAAGTTTCACCAGGAAAGGCACACTAAACAACAAGTTGTTCATCTCACGGTGCATCCTGGGGAAAAGGGTAGTGGAAGTACATACATGCACACAACAGCATCCACCCTGCATAGATATAAAATCAGGAAGGGTTTAACCAGCTGTTTTCCAGTTATTCCTCATCAAACATAAATGCAAAACAATGAACTGTTGTGGGTATAGAGGCCCAGCAAAGCAAGGCCATCTCAAAAACTTTGGTAAACAGGAAGCAGTCAGAGGTGTGCCATCGGTATAGATTTGTTTCTGTTTTTTTTTTTACTTACACTTTTGTCACACACACACACACACACACACACACACACACACACGTCCCCATCAAGCCTAGGATCCAGATTGTCCAACTCACCTTCTACCAATTGTTCTTCATATTTTTCCCCTTTTATATACCCGCAAGCGGGACACGGAGTGGAAGACAAACCCAGGCCTTTTTTTTAAAGTCAGGATTTCCTCTTTAGAACCTCTACCTTTGGACAATGACACGGGTGGAGCACAAGTGCTTATACAAGCATTTTGTCAACGTCCAATCCACCCACCAACCCTAGTCCAGATGGTTGGCTGTCCTAGTGTTCCCCTGGACTAACAGGAGACAGTCACACACTGACTACAGCCTCCCACCCCAGAGGAGAGTATCAAATTGGACTCTGCATCCTCCCCTGCCAGCAGAGCATGGCTGTCCTTGGTTCAGGATATAAACCCCACTCTCCCACATGCTAACATGATACCCTTATATCCATGCCATGGGTTTACCCTGAACGATGGGCATGTTTTAAAATAAATCTTCAAGCACCCCTGGCCTCTCATATGGGCATTTCTGATTCTGGGAATAACTCCAGTTTCCTAGATTGCCTTGGGACACCCAAGTCCGCTAAACTTTATAATCCACATTGGGTCTCCAGAAGTAAAGTAGGCTGCTTTGAAAAGCAAAATCAAACTTATTAAAACATACTGCATCCAATAAACTCAATACGGCCCTGGCCCTCCATTCCAGCCATTTCTTTACTTGGACGGTGTGTCTATGATCAAAGTAACTGATACCCTCAGAGAAAACATGACTGACTTGCCAATAAAGAAACTGATTCTTTAGTATGCAGTAAAATAGATCTCAAAACATATTTTTCAGGCAGTAGACA
This sequence comes from Neoceratodus forsteri, assembly GCA_016271365.2. Classification (NCBI taxonomy): domain Eukaryota; kingdom Metazoa; phylum Chordata; order Ceratodontiformes; family Ceratodontidae; genus Neoceratodus; species Neoceratodus forsteri. The sequence continues at coordinate 352,960,537 of CM057456.1, forward strand.
TCTGTATAGTAGATGGCAGGCCTTTTGGGTCGGTGTAGTATAATAATGGCATTGTCACTTTGATCAGTTTGTAAGGACGGGAGGTTAGCTTTGAGCAGGCAAGAAATTAGTAGCTAAAGTAATGAGACCAGAACTCCAATATGAAAAATGGGACACATCCATATGTTCTGGTTACATCTGCTACCACTTGCTATTAAAATTAAGTCGTTGGTGTCACTCCGAAAACCACTATAAATACCAAAGTTCTAAACAGTGATCTGGGCAACTGTTTAAAAACTGTGTCTGTTCCCCCAAAACCAGGTAATCTGGTCACCATTAAAGTAAGGTTGCAAAGGAACTGCCTTGTCTACAGTTATGTTGCATGTCTAGTGCCATACCAGGAAAGCAGGTTCATACCTAATGCTAAAACTGTATTGCAGTACAAAGGGGATGCTACACAGCTGAGGTGCAGTCCTTTGGACAAGATGTTAAATTAAGGTCCTTTCTGCCCTTCCCTTGTGGCTGTCCAGGTGGAAATTAAAGATTCCATGTCAGTTATCATAAGAAATGGGGATTTCCCCTAGTGTTCTGACCAACATTCCCCCATCAATAAAACAGGTCCATATATGGGGCTGACCCGCCAGCACAGCGGTAGCGCTACCACTCGTAATACTAGCAACCCAGGTTCGGGAACGGACCAGCTAGAGAGTGGGTGGGAGGGGAGGTAGATCAAGCAGCTCTTGCATGCTCTCCACCTCTGGGGGGGGGCGGTAGCATCTCCAGTGCAGTGCTCCTGGGTAACCACAGGATATCCTGTCACCAGAGGCCAGGTAATGGACTGGAGGCATACTGGATGCATGGTGTTCTCACGCTGCAGCATCATTACATAGATACACAGACACTGTCGGCAGATAAGGGCCTATGGCCCACCCAGTCTTCCCATTTGAGCTTGTAAGTTTCCTTTACGTTTTTCTAGAAGTCTGTTGGCCTTTACCCCTGACCTCCAGAATTCCCTTATGTCTATCCCATGCATTCTTAAATCCCATGATTATTTCAGCCCCTACCACTTCCTCTAGCAGGGTGTTCCACTTGTCCACTACCCTTTGGGTGAAGAAATTCTTCCTCATCATTGCATGCCATGCATCCCACGGTCACTCCACTGAAAAATTCAATTAAATTTGATTCTCCAGCTACCTAAATAACAGGCAACAGTTTGTCAAAGTAAACCAGGCAATCTTCACACCCAGCAAAATCAACATTGGAGTGCCCCAAGGCTCAATCCTTGGACCACTGCTTTTCTCCATATTTATTAATGATGCTTTAAACACTCAATCCCACTGCAGCTCCCTCCTACATGCTGACAATATGGTACTATACACAAGCTCAAACAGTATAGCTGAGATCAGCTCTCAACTAAATGTTGATTTTGAAACACTACAGTTCTGGCTAATTCAAAATAGCCTCATTCTAAATGCCAGCAAGACCCGGTCAATGCTATTCGGGTCCTCATCAAAGCTCAGGTCCTGTCCCACAGACCTTACCATCCACTGCTCTGATGGATCTCTCGTCTCTACCACCATCTCCTTCAATTACCTTTGTATAACCCTGGACCCTGCCCTTGACTTCAACCTACATATCTCAAATGTCTGTAAGACCGTCAACACCATAACTCGGGCTGGCCTACAAAATTAGGTATACTCTTAACTCCTGCTGCCAGACTTGCAATAGCCTGAGGAATCCTACTCCCAAGCCTCACTTACAGTCTCATCCCCAACTGTCTAACTAGCACCCCAAATCTAGTTAAATGGAATGTGTCATACAACAACATATGCTGCTTTGCCCTCTCCACCCTCAGAATGACACCTCTGCTCACTGTATTCTAAGCTTGTCTGGCTGTCACCTCCCTCTAGCCACCTACTCTCACTTGGCTGTCTGCTGGACAACAGAATAAGAACCTCCTAACCACAGCCCTTGCAGCCTTGATGACCCCGCAGGAACAAATGCACCCCCTGCAATCCCGTGACAAACCTCTCCTGCCAGTTCCCAGACATTCCACCAAGATGGGTGAACAGGCCTTTTCCTCCTTCACCCGTGCAGTCTGGAATGCCCTCCCACTCCATGTCGGAGCTGCATGGTCCCATTCTTGTTTCAAGCAAGCACTTCACAGCTTCCTAAGAAACTCTGTTAACTGACCCCCAAACCTCCCTATATTGTATCTACTCCCTGTCTTTTCTTCCACACAAGAGACTAATTTCACTGTGTGTCAGTGTTCCCCTCAGAATTTCTACTGACTGTCTACATGTACTCAGTTTTCTCCTGCACTGCAATTCACCTAAGTTCATTTTTCTGACCATGCTTGCAGTGTCATGTTGAATACCGATCTCCTCCTGAAACTGTATGCATTGCTAAAAAGAATTGTTCTGCATACTGTATTATTTTTACTACTGTCGGTTTGCTTGTTCTGCTGTTGTACCATTGTTCTGCAACCTCCCAGGTCGTGCCTGAAAATAGGCAGTGTTTTGTCTAGTGCACTTACCCGGTAAACAAAAACTAAATAAATAAACATGTTAACCAGGTAAGTACACTAGACCATAAGACTGTTTACAGACATGACCCGGGTGTTTTTAGAAAACACAACTTATCTATAAGAGATTTACAAAATGCATGTACATTCACAAACGTAAAATTGATCAATGTTGCACAACATTTCAGTTACCAGCACTCAACAAACATTTGTATTTACAGAGTACTATACAGACAATCAACAGTTTTTACATGGAAAACTCCATACATTTGTATAGGGATGTGAGTGACAAATGACCCAACAGTTTTTGTCTAAAAACTTGGGCGGATGGAGCTAGTCTGATCTCCTTTGGCAGCTCATTCCATTTTTTGCTCCATAATAAGAAAAGGCTTTTTGGCCCATGGCTGTTTTGCGTAATGGCAGTTCCAGCCAGGCCTGTTCAGCTGATCTTAGGCCTCTGTTGGCAATTAACAAGTCTGATTGGGGGTTTCTGTCACCAAGTTTTATATTTTTCTACACAAGTTACATTAACAGAACATTATCTCCCTGTGTTCGTGGTAAGCATTTAATTTTTTTTCATACAGTTTACAGTGATGCTCTCTGTATGGACCATCAGTGGCAAAGTGACAGATCGCATTATAAAGAACTTCTTGTTTAAAATCCCAACAGAGGCTGCCCCCAAACTACGCTTCTGTATTCTAAAGTGGGAAGCAAACCAGTTCTAGCAATAGCAGTTTTTGTTTCAATGGTGAGCACATTTTTTAATCTATACAGGGAAACTATTTTTCTATGTAAAGTATCTGTGACATTTGCCATGTGTCTGTCAAAGTTTAAGCCTGTGTGCAACGTGATTCCCAGGTATTTGAAATGCTCCACTTGTTCAAATGTAGTATGGTCTGACATTCTTATGCAGAAGTGTGTAATTGCCTTTGAGTATCTTTGGGGTGTGCAATAAAGCATGGCCTTTGTCTTCTTCTTGTTTAGAAACAGCCTATTAGATTCAAACCAGTCCTCCGAGATGCATGCCACCCGCCTCGAGCCCCCGCCACCATGTAGCCAACCCAGGACTGCCTCCCCGGACACAGAGTGTGACATCCAACTAGCACGACCGCTAAAGCACACGTTTTATTAGCACGTACATTGTAGCATGTTGCCACATTAGCGATATTATTTGTTAGCGCTTGCACGCTAAACTGACATTGAACCAGATAAGAGAGAGGGAATTAGTGAAGCCATTGTTTGGACAGAGTTTGGGGAGTGGCAGCCGTGACTAAATAGACTGACCACTGATTTGCTTTCGCCGTTTCGGCAATGCTAGAGACAGTTCGTCCATTTATAAATTAAGAATTGAATAAAAACAGTAGACTCACTTAAATCAGTGCTCCCACCCACGTAAAAACAACATGCTGTCGCATGTACCAGACGGATCTCAAAAGACACAGTTTCACAGAATCAGTGAGTCACATTAAGTCCATTATTGGCTCCTGTCCTGTGCATCGCATATTTAACTCCCACTGGTACCACTTAAGAACCTGTCAACCACCCCTACCCGTAGCCACACTATACTAAGGTGCCTCACCTGATAAACCCTCCCCCTGCATTCAAATTGCTGTTGGACTCTGATAGTCACTTTTTGAGTTTGTCGTGGTGCACAGGCACAGACAAACTCATTGACATGAGAGGTGCAATACAGAGGTGTGAGGGGGGTGCGCCCAATGGAGAGCTCCGTAGCAAGTGGCAGGCCAATGGGTCGGCAGGCTGAGGATGATTTTGTTTCTGTTGTTGGGTCAGAGGTGGGCAACTTTTGAAAGGGCAGAGCCGCACCATTAGTGGCGTGGCTCTGTTCTTTGATGTGTAAAGCACTGCATTACATTAACTTCCTGGTTGTGCGTTCACACTGCCATAGCGCTTACACTGTGAGCGTGCTGAGCCTGCCCACTGTTCCTGTCTTCCTTGTGTTCCTGTTCAAGCCCCCCACCAGCAAATCACTCCCACCAGCTTCCTCCCACTGCTGCTATCCTCCCCACACTCATGTTCTGTAGGAGCTCCCCACGCCCCCGCCAGCAAATCACTCCCTCCCACTGCTGCTATCCTCCCCACACCCACGTTCTGTTCCAGCCACACACACACACACACACACACACACACACACACAGCAAATCCCTCCCTCCCCTCCCACTGCTGCTATCCTTCCCACACCTGTGTTCTGTTGGAGGCCCCCCCCAGCAAATCACTCCCTCCTGCTTCCTCCCACTGCTACTGTCCTCCCCACACCTGCATTCTGTTCGAGCCCACACACACACACACACACACACACACACACACACACACACACAACACAGCAAATCCCTCCCTCCCACTGCTGCTGTCCTCCTCGCACCCTCCGTTCTCTGCCCCCACCCGGACACTGGAGAGCACACTCCCAGTGTCCAGAAATGCTCGCATCCTTTCCCTATATAAAAACAAAGAAAACCGTCCCCAGTGTCTTATTTCTATAAACCTGAAAAAAAAAATGGTCCGCCGCATCTCCCCATCCCTCCCTCCCCATCCCGACCTCCTACTGCACACTCACCTCCCCACACCCCGCCTTACCCATACTTACCTCCGGAGGTTGGAGCAATGATCTTCTGTGGACTGGGACACGTCTGCACTCTTCAATGCCGACCGGCAAAGTGAAGATTTCAAGGTAAGTCGTATAATGGGAATCAATGGTGGGGGGTCAACTTATGTTGATATCTCAGCCATTTATAGGAGTTTTGGCCCCAAATTTTCAACATGGGGTTCTTGGGACCCCACCTCCTGAACACCATCACTGTCATTTCATTACTTGGTCCCAAAAGGTGATTTTGCAGTCGCTATGCGGAATCACCTTTCGGGACCGACTAATGAAATGACAGTGCCACTGGTCATGAAGTGGGGGTCCCAAAAAGCCCATGTTGAAAATTTGGTGAAAAAATTCCAAACAATGACTGCATTGCGAGTGTACGTTGTGCATTTTCTACGCACACTCCTAACTTCACCAGTTTTTAATATTTTCACTCCAGATTTTCAACATTGCCATTATTTCATACCTCCTTATGAACAGTATAGCTGTCATTTTTCACATCCTGCCTGAAATGTGTTTTCACACCAGTTAAGCAGAATGGCGCTGTCGTAGTGCGAAATCCACTTTTAGGATGGAGCGGCAGAATCACAGGGCCACTGTTCATGAAGGTAGGTCCCAAAAGGACCATGTTGAAAATTGGTGAAAAAATTACAAAAAATGACCGCATTACGGGCGTACATTGCATATTTTCTATGCACACTCGTAACTTTGCCAATTTCTCATATTTTCACTCAAGGTTTTCAACACTGCCATTTTTTCACACCTCCTCATGAACAGTACAACTGTCATTTTTCACATCCTGCCCAAAATGTGTTTTAGTACCTGTGGCACCGAGTAATGCAGTCACTGTGCAAAATCACCTTTTGGGATTGAGTAACAAAATGATATTGCCACTGTTCATGAGGCAGTGACCCCAAAACAGTCATGTTGAAAATTTAGAGTGAAAATACCAACAAACGTCTGGGGCATTAGGGTTTCCAACTGTAATGCCCCCACCACCACCCTGTAGAGGCTGACAGCCTTGGGGTTGTCGGCAATGTCACACAATTCACCCCACCCTGCAGCCAGTGACAGGCATCAGGGTGTGCCTTGGAGTCTTTGGCCCAAACATTCACCCCATTCTCCTATACTGCACCTATCTCAGCTTATTTCATTATGGAATGGAGTGAGTGTGAGGGCCGAAGACCTCAAGGCACACGGTGATGCCTGTCAGTGTCTGCAGGGTGGGGTGGAATAGCATGAGCATTACAGCCGATGACCCAAAGGGACACCCACAATGCCTGTCAGTCTCTGCAGGGTGGGGGTGGGGTGGGGCATTAGGGTTGGAAACCTTAATGCCTCATTAAGAAAGTAAATCAGTGAGGAATGTTTGATGTCCCCTACAGTACCTTGATTTCAGCAAAGCCTTCGACAACATCCAACATAGAAGGCTGATTAACAAGATGAGTAGTCTGGCAATGGTGCACAAGCTGATAACTGGGTTAGAAACTGGCTGATGGACAGGAGGCAGAGGGTGGTGGTAATGGGATCCAATCTGGGGAGAGGGGGTGGCCAGTGGGGTACCTCAGGAATAAGTTCTGTTCAATGTCTTCGTTAACAGACATTGAGAAGGGCTAGAAGCAAAGCTCTGTCTGCCTGTTTGCAGATGACACCAACATCTGTAACAGAGTGAATACTCCAGAAGGGGTGGAGAAAAGGAGCAGGGACATGGAGAGGCTTAAAAATTGGCCTGAGGAGTGGCAACACGTTCAATGCAAAGAAGCCTAAATAATGCACCTGAGAAGAGGGAAACCTGTGGAGAGTTACAGGATGGGGTGGAGGTTCTAATGATTACCAAGGAAGAAAGGGACCTAGGAGTTATCAGTTCTGATGACCAAAAGGTGTCCAAGCAGAGCACAAATGTTGCAAGGAGGGCCAGTGGCATGCTGGGATGCACATGCAGAGGTATCACTAGCAAAAGGCATGAGGTGGTGATGCCATTGTGTAATGCACTAGTGAGGCCTCACCTACAGTACTGTGTGCAATTCTGGAGGCCGTACATGTGCAAGGACATTGACAGGGTGGAGGCGGCCCACAGAAAGGCAACCAAGATGTTACATGGCTTGCAACACGGAACATATCAGGAGAGATTAAAAGGACCTCAGCATGTACTTATTGGAGGAAAGGAGGGAGAGGGGGAACATGATGGATACATTCAAGTACCTCAAGGGCATAAACAAGGTGCAGAGGTGAACTTCCTTCAATTCATCAAATGTTCACCATTGACAAATGCTTGTTTTGTATCCCCCCCAAAAAGAAAACCATCCATCATTGCCTGCTGTGTAACCCCCCCCTTCCCTAAACAATACACAGAGACTGTGAGTGCCCAATCCCCCAGTGTCCTCATCTGTCTGTCCATTGTTGTGCGCTATGTAAACCCCCCCCAAACAGTATGCAGACACGGGGTGCCCAATCCCCCAGTGTCATCATCTGTCTGTCCATGGTTGTGCACTGTGTAAACCCTCCCAAACAGTATGCAGACACGGGGTGCCCAATCCCCCAGTGTCATCATCTGTCCATCCTTTGTTGTCCACTGTGTAACCTCCCCAACCGTATACAGACCCTGGGGGTGCCCAATCCCCCAGAGTCCTCATCTGTTCAGCAAACTCCCTGAAAAAACAAAAACTTTCCCTGATCATTTTTTCCCCTGTAAAAAAGAAAACTATCCATCTTTGTCCATTTCACCGTTACCCAACTCCCTACTTTCCCACTCAGGACCCACCACCCCACACCCCAAATACCCCATATTTACCCAACGAAGGTCCGTCACCGTAATCTACCTTGGACTGCAGGCGCGTCTTTGCTCTTCAAAGCCCAACCGCGAACTGAGGTAAGCACTTTCATGTATTTCAAAAGGGGTTTCAGCTTAGTGGCATAACCTGCCCATTTTTAAATATTTTTGCCCCAAATTTTCAATATATGTTTTTTGGAACCCCACCTCACAAACAACTTCACTAAAGGTGTGATCCTGAGCAAGCCACTTAACTTCCTTGTGATCCCAGGTTGCACCTGTAAACAAGCTTTCAGCTTAGTGTGTCTCTCCTGGTAAAAAAAAAAAAAAATTAAATTAAAAAAAGCAATTTTCAATCCCCCACCCATTAAACTAGTGTGCACGATGAACGTTCGACATTGACAAATGCTTGTTATAGATAGGAGGGATATTTGCAGTGAACATTTAGCACCCACCCCTGTTACCCCAACACGCTTGAGTAAACCCACCTAATCAACCTCGCTAAGCCTACTCACCTGAGGCAGACTCTTATGGTGTACAGGTGGGTGGTGAAATACATGTATCAGATCAAGTATACACCATGTAATGCCCCCTGTTCAAAATTCCACAGCGTCTAAAATCAAAAACAAATCACTCATGACTATGTCCGATAATAATGCCATGACAACAATACACCATTAAAGACTTTGATCTAAACGCAATAGTAATTGCGCTATTATTGACATCTGCTATAATGTTGTAGTGCTACTCTTGTCGGCACTATTAAGTACACACTATAATGACTCATGCTATTCGCGATGCACTATATCACTGGATACCTTCGAAGACCCTTATTTTTATTTTGAATGACCACACTACTGTGAACTACAACCTCATTATTTTATTTAAAAGAAAAATATATATATGTCATTTTATTATTTATTTATTTTTTTGGTTTTTGTTAATCCTTTTTACCTGGCACCTCGGTCTGCTTCACGTCCCAGCATCCGTCCCATCCAGCCGCCGTCCGGTCTGCCACGGCCCCGGAGAGCCCCACTGCTAATACCCCGCAGCCTGTCCCCACAGTGGGGTGGCAAGAGTCCCCCTCTCCCCACCGAACAGGATCCAGTAGCCACAGTGAGTCCCAGGCCATGCGTCCTTGATGGCCATCAGCGCAGCGACCGTGCGCCATGTTCCTGATTCGTGTCGTGAGGGCGCTAATGGCGCCCGAGGGGAGCACGCAGCACGCATCTGCACATGCTCCTCCTGGCACCATGACCCAATTCACCAGCCCTCAGTGAGGTACCAGCGCACCATCCCCCAGCCTCCGCTAGAGGTCACCAGAGCACCGACGCCTGGAACCCCCTCCCCGGAGAGGGAGAGCAGTCCTATGGATGCTCAATCCCTCTCCGCCCCTGCCAACCCCCAGCAACCTGAGTCCATTCCCAAACCCGGGTCTCCAGCGTGGAGCGAGGTGTGGCGTCCAGCGCCTCAACCCTCAGCACCACTGGGCCGGCTTATATATGTCATTTTATAGGCATGATAACATGGTCCAGACTATGCAGCCAATGTGGAATAAACATGTTTCTCGAGTGGTTTAATGGCCCTTGGTAACTTGAGTCATGCATTTGTAGCCGCCCCCTCCCCGTACGTTTAGGGGCAATCTCGATGGTGGGGGGAGGGGGCCCACAGCATAGATACTCTCCTTTCAGCTTCCAAAAAAATAAATAAATAGGTAACTCTTACCCAGGCAGATGCAGACCCTTTGTTCCCCCCCCAACTCTGGTGGACCCAAAGCAGAATTCATTGGATGGCACTCATAGGATCCACCAGCACCCTGGACTTCAAAGGGAATGCTGGAACTTCTTTAAAAACACCTCGGGAGATAAGGCTCATGGAAAGATTCTAAAATGGAGGAATAAGTTCATTAATGATCAGAACTGAATCAAACACTGAGACTAAAATTCTAAACCGAACCAAATGTATACTCCTGGGTCCCCAAAGATTTAGAGGAATCCAGGGATCTCATTAGCTTAAATCCAGACATTCTTACAGCTCCATGGGGCTAACTTTCTACAAGGGTAATACGTGGGAGATGTCTTGAGAGCAGAGCACAATAGACAGGCAGAGTATTTTTTCAGCTTAAACTACGGCAATCAGCTGCTTTCCAGACCAATGATTTTTCTCCAGAAGCGTGAAGCTCCTATACCCACTGGCACTGGTAAGCACCTCTCTTACCCAACTTCACTTTCTCTACTTGAGGCCTCCAAAACCCTGTTCCTCGCTGGAGTGCTCACACAGAATACACCGAGCCACTCCCTTTCCATTGAGAAGTGAGCAGCTTCTCTAACACGGTGCCCTGACCCTTTCTTACCCCAGGAACACGGAAGGTGCATCCTGCCAATACCTCAGCTGCCATCCCTGCACCAAACAACTCTCCTAAGCCTCCAGTTCTGGCCTGCTTTCCACCTGGGCACCAGGGCTCCCAGTTCACAATTCTAGCCCATACCCTTACTGCTGCCTGGAACCTTCCTGATGCTGGATCTCCCTTACGGTGGTTCGTTCCTTTGCCTACACACAGCAGTCCCCTTACCATTCCTCCCTGTGCTCGATTGGAGCTACAAGCATCAGAGGGAACACTCTAAGGCCCTCTGTGGCCCGCCTGGCGCATCCAGTGGCCCCAGGGCCTGTCCCTCTAAACAGGCCCTATACGGGTAGAGCTTCCTCCCAGCCCCATCTCCGTTCTGCCTGAGCTGCCCTGCCACCCAGAAAAGAAGAAGACTGCTCGCACCAGTCTCCTCCTGCAGGGACTCGGCCACAGCCCCCACAGCCCTGACAACCCAGCCCCTGTCCTACCTCCATAAGCCTCCAGATGCCCCCCAGGGCCTACTCACGCCTACCCCCAGGGAACCCAGAGACCAAAATGACCACACTGTGGCTAACTACACCACACACGGAAGGCCCCCCACCCTGGACCCAGCACCTCAACACTGCATTTAGCCAGCCTGCCTACTGGAAGAGGTCTCCCCTTCACACTGCCCTGCAGATGTTGCCAGACAGTTTCTTCCCTCCAAAGACCCAGAAACGTCCTGTCTCCGTGCTTATATACTCTCTAAAAACCCTTATCTCTGCTGCCATCAAGTGGCGGCCAGCGGAAATTGCTCTCCACCAGGGCACCTAACAGAAACCTACTACCTGGAAGAGCGGAAGGGGGACCCTAAGGTGAGCAATAAGCCCTTCTCAAATGAGAAGGGGCTTACACTCTTCCCCTACCCAGAGAAATCATTCTCTCCTGGGAATGATGGCAGAGGGCCACCCAAACAGCCCCCACTAACACCCCTGGTATGCGCACTCCCAGGACTGCCAGCAAGACTGTCTGAGAAAATTTGGACCCAAAGGGAAACCCTCCCTAACACTATCTAACCCTGGAAAATAATAAAAAGCTATTCTATCTTACCTGTGCCAGGAGGTTCAGAAGCTAAACACAGATGAAATGAAAGCAGCATAACAGCTCTAACCCATTTCTGAAACAGGGGAATCATTACTTATATACACAGACTGAGGTAGACATTTGTCCTCAAAAATTGTACATCCCACATAATTCCCAAATGTTACTGAAATAAGATGCTACACAGACAGTCCACACACTCACACATGCATACAATCTCCAGGTCCACCTAGGCAAAGGCAAAACATAAACAGATCAAACTTTTGAAATCTGACATCAAGTTATTGCTGTTATTTAGTTAGTAACTATAATCAACCAAATGGACTTTGCATCAATCAGTTACCCAACACTGATCTGATGACCAGCTTACTGGCACAGTTCTAGAGTCCTTAAAGGAGTTTTTAAGTGGCAGGTCCACCACCAGGTGGGAAATAAAAGTCCGGGTCTGGCTTGGTGGTAACATCCTCAATGGAATCCTTGGCCATGCTATAATACTTGGTATGGGTTCCAGCCAGATCCTGAACCAGAGAAAAGTTCTTGAATAAAGTCAGTCCAGACCATGGTGCAGTGTGGCACACTGCCCATGCCTTTTGGAATATTTATTGAGAGGGACGACCCCCACCTCCAGGGCGATGTTTCAGTCTTTCTAGTTGCTCCTCGAACACCCTGTCATCTCTCATCTCCTCGATGATATCCCATACTCTCTCTGACACATGGGGATAGTCTAGGGAGAGGTACTCAATGTGCATCCTCCTTCTCGCCCATCTCTCCGCTTGGCTCCACTCAGGCAAATCTCAGACACTTGTTCTTTGGGCCTGACCTGGTTGCAGCCAGACTCCCCTTCTGTAAATGATATTCAAAGGGTCACAGCGGTTTAACCCATCCATCCAGGTCTGGAAAGTTCTCGCATGGTCAGGCAGACGTTGGGTACGGTCTGCCAGAGTGACCACAGGGCAATGGAAGGGCCAAGGAATTGCTCGAAAAATCTGGTAATCTGCAAATTGAAACCTCTGACCCAAATGCTTCTCCTCATCAAGGTCCTCCTCATCTGCTAGACTCTCCTCTCTCTCTGCGGTCACACCCGGATCTGGCCCAGGGACCCCCAGCTTGATCACAGCTCTGGTCTTTATTGGTGCTGAGGCCTTTGATGCCACTGACAGGGCCGGTGGGCTGCCTCTGGATAGGGGCCTCAGTGGGGACCCTCTGAGCCCTGAAGGATCACCCAGCGGACTTCTTAGACCCCTGCCCCTCCCTCTGCCATGGGGATAGTTGGCAGCCAGCGGCAAGGAGTGGGGCAGATGGCTATGCTCCTTGACACCCCCTGATTTCACCTTTGCAGTGGCACCCTTCTCCTTCTCTGCCTCCACTATTATATCAGGGGGAAAGGTCCCTGGGCTTCTCCACTCCTTCTGGGGCACTCTCTCCAAGGGAAAGCTTCTCAAAAACTCCAGCGTCCACACTGCCCTGCGACCACAATGAAGGGGGCCCCTCTGAAAATCTTGGGGGGGTATTCCCTCTGAGAAACTGGTGGGGCACAGTCAAAGATACCCACGGGGCAGAACTGGAACAGATCCCACAGACAAGCAGTCACACAATGCTTTCCTCCCCATACCCACATCGTATGCACCGATCCTCTGCTTGTCCTTTCCCTCCTACATTCTAAAGCCAGGTCAGCAGCGAGGTAGAAACCGTAGCCAACGGCTCCTCAAGGGGGGAAGCTTCCTCTTCCACTTTGGATCCCCTGCCTGCCATCCTTTGATATTCCATTCGCCTGCCCCAGATCTCCTTTTTGCTTCTCAGACACTTCTCCAAACTAGCTTTCAGAGGGCAAAAAAAATTATCTTACTTTCTGGCTTTTCTGCAAGGTTTTGAATGGTCTCTGGTTAGCTCTCAGGACCTCCACTCCTCTCCAATGCGACTGTAAAATGGCACCGAGCTCCAAGATGCTTTTCCTCTCGCGCAGCCTCCAGCCAATCAGGGGAGCTGGAACGTCATCATATGACCCACCAGTCATGCGCAGGCATCACACCAGCAGCACTTATGGCCTAGGAGGGCCCCAGGCCTAAACCCCCAGACCACCAATGGATTTTAAAGTGCACCTCACAGCCCAGCAGGCGGAGCAACCCACCGGCCCTCTGGTCAGGGGATTTAATTTATTTAGGGTGCGGGGGACCACAAAACATCCCAGACGAGCCCCCCATGCGTAGCCGCCCATCCCCATACATCTAGGGACAATCTCAATGGTCTGGGGAAGGGGGCTCACAGCATAGATACTCTCCTTTCGGCTTCTGAATAAATAAATAGGTAAATCTTACCTGGGCAGATGCAGGCCCTTCGCTGCCTCCCCCCCCCACCGACTCCAGTGGACCCAAAGCAGAATTCATTGGATGCTACTCACAGGATCCAACGGCACCCCGGACTTCAAAGGGAATGCTGGAACTTCTTCAAAAACACCTTGGGAGATAAGGCTCTTGGAAAGATTCTAAAACTGAGGAATAAATTCATTAATGGCCAGAATTGAATCAAACACTGAGACTAAAATTCTAAACCGAACCAAATTTATTCTTCTGAGCCCCCAAAGATTTAGAGGCGCCCAAGGGTCACAGTTGCTTAAATCCAGACATTCTTACAGCTCCATGGGGCTAACTTTCTACAAGCATAATACGACTCAGAAACTTCCCGTCTCTCTGTTGAGATACTCCCTAAAAACCCTTATCTCTGCTGCCACCAAGTGGTGGCCACTTGGAATTGTGCTCCACCAGGGCACCTGACAGAAACGTACTCCCTGGAAGAGCTGGAGGGGAACCCTAAGGCGAACAATAAGCCCCTCTTGAATGAGAGGGGCTTACACATTTATTCCACATGACTGCACACCCTGTGGTGTGTTATCGTTTACATGTATTGTCTGGGGGAATTTTCCTCAGTATTCCTACATGTTCCCTTTCTACCAGCATAAACAATGACTTTGACAGTTTCAGTTTCTATGGTAACCTCCTCAGAAGATCTAGAAGGTGAAGCATTTGTGTAGTATTTTCATATATATGTAGCCCCCCCCCCCCAAACGTCTAGGGGCCAGGTGTTCTGGGTAAGGTGGTCCCAGACATAAAATATCAAGCATTTCCCCAACCATAACAATATTGAAACAGATTTTCTTACCTTGAGATATCTTCTGGTACCTGTCTCAAGGGCCCCAGGTGATGGTTCTTCTTCCAGCAGCTTGCCAGCGGAGGACAGCACAAATGATTTTCCGCTTCTCACTTCTTCCCTCACTGGACCAGGGAGTGAAAGGGCTCAGGATAACTGAATTGCTTCAAGGGCCCAGAGAAACCCACGGAACCCCTAAAAACTAAGGACTGAATTAGTTCATTGCATCCTTCATTTGGATTAATCACACTGGATTCCACATTCTCCCAAACAAATCAGGTTTATTCTCCTGAGCCCATAAATGATTGAGCAGGTCTCAGGGGTCCCATTTCCTTAGAAGAAAAAATACTGTACACAGCTCCATTGGGTTAACCTTTTTACAAACTGTTCTTCAAGAGGGAACTTTCTCTGTCTTACTTAGGCATGGAGATTCTCTGCTACCAAAACAGACTAAAGCAGCGAGACCTTTACTCAGGACCCACATTACTCTTCTGGACCAGTAGCATGAAGCTCCCATTTCTCACTGGCACTGGTAAGTAGCACCCAGACACTTGGCAAGAGCTCCTGCTTCGGGCGCGCCCACCCTGACGGACCATGAGGAAGCGGCTTCCTGCCTGCTGCCCTCCCCTCAACAACAACCGGCCCGCACAGCACCCAGGTACACTATATCATCCCTGGACTTCCAGCGGCTTTTCGATTGGCCACTCTGCGACATGGAGGGTCCACCATTGGAAGATCGCACCAGCTGCTGCCTTGCCATTGGTGCCCTTCCTAATCCAGTGCTGGAAGTAAGCTCAGGCTCCTGGGCTCGGACTTTTCAGCGGTCAGCACTGTATTATTTGAATTTGGCGCTGCCTTCTGCCTCGGCCTTCTCAGGGTTGAATTTTCCTGCTAGAGGCCTTACTGTCCTAGGAATTTTATTTTTAACTGCCTTGTTTAAGTGTGTAGTGGCCAGGATCCTCTGTTTATGGCATTAAATTCATTATTTGAAATTGTCTTGTACAGGTAGATAGCACTAGCCAGCCTTCCTGTCTCACCACTAAAGTTAAAGCTGCACTACAGAAGTTAAGCCTAGTTTTTGTGTAACCCCCAGGTGGCGCTATCCCAAGGGCTACTACCCCTGCTTGCTGGACTACCAACAGGTTGAGGGCCTAGGTTCTATGGTGGGTGCCTCCACCCAGAGGTCAGGGTTTGTAATGGTTGGTCTAGTTTGGTCACAGCCCTCTGGGACACTGAGACCCCCTTCTAATCCCTCTAATGGCCCACACAATGCACAGGAGTTACAGTACCAATGCCCCACATGTACACACTTTTCAATCATAAGGTACCACTTACCCTCGAGACTGATTCGGAGGTTCATCTCTGAGGACCCCCTGAAAAATAAGGTTAAACAGCACACACAAACCAATACAGTGCTTGGCATGAAGGTACTGACACTTCAGACAGTTTAAAGTTTAACAACATCAAATCTTGTTTATTCAGGGGGACTGTAACACAGATGGGGGGAAATCAGGTTGATTAGTTTTGGCCAAGCTCAAATCACAGTACTGTGCACATATATATAGGGTCCAAAATGTCCCTATCTGGGTACCCGGGATGGGGTGGGGGGGCTAGCCAGGTCCGTTGCCCCGGGTTGGCTGGCAGGTGCAGATGGATGGAGCCCTGTAGGAAGAAAATATATGCACAACACCCAATTGTAATCTGGAACCGGATGGCTCAGTCCATGAAGAAGTGAAACAACAACAATTAGATGACACACTTGTAATTGATAGCAGGCTGCAGGGGAATACCCTGATTTGTACTCACAATACCCAAGCTGATAACTGGATGGTGGATGTTCTTCTGGATTGCCAGAAATAACAGGGCATGGAGACAAGGTCCTTGTGACTGGACCCCACTGCAGTTGATAGCAAACGGATTTAGTCCAAGACAAGCTGGGTTTTGCGTCCAGCTTCAACACACAGCACACAGTACAGGGGATTGGAAATAGCGATTCCCCACAAGCACTATGCATATTCATATGTAAAAGGAAAGTACTATACCAGGCAGGCTGCTCCTCGATCCTGATCACAATTACTGCAAAATACCCGGGAGCACACACAGCAGCTTCAGTTCCTGACAGACCGAGCGTGATTCAGCAATTTCTCCAGTCTTCTACAGGGTGAGCCTAGTTTCCACTCTTCAGACTTCCTTCTGTCTCCTCACAACTCGGATTCAGTCTGAACTGGCACTTGCAACGGCTGCAGACCGAACTTCAGGGCCTCACACACACTTCCCGCGTGAAACTATACACCGCAGAAGCACAGAACTCCTTCTCTCTTCTCTGTCACAACTGATCTGATCTTTCCAGTCACAGAGCAGGGCATTTCCTTTAGCTCCACACCATTCTGTTGGCTGGTTCGGCTGTCACTCACAATAAGACTCCCTCTGTTGGTGGAAAAAGGCACCAAGGTCAAAACTACATTTCCCAGAGTCACTGCCTATACAATCCCCTTGTGGCTGGCTCAAAATTAAGAGTCCAAGTTCTGATTCGTCACGGGCTCCATTTTAGGGTTTCCTTAACCTAATTGGCCCAGCACAGCAGTTTAGGTCCAAATGGAGGGGTAACACACACACAGAGTCCCAGCTGCAGTAAAGGCAGGTTAGACAAACTACAATTTTGCTAATGCTTTAAATGATTACAGGCAAACAGTTACAGCTTTCAGATGGGCTCCCTTTGCACTTCCAGCGACCGCAAAATAGAGCGATTACTCCACAACTTGGGCGGGATTCGAGCATTAAATACACAGTCCCCCCATACAAACTAATTAAGTCTGCAAGCAGACAGCTCTTAAAGAGACAGTATGTGGAGGCTCAAATAGCACTCAATTGCAACCACATTTAAGCAGCTCAGACGCCGAACACCGCCCAGACTTGGAGCATTCAGGCAAGCTCCTGGAAGACTTTTGGGAACCCCCATTTGCAGGGGGGTTACATTTGTAATGCCAAGATCCTCTGCAAACACCATTAATTTCTGTGTTTGATTAACTCTCAGGTGCAGGTAGATAGCGCCAGTCAGTCAGCATTTCTTTTTTTTTAATTCAAGTTTATTGCATAATCAGGCACCATTACAACAATCAATTATCTTTGTACAAATTAAGAAGGTTATTCCATACAGAGACTATCAAGTGGAGCATCATCATACATTCACATCACATAAATAAGGGTTACCTTTATCTCATCCTCTCACCCCCGGTCTATTTTCTGGGTCAGTCCCTTTAATACCTGTTTCACATCCATCTTGTAATTAACTTTCAGGTCTCCCCCCCTCTCCCCCGGGCTGCCTGGCCTCCCTCCACAGTATCCACAGTGTCCATCTGAGCACTGAGTTCTGCCCTGCGAGGTTTATTCTACAGGTCAGCTCTTCCATCTCCTGTATCTCCTGGACTATGGGAATCCATTGCTGCTGGGAAGGAGGCTCAGGGGACCACCATTTTCTAGTAATGGCTTTATGTGCAGCCGTCACTAGTATGTTCCACAAGTATATTTTATCTCTCCCCCTAACGTCCTCTGGTATCAACCCCAACACCATGTGCCTAGCACCTAGTGTGTCTGTCATGTTAAAGATGTCTTTCAGACTCTGTATTATGTCTCTCCAGAACCAAGTCAGTTTGGGGCACTGCCTAAATCTATGGGAGTGATTTGCTTGAACCCCTTGACATCCCTTCCAGCAGGCGGCCGACCCTTTCCTATCCCATTCATTTGTAAGTGCAGGGGTTATAAAAAATCTGGCCCTAACCTTCCACTCGAACTCCCTCCAAATTGGAGAGTAAGTGGTCCTATTCGTCTGAGCCCAAATTATGTTCCATTCCTTGCCCTGTATTTGTTCTCCTAGCTCCGCCTCCCACCTGTCCCTGAGAGGTGTAATGTACTCGCTACTCCTGTCTCTAAGAGCCTCATATATTGCAGATATATGGCCTTTCTTTCTCTGTTGGGTTAGTATTCCCTCTATCACCTGTCCCAACTTCCCTGGAGGGAAGCTCCCACCGAAGCTTCGTTGCAGGGCCTGTATGTGTGATCTAACCTGCAGAAATCGGTAGTGATCCCTCTGTCTTAGTTGAAATCTTTCCCTAATCTGCCCAAATTCCTTTATGTTGGGACCATCCATAAACTGCTGGAGTGTAGTTAGACACAATCTCTCCCACCTACGAAAAGTGAGGTCTTGTCCAGAAGGCAAGAATGATGTGTCCCACACAAGCCACCTAAGTGGCCACAATTCCTTTGCAAGATGATATTTACATCACAGTCTCTTTAGGGCTTGTAGTGGGTTCTTTACTGTGAGTGGCAAGGTTTTAGTATCCCCCTATTCTATTTCTGGGTTAGCCGCCCTTGCCCCCAGAGGTACACCCCCTGAAATCTCCGTCTCTATTGTTTTCCAGTGGGCCTTATATTTACCCACTGACCATGGTAGGGCCCACCTAAGTTGGGCTGCTAGATAGTAGTCTTCCAGAACAGGGACATTCCTCCCACATGTCTTTTATCCGCTGACATTACTGTTTTTCTAATTTTGGGTCTTTTATTGTTCCAGATATATTTTAAAATAGTTCTTTGCCAGATTTGGAATTGGTTATGATGTATCTTTGTTGGTAGGGACTGGAATAAATAAAGGTATCTGGGGAGTATATTCATGATTACCGACTGGATCCTGGAGTATAATGGCAGGTTCAGAAGGCCCCATCCCTTAATGTCCGCTTTTATTTGAGACATAGAGGCTCAAAGTTGAGGGAGAAAAGAGTGGAAAGATACCTGGGGATTTGAGTGCCCAGGTATTTTATTTTTTGGCTATTCCAATTCAGTGGAATCAGTTGCTGTACAGTTTGAGAGGGAGTGTAATTAAATTTGAGAAGTTCTGTTTTCAGCTTATTAAGGGCATACCCAGAGTACTGGCTGAATTTATCTAATATTTCCCACACCTTCGGGATAGATTTATCCGGAGTGGACAGATACAAAAGAACATTGTCCACATATAATGTCTCGGTCCTCCCTGATAGTCTGTGCCAGTGGCTCAATATATATTGCAAAAAGCAGGGGTGAAAGTGGGCACCCCTGCCGAGTGCCTCTCCCCAAGTCAAATCTTTGTGAGATGCCTCCGTTGACCCTCACACAGGCCTGTGAAGATGCATAGAGGGCCTTGATAGCATCTGTAAATGCTGGAGAGAAACCCATTCTGCCCAGGACTGCGAAAAGGAAGTCCCAGGCGACCCTATCAAATGTCTTTTCAGCATCCAGGCTCATTATGCATGTAGGTATATGATGTTTATTAATGAAGTCTACTATATTTTTAGTAGGTCTAACTCCCTCCGGGGCTTGTCTCCCCTCTATGAAACCCGTTTATTTATTTATTTTATTTAGCTTTTGTTTACCGGGTATGTACACTAGACAAGTATTATGCCTATTTTCAGGAACGACCCAGGAGAGCACAACATGTAGAATACATACAAGGCAACTTGGGGGGAACAGCATATTACAGGAAATAATAATAAGTGTGGAAAAGAAGATGCACAATCAACAGTTACACAACATATAGAGGGTACATAAATTGACATTAGGGGCAGCAGAATTCAGCTAGATTCATTTTCTAGATTCATTTCACTAAGGGGGCTTAGGACAGTCACACACCATTGATTGTTTTA
This sequence comes from Neoceratodus forsteri, assembly GCA_016271365.2. Lineage (NCBI taxonomy): Eukaryota > Metazoa > Chordata > Ceratodontiformes > Ceratodontidae > Neoceratodus > Neoceratodus forsteri. Next base: position 352,980,658 of record CM057456.1, read on the forward strand.
GATGAGACCACAGGGAGGTGCGAAAGATCCCATGGGAGGGGGCCAAGCGGACATGATCAGGGAGAGAGTTCCAGAGTCTGGGCACATACGCAGCAAAGTCACGGTCCCCCATAAGAGTACGGGTGGGGGGGACTTTAAGCAACCCATCAATCTGGGACCTGAGGTGGTCGGGCGTGGGGTCCATTTTTGGGAGGAGTTGCGCCAGTCCCTGCGGAATGCCAGTAGTGAGCACCTTCCCAGAGAAACTTCCAACACTGAAGTCCAGGTATTCGGCTGGGGGGAGCCAGCAGAGTTTGTCATAGAGCTCACAGCGATGGGTGAGTTTGGGGGCAGCTAGTGCAAACCGACAGATATTATTATATGCCATGTTCCACCTGGCAAGATGAGTTTGGGGGGATCGAGCAAATAAGTGAAGTCCATAGCTGAGGGAGGGAAGAAGCACTTCTCTCGCAAGGGCAAGTCTAGCCCCAGGGGTTAGGTTGTATTTGGCCCTGTAGGCCAAGCCAAGCTTGCAATTTGTTGTTCTACAGATGTTAAGGATATGACTCCCCATGTCAAGTTGGGGTCAAGAGTAACGCCAAGATATTTGATTGAGGTCACTGTTGGCAACAAGTGTCCACCCTCACTAGTTATGTTGAGCAAGGCTGATGAGGCTTTGATCTTGGCCGTGGAACCAAAGAGCATGGCCTGTGTTTTTTTTAGGTTCAAAACCAGTTTGTGGTTAGTAACCCAGGCCAAGACTTTGTTGAAATCTTCGGACAGGCTCTGGTTTAGGGCAGAGACATTTTGAGAATGGCCACTATCACCAGGTCATCAGGTATGGTGGCTTAGCAGCAATGAGACATTGCCAAGGGCAGTTAGTTAATAAAGGCGAGAATAGGAGGGGCCTAGCACCGATCCCTGAGGGACTCCCATGGTCACTGCCCTGGGCTCCGAGAGGGCCTTGTTGAAGCAGGTACGCTGCTTTCTGCCCATCAGGTAGCCCAATAACCAATTCATGGCATGGGGAGAGAGTCCAAGTGAACAAAGCTGCACTCCAAGTAGTTCGTGATTGACAAGGTCAAAGGCTTTTGACAAGTCTATAAATATGGCACCCAATAGTTTGCCCTGGTCCATGGCTGATCTGATGCTTGAGGTTACAGTAATCAGGGCAGTTGTGGTGCTATGTCCCCTTCGAAAGCCATGCTGGGCCTTGGATTGGTCCTGATGTATTAATTCTGGTAAGATGGGGTTGAGTTTAGCTGCTACTATAGCTGTAAACATTTTATAATCTGAGTTTAGGAGGGGTATGGGTCTATATGACCCACATTCCTGAGGGTCTTTGCCTTCTTTTGGTATGACTGAGATGGTGGTGTAATTCCAGGATGGGGGAACCCCCTCTCCTTCCAACCAGATCTGATTGTAAGTAACCTTCAGCAGAGGTGCAATCTCATGGGTGAAGGCTTTATAAAATTTGTTGCCAAAGCCATCCAGGCCCAGGCATCCCCCCTTTAAGTTCTGTATAGTCAGCAGAATTTCCGCTCAGGAGACCGGAGCAAGCAGGGTCTGTCTCTGTGTGTCAGTAAGCCTGGGTAGTCCCAGACTTCAAAGGAAGTCCGTGGCTTCTTTGAATTGTGATTATGCGTGAGGTTTATATAACTTTTTATAATAGGCTACCAGGGAATCCACTATCTTTTCCCACCTGTGTGATATCTGGCCAGTATCCGGGTGTCTCAGGCCCGTTATATTGGCTCTGGCATTCTGTTGCCTTAAGCGAAGAGCCAATCACCTGGTTGCCCTAGGGCCACCTTCATAGAAGGTCTGCTTTAAATAATACAAGGCTTTTTCTATCTCTGTCTTATTTATGTCTTGAATTTTCTTTTTTATCTTTTATCTCTATTTCTGTAGTGTTACACAGTTTTCCTTTTTGATGTCCCTCTAATGTTCTAAATTGTTCCATGAGTCTAACTGTTTCTTTCTCTCCCTTTTTTTTATGTGTTGCTATTGAAATCAATTTCCCCCTAACCATTGTTTTTACAGTATCCCACAACATCTGTGGAATAATTTCTGGGGTCTGGTTCTCTTGGATAGTTTGTTCTATCACTTGTTTAATTGCCTCCCTTACCTCCTCATCCCTCACCAGACTAGTATTCAATCGCCACTGTGGTCGGCTTTCTGGGCATCTGCAATTCTAGTGTAACCCCTCTGCAAATGGGGGTTCCAAAAGTCTTCCAGGAGCTTGCTTGAATGCTCCAAGCCTGGATGGTGTTCGGCATCTAAGCCGTTTATCTGTGAGTGCTTTTAGAGCCTCTGGTACTGTCTCTTTAAGAGCTGTCTGCCTGCAGACACAATTAATTTGGATGGGGGTCTGTGTGTTTCCCTGCTTGAGTCCCACTCGAGCTGCTGCTAAATCGCTCCGATTCTGCCATCACTAAGTGGGCAGAGTGAGCACTTTTCAAAGATATAACTGTTTGCCAGACATCATTTAGAGTAATAACAAAAATACAGTTTGTCTAACCTGCTTTTCTTTGCAATCAGAACTGTGTTTGCCTAGTCCCCCATTCTAGTTTTGAACTGCTGAACTGGACCAATCAGTGTGGGGGGACCTTTGAAATGGAGCCTGCTGCTGGCAAATCAGAACTTGGACTCCCATTGTGAAGCCAGCCACCTATGTATTGTATGGCCAATGCTTCTGGGAAATGTAGTTTTGACTTCGGCGCCTTTTTTCCACCAACAGGGGGAGTTTACTGTGAGTGACAGCCAAACCAGCCAACTGAACTGGGAGGAACTCAAAGGAAACGCCCGGCTCTGTCTACTGGAAAGATCAGATCAGTTTGGGCTGTGAAGAGACAGGGAGCTGTGTGCTTCTTCGGTGTGTAGTTTTAGCGCGAGGATCTCGTGTAAGACCCTAAGTTTTGGTCTGCAGTTTGTGCAAGCGCCTGTTTGGACTGAAACTGACCTGTGAAGAGAATCAAGGAGATCTGAAGAGTAGAAACCAGGCTCACCCTGTAGAAGACTGGAGAAATTGCTGAATCGCGCTCGGTCTGTCAGGAACTGAATCTGCTGTGTGTTCTCCCGGGTATTGTGCAGTAATTGCGATCGGGATAGAGAAGCAGCATGCCTGGTATAGTACTTTCCTTTTACATATAAATGTGTGTAGTGCTTGTGGGGAATCGCGTTTCAAATCCCCTGTACAGTGAATAGAGTGCATGAAGCTGGAAGTAAACCCCAGCTTAATCCAGACTACATCTATTTGCTCTAAACTGCAGTGGGGCCCAGTCACAAGGACCTTTTCCACATGGTCTGCTCCTCCTGCCAATCCAGAACAATCTGCCTTCCGTCCAGTTCCCAATATTGAGTTTGTGAGTACAAAGCAGGGTAGCTTCCTGCCATCTGTTCATCGAATTGCAAGTGTGTCATCTAATTGTTGTTTTTTTTTTCATTTCTTCATGAACTGAGCCAACCAGCTCCGGATTACAATTTGGGTATTGTGCCAGTGTTTTTTTCCATCACAGGGCCCCAACCAGCTGCAACCGATCTTGGCTACGGCCCCCCCCCCATCCTGGGTACCCAGTGAAAGTGACAATTTGGGACTCTGAATATGCGCACAGTACTGTGATTATTAATGTGTTTAACCTAATTAACCTGATTCCCTTCCTTGTTACAGCTCCTAAATAAATCAGATCTGTTGGTTTCAGCAAAGTTACACTGGCTGAGGTATTCATTTATGTTAAAGTATTGTACTGTGGTTTTACACTGTATCATCTTGTTTTGCAGGGGGCCCCCGGGGTCCAGTCGTCGGAACCAGTCCCGGGGGTAAGTGTACATTGTGAAGATATTCCTAATGCATTTGTAAGGCCCCGGACCCCTGTCTTTTTGGAAAATGACAGGTGGCATGCTGTTGAAGTTGACAGCAGTACCTGGTGGGGACTGGGTTCGGGGAGGACTAGGTTACTCGGCACAGGGGGCCTAGGTTTGGCTTCTCTGCACAGGAGCACCCAAGCAAATCCGAACACAGGAAGCAATAACTGTAATGTCCAAAACCAGGAATGGGATTCTAAAGTGTGGCTTTTAGTCACATCCAAACTGAACAAACAAAGCAGAGATGGGCCCCAACGGGGCTACATTCCTGGTAAGGCAGATTAGAGACAACAAAACACTTCTTCACTATTCCAGCCCTCAGGCTCTGCATCCACCAGGCACACAGCCCGGACTTGCACACAGCTTTGGGTACACAGCCCGACTTGTACACTACTTGGGTTTTTCTCATGGCCCGGCTCCCCCGCCAGCCACTTGATCCGCGGTCCATATGGGAATGAATCAGTTTTCCTATTGGTGGCTCCCCAAACCACCTTAGAGCCTTCGACTCCTAAAGAGAAATTTTCCTTCCATCCCATGTCTGGGTACTTCTCTCATCACTGGCCAATTGAATGAGGCAAAGTAGAAATCCACAAACAAATCCATAGAGGGGGACCTGGTTACTAAAGATGGGGGGTCTCCCACCTCCAGGTCCCACAATCCACACCCAGCCATTTCTCTGGATACTAAACAACTCTTTTGAAAGCTTGGCAATGTAGATTACAGGGTAGACGTATGTCACATCTCCTCTACATGTCTTGACTTTCCCTTTGTGCTGGACTTGAACATACTTTTACTTTTGGCTAAGCCTATTACTCTAGGCCTCCCACTACTTTAGTAGTCCAATTCCCACTTTAACACAGTTCAGGATGAGACATGGGCCCTTTGGAAAGAGTAGAACTCACCCTTTGGTTGCAGGTGCCCCACAGGCGACTCTTGAAATCTTCTTGTACCCCACACACTTGGGAAAAATAAGACAGCTTTTTCTCTAGCAGTAGCCAGGGGGTTGCCCCGGAATAGCAGGCAAACCTTCCTACCCCATCCCTGGAGGGATGGGGCACAGAGACCCGTATCAGTGGTCTCTACCACTTTAAAGAACAGCTTACTGTGTCCCTCTTTAGGTGGAAACACACACCTTTCCCTAAATGTAGCTCTGTTTCAGAGCTGAGGCTCCAAGACCCTATGTACAGAACTGCTGTGCTCCTCTCATACCAATCTCCAACTGCAGACTGACTGAACACTGACTGTTCAAAACTCCCAACATTCTACTCTAACTCCGTTCTGCAGATTCCAATGTGGCTCACGCAGCTGAGGTAGTTCTAAGGTGATGTCATCCCTCAGTCTCAACTGAGACTGAGAACAGAGTGAGACAGTGTAAATCCATTTAACTGGAGTTTCACAAGCTGCCTTCCCTGCCTACCACTAGGTCTTACTGGGATTCTGGTAACCCTGGGTAACGGGGGGTTACACTTGCCCTTGACCAGGAAAATGACTGTCCGCAGTCATTGTTTACCCGGCTTAGACCATCCCACCCTATGTGCTACCTGCGGAGGGGGGTGATCAGGCCCCCTCCTACCATGTGCGAGCACAAGCAGGCAACACTAAGGGCCTAGAAGCCTTTAGCTGACATATCAGCCTCTACTCTACCCACTTACTATGGATGCCTAGTGGCTCTGGTAGAACTGTCCAGAGTATAGCCCTAAGAGATCAGCACTGCAACCCCTACTGCAGGTCAGGGCCACAGCCTCTCTATCCCCCCAGCCCTCTAGGGAAAACCTATCTGCCTCTAACTTAACACCTCAAAAACAAAAACAACCCGGGGACCTCCCCGACCTTAGGCACCCTGCAACCACACACCAAGAAACTAATACCATACTATTACATTACATTACTGCCTCCCTAACCCCCACAACCACATCTGTGGAAGGAAAGGGTTAATACAGTAACAACAACAATAACAACCACAGTACTTTAAATTACTACACACTAAAGTACTAGTGAGGAACTCCGATGAGCCCCTCCTCCGCCTCTTCTTGTCTTCTCTTCTATCTTCTTCAGGAACACCTGCAAGAAAAAGACAACACACACTCCTAATCTGCATACATAGTCTACTTAAACCCCTACCATCAAAACACTGGAGAATCCCAAAAATAATTTTTTTAGAAAAGGTAGAAAAACAGTATATACATTAGAAAACAGTAGAAAAATAATGACATTATTTACAATACACATTTGGGGGATGGGTGCCTAAAAGTCCCATCTAGTGACCACAGTGCCCAAAGGCTAGTCCATTAAGAGCCTCTCCTGGGCGGAGCCGGTGAAGCTACAGTTCTAACAGGCCAAAGTCCCGAAGGGGAGAGTCTTTGAGGACAGTTCACACATTCTGGAGTCTGCTAGTGTACGGTGTGTACTGCAATGTCATAAGGATAGAAAAGTTCGTACTTACCAGCCATTTGTAGAATGAAAAATCTGCACTGACCTGCTCCTCCACCGAAGACTCTCCCTGGCAGCATTTCTTCCAATACAGCTGGGCAGACATCTTCTGGGAACTACAGGAGGGCACATCTGGGAACTGCTGGGTTGATGTCATCTCTGGAGATGGAACCTTAGAACAGGAACAAAAAAGGAAAACAGCTGGTCTGATGTCATCCGATTACCAGGCGATGGATCAGGATACAGCTGGGTTGGTGTCCTCTCTGAATCTGAAGTTATCTGGTGGGCCAGTCGATGGATTCTGGAAAGGCCAGTACACTGTAGAACTGATGAATGTGGAGCACCTGAGTCCTGGATGTCCATACTGGCGGATCAATAAAGGCACTACAAAGGCTGGTGTGGCAGTATAGAATACCACTGCTCAGCTTTCCATCTAGTAGGCATGGGCACATTTGCTGGGAGGTCCTTGCACTGAGGCCAATAGTACCGAGGGTCAGGAGCTTGAATTATTACCCCGTCTGGGCGCACATAATTCACACAGTGAAAGGTTTCACGTCCCTCTCCATCCTCTATTCACACTCTGTCCATAAACAGTGTCCTGCCTCTCTTCCACTGGGTATATTTCTCATGAAACAGTCGGTTTCTGACATGCTTGTTTGCACCAGGATGCACACATTTCATTGCTTCGGCCCAGATCCAGGATTTCCTGCTGCTCTTAATCTCCTCCCAGACTCTCCAAGGAAAGGTAGGAAAGGACATCCCATAGATCTCATTCGCCTTCCTATGAACCAGTCTCTCCTCTTTACTAGCTTTGGTCAACCTGAGACCGCTGGCCTGGCTTGGGGGTGGCCAGTCCTGGTTCTGCCAGCTACGCATCCTCAACGAGATGAAAAATGGATCCCTGACTACTTCTTCTTGCATAGCCAGGGCAGTGGCATCACCACTCTCTTCTATGCATTCTTCCTCGGCAAGAGCTTGAGGCTGTGTACCCGTTCCTTTTTCACAAGGCCACATAGGTTCCCCCTCATCTTCTTCCTCACTGAGGATCTGAGCCCAGGAGTGAGCAGTCGTCCTCACCCCTGAGACTATCCACTCATCACTAGGCTCGGAGTTTGACACCTCCCATTCAAAGGCCTCCCTCATCTCATCTTCTCCTATGAGACTTGGGCTAGGCCCCCCCCCCAGGGGTCTACTGATGCTTTATCTGAACTTTCCTTTTGAGATCCAGCATCTGAAACATCAACATCTGGTTCTGTCTCTAAATCTGCACCCTCTAGCTTTGTGCCACGCTCCCCTGAGGGGCCTTCTTCAACAGGCTCCGCCTGGTGCTGTGTGCTGCCAACTATAGATTCATGAACCTTTGTCCATGTGGGAGCCAAACGAATCTGGGGCACTTTATACAAGCCATATTTTTCTAGGCACCCAGAACAGTGATGTACCATGAAGACGTCCCTTCCAGCATTTAAGCATATTTGACACACTTGCATTGGATATCTAGGAATCGCCACATGAGAAGGCAGTTGTCCTCCATAATAACACCTTTCAATGTCCCTTAACCTATTTACTTCTGCTGCTACTGCAGCCCGGGCATGATCCGGGTAGCGAGCTGGTCCTGAGGCCATAACTGCAGGGAAAACAAACAAAAGCTCACTGTTACTAAAAGTCCCACTTTACTGAACACTTTCTTTACTTTTAAAATGGCTCCTCTGCTGCTGTGTTTACTTTACTACCCCACCTTGTAATGGCGGCGGCAGCACTCCTGCGCATCAACATTCAGAAATTGGGTCAAGCCACTGCGCATCTGATTTACACACACTACTGATAACATTTGCTCAAACTGAACAAACTTGCACTGTTCTTTTTCTAACACATTTACATGATTTGCTATGGGCTCTTCTCTTGCTGGAAACATTTCTTTAGCTCACAGTCCCTTAAAGCCTCAGGATTTCAAGCACAGGATTGCCTGTAAACTAGTGCTGCACATTTGGCTACAACTCACAGTCTCTCTCTGGCTTTAAAACTTTAAACTGATGCTGAACTCATAACTATGCAGTCAATGGCCTAGCAGACTTGCACTTGCTGGTAAAACTTGACAGTCGTTATTTGCAAAGCGACTACACTGCTGGACACATATTCAGCAGGATTTTGGCAGAAAATCACTGTTTGAGCAATTATCACTGTTGGTACTCACTGTTATAAGTAGCTGTTAGCTGCAATGGAAAAACGGCCTGCAGCCAGTCTTGGAGGCCTCAGAAAGAAAACGGGTGGGCAGTCCTGCCGATCATTTCCCCGATTACCACACTCGCAATTCAGTTGATCGAGATGCAGGTTGAGCCCGATTTTAAACAGCAAAGTCTATTTTTAAAAGTTTTACAGTGCTTTTTAATCACCACGACGCTCCTCCACCAAGCCAGTACACGCACTCCACTCACACTCCCTCTCGAATGCTGGGCAGTCACTGTAGAGCTGGCTGAGGGGCAGGACTGGTGCAGCCTCACCAATCACCTGGCGCCATGCAAATGAGCCTCTTGCTTGTCCGAGTGCTCTTCTCTTCACGGCGATCGTCAAGCAGGCAAATTTAGACTGCAGTAACCACTTTTTTTTTTTCAACTGACTCCACAGCGGGAGCCCATTTTAGCCATGTAGCATGGCCATTCACACAGCAAGTCTCTCAGTTCACTCAAAAGCATTTCCAATGTCCAGGGCACAATTTTCCTGTTGCTATCCCTAGTCTTCCACACTTTTCTTTACCACCACAGTTCTTTTTTAAAAAGCATTTCCAACGTCCAGGGCACAATTTTCCTGTTGCTACCCCTAGTCTTCCACACTTTTCTTTATCACACACAGTTCTTTTAAAAACTGGCAAAAGCTGTAAACATTTGATGCAGGACAAAGGGCACACTTTTTAGCTTTACTGCTCCTTGGTAACAGTTGGCATTTTAACAGCAGCATAAGATCCACAGCACACAGCAACACACTAGTTAACTTGCTTCAGCTTTTTGGGCTACCCACTGCCAGATAGCCAAAACGCTAGACCCTGTCCGAGCACCTTTCCTCCCAAAATTAAAATCCAAAGCGGTGCCTCCATTTTGTAAGGCCCCGGACCCCTGCCTTTTTGCAAAACAACAGGTGGCATGCTGTTGAAGCTGACAGCAGTACCTGGTGGGGACTGGGTTCAGGGAGGACTAGGTTACTCGGCACAGGGGGCCTAGGTTTGGCTACTCTGCACCCAAGTAAATCCGAACACAGGAAGCAATAACTGTAATGTCCAAAACCAGGAATGGGATTCTGAAGTGTGGCTTTTATTCACTTTGGAAAGAGTAGAACTCACCCTTTGGTTGCAGGTGCCCCACAGGCGACTCTTGAAATCTTCTTGTACCCCACACACTTGGGAAAAATGAGGCAGCTTTTTCTCTAGCAGTAGCCAGGGAGTTGCACCTGGAATAACAGGCAAACCTTCCTCCCCATCCCCGGAGGGATGGGGCACAGAGACCCGTATCAGCAGTCTCTACCACTTTAAAGAACAGCTTACTGTGTCCCTCTTAAGGCGGAAACACACACCTTTCCCTAAATGTAGCTCTGTTTCAGAGCTGAGGCTCCAAGAGCCTATGCACAGAACTGCTGTGCTCCTCTCACACCAATCTCCAACTGCAGACTGACTGAACACTGACTGTTCAAAACTCCCAACATTCTACTCTAACTCCCTTCTGCAGATTCCAATGTTGCTCATGCAGCTGCGATAGTTCTATGGTGATGTCATCCCTCAGTCTCAACTGAGACTGAGAACAGAGTGAGACAGTGTGAAATCCATTTAACTGGAGTTTCACAAGCTGCCTTCCCTGCCTACCACTAGGTCTTACTGGGATTCTAGTAACCCCGCGTAACAGGGGGGTTACACATTGTGTGGGCCACTAGTGGGATAAGGGGGGGGTTACAGTGTTCCAGAGGGCTGTAACCAAGTTAGTTTAACTACTGCAAACCCTGACCTCTGGGTGGAGGCACCCGCCACTGGACCTAGACCCTCAACCTGTTAGTAGTTAAGCAGGCAGGGGTAGTAGCCCTTGGGATAGCACCACCTAGGGGTTACACTAGGGCTGCCAAAAGAGGTTGGTGATCCGATAAAGTTACTGTCCCCACCCACACTGAGTCAAATGTCGATAGGTCCCTGGTGTAGATAAAAAACATATCTATCCTCGAGTATATTTTATGTCTGGGAGAATAGTAAGTATAATCTCTTGCATTGGGGTATTTTTCTCTCCAGACGTCTGCAACCCCCAACTCCCACATTAACTTGGCTAGTAATTTGGCCGTTTTGTTATTAGGGGCCTGAATGTTATAGGTAGTGTCAAGCCCCCTGTCGAGTATAACATTCCAGTTCCCCCCTGCTATAATGATTCCCCTTGCTTTCTCAGTTATTTTCTTAAGTAAGTCCGAATAGAAGGTGATGGCAGAACCCGGAGGGGCATATATATTTATTAAAGTGACCTGAACGTCCTGTATCCTTCCCACCACCATCACATAACGGGCCCCGTCATCAACCACCACCTCCTCCTCCTCAAAGGAGAGGGAGGCCGATAAAAGGATTGCTACCCCTCTCTTCCTGCCTCCTGGTAGGGATGCATGATAGAGACCCAGAAATCTTTTACTTTTCAACTTCAGTGCCTCAGCAGGGGTCAAATGGGTCTCCTGTATGAAATTAATATCGCACTTCTGGCTCCAGATAAATTTCTGTAGTTGCTTTCTTTTAACAGGGTGCTTTATTCCATTTATATTATAAGACAACAATTTAGTTTTATAGTCATCCTTTATCATTAGTATTCTATTATCCCTCTTGTTGTATGGGGGTATATCCTCTCCCTTAATCCTTCTGCCCTCAACACTCTGTCCTTTCATCCTCCCTCCTACCACATGCCACAGTCCGTAGATGACCCTTCCCATTTCCAATTCAGTTTGGTGCTTCCAAATGCATATCAAATAGTAACAATTTATAACCCAACAATGGGAAATAAATATCTTAAAACCATTGACATAATTCAAACTTGTCTCACTAGGTGGGAGTACAACCATAGCTGTATCCTCAGGCCTGCTTTTAAACAAACAGGTCTCAAACATTTCTATTAACTTATCAAACTTAAAAAAACACAGAGGACGGGAACGTCTGGGGGGAGTTCCACCCTAAGCTCCTCCAAGTCCGTATTGGAAAACTCTTCCCCCAGTCCGTGGTCCACGTAAACCTTTCAACAATACTTTTGTCCTCTGCCCCATCTTCCCGTTCAGTAGACATTCCACACATCCTGTGGAGTTGCCTCCAGGTGTATGTGCTTCCTTGGTCAGTCCTCCTATAGTCAGAAAGACTGGTTTGTGCCTCCTTTGGGGCACTCGGTTCTTTTTGATGGTATAGACCTAGCCTATGCAGAGGGTATTTTTGGGGTGCAGCCCCCCCCCCCGTAGGCAAAACCAATATTAGCATTACCAATTTCAATAAGCAAAACACTTCTGGTGAAAACCCCTCGCCTTCCCTGCCCATCCATAAGTAGAGGATGCGGAGACCCTCCCTCCACTCCTTCCCCTCCCCAATTCAAAATGAAGGCATCCACCCTCCTTAATGAACCAAAACTTCTACCCCTCCCCTCTGCTCTAGCAGTTCCTTATACTGTTAACCAGCACACTGTGGGAGTTCAAATCATGGCCACACTTGTTGTCGATATTCGGTGCAGTCTTCTGTTGCTGTCCACGGCTGATGATAATTCAATCTACGTGGCAAACGCCTGACCCCCTCCCAGTCCCCTCCCTTTATACTCCATTACTTCTGCATATCGACTTCCCCATGATGAGGAACCTCTGTTATCTTATCAGAACAAGATCGGCAGCAGTCCGAGTGTTAGAATGCTCCCCCTCACATCCCCTCCAGTAATTGAGACGGCCCATACAGGATCCCCAAGCACGAGCCCTCCCGTTTCTCACTGCCCCACCACCCACTCCCTATGAAAGTCCCATATTTCATTCAGTACCTTTCGCTTGTGCATGTATCCCGGGAGAGTCGACATGCACATGTTAAATTCCAATGAAAAAGCTGCCAGTTACTTTTTTCAGGTTCCTCTGCCTTGTGAACTCGTCATCGGCTCTTCTTTGGACCCCTGTCCCATCCTGCCTCGGGCAATGATTCCTTCGAGCTGCACCCCCAACGCATATTTCTTCAACAGAGAGCATACATCAGCCCTCAGGGTAGTTTGGTGTACCTGCCTGCCTTGCTGATTCTTCGTGGCACCTTTCTTTGCAACCGACCATGCTGAGCGCATTCACTCCTTCTCAAGACGCTCCTTCAATAGTGCTGGCACCACAAACCCCTGATCTTCCAGGTAACGGAAGGCGGCCACAAGGTCCTCAAAGATCTTCATTCCCTGAGCAGTCTCTGCTTTCAATCTGGCCAGGTACATTACTTGGGCCTTTACATTTTTCACTCTCAGCTGTTTTAGAATTGGCCACATGGTTTGCCTACTCTCCTGAACCGCCGTAGCGTAATCATTGTCTATGTTGATGCAGTGTGTCCCAAAGGAGATTGAGCGCACCCTCCAGGCCCTTCTAATTATCTCTTCCTTCAACAGGTATGAGGACAGCTCAGCTACAAAAGACCTTGGACGGGCATTGGGATTCGTGGGTCGCTGTGTCAGGGAGCGGTGCGCTTGGTCCATACCGAGATCGAAATCCGCCAGCAGTTTAAGGGATTCCTGGAGCACCCATTGTAGGAAAGTGATGGTGTCAGCAGACCCCTTCTCAGCCCCCTCCGGGATCCCATATACTCGTATGCTTTGGCGCCGGCTGTGCCCTTCTATGTCATCCAACTTTATTGTTAATTCTCTCTCCCTGGCCATCAGGTACAGCAAAAGGTGATCATGTCTATCAGATTGCTCCATTGTGCTGGTCAGACCCACCTCTAATTTGTCTGTCTGGTGTTCTAGTTTATGAATGTCTGCTTTTAATTCTGCTAGTCCTGCTTCAATTTTAGTGACCATTTTGGCAGTTTGCAGTATTGAAGCCACCAGTTGCGAACAGCTCTCCTCGGTTTCTTCCGAGACGCCATGCTGGCTCCCTCAGTTGTCCTGATTGATGCAGCGGGTTTATCTTGTTGTAGCATCAACTGTAGTTTTTGTACCGGAGTCTGGTTGTTCTTTGGTGCAGTTGCTTTTGACCTGGTGGCTTTAGCTGGAGATTGCATGCTGAATTACGGGTGGATGCCTTTAGATTCTTGTTTTGGGCTGCGGAGCTATGGGAGCTAAGCTACCATTAGTATGCTCACATCACTGGAAGTCTCCATTCAGTCAGCATTTCTGTCATCATTTCTACAGTTAATACCGGCACTGCAGAAGCTTAGAACCTGACTGTTAATGCAGACAGCCAACTTGTATTTAAAGAAAAACTATATATGTAACAGAATCACCCAACTGCCATATTCTTATCATTGCTAACCCTCTACTGCTTCTGTGCTTTTTTTTCTTCTTTCCCCTCTATCCGAACTCTTGTATTTCTGACCACTTCTCACTCCACGCTCCAGCTAATTTCTTATTTTTCCCTCATGTCCCTTCACCCTGTCTCCTTGATAACTTTCCTGGTTCCCAGCTACTGATTCCGCCACCGCGGCCTGAGCTCGGCTTGGTCCCTCCTACCACATGACTGTACCCCTGAATCTAATCCCTAGTCTCTGGCTGTTTCCTGCACTTTGTCTTGCTGTCTGCTCCCACCCTGATTTAGCAACTTAGTGCTCACCTCCTTAACCTCCGTTCTCTTGCTGTCTCCTATTCTTTGTTCTGTGTCTGCTCCTGCCCCCAATTTAATTTTGCCTTTGTGTTCACCTCCTTAATTGTGCCCTCTTCTCTCCCCTCACTGACACTTGGTGAGAGCTCCTGCTGGGTGCCCCCACCCCAATGGACCCTGGGGAAGCAGCTTCCTGCCTACACCCTCCTTTCACCAACAGCCTGCCCGCTTTGGCACCCAGGTATGCTATATCTTCCCTGGACCTCCAGCGACATTGATTAGCCACTCTGTGACATGGAGCACCCACTATTGGATGACTGCATCAGCTGCTGCCTTGCCATTGGTGCACCTCCTAACCTGGTGCTGGAAGTAGTCTCAGGCTCCTGGGATCGAACTTTCAGTGGTCAGCACTCTATTAGCTGAATTTGGTTCTGCCTTCTGCTGCACCTTCTCAGGGTTGAATTCCCCCCCACTCTTTAAATCCGCTTGTCTGCAATCCCCACCCCCTTGATTGACCCTCTTCTTCCCAGTGCCTTAAAGAGAAACCCTCCCTCTAGCTGCCATTTCCATTTGCACTAAGCAGCACTGGCTGCCAGTCCTCCGCTTGCCTGGTAGATACCACACTGCCCATAGTTAGTGTCCTGTCCTTGCCTCATAGAGCAACCATGAACTGCCTACCACTGCCATTTATGGTAATCTCCCGGGCAGGCACACTCCTGGCAGTGGATCTCAGTGCCTCCATCTTCGCCGCTAACCAGGTTGCACTCTTACACTTCAGGGCCACCTCAAGCCACTTTGACCACTTCTCTGTGCCACCCAGTTGGGAACTTGCCTTACTCGGACCCCACATGCTACTGTAGCACTTCTCACTAATCTAGAGCATTGCCTGCTTGGACTTTTCCTTCGCCTCCTTCTCCCTCTCGACCCCCCCAACACCCTGCAACCTTATCTCCGACTTTTCACACTGCTCCTACTGGGAGGAGATATTGAAACCAACCCCAGTCCTGTAAACACCCCCATCACATCCACTTGTGGCACCTGGACCTGTACTCCCAGTCTGAAGCTTGCACACATGAATGTACGCAGCCTCCCTGCCAAACTTCCCAATCTTGAGTCCTGTGTTTCTCAGCATAGACCCCATGCACTCTTTCTCATGGAGACCTGGATGAAACCCCAACACAACAATGCCATGTTCCAGCCGGCTGGCTACACCTTCAGCGCCACGACAGACCTGGCAAAAAAAGGGGTGGTGGCACAGCCATCCTAGTTAGGGATCCACTTACTGCCTGCACCACCATTTGTGTGGAAAACAACTCCCAGAGTGACTGGCTCATTGCCAAAATTACTGTTGGCTCCACAAAAAAGCTTTACCTGGGCTGCTGCTACAACCGCCGAGCGGCGGTGTAGCTGGACTCCAGAGCCTGCTCCAGGGCCTGGGATCCCTCTCCCCAGATAGAGAAACTATCCTATTTGGCAACTACAACCTGTACTAGCTGGGTCCCAAAGAACCAGACTTTGCTAACATGCTCAAACAGCACAGTCTGACGCAAATCCTCACACTCCCGACCTGATCCAATCATTGGACCTCCACTCACTCCCTCATTGATTGGGTGATGACAAACAGAGAGGACCACATCCCCCACATGAGTATCCTACCAGATTCTATATGTGACCACCCCAACTTATGCCATTTGGTCTTCCAAAGCCCCCACTACCTCTAAATATATATCATTCTGCAACTTCAGCTACCTCGACACCACTACACCATTAGAAGCGGTTATAGGAACATAAGCTGGAATGCCCTCTACATCCTCTCAGATGCCACCCCTGCCATCACCCACTTCACCAACACTCTTCTAGACATCCAAGACCGTCATTTCCCTGTAACCACTATTAGAGCCCATGGCGGGTACACTCGCTGGATCTGCAAGGAACTCCTCTCAATTATGAAAGAGAAGGACCACAAATGGATCGTGCACAAGCAAACCCCCTCCCCTGCCCTGTGGAATGAATACCAGTGCCTGCGCTACCACTGCAAGCACCTGGCCTGATCCCTCAAATGGGATTACTGCACTAAGCTGCAGAGGGAGAGCCTCAGTAAACCCAGAAACTTCTGGAATTCCATCAGCTCCCTCCTTGCCCCCTGCTCCAACAGCCCAAACGTACACCTCATCTCCCCATCTGGCCTCCTTACTGACCCTGGTGAGGTAGCCAATGCCTTTAACGTCAAATTTACTGACCTGTCAGCCCTCCTGAATAAACTTCCTTCCTGTATACCCTCCACTATGCAGTCTAGTGCCAACAAAAATTCCCCACCCCTGCTGGGCACCCAGCTCACCCTGGCTCCTCTCAGTCTGCTCCACCACCTCCCCACCACCCTCCTTTCTATTTCAAAGTAATCTCACCAAATTATACTCTTACACTCCTCTGGGAGTACCAAACCGTGGTAACCCAGGCTCTGACGGTCTTTCCCCTGTGTTCCTCAAAATTATGGCTCCTGCCATTGCCAAACCCCTCTCCTTCATTCTCAATCTAGCATTGACCACCTCATCGTTGCCTCACCCTTGGAAAACTGCCAAGGTCATTCCTATATTCAAAACAGGTGACCCCCACTCCCCCGATAACTACCGACCAATATCTATCCTCCCCCACCTAAGTAAACTCCTCGAAAAAGTTGTGCATCAATAACTCTCGGACTCCCTCTCCAAATATGATATACTTTGTAGCCAGCAACATGGCTTCCACTGGTACCACAGCACCTCCACAGCCCTTGCCCCATTCACTGACCATATCCTTACAAATATGGATCAAGGGGACTTCCAGTTCTGGAATGGCGCGTTAAACATCTCTCAGTTGTGGCTCCCATACCTAAATCTACAAAATCGGTCTCCTACCTCAAAAAATTAAGAAACCTTACCAGCAATCAGTGATTTAGACAGACGAGAGACCCCTGCAACAACCAGAACCGTTCCTTCCGCCGACCCTGGTGGTAAATCAAGCAATAAGAGCTCCCCTTGTCGCCCGACCCGATCGCGTGGGAGGTGAGATTCGGCCTGCGAGGCCCCAACCCGCCTGGATTACCTGGCTAGTGCCTGCTTCCCTGCACAGCCTTTTGCACAGCCCTCTTGCTCTCTGAAATGGCGGCCAGGCTCCATCGGAAGACAAAAGGAATTCTTGGCATTTTATAGAGCCCAGGCCTTGGGTGTGTTCCCGGCGAGTACCGGAGCCTTTCAGCTGCCGTCCCTGGTTAGCAGCAGGATCCTCCATCAGGCCCTCTTTCCGACTGCAGACCCGATCGCACGGGAGGAGTCATCGGCCTGTGCAGCCCTAATCTGACCGGAGTGCGCGGTCCAGTCCCTTTCCACTTAAAGAATTCCTCTCTCTGTTTCACACAGTTGCAGACAAAAGAGGAAAAAAATAAACGAACTGCAACCACAGATAGAGATCTAGACATAGACGAACCCCAGTGATTACCAGATCGATTCCTCCTCCCTACACTGGATAGAACTTCGCCTTAACAACAGATTCTCTCTGCTATCTAACTCGACTGCTTGGGAGGATAAAGACAGCCTGTGTGATCCTGACCTAACTAGATCCTCTAACTTAGCTGCAGCCTTTTTAGACAGCCCCTCTCCCTTACCCCTCTCATTGATGGCTACTAAAGGAGAGAAAAGGAAGGGTAATGAAACTCCGCCAGCTCAACCAACCCCTCAGCCTGAACAAAATATCCTTTGGGCCATCTCAGATTTTAGGGAAGAAATGAGGGACTCAATAAAACAGGTCAGGGCTGACCTGAGAACGCTGCAGACTCGGGCGGATGAGGCGGACCAGCAGATCTCCCAGAACAATATAAAAATTACTGCCCTTGAGTCAGCGGTTCTTTAGTTAGCAGAATCTCAGCTACACTGTTCTCTCAGGCAGGAGGATGCAGAGAACAGAGGACGGAGAAAAAATCTTCAGATCTTCGGCCTACCAGAGGGCAACGAAGGTGCTGATCCTCTGGCTTTTGCTGATCAATTCTTCAGAACTATTCTCGACCTCGGACCTGATTATTACCCCCTCGATTTTAAACATTCCCATTGTGCATTGGGCCCCAAACCTAAGGCTAAAGATGCCAGACCTAGATCGTTTGTCATCAGGATGCAAGGCTTTCAGACTAAGGAACTGCTCCTAAAAAAATCATGGCAGAAAGGGAGGATTATGTATGGAAACCATCACATCATCATTGATAATGATTACGCTCCCTTCACCCAAAGTCAGAAAAGGGCCTATGCTCCACTGTTCCCTATACTAAGATCCCAACAGATCAGATTTCGCACCCTTTACCCAGCCAAGTTGATTGTATATCTACCAGAGGGCCCTACCTCATACACTTCAGCCATGGAAGCTAAGGAAGATCTATTTAAAAAGGGGGTGCTTAAGGAGCGACTCACAATTCAAACTGGACCCTCGAGGAGCATGTCTCAGGGACAATCGCTGCCTGATGGAACGCCCCAGCCCAACATGTGTCTGGAAGAAATGCTGCAGAAGATTCAACTACTGAGAAACCTCTCCGTGATGGTGGACCAGAAATAAGTCCTGGTGGATGGTGAGTCTTACAGTGCTCTTCTCGGGGAGGTTGGGTGGGGGAATGGGGGGATCGGCCGGGGGGGTTCCGAGGTGGTCTTTTTCCCAGGTGCCGTCCCACACAGTCAAGCATCTTAATAAAGGGATACTATATTATTTCCTGTTTCTTTACTGTGATTGTGGGAAAGGTATCCTACTTGATGGCGGGCGTCTCACTTTGCTGAGGGGGTTTACAGCGGTGCTCGGCTGGACTACCAGATTCTCCCCCCTGTTGCTGTCTCTCCCCCTTCCCCTCCCTCCTCGGACCTCGGGGGTCCCTGTCGGATGGCATGTCCTTGGTGGGCTCCTTGAAGTGTCCACTCCTAGCAGGAGGGCTTTATGTGAGAAGCTCCCCCCATAGGTGAAAAACAGAATGATCCAAGCTAAAATCCTTGATTCAGACCCAAGGGACTTCGGACATATTAATATGATCCTGGATTTTGACATCCTAAGGAATAACCCTCACTTGATCTGGCTCTAATCAGTATTAATGACTGACAGGGAGAGTCCTTGAATGTCGGACAGGGAAGGACCTGGACTCTTCCCCCCTTTTTTTTTTTTCTTCTTCTTACAGGGCCTTTATTAATATAACCTATAGGCCCCTCGGTTCTTTGGAAGAGGTTTCCTCTCATCAGTTTAGTTTCCCCCCCCGGGGGGTGGGAAGGGACAGATCTAGGGTTTTATCCCCCTTCCTCCTGAATTTTTTTGTTAACTGGATCATGTCTTCTTCTACTTTGGGAAGACACCCCCTCTTTGAATTCCGGTACAGGGCAAGTAAATTAATAGGTGCCCGGTGACCAGTGCAGGCTGGAACCATATTGGGTTAAGGTTCCCACGATTATAGGGATGGTGATTACCTGAGGGAGGGGGACAGACTGGCAGAGAAGTGAGACCCCTCAAATTATCCTCAGGCTTTTGCTTGAGACAAACAGGGTCAGCTGGGGGATAAAACGGGTGGTCCCCCTATCTTTTCCTGGTCAGGGAATTGATCCATGGGAATGTGTGCTCCCTTACATCTTGGGGGCCCCGCTCATCTGACCAATGGGTCCTTCATCGAGAAGACCTCCCCCAAATAAAAGAGGGGGGTTGGGGGGAGAGGGAGGGGAGATGGGTATAAAGGGTTGGGGGGATAGGTCCAGGGGAGTGAGGGATCGGGTCTTGATCTTCCCCTTTTTTTTCTCTCATAACACAGAGAGAAGGGGGCCTGTCCATAAAGGGAGTTTAGGGAGCCCAGACTGCCCATTTTGGTGAACCCTTTGGGTGCTTTCCTGCACCCTCTGAGGAATCTCTACTAAAGGAGATCCTCGATCAACCCTGATTCCCTAAGGGAATCGGCTTGAGATTATGGGAGGGTGGAATTTTACTACCACCCTAACAATGGAAACATTGATATATATAGTTTTGTTAAGTTATGCTGTTTTGTCAGCTGAAAACCATTCAGGTTCACAGTTTTGTCATTTATTCACAGTTTTTTATATAGTTATAGTTAATGTTGAAGTTAACCTTCATTCATGCAACGAAGTTGGAAGGAGACGCAGGAGAGAGGAAACAATATCTCAATGTTTTGCTTTATTACAAAAACTACAGAAACTTTTATTTAGAAGATCTAACAGATTTTTGAAGGAGGAACTGTACATAGTTGGCAGCTCTTTCCACATGATCCGGGGCCGGGGGGGGGCGATCCGGGTGACATCGGACTGGGGTGGCCTGGAAAATAAACAAAAAGATAGTGAAAGTCAGAAACTTAAATTGACAACAGAAGTAATAAGCATTAAGCTTAAAGCAGTAAAAAGAGAATTAAAGAACAATAAATCCAAATGGCTTCCCAACCATTAAGGATCTACTCCGTAAATGTAAATGGCCTTCATAATCCCATCAAAAGATCGTGAGTGATGCAGCACTTAAATAAACAAAAGGCAGATGTTATATTTATACAAGAATCCCACCTTTCAGACATCGAACATCAGAAATTAACATGGGGGTCGATACACCATTTATTCCTCATCCGAGTGGACGCAAAAGGGGTGTGGCAATAATGATCCCATCTACCACTCAAATCAAAATAAATAATATACAATCCAATAGATTAGGACGCTATATCATCATTCAAGGCTGCCTATACAATCAAGAAGTGACATTAGCCAATATATATCTACCTCCACAGACTAAATCATCAATAATTCGGCAAATATTAAATAAAATATTGGACCTCCACCAGGGGCAATTACTAATGGCAGGAGACTTCAGTATGACAATCACTCCAAATCTTGATTCATCTAGCCCTAAAGTCTACCGTCTATCAACCCCAGTAAAGCTTTTCAAAGCACAACTTGAAAACCTTGGTTTAGTAGACATCTGGAGGAAATTTTTTCCCTCAGCCCCAGGTTTCACACATTACTCGGGAAGATTCCACTCATATTCTAGACTAGATTATTTTTTCACCTCATGCGAACACTTCTTCTCAGTGAGAGACATAACTATTTGTCCAAAGATAATATCTGATCTCCACCCTCTACTACTAAAAGTAGATATGGGTAAAAAAAACGAAACAAACACTCTGGAGACTAAATCCCTATCTTCTAAAAGATAAAGAATTCACCGACCAAATAAAAAAAAAGAATTCCACAATTTTTTGAAGAAAATGCATCATCAGCTGTCTCAGAAGCCATATTATGGGACGCCATGAAGGCCACCATCAGAGGCGAGATCATTACATATGCCTCTAGGGAAAAAAAGAGAAAGGGAGAGAAAATACAATGATCTTACCAAGACTTTACAAACTCTCCAACTGCTTTATAGAGAGGGGGACAAAGAAATACAAACAAAAATTAGAGAAACTACATAAGCTATCCAAAAAATAACAGATGAAAGGACTCAAATGTCTCTAATATACTTAAAACAAACTAATTATGAGGGTGGATCCAGGGGAACACGCAGGCTGGCTCAGAAGTTGAGAGCAAGGAAAAACACAGTAACAATACTTAAAATTAAACATCCTCAAACTGGTAAGATTACTCACAGAGAAAAAAACATAAGACAGGCCTTCGCTTACTATTACCAACAGCTTTACACAACACATAATACATCTTCCCAAGAGGACAGACAAACTTTTCTTGCCCAGTTACAACTTCCAAAAATCTCAACAACACAAGCTCAGAAATTACAAGCCCCTATAGTAATTGAAGAAATAGAGGCCGCGGTTACTAAACAATCTTCGGGTCGTTGCCCCGG
The DNA here is from genome assembly GCA_016271365.2 of Neoceratodus forsteri. Lineage (NCBI taxonomy): Eukaryota > Metazoa > Chordata > Ceratodontiformes > Ceratodontidae > Neoceratodus > Neoceratodus forsteri. Next base: position 353,002,516 of record CM057456.1, read on the forward strand.
CCCCGATGGATACGTTAACAAATGGTATAAAATCTTTAGTAAAGAATTAACCCCAAGACTTCTTAAGTTATATAGAGAAACTGCAGCAGGAAACATAGCCCCACCATCATGGGATTATGCCACAATTGCTGCTATCCCAAAACCTAATGGAAACAAATTAGACCCCTCCTCCTACCGCCCGATATCTATATTAAACTCAGACTATAAAATCTTCATGGCCATTTGGGCCAAGAGAATAGAAACAATCCTCCCAACAATAACACATCCAGATCAAGCGGGTTTCATAAAAAACAGGTCAACTATGGACAATGTTAGAAAGTCCCTAATAGTAATGGAATATATTCACATTCAGAAGATTCCAGCAGCCTTTATAAGCCTTGATGCCGAAAAAGCATTTGACAAGGTTTACTGGCCCTTTCTTTGGGATACATTAAAAACCTTCGGCTTCCCTGACTCATTGCTACATTGGCTGAGCCAAATATACCTCTCGCCAGAAGCTTATATTAGTATAAACGGAGGACTCACCTCCCCGATCTCAATAGGCCAAGGCACAAGGCAGGGCTGTCCTCTCTCCCCTCTACTGTTCGTATTATATCTTGAACCATTAGCAAGGGTGATAAGAATATCAAAAAAGTAGAGGGCATTCCAATGCAGCAATCTGAATATAAGATTAGTCTTTTCGCTGTCGATATACTCCTTTCCGTTCAATCTCCTACTGACTCGATCAAAGAGACATGGAAAATTCTATCCTGATTTGAGGAATTAGCTGGTTTTAAATTAAACATCTCAAAAACTAAAGCCCTCTTATATTATTACACCCCTCCAAACACCTTAAAACCAAGTCTAAACATTAAATGGCACTCAACCAGATTAAAATATCTTGGCATACATATTCCCCATAATCTTCATGTAATTGAATTAATCAATTATGAACCTATTTCCATAGTGATCAAGAAAGACTTGGATAGATGGACTCACCTTCCACTCTCCTTGTTTCAACTCATTGAAACTATTAGAATGAACGTCTTACCCTGCCTAGTGTACTTGTTCCAAAACATTCCGTATTTCCCATCTCAATACTATTTTAAGTCATGGGATAACATGATATCAATGTTTATTTGGAACAAATAAAAACCACGAATCCGTCTTTCAATACTAAAACTATCATTGGCTCAGGGTGGTACTAACCTCCTGGACCTTAAAAAATACGCAGAAGGTGCATTTCTGAAAATTCTTCTTTTATGGCTCTCTGAGCAGTTTGATTCCCTATGAAAGAAACTGGAGTTTCACCTGAATGATATGCACGACATAAAAAAAAATATTTTTTCTTCTTTCTGGGAGGACTCCTCCTTTAAGAGACTTTATTGATATCACCTCTCAGCTCTTAAAAATTTGGTTTAAAATGCGAGGTAAAGAGCCACTTCAATTAATCAATGAGTATTGTAAGATAATTTCAGAAGATGACCTTTTCATTCCATCCCATAATGACCTAACTTTTTCCCGTTGGCATAGATTAGGATTGGAGCAGGTGTTCCGATTTCTAGGTCCAAATGGGATCCTACCATTTGAAGAATTAAAACTAAAATTTAACCTACCAAATGATCATTTTAGATACCTCCAAATCAGAAACCACTTACTACATAACAGAATTATTCAGGTTGTTGACTCTGCCCCTTCCTCCCCTCTTAAAACTTTTTTCTGACCACTCCCAGGGACAACAATGGAACCATTTAATTGGAAATCTATACAAAATGATACGAGATCAAACTAAAGAATCAACAAACTCAATACTAACAAGCTGGAACAAGGATTTAGACCTCGTTGTATCCAAAGAAGAGTTGTTCTCTTCATCTCTGCGAGCAGTTAAAATCACCCAATCGCATATTTGGAGAGAATACTCATGGAAATGTAGAACTAGGTTTTTCAGGTCACCGGCAAGTCTGACAAAATACCTTCCGATTGAATTTGGGGCTTGTTGGAGGGAGTGTGGAGCCGAGATGGCTGACCTGGCACATATAATGTGGCAATGTCCACGCTTGATGCCTTTCTGGATATGTATACAAAAAGAAATCAGTGAAGGCCTTGGGGAGTGCATCAAGCTCACAGCCGAGGTGGTCCTTATGGCCATCTACCCGGATCGTTCCCCCCTCCATGGACAAAAATCCTGCTTCCTATTTTGTTGTTGGCTGCAAAAAAATCCTTAACAAGGAAATGGATAACCAAAGAAATCTCGACTATATAAGATTGGAGGCGAATACTGAAATCTATATACCAGATGGAAAATATCACTGCAAAACTTAATAACCAAATGGATAAGTTCGCCACTCTCTGGCAGAGATGGTCAATTTACCATGCAAGAGTCGATCCTGACTTTTGCCCATAGCAGGTGGGAATCGGGGGTGAGAAGAAATGAGGCTAGAGTGGTGTTGCAAAATTATTCGATTTCAGCAAAGAATATGAATAAGCTTTTTTTTTATATACTTTGTTTATTAAAAACATTTCGTTATCACATCACATCAAATTGACTGCATTACATTAGTTACAGATGAAATGTCTTATCTTTTTGGTCATAGTGATACATTCCATTTTTGTTCATTCCAGTTCTTTTTAAATTCTTCTTACAGACATTTAAAGACAACTTGCATATATTCAACTCTAAAAACTTTATGAAACTAATTATGGGGGTAATTGAACTACTTATTTTGGCTGATATCTGATTGGGAGGAAACAAGGAAAGGTAAGAGACGGGGGGGGTCTTATTTATTCCACAACATCTTTATATAAATCCCAGTGTGTCCATCTGTTACTATATAAAGTTATACTGTGGTTAACAGCAAAAGTAATTCTTTCCATTGCTTGAATTTGAAAGACTATCTGGAGCCAGTCAGTAAGCCCTGGGGGAGATTGCTGCAGCCACTTTTTTGTAACTGCTTTCAAAGCAGCAATATTCAACACAGCCCATAAATATCGCCCTTCTTTGCCCTTAATTTCCGAGGGGCATAATCCCAATATAATATTTTCTGGACTTAAACTAATGTTTAGACTAAAGAGTTTACTGAGGTGGTACATTACCGCCTGCCAATATGCCTGAAACAATGGGCATGTCCAAAAGATATGTGCCATATCGGCCTCTATACAGCCACATCCTCTCCAACATTCAGCCTTAGATCTCATACCCATCCGTACCTGCCTACTTGGGGTTAAAAAAATCTTACTTTAATTTTCCAGAAATTCTTGCCACATCGGTGAGGATGTGGTGCACCAGCTACTCCTGAAAACCTGACACCATTGTGTTTGATTAAGTCTTAGCCCCAGCTCTTGTTCCCACCTCTTCTGCAGGGAACATGTGCTGTGTGTTCTGTCTGCTATTGAATTCCAGTAGAGCATTGTTATTGCTCCCTTACCATGTGCTGAGCTCCAGATTGATTCAAAAGCTCTGGGGTAGGGTCTCTGATCCTCATATTGAAGACTCTTTTGTAGTTTATCATTTATATAATTTCTTAATTGATAATAATACAAAAGGTCTCTATTTGTCCAATTATATAGGACCTGGGCTCTTTCGAAGGATAAGATTGTCATTCCGTGAAGTAACTGCCACACAGCACACATACCCTTCTCCTCCTGTTTTTTGTACCAATTAGAAAACTTAGCAGGGGCAAAGTTTCTATCTACAGTCCACCAAGTATATCTCCACATGTCCCTGACTGTGTGGCCCCGCCTGATTCCCTGCAGCCATCCAAACAAAGTCACTCTGACCGAAGTCGGAGACTCCCCTGTCTCATAAGTTCTACCATATGGGTCAAACATCCTGGAGCACAGTTGTGTTCTCCCTACCTGTTGCAGTTCTAATTGTTGCCAGTGGGCCCTATAATTCTGGTGTGCCCATAACAGTGCCGTTTTCATCTGAACTGCAATCCAATAGTCCACCAGTGATGGGCAAGCTCTACCTCCTTCCTGTTTCGGTAGAAATAGGGTTTTTATGGCTATCCTAGGGTAGACATTACCCCATATGTAGGACATGACCCACCCCTGCCAACTATTAATTTCCTTTTGTGGTATTATACATGGGACTGTTTGAAATAAATATAGGAATCTCGGCAGTATATTTGTTTTGACTATTTATAGTCTTGAGTAAAATGGAAAGGGTATGCACTTCCATTTCTGAAGATCTTCTCGCACTTGTTTAATCAGAATGGGGAAATTATCAGTATATAATGTAGATGGGGATTTGCCTAACATAACTCCCAAATATTTTATGGTCTCACAATCCCACCTCATGGGATACTTAGATTTGATCTCCTCTGATATAGCCACTGACAGCACTAGCGCCTCGGTCTTAGACCAGTTGAGAGTATAGCCTGATAGGGCCGAGAAAAACTCAATTTGTTTAAAAACCTGAGGTAAGGATACAGTGGGGTTCATCAGATACAACAGGACGTCGTCCGCATAAAGAGCTATTTTGTGGGTGTCATTTCCTATATTTACCCCCTCAATCTTATTGTCCATCCTAATACTCTGTGCTAAGGGCTCTATGTATAAGGTGAAAAGTAGGGGGGATAGGGGGCATCCCTGCCGGTTCCCCCTTTCCAGTTTAAAAGAACCAGAAATATGACCATTCGCCCTCATGTATGCTGAGGGATGGGCATATAATTTGGATATAAATTTCAAAAAAGGTGCTGGAAAACCGAAGCCAGCCAGGGTACCCCATAGGAAAGACCAAGAAACTTGGTCAAAGGCTTTTTCCGCGTCCAGACTCATCAGGTAAGCCGGAGTCCTTACTTTTTGCAAGTGTTCAATTATATTCACAGACTTCCTTATATTGTCCAAGGTTTGCCTTCCTGGTACAAAACTTGTTTGGTCTAGATTGATTAGTTCTGGTAATAAGTTTTCTAGCCTTCTGGCCATTACCCCTGCTATTATCTTGTAGTCTGTGTTTAATATGGAAATTGGTCTATATGAGGAGCATAAAGTAGGGTCCCTGGCCGGCTTCGGTAGCACCGAAATTATAGCCTGAGCCCAGGAAGGGGCACACCTATCTTCATCTCTCCACAACGAGTTATATGCCTCCTTTAACAAAGGCATAATGGCCTCCCTGAATGTCTTATAAAACTCATTTGGGAGGCCATCTGTGCCAGGGTATTTACCTGCTTTCAAACGGTATATCTCTGCTTGTATCTCCCCCACTGAAAAAGGTGAAGTTAAATTCTTTTGCTGTTGATTAGTTATTTGGGGTAATTGGAGGGGAGACAAATATCTCTCTATAACCTCAGGAGTCGGATTCGCTTTTTCACCATATAGTGTTTGGTAGAAACATTTGAAGGAATCAGTTATGCCTTCCACATCAAACTTCCATGTCTTATCCCTTGGGTCTAAAATTTTTGGTATACATGCTTTGGCCTTCCACTGCCTAAGCCTACTAGATAGAAATTTTAATGCCCTCGGGCCCCCTCCGAAATACCTTTGCCTTAAATATATCATTTTTTGTTCTACTTGATAATCAAGTATTTCTATAAGCTCCCTCTTCAGCCTTTTCAGTAACTTTCCCCTTTCCTTGCTTAGTTGTTGCTGCTGTTGGTACTCCAAGTTGGCTATTTGGTTTTGTAAATGAACTTTTTTTGCATCCCTCAACTTTTTGTTTCTAGAGGAAATCTCTATAAATTTACCCCGAACTAAAGCCTTTACCGTGTTCCATAAAATCCTTGGGGATATTTCCGGATCTTTATTTTCCCTAACCGTTTGTTCTATTACTTTTTCTATTATCTCCTTGGTATCTTCGTTATGCAGCAGGGAGAGGTTCAGTCTCCAGAAGGTATAACGTTTAATAGGACCGAGCTTGAGTTTCATGTAAATTGGGGCGTGGTCCGATAGTACTATGTCTCCTAGCCAAGACTCGGTACACAGGGACATAGAATCTCTAAACATTAAAAAATAATCTAGTCGCGAGTATGTTTGGTGTGCTTCAGAGAAAAAGGTGTACTGTCTGCTACTTTTATGCATCTGCCTCCAAACATCCGTAAGACCTAGCTCACCCATTAATTTCACTACCTTGTTTGCTGTCCCTCTCTCTTGTCTAACCACTCCACCAGATGTGTCCTTATATGCATTGAGTCGTAGATTTAAGTCCCCGCCTATAACTAGGTAACCTTCTGCCCACTCAGATATTTTGAGTAGAAACTCTCTGTAAAAAGAATAGTCTGAACCCGGAGGAGCATACACCGAAATCAGGGGGACAACAATCCCATTATAATTGTCCTTTAACCCTACAAAACAGCCCTCTTTATCTTTAATGGTATCCAGCACCTCAAAAGGGCATTTGTTGGGAACCAAAATAGCAGAACCCCTACGACTGCCCTTCTTATAAGATGTAGATAAGACTAACTGATAACCAAATTTCTTAAGCTTCTCGTGCTCTACCTGGTTCAAGTGCGTCTCTTGTAGCATTATAAATGTTGCTTGCGATTTCCGCAAGAAAGGCATAACTCTACTTCTCTTGATCGGGTGCGTTAGGCCATTTACATTGAATGACAGTGTTATTAATTCAGATTTATCCATTTTCCAATGGGATTAGTCGTTGCCTTGCATATACCCCCACACAGCACTCACTCCCCTGCATACCACCCCCCAACTCAGCCTCAACAAAGACCCCATAAACACTTATACTCCTAAGCTGTAGTAAACAAAACCACATCCAAACCATAGATGTAAAAACAATTATAACTGGTTTAACTTAATTTTAAACTTGTGCTTCCACATATGGAAACCCCTTATTACACCGGGGTTTCTAATGCCAGTAGTCTCCCTCTACAGGAACGAGAAAAATTTCTTACCACACTAAATGTGGTGTTCCTCGCGAGCCTGGTAGATTGTATTACCGAGCTCCTAAGTACATTAAGACGTGATGTCACTCAGCCGCTGGCAGAACCGATACTAAGCCTTTACGTGAGCCATTTGATCCCCCCCCCAGAAGACAAAGTGATTTACTTCTTTATCCAATCAATTGTAACCCCTAGATGGCACTATCCCAGGGGCTACTACCCCTGCCTGATTTGCCACTAACAGGTTGAGGGGCCTGGATCCAATGGCGGGTGCCTCCACCCAGAGGTCAGGGTTTGCAATAGTTAAACTTACTTGGTCACAGCCCTCTGGGACACTGCAACCCCCCTTTCTTCCCACTAGTGGCCCACACATATATCAGAATTACCTTCACAGTATACACTTACCCCCAGGGCTAGTTCAGGCACTGGGACCTCCTGTAAAATAAGATACAGTGCAACAATCACAGTACAATACTTTAACATAGACAAATACCTCAGGCAGTATAACTTTGCTGAAACAAGCAGCTCTGATTTATTTAGGGGAATATAACAAGGACAGGGGAAATCAGGTTAATTAGCTTATCACTTTACTCATCTAACTCATGGCTCTGTGCACAGGCCTATCCCTACCGATTACAGTCCTGGGTACCCAAGCCCTGAGTGGCTAGTCCAAACCGTGGCAGCTGGTAGGGCCCCTTCCCACAGAGAAAAGAAAAATTAGTTTAAACAGTCAGCAGTACAGTGATTCCATTTGGATTTAATGTGGCAATTCAACAGGGAGTGACCCTGAATTAGTACTCATGACCTCCAAACAAGATAGGGTCCTTCAACGTCAGCAGGGCTACTCTTGAGTTCCACGAGACTCCTCACACGTTTATATGGTAAATAGTCACAGGTAAAAGTCACTTAATGGCAGCAGGATTCACTTGAGCTGCACAAGCCTCCTCACACATTTATATGGTAAAAAAGAAAGTACTATACCAGGCAGGCTGCTTCTCTATCCCGATCGCAATTACTGCACAATACCCGGGAGAACACACAGCAGATTCAGTTCCTGACAGATCGAGTGCAATTCAGCAATTTCTCCAGTCTTCTACAGGGTGAGCCTGGTTTCTGCTCTTCAGATATCCTTGATTCTCTTCACAGGGCCAGTTCAGTCCTAACAAGCAGTTACACAAGCTGCAGACCGGAACTCTGGACCTCACACATGTTTTTTGACTAAAACTGTGCACTGAAGGAGCACAGGGTTCCTTTCCCCTTCACTGCCAGAGCTAAACTGAAACTCCAAAAGACAAAACCGGGCACTTCCTTTGAGTTCCTCCCAGTTCTTGGCTGGATTGGCTGTCACTCACAATAGACTGCTGCTGTTGGTCCAAAAAGGTGCCGAAGTCTAAACTACATCTCCCAGAGTCACTGCCCATACAATCCTCTTGTGGCTGGCTCAGATTATGAGTCCAAGTTCTGATTCGTCCAAGGCACCATTTTAGAGCTAGCTACCCACACTGATTGGTCCAGTTCAGCAGTTCAAAACCAGAATGGGGAACTAGGCAGACACAGTTCTGACTGCAAAGAAAGCAGGTTAGACAAACTGTCATTTCATTATTACTCTAAATGATTTCTGGCAAACAGTTACATCTTTCAGATAGGTTCCCTTTGCACTCCTAGTGACTGCAAAATGGAGTGAATGGCAGCAGCTCAGTGGTACTCAAACAGAGAAGCACAGTCCCCCATACAAACTAATTATGTCTGCAAGCAGACAGCTCTTCAAGAGACAGTACCAGAGGCTCTAAAACACTCACTGATAAATGGCTTAAGCGCAAACACCATTCAGGCTTGGAGCATTTAAACAAGCTCTGGAAGTCTTGTGGGAACCCCCATTTGCAGAGGTTACACCTTCCAGCCTGGGAAAGCTTGACGCTCGCGTCAAGCAGTACCCTATAAGTTTTAACTGCAACCATATACATTTGCATTAGGCTCACACATGTAATCATCAGTCAATATATCATTTTACCAAGAACACATTTCTGAAACATTGCAGTACGTCACTCTTTACACAGTATTAACACATTGTACCATAACTCAAGTTATTACCTCTTGTACATGAAACCTGAAGAGAGGGCCCTTCCTATCAGTTACCTTGGGGCTGGACGGGCAAGGGCACCATACTAGAGGGCAGCACAAGTAACTTGAGTTAGCACTGACGCTCAGTTTGGGAAATGAGCTCGGGGACACATACACTCCTTTATGGACAACATTGAGAGGCAAGTCCACAGGCCTCCCAAGTGAATCATAACTGAGGTGCACCACAGGTTTTACAGCTCGACCAGTCTTTCTAGGGGAACTGTTACAGTCTCTGCACTCTGAGCCTCATTTCAGCATTGTCCTCACTTGTCAGGGGGTCTCCATGGGGTAGAGAGGCTAGTACTTGGGGCACTTTCAGCTCCAGGAGTTACAGTTTCTGAGTCCACAACATTTGGCTCGCATGGAGCTTTCGGACACTGGCAGTGGACTGTCAGGGCACTCAAAATACTCTTCTTGTTCTGGTGTATCACCAGTCTGCCCCAATCCATCATTTTCTCCCTGAAAGCTCAAACAGTTCAACCATGCACAATGATTCCATTTCATCTGATCTGATGCTTTGCACTTCACTTTCTGGTAGCATTGGCTCCAGGGATGAAGCTGGGGCTTAGACAGTCCAGAAGGCCCAGCTTCGTCTCCAATATTGACTAGGGGATTGCCCAGAAACAATTGACTCAGTTCGTAAGAAGGATAGTATTCAAAGTCACTCTCACTTTCTTCTGATATGGACTGACAGTCATGCTCAACTGGGACTTGTGGAGGGGAACACTTTAACTTTGCTTCTGTAGGTGCAGACTTTCTTGATCTTTTCTTAGCAGCAGCTCTAGTCACTGGTTCAGAGGAGGCATCTTCTGGGGACTCAGACTCAATCAAGATTTGTCCAATGGGCAGTAAATGATTTCTATGCATTGTTTTTACATCTTTTGAATTATTCTCAGGCCTTACTTTGTACACTGGCAGATCATCTAGTTTGCCCACTACAATGTGAGGGAGATGGTGCCATCTGTCAGCAATCTTGTGTTTGCCATGCAGTCCCAGATTTCTTAGCAATACCCGATCTCCCTTCTGGAGTTCCTGTGCTTTCACCTTTTTATCATACCTTTCTTTGTTGGCCAGATTTCTTTTGGCAGCCATGGTTTGAGCCAGTTGGTATGCATGATTTAGCTGGGCCTTTAACTTCTGCACATACTGTAAATAGTTGTCAGCTTGAACCCCATCAGGAGAGACCCCAAAACACACATCTACCGGTAGTCGAGCTTCTCTTCCAAACATCAGGCGGTAGGGAGAACCCAGTGGCATCACTTTGGGGCAGTTATAAGCATGTACCAGGGTGCTAATTTGTTGGCTCCATCAGGCTTGTCCTTTGGGTGCAGGGTGCCTAGCATATCTAGCAAAGTGCGGTTGAAACGTTCAGGCTGTGGGTCCCCTGGGGGTGGTAAGGAGTGGTTCTGGACTTTCACACTCCCCACAGAGAAAGCATCTCTTTGATGAGACGACTCTCAAAGTCTCTCCCTTGTCAGAATGGATTCTTTGTGGAGCCCCATAGTGAACAAAAGTTTCTACAAGTACTTTGGCCACAGTGGATGCTTTCTGGTCTTTGGTGGGAAAGCTTGGGCATATCTCATGAAATGGTCAGTGACCACCAGCACATTACTGATATTTCTTTGATCTGACTCCAAACTCAGAAAATCAATACAGACCAGCTCCATGGTGCACTGGTGGTGATGTTAACAAGGGCGCCCTGGGGCAAAGCTTCCTCTGTAAGCAGCGATACAAGTTCGAATGTGTTGCTCCACATCAGCCCCCATCTTAGCCAATAGAATCTGGATCTCACCAAGTCAAGTGTTCTGTCTATACCAAGGTGCCCCATGTGGTTGTGCAAGGACCTCAGTACTGAGTCTCGAAAGGCAGTGGGCAGCACTAGTTGTTGTTTGTCTACTTGTCCCCCTCTGTCTACTGTTTCTCTGTATAACAGTTTATTGATCAGTTTCAACTTAGGACCTTCTTTGTATAACAGTGCAGTTCTCAAACTCAGTGAGCGTTTTGGACACATCTTTCCTGCATAGAGGGCTTCTAAAGCTGCTTTGATCATGGGATGCTGGATTGAGCCCGCTACTGTCATTGTCCAGCTGAGGCAGTGCACCAATGTCTATTGCAGAAAAGTGGCAATAAGCAGCAGGTATGCAATTCTCAGAGGGTCCCAAGCAATCCACCATGCAGTCACACGTCCGTGGATATTTGTTCCTCCTGTCAAACTTCGGCAGAGTGCCCGAATGTCAGGTTCTGCCAATCTGACCCAATCATTCTGGGGAACAGGCCTCCAGGAGAGAGCATCAGCATCTATGTGGTTCAGACCTGCTCGTATTCAGAGCATAGTCGTATGTAGATAATGCAGAAAGCCACCTATGGCCAGTGGCATCCAACTTAGCTGAGGTCTGAACATAGGTTAAAGGATTATTGTCAGTTTTACTAGTATTTTAGCCCCACACAAGTACTCATGGAATTGGTCAACAATAGCCACTTCAAAGCTAGGAACTCTAACTTATGTACAGGATAGTTCTTTTCGGATGGGGTCAGGCTTCTACTGGCAAAGGCCACTGGTCTCAGGCCATTCTCGTGCTCTTGGTACAACACAGCCCCAACCCTGCAAGCTAGCATCGGTGTGCAGGACATAAGGTTTTCTTGGATCAGCATAGGCCAGCACTGGAGCATGGGTAAGTTGATAAATGATCTCATGAATAGCAGTCTCACTAATCAGGAGTCCAGCGGCCCCAAATACTTCACTCGGATGAAAATACACTCTTTCAGTCTTGAGGGACGCCTACTTTTGGTATTTTTGTGGGTTGGGGATACCCTTGAGTAAGGTTACTAAAGGGCGGATCACTCTTGAATAGTCCTTGATGAAACGCCGATAATAACCACAGAATCCCAGGAATCTTTGCAGTTCTTTTAGATTTTTGGGCTGTGGCCAGGTGGTCAAGGCCTCAACTTTACTTGGGTCGGTCTCTATTCCCTCGGTGGATACTATGTGTCCCACATACTTTACTGATGTTTGAAAGAATTGACACTTATCAATGGACAGTTTAAGGCCAAAGTCCTTCAGTCGGTCCAATGCCTTAAATAATCTGCTCTCATGTTCCTCTAGTGAGCTGCCAAACACAATAACATCATCTAGGTATACCAGGCATTCTAGTAAGTTCATGTCCCCACTGCGCTCCATCAATCGTTGAAAAGTGGCTGGGGCACCTGAAACTCCTTGAGGCATCCTCATGAATCATAGCTAAGCGGACAGATAAAGGCTGTCTTCTCACTGTCCTCTGGGGCCATCAGGATCTGGTAGTACCCACTGCGAGATCCAACACAGAGAACCATTTGCTCCCGTTTAGGCAGTCCAAAGCATCCTGAATGCGGGCATTGTGTACTGATCAGGATAGTCCGCGCCGTTTAAGGTGCGATAATCCACGCACATCCTTACTGTCCCATTCTTCTTCCTCACTGTCACAATGGGGAAGCATAGGGCTTCTGGATCTTGTATTACACCAGCAGCTAACATCTCTTGCAGATGCGCTCACATCATCTATGTCAGCAGGTTAGGCGTCGAGACCTCTCACCAAATGGTCTGCCATGCAGCCGGATATTGTGCTCAGCTCTTGCACGACATCCACGTCCCATTCCTTTAAAGAAAACACCTGGTCTCTCTGGGCAAGCTTCTCACTGATCCTCACTTTCCATTCAGCTGGCAACGGGAGTCGCCAAATCAAACAAGTCAGGTTACTCTGTCATTCTTCCTCAAACTCTTGTTGCTGGGTAGCACTGCAGTGTCTGCACAAGGCACATTAGCCAGGATGCAACCTCTATTTACCTCGAATGTCTTTTCAGACACATTATGAACTTGGACCATTACCCTTCTGGCATAAGCATGGGCTCTAGCGGGCAAAATACTAGGCTTGACCAGCAGTCCCTGCAATCTTCCATCGCCTGGTGCATCCAACATTAATATTTTATTCTTAACATCCTTTCTGATACGGACCTCTCCCTGTAAGGTACGCTGGCATTTGGCGCCAGGATCAGAGACTCAGGATCCTTCTTCCATACAATTCCGATCGTTCCTCTGGTTCTATTTTTCAGCATCTCTCTGTGCCTCATAGGCCTTCTTAATTAAAGCCGAACTCTTAAAGCTCTACTAGTCTTGGACCCATGTTTTCATACACAACTGTGCCAGCCTTCCAAACATATGAGCATTTGTTCCAATCAACAAAGGGACACCATCATACAGTCCAGTGGGGACACACTAAGGCTAGGGTCTCTACTTGTTCGCCACTCCAGCCATGGAGGTGGGGAAAGACAGCCAAATTCGGATATACCGAATAGGGTAGGCCTTCTCACTTAACCCCCATACATGCAGTCCTTCTAATGGTTGTAAGTGCGTCTGACAAATGCTTCTGATACCAATCCTGGAACATAATTGTCACTTGGGAGCCACTGTCTAATACAGCTCTTGTAGACACTCCATTCACCTTTACAGTGGTCTCCATGGAGGACCCACTATTCTGGACCAGTCTGGAGGCGGTAGTGGGGGCCTGGGCAACTGACCTTGCCACAAAAGGATGTGAATTAGCTTTTGGTGCCTCACTGGGATCATTTCGTGCACCTCTTAACCACTGATTTGTCTCAAGCTCTCCTTGTAGCCTATATGCAACTTTGTCAGTGTCTTTTGGGACCGCATTCTCTTTCATGTCCCATCCTTCCCACAATTATATAAAACATATTTTCTGGAGTTTGAGCTGACCGAGGCGCCACACTGGGAGCCAAGGGCGGGTATTACTAACTGGAAACCTTGGTGCCATCTCTGTTCATGGCGTGATAAGCATTTGGAGACATCTCGTCAGTTTCTCCACTTCCATGGTCAAGGAATCGAGTTCGGAGCTGTTATCAGCAGGAGATACATGGGTGGGTATCCCCACCCCCATAGCAGATGCAGTCGGATATAGGTTGGGGCCCGTACTTGCAGGCGTGGCCTTCATAAAGGGACTGTTTTTGAATTCCCGGATCTCTCTCAACAGTTCGCCCCATTGTGGCATATCTTTTTCCTTATCAGAGCACTCATTGACTGCCAACCTCTGCCCCTGAACTTCACTTGATGGGCCACCCTCAGTCACTGGTCATAGCGCAGCTATTGGTGCAGGTCCTCCCGAGGTCACCTTTCTCAACTCCTCAATTTCTCTCATTAACTCATCATAGGAGGGTGGGATTCCAGTCGATTTGCCAGGCGAACTGAAGCAACAGCAGTTCTGAGAAGGGGGCAGACTTAAGGATCCTGTCCAGCCTGGTTCGGTCCAGTTCAATCGCTGGCAAACTACCCTTTCTGAGGCATTCTTGCAACAATTTTTCCAGCCGAGATACATACACAGACAACAACTCCCCTTGGTACTGTTGTGCATTTCTTACTCTCCACCATAGATCCTCATCAGAATCTGGGCTCCCATACACATTCTCCAAGGCCTCAAGATAGGCCTGTGCAGTCACTTCAGGGTTACTGGCCCGTTTAGCATGGATGGTAGCCAGGGCAGGACCTCGGAGGCTCTCACTAACCCTCTCGCCGCTTCCGAGCATTGCCATTCTAGCACTTGGGGGCAATATAGTCTATCCAGGTCTCCCAGTCATCCTCCCTTGGGGGTGGGAGGTGCAGAGAAGATCCTCAACCTTCGTAAGAGTCGTGACTAATGGCAGGTGCAGAAATAGAGTCTGCATTGGTTCAGCCACCATTACGGGTACTGGAGCGGGAGACGGTGTTGGGGAGGAACACCCCAGGTGGCAAGAATAGTTTCTTCAAGTCCTCCACAGTTTTCCTTCCCCAGCAACCATTTAGCAAATTTCTCCTCAAAAGTTTCAGACAGTGGTGGGGCTCATTCCCCGGTCTTTACTGTACTTAGTTATCACTCTCCAGGCAGTGAGGGCTCCTCTGGGGTAATGGTCTGTGGCACTTTGGAGCTATCTATGGATCCTTAAACTCTACTAGGGCCAGGAAAGTGTGGGTGAGCAGATTAGCATGCGCACCCACCACCACAGGGTTTTGTAAACCTTCCACCTTGGAAAGTACTCCCTGTACAGTGTCCGTATTGATACCCAGGGGGATGTCCAGGATAAGCATAGCATTTTGGGGGTCAATCTCCTCCCCAGTACACCACTCCACCAGCCGGTGCACAGCCACTTCTGTCGGGGTACCCATTTTTTTCTTAACAGTGGTTCGTAAGTATGGCCACTAGAGGACACACAATCCCAGCGGTGAGCCTCCAAGATGTAACCCCTAGATGGCGCTATCCCAGGGGCTACTACCCCTGCCTGATTTGCCACTAACAGGTTGAGGGGCCTGGATCCAATGGCGGGTGCCTCCACCCAGAGGTCAGGGTTTGCAATAGTTAAACTAACTTGGTCACAGCCCTCTGGGACACTGCAACCCCCCTTTCTTCCCATTAGTGGCCCACACAATATATCAGAATTACCTTCACAGTATACACTTACCCCCAGGGCTGGTTCAGGCACTGGGACCTCCTGTAAAATAAGATACAGTGCAACAATCACAGTACAATACTTTAACATAGACAAATACCTCAGGCAGTATAACTTTGCTGAAACAAGCAGCTCTGATTTATTTAGGGGGAATATAACAAGGACAGGGGAAATCAGGTTAATTAGCTTATCACTTTACTATCTACCTATGGCTCTGTGCACAGGCCTATCCCTACCAGTTACTGTCCCTGGGTACCCAAGCCCTAGTGGCTAGTCCAAACCGTGGCAGCTGGTAGGGGCCCTTTCACACAGAGAAAAGAAAAATTAGTTTAAACAGTCAGCAGTACAGTGATTCCATTTGGATTTAATGTGGCAATTCAACAGGGAGCGACCCTGAATTAGTACTCACGACCTCCAAACAAGATAGGGTCCTTCAACGTCAGCAGGGCTACTCTTGAGCTCCACGAGACTCTTCACACATTTATATGGTAAACAGTCACAGGCAAAAGTCCTTTAATGGCAGCAGGATTCACTTGAGCTGCACAAGCCTCCTCACACATTTATATGGTAAAAGAAAGTACTATACCAGGCAGGCTGCTTCTCTATCCCGATCGCAATTACTGCACAATACCGGGAGATCACACAGCAGATTCAGTTCTGACAGACCGAGTGCAATTCAACAATTTCTCCAGTCTTCTACAGGGTGAGCCTGGTTTCTACTCTTCAGAGATCCTTTGATTCTCTTCACAGGCGCAGTTCAGTCCTAACAAGCAGTTACACAAGCTGCAGACCGGAACTCTGGGCCTTACACACGTTTTTGACTGAATCTGTGCACTGAAGGAGCACAGGGTTTCTTTCCCCTTCACTGCCAGAGCTAAACTGAAACTCCAACAGACAAAACCGGGCACTTCCTTTGAGTTCATCCCAGTTCTTGACTGGATTGGCTGTCACTCACAATAGACTGCTGCTGTTGGTCCAAAAAGACGCCGAAGCCTAAACTACATCTCCCAGAGTCACTGCCCATACAATCCTCTTGTGGCTGGCTCAGATTATGAGTCCAAGTTCTGATTCGTCCAAGGCACCATTTTAGAGCTAGCTTACCCCACACTGATTGGTCCAGTTCAGCAGTTCAAAACTAGAATGGGGAACTAGGCAAACACAGTTCTGACTGCAAAAATGGAGTGAATTGGCAGCAGTTCGAGTGGTACTCAAACAGAGAAACACACAGTCCCCCCATACAAACTAATTATGTCTGCAAGCAGACGGCTCTTAAAGAGACAGTACCAGAGGCCCTAAAAACACTCACTGATAAATGGCTTAAACTCCAAACACCATTCAGGCTTGGAGCATTCAAGCAAGCTCCTGGAAGTCTTTTGGGAACCCCCATTTGCAGGGGGGTTACACAATTATCATAAAATAATCAAACCTGCTGCACTGTTTTAATTTGTGTACTAATTTGTTGAAAAGGCCCATGTACAACATATTAGGGCTCAACTTAAATTGCAGTTCAGAAGCTACCCCATCCGTTCTTGAGGTAAGGAAGAAAGAAAAGGAGGTCAGGGCGAAGTTATAAGCCTCTGCAGATAGTCAACAGCTTGCCCGGAAGAAACAACAACTTAAAAGGCACAATATCCCACTGCTTACTTAGTGACTCCTCCTAAGTTCACTTCAAGTAGGCCTTTCACTCTGTTACAGGTCACCGTATAAGTCGCTGGCAAAACCCAAGTATGGCTGTCATTTGTCTTGTTTTCTGTCATACATGCACTCTACCTTCACCTTCCAAGTAATCCACAACTCTACTCAATCCCGCGAATCATTCTGTAAGCCCTCTCGACTTTCTTGAAGCTTCTGAAGTAGGATTTTCATCGCAAGGAGAGGTGCAAGTGATGACATCTTTTTGCTGCGACCTCTCTTCCTCTTACCCAGAGAGATTGCCCAATTGAGGGACCCTTCTAGAGCCATCTGGGAAATTGAGTTTTTATCACCAGAGTCTTGTGGTTCCATTAGGCCCTTTTCCGTGAGTGCTCCTCTAGCTTCCTCGGGCGAATTGTAGATTTTGACACCATCAGGCCAAAAGACCCTTAGTTTTGCAGGGAAGGGAGTGTGGAAGCGAAGCCCCTTAGTTTTTAGGAGCTTAATTATATCTACATATTGAGAACATTGTCGTTGGATTTCCTGTGGATAGTCATGATCAAAATATAGTCTATGGTTTAAGTATGTGACCTCCTTCAGTCTCCAGGCCCTAGCTAGAATGTCCTCCTTTGTCTTATAACTGTTAAATTTAATTATAATGGAGCATGGTCTAGCACCTTCCTCAGTAGGTTTAGGTTGAAGGGCCCTGTGCGCTCTCTCAATATTCAGCTGACATCCAGAGGGCAATTGTAAAACATCTGCCAAAAGGTCGGTGAGAAACTCGTGCATAAGTCCCGTTTCCGAATCTTCAGGTAAGCCGTACAGTCTAATGTTCTCCCTACGCGATTGGCTCTCGAGATCAATACATTTCTCCTGTAGTTTCTCTGTTTGGGCAATTAGGGCCTGCAAGATCTTCCCATTTTGAAATACGCCATCTTCGGTCTGTGCAATCCGCTTCTGCGCCCCCTCCACGCGTTGCTCTAGCCCAGATAGCTTTTGATCCAGATTCCTGAATTCCAGCTTCGTTTCCGCTCTCATTTCTCTAATTTCCCTGAATAGCTGCTCAAAGCGAGAGCGAGATAGGTGCTCAGGCTCATCCTCTGTGTCAGCCATACTGGATGGAGAAGGGCTGCGGCTCGGCCTTCTGGAGGATAATTGCGATCTCCTCTCATCTTGTGGGTTTGGCTTTGATTTCGGCTTGTCCCTGCCAGGTTTATCTTTAGTACGACTTGTAGCTGCCATCTATATTATTTTTGCTTCAATATCATGGGTATTCTTTGTCTTTCTGAGCAGATGGGGTGGGGAGCTCGTTTCACTCGCTCACTGCTGGCTCCGTGATGTCACCGGAAGTCCATGAATAAGCTTTTTTAACCCTAAACAGTATCAAATGTATAAGATCTTCATGCATAAATGAACAATGTAAATCTGTACAATAACAAATCAGAAATAAGCATGGAAAATATTCTGATTGTAAAATGTCTCCTGACTTAAAAGAAAAAGTTCAATAAAAATATATTTAAAAAAATATATATATGGATCAAGGGAAGGCCACCAGCACCTTTTTTTTGATCTGTCAAAAGCTTTTGATCTGGTAAACCACTCTCTGCTCCTCTCCAAACTGAATATGATTGGCTCCTCCTAGGAAACCTTGCAGTGGTTTCAAAGCTACCTCACCGGCCACTTCCAATATGTCTGCATAGGCTCCTCCACCTCTCCCCCCTTATCTGTCTTCTCTGGGTTCCCCCAGGGCTCCATCCTGGGCCCCCTTCTCTTCACCATTTTTGTCAACACCCTTGCATCAGACAGACTCACCTGCAAATTCCTCCTTTATGTAGATGATCTGGTCATATACCACAGCAATAAATCTATCCCCCACCTATCCTCTGTCCTCACACAGAACTACTGCGCTGCCTATAATTGGTTCTCCGGCAACCTGATGATAGTTAATGTCAAAAAGACCAAGGCAATGCTGTTCAGGTCAAAACCTTTCCTCAACAGAGCCCACAAAACCAACTCTTCTTTCATTTTCCATCCTCCCAGTGGCCCTGCCGTCGAAACAGTCCACTCCTTCAAATACCTGGGGGTTACACTTGACCCCTCCCTCTCTTTCACTGACCATGTTAACTCTGTGGTCCGCAAGATAAATCAGAAACTCTGTGCGGCATATCAAGTTCTACCTCTCCTGACCCCTGAGGCCCACATTGCCATAGCAAGAGAGAACCTCCTCCCCATCCTGGACTACTGCTCCCCAGTCTACTCTCATATCTCCTCTACCCTCTGGACATGACTCATGACTGTCTACAATAGCATCTGCCTCTTTGCCCTGTCCGCCCCCCACTCCACCCGCCACTGTGACCTATACCACTCCCTTAATTGGCTTTCTCTGCAAGGTCGCTTTGATTTCACTCTCGGCTGCCTCACTGACACTTGCATTAGAAGCAGTCCTGCATCCCCTCAATTTACCTTTTTCACACACCATACCTTGCCCAGACATCTCCGCTTCTCCCCTTTCCCTCACCTTGAAACGCCTCGGACCGCCACTAACATGGGTGGGAAAGCCCTATCAGCTGCGGCTCCCCTGTTATGGAACGGGCTGCCTGCCCCACTCAGATCATCCACCACGCCTCATACCTTTAAACTTAACCTTAAATCCTGGCTCCTCATTGGCGAAAGCTGCACCTGTCCCCCCAGGTAACACCCACCTCTCCAACTCCCCTGGTACAGATCCCTATCACCCTCTCCCTCTTATGTTGCTATTGCCATTGCCTGTCCTAGACACCCTCAGCATCTGGAGGGTGAGGGTGGGGAACAGGCTTAACTCCCTGTTGTGTAACTTAAGTGCAGCTAACTTCTTTGCTACCAGTGGATTGAATTTGAATAACTGTACTGTCTCCCCTACTGGGCTGTATCTCAACCTTACTGATTGTTAATCATTTTTGACAGCTTATCTTGCCCGTACTTTTGCATACTCTGTATTTGTATCTCTACCTAAGGATGTTGTTACACTCTTGTCTTATGCTGCTGTTACCTACTTGTGCCTACTAGGCCCGGGTCGTGCCTGTAAATGGTCCCGTGGACCAGTGCACCCTACCCAGTTAACAAAGTCATAAATAAATAAACCAATAAATAAGTACCTGGCTTTTCTGCGTCTACCATCATATCTCTTTAGGCAGATTTTTGGAGCCTCCTGCCAATCATCCCCACACTCTGACACAGCCTCTCCTGCACCCTGCTAGTTCCTCAGCTGCCTCTTCCCAGATACGGAGCTCTACCTCATTCTAACCCCCTTGTCCTGGACCAGCCTGGTCCTGTAAGGTTCTCTCCCTCTTAGCTGGCTTCCGATTCATTTTTCCTGGAGCTGAAACCCCCAAACAGCAGTCACAGTGCCACCATTTCTTTAAATTTCTTCTGTATTGCCCGATTAGTGCAACGAGCTGGGCAGTGGCCTGAAAGGCCTCAGATTGGGTATCTTTACCCCATGCCTGAGGACCCACCCCGTGACTCATTCCCAGGGCCCCGGGGCCAGCCCCTCCAAACAGGCCCCACCTTGAGTAAAGGCCAAACCCAGTCCCACCTTCTTACCTCCCAAGCTGCCCTTCCACATGGAGAAAGAATCAGGACTGCTCCCACAGGCCCCAACTCCCTGCAGAGGCCCTGCAACAGCCTCCACAGCCCCAATGGCCCTAGAAACCACACCACCAACCTGGGCCCAAAACGTCCCCTGAGTCCTACTCTGCCTACCCACAAACTCGCTTCCTGGATGCTCTCACCATCCAGTCCCCAGGAACCCACAACCCATAACAACTGCAAACTGCCTTTCTGAGGTCCTCCCTTGGATGCCCCGCCCAGGGACCCAGCACATCGCCACTGAAACCTGCCGACCTGCATAAGGAAGGGGGAGACCCCCTTCAGACTGCCCTGCAGCAATGCCCACCGATCTCCTGTCCTTCTCCCAAAGACCCTGATTCTAGCCTAACTCTCCCCTTATATAGAAAAAGATCTCTGCTGCCTCCAAGTGATGGCCAGCAGAAGACACTCCCTCCAGTGCACTAATGTCCAAAAGCACCAGGGAAGGGGGACCCTAAAGGTGAGCAATATGCCCCTCAAATGATGGGGGCTTACACTCTCCCCTCCCCAAGAAAGCCATTCCCTTCTGGGAATGGTGGCAGCGGGCCAAGCAGGCCCCCCAGCCCAACAGACCTAGTATGCATGTAACCCCTAGGTGGCACTATCCCAAGGGCTACTACCCCTGCCTGAGTGGCTAGTGACAGGTTAAGGGGCCTAGGTCCAATGGTGGGTGCCTCCACCCAGAGGTCAGGGTTAGTAGTGGCTAAACTAACTTGGGTACAGCCCTCTGGGACATTGTGACCCCACTTTGTTCCCACTAGTGACCCATGCAGCACGTTGGAGTTACCTCCCCAATACCCCACATGTGCACACTTCTTACACATACAGTAACCACTTACCCTCAGGACTGGTTCTTGCAACACGTCTCTGAGGACCCCCTGTAACACAAGGTTAGATAATGCACACAGCCACAATGCAATTCTTATTTCCATATACTGACACCACAGACTGAATATAGTTCAATAACAACAAATCTGATTTATTAAAGGAGCAGTAACAAGGAGGGGGAAATCAGGCTGATTTGGTTTGGAGATACTTGATTCACAGTACTGTGCATGTATATAGGGTCCAAATCGTCACACTCTGGGTACCCAGGATGGGGGGGGGGCTAGCCACGTCCGTTGCCCGGGGTTGGCCGACTGGTGCAGCTGGATGGGGCCCTGTGGGAGGAAAATATATGCACAACACACAATTGTAATCCGGAGCCGGATGGCTCAGTCCACAGAAAGAAAAACACACAGAAATCAGTTGACACACTTGGATTAAATGAAAGCTGCAGAGAGTTTCCCTGATTTGTACTCCCGATACCCCACACAGAGAACCTGAAGGAAATGATTGTTCTGGATTGCCAGAAAGCAGGGCATGGAGATGAGACCCTCGTGACAGAGCTCATTGCTTTGGATAACAGGCGGATTCAGTCCAATTAAACTGAGTTCAGCTTCCAGCTTCAGCTCACAACTCACAGCAATGGGGAAATGGAATCGCGATTCCCCACCAGCACTAGACGCATTCCTATGTAAAGGAAATTGCTATACCAGGCAGCTGCTTCTCGATCCCAATTGCAAACACTGCAAATTACCCAGGAGCACACACAGCATCAGCAGTCCCCGACAGGCCGATCGCACTTCAGCAAACCTTCGGTCTTCTACGGGCAAGCCTGGTTCTGCACACTTCTGCCTTCTCTTCCGACTTCAGGTTCAGCCTGACTCACTCTAACGGCTGCAGGCCAACTACAGGGCCTCCCACGCGTTTCCCGCATAAACTATACACCGCAGCAAACAACGCTCCTTCTCGCTACACAGTCAACTCGCATCTGACTCTCCCAGTGATAGTTCAGGGCAATTCCTTTGAATTCCAACCAGTTCTGTTGGTGGATTCGGCTGTCAACCACAGCAGAGCTCCCTATGTTGGTGTGAAAAAGGTGCCAAGGTCCAAACTACAATTCCCAGAGGCACCTACCATATATTCCCCTTTTGTAGCAGGCTCCAGGTGAGAGTCCAAGTTCTGGTTGGCTCCAAGCATTCTCCATTTTAGGGCTCCCTTAACCCAATTGGCCCAGCTCAGCAGTTCAGGTCCAAAATGGAGGGGCAGAACACACAGAGTCCCAGCTGCAAGAAAGGCAGGTTAGACAAACTGCATTTTCATTAACACTTTAACTAACTTCTGGTAAACAGTTACATCTTTCAATTAGGCTCCCTCTGCGCTCTTAGCGACTGCAGAAACGGAGCGATTAGACAACAGCTCGGGTGGGATTCGAGCATTAAACACACAGTACCCCCATTCAAACAAATTTAACCTGCGAGCAGGCAGCTCTTAAACAGACAGTGCCAGAGGCTCTAAAAGCACTCACAGTTAAGTGGCTTAAACGCTGAACACCATTCAGGCGGGGAGCACTTAGCCAGCTCCTAGAAGACTTTTGGGAACCCCATTTGCAGGGGGGTTACATGTGTACTCCCCAGCCTGCCAGACGAGGTGCCTACCAAAAAAGGACCCAAAGGTGGAGCCCCAATGCCACTATCACCCTTAATTAAATACCCTACCTTACCTGTACCAGGAGGTTCCAAAGCCTTAAAACACCAAAGACTGAGAAACAAATTGAAAATATTTCTTAAAGCATTGCAAACATTTCTAAATATAGAAAACATTTCCTGATTCTACATTTATATACACATTGAGGTAGATTCAGTTGCAGCTTCCCTTAATCCCCTTATACCACCCACCAAGTTGAAAAAACTTTAAACTGTGCACACATTATTAATTACTTAAGATTCATCCTCACACACAAACACTCTCACACTCACACATTCAAGGAGGAGGCTATATACCCCAACCTTAATAAGTAGGAAAAGTTAATTGTAGACATTCAATTTAGAATCACACTCATTAGAACTTTTTAAATACTGTAGTCTTACAGTTTACACCTGCTCCAGTGAGCAGTCTACCTGGCACAGTCCGTACGTTTTTCTGAGGGCTTTAATGGCAGGACCTCCACTTGGTGGAAAATAAAAGTCAGGATCCGGCTTCGTTATGGGGTCTCCAAATAAATCTTTGGCTATGATGTAATATTCCATCCAGCATCTTGCCAGGTCCTGAACAAGAGCAAAGTTTTGAACAGAGTTAATGCAGATCAAGGCACATTGTGGCACATAGCCTGTGCCTTCTGAAACAGTTCCTGGGATGGCCGTCCTCCATGTCCAGGGCAGTACTGCAGCTTCTATAGTTGCTGCTTGTACACCCATTCTTCTCTTTTTTCCTCGATCATGTCCCATACTCTCTCTCCGAAACATGTGGATAGTCCAAAGAAGGATATTCAATGTGGACCTTCCTCCTGACCCACCTTTCTGCCTGTGACCATTCAGGTAACTCTCTCACACTGTTTTTTCTGGCCATTCCTGCCTCCAACCAGGTCCTCTTACAGTAGACAGCGTTAAGCAGATCACTTCTGTTCAAACCATCCATCATGGTCCAAAGAGCTATGGCACGGACAGGCAAACATGGGGTTCTGTCGGCCAGGGTGATCACAGGGAGTTGAAAAGGCTTGGGAATGGCTCTATAGATCTCATAGTTTGCAAATCAGAATGTCTTAAAGAGCAGCTTTTCCTCATCATTGTCCGGTTCTTTCAGCAGCTTCTCTCTTTCAAGTTACACCAGGCACTGCACCAGGTGCTCCCAGTTTAATTACAGGTTGTGTCTTCACAGCTGCAGAGGCCTCTGATTTTAAGGACAGGGCCGTGGGCTGCCACCAGTCAGGGACACTGGCAGGGACTCCTGGACTCTGGGGGGGTCACCCAATGGACTTTTCAGGCCCCTGCCCCTCCCTCTGCCACGGGGATAGCAGACAGCCGGTGGTGAGGAGTGGGGCAGAAGTCAATACTCCTCATTGCCCCCCTTTTTTTACCTCTTCTTCTACAGACTCCACCACCACATCGAGAGAAGGGTCTGTTGGCTTCTTCCCTTCTAGCTCTCAGTCCTGCAAAGAGAGCTTTTCCATGGCCCCAGCCTCAGCACTTCCTTGTGACCACACAGATGGCAGCCTCTCCGAAACACTACAGGGATATCCCCAATGGAAAACTGGTGGAACGCAATCAAATATTCCTCCAGGTGCAGAACTGGAGCAGATTGAGTACACAGGCAGCTTTATCACACCTTCTCCCCTGTATCCACAGCTAATACATCTTTCGTCTGCTTGACCTCTTCCTCCTGAGTGCCAAAGCCATGACAGGAGTGAAGCAGGAACCACAGCCATGGGTTCCTCTTGGGGAGCAACTTCTTCTGCCTTAAAACCTCTGCCTGACATCCTGTAGCTCTGATCCACACGATCACCTCTCAATCTATTTCTTCAGTTCTCCAGTGGAGAGGAGCAACAAAAGAGTTTTTGGTTTTTTTTTTAAATAGACCTCTACTTCTCCAATCTATGCAGCCACCTTTCTCTTCAAACAGCTTCCAAACAAAATGGCGCCGAGCTCACAAGTCCCTTTTCCTCTCACTTCCAACCAGCCAATCAGCGGGCTGGAAAAGAAGCACAAGACACGCAGTCATGCATGAGCAACACACGAGGAAGATGGTTGAGGCCTAGCCAACTGTTTAGGCCTACCCCACGCCGCCACCACCCTACATTTTTACTGTGTGTCACAGCCTTGGCCTACGGCGATCGGTCCCAATAGCTCCGCCACTCCGGATATGGGGCAAAACTTTTGCTGTTGGGGTGTGAGAGATCCCAAACAAGCCCTCATTCTGTAGTCCCCCTTCCCCGTCCCAAACCTCTAGGGGACAGGTGTTCTGGGTAATGGGATCCCCGACATAGAATTCTCACCAAGCATTTCTCTGGACATAACAATATTGAAAAAGCTTTTCTTACCTTGAGACGTCTTCTGGTACCTGTCTCGAGGGCCTCAGGTGATGGTTCTTCTCCCAGTAGCTTGTCCACGGAGGACAGCACAAATCACTTTTTCGCTTCTCGCTTCTTCCAACACCGGGCCCAGGAGTGAAAGGGTGCAGGATAAGTGAATTGCTTCAAGGGCCCAGAGAAACCCACGGAATCCCTAAAATCTAAGGACTGAATTAGTTCATTGCATCCTTCATTTGGATTAATCACACTCGACTCCAGATTCTCCCAAACAAATCAGGTTTAGCCCATAAATGATTGAACAGGGCTCAGGGGTCCCATTTCCTTATAAGAAAAAATACTGTATGTAACCCCCCTACAAATGGGGGTTCCCAAAAAGTCTTCCTTGAGGTTGCCTAAATGCTCACTGCCAGGCTGGTGTTCTGTGTTTTAGCAGTTCAAATGTATTGCCAGAGAGTGCCTGTGTAACCCCTAGGTGTCGCTATTCCAAGGGCTAACACCCCTGCCTGCTTGGCTAGGAGCAGGATAATGGGCCTGAGTTCTGAAACGGGTGCCTCCACCCGGAGGTCCGGGTTGGTAGTGGTCAAGCTAACCTGGGCACAGCCCTCCAGGACACTGTAACCCCCCTCTTTCCTTACTAGTGGCCGGAATAATACACAATAATCACTTTCACAATACCCCTGATACACCTCACAAGTACCCACACTGTTTGCACTTACCACCAGGGCTTTCCTCTGGCTTGACCCTGGGAACCCCCTGCAAAACAAGGTTATACACAGCAAATAACAGCAGTACAGTACTCTTGCACAAACTGGAACCACAGTCAGGGAAAATGCAAAAACAGTTAGATCTGATTTATTTAAGGGACCTGAACAAGGGAGGGGTATAATCAGGTTAATTTGCTTAAAGGCTGTATCAATCAAACAGTTAAGCATGCACTTCAGGGTCTATAAACAGTCACACACTCTGGGTACCCAGTTGAACAAGAGGTGGGCTAGCCAGGATCGTTGCCCAGGGTAGGGCGGCGTTGCAGCTGGTTGGGGCCCTGTGATGGAAGAAAACAACATGCACCACACACACTAATTGTAATCTGGAGCCGGAGGGCTCAGTTCGTAAAAGAAAAGAAACAACAAGACAAACAGATGACACTCTTAGATTAAGCTGTTGTTGCAGGGAGCTACCCTGATGGTTACTTATGATACCCAGGACTGGACACAGGCTGGACGAAAATTGAGACTGCAGGGGGTTGATCTGGAGTGCCAGGAGAAAAAGGACCCACACAATTCATCAAGGCGTCGTTCCTGTTCAAGCGTGGAGCAGGGGGCTGATCTCCAGGCAGGTCTCTCGTCGATGGCTTTCTCTGTGCAGTGGGGTAGTCTGGCAGGGTCAGTGTGGCAATGCCCAGGCCGTAAGGAGATGAACGCAGATTCAGTCCAGTCAAGCTGAATACAGCTTCCAGCAAGCAGAACACAATTCACACAGTGGGGAACCAAATCATGACCCACTATAAACACACAGCACATTTACATGTAAGGGATTCTACTATACCAGGCAAACCGCTCTCTGGTCACAATCGCAAAGTCTCTGCACACCCCGGGAGTTTAGAGGTAGTTGGAAATCCTGACAGGCAGATGCATTCAGCAAATCTTCAGTCTTCTTCAGGTTGATCCTGGTCACAACTCAGTTGCTTACTTCGTTCTCACAAACTTGAATTCAGTCCAAACTGATTCTCTTCTCCCTCTCAGGGGCAGCAGGCAGGCATGCAGGCCAAAACTCAGGCCTTTCCACAGAGACTGTCTCGAGCTGTTGCTTGTTCAGCTCCCAACTTATATCTGACTCAACTGCCAGCAAGCCAGGGAATTTCCCCAGAATCCAAAAGGTTCAGTTGGCTGATCTGTCTGTCAAGTCACAACAAAGGCTCCCCTTTCAGGTGCAAAAAGGCGCCAAAAGCCCAAAACTACAATTCCTACAGATTCTGACTCCAGACAGCTCCTGTAGTCTGGCTCCATTTTAGGTCCCACCAGTAGTGATTGGTCCAATTCGGCAGTCCAGGACCAAGATAGTGGAGGTAAACAAAACAGTCCTTGCTGCAAAGAAGGCAGGTTAGACAAACTACATTATCATTGTCACTCTAAATGATTTTCAGCAAATAGTTACATCTTTCAACAGAGCTCCCTCTCAGATTACTTATGACTGCAATCCAGGCAGCTCTTAAAGAGACAGTACACAGAGGCTATACAGGCACTCTCTGGCAATCACATTTAAACTGCTAAAATGCAGGACACCAGCCTGGCAGTGAGTATTTAGGCAAGCTCAAGGAAGACTTTTTGGGAACCACCATTTGTAGGGGAGTTACACCCTTCCCTGCCTGGAGAAAACTTGGCGTCCGCATCAAGTCTGTACCATCACAATATTGAAAATGCAAACTATACGAGACATTTATACCATTAGCATGTTATGCAAGTGACATCTGATGCATCAGTCAACGTAAACTTATACCTTTACTATACATATTCTCTACACTTCACAATACTATATCCATTCTGACAATACATCATACATATTTCACACAGGTAATTTACACATTACTATGCAGAATCATGTAATAACTTCTTGTACATTGAACAATGTAAGATGGGGTCCTTCCCTGTCAGCTAACTTGGGGCTAGATGGGGCAGGGGCACCATACCTGGAAGGCAGAACAATCAACTTGGAATTGGCACTTAGGCTCAGTTTAGGCAGTGAGCTCTGAGAAACATAAACCCCTTTGTGGACCACATTGAGTGGCAAATCCACTGGCCTCCTGGGAGAATCATAACTGAAGAGTGCTACTGGCTTGACAGCTCGGCCAGTCTTTCTGAGGGGGACAACTACAGTCTCTGGTCTGGGGACTCTCGTCACTTGTGAGGGGTGCCTGTGAATGGATGGGAACGTCCAAACTTGGGGCACTGTCAGCTCCTTGCTCTGCAGGCTCTGTTTCTAAAACACTTGACTCATTTTGCAAAGGCTCAGGCACAGTCAAGCTTTGAGGCACGGAAGGGGGGGTGGTCAGCACTCTCATAGTGTTCTTCAAGTTCTGGTATGTCACGAGAAAGACTCAAACCATTAGCCCCTCCTTCAGGCAAATCATACAGTTCCACAATACACAGAGACTCAGCATCTTCAGACATGATACATTGCACTTCACTTTCTGGGAGCATTGGCTCCAAGGACGAATCTAAGGGGTAAGGCAGTCAGTCCAGAAGGCCCAGCTTCATCCCCACAATTAGTCATAGGGTGACCTCAAAACAGCTGACTCAACTCATAGGAGGGGTAATAGGCATTGTCACATTCACTTTCATCTGAGGTGGACTGACAGTCACTATCATTATGAACCTGCTGAGGGGGAAACCTTGAACTTGTAACCACTGAGGTAGGTCGACTCTGTCTCTTTCTTGCAGCAGCATGAGTCACCGGCCCAGGCCAGGGATTTCAGATCTGCACATCAAGTGGACTCACTGCTACCCCACCCCCCTTGTTAGGGTGATCTACCCCCCCCCGGGGTGTAGCCAGACAATATACAAATGTACACCAGGACCGTGTTTATTGCTTCATTTGGCACAATAAATACAACTTTTGTATCTCATGACAATGGTGGTTGCCATGCATGGGTAAATACAAATGATATACATTGTTTCCTAAGACACCCACATACCAGTCCAGAGCCTGTAAAGTTGTATTGTCCTTGGGGTGCAAAGAAAGTATTAGTGACCAGTCCTTCTAGTTTCGGCTCCTATGAATAAAATTACGGAAAGGTTCAGTGTTTTCTTTGTTAGTTTTCATGGGAAAAAGGAAGCAGTTCAGAGCCTATTTGCTACCCCCCTTA
This sequence comes from Neoceratodus forsteri, assembly GCA_016271365.2. Lineage (NCBI taxonomy): Eukaryota > Metazoa > Chordata > Ceratodontiformes > Ceratodontidae > Neoceratodus > Neoceratodus forsteri. The sequence goes on from CM057456.1 coordinate 353,031,890, forward strand.
AATAAAATTGCACACCATGGAGTGCTTAGAGTATGCCTGCCTACACCCATGAGCCCAGGGAAATCAAGCTCTGAGGGTTCATCCTCAATTATGACTTGGCCGATAGGTAACAAGTGGTTACGGTGCATGGTCTTGACAGCTTTGGAGTTATTCTCTGGGCGCACCTTATACACAGGTGAATCATCCAACTTTCCAACTACTACATGGGGGAGATGGTGCCACCGGTCAGCAATTCTGTGTTTGCCATGCAGTCCCAAATTGCGTAACAACACATGGTCTCCAGATCGAAGCTCTTGAGCCTTTACTTTTTTATCATGCCTCTCTTTGTTGGCTAGATTTCTCTTGGCAGCCATTGTCTGTGCCAGTTGATAAGCATGGTTCAATTGAGCTTTCAGTTTTTGTACTTATTGCAGGTAGTTTTCGGCTCAGACCCCATCTGGAGAGACCCCAAAGCAGACATCAACTGGCAGCCAGGCCTCTCTCCCAAACATGAGGTGGTAGGGGGAGAACCCAGTAGCATCATTTTTTGTGCAATTGTATGCATGTACCAAGGTGCTAATCCGCTGGCTTCATTTATGCTTGTGTTTTGGGTGGAGGGTGCCCAGCATGTCTAGCAGGGTGCGGTTAAATCGCTCTGGTTGGGGATCTCCCTGCAGGTGATAGGGGGTGGTTCTTGACTTCCACATCCCCCATAGAGAGAGCATTTCTTTGATTAGTCGACTCTCAAAGTCTCTGCCCTGGTCAGAGTGGATCCGCTGGGGGGCACCATAGTGGGCGAAGAAATTTTCCACTAGCACCTTGGCCACGGCAGATGCCTTTTGACCATTGGTGGGAAAAGCTTGTGCATACCATGCGAAATGAACCGTAACCACTAACACATTGCCAATGTTCCACTGATCAGGTTCTAAACACAAGAAGTCTATGCACACTAGTTCCATAGGAGTGCTGGTAGTAATATTAACAAGGGGGGCAGCCCTCTGAGGCAGGGCTTTTCTTTGCAGGCAGCGACTACAAGTCTTTATATGGTGCTCAATATTGGCCCCCATTTTGGGCCAGTAGAAGCAAGATCATACCAGATCAAGGGTTCTGTCAATACCGAGGTGCCCCATGTGATTGTGGAGGGACCTCAGCACCAAATCTTTAAAAGCCGTGGGCAGGACCAATTGTTGCTTGTCTACTTTGCCACTATGATCTACTGTCTATCTATACAACAACTGATTGAGCAACTTCAATCTGGGGCCTGCTTTAAACAATAAAGCAGTTCGCAAGTCAGTGGAACATAACTTAGACACATCCATCCCCGCATGCAGGACATCAAGTGCTGGCTGAATCATAGGATCTTGGGATTGAGCCAACTGAATGCTGTCATTGTCAAATTGAGGTAGTGCACTAATATCTAGAGCAGAGAAGTGGCAATAAGCAGCCAGTATGCAGGTGTCAGAAGGGCCCAAGCAATCCACTAAACAGTCCACTGTGTCCGCAGACATCTGTTCGTCTCGGTCAAATTTTTGGCACAATGCTCGAATGTCAGGTTTGGACAGCCTGACCCAATCACTCTTGGAAGTGGGCCTTCATGATAGGGCATCAGCATCAATATGGTTCAGGCCCAGACTGTATTCGACAGCCTAATCATAGGTTGATAATGCAGAAAGCCACCGGTGCCCAGTGGCGTCTAACTTAGCTAAAGTCTCTACATAGGTCAACAGGTTATTGTCAGTCTTCACCAATATCTTTGCCCCATAGAGGTATTCATGAAACTGGTCAATGATGGCCCATTTTAGCACAAGGAACTCCAACTTATGTACAGGGTAGTTTCGCTCTAATGAGGTCAAGCTCCTACTGGCGAAACCACTGGTCTTAAACCAACCTCATGGTCTTGATACAGCACAGTTCCTAGACCCTGCAGACTAGCGTCAGTATGCAGCACATAGGGTTTGGTGGGGTCAGCATAGGTGAGGATGGGGGCGTGGGTGAGCTGGCATATGATTTCGTGGAAGGCTGCTTCACAGTTGGGCATACAGCGGGGCCCGAAGAGTTCACCTGTGTGGAAGTATACTTTTTCTGGTTCTTTGGTGGCCCCTTTCTTGTATTTATGATTGGTAGGAGGGTAACCCTGGGTAAGATTCAATAGTGGGTGAATCACCTTGGAATAGTATGAACCTGCGGTAATAGCCACAGAACCCCAGGAAATGTTGTAGTCCTTTCAAATTATAGGGCTGGGGCCAAGTAGTTAGGGCTTCAACCTTACTGGGATCAGTCTCTATCCCTTCTGTAGATACTATGTGCCCCACATACTTCATGGAGGTTTGGAAAAACTGGCACTTATCAATTGACAGCTTGAGGCCAAAGTCTTCCAGTCAGTCTAGAACTTTAAACAGTCAGTTCTCATGCTCCTGTAGGGTGCTCCCAAACACAATGACATCGTACAAGTACACCAGGCATTCCAACAAATTTATATCTCCCACTGCACGTTCCATCAGTCACTGAAAGGTGGCCGGGGCGCCCAATATCCCCTGTGGCATTCTCAGAAATTCATAGAACCCCAAAGGACAGATGAAGGCTGTTTTCTCACAGTCCTCCAGGGCCATTGGAATCTGGTAATATCCGCTGTGAAGATCTAACACCAAGAACCATTTGCTTCCACTCAAGCAGTATAGGGCATCCTGTATATGAGGCATAGTGTACTGGTCTGGGATGGTCCGCCTGTTCTGGGTTCAATAATCAACACACATCCTCACAGATCCATTCTTCTTATGCACAACCACAATGGGAGAGGTGTATGGGCTCCTGGATTCTTGTATCACACCAGCAGCGAGCATTTCCTGCAGGTGTCTTCTCACATCACCTATGTCTACAGGGGCTAGGTGTCAGGACCTCTCTCGAAAAGGTCGTTCATCATGCAGGCATATGTGATGCTGTGCACCCTGGACACATCCCACGTCCCATTCCTTCAATGAAAATACTTGGTCTCTCTGGGCAAGTCACTTGCTAATTCTAGCCTTCCATTCAGTGGCAACGGAGAGTCGCCAAAGTCAAACAACTCCGGGGTCACTCTCTCTTTCTCACTAGGGTGCTTGTTGCTGGGCAATACTGCAGTGTCTGCACAGTGTACCATAGCTAAGGTGCACCCTCTGTTCACCCGGATCTCCCGATCTGACACATTGTGAATCTGGACCATCACTCGTCATGCATAGGCATGGGCATGAGCAGGCAAGATGCTGGGCTTGACCAATAATCCTTCTGGCAATTTTCCATCGTCTGGTGCATCCAACATCAGTATTTTATTCTTGACAACTTTACAGAGGCGGACCCCCCCTTGAATGGTACACTGGACATTAGGGGCCAGTACCATTGAATCAGGATCCTTCTTCCACATGATCCCCACCGGTTCATCCTGGTCTACTTCTTCAGGTTTCAGTTGCAAATCATAGGCCCTCTTGATCAGAGCCGGAATTCTCAGGGCCCGTGCAGTCAGCTGCCCTTGTTTCTCATGACAGAGTTGTGCTAGTCTCCCAAACATGTGGGCGTTTGTTCCAATTAACAGGGGAACCCCATCAAACAGTCCGTTGGGGGGACACACTAGGGCTAGTGTCTCTACTTGCTCCTCTACGCCAGTGACAGTTGCAGGAAAAGACAACCAGAGGCAGGCATATCCTAGATATGGATAAGATTTGTCGCTCAGCCCACACACATGTAGGCCTTCCAGGGATTGTAAAGGCACATCAGATAAGTGTTTGTCATACTGGTCCTGAAACACAGTGGTCACTTGTGACCCACTGTCAAGCACAGCCTGAGTAGGAATACCATTCACAGCCACATTAGTCTCCATTGAAGGGCCCACTATCTTGGACCAGTCTGGAGGGACAACAGCAGGGGCCAGGACAGATGATTTAGCCACAGAGGGGATTGAGTTAGGATGGCCGAAGCCTTTACTGTGGTCATTTCGTGCACCCCTTGACCATTGTCTTGTTTTCCAAAGCTCTCCTTGAAGCTGGTTCACCACTTTCTCTAAGTCCTTCTGAGACTGGCATTCCCTCTTCATATGGCCATCCTTGCTGCAATTGTGACATATGACACGCTCTCGGGGCATCCTTGGGGAAAACATAGCAGGGGATGCTGGAGCATCGACGAGAGATTGTGATCTGACTTCTGTGGGTAGTGTACCATACCTCAAAGTTCCTTTAGGGTGGCAGTCAATTCCTTGAGCTCAGCCATGAAGCCACCTGCAGTAGAGGATGCCTGAGGGTGCACCCCCACCCCATAACAGTCATGTCCTGACAGGGACCAGGGTCTGTGTCAGCAGGGGATACCTCAGCGAACGCACCCGGTTGTACTTTTCTGACTTCCTTCAGCAACTCCTCCCTCCACCGTTTAGCCCACGGCGGGACACTCTTAGTGGTCTCCATTTCAGAAGGGCCTTCCGGTGTCTTGATCACTTGGGCTACACTCACCTCATAATTACAATCTCTCTCTTCACCTTCTACCTCCTGGAGTTCTTTTATCAAGTCACAGTAGTCAGGTGGGTTACCTCTCCTATCCTGGAGCCTTAACTGGATGATATGCAGTTTATAATGCTTGGCATGTTGCAGTATGTGCCCCAATCTCACACGGTTCAAATCACTAGCAGCTACCCCACCTTTCTGGTAAGATTTCTGCAGAGCTCTTTCTAGGTGAGTAACATACGCAGACAAACTTTCCCCCTTCCATTGTTTGGTACCTTGGAATTTCCACATCAAAGTCTCCCCTGACTCAATGCTCCCAAAATTGCCTTCAAGTACAGATAGGTACTTCTGAGCAGATGCATCAGGGTTTGTGGACCTCAAAAATTTAATGGCTTCAAGGGCAGGGCCCCTCAAACTTTTTATGATTCTTTTCCGCTTCTCAGCCTCCACACCCTGCCACTCGGGTAACAAGGGGGCAACATAGTCAATCTAGGTCTCCCAGTCATCCTCCCCCTGCGGGGTGGGGAGGGTGCCCGAGAAGATTCTCAGCCTTCGGTAGGAGTCGTGACTAATGGCGGGTACAGATATAGGGGCCAGCATTGGCATGGGCACAGAAGGCGGGGCAGTAACAGGTGCTGGTGTGGGAGGGGGTGTTGGGGAAGGAACACCCCCAAGTGGCAGGAATAGTTTCTTACAGTCCTCTATGGTTTTCCCTTCCTCCAGCAACAACTTAGCAAATTTATCCTCAAAAGTCTCAGATAATGGTGGGAGCTCATCCTCCCCAGGGTCTTTACTGTCTTTTGTTATCACTCTCCATGCAGCTGGAACCCCTTCTGGGGCAATAGTCTGTGGCACTTTAGAGCTGTCCACAAGGTCACTACACTCTACTAAGGCTATGAAAGTTTGGGTGATCAAATCAGCCTGTCGACCCACCACCACCACAGGGTTTTTTAAACATTCAACTTTGGAGAGTACTCCCTCTACAGTGTCCTTACTGGTACACAGGGGAATATCCAGTATCAGCAGAGCATTTTGGGGATCAATCTCCTGCCCAGTACACCACCCCACCAACTGGTGTACAGCCATTTCTTCTGGGGTAGAAATTAATCTTTAACAATAATTCATCATTTTTGGCCACTAGAAGGCACAAAATCCCATCAGTGAGCCTCCAAGATGTAACCCCAAGGTGGCGCTATCCCAAGGGCTACTACCCATGCCTGCTTGGCTAGTAGCAGGTTAAGGGACCTGAGTTCTGAAATGGGTGCCTCCACCCAGACGTCAGGGTTGGTAGTGGTCAAGCTTACCTGGGCACAGCCCTCCGGGACACTGCAACCCCCCTCTTTCCTCACCAGTGGCCGGAACAATACACAATAATCACTTTCACAATACCGCTGATACACCACACAAGTACCCACACTGTTTGCACTTACCACCAGGGCTTTCCTCTGGCTTGACCCTGGGGACCCCCCTGTAAAACAAGGTTATACACAGCAAATAACAGCAGTACAGTACTCTTGCACAAACTGGAACCACAGTCAGGGTAAATGCAAAAGAGTTCGATCTGATTTATTTAAGGGACTTGAACAAGGGAGGGGTGTAATCAGGTTAATTTACTTAAAGGTTGTATCAATCAAACAGTTATGCATGCACTTCAAGGTCCATAAACAGTCACACACTCTGGGTACCCAGATGGAGAACGGTGGGCTAGCCAGGAACGTTGCAGCTGGTTGGGGCCCTGTGAAGGAAGAAAACAACATGCACACACACACTAATTGTAATCCAGAACTGGAGGGCTCAGTTATTGAAAAGAAAACAACAAGACAATCAAATGACACACTTTTACATTAGGCTATTGTTGCAGGGAGCTACCCTGAAGATTACTCACAAACGGAGCAATTATCTGGCAGCCCGGGCAGGGCTCGAGCATAGAAACACTCAGCCCCCTCCCAGATTAATTATAACTGCAATCTAGGCAGCTCTTAAAGAGACAGTACACAGAGGCTATACAGGTGTAACCCCCCTACAAATGGGAGTTCCCGAAAAGTCTTCCTTGAGCTTGCCTAAATGCTCACTGCCAGGCTGGTGTCCTGCGTTTTAGCAGTTTAAATATGATTGCCAGAGAGTGCCTGTATAGCCTCTGTGCACTGTCTCTTTAAGAGCTGCCTGGATTGCAGTCATAAGTAATCTGAGAGGGAGCTCTGTTGAAATATGTAACTATTTGCTGAAAATCATTTAGAGTGATAATGATAAAGCAGTTTGTCTAACCTGCCTTCTTTGCAGCAAGGACTGTCTTGTTTATCCCCACCATTTGGCCCTGGACTGCAAATTGGACCAATCAGTTCTGGAGGGACCTAAAACGGAGCCAGACTACAGGAGCTGTCTGGAGTCAAAATCTGTAGGAATTGTAGTTTGGGGCTTTTGGCACCTTTTTGCACCTGAAGGGGGAGCCTTTGTTGTGACTGACAGACAGATCGCCAACCGAACCTTTGGGATTCTAGGAAAGTCCCAGGCTTGCTGGCAGTTGAGTCAGATCTAAGTTGGGAGCTAAAGAAGCAACAGCTTGAGACAGTCAAGCAGCCATCTGAGTAGTTTCATGCGGGAGAACTGTGGAAAGGCCTGAGTTGTGGCCTGCATGTCTGCCTGCTACCCCTGAGAGGGAGAGAAGAGAATTATTTTGGACTAAATCCAAGTTTGTGAGAATGAAGTAAGCCACTGATTTTTTACCAGGCTCATACCTGAAGAAGACCAAAGATTTTGCTGAATGCGATCGGCCCGTCAGGATTTCCAGCTGCTTTTGAATCCACAGTTTCTGCAGAGACTCTGTCATCATGACTGGAGAGCGGTTTGCCTGGTACAGTAGAATTTCCTTACATGTAAATGTGCCGTGAGTTGTTAGTGGGTCGTGATTTGGTTCCCCACTGTGTGAACTGTGTTCTGCTTGCTGGAAGCTGTATCCAGCCCAAAATGGACTGTATCCGAATTTGTCTCCATTTGGCCGGGGCCTTGCCACACTGGCTCAGCCAGACTACCCGCTGCACAGAGAAAGCCATCGACGAGAGACCTGCCTGGGGATCAGCCCCCTGCTCCACGCTCGAACAGGAACTACGCCTCGGCGATTCGTGTGGGATCTGCTTCTCCTGGCACTCCAGATTAACCACCTGCTGTCTCGATTTTCATTCAGCCTGTGTCCAGTCTTGGTTATCGTGAGTAATCATCAGGGTAGCTCCCTGCAACAACAGCCTAATCTAAAAGTGTGTCATCTGATTGTCTTGTTGTTTTCTTTTCACAAACTGAGCCCTCCAGTCCCGGATTACAAATACTGTATGTTGTGCATGTTGTTTTCTTCCATCACAGGGCCCCAACCAGCTGCAACGTTTCTGGCTAGCCCACTATTCTCCATCTGGGTACCCAGAGTGTGTGACTGTTTATGGACCCTGAAGTGCATGCATAACTGTTTGATTAATACAGCCTTTAAGCAAATTAATCTGATTACGCCCCTCCCTTGTTCAAGTCTCTTAAATAAATCAGATCTAACTCTTTTTTGCATTTACCCTGACTGTGGTTCCAGTTTGTGCAAGAGTACTGTACTGCTGTTATTTGCTGTGTATAACCTTGTTTTACAGGGGTTCCCCAGGGCCAGGCCAGAGGAAAGCCCTGGTCGTAAGTGCAAACAGTGTGGGTACTAGTGTGGTGTATCGGGTATTGTGAAAGTGATTATTGTGTATTGTTCTGGCCACTAGTAAGGAAAGAGGGGGTTACAGTGTCCTGGAGGGCTGTCCCTGTGGTGGTGGGTCGACAGGCTGATTTGATTGCCCAAATTTTCATAGCCTTGGTAGAGTGTAGTGACCTCATGGACAGCTCTAAAGTGCCACAAACTATTGCCCCAGAAGGGGTTCCAGCTGATAACAAAAGGCAGTAAAGACCCCGGGGAGGTTGAGCTCCCACCATTATCTGAGACTTTTGAGGAGAAATTTGCTAAGTTGTTGCTGGAGAAAGGGAAAACCGTAGAGAACTTTAAGACACTATTCCTGCCACTTGGGGGTGTTCCTTCCCCAACACCCCTTCCCACTCCAGCACCTGTTACTGCCCCACCTTCTGTGCCCACACCAGTGCTGGCCCCTATATCTGTACCTGCCATGAGTCACAACTCCTACGGAAGGCTGAGAATCTTCTCAGGCACCCTCCCCACCCCCTAGGGGGAGGATAACTGGGAGACCTGGATAGACTATGTTGCCCCTCTAGTACTTGAATGACAATGCTCAGAAGCAGAGAAATGAAAGCGGTTGAGTGAGAGCCTCCAAGGTCCTGCCCTGGCTGCCGTCCATGCCAAGTGGGTCAATAACCCTGAAGCAACTGCACAAGACTATCTTGATGCATTGGAGAATGTGTATGGGAGCCCAGATTCAGATGAGGATCTGTGGTGGAGAGTAAGAAATGCTCAGCAGTACCCAGGGGAGCCATTGTCTGTGTACGTACCTCGGCTTGAAAAGCTGCTACAAGAGTGCCTCAAAAAGGGTAGTTTGCCGTCAAATGAATTAGATTGAACTAGGCTGGACTGGATCCTTAAGTCTGCTCTGTTTTCAGAATTGTTACTGCTTCAGTTGCGCCTTGCCACCTGACTGGAATTGCCCCCCCTCCTATGGCGAGCTAATGAAAGAAATTCGGGGGGGTTGAGCAAAGACAACCCCATGGGGGAATTGCACCCATATCTACTGCTGCTGCGCAAGTGACTGAGAGTGATCAGCCAAGCGAGGCTCAGGGGCAATAGTTGGCACTTAACAAGCACTCTGAGAATGCAAAGGACTTCCTGCCCTGGGCCCAGCATTGGAAAGACGAGCTACTAAAGGAAGTCCGAGAGTTCAAGATGGGTGCCTCTGCAAGGGTTTCCCCCATGGAACAAAATTCTGGTCCCTTTCAGGACATAACTGCCATGGAGGTGGGGGTGCACCCTCAGGCATCCGCTACCGAGGGTGGCTCCAAGGCTGAGATCACCAGATTGACTGCCACTCTAAAGGAACTGTTAAGACATGTTGCACCACTCTCACCGCTGCAAGCAGATACTAGACCCCAATCTCTTACTACTGCTTCAGTTCCTCATATGATGTTCTCTCCCAGGATGACCCAGGAGTCTATCATTTGTCACAACTGTAGAAAGGATGGCCATATGAAAAGAGAATGCCAGTGTCAGAAGGACTTAGAAAGAGTAGTAAACAGACTCCAAGGGGAGCTCCGAAAAGCAAATCAGTGGCCAAGGGGTGCCCGAAATGACTGCAGTGAGGGTCCGAGTAACCCTAACTCAAATTTCTTTGTGGTTAAATCATCTGTCCAGGCCTCTGCTACTGCCTCTCCAGACTGGTCCAAAACAGTGGGCCCTTCAATGGAGACTACGGTGACTGTGAATGGTATTCATACTCAGGCTGTGCTTGACAGTGGGTCGCAAGTGACAATTGTATTCCAGGACTGGTATGACAAACACTTATCTGATGTGCCTTTGCAATCCCTGGAAAGCCTACATGTGTGGGTCCTGAGCGACAACTCTTATCACTACCTAGGGTATGTCTGCCTCTGGTTGTCTTTTCCTGCAACTGTAACTGGTGCAGAGGAGCAAATAGAGACATTGGCCCTAGTGTGTCCCCCCATCGGACTATATGATGGGGTCCCCCTGTTAATTGGAACAAACGCCCATATGTTTGGAAGACTGGCGCAACTCTGCCACGAGAAACAAGGGCGATGGACTGGGAGGGCCCTGAGAATTACGGCTCTGATCAAGAGGGCCTATGATTTGCAGCAGAAACCCAAGAAAGTTGACCAAAATGAACTGGTGGGGATCATGTGGAAGAAGGATCCCGAGTCAATGGTATTGGCCCCTAATGCCCAGTGTACCATTCAAGGGGAGGTCCACCTCTGGAAAGATGTCAAGAACAAAATACTGATGTTGGATGCACCAGGCAATGGAAAATTGCCAGAAGGATTATTGGTCAAGCCCAGCATCTTGCCTGCTCGTGCCCATGCCTATGCACGACGAGTGATGGTCCAGATTCACAATATGTCAGATCAGAGATCCAGGTGAACAGAGGGTGCACCCTAGCTATGGTACACTGCACAGACATTGCAGTATGGCCCAGCAACAAGCACCCTGGTGAGAAGAAGAGAGTGACCCCAGACTTGTTTGACTTTGGTGACTCCCCATTGCCAGCTGAATGAAAGGCTAGAATTAGCAAGAGACTTGCCCAGAGAGACCAAGTGTTTTCGTTGAAGGAATGGGATGTGCGATGTGTCCAGGGTGCGGAGCATCACATACACCTGCATCATGAATGGCCATTTCGAGAGAGGTCCCAACACCTATACCCAGCAGACATAGATGATGAGAGAAGACACCTGCAGGAAATGCTCACTGCTGGCATGATACAAGAATCCAGGAGCCCATATGCCTCTCCCATTGTGGCTGTTCGAAAGAAGAATGGGTCTGTGAGGATGTGTATTGGTTATCGAACCCTGAAGCAGCGGACCATCCCAGACCAATACACTATGCCTTGTATACAAGATGCCCTGGACTGCTTGAATGGGAGCAAATGGTTCTCGGTGTTAGATCTTCGCAGCGGATACTGCCAGATCCCGATGGCCCTAGAAGACTGTGAGAAAACAGCCTTCATCTGTCCAAATCAAATCAAACTTTATTTTTATAGCGCCTTTCAAAACCAAGGTTCTGCACATAAAACCAAATACAAATATAACTTTAAAACAGAAGAATAAAAACAGGTTAACCATAATTAGAGAAGGCCAAGTTAAATAAATATGTTTTTAACTCAATCTTAAATCTATCGACGGTCAGGCATTCTCTTAACCGATGAGGTAGAGAATTCCACAGGGTAGTAGCCGAAAAAGAAAAAGCACGGGCACCAGATGTTTTTAATCGTACCCTGGGAATCTCTAGCAATCCCTCGTCGGTGGATCGGAGAGGACGGAGGGGGCAATAGGGTATCAAGAGGTCTTGCAGGTAACTGTGTCCCTGATCATGTAGGGCTTTAAAGGTTAGCAAACCAACTTTAAAGGTGATCCACCACTGAATAGGCAGCCAGTGCAGCCCGCAGAGCACAGGCGTAATATGACTGGATCTAGATGTCCCAGTCAGAAGCCTGGCTGCCGCGTTCTGCACTAGCTGCAAGCAGCAGATATCAACCCCTGGAAGCCCTAGGTAGAGGGAATTGCAGTAATCAAGGTGGGTAGTGATGAAGGCATGGACCAATGTTGGAAGATCATCTGGAGGAACCAAGTGTTTCACCCGGGCGATATTCCTCAGATAGTAAAAAGAGGATTTGACGACAGCCGACACCTGAGATTTTAGTGTCAGGCCATCATCAAAAATAACGCCAAGGTTACGCACTCGGTCTGAGGTAGTGAGCTGTATGCCATCAATCAAAAGACCTGATGCCTGTCCAGCTCTCATACCCACCCTCGGACGACCAGGGTCCACTACCAACACTTCAGTCTTGTCCAGATTCAGTCTCAGCCAGCTAGTACTCATCCAGGTTCTGCTCTCAGTAAGGCAGTCGTTTAGCACAGAGAGTGCAGCATTATGTCCGGGCAGAAAGGACATATACAGTTGAGTATCATCTGCATAGCAGTGAAAACTCAAACTGTATCGCCTGATGATATCTCCCAATGGCAGCATATACACTGCAAACAACATGGGGGCCAAAATGGAGCCCTGTGGCACCCCGCAGGACAGGGAGTGAGTACCAGAGGAATAAATTCCAGTGGCAACTCTCTGAGACCTGTCCGCGAGGAAAGAGTGGAAGCATTTGAGGACTGGACCAGACAGCCCACAAAGAAGCCACAGGTGCTCCAGTAGCACACCATGGTCTACAGTGTCAAATGCTGCAGAGAGATCAAGAAGGACCAGAATGGTATGCGCCTATTGATCTCTAGCCATCAGGAGGTCGTCCAATACTCGGACAAGTGCAGTCTCTGTGCTATGCTTCTTCCTAAATCCAGACTGGAGAGTATCATAGACCTTGTGAGTTGTAAGGTGATCATCCAGTTGCAACGCAACCACCTTTTCAACAACCTTACCAACAAATGGCAGGTTAGAGATAGGTCGGTAGTTGGCTAGACAGTCTGGGTCCAAGGAGGATTTCTTAAGGAGTGGTTGAACGGCCGCCTTCTTTAGGGGTTCTGGAAAGACCCCCGTCTCCAAGGACCTCCAAATAATTTCAGCAAGGATCGGGTAGAATACATCAACACATCCCAATAAAGGGGTGTTGGGCCCGGATCCAAACTACAACTGGTTGGGCGCAATAGCTGGATGATCTTCACAATGTCTGTGAATTCTGGCTGGCAGAAATCTGACCAGAGAGACCGAGTGCATGCCACTTCCCGCCGATCACCACAATTCCTCATAGGAGAGGCCAGACCGATGCTAGACCTGATGCTGGCAACGTTATCTGTGAAGAATCATGAAAACTCCTCGCATTTCAGCTGAGACAAAGCTTCTCTGGGCTGAAGACAGATTGGATTGCACAACCTGTCAACGGTCCGGAAAAGCTGAGCTGGTCGATTCTGCACAGCAGAAATCTCCCTAGACAGGAATTCTGCCTTCTTACGGATGATTTCCGACTGATAACCATCAGAGTGTGCCATCAGCTTAAGCCTGTCAGCATCAAGGCCAAGCTTTCTCCATCCTTCGACCAGCTCGCCTCAACTCCTTCAAGGAACCATCAAACCAAGGGTTCCTTGGGCAAAGGGTGAGGGGCCGAACACAAACAGGAGCAATCTTGCCCAGGGCATCTCCCACAGCCTTATTATAGGCCAATATGAGATCACCCGGACTCATGTATTCACCCAACAAACCCGATAGGTCCAGTACCGCCGATAGGTCACTAAGGGTAACTCCCTTTAAAGGGCGGTACTGGACCATCTCCGTAGGGGCAGACCTATTAAGGGGGACCCTGAAGCTGAACCTTATGGTGTGATGGTCGGACCAACTGACTGGTTCCACCCCCAGATCAGCTATCTCCATACCCAAAAGAAAGATCAGATCCAACGAGTGACCCCCTGTATGGGTTGAGGAGGTAACTACCTGTGTGAGGCCCAGTGTTGTCATCAGCTGGAGGAGATTTTGACCAAAATGCGAGAGTTCATCATCGACCCAGGTATTGGATTCCCCCAGAACTATCCATCTGGGGGACCTCAACACCATGTCGACGATGAAGTCCGCTATCTCCTGCAGGAATGCTCCACCATCTCCTAGTAGACGGTAGATGAGGAGTATCCTGCAAACTACACCCTCTCCCAGGATATACTCGAAGGATCTGGTACTTCCTAATGGCACATCCACAAGGCCCAGCTCAGATTTAAATATAATGGCCACACCCCTTCCCCTATGATCCAACCTTGGGCGGTATATCACCGAGAACCCAGCTGGAACTGCAGAAGCCAAAACGGGGCTGCATTTTCATCCAACCAGGTCTCGGTGATGCAAGCCAGATCAGTGGTTCCAACAAGATCAGCTATAATAGCCATCTTGTTCTTAATAGATCTGGCATTGCATAACACTGCCCAACTAGGATGAGTTGTCGGGGAAGACTTCAGCACCTGCCCACTAACATTGGAACCCTTGGGTATGGGGACAAGACAGGGAGGACCTCTGTTCTGACTCCATTTCGCCCCAGGGCGCCTCTTGGACCCCACGACTCCTATCCGCCCTCCTCTTTCCCTTCCCCCACCAGACCTAGTCCCCCCCCCCCTTCTCATGCACTTTCTAGAAATCCCCAAAGCGCGACACCTAAAATGGGTGTCAAATGTTAGTGGGGACAGTCAAAGGGATGTAATTCCCTGAGTCTGGTGGGGGAGTAACACCTCACCATCACTAAGCCTCCCCGACACATAATGCTTTAAATGAAGTAATAAACAAATTCTGAAAACTAACATCCCACCCCAGACAATAAAATCAAAAACCTAATCTTGATAACAATCCTCTAATCTTAATAACCAACGTCCTATACCCTAACCTACAAAAATAAACAAAATAATAAAAAAAATCCAATAATATAAAAACAGTCCCAATCCAAATCAAACTATAACCCACAAAATAACAATCTAAAACAATTTTGACAGCTACAACACTAAATTAAAGCATTTATTATTGTCCAATGTCTTTTTATAAAAATTGCTTCAAAAGTTACTAAATCCTTTGAAAGTTTGAAAAACAAAGGGTAGCTCTCACCCAACCCTTATCAAAATAATGAGTCCAGGAGAAACGTGGCACTCTCACTGCCACAAGTACTGAATTTAAAGTTGAAATGAATCTTTGTTACCACTGAGGTTCTCTTACTGCCTCCAGAATAAGAAAATGTGATTACAGTACCTTGACGAAGGTTATGTCTGGAGCAAGATGAGAAAGCAGCAAACCTTTAACGATCAAATCATTTGCCAGTATAGGAAGAGAAAACGATGCAAATATTACTGGCCCCAGCCGAGCTCACAGAAGGACCATGGAGAAAGAGACACCCCACTCAGCCCACCAGAGCCACCCAGTAAAAACTAGGGGGCCACAGAGTGCACAGAAGAAAATTTTCAACCAGCCCTCCGACTGGTAGCCACTATCCCCATGAGGAATCCCATGGACCAGGCACCCAACCACCGTAGCCAGTCAGACCAGTTTGCAATCCGCCGTTCTCATCTAATAACTTGACCAGAAAAGTCAGTTCCACAACCGGATTCACTGCTCCGACAAGTTCTCTCCAGACAGGGCTCCAAACAGCAGCTCAGACGGCAGCCAACCAACCAATGTCAGATCTTCTGCTGCAGTAATCCCAAGGAAATCAGCATCAGGAGAGCCACCGACTGTCCCAGGAGTCCAGATCCACACAAAACCGGCGACAGGAGAAAAGCCGAAGACCATTACAAAACAGTCACAAAGCTACCCAAAATCCGGACCCCCAGCGTGAGACAAAACGTCCCAGGCAGCAGATACGGCAAAAAGAAGTCACTGAACAGTCAAAAGCAGGGAATAGTTTGAAAAGCAGCGAAATCACAGAGCTGCTCCCAAAATAAGCTTAAAATCCATTCCAGTAAAGCCGTTACCCAGACACAATATACGGCATATAGTCGGATAACAAACGACCAAGTGGATCAGAACGGACTATAATTATAGCTGTTGTAGCTGTCAAATTTTAAAAATACAGACAACCGAACAAAATGAAAATAAAATGTTAAAATGTTGGGGTTCTACGAGTTTCTGAGGATGCCACAGGGGATATCGGGTGCCTCGGCCACCTTTCAGCAACTGATGGAACGTGCGGTGGGAGAAATTAATTTGATGGAATGCCTGGTGTACTCGGATGATGTAATTGTGTTTGGGAGCACCTTAGAGGAGCATGAGAACCGACTGTTTAAAGTCCTAGACTGACTGGAAGACTTTGGCCTCAAGCTGTCCATTGACAAGTGCCAGTTTTTCCAAACCTCCGTGAAGTAGGTGGGGCACATAGTATCTACAAAAGGGACAGAGACTGATCCAAGTAAGGTTGAAGCACTGACTACTTGGCCCCAGCCCCATAATCTGAAAGAACCACAACGTTTTCTGGGGTTCTGTGGCTACTACCGCAGGTTCATAAAAGACTATTCCAAGGTGATTTGCCCACTCTTGAACCTTACCCAGGGTTACCCTCCTACCAATCGTGAATACAAAAAAGGGTCCATTAAAGAACCAGAAAAAGTATACTTCCACCCAGGTGAACTCTTCGGGCCCCACTGGATGCCCGACTGTGAAACAGCCTTCCATGAGATCATATACCAGCTCACCCATGCCCCCATCCTCGCCTATGCTGACCCCACCAAACCCTATGTGCTGCATACGGACACTAGTCTGCAGGGTCTAGGAGTGGTGCTGTATCAAGACCATGAGGATGGCCTGAGAGCAGTAGCTTTCACCCAAAGGAGCTTGACCCCATCCAAATGAAACTACCCTGTGCATAACTTGGGGTTCCTTATGCTAAAATGGGCCATCATTGACCAGTTTTATGAATACCTCTATGGGGCAAAGATATTGGTGAAGACTGACAATAACCCGTTGACCTATGTAGAGACTTCAGCAAAGTTAGACACCACTGGGCACCGGTGGCTTTCTGCATTATCAACCTATGATTATGCTGTCGAATACAGACCGGGCCTGAACCATATTGATGCTGACGCCCTATCACAAAGGCCCACTTCCAAGAGTGATTGGGTCAGGCTGTCTGAACCTGACATTCGAGCATTGTGCCAAAAGTTTGATAGACATGAACAGATGTCTGCGGACACAGTGGACTGTTTAGTAGATTGCTTGGGCCCTTCTGACACCTGCATGCCAGCTGCTTATTGCCATTTCTCTGCTCTAGATATTAGTGTACTACCTCAAGTTTGACAATGACAGCATTCAGTTGGCTCAATCCCAAGATCCTATGATTCAGCCAGCACTTGATGCCCTGCATGCGGGGAAAGATGTGTCTAAGTTATGTTCCACTGACTTGCGAGCTGCTTTATTGTTTAAAGAAGGCCCCAGATTGAAGTTGCTCAATCAGTTGTTGTATAGAGAGACAGTAGATCGTAGTGGAAAAGTAGACAAGCAACAACTGGTCTTGCCCACGGCCTTTAGAGATTTGGTACTGAGGTCCCTCCACAATCACATGGGGCACCTCGGTAGAAACATAGAAGTTGATGGCAGATAAGGACCGCAAGGCCCATCCAGTCTGCCCATTTCTTTTTCTACCTTATGAACGTGCCATTGGCCTTTGCTCTGTCAATGGCCTATCTATTCATACTCATCTGTATTGCTCCCTTATGCCTATCCCATGCCTGTTTGAAGCCCTGCACTGTATTCATATCCACCACTTCCTGAGGTAGGCCATTCCATGCATCCACCACCCTTTCTGTGAAAAAGTACTTCCTCACATTACCTTTTAATCGGCCTCCCTCTAATCTCATGCTGTGTCCTCTTGTCCTGCTATTTTTCTTATATTGAAACATGTTAGACTCTTTCACCTTGTTAATGCCCTGAAGGTGTTTGACTGTTTCAATCATATCACTTCTCTCCCTCCTTTGCTCTAGGGTATATATATTGAGCTTCGTTAATCTGTCCTCATATGTTTTCTGATGCAGTCCCTGCACCATTTTGGTTGCCCTTCTCTGGACTGCCTCAATTTGGTTAATGTCCTTGTGAAGGTGTGGCCTCCAGTACTGCACGCAGTATTCCACATGGGGCCTAACCAGTGTCTTGTAAAGAGGGATTATTACCTCCCTCTTCCGACTTGTGATACCCCTACTAATACACCCCAACATCCCTCTAGCCTTACCTACTGCTTTAGTGGTCTGCTTGGATGATTTCAGGTCATCGGTGATGATGACACCCAAGTCTCTTTCTTCCCTTGTGACTGCCAGCAACTCGCCTCCCAGCCTATAGGTGGCTTCAGGGTTTCTTTTCCCTATGTGCATGATCTTGCACTTCTTTGCATTAAACCCCAGTTGCCACTCTTCCAACCATTTTGCTAGTTTATCCAGATCTCTTCTCATTATGCCCAACCCATCTGGATCATCTACTTTGTTGCAGATCTAGGTGTCATCTGCAAACAGACAAACCTTACCCTCCAGTCCATCTGCAGTGTCACTGATGAAGATATTGAAGAGGACTGGCCCCAGGACTGATCCCTGAGGTACCTCACTTGTGACTTGCATCTCTTCTGACTGTATACCGTTTACCACTACTCTCTGTTTTCTGCCCGTCAACCAGTTTGTCACCCAGTTGACCAACGTCTGAACCACCCCGAGCCTACCCAGCTTATTAATCAATCTTCTATGTGGAACGGTATCGAAAGCTTTGCTGAAGTCAAGGTAGGCAACATCAACTGCTCCCCCTTGGTCCACCACTCTGGCTACCCAGTCAAAGAAATCTATGAGATTAGTTTGACAGGACCTTCCTTTTGTAAACCCATGCTGTCTTGGATCCTGTGCGCCTATGGATTCCAGGTGTTGCACTATCCTTTCCTTAAGGAGTGTCTCCATAAATTTGCCCTCTACTGAGGTAAGACTGACTGGTCTGTAGTTCTCTGCCTCCTCTCTGTTACCACTCTTGTGGAGCGGGATCACATGAGCCCTTCTCCAGTCTTCTGGGACCTCTCCTGTGCTCAGAGACTCACTAAACAGTTCTGATAATGGCTCTGCTAGTTCAACCCTTAGCTCCTTTAGTATCCTGGGATGTATGCCATCAGGTTCCATTGTCTTGTCCACCCTGAGCTTATCGAGCTCTTGTAAGACCCTTTCTTTTGTGATGGGACTAGTGCACACCTCCCTCCCCCTGTGTCCATGGTGCTGAGCTGTGGGCCCTGCCCTACCTTCTCTTCAGTAAATACTGAGCAGAAGTATCTATTTAGGATAGATGCTTTTACATGGTCCGCCTCCTCACATGCCCCCCTTATCCCCCTTTGATCTTAGCATCTTAGCAATACCCCCTCTGGACTTTCTCCTTTCACTAATGTATCTATAGAAAGTCTTGTCACCTTCTTTTACCGTTCGTGCTAGTGTTTCCTCGGTTTGGGCCTTTGCTGCCTTACTGCCTTCCCTGCTTCCCTTGGGAAGTTTGGTATGCCTCCCTGTCTTTATCCTGCTGCGTTCCCTTATATTTCCTGAAGGCCAGCTTTTTGGCTCTGACCTTTTCTGCTACTGTGTTTGAGAACCAAAGTGGTTTCCTTCTTCTTTTGTACTTCCTTTTCTCACTAGCACAATGGGATGTTGCTTCGAGTATTGCAATTATAATGTTTGCCCACTTTGCCTGTACCCCTTCACCTGTATTTCTTTTTGCCAGGGCTAACTTAACTCTGTTGGCCATCTTATCAAAGTCAGCTCCTCTGAAGTCCCATATTTGTGTCTTGGAATGGGATGATTTTGTTCTAGTGGCCAAATTGAACCATACCATGTGATGTCACTGGCACCCAGGTGACCTTCTACCTGGAGATCTGTGATCCTTTCCCTGTTAGTCAGTTCTAGATCTAGGATAGCCCTGTCTCTTTTGGGTTGTTATACCAGTTGTTTGAGACCTTCCCCCTGCAGGAATCCACCATGTGTCTAGTTCTGGCAGATGTCCCTGCTGGTATTGACCAATCTGTATCTGGCATGTTGAAGTCTCTCATTATCAGAACCTCACCTTTAGCTGTCATGTTTTGTATATTTTCTAACAGTAACGTGTCTATGTCCTCCCCTGGTCTGGAGGCCTGTACACAACCCCAGTTCGTATGGCTGTCCCATTTCCTGTTTCCAGGATGACCCACAGTTCTTCTGGCTTCTTATGTGTATTCTGAATTTCTGTACCTTTGATATTTTCATTGACATAAAGGGCCACTCCACCCCCTTTTGCACCTCGGTCTCTTCTGAACAGTACATAGCCAGGTACTGAAGTCTCCCAAGTGTGGTTACTGGTAAACCATGTCTCGCTAATGGCTACTATGTCCAGTTTAGCCTCTATCATTATTGCCTGCAGGTCTGGGATCTTGTTTCCAGACTGCGACATTTGTGTACATGATTTTCCATTGGCCAGATTTCGTGTGTTAGTTGTTGGGCGAGGCCCACATTTCTCCCAAAGGCCATATGGGGAGCCGGACCTTTTCTTTACCTGATGATGCAAATGAACTACAAACATGCTGAACTCCTGTTTGACCACTAGCTGAGGGGAGGTGTTCTTCCCATTCGACGTATGGAGTGCTGCACCCCTCTCCCCATTTGCTAGTTTAAATATTCTACAAAGACGTCAAACTTCTGCCCCAATGCACTGACTCCCTCCTTAGTCAGATGCAGTCCATCAAATTTAAAGAACTTTCGCTCCCAAAACTGTTGCCAGTTCCCTACAAATGTGTGTCCTTTTTCCTGGCACCAGCCCTTGAGCCACATGTTTAGCTCCCCTATCTCCCCTTCTCTGACCTTCCATCCATCTGTCCCCCTCTCCCAGACTGGCAGGATCTCAGAGAACGAGATGCCAGATGAAATGGATGATAGTTTGTCACCCAGCCTGGTCAGGTGTTCCTTGGCCTCCACAACTGACCGGCTGGCGAGATCGTTAGTCCCTGTGTGTACCATGACGTCAATGTTTTCTCATGCTTCCTGAACAGTTTTAGCAATGCGGTCAGTTACTCTCCACGCTGATGTACCTGGGAGACATCTGACCATTACACCCAGCTGGAGATACGTATCAACTCCTCGAATCATGGAGTCTCCTATGATCAGACGTTTTTTGGATTTCCTTTTTGCTTTTTTTGTTTTGGTTCCTGTTTTGGGTGAGTTTTGTTGTGCTAGCTTCTGTGCTGCAATGTCCTGCTCTGCAGTGTCCTCTGCCCCTTTGTTTGATTTCGGAGATAGAGGCAGATACCTGTTTGTAGTTTTTATATGGTTTGTGGAGGTGATATGTTGGAGAGCACTGAGTGATGGAGCACCCAATTTGCCCCTCCTAACCACCTGCCAACCTCCTGGACCAACTACCCTCTGTGGTCGAGGTGCTTCTGTTGGATGTTGGGGAAATGGTGGGCAGTTCATATAATACATTTCCTCTTGAATATGCAATTTGAGGAGT
Source organism: Neoceratodus forsteri (assembly GCA_016271365.2). Taxonomy (NCBI): domain Eukaryota; kingdom Metazoa; phylum Chordata; order Ceratodontiformes; family Ceratodontidae; genus Neoceratodus; species Neoceratodus forsteri. Next base: position 353,052,923 of record CM057456.1, read on the forward strand.
GCAATCTGTGCCCATGCTGCCTGGAGCTGAGCCCTTAGATCTCCTATGGCCCAGCATGTAGGACAGTGTCCTAAATCCTGTAAAACTGCCCTTCTGAAAAGTGTTCTGCAGTACCTGCAGTTAGTGATATCCATTCCAGATAAGTTGCTGGGTTTATAACCTTGACAGAGTAATAAGAAGGAAGAAAATGAAAGAAAAAGTTTGATTTTGTGTTTTATTTGTTTGTTTTTGCATAACTTGTTATAATAAGTTAAAGTACTAGTGCCCCTGTAAATGAGGTCACTGTGTAGATACCCCTCTGATCCACCCCTTCCTGCTTTGCTACAGGAAATGTCACGACTGTGCTACCCTTTAAAGGAGTGTAGTGTGGGGTGGTTGGGGATGGGGTGGGTGGCTGGGCCCTTCCCCTGCCGAAAAAGAAGAACCATGGACGAAAGAAACAAGGAGGTAAGAGCAGAAAAATCAGCCAGCAACAAATGCAGTAGCCTTGAAAGCTTATCCTAATGATAGATAAAACTGTAAAGCACCACCTGTAATATTTCACAGAAGATATACCCTGTAAGAAACACTTTGGTACAGAGAAAAATAAAGCAGTAACAGAAGATATACCTTGCAAAAGACAATTTGAATCAGAAGAATACATCAGTAATCTGTAAGCACACACCTGTAGGCACACCCTGGGATAATGCAGCAGAAGGTATACCCAGCAACAACAATTTGAATCAGAGAAAATAAAGCAATAAAATGTTAGAAACAAACAGTAACAATCCCTGTGAGTACAAAATAAAAATAACACACAGTAAATCTGCCTAGCCAAAAGAAGCCTTAATCCTTATGCTTGGTCTGGTAAGGTTCTTTGCTCTGTCCTTTCTAGCAACCTAGAAGAAAAGAGATCAGGTGAAGCTAGGTGCCTTGGCCAGCAAACCTAGTCTTCCACTTGACAGAACCTTTGACCTGGTATGATCTCGCTTCTACTGGCTGAAAATGGGGGCCGATGTTGAGCACCATGTAAAGACTTGTAGTTGCTGCCTGCAAAGAAAGGCCCTACCTCAGAGGGCTGCCCCCCTTGTTAATATTACTACCAGCACTCCCATGGAACTAGTCTGCAAAGACTTCTTGTGTTTTGAACCTGATCAGTGGAACATTGGCAATGTGTTAGTGGTTACAGATTATTTCACATGGCATGCTCAAGCTTTTCCAACCAAAGATCAAAAGGCATCAACCATGGCCAAGGTGCTAGTGGAAAATTTCTTCGCCCACTATGGTGCCCCCCAGCGGATCCACTCTGACCAGGGCAGAGACTTTGAGAGTCAACCAATCAAAGAAATGCTCTCTCTTTGGGGGGGTGCGAAAGTCAAGAACCACCCCTATCACCCACAGGAGCCCTCAACCAGAACGTTTTAACTGCACCCTTCTAGACATGCTGGGCACCCTCCAACCAAAAGACAAGCATAAATGGAGCCAGCAGATTAGCACCTTTTTACATGCATACAAGTGCGCAAAAAATGATGCTACTGGGTTCTCCCCCTACTGCCTCATGTTCAGGAGAGAGGCCTGGCTGCCAGTTGATGTCTGTTTTGGGGTCTCTCCAGATGGGGTCTGAGATGAAAACTACTTGCAATATGTACAAAAACTGAAAGCTCAACTGAACCATGCCTATCAACTGGCACAGACAATGGCCATCAAGAGAAATCTAGCCAACAAAGAGAGGCATGATAAAAAAGTAAAGGTTCAAGAGCTTCGACCTGGAGACCATGTGTTGTTACGCAATTTGGGACTGCGTGGCAAACACAAAATTGCTGATCGGTGGCACCATCTTCCCCATGTAGAAGTTGGAAAGTTGGATGATTTACCTGTGTACAAGGTACACCCAGAGAACAACTCCAAAGCTGTCAAGACCATACACCGTAACCACTTGCTACCTACTGGCCACATCATAAGTGAGGCTGAACAATCAGAGATTGATTCCCCTGGGCCAGTGACTCGTGCTGCTGCAAGAAAGAGACAGAGTCGACCTACCCCAGTGGTTACAAGTTCAAGGTTTCCCCCACAGCAGGTCTGGAATTATAGTGACTGTCAGTCCACCTCAGATGAAAGTGAATGTGATAATGCCTATTACCCCTCTTATGAATTGAGTCAGCTGTTTTGGGGTAACCCTATGGCTAATTGTGGGGATGAAGATGGGCCTTCTGGACTGCATAATCCCCCCCCCCCAGCTTTGTCCTTGGAGCCAATGCTCCCTGAAAGTGAAGTGCAAAGTATCATGTCTGAAGATGCTGAGTCTCTGTGTATTATGGAACTGTATGATTTGCCTGAGGGAGGGGCTGATAGAATGAGTCTTTCTGGTGACATACCAGAATTTGAAGAACACCATGAGAGTGCTGACAACCCCCCTTCAGTGCCTCAAAGTTTGATTATGCCTGAGCCTTCGCAAAATGAGTCAAGTGTTGAAGAAACAGAGCCTGCAGAGCAAGGAGCCGACAGTGCCCCAAGTTTGGACGTTCTCATCCAGGCAGAGGCACCCCTCACAAGTTACGAGAGTCCCCAGACCAGTGCTGAGAGTACAGAGACTGTAGTTGTCCCCCTCAGAAAGACTGGCTGAGCTGTCAAGCCAGTAGTATGCTTCAGTTATGATTCTCCCGGTAGGCCAGTGGATTAGCCTCTCAATGTGGTGCACAAAGGTGTTTATGTCTCACCAAGCTCACTGCCCAAATTGAGCTTGACAGCCATTTCCATGTTACTTGTCTTTCCCTCTCACCATGGTGCCCCGGCCCCCTCTAGCCCCAAGTTAGCTGATAGGGAAGGGCCCCCTCCTGCATTGTTTAAGGTACAAGAAGTTATTACCTGATTCAGTATAGCAATGTTCAATTTACCTGTGTGAAATATGCACAATGTGTTGTCAGAATGGATATAGTATCATGAAGTGTAGTGAATATGTATAGTAAAGTAATAAGTTTATGTTAACTGATGCATGATGGTACAGACTTGACGCAGAAGCCAAGTTTTCTCCAGGCAGGGAAGGGTGTAACCCCGCTACAAATGGAGGTTCCCAAAAAGCCTTCCTTGAGCTTGCTTAAATGCTCACTGCCAGGCTGGTGTCCTGCATTTTAGCAGTTTAAATGTGATTGCCATAGAGTGCCTGTATAGCCTCTATGCACTGTCCTTTTAAGAGCTGCCTGGATTGTAGTCATAAGTAATGTGAGAGGAAGCTCTGTTGAAAGATGTAACTATTTGCTGAAAATCATTTAGAGTGATAATGATAAAGTAGTTTGTCTAACCTGCCTTCTTTGCAGCAAGGACTGTCTTGTTTATCCCCACCATTTGGCCCAGGACTGCGAATTGGACCAATCAGTTCTGCTGGGACCTAAAATGGAGCCGGACTACAGGAGCTGTCTGGAGTCAAGATCTGTAGGAATTGTAGTTTTGGGCTTATGGTGCCTTTTTGCACCTGAAGGGGGAGCCTTTGTTGTGACTGACAGACAGATCAGCCAACCAAACCTTTTGGATTCTGGGGAAAGTCCCAGGCTTGCTGGCAATTGAGTCAGATCTAAGTTGGGAGATGAAGAAGCAACAGCTTGAGACAGTCAAGCAGCCATCTGAGTAGTTTCGCGCGGGAGGATTGTGGAAAGACCTGAATTGTGGCCTGCATGTCTGCTTGCTGCCACTGAGAGGGAGAGAAGAGAACTATTTCAGATTAAATCCAAGTTTGTGAGAATGAAGTAAGCCACTGATTTTTTACCAGGCTCATACCTGAAGAAGACCAAAGATTTTGCTGAATGCAATCGGCGTGTCAGGATTTCCAGCTGCTTTTGAATCCACAGTTTGTGCAGAGACTCTGCGATCATGACCAGAGAGCGGTTTGCCTGGCACAGCAGAATTTCCTTACATGTAAATATGCTGTGAGTTGTTAGTGGGTCGTGATTTGGTTCCCCACTGTGTGAACTGTGTTCTGCTTGCTGGAAGCTGTATCTAGTGAAAAAAAGGACTGTATCCGAATTTGTCTCCATTTGGTCGGGGCCTTGCCACACTGGCCCAGCCAGACTACCCGCTGCACAGAGAAAGCCATCGATGAGAGACCTGCCTGGGGATCAGCCCCCTGCTCTACGCTTGAACAGGAACGACGCTGCTGTGATTCGTGTGGGCCCTGCTTCTCCTGGCACTCCAGATTAACCACCTGCTGTCTCAATTTTCATCCAGTCTGTGTCCAGTCTTGGGTATCGTGAGTAATCATCAGGGTAGCTCCCTGCAACAACAGCCTAATCTAAAAGTGTGTCATTTGATTGTCTTGTTGTTTTCTTTTCATGAACTGAGCCTTCCGGCTCCGGATTACAAATAGTGTGTGTTGTGCATGTTGTTTTCTTCCATCACAGGGCCCCAACCAGCTGCAATGTTCCTGGCTAGCCCACCATTCTCCATCTGGGTACCCAGAGTGTGTGACTGTTTATGGACCCTGAAGTGCATGCATAACTGTTTGATTGATACAGCCTTTAAGCAAGTTAACCTGATTACGCCCCTCCCTTGTTCAAGTCCCTTAAATAAATCAGATATAACTCTTTTTTGCATTTACCCGGACTGTGGTTCCAGTTTGTGCAAGAGTACTGTACTGCTGTTATTTGCTGTGCATAACCTTGTTTTACATGGGGTCCCCAGGACCAGGCCAGAGGAAAGCTCTGGTGGTAAGTGCAAACAGTGTGGGTAATTGTGTGGTGTATCAGGAGTATTGTGAAAGTGATTATTGTGTACTGTTCCAGCCACTAGTAAGGAAAGAGGGGGATTACAGTGACCCAGAGGGCTGCGCCCAGATTAGTTTGACCACTACCAAACCTGACCTACGGGTGGAGGCATCCATTTCAGAACTCAGGCCCCTTAACCTGCTACTAGCCAAGCAGGCAGAGGTAGTAGCCCTTGGGTTAGCACCACCTAGGGGTTACACTGTATCTGCTGTTGCTGCTGCCCAGAAGACCGAGGATGCACATGTGAGCGATGCTCAGGGGTGAAATACAGTGCCAGTTGAACATTGGGAGGCTAGCATGGACGCTCCGCCCTGGAGCGAGATACTGTGAGAGGTCTGAGAAATGAGGGCTACCATTTCCCTACAAGCCCATTCCAGAGACACAATGGGCCCAAACCCCTCTCAGAGCGTGTCCACTATGGGGTTGGGGGTGCACTCCCAGGCATCCCCTGTTGACAGCAGCTCAAAGATTGATGAATTGACTATGGAAGTGAGGGAATTACTGAGGCGTCTCCCCATGCTCACCACACACCAGACAGAGGTTGAATCACGATTTTCTGTTGGTTGTACCCCTGCCTCAGCCCCCAGTGTGATGCCTCGGCCATGCCAGACTCTAGAAAGCATACTCTGTCATAATTGTGATAAGGAGGGGCATATGAAGAAAGAATGCCAGTCCCCAAAAGACTTAGATAAGGTTGTATACAGACTTCAGGGAGAGTTCCGGAAAGCAAAACCATGGCTGAGGGGTGCTAGAAATGACTGCAGTGAAGGCTCAGGAAATCCCAACTCCAACTTCTTTGTGGCTAAGTCGTCTGTACCAGCTCCTGCTACTGTCCCTCCAGACTGGTCCAAGATAGTGGGCCCTTCAGTGGAGACTAATGTGGCTGTGAATGGTATTCCTACTCGGTCTGTGCTTGACAGTGGGTCGCAAGTGACCATTGTGTTTCAGGACTGGTATGACAAACACTTATCTGATGTGCCCTTACAATCCCTGGAAGGCCTACATGTGTGGGGGCTGAGCGACAAGTCTTATCCATATCTAGGATATGCCCACCTCTGGTTGTCTTTTCCTGCAACTGTCACTGGCGTAGAGGAGCATGACCCTAGTGTGTCCCCCCACCCAACTGTATGATGGGGTTCCCCTGTTAATCGGAACAAATGCCCACATATTTGGGAGACTAGCACAACTCTACCTTGAGGAACAAGGGCAGCTGACTGGACGGGCCCTAAGAATTCCAGCCTTAGTAAAAAGGGCTTATGACTGGCAACAGAGACCCGATGAAGTGGACCCAGATGAGCCAGTGGGGATAGTGTGGAAAAAGGAACTTGACTCCTTGGTATTGGCCCCCAACACCCAGTGCACAATCCATGGAGAAGTCCGCCTAAAGAGAAATGTAAAGAACAAAATATTAATGTTGGATGCACCAGAAGATGGAAAGTTGCCAGAGGGATTATTGGTCAAACCCAGCATCTTGCCTGCTTGTGCCCACGCCTATGCATGATGAGTGATGATCCAGATTCAGAATGTGTCAAATCGGGAGATTCGGGTGAACAAAGGGTGCACCCTAGCTACAGTACACTGCACCGACACTGCCCTATTGCCCAGCAACAAGTGCTCTGGTGAGAAGGAGAGAGTGACCCTGGACTTATTTGACTTTGGTGACTCCCTGTTGCCAGCTGAATGGAAGGCTAGAATTAGCAAGAAACTCGCTCAGAGGGACTAAGTGTTTTCATTAAAAGAATGGGATGTGGGGTGTGTCCATGGTGCAGAGCATCACATACGCCTGCATGATGACCGGCCATTTCGGGAGAGATCCCGACGTCTCGCCCCAGCAGACATAGATGATGTGAGGAGACACCTGCAGGAAATGCTCGCTGCTGGTGTGATACAAGAATCAAGGAGCCCATATGCCTCTCCCATTGTGGTTGTACATAAGAAGAATGGGTCAATACAGATGTGTGTTGATTATTGAACCCTGAACCGGCGGACCATCCCCAATCAATACACCATGCCCCATATACAAGATGCCTTGGATTGTTTGAATGGGAGCAAATCAAATCAAATCAAACTTTATTTAACCAGGCATCAACACCATTGAGCAAGCTCATTTTCAAAGTGGTCCTGGACAAGGAACCACATAGACATAGTAATACAAAAATAGTGACATCAACAGATTGGTCAGATGCAAAATACTTGAGTCCGTCAAAGGAACTCCCAATTAGACATTTACAAAAAAAAAATATTAAATAGGGTAAAGGGAAAGGTAACGTAGAAAACTGAAAACAGACTGGGGCCTGCAAGTGGATATGTGAAGGCAGAGAGAGGGAGTGAGAGTCATGGAGAGGGGGAGTGAGTGTGTGTACTAGAATCCCTAGGGACGATGGAAGATGACATACTAACAATTATTAAAGCGGAGACATCAGTAAACTGAAAGGACAAATTACCTATAGCAGCTACAAGGTTACCGGAAATATTCGACTAGCAGGGCTTTGAAGGAGAGAAGGCTCGGCAGTGAGGTAAGCTTGAGTGTGCTTTGCATAGTGTTCCAGAGTGAAGGAGTGCGGAGTTAATTGTGGCCAGTCCAAGGTTAGTTTTCATTCTGGGCACTTGGAAGCAAAGAGTTGCATAACGTCTGAGACCATAGGAGCCATAGACACGTTTGAACAGGCTAGAAGTATATGCAGGGAGCTTGTCTGTGAGAGCTCTATAGAACCAAATAAGCGCATTTCTTTTTCTCCTTGTTGAAAGTGAGGGCCAACCCCCCATTTGGTACAGAAGACAATGATGGGTGTGAAAAGGCAGGTTGAAGATGAATCTTAGGGCTCAGTGATAAAGGGTGTCAAGTTTATTTAGCGCTGTGAGAGAGCAATGATTGTAGAGGAAATCGGCATAATCAAGTACGGGTAGGAAAGTGGTTTGTACTAGTCTCTTTCTAGTGTAACCCCCAGGTGGCGCTATCCCAAGGGCTACTACCCCTGCCTGCTTGACTACTGACAGGTTGCGGGGCCTAGGTTCTATGATGGGTGCCTCCAACCAGAGGTCAGGGTTTGTAATGGTTGGTCTAGTTTGGTCACAGCCCTATGGGACACTGAGACCCCCTTCTAATCCCTCTAATGGCCCACATGATGCACAGGAGTTACAGTACCAATACCCCACATGTACTCACTGTTCATTCATAAGGTACCACTTACCCTTGAGACTGATTCGCAGGTTCATCTCTGAGAACCCCCTGAAAAATAAGGTTAAGCAGCATACACAAACCAATACAGTGCTTGGCATGAAGGTACTGACACTTCAGACAGTTTAAAGTTTAACAACAACAACAAATCTGATTTATTTAGGGAACAGTAACACAGGAGGGGGAAATCAGGTTAATTACTGGCATTAAATCATAGTACTATGCACACATACAGGGTCTGAAAAGTCACACTCTGGGTACCCAGGTTGGGGGGGCTAGCCAGATCCGTTGCCCGGGGTTGGCCAGCAGGTGCAGATGGATAGGGCCTTGTAGAAGAAAATATATGCACAACACCCAATTTCAATTGTAATCCGGAGCCTGATGGCTCAGTCCATGAAGCAAAGAAAGAACAATTAGATGACACACTTGTGATTGAAAACAGGCTGCAGGGGAATACCCTGATTTGTACTCACAATACCCAAGCTGAGAACTGGATGGTGGATGTTCTTCTGGATTGTCAGAAACAGCAGGGCATGGAGACAAGGTCCTTGTGACTGGACCCCACTGCAGTTTATAGCAAACGGATTTAGTTCGAGACAAGCTGGGGTTTGCTTCCAGCTTCAACACACAGCACACCACACAGGGGATTGGAAATAGCGATTCCCCACAAGCACTACGCACATTCACATGGAAAAGGAAAGTACTATACCAGGCAGGGTGCTCCTCGATCCCAATCTCAATTACTGCAAAATACCTGGGAGCACACACAGCAGCTTCAGTTCCTGACAGACCGAGCGCAATTCAGCATTTTCTCCAGTCTTCAACAGGGTGAGCCTGGTTTCCACACTTCTAGTGCTTCTTTCTCCTCACAACTTGGATTCAGTCCAAACTGGCACTCACAAAGGTTGCAGACCGAAACTCAGAGCCTCACACGCGCTTCCCGTGTGAAACTATACACCGCAGAAGCACACAGCTCCTTCTCTCTTCACTGCCGCAACTGATCTGATCTTTCCAGTCACAGAGCAGGGCATTTCCTTTAGCTCCACACTATTTTGTTGGCTGATTCAGCTGTCACTCACAATAAGACTCACTCTGTTGGTAGAAAAAGGCGCCAAGGTTAAAATTACATTTCCCAGAGTCACTGCCCATACAATCCTCTTGTGGCTGGCTCAAAATTGAGAGTCCAAGTTCTGATTCGTCCACAGGCTCCATTTTAGGGTCTCCCTATCATCCTAATTGGTCCAAGTCAGCTATTCAGAACCAAAATGAAAAAGCTACACTGAAACAGTTCGTGCTGAAAGGAAGACAGGTCAGACAAACTACATTTTCTCAGTCATTCTAAATGATTTCTGGCAAACAGTTATATCTTTCAACAAGGCTCCCTCTGCACATGTAGCAACGGCAGAAACGGAGCGAATTGACAGCAGCCCGGGCGGGATTCAGGCATTAGAACACACAGTCCTCCTGACAAACTAATTAAGTCTGCAAGCAGACAGCTCTTAAAGAGACAGTCGTGGAGGCTCAAATAGCACTCACTTGGAACCACATTTAAACAGCTTAGGCAAGGACCCCACCCAGACTTGGAGCATTCAGGCAAGCTCCTGGAAGACTTTTGGGAACCCCCATTTGCAGGGGGGTTACACCCTTCCTGGCCTGGAAAAACTTGGCATCCGCGTCAAGAAAGTACCCGCATAAGTTTCAATACAACCATATACATTTACATCAGTATCACATTAGGCTTATACATGTAATCATCAGTCAACATATCACCTTACCAGAAACACATTTCTGAAACTTTTCAGTACATCACTTTTTTTACAGTATTATACATACATTGTACCATAACTCAGGTTATTACTTCTTGTACATGAAACCTGAAGAGAGGGGGCCCTTTCCCTATCAGCTACCTTATGGATGGATGGAGCAGGGGCACCATACGTATAGGGCAACACAAGTAACTTGGAGTTAGCACTGATGTTCAGTTTAGGCAATGAGCTCGGGGACACACACACTCCTTTATGGACAACATTGAGAGACAAGTCCACAGGCCTCCCAGGGGAATCATAACTGAGGTGCACCACAGGCTTTACAGCTCGACCAGTCTTTCTAGGGAGAACTGTTACAGTCTCTGCACTCTGAGCCTCATTTTCAGCATTGTCCTCACTTGTCAGGGGAGTCTCCATTGGGGTAGAGAGGCTAGAACTTGGGGCACTTTCAGCTCCAGAAGTTACAATCTCTGAGTCCACAACACTTGGCTTACATGGAGAGCTTTCGGACACTGGCAGTGGACCATCAGGGCACTCAAAATACTCTTCTTGTTCTGGTATATCACCAGTCTGTTCTAGTCCATCATTTTCCTCCTCTGAAAGCTCAAACAGTTCAACCATACACAATGATTCCATATCATCTGACTTGATGCTTTGCACTTCACTTTCTGGGAGCATTGGCTCCAGGTGCAAAGCTGGGGGCTTAGACAGTCCAGAAGGCCCAGCTTCATCTCCAGGATTGACTAGGGGATTGCCCCGAAACAATTGACTCAGTTCGTAAGAGGGATAGTACCCAAAGTTGCACTCACTTTCCTCTGACATGGATTGACAGTCATTTTCAACTGGGACTTGTTGTGGGGAACACTTTAACTCAGCATCTGTAGGTGCAGACTTTCTTTGCTTTTGCTTAGCAGCAGCGACTCAATCAAGATTTGTCCAATGGGCAGTAAATGATTTCTATGCATTGCTTTAACATGTTTTGAATTATTCTCAGGCCTTACTTTGTACACAGGCAGATCATCTGGTTTGCCCACTACAATGTGAGGGAGATGGTGCCATCTGTCAGCAATCTTATGTTTGCCATGCAGTCCCAGATTTCTTAGCAACACCCGATCTCCCTCCTGGAGTTCCGGTGCTTTCACCTTTTTATCATACCTTTCTTTGTTGGCCAGATTTCTTTTGACAGCCATGGTTTGAGCCAGTTGGTACGCATGATTTAGCTGGGCCTTTAACTTTTGCACATACTGTAAATAGTTGTCAGCTCGAACCCCATCAGGAGAAACTCCAAAACATACATCTACCGGCAGTTGAGCTTCTCTTCCAAACATCAGGCTATAGGGGGAGAACCCAGTGGCATCACTTTTGGTTTAGTTGTAGGCATGTACCAGGGTGCTAATTTGTTGGCTCCATCTAGGCTTGTCCTCTGGGTGGAGGGTGCCTAGCATATCTAGCAAAGTACGGTTGAAACGTTCAGGCTGTGGTTCCCCCTGGGGGTGGTAAGGGGTGGTTCTGGACTTTCGCAGTCCCCACAGAGAAAGCATCTCTTTGATCAGACGACTCTCAAAGTCTCTCTCTTGATCAGAATGGATTCTTTGTGGAGCCCCATAGTGAACAAAACAGTTTTCTACAAGTACTTTTGCCACAGTGGATGCCTTCTGGTCCTTGGTGGGGAAAGCTTGGGCATATCTCGTAAAATGGTCGGTGACCACCAACACATTACTAATGTTTCTTTGATCTGACTCCAAACTCAGAAAATCAATACAGACTAGCTTCATGGGTGCACTGGTGGTGATGTTAACAAGGGGGGCAGCCCTCTGGGGCAAAGCTTTCCTCTGCAAGCAGCGACTACAAGTTTGAATGTGTTGCTCAACATCAGCCCCCATCTTAGGCCAATAGAATCTGGATCTCACCAAGTCAAGTGTTCTGTCTATACCAAGGTGCCCCATGTGGTTGTGTAAGGACCTCAGTACTGAGCCTCGAAAGGCAGTGGGAAGCACTAGTTGTTGTTTGTCTATTTGTCCCCCTCTGTCTACTGTTTCTCTGTATAACAGTCTATTCATCAGTTTCAACTTAGGACCTTCCTTGTATAACAATGCAGTTCTCAAATCAGTGGAGCGTAATTTGGACACATCTTTCCCTGCATAGAGGGCTTCTAAAGCTGATTTGATCATGGGATCTCGGATTGAGCGCTGAATACTGTCATTGTCCAGCTGAGGCAGTGCACCAATGTCTATTGCAGAAAAGTGGCAATAAGCAGCAGGTATGCAATTCTCAGAGGGTCCCAAACAATCTACCATACAGTCCACTGCATCCGTGGACATTTGTTCCTCCCTGTCAAACTTCTGGCAGAGTGCTCGAATATCAGGTTCTGACAGTCTGACCCAGTCATTCCATGGAACAGGCCTCCGGGAGAGAGCATCAGCATCTATGTGGTTCAGGCCTGCTCTGTATTCAACAGCATAGTTGTATGTAGATAATGCAGAAAGCCACATATGGCCAGTGGCATCCAACTTAGCTGAAGTCTGCACATAGTTCAAAGGATTATTGTCAGTTTTTACTAGTATCTTAGCCCCATACAAGTACTCGTGGAACTGGTCAACAATAGCCCACTTCAAAGCTAGGAACTCTAACTTATGTACAGGATAGTTTTTTTCGGATGGGGTCAGGCTTCTACTGGCAAAGGCCACTGGTCTCAGGCCATTCTCGTGCTCTTGGTACAATACAGCCCCCAAGTCTTGCAGGCTAGCATCAGTGTGCAAGACATAAGGCTTCGCTGGATCTGCATAGGCAAGGACAGGAGCGTGGGTAAGTTGATATATAATCTCATGAAAAGCAGCTTCACACTCAGGTGTCCATCTGGCTCCAAATACTTCATTGAGATGGAAATACACTCTCTCAGGCTCAGAAGAAACCGACCTCTTGTATTTTTTGTGGGTAGGAGGGTAACCTTGAGTAAGATTAAGTAAAGGACAGATCACTCTTGAATAGTCCTTGATGAAATGGCGATAGTAGCCACAGAATCCCAGGAATCTTTGCAGTTCTTTTAGATTGTGGGGCTGTGGCCAGGTGGTCAAGGCCTCAACTTTACTTGGGTCGGTCTCTATTCCTTCGGTGGAGACTATGTGTCCCACATACTTTACAGATGTGTGGAAGAATTGACATTTATCAATGGACAGTTTTAGGCCAAAGTCTTCCAGTCGGTCTAACACCTTGAACAATCTGCTCTCATGTTCCTCCAGTGAGCTGCCAAACACAATAACATCATCCAGGTACACCAGGCACTCTAATAAGTTCATGTCCCCCTCTGCACGCTCCATCAGTCATTGAAAAGTGGCTGGGGCACCTGAAATCCCTTGAGGCATCCTCATGAGTTCATAGAAGCCAAGCGGACAGATAAAGCTGTCTTCTCACGGTCTTCCGGGGCCATCGGGATCTGGTAGTACCCACTGTGAGGATCCAGCACGGAGAATCACCTGCTACCATTCAGGCAGTCTAAAGCATCCTGGATGTGGGGCATTGTATACTGATCAGGGATAGTCCGCTGGTTCAAGGTGCGATAATCCACGCACATCCTTACTGTCCCATTCTTTTTTCTCACTACCACAATAGGTGAAGCATATGGGCTTCTGGATTCTTGTATTACACCAGCAACAAGCATCTCTTGCAGATGCCGTCTCACACCATCTATGTCAGCAGGTGGCAGGCGTCGAGACCTCTCACGAAATGGCCTTTCATCATGCAGCCGGACGTGGTGCTCATCTCTTTGCACACATCCTACGTCCCATTCTTTGAAAGAAAACACCTGGTGTCTCTGGGCAAGCTTTCTACTGATTCTCAACTTCTATTCGGCTGGCAACGGGAGTCACCAAAATCAAACAAGTCAGGCGTCACTCTGTCATTCTCCCTCGAACACTTGTTACTAGGCAACACTGCAGTATCCGCACAATGCACATTAGCCAGGGTACAACCTCTATTTACTCAAATTTATCAGACATATTATGAACTTGGATCATTACCTCTCTGGCATAAGCATGGGCTGTGGCAGGCAAAATACTTGGCTTGACCAGCAGTCCCTCTGGCAATTTCCCATCACCTGGAGCATCCAGCATGAGGATTTTATTCTTGACATCCTTTCTGATACGGATCTCTCCCTGTAAGGTACACTGGGCATTTGACGCCAGGATCAGAGACTCAGGATCCTTTTTCCAAACAATTCCAACCGGTTCCTCTGGTTCCACTTTGTCAGCATCTCTCTGTGCCTCATAGGCCTTCTTGATCAAGGCCAGAATTCTTAAAGCTTTACCAGTCTGGACCCCGTTTCTCATAACACAACTAGCCAACCATTCAAACATATGTATTAGTCCCCAGATAGTAGTGAACCCCATCATACAGTCCAGTAGGGGGACACACTAAGGCCAGGGTCTCTACTTGCTCTGCCACTCCAGCCACGGAAGTGGGGAAAGACAGCCAAATTCGGATATACCCGGAGTAGGGGTAGGTCTTCTCACTTAACCCCCATACATGCAGTCCTTCCAATGGTTATAAGGGTGCATCTGACAAATGCTTCTGATACCAATCCTGGAACATAATTGTCACTTGGGAGCCACTGTCTAATACAGCTCTTGTAGACACTCCATTCACCTTTACAGTGGCCTCCATGGAGGGACCCACTATTCTGGACCAGTCTGGAGAGGTGGTAGAAGGGGCCTGGGCAACTGACCTTGCCACAAAGGGACGTGAGTTAGCATTTTTGGGACCCTCACTGGGATCATTTCATGCACCTCTTAACCACTGATTTGTTCTCCAAAGCCCTCCTTGTAGCCTATATACAACTTTGTCTGTGTCTTTTGGGGACCGGCATTCTCTCTTCATGTGCCCATTCTTCCCACAATTATAGCAAAACATACTTTCTGGAGTTTGAGCTGGCCGAGGCGTCACACTGGGAGCCAGGACGGGGGTACTGCTAACTGGACACCTTGATGCCATCTCTGTCTGCGGCGTGATAAGCATTTGGAGGCATCTCATCAATTTCCCCACTTCCATGGTCAAGACATCGAGTTTTGAGCTGTTGTCAACAGGAGATGCCTGGGTGGGTACCCCCACCCCCATAGCAGATGCAGTCGGATATAGGTCGGGGCCTGTACTTGCAAGTGCGGCCTTCTTAAAGAGACTATTTTTGAATTCCCTGATCTCTCTCAGCAGTTCACCCCATGGTGGCACACCCTCATTGGTCCCCACTTCACAAGGACCTTCTGATGCTGTGATCACTTGGCTGCGCTCACCCCAGAATTAGAATCCTCCTCATCTTCAACCTCCTGAAGTTCTTTTATTAAGTCACAATAGTCTGGTGGGTTACCCCTTCTGTCTGGGATCCTTAATTTAAGGAGCTGCAATTTAGAATGCTTTGCATGCTGCAGTAGGTGCTCCAACCTTACACGGTTTAAGTCACTGGCGGCTACCCCACCTTTTCGGTAAGCCTTCTGCAGAGCTCTTTCCAGGTGAGTAACATATGCAGAAAAACTTTCCCCTGGCCACTGTTTTGTACCTTGAAATTTCCACATCAAGATCTCCCCTGACTCAATGCTCCCAAAATTGCCTTCAAGCACAGATAGGTACTTCTGGGCAGATGCATCAGGATTTGTGGATCTCAAAAATTTAATGGCCTCTAGGGCAGGACCCCTCAGACTTTCTATGATTATTTTTCATTTCTCAGCCTCCACATACTGCCATTCAGGTATCACAGGGGCAACACAATCTATCCAGGTGTCCCAATCATCCTCCCCTTGGGGAGTGGGAAGGGTGCCAGAGAAGATCCTCAACCTTCGGTAAGAGTCGTGACAAATGGCAGGTGCAGAAATAGGAGCCTGCATTGGTTCAGCCACCATAATGGGTACAGGAGCGGGAGAGGGTGTTGGGGGAGGAACACCCCCAGGTGGCAAGAATAGTTTCTTCAAGTCCTCCACAGTTTTCTCTTCCTCCAGCAACAATTTAGCAAATTTCTCCTCAAATGTTTCAGATAGTGGGGGGGGGGCTCATTCCCCCGGTCTCCACTGTCCTTAATTATCACTCTCCAGGCAGTGAGGGCTCCCTCTGTGGTAATAGTCTGTGGCACTTTGGAGATATCTATGGGGTCCTTATGCTCTACTAGGGCCAGGAAAGTGTGGGTGAGCAGATCAGCACGTCGACCCACCACCACAGGGTTTTGTAAACCTTCCTCCTTGGAAAGTACTCCCTGTACAGTGTCTGTATTGATACCCGGGGGATGTCCCGGATAAGCACAGCAATTTGGGGGTCGATCTCCTCCCCAGTACACCACTCCACCATCCGGTACACAGCCACTTCTGTCGAGGTACCCATTTATTTTTTTTAACAGTGGTTCGTAAATGTGGCCACTAGAGGACACAAAATCCCAGCGGTGAGCCTCCAAGATGTAACCCCCAGATGGCGCTATCCCAAGGGCTACTATCCCTGCCTGCTTGACTACTGACAGGCTGCGGGGCCTAGGTTCTATGATGGGTACCTCCACCCAGAGGTCAGGGTTTGTAATGGTTGGTCTAGTTTGGTCACAGCCCTCTGGAACACTGAGATCCCCTTCTAATCCCTCTAATGGCCCACACGATGCACAGGAGTTACACTACCAATACCCCACATGTACACACTGTTCATCCATAAGGTACCACTTACCCTCGAGACTGATTCACAGGTTTGTCTCCGAGGACCCCCTGAAAAATAAGGTTAAGCAGCATACACAAACCAATACAGTGCTTGGCATGAAGGTACTGACACTTCAGACAGTTTAAAGTTTAACAACAACAACAACACATCTGATTTATTTAGGGAACAGTAACACGGGAGGGGGATATCAGGTTAATTAGTGGCATTAAATCAAAGTACTGTGCACACATACAGGGTCTGAAGAGTCACACTCTGGGTACCCAGGTTGGGGGGGCTGTCAAGGTCCGTTGCCCGGGGTTGGCTGGCAGGTGCAGATGGATAGGGTCTTGTAGAAGAAAATATATGCACAACACCCAATTGTAATCCGGAGCCTGATGGCTCAGTCCATGAAGCAAAGAAACAACAAGAATTAGATGACACACTTGTGATTGAAAACAGGCTGCAGGGGAATACCCTGATTTGTACTTACAATACCCAAGCTGAGAACCGGATAGTGGATGTTCTTCTGGATTGTCAGAAACAGCAGGGCATGGAGACAAGGTCCTTGTGACTGGACCCCACTGCAGTTTATAGCAAACTGATTTAGTTCAAGGCAAGTTGGGGTTTGCTTCCAGCTTCAGCACACAGCACACCACACAGGGGATTGGAAATAGTGATTCCCCACAAGCACTATGCACATTCATATGTAAAAGGAAAGTACTATACCAGGCAGGCTGCTCCTCGAGCCCGATCGCAATTACTGCAAAATACCCGGGAGCGCACACAGCAGCTTCAGTTCCTGACAGA
Source organism: Neoceratodus forsteri (assembly GCA_016271365.2). Taxonomy (NCBI): domain Eukaryota; kingdom Metazoa; phylum Chordata; order Ceratodontiformes; family Ceratodontidae; genus Neoceratodus; species Neoceratodus forsteri. The sequence goes on from CM057456.1 coordinate 353,070,061, forward strand.
CCAAGCGCAATTCAGCAATTTCTCCAGTCTTCTACAGGGTGAGCCTGGTTTCCATACTTCTAGTGCTTCTTTCTCCTCACAACTTGGATTCAGTCCAAACTGGCACTCACAAAGGTTGCAGACCAAAACTCAGGGCCTCACACGTGCTTCCCGCGCAAAACTATACACCGCAGAAGCACACAGCTCCTTCTCTCTTCACTGCCACAACTGATCTGATCTTTCCAGTCACAGATGTAACCCCCCCTGCAAATTGGGGTTCCCAAAAGACTTCCAGGAGCTTGCTTGAATGCTCCAAGCCTGAATGGTGTTTGGCGTTTAAGCCATTTATCAGTGAGTGTTTTTAGAGCCTCTGGTACTGTCTCTTTAAGAGCTGTCTGCTTGCAGACATAATTAGTTTGTATGGGGGGACTGTGTGTTTCTCTGTTTGAGTACCACTCGAACTGCTGCCAATTCACTCCATTTTGCAGTCACTAGGAGTACAAAGGAACCTATCTCAAAGATGTAACTGTTTGCCAGACATAATTTAGAGTAATAATGAAAATACAGTTTGTCTAACCTGCTTTCTTTGCAGTCAGAACTGTGTTTGCCTAGTTCCCATTCTAGTTTTGAACTGCTGAACTGGACCAATCAGTGTGGGTAAGCTAGCTCTAAAATGGTGCCTTGGACGAATCAGAACTTGACTCATAATCTGAGCCAGCCACAAGAGGATTGTATGGGCAGTGACTCTGGGAGATGTAGTTTAGGCTTCGCGCCTTTTGGACCAACAGCAGCAAGTCTATTGTGAGTGACAGCCAATCCAGTCAAGAACTGGGAGGAACTCAAAGGAAGTGCCGATTTTGTCTGTTGGAGTTTCAGTTTAGCTCTGGCAGTGAAGGGAAAGAAACCCTGTGCTCCTTCAGTGCACAGTTTCAGTCAAAAACGTGTGTAAGGCCCAGAGTTCCGTCTGCAGCTTGTGTAACTGCTTGTTAGGACTGAATCTGTCCTGTGAAGAGAATCAAAGGATCTCTGAAGAGTAGAAACCAGGCTCACCCTGTAGAAGACTGGAGAAATTGTTGAATTGCACTCGGTCTGTCAGAAACTGAATCTGCTGTGTGTTCTCCCGGGTATTGTGCAGTAATTGCGATCGGGATAGAGAAGTAGCCTGCCTGGTATAGTACTTTCTTTTTTACCATATAAATGTGTGAGGAGGCTTGTGCAGCTCAAGTGAATCCTGCTGCCATTAAAGGACTTTTGCCTGTGACTGATTACCATATAAATGTGTGAAGAGTCTCGTGGAGCTCAAGAGTAGCCCTGCTGACGTTGAAGGACCCTATCTTGTTTGGAGGTCGTGAGTACTAATTCAGGTCGCCTCTGTTGAATTGCCACATTAAATCCAAATGGAATCACTGTACTGCTGACTGTTTAAACTAATTTTTCTTTTCTCTGTGTAAAGGGCCCTACCAGCTGCCACCGGTTTGGACTAGCCACTAGGGCTTGGGTACCCAGGAACAGTAATCTGTAGGGATAGGCCTGTGCACAGAGCCATAGGTAGATAGTAAAGTGATAAGCTAATTAACCTGATTTCCCTGTCCTTGTTATATCCCCTAAATAAATCAGAGCTGCTTGTTTCAGCAAAGTTATACTGCCTGAGGTATTTGTCTTGTTAAAGTACTGTACTGTGATTGTTGCACTGTATCTTGTTTCACAGGAGGTCCCAGTGCCGGAACTAGTCCTGGGGTAAGTGTATACTGTGAAGGTAATTCTGATATATGTGTGGGCCACTAGTGGGAAGAAAGGGGGTTGCAGTGTCCCGAGGGCTGTGACCGGAAGTTTAACTATTGCAAACCCTGACCTCTGGGTGGAGGCACCCGCCATTGATCCAGGCCCTCAACCTGTTAGTGGCAAATCAGGCAGGTAGTAGCCCTGGGATAGCGCCATCTAGGGGTTACATCTTGGAGGCTCACCGCTGGGATTGTGTGTCCTCTAGTGGCCATATTTACGAACCACTGTTAAGAAAAAATGGGTACCCGACAGAAGTGGCTGTGCACCGCTGGTGGAGGGTGTACTGGGGAGGAGATTGACCCTCAAAATGCTATGCTTATCCTGGACATCCCTGGGTATCAATACGGACACTGTACAGGAGTACTTTCCAAGGTGGAAGGTTTACAAACCCTGTGGTGGTGGGTCGCATGCTAATCTGCTCACCCACACTTTCCTGGCCCTAGTAGAGTTTAAGGATCCCATAGATAGCTCCAAAGTGCCACAGACCATTACTCCAGAGGGAGCCTCACTGCCTGGAGAGTGATAACTACACAGTAAAGACCTGGGGAATGAGCCCACCACTGTCTGAAACTTTGAGGAGAAATTTACAAATGGTTGCTGGGGAAGGGAAAACTGTGGAGGACTTGAAGAAACTATTCTTGCCACCTGGGAAGTTCCTCCCAACACCCTCTCCCGCCCAGTACCCGTAATGGTGGCTGAACCAATGCAGACTCCTATTTCTGCACCTGCCATTAGTCACGACTCTTACGTAAGGTTGAGGATCTCTCTGGCACCTCCCACCCCCCCAAGGGAGGATGACTGGAGACCTGGATAGACTATGTTGCCCCCCGTTTGAATGGCAGTGCTCGGAAGTCAAAGCCGAAGAGGGTTAGTGAGAGCCTCCGAGGTCCTGCCCCTGGCTACCATCCGTGCTGAACGGGCCAGTAACCCTGAAGTGACTGCACAGGCCTCTTGAGGCCCTGGAGAATGTGTGATGGGAGCCCAGATTCTGATGAGGACCTATGATGGAGAGTAAGAGATGCACAACAGTACCAAGGGGAGTTGTCTCGTATGTATCTCGGTGGAAAAATTGTTGCAAGAATGCCTCAGAAAGGGTAGTTTGCTAGCGATTGAACTGGACCCAACCAGGCTGGACAGGATCCTTAAGTCTGCCCCTTCTCAGAACTGCTGTTGCTTCAGTTACGCCTGGCAACCGACTGAATCCCCACCTCCCATGATGAGTTAATGAGAGAATTAGAGGAGTTGGAGAAAGTACACCTGGGAGGGACCTGCACCAATAGCTGCGGCCACGACCCGAGTGACTGAGGGTGGCCCATCAAGTGAAGTTCAGGGCAGAGGTTGGCAGTCTATGAGTGCTCTGACAAGGAAAAGATATGCCACAATGGGGCTAACTGTTGAGAGAGATCCGGGAATTCAAAACAGTCCTTTTATGAAGGCCACGCTGCAAGTACGGCCCCGATCAATATCCGACTGCATCTGCTATGGGGGTGGGGTACCTACCCATGTATCTCCTGCTGATAACAGCTCCAAACTCAATTCCTTGACCATGGAAGTGGAGAAACTGACGAGATGTCTCCAAATGCTTATCACCGCAGACAGAGATGGCACCAAGGTTTCCAGTTAGTAATACTCCTCTGGCTCCCCAGTGTGGCACCTCAGCCAACTCAAATTCCAGAAAGTATGTTTTGCTATAATTGTGGGAAAGATCGGCACATGAAAAGGGAATGCCGGTCCCCAAAAGACACTGACAAAGTTGCATATAGGCTACAAGGAGAGCTTCGGAAAACAAATCAGTGGTTAAGAGGTGCACAAAATGATCCCAGTGAGGACACCAAAAATGCAAACTCACGTCCCTTTGTGGCAAGGTCAGTTGCCCAGGCCCCCACTACCGCCTCCAGACTGGTCCAGAATAGTGGGTCCTCTCCATGGAGACCACTGTAAAGGTGAATGGAGGTTCACAAGAGCTGTATTAGACAGTGGCTCCTAAGTGACAATTATGTTCCAGGATTGCATCAGAAGCATTTGTCAGATGCACTTTACAAACCATTAGAAGGACTGCATGTATGGGGGTTAAGGAGAAGGCCTACCCTATTCGGGTATATCCGAATTTGGCTGTCTTTCCCACCTCCGTGGCTGGAGTGGCAGAACAAGTAGAGACCCTAGCCTTAGTATGTCCCCCACTGACTGTATGATGGTGTCCTTTGTTGATTGGAACAAATGCTCATGTTCAGAAGGCTGGCACAGTTGTGTTATGAAAAACAGGGGTCAAAGACTAGTAGAGCTTTAAGAGTTCCAGCTTTAATTAAGAAGGCCTATGAGGCACAGAGAGTGCTGAAAAATAGAACCAGAGGAACCGTCGGAATTGTATGGAAGAAGGATCCTGAGTCTCTCATCCTGGCGCCAAATGCCCAGTGTATCTTACAGGAGAGGTCCATATCAGAAAGGGATGTAAGAAAAATATTAATGTTGGATGCACCAGGCGATGGAAAATTGTCAGAGGACTGCTGGTCAAGCCTAGTATTTTGCCCGCTAGAGCCCATGCTTATGCCAGAAGGGTAATGGTCCAAGTTCATAATGTGTCTGAAAGAGACATTCGAGTAAATAGAGGTTGCATCCTGGCTAATGTGCATTGTGCAGACACTGCAGTGCTACCCAGCAGTAAGAGTTCAAGGAAGAATGACAGAGTAACGCCTGACTTGTTTGATTTCGGTGACTCCCCGCTGCCAGCTGAATGGAAAGTGAGGATCAGTGAGAAGCTTGCCCAGAGAGACCAGGTGTTTTCTTTAAAGGAATGGGACGTAGGATGCGTGCAAGGAGCTGAGCACAATATCCGGCTGCATGACGAAAGACCATTTCATGAGAGGTCTCGACGCCTGGCACCTGCTGATATAGATGATGTGAGACGGCATCTGCAAGAGATGTTAGCTGCTGGTGTATACAAGAAACCAGAAGCCCTTATGCTCCCCATTGTGGTAGTGAGGAAAAAGAAAGGGACAGTAAGGATGTGGCGTGATTATCGCACTTTAAACCGCGGACTATCCCTGATCAGTACACAATACCCGTATTCAGGATGCTTTGGACTGCCTAAACAGGAGCAAGTGGTTCTGTGCATGTATCTCCGCAGTGGGTACTACCAGATCCCGATGGCTCCCAGAGGACCGTGGAGAAGACAGCCTTTATCTGTCCGGCTTGGCTTCTATGAATTCATGAGGATGCCTCAAGGATTTCAGGTGCCCCAGCCACTTTTCAACGATTGATGGAGCGTGCAGTGGACATAGAACTTACTAGAGTGCCTGGTATACCTAGATGATGTTATTGTGTTTGGCAGCTCACTGGAGGAACATGAGAGCAGATTATTTAAGGTATTGGACCGACTGGAGGACTTTGGCCTTAAACTGTCCATTGATAAGTGTCAATTCTCTCAAACATCAGTAAAGTATGGGACACATAGTATCCACCGAGGAATAGAGACCACCCAAGTAAAGTTGAGGCCTTGACCACCTGGCCACAGCCCAAAAATCTAAAAGAACTGCAAAGATTCCTGGGATTCTGTGGTTATTATCGGCGTTTCATCAAGGACTATTCAAGAGTGATCCGCCTTTACTTAACCTTACTCAAGGGTATCCCCAACCCACAAAAATACCAAAGTCAGCGTCCCTCAAGACTGAAAGAGTGTATTTTCATCCGAGTGAAGTATTTGGGGCCTGCTGACTCCTGATTGAGACTGCTTTTCATGAGATCATATATCAACTTACCCATGCTCCAGTGCTGGCCTATGCCGATCCAAGAAAACCTTACGCCCTGCACACTGATGCTAGTTTGCAAGGGTTGGGGCTGTGTTGTACCAAGAGCACGAGAATGGCCTGAGACCAGTGGCCTTTGCCAGTAGAAGCCTGACCCCATCCGAAAAGAACTATCCTGTACATAAGTTAGAGTTCCTAGCTTTGAAGTGGGCTATTGTTGAACAATTCCATGAGTACTTGTATGGGGCTAAAATACTAGTAAAAACTGACAATAATCCTTTGACCTATGTGCAGACCTCAGCAAAGTTGGATGCCACTGGCCATAGGTGGCTTTCTGCATTATCTACATATGACTATGCTCTCGAATACCGAGCAGGTCTGAACCACATAGATGCTGATGTCTCTCCCGGAGGCCTGTTCCCCAGAATGATTGGGTCCGATTGGCAGAATCTGACATTCGGCACTCTGCCGGAAGTTTGACAGGAGGAACAAATGTCCACGGACGCAGTGGACTGCATGGTGGATTGCTTGGGACCCTCTGAGAATTGCATACCTGCTGCTTATTGCCACTTTTCTGCAATAGACATTGGTGCACTGCCTCAGCTGGACAATGACAGTATTCAGCGGCTCAATCCCGCGATCCCATGATCAAAGCAGCTTTAGAAGCCCTCTATGCAGGAAAAGATGTGTCCAAACTACGCTCCACTGATTTGAGAACTGCACTGTTATACAAAGAAGGTCCTAAGTTGAAACTGATCGATAAACTGTTATACAGAGAAACAGTAGACAGAGGGGGACAAGTAGACAAACAACAACTAGTGCTGCCTACTGCCTTTCGAGACTCAGTACTGATGTCCTTGCACAACCACATGGGGCACCTTGGTATAGACAGAACACTTGACTTGGTGAGATCCAGATTCTATTGGCCTAAGATGGGGCTGATGTGAGCAACACATTCGAACTTGTAGTCGCTAGCTACAGAGGAAAGCTTTTGCCCAGAGGACTGCCCCTTGTTAACATCACCACCAGTGCACCCATGGAGCTGGTCTGTATTGATTTTCTGAGTTTGGAGTCAGATCAAAGAAATATCAGTAATGTGCTGGTGGTCACTGACCATTTACCGAGATATACCCAAGCTTTCCCACCAAAGACCAGAAAGCATCCACTGTGGCCAAAGTACTTGTAGAAAACTTTTGTTCACTATGGGGCTCCACAAAGAATCCATTCTGATCAAGGAGAGACTTTGAGAGTCGCCTGATCAAAGAGATGCTTTCTCTGTGGGGAGTGCGAAGTCCAGAACCACTCCTTACCACCCCAGGGGACCCACAGCCTGAACGTTTCAACCGCACTTTGCTAGATATGCTAGGCACCCTGCACCCAAAGGACAAGCCTAGATGGAGCCAACAAATTAGCACCTGGTACCTGCTTATAACTGCACCAAAAGTGATGCCACTGGGTTCTTCCCCACCGCCTGATGTTTGGAAGAGAAGCTGACTACCGGTAGATGTGTGTTTTGGGGTCTCTCCTGATGGGGTTCAAGCTGACAACTATTTACAGTATGTGCAAAGTTAAGGCCCAGCTAACTCATGCGCACTAACTGGCTCAAACCATGGCTGCCAAAAGAAATCTGCCAACAAAGAAAGGTATGATAAAAGGTGAAAGCACAGGAACTCCAGGAGGGAGATCGGTATTGCTAAGAAATCTGGGACTGCATGGCAAACACAAGATTGCTGACAGATGGCACCATCTCCTCACATTGTAGTGGGCAAACTAGATGATCTGCCAGTGTACAAAGTAAGGCCTGAGAATAATTCAAAGATGTAAAACAATGCATAGAAATCATTTACTGCCCATTGGACAAATCTTGATTGAGTCTGAGCCCCAGAAGATGCCCCTCTGACCAGTGACTAGAGCTGCTGCTAAGAAAAGATCAAGAAAGCCTGCACCTACAGAAGCAAAGTTAAAGTGTTCCCCTCCACAAGCCCCAGTTGAGCATGACTGTCAGTCCATATTAGAAGAAAGTGAGAGTGACTTTGAATACTATCCTTCTTACGAACTGAGTCAATTGTTTCGGGGCAATCCCCTAGTCAAGACTGGAGACGAAGCTGGACCTTCTGGACTGTCTAAGCCCCCAGCTTCATCCCTGGAGCCAATGCTCCCAGAAAGTGAGGTGCAAAGCATCAGATCAGATGAAATGGAATCATTGTGCATGGTTGAACTGTTTGAGCTTTCAGGGAGGAAATGATGGATTGGGGCAGACTGGTGATACACCAGAACCAGAAGAGTATTTTGAGTGCCCTGACAGTCCACTGCCAGTGTCCGAAAGCTCTCCATGGAGCCAAATGTTGTGGACTCAGAAACTGTAACTCCTGAGCTGAAAGTGCCCCAAGTACTAGCCTCTCTACCCCCATGGAGACCCCCTGACAAGTGAGGACAATGCTGAAAATGAGGCTCAGAGTGCAGAGACTGTAACAGTTCCCCTAGAAAGACTGGTCGAGCTGTAAAGCCTGTGGTGCACCTCAGTTATGATTCACTTGGGAGGCCTGTGGACTTGCCTCTCAATGTTGTCCATAAAGGAGTGTATGTGTCCCCAGCTCATTGCCCAAACTGAGCGTCAGTGCTAACTCCAAGTTACTTGTGTTGCCCTCTAGTATGGTGCCCTTGCCCCGTCCAGCCCCAAGGTAACTGATAGGAAGGGCCCCTCTCTTCAGGTTTCATGTACAAGAGGTAATAACTTGAGTTATGGTATGATGTGTGTAATACTTGTAAAGAGTGACGACTGCAATGTTTCAGAAATGTGTTATTGGTAAAATGATATATTGACTGATGATTACATGTGTGAGCCTAATGCAAATGTATATGGTTGCAGTTAAAACTTATGGGTACTTGCTTGACGTGGACGTCAAGCTTTCCCAGGCCAGGAAGGGTGTAACCCCTGCAAATGGGGGTTCCCAAAAGATTTCAGGAGCTTGTTTGAATGCTCCAAGCCTGAATGGTGTTTGGCGTTTAAGCCATTTATCAGTGAGTGTTTTTAGAGCCTCTGGTACTGTCTCTTTAAGAGCTGTCTGCTTGCAGACATAATTAGTTTGTATGGGGGGACTGTGTGTTTCTCTGTTTGAGTACCACTTGAACTGCTGCCAATTCATTCCATTTTTGCAGTCACTAGGAGTACAAAGGGAACCTATCTGAAAGATGTAACTGTTTGCCAGAAATAATTTAGAGTAATAATGAAAATACAGTTTGTCTAACCTGCTTTTGGCAGTCAGAACTGTGTTTGCCTAGTTCCCCATTCTAGTTTTGAACTGCTGAACTGGACCAATCAGTGTGGGAATGCTAGCTCTAAAATGGTGCCTTGGACAAATCAGAACTTGGACTCATAATCTGAGCCAGCCACAAGAGGATTGTATGGGCAGTGACTCTGGGAGATGTAGTTTAGGCTTGCGCCTTTTTGGACCAACAGCAGCAGTCTATTGTGATGACAGCCAATCCAGTCAAGAACTGGGAGGAACTCAAAGGAAGTGCCCGATTTTGTCTGTTGGAGTTTCAGTTTAGCTCTGGCAGTGAAGGAAAGAAACCCTGTGCTCCTTCAGTGCACAGTTTCAGTCAAAAACGTGTAAGGCCCAGAGTTCGGTCTGCAGCTTGTGTAACTGCTTGTTAGGACTGAACTGCCCTGTGAAAAGAATCAAAGGATCTCTGAAGAGTAGAAACCAGGCTCACCCTGTAGAAGACTGGAGAAATTGTTGAATTGCACTCGGTCTGTCAGGAACTGAATCTGCTGTGTTCTCCCGGTATTGTGCAGTAATTGCGATCGATAGAGAAGTAGCCTGCCTGGTATAGTACTTTCTTTTTACCATATAAATGTGTGAGGAGGCTTGTGCAGCTCAAGTGAATCCTGCTGCCATTAAAGGACTTTTGCCTGTGACTGTTTACCATATAAATGTGTGAAGAGTCTCGTGGAGCTCAAGAGTAGCCCTGCTGACGTTGAAGGACCCTATCTTGTTTGGAGGTCGGAGTACTAATTCAGGGTCGCTCCTGTTGAATTGCCACATTAAATCCAAATGGAATCCCTGTACTGCTGACTGTTTAAACTAATTTTCTTTTCTCTGTGGAAAGGGCCCCTACCAGCTGCCACGGTTTGGACTAGCCACTAGGGCTTGGGTACCCAGGGACAGTAACTGGTAAGGGATAGGCCTGTGCACAGAGCCATAGGTAGATAGTAAAGTGATAAGCTAATTAACCTGATTTCCCTGTCCTTGTTATATCCCTAAATAAATCAGAGCTGCTTGTTTCAGCAAAGTTATACTGCCTGAGGTATTTGTCTATGTTAAAGTACTGTACTGTGATTGTTGCACTGTATCTTATTTCACAGGAGGTCCCAGTGCCGGAACTAGTCCTGGGGGTAAGTGTAAACTGTGAAGGTAATTCTGATATATTGTGTGGGCCACTAGTGGGAAGAAAGGGGGGTTGCAGTGTCCCAGAGGGCTGTGACCAAGTAAGTTTAACTATTGCAAACCCTGACCTCTGGGTGGAGGCACCCGCCATTGGATCCAGGCCCCTCAACCTGTTAGTGGCAAATCAGGCAGGGGTAGTAGCCCCTGGGATAGCGCCATCTAGGGGTTACACAGAGCAGGGCATTTCCTTTAGCTCCACACTATTCTGTTGGCTGATTTAGCTGTCACTCACAATAAGACTCACTCTGTTGGTAGAAAAAGGCGCCAAGGTTTAAACTACATTTTCCAGAGTCACTGCCCATACAATCCCCTTGTGGCTGGCTCAAAATTGAGAGTCCAAGTTCCGATTCGTCCACAGGCTCCATTTTAGGGTCTCTCTGTCATCCTGATTGGTCCAAGTCAGCTATTCAGAACCAGGATGAAAAAGCTACACTGAAACAGTCCGTGCTGAAAGGAAGACAGGTTAGACAAACTACATTTTCTCAGTCATTCTAAATGATTTCTGACAAACAGTTATATCTTTCAACAAGGCTCCCTCTGCACATGTAGCAACGGCAGAAACAGAGCGAATTGACAGCAGCCCGGGTGGGATTCGGGCATTAGAACACACAGTCCCACCATACAAACTAATTAAGTCTGCAAGCAGACAGCTCTTAAAGAGACAGTATGTGGAGGCTCAAATAGCACTTACTTGGAACCACATTTAAACAGCTCAGACGCCGAACACCGCCCAGACTTGGAGCATTCAGGCAAGCTCCTGGAAGACTTTTGGGAACCCCATTTGCAGGGGGGTTACACTAGATTCTGTGGTAAGCAGATGTTTGATACGATAGAATAGGCCGAGTCGCTGTCTTAACTTTTTCAAGACTTCAATTAGGTGGCATAGAAAGTTAAGTTTGTTGTCCAGCCAGAACCCTAGGTATTTAAAAGTATCTACTGAGTCCAGTGGTTCACCCATAATCGTTAATAACGGTGGAATGTGTGTGGAGCCAGAGGCTGCTTTAGGAGAGAGAATCATAGATTTAGTCTTTTTGGCATTGAGAAGGAGTTTATGCTTGATGAGACCATGTTGTAAAGAGGTAAAGTCTCGTTGTAGGTCTTCGTGGTCCGTGAGAAGTGAAGAATTTGAGGCATAGAGTACAGTGTCATCAGCAAATAGATGCACGTTTGCTACTTGCAGGTGAGAGTCCAAGTTGTTGACATAAATAGCAAATAGAATAGGTCCATAATGGAGCCTTGGGGGACCCCCTCGCAATAGGGATTTCTGAGGAGACAGGTCGCCTGCTGATTTAACTTGTTGCAGTCTGTTTGAAAGGTAGCTAGTGAACCAATTGATGGCAGTGTTGTCTAGGCCGATATTTATCAGTGATGTAAGCATGATGTTATGATCCACGGTGTCGAAGGCCTTGCTGAGATTAAGAAATAGAGCAACTACGTGTTTTTTAGAGTCTAGGGCAATTTGCCAGTCAGTAGTAAATGGTTTTTGGTATTGGATCTTCGCAGCGGATACTACCAGATCCCGATGGCCCCGGAGGACCATGAGAAAATAGCCTCCATCTGTCCTTTGGGGTTCTATGAATTCCTGAGAATGCCACAGGGGATTTCCGGTGCCCCGGCCACCTTTCAGCAACTGATGGAACGTGCGGTGGGAGATATGAATTTGCTGGAATGTCTAGTGTACCTAGACGATGTCATTGTGTTTGGGCGCACATTAGAGGAGCATGAGACTCGACTGTTTAAAGTCCTAGACCGATTGGAAGACTTCGGCCTCCAGCCGTCTATTGACAAGTGGCAGTTTTTTCAAATCTCCATGAAGTATGTGGGGTACATAGTATCTGCAGAAGGGATAGAGACTGATCCCAGTAAGGTTGAATCACTAACTACTTGGCCCCAGCCCCATAATTTGAAAGAACTACAACATTTCCTGCGGTTCTGTGGCTACTACCGCAGGTTCATAAAAGACTATTCAAAGGTGATTCACCCGCTCTTGAATCTTACCCAGGGTTACCCTCCTACCAGCCATAAATATAAAAAAGGGGTGGTCAAAGAACCAGAGAAAGTGTACTTCCACACAGTTGAACTTTTTGGGCCCCGCTGGACACCCAAATGTGAAGCAGCCTTTCACAAAGTCATATACCAGCTCACCCATGCCCCCGTCCTCGTCTATGCTGACTCCACCAAGCCCTATGTGCTGCATACGAATGGTAGTCTGCAGAGTCTAGGAGCTGTGTTGTATCAAGACCATGAGGATGGTTTGAAACCAGTGGTCTTCGCCAGTAGGAGCTTGACCCCGTCGGAGTGAAACTACCCTGTGCACAAGCTGGAGTTCCTTGCACTAAAATGGGCCATCGTCAACCAGTTTCATGAATACGTCTATGGGGCAAAGATATTGGTGAAGACCAACAATAACCTGTTAACCTATGTACAGACTTCAGCTAAGTTAGACGCCGCCGGGCAGCTGTGCCTTTCCGCCTTATCAACCTATGATTATGCTGTTGAATACAGGCCAGGACTGAACCATATTGATGCTGACACCTTGTCACAAAGGCCAGTTTCCAAGAGTGATTGGGTCAGACTGTCTGAACCTGACATTCGAGCCTTGTGCCAAAAATTTGACCGAGACGAACAGATGTCTGCGGACACAGTGGACTGTTTAGTAGATTGCTTGGGCCCTCCTGATACCTGCATACCGGCTGCATATTGACACTTTTCTGCTCTAGATATTTGTACCCTACCTCAATTTGACAATGACAGCATTCAGTGGGCTCAATCCCAAGATCCTATGATTCAGCCAGTACTCGCTGCCCTGCATGTGGGGAAAGATGTGTCCAAGTTGCGTTCCCCTGATTTGCGAACTACTCTATTGTTTAAAGAAGGCCCCAGGTTGAAGCTACTCAATCAATTGTTATATAGAGAGACAGTAGTTCATAGTGGCCAAGTAGACAAGCAACAATTGGTCCTGCCCATGGCCTTTAAAGACTTGGTACTGAGGTACCTCCACAATCACATGGGGCACTTTGGTATTGACAGGACCCTTGACCTGGTACGATCTCGCATCTACTGGCCCAAGACGGGGGCTGATGTTGAGCAACATGTAAAGACTTGTAGTCGCTGCCTGCAAAGAAAAGTCCTGCCTCAGAGGGCTGCCCCCCTTGTTACTATTACTACCAGCACCCCATGGAACTGGTCTGCATAGACTTTTTGTGTTTGGAACCTGATCAGCGGAGTATTGGCAATGTGTTAATGGTTATGGATCATTTCACACGGTATGCACAAGCGTTCCCCACCAAAGATCAAAAGGTCTCTACCGTGGCCAAGGTGTTAGTGGAGAATTTCTTCATCCACTATGTTGCCCCCCAGTGGATCCATTCTGACCAGGGCAGAGACTTTGAGAGTCGACTAATCAAAGAAATGCTCTCTGTGGGAGGTGCGGAAATCAAGAACCACCCCTTATCACCCACAGGGGCACCCTCAACCAGAACATTTTAACCGCACCCTTCTAGATATGCTGGGCACCCTCCATCCAAAAGACAAGCATAGGTGGAGCCAGCAGATTAGCACCTTGGTCCACACACACAATTGCACCAAAAATGATGCTACTGGGTTCTCCCCCTACTGCCTCATGTTCGGGAGGCTCGACTGCCACTTGATGTCTGCTTTGGGGTCTCTCCAGATGGGGTCAGAGCTGAAAACTGCCTGCAATATGTACAGAAACTGAAAGCTCAATTGAACCATGCCTATCAACTGGCCCAAACCATGGCCGTCAAGAGAAATCTAGCTAACAAAGAGAGGGCATGATAAAGAAGTAAAGACTCAAGAGCTTCGACCTGGAGACCGTGTGTTGTTACGCAATTTGGGACTGCATGGCAAACACAAAATTGCTGACCGGTGGCGCCATCTTCCCCATGAAGTATTTGGAAAGTTAGATGAGTCGTCCATGTACAAGGTGCGCCCAGAGAATAACTCCAAAGCTGTCAAGACTATGCACCGTAACCACTTGCTACCGATTGGCCAAGTCATAATTAAGGCTGAACCACCAGAAATTGATTCCCCTGGCCAGTGACTCATGCTGCTGCAAGAAAGAGACAGTCAACCTGCCCCAGTGGTTGCAGATTTAAGGTTTCCCCTGCAGCAGGCCCGGAATGATAGTGACTGTCAGTCCACCTCTGATGATAGTGAGTGTGACAATGCCTATTACCCCTCCTACGAATTGAGTCAATTGTTTTGTGGAAATCCTATACTAAATCATGGCGATGAAGCTGGGCCTTCAGGACTGCCTAACACCCCAGCTTCGTCCTTGGAGCCAATGCTCCCTGAAAGTGAAGTACAAAGTATTATGTCTGAAGTTGTGGACTCTCTGTGTTTTATGGAACTGTGTGAATTGACCGAAGAAGGGGGCTGATGGTCTCTGTCTCTCTGATGACACACCTGAACTTGAAGAACAATGTGAGAGTGTTGACAGCCCCGCCTTCAGTGCCGCAAAGCCTAATTGTGCCAGAGCCTCCTCAAAATGAGCAACCTGGGCCACCGTCAGAAGATAATGAGCAACGTGTTGTGGAAACAGAGCCTACAGAGCAAGGAGCTGACAGTGCTCCAAGTTTGGACATTCCCATCCATGCAGAGGCACCCCCCACAAGTGACAAAAGCTCCAAAGTTCGTGCTGAAAATACAGAGACTGTGGTTGATCCGCCCAGAAAGACTGGCCAAGCTGTCAAGCCAGTGCTACGCTTTAGTTATTCCCCTGGGAGGCCAGTGGATTTGCCTCTTAATGTGGTTCACAAACGGGTTTATGTTTCACCAAGCTCACTGCCCAAATTGAGCTAGATGGCCAACTCCAGGTTATTTGTTCTTCCCTCTCACCATGGTGCCCCTGCCCCATCCAGCCCCAAGGTAGCTGATAGGGAAGGGCCCCCTCTTACAGTGTTTAATGTACAAGAAGTTATTAAATGAATTAGTATTACTTGTATGAAACATGCATAGGTGTTGTCAATATGGATGCAGTGATGTAAAATATATTGAAATGTATAGTAAAGTAACAAGCTAATGATATATATGTCTCGTTTATATTGCGTTTTTGATATTGTGATGGTACAGACTTGACGCGGATACCAAGTTTTCTCCAGGCAGGGAAGGGTGTAACCCCCCTACAAATGGGGGTTCCTGAAAAGTCTTCCTTGAGCTTGCCTAAATGCTCACTGCCAGGCTGGTGTTCTGTGTTTCAGCAGTTTAAATGTATTGCCAGAGAGTGCCTGCATAGCTTCTGTGTACTGCCTCTTTATGAGCTGCCTGGATTGCAGTTATAATTAATCTGGGAGGGGGCTGAGTGTTTCTATGCTCAAGCCCCACCCAGGCTGCCAGACAATTGCTCCGTTCTGCCATCGCTATTTGCGCAGAGGGAGCTCTGTTATAAAATGTGCTTATTTGCTGAATATCTATTACAGTGATAATATTGCAGTTTGTTCTAACCTGTTTTCTTTGCAGGAAAGACTGCTCTGTTTATCTCCACCAACTTGGCCTGGGACTGTCAGAATGGGCCAATCAGTACTGTTGGGACGCTAAAATGGAGCCTGCCTACAGGGGCTTGGTGGGGTCAAAACTTGTAGGAATTGTAGTTTTTGCATTTTGGCACCTAAATGAACCTGAAGGGGGAGCCCTTGTTGTGACTGACAGACAGACCAGCCAGCCGACCCTTTTGAATCTTGGGGAAATTCCCAGACTGCTTGCAGTTTTCAGTTAGTTCTGAGTTGGGAAGTGAAATGAGTAACAGCTCCAGTGATTTGAGCAGCAGTTCTGTGTAGTTTTGCGTGGGAGAACTGTGAAAGAGCTGAGTTTTGGCATGCATGTCTGCCTGCTGTCCCTGAGAGGGAAAATAGAGTTTATTCGGACTGAATCTGAGTTGTGAGGACTATTTAAGCCACTGGACTGTGACCAGGCTTTAACCTGAAGAAAACCGAAGATTTGCTGAATGCAGTCGGGCTGTCAGGATTTCTAGCCACCTCTGAACTCCCAGTTTGTGCAGAGACCCTGTAATTGCGACTGGATAGCAATCTGCCTGGAATAGTGGAATTTCTTACATATAAATGTGCTGTGTGCTGTTAGTGGGTCGTGATTTGGTTCCCCACTGTGTGTTGAACTGCGTTCTGCTCACCGCTGGCGTGATAGATAGCAATCTGCCTGGTATAGTGGAATTTCTTACATGTAAATGTGCTGTGTGCTGTTAGTGGGTCATGATTTGGTTCCCCACTGTGTGTTGAACTGTGTTCTGCTCGCCGCTGGCGTGATAGATAGCAATCTGCCTGGTATAGTGGAATTTCTTACATGTAAATGTGCTGTGGCTATTAGTGGGTCATGATTTGGTTCCCCACTGTGTGTTGAACTGTGTTCTGTTCGCTGGAGGCTGCATCCAGCTCCAACGGACTGAATCCGAATTCATTGCCATTTCGCCTGGGCCTTGCCACATTGGCCCAGCAAGACTACTCAATGCACGGAGAAAGCCATCAACGAGAGACCTGCCTGGGGATCAACCCCCTGCTCAATGCTTGAACAGGAACGACACCATGGTGATTCGTGTGGGCCCTGCTTCTCCTGGCATTCCAGCTCAACAACCTGCAGTCTCGATTTCATCCTGCCTGTGTCCTGTATTGGGTTCGTGAGTAAACATCAGGGTAGCTCCCTGCAACAACAGCTAAATCTAAAGTGTTGTCATCTGATTGTCTTGTTGCTTTTTCTTTCATGAACTGAGCCCTCCAGCTCCGGATTACAAGTAGTGTGTGTTGTGCATGTTGCTTTCTTCCATCACAGGGCCCCAACCAGCTGCAACATTCTTGGCTAGCCCACCATTTTCCTACCTGGGTACCCAGAATGTGTGACTGTGTGGGGACTTAAAGCGCATGCATAACTGTTTGATTAATATAGCCTTTAAGCCAATCAACCTGATTACGCCCCTTTCTTGTTCAAGTCCCCTGAATAAATCTGATCTGACTTTTTCTGCATTTAATGTGACTGCGGTTCCAGTTTATGCCAAGAGTACTGAACTGTTGCTATTTACTGTGCATAACCTTGTTTTACAGGAGATCCCCATGGTCAAGCCAGAGGAACCAGCCCTGGTGGTAAGTGCAAACAGTGTGGGTATTGGTATGGTGTACAAGGGGTACTGTGAAAGTGATTATCGTATATTGCTCAGGCCACTAGTGTCCCGGAGGGCTGTGCCCAGGTTAGTTTGACCACTACCAACCCTGACCTCCAGATGGAGGCACCCGTTTCAGAACTCAGGCCCCTTAACCTGCTACTAGCCTCCCAGGCAGGGGTAGTAGCCCTTGGTATAGCACCACCTAGGGGTTACATGTACATAGCTCCATGGGGCTAACCATTTTACAAACTGTTCTTCAAGAGGGAACTTTCTCGGGCTTACTTAGGCATGGAGATTTTCTGCTACCAAAACAGACTAAATCAGCAAGACCTTTTTCTCAGGATCTACATTACTCTTCTGGACCAGAAGAATGAAGCTCTCATTTCTCACTGGCACTGGTAAGTACCTGACTTTTCTGCCTCTGCTATCACATCTCTTTAGACAGATTTTTGAAGCCTCATCCCAATCGCTCCCACACTCTGACACAGCCTCTCCTGCGGCCTGCTACTTCCTCAGCTGTTTCTTCCCAAATACGGATCTCCGCCTCACTCTAACTCCCTTGTCCTGAACTGGCCTGGTCCCATAAGGTTCTCTCCCTCTTAGCTGGCTTCTGATTCACTTTTCCTGGAGCTGAAACCCTCAAACAACAGTCACAGTGGCACCATTTCTTTAGATTTCTTCTGTGTTGCCCGATTAGTGCAATGAGCTGGGCCACAGCCTAAAAGGCCTCAGGGTGGGTCTCTTTACCCCATGCCTGAGGACCCACTCCGTGACTCATTCCCAGGGTCCCAGGACCTGCCCCTCCAAGCAGGCCCCACCTTAAGTAAAGGCCGTACCCAGTCCCACCTTCTTACCTCCCAAGCTGCCCTGCCATGCTCCCACTGGCCCCAACTCCCTGCAGAGGCCCTGCAGCAGCCTCCACAGTCCCGATGGCTCAAGAAACCACACCACCAACCTGGGCCCAAAACGTCCTCAGAATCCTACTCTGCCTGCTCGCAAACTCGCTCCCTGGATGCTGTCACCACCCAGTCCCCAGGGACCCATGACCCATAACTACCACAAACTGCCATTCTGAGGCTCTTCCTCGGATGTCCCACCCAGGGACCCAGCACATCACAGCTGAGAGCTGCCAGCATGCCTAAGGAAGATGGGGGAACCCCCTTCAGACTGCCCTGCTGCAGTACCCGCCAATCTCCTATCCCTCTCCTAGCCTAACTCTCCCCTTATATAGAAAAAGATCTCTGTTGCCCCCAAGTGGTGGCCAGTAGAAGACACTCTCCCACTGCACTAACATCCCAAAGCACTGGGGGAAGGGGGAGGGGGACCCTAAAGGTGAGCAATAAGCCCCCTTAAAACGAGGGGGGGGCTTCAACATATTGTATACCAAAGTGCTTCACAAGCAGTGTGAGACTGGTAGCGAAGTGACTATAAAAATGTAGTGGGAGCCATTTTGCACATCGACACTAGGATATTATTGCATTAACCAGTTTTATGGAAGGGGAATGTTGGCCAGAACGCCAGCGAAATTCCCTTACTCATTTTGAGGGGAAGGGGGAGCTGTTGACAGTTCTTGCAGCCAGCTGAGATGGCTGACTCAGGAGGAGGTGGTGGAGAAGCTTGTGAGGTGGCAGTGGACTCAACCTCCTCGTCACTGCTGCAGAGGTCTTTGATTCAGGATTATTGGAGATTGGTAATGTAATGGAAATATCAACGGGAGAGGATGAGGAAGAAGAAGAAATGGAATCCAACACAAGATATGCTGAATGATGAGGCTGGAAGTTTGGAGGAGCAGCAGCTTAAGTCTGCAGTGGAGGACTGAAAGAAGAAACTTTTGGACATGATGGCTGAAGAGGAAGCCTGATATCTGTTAGAACGGGAGCACCTCCTCAGCAAACAACAGACTTCAAAAACCGACGGCATGTCATCCGAGCCGCTGACAGACACAACTCTGTCAGAATCAGCTAAGTGAGCTGAAACATCAAAAGAAAAAGAAAAGGACATTGGGTATTCAAAAAATGATGCAGACTATAGCCCCAAAAAAGGATGAACCAGGCAAAACAACAGCAGGAGGAACAGAAGAACAAGCAGAAATACGTCAGCCTGCAGTTTCAGCTGCAGGGAGAGCAGCTACAGAAGCAGAACCCTGTTCCCTGGAGCAAGACTTGCAGCAAGCCAGCTGGGTAAAAAGCAGTTAGAAATGGATTCCAGACCCTTCGGACCCGGCATTTGTCAAATTTCAAGAGTCTGTATCGGAAACAACTCTGGAGACTGGTACAACAATCACAGGAAGGCATGATGCAGAAATGAGGATGGAGTACAAACGGCTCAGGTTGCAAAATTGGGTCAGTCAGAAAATGTTGACATGACTGTTGGGACTTTGGGGGAAATCCTAGCCGGGAAAATGCAAATAAAGGTGGGGAAGGAACAGAGAATGGTGAAGCAGAAGCTGCCAAACTATAGTAGGGGTACCTGTTACTGAGGTCCTGACCCAGACCCTATTTGACTCACCCACGGAGGGTAATTCTAGGTTATTTTCTTCAGAAACGTCATTGCAGCCCCATGAGGGTAGGTCCAGCAATTATAGACAGGGAGTTGCTAGGATTTCAAAACCTGAAGGCCCACAAGTATCAGTACATGCTGTGTAAAGCGGGCTGGTATCTCTGGCCAACTAAATTAAGGCAGATTTAGTTGTAATTTTTTATCCAAATGATGACTTAGGCCTTCAGGCTATGGCCTAGCTACTCCCCTAGACATGAAAGACCCTGCTGAAAGGGAATTCCTCAAACCCCTGTATAAATTATTGGATTCGTTGGGGGGGGGATTAAAGTGAAATTGTTAATGTCAAAAGCAGGAGTGATTCATCTACCAAGTAGTTTTTTTCTTGGGCAGAGACAGGGGCACCCTAATCTGTGAAGGTCAACCAAAATGCTGCCATAAGTATGAGTCCAGAATGTGTAATATATATGTGGCCTGCGCAGGGAGACTCAGATACAGCACGTCTGTTCAGTAGCCATCTTTATTTCAATTCCGAGATAGTGGTCACACACCACTGGACATAGACAAAGAAAAGCCCACTGGGCATGCCAGAAACTTACATACATTGGACTCCAATTATCCATATGCATAAACTACAGACCTAATGGTGTTCCTTATACTTCCTACCATATATATCCATGTATATACTACCATACAAGTAACCCACCCTCCAGCGGTGTCTAGGGGTCCTGCTGGTAATGCTGCTGGAGGGGCACACAAGCCAGGAATACATACGAGATCCCAAAAATAAAATAGACAGCTTTGTCTACCTTGAACTGGAATTAATTCCATTAAGGAGGGAAGATGGATCCACACAACACAGCAGGATGGAGAAGAGCCGGTTATACCGGGCAGATAAGGCATTGAAGCTGGAGCTGGGGGGCAAACTGGTCATAATACACTGGCAGCACAAATGGAAAGGAGCGCCACTTTCAAAAGAATAAAAAAAATTAAACTAATAAAGTATAAAATTCAGCTCCATGGGGCTGGAGGCAGCGAAGGACAGGCATAAGGATGTAAGGCAGCAATTTCTGCAGCACAAAGCTGCGGCACATAACTTAGGCCTAAGCAAGCTGAAAAAAATGGGCTCCACTTAGATGGAACAAGCCCAGAGGCTCACAAACAGGGCAGCAGAAACAAACCAAGGCCTACACCGCACCAGTGCTATCCAGAACAAACACCCCTGGGTCACACTCCGGCCTGGACACCACTCTGCTGTGCACCCTGAGAGACACAATCCAAAGGTACGCTGCGAGCAGGGTGCTGGGAGAAAGGGTAGCCAGCCCAAAAATAACACTGTTCCAAAGTTCTTCCAAAGCACTTCCAACAAGAACAATAGAGATTTTGTAGCAAAATGCAATCTTTATTGGTGAAATACCAAAGCATGTTCATTGGTCACTTACTTGCCCCGGTGCTTCGGGTCTAAACAACCCTTCGTCAGGGAGCATGGTAAATGGGAGATGACAGAGTAAATTTTTATAGTGCCAGCAATCAGTACATAATTGATTACTGACTCGTTAAACAATAAACCCGGTGATTTCTATTTATATTACCTATAAAAAGTGTACTCTATTAAGTTAAGTTCAAATCCCACATCTGATAATGAGCTCCTCTTAAATCAAAATATCCCTCCAGTAGCCACCTACAAATTCACAATATGTTCATATAATGTTATCCTTTCCAGCACATTGCTTACTCAACATTTATATACAAAACTGTTTAAAGTGCTTAGTATAGTACCTATGATGGGGAGGGAGGGCAGAAAGATTAGCGGTAGAGACAGAGAGAAGGGGAGTGAGTGCTGTGATATCGCATCCTGCGTTTTGTTCACATACACAAAATCTCCAGAGGAGAAAAGTAGCTGAAGTGAGACATACAAAAGAAGAGAAAAACAGCAAATCATTTAAACCTCACAAACACATCTATGAAGGTAGCTAATTAAGACCACCTATGTATTTGTTATAATAACCATTTCTTAACGCTTAAATGGCATTAATATTAATAAAATGAGCTGAATACAAAGGGGAAGGTTATTTGTAATATTAGGCTCTACCACCGCTGCGGCACCCCCACTGCCTCACTTACTCAACATACTGGACTGGCCTCGACCTGCCCCAGTGCTGCCGAGTACAAGATGGGTCATCCATAGTTCCTCCAGGCCGCGGCTCCTCTCCTATAGGGCTCCCATGCCACCGGCCGCTTCCTTGCACACCTCCCAAAGTCCTGAGTGCCAAACCAGTGCCACTGAGCTAGGCCACAAACTCCCAGGCCAGGGTTCAAACCCCAGCCTGCACTTATGTCCTGCAGTCCCACAGGCCTCCTGTCTCTCTCTGTTCCTCCCAATTTATACCCTACAGTGTGGGATCACCACACCCTAAGGTCGGGCACCACCCAGGGCCTACCAACCATGAGGCACCTACAGAGGGCAAGCAGGGTAACTTTTAGTAAGCCCCCAAACTGGGAGGGGGGTGCTTACATACTTTTTTTTTTTTTGACTCTGTTTATGCTCCCACCTATCAGGGCATCTCTCAGGAATCTACTCTCGGCGTTAAGTACCTAACCGCCCATCTGAACCGTGTCTGCCCAACTACTATTTCGGGTTAAGAACTCCATTCTCTCCAGCCCCTTGAGAGGCCCAGAGTCCACAAGGGTGCTGCAGGGTTTCTGCAGCTGACATTGGGTGTGTGGACCCAGGCCACTGGTGGTTCCGTCGCCTCCCTGAAGGTGGGAAATTTTTTCTTATGTGTACCTCGTCCCCCCCCCAGAGCTTGGTCGTGCACTGACGTCTGAGGATGTCCGCCGCAGCTCTGCCCCTCTACATTGTGCCCCAATGTGCACACATCCCTCCAGCTTCCACTGGGGGCTGCTGTTGCGCCAGGCAAACCTGGAACCTTCCCCAGAGAGAGGAGAGCAGTCTACGGATGCTCAATTCTCTCTCTCCCCTGTCGACCCCCCCCCTGACCCGGGCTCGTTCCCAAACCCGGGTCGCCAGCGTGGCACGAGGTGTGGCATCCAGTGCCTCAACCCTCAGCGCCACCGGGCAGGCCCGGGGCTTCCATACTTATCGATGTATATACTACATTCCTCCCCCTTAGACAGAAACTAGTCTAAATACTTCAACAGTAACATTTCCTAACTTCCAGGCTGAAGTAGACTATTCAGTGCCCAGAAACAAGGTCAGGGGATTATTCTGCCCCTTGAGTAGAACTTGTCACTAACTAAATAACAGTATAAGTAAGAGTCCAGTTGCACAGAAGTACAGGTTCAGTACATGACTTAAAGGTCAAGTCTTTGTGGTGGTCTTCAGTGCCTAATGGGATATCTGCAAGCTGGAACAACTGCTGCTGGTGAAACAGGTGTTTCTTTATCATTTGGCACCATTCTCAGTGGAACTAAACAGGCAGGAGCAAAGTCCTCTGTGTCACTGTCCTCATCTGGAGTGACATCTTCTGCCACATTTGCTGGAACCTCGGAATGCAGCAAGTGATCCACACATACATGAACAAGTCGATGTCCCATGCAAATTGCATAGATCAGAGGTCCATGTGTTTCAATCACCACCCCAGGAATCCAAGCAATCTCAGAACATCTACAGTCTCAAATCATCGCCCTCTTCCCAGGATGGGAAATTCGTACCGGCTTGGCTGACTTTACAGCTTTCCTCCCGGGTCGTACCTGAAAATAGGCATTCCTATGTCTAGTGTACCCACCTGGTCAACAAAAGCAAATAAATAAATAAATGACTTGTCATGACCCTTTTGCTGCTGTAGTTGCTGTTCTGCGACAGTATCAGCCAAGCCCGGCTTGAGCGATGAGAAACGGGTACGAGGTTGACATTTTAGGAACAGTTCAGCAGGCGTTTGCTCTGTAACTGTGTGAGGAGTGTTTCTGTACGTGAACAGGAAATGAGCTAACCTCTGAGCTATAGGTACTTGCTGTGAATCTGGTTTATTCCAAGCTTTTTTGAATGTCTGCACTGCTTGCTCAGTTGCACAGCTGGATACTGGACGGTAAGGTAGAGTCAAAATATGTTGAACACTATTCTGCTTTAAGAACAGTTTAAAATCATGTGAAGAAAATTGGGGACCATTGTCCGACACTAACTCCCGTGGTAGGCCATATGAGGCAAAAAGTTCTCTCAGAAGTAAAGCTACCAACAGTCCCTATTTTCCCAGGACAGTCCCTGTTTTAGGCAGCATGTCCCAGTGTTACAACAAGTTTTGCAAAATGTCACTTTTGTCCCAGTTTTTGCTTTCTTGTCCCAGTTTTGTCCCTTCTTTTTTTGCTGACTGCTAATCCGTGAGTGACAGTTATTTCAGCACCGCTGTGGCTCTGCTCGGGCTGGACAGCAGTTTGCAACTTCAACCCCAGGGCCTGTATTGCACTGCAAGCATGTCAGTGGGAGCACAGTAAAGTATGTTCCTTCCTGTTAGATTAGACTGGGTAGTAATGCAAACAAGCACATGTGGATGTCTGCCTGCCAGCAGCTGAGAGGGACTCCAGACAGAGACGAGACCGGCAGCAGTGAACTAAGTTGCCTGAACCTGATCAGCTGTAGGGAAGTGTGTGAAAACAATCTGGTGTGGTAGTGAGAGTCTCTCAAGTGAAGTTTGCTCAGCAAATGAGGCGAGTGTAAGTGGGTTGGATGGAACTGTCAGGAGGAGCAACACATGCAGCTCAAATGTCTGATCACAATTTAACGCAGGTTTGCTTCTAATGAACTTAATGTATATCATGATTTGGAACTGCTTCAGCAGAATGATGTATTGTTCTAATCTTAATATTTGCTACTGGTGTTACTGTGGGGTGACATGGCCAGAGCAAGTGGCAAAATGTAATTGTGCACAGCATTGTCTGCGGCCGTGCCCATGGGAGTGACACAGTGGGGGGAGGGGTCATGGTCAGGATGGACCGTCCCAGTTTAAGGCCTCAGAAAGTTGGTAGCTTTAAGAAGGTTTACATTCTTTTCATAGAAACATAGAAACAGAATTTGACGGCAGATAAGGACCTCTTGGCCCACCTAGTCTGCCCATTTTCCTACCTAACAGATAAGCTGCAGATCCTAGTTAGCCAACAGCTTACTTCCTCTTACCCGCCCCTAGGACTGCCTTATGCCTGTCCCATGCATTCTTGAAGTCCCCCACTGTTCTTGACTCCACGACCTCCTCAGAAAGGCTGTTCCATGCATCCACGACCTCTCAGTGAAAAAATACTTCCTCACATTACCCTGAGTCATCCTCTATCTTCAAATTGTGCCCCTTGTTCTTGCACATCTCTTTCTCTGGAAGATGCTACCTCTTGACTTTGTTAATTCCCTTGAGGTACTTGAAGTTTCTATCATGTCCCCTCTCCCTCTTTCCTCAAGAGTATACATATTAAGCTCCTTTAGTCTTTCTTCAGA
This sequence comes from Neoceratodus forsteri, assembly GCA_016271365.2. Taxonomy (NCBI): domain Eukaryota; kingdom Metazoa; phylum Chordata; order Ceratodontiformes; family Ceratodontidae; genus Neoceratodus; species Neoceratodus forsteri. The sequence goes on from CM057456.1 coordinate 353,095,081, forward strand.
TGTCTTCTGGTGCAGACCCTGCACCATTTTGGTTGCTCTCCTCTGGACAGCCTCCACTCTGTCTATGTCTTTGCAGAGATGGGGTCTCCAGAACTGCACACAGTACTCCAGATGGGGTCTCACCAACTGTCTGTACAGAGGGATAACAACTTCCTGTTTTCTACTATTGATGCCTCTTCCTATGCATCCCAATATCCCCCAGCCTTCCTTACTGCCTTCTCACATTGCTTGCCCACCTTTAGGTCATCTGATATAATTACCCCCAGGTCCCTTTCTATTTTTACTGTTGTCAGTATCTCACCCCCATTGTGTACGCTTCCCCTGGGTTTTTGTTTCCCATGTGCATTACCTTGCACTTCTTTGCATTGAATCTGAGCTGCCATACATTTGACCATTCCTCCAACTCACCAAGTCCCTTCTCATCCTTTCCACTCCATCTTTGTGTATCAACCCTGTTGCAGATCTTTGTGTCATCTGCAAGAGACATACTTTTCTTCCAGTTCTCTGCAATGTCACTTATCAAGACATTAAAAGGACAGGTCCCAGTACTGAACCTCACGGTACCCTGCTAGTAACCCTCCTTTCTTCACTGTGTACCTATTTACTACTACCCTTTGCGTCCTGTTGTCTAGCCAATTTTTTATCCAGGCTACCACCTTGGGACCCATTCCAAGGCTGGCTATCTTGTGTATTAATCTTTATGGGGACTGTATCAAATGCCTTGCTAAAATCTAGGTAGGCCATGTCCACAGCCCTCCCTGGTCTACTACTTTGTCACCCAGTCAAAGAAATCTATTAGATCTGTCCTGACACACCTTCCCATCATGAATCCATGCTGCCTTGGGTCCTGTGCCCCACTGGCCTCTAGGTACTCAACAATTCTTTTCCTTCAGAAGTGATTCCATCATTTTCCTACCACTGAGGTCAAACTAGCTGGTCTGTAGTTTCCTACCTCTGTCCTGCTCCCACTTTTGTGAAGAGGAATCACATCTGCCCTCCTCCAGTCCTCGGTACCATCCCATCCTCCCATGATTTGTTAAAGAGAGTAGTCACGATGTCACTAGTTCTACCCTTAGTTCTTTAGAATTCTTGGGTGAATCCCATCTGGCCCCATTGCTTTGTCCACCTTCAATTTTATTAGTTCTTTCAGAACCCTTTCTTCTGTAAATAGACTGGTTATCGACCCCGCCTTCAGAGTGTTTCTCTTGTTTGGTTTAGGTAACCTCTCCTCTTCCTTTGTGAATACTGAGCAGAAATATTCGTTCAGCATCCCTGCTTTTTCACTGTCACCCTCTACCCACATTCCCTCCCTTTATTAAACTTCAGTATCCTCCTTTGGTCTTTCTTCGCTCCTAATGTACCTATAAAAGGTCTTATCCCTTCTTAACAGAATTGGCTAGCCTTTCCTCGGTTGTGGCCTTTGCTATTCTGACTGCCTTCCCAGCCTCTTTCTGCTTTAACTGATAAAGTTCTCTGTCCTGCTCCTTCTGTGTTTCCTTATATTTCCTGAATGCTGTCCTTTTCTCCTTAACCTTCCCTGCCACCTCTTTTGTGAACCATAGCGTTTTTCCTTCGTGTTTTGATTTTTTACACAAAGGCTTGTTGCCTCTGTGATGGCTGTTTTGATCACTCCCCATTGTTCCTCCACCCCTCCTTCTTGCCTGTTTGCTAGTGCTTTTCTGAGGCACTCTCTCATTTTCTCAAAGTCAGCCCTCCTAAAGTCTAGTACTCTTGCTTTTGTATGGCTTGATTGTATGGCTGTGTTTATCGTGAACCACACTGTTTGGTGGTCGCTTGTTCCCAGATGGCTACCCACTTCTAAATCTGAGATTCTTTCTCCATCCCCATTTGACAGTACCAGGTCTAAGATTGCTCCCTCCTGAGTGGGTTCCGATACTAGCTGTCTAAGACATGCCCCCTGTAGGGCATCAAGAATGACCCTGCTCTTGGATGTGCCTGCAGCAAAGGTGCTCCAGTTAACATCTGGCATATTCAGGTCCCCCATCAACAATATCTCCCCTTTTTCTGCCATTCTAAGAAAGCCTTCTATCATTTCCTTGTCCATTCCCTCCCCCTGAGATGGGGGTCTGTATACAACCCCCATGCGGATTGTGGTGCCATTTCCTGTCTCCAGGGTGACCCAAAGTGCCTCATCTGCTCCCTGTTTACTCTTTAGTTCTGTTGCTTTGATCCCTTCCTTTACATAGAGAGCAACTCCTCCTCCTCTTTTACCCTCCCTGTCCCTCCTGTAGATTGTGTATCCTGGTATGTTGACATCCCAGTCATGGTTCTCTGTGTACCATGTTTCTATGACTGCCACAATATCCAGGCAACCCTCTTCCATCAAGGCCACTAGTTCAGGGAGCTTGTTTCAGTAGTCGTGACTTGTGTGGGCACATTTGGAGTGGACATCAGTTACTGCTAAGAAATGTTGTTTGTCCAGTTCGGCATAGTTGACATGCATGCACTCCCACAGAGTGGTAACCCTGAAGCAAGGATGCAGGGGTGCAATGAATAGATGGTTGTGGACAGCCTCACATTGCACACATTGGTCAACAAGATGTTTAATAGGTTTATTAGGTAAGACTGACAAAAGGAGGCATTTTTTGCCTATCGAGATTCTCCCCCACACCAGTGGGCAATCAGACCTGTCTGTGTAATGAATAAAATTATCTATCAAGAGCTTTTTTAAAGCTGTCTAAACAGGCAAGATCTACAATATCCTGAGATAGCCAGTTCCAAGCCATGGTCATCCTAAAAGCGAAAAAATGATCCCTCCTGTTAATAATTACACAGGGTACACTAAGTTTTTTATTATGGGACCTTAAATTACCACATTGAACACTATATGAAAGGTAGCACTCAATCATCAACTCTGGAGATTGCAAAAGTTTATGCAGTAGCAATAAGTCACCTCTCTGACAGCTGGACTGTAGTGAGTGAAGACCGGTTGCCAACAATTTCTCGTGGTAGGTCTTTTCTTTAACCTTGGAATTAATTTGGTTACTGATCTTTGGACTCCTTTTTTTGTACATTATTTTTATACTCTGAACCCCCAGGGCATCCTTCCGAGTACCCCTCACGACGCAAGGCCTACTCCCTGTCTGAACCCCCGCACTGTTTCCTCGACCCCCACAGCAGGTCCAGACCCCCAGATCACCCCTTGGGGGAGGGCCCACCCTCCCTTGACAGCCTTTCTGGAATTAGAAGGACCTACCATGAGAATGGGTCAGCCGTGGGAGATCCTGGTATGGGCAGGTCCAACATCGGGACGTGGGCAGGTTTCCGGGGTCTCCATCATCTCTACTGGGCATCCAGGATTTTTCTTGCTTGTTGTTCCCCTGGTGCTTGGATATGCAATGATGTCTAGGCACTTGCATGCTGATGTCCACCACAGCTCCGCCCCCACTGCTGTAATACCACCTGTTCCTGGCGCATCCCCTGACCACTGTCAGGGGCCGCTCAGGAGCAGCGCTTCCCCAGATTCCACCCCCGGGAAGGGAGAGCAGTCCTCTGGATGTTCAATCCCTTCCCTTCCCTGCCGACCCCCGGCTGCTAGAGCTCGTTCCCAAACCTGGGTCACAGGAGTGGCACGAGGTGTGGCATCCAGTGCCTCAACCCTCAGCACCACCAGGCTAGCCTTTTGGACTCCTTCTATTATATTAATGTCTTTGATGATGTAGGGTGGCCATACTGGAGAGCCATAGTCTAGGTAAGGTCTTACATAAGTCCTGTATAATGGAATTAAAAGTGTTTGTTTTTGTTAACAAAAGAACACTTAATTTTATTGATCATCCCTTTTGCCCTTTTTGACACATGTTGGATATCTTGATCAAGTCCTGGCCTTGCTCTGTGGACAACTGGTCTTTCTTGTCTAAGAACGGTCAGAGAGTCAGGTCTCTCATGAAGTTGGACCAATCATTTAGGGTGAAATCTAGGACTTTAGAGAGGACAGGATCTCGCAGTGTCTCTGTTGCGACATCCTGTGAAGCAATAGGTAATTCCTCCAGATGTGAAAGATGGCATACTTCCCCATCATCTTGGTTCTATGTTATAATGGCGGTTAGGGCGAGTGTACATCACCGAAAATAAAAACGGCGACGTACACTCATGGCAAAACAACAAAGCCAACATGGATCTACTCATTATGTGGGGGGCTGCACCCCCTGCACTGCACTCTGCACCCTCCTAACTAAAGATTCTCAACTCCAGGAGGGTGCATGTCAAGAAGGGCAGACTTGTAAAAAAGTTTAAAAAAAATGCTGCAACACAAAACATTATCGTGCTCCCCAGACCCGAATACTATATCCTCCCCACCACAGCCAGCCACCAGAGGTCTAATGTACCTACATTTCCACAAATCACTACAACAGTAGCCTAATGTACAAAGATCTGTCTAGGACCCCCATGCAAATGAGATCTCGCACCCCAATATGTACAGAGTTAAAAAAAATAAATGTCACAGTCTTTGATAACACTCCTATATGTACAGTAACAGGCTAGGTAATCTGAATATGGTGTAATGGAATCCACCTCACTCCCAGGCAGAGATAACAAGTAAGGAGGAATTAATATTCATTACGTGTGTGAAGTAAGAGTAGTAACACACTGTAGCTGCATGTATCTAAATAGAGGCCTACCTCTATGTGACAGCAAGCCCCACACCGGTTATATCATGCACCTCATAACATATACCCACACACTTACATACACACACGCACCCACATCCCACACAAGCTGAAGTCCTATAATATGCCAGTCTGAAGAAGAAGAAGAGGTCTGTGGATGTCAGTTTCTGTAATGTCCCATGAAACCCAGATCAAGATTCATCCCATCTGCTACCATATTGAGATGTAAAATAAGTCTACTCTCAAAAGCTCGTCTCTGTTGTGTGTTTTTGAGATTTCCTTTTAAGACCATTACTGACATATCTGAAATTGAGTGGTCAGGCTGGGGGAAGTGGTGCCCCTCTGGTCTTACTCACATAATTTATATTTACTTCTAGTTACCTTATCCTGGGAAGGGTGGCAGGTTTATTTCATTGTAGTTGCATCCAGAATCCTTGGAAATGTGTGTGTGTGTGTGTGTGTGTGTGTGTGTGTGTGTGTGTGTGTGAGAGCATCTCCTTAAAGCTAGTTATCCCCGTCCCCTCGTACTCATTATGGGGATGTGGGGTAGGGTAGGGTTTATTGTTTGTGTGAAGAGGAGTAGAAGAGAAATTACATTTTTATCTCTTTTTCAGATTCTTTAGACACTTCTGATACGTCAAGTTGTTACATGCTCAGTGTAGATTGACATCAGTTCATATCAGGCTACATGGACTTAATTCCTTGGAGGTCCACAACTAGAGTTTTTTGTTTGACACTAATACTGTCAATTTATATTTAAATTATCATTTATAAAGTCCTGTCACTACACTAGAGTTTTTTTGAAATTTATGGGGCATGATATCTAGCTGGAGAGTACAGCAGGGTGACAGGTCCAGCTAAGTTTTACACATCATAGAGTGTGAACTGATGTTTTAAGACAACTCTACTGGAAATTCCTTGTCTATAATGCATGCATTGAAACTTCTTGGGAGTCCTAAGACAGTCTTAGTATGTCTTTAATCTGGGTGGAGGCTGCTTTTCCGTAATCACATCCTTATACACACTGTGACACCCATAGCTTGATTTAGGAGTCATCTGCTCCAGCAGTGTTATCTTATGTCAATTAAATTTATATTTGCTTTATTTATTTATTAAATTTTGTTAACCGGGTAAGCCCGCTGGGCCCTGGAGGTCCCTTTTTCAGGGGCGACAAGGAGTTAGTTACATAAAGCAGTGCAGTACAGTCTGAGTGTACATAGTGGTTACAATAGAGCAGTGCAGGTACAATCAAAGTATGCATAGCAGTACAATGCATACAGAATATTTGGACAATGTACAATGATCATTGCAGAAGGGATAACTTTTGACATGACAACAGTGGTAGCAGTTAGACCCAGGGTAGGCAGAGCTATTGCATCTGCGCAGTAGGATTCTTTGTATGCGTGTTCCACCAAGCACCTTTAACCCTGGGGCACTCCTGGCTGAAAGTATTATGGTGTTGTTAAACTTCTCTGACATCATTTTCTGTATTTTTCAAATGAGTATTTTAAACTAATGGGGATTTTTTCTGTTTTTTTTTCTGCATGATCTAGCTGTTAAAAGTATTGTTTTTTCTAAACAACTGCCATTAGGCTTCTGACGAAGGACTGGTTGGTCTGAAAGCTAAAGCACTTTGTTCTTGTTCTTACATCTATGTTGGTCCATTAAAAGGTATCAAATCATTTGCTTCTGGATTTGTTCTTGCAAGGACCAATACGGCAACTACTAAATCTAGATTTCATTATTTGTGTGCTAAACACAAGATTGAAGACTGGATTTATGGTCGAAGGGTGCCACCTTCTGGTCCATAAGAGAAAATGCATGTGATGAGGTTAGAATTCTTTTCAGTAACTCTGAATGTAAGGTGGCCAGACTGGTGGATATTTATCCAGGCAGGGCCTTGTTATTAGATATATCATATTCCGGTAGATTACATCTGATAAATGTATATGCTCCCCAGACAAAGGCCCTATGAGAAGAAATATTTAAAGAAGTTCAACCTTATTTTTACACTGCCTGGATTATATTATGGGAAGGGGACATTAATTTTGGAATGACCTGCACTGATAGAGGTCTAAAAACAGATACATTATTTTGTGATACTAATATATTAAAGTAAATAAGTAGCTACGAAAGAATACTTAAAATATTTTAGATTTAGGACACAACTGCAAAAATTAATTTCTAAAACAGACACTGAAAAAATAGATTACAATACACAAATAGGTGTAATAAACAAGCATTTGTCAATTCCAAACGTTGCTTGCTTGTATTTGCTGTAGACATGTTGGACAAATACATGACACATGTAAGGGTAGAAGGGAAGGGGAATATGGGAAGAAGGGGGGAGTGATAGCAGACTCATTCGGCCATTGGACTGCTTTCTGCCATCAGCATCTGTTTCCTGTTTCACTTTGTGCCTAACTGGGACCACCTCTTCCTCTGTGTGACAGCAATCTGCACTCCCGACCGCCAACAGGAAATGTCTGAATGGTGTTCTCTGTGCTGGTCGCGATCACTGTCACTCTGCTGATGTGCTGTGCGGTCGTGAGCCTGGTTTTATTTATTTTATTTATTTATTTTGAAATATCGGAATTACAAACCTTTGAGTCATACACTCATTTCCAAAGGTTCCACATCAGTTACCATCACAAGATACATTAAGGCCGTTACAGAGTGGCTATGTAGACAGAGTAACAGTGGGTGATGTGGCCTATACAATATGTTAGCTAAGTGGGGTGGGGGAAAAAGCATAAACTAGCAACCCAGTGGAAAGTGGCCTATACAAGAGGTTTGCTAAGCATGGTCCCAGGGACAAAGGGATTAGTCGTAGGTAAGGAAACAGTGCAGTCAGTCTAGTTAAGACTTTGTCAAATGGTTGAGTATGGGCTCGGGCTATCCGATGGTAGGTAGTTTGGCTACGAGCAGGTGCAGGAGTGGGTAGAGAGTATGTGGTTTCTGAGTGCCGCCTTGAAAGGACCCAGTTTGGTGAGGCTAGTGATGGATGTAGGGAGGGCATTAAAGAAGGTGGGGGCCCTGACTGTAAATGACCTCTGTGCCAGGGTTGTCTTGAACCTGGGGATTAACAGGGAGGCAGTGCTGGTACTGCGAGTGTTTACTGGGTGCTCTTTGATAGTCAGGGATGCTGCCAATCCTGGCGGTGTTAACCCAAGGAGAGATTTCTTGACTGTGAGGCAGGCCTGATACCTGAGCCTCTCATCAAAGTTGAGGATCTGTGTGATGGAGCAGAGGGTGCAAGTGTGCGTGGTCCGTGCCGCACCTGACAGGAGCCTGCAGGCTTTGTTGAGGACTACTTTGATTTTGTTGAGTGCTGTTGTGTCAGCCGCACTATAGATCAGGAGACCGTAGTCTATCAGGGACATGACAGATGAGGTGATGGCTAGTTTTAATGCTTCAGTAGGTAGGCAGTCCTTGTGGCAGTAGAGGAGGCCGGAGACGGGGTGTTCACTGCAGATGTGAGCGTGTGAATGTGGGTACGGAAGGTGAGAGCAGGGTCAAAGGTAACCCCTAGGTATTTGTAGGAGTAGACCTGTTCTAGGGGGTGGAGTGAGCAGGAGACGATGTGGAGTGGTGAGTTCTTTAGTTTGTTCTGATGGTGCGCAAATAGTAGGGTCTTAGTTTTCTTCAGATTCATAACCAGCCTGCTTTTGCTGAACCACTGTTCAGCCAGGCAAAAGGAGTGCTGGAGAGCGGCCTGCAGGTTGTTAGGGTTTGAATGGGTGGTGCATTGGATGGTGTTGTCTGCGTAAAGTAGTATTTTACCCAGGCAGAGGGAGGGGAGGGCATTGAGAAAAAGACTAAAGAGTAGTGGCCCCAGGATGGAGCCCTGGGGGACTCTGGAGCATATAGGGAGGGAGATGGATAGCATGGTATTAATCTTGACACACTGCATTCATGATGTTAGGTAGCTGGAGAGCCACTTGAGGGGACCTTGAGAGAAGCCTAATTTGAGGAGGGTGTCCAGCAGGAGGAGGTGGTTTACTGTGTCGAAGGCCTTGGAGAGGTCAATGAACACGGCTCCTGCTAGTTGTCCCTTATCAAGGGTGGCATGGATAAAGGATAAGAATTCCAGGAGAATTGTGGTTGTGCTGTGCCCAACATGGAAACCATGCTGTTGGCAGCAGAGCAGGTTATAAGTGTCAAGGTAGGCTGTTAGCTGATCAGCCACCACCTTTTTCAGGGCTGGGGATTGAGATGGGCCAGTAGTTCCCCGTGGATAGGTGATCCCCACCTTTGTGGATGGGCGTCACTACTGCAGTTTTCCAGTTTTTGGAGAACTAACCAAGGCAAAGGGAGAGATTCAGGAGGCCCGTTAGGGGGAGGAGCAGGACATCCAGTGCCAAGCAGAGTAGTCTAGTGTCCAGTGGGTCATTCGGGGGCTAGTGCCTTTCAGAGCCTTGGCCAGGTAAGGCTCAGCTTCCTGAGGGGTGATTGCCCTCAGGTAGAAAGGTGGATGAGTGAGCTGGGGGGTGTGTCGGAGGTGGGAATGGGGCTGAAGAAATTTTGGGGGAGGACCAAACTCAGATTGGTGAAACTGGTGTTGAGGGCATCAGCTATTTCCTTGGGGTTAGTGATAATGGAACCATTAATTGAGATCTGGTGGGGGGGGGACCGTGATTTGCCATTGAGTGTTTTTATGTTGTCCCAGAATTTGCGGGAGGAACCCCAGGAGGAGGTAAGTTGGGACAGGAAATGTTCAGCCTTTGCTTGGCGGATGGCCCAGGTACATTTATTCCACTCTGTGTGATAGGCCTGCCTGTCAGCAGCCTTTGCAGAGTCTTTGGCCTTGTGCCACAGGTTGTCTCTGTGTTTTAGTTGTTGGATGAGAGCAGGGGTTATCCAGGGTGCATTATTCTGCTTGTGGTGTGTTTTCTTTATAGGGGCGTAGATGTCACAGGTAGAAATAAATAAGTTGTGGAAGTAGTCTAGAGCAGTGTCCACATTAGTGGCCTGATAAATTGGGTTCCAATCCCAGTGGGCAAGGTGTTCTTTGAATTTAGTGAGGTAACCCGGGCAGAGGATACACCGGAGTGTGGTGGTAGGTATAGGGGTAGGTTGTTTGCCCGACCATGTGCAGCACACTGGTGAGTGGTCACTCAGGGAGTCTAGGAGGACAGTTATATCCTTGATTCTATGAGGCCAGTTAGCGATTATAACGTCCAGCAGGGTGTCCTTGCCTGTGCGGGGTTGTGCCTGGTGGGCTGAGTCACCAGCTGATGGAGGTCTAGGGCTGCGAGAGCTTCCCTGGAGGCAGCAGTCATGTCAGAGAGCCAATTTAGGTTGAGGTCCCCCAGGACATGTTCAGCTTTATGTGAGAGGCTGGTGATATATTCTGTAAGGGATTGGAGCGCCTGGGACTGCTTACGTGGGGGGATGTATGCTACTGTGATTATGAGGGGGGCCTTGGACAGGTCAGGGGTGATCTTGATGGACATGGCTTGTGTTCCATGGTCCAAGACTGGTGGCGGTATGGCTTGGGCAAGCAGGGAGTGTAGCAGGTAGTGTGCACATCCACCACCCCGTTTTCCGACCCAGTCGAGGCGATGCAGGGTGTAGCCTGGGATGGGTACAAAGGAGTCAGGGGTGGACTTGGAGAGCCATGTCTCCACCAGGGCAAGGATGTCTAGTTGGTGTTGTGTGTTCCAGCATTGTAACGCAGCCATTTTCTTTAGTATGCTGCGAATGTTCATAGAGGCAATCCGGAGTCCAGGGGTGGGTGTAGGTTGGTTGGGGTGGGGGGCACAGGTCCTGGGTTAGTGTGGACATTCCCTGAGAGTAGAAGGAGCAGTGTAAACAGCCTAAGAAGGGGCTAGAACTTTTTATGGCTGTTGGTCGCAGAGCTATTTCCAGTTCCTGGGAGACACACACATGGTGCAGGTAGAGAGCATGTGATACTGACAGCTGGCCATATAAGGGTTGGGGGTTGCTGGTGATTGTGACCAGTATGTGTGATGGTATGGGTGGTAGGGAAGGGGGTACTGTATGGGTGGATGTGCTGGGGGAACTGGGACTGAGTGTCCTTACCAGTGTCAGCTGTGGGGTACTGCTTGGCAAGGGAGGTGGTGGGTTTTCTAAGTGTGGGAGCAAACCCATATGTAGTGGCACAGCCAGGCTGAGGAGGCAGACCATGTTGGGTCGTGAGACTGAGAATAGTTGCTTTTTTGTGAGGTGAGCTATAAGGTTGGGCACCTACCTTCCACTAGTGTGGGATCCTCTGTAGCGTAGAGGTAGGGTGCTGGACTTTGATGCATGGGGTACCAGGTTCAAAACCAGGGTGGAGACTGTCCATGGGGGGCCTGGTTGGTCACGAGAAAGGGGGGGTGCCCGAAGTGGCTAGACAGTGGGAGAGCAGTGAAAAGAGGGGGTGCACTAGTGACTGCTAGTGGTGGAGATAAGATATGCGTCTGTATGGGGGGAGGAGGAAGTAGAGCTGTGGAGGGGGAAGTAGGGTAGAGAGGGTGAGCTAGAGTGGTGGGGGAGGGGCAGAGAGAGGGGAGAGAGCAAGGAGAGGCAGAGCTGCTAGCTGCAGAGGAAGATGCTCCCTCCGGTGGTGATAGCTTATAAGCTGCAAATGGAAAGGTGGGGAGATAGTATAATTCAGAACAGGAAGTCACATGATGTGGGAGGGCTATAAAAGAAGGGTCGGGCTTGGGTGGGTGGGGCAGTCAACGCGAAGCGTTGATGGGCTAACACCCCTCAAGAAACAGCTAGAAGGGAGGTAGTATTACTCTTAGGGATCCTCGGTGTGCTTCCTTCCCCTTGCGGTGTGTTGCTGTGTTGGCCTGTGCTGTGAGTGGGGAAGGGGGTGTCCGGAGGCCTCTTAGGGACCCTCAGTGTGCTTCCTTCCCCCTGCGATGTGTTGCTGTGTCAGCTTGTGCTGTGACGGGATGGGGATGTGTGGCTGCAGGACACAGGGTGGGTTGGGGGGCCAACTTCCTCAGGGGACAACATCGGGGGTATGTCTTTTTCAGTTCTTGGTGGGCGGGGGGTGCTGCAGCACGACAATCATCCTGATTAAGCAACTGAGGGAAGTACCACCTGCCCCCTAAGAGAGTCACCAAAGGAAGGGTGCCAGCAGGTAAATGGGCTGAGGACAAAACCAGAGGGACAGCAGCAGTGTAATAGCCATTAGGACTCACTTGGTAACTGAACTGTCACAAGCACTGGCACAATTCTACTGGGAGCAACAGCAGGAACAGGGTGGATGGTAAGCAGCACATCTAAACTCTACAGTATTCCCATCTTGGTTTTGGGACGGGGATGTGCGGCTGTAGGATACGGAGTGGGCTGGGGGCACTGACTTCCACAGGGGAAGAAAAGGTGTGTGTGTGTATAGGGGGGGAGACAGCAAGGAAAACTGAGTGATGGAGGGGAGGGGGACAGCATTATGCGATTGAAATGGACAAAGTGCTCTCTCATTGGAGTGCTTCATTTGTTTCAAGTATACAAAGTTTCCGCCCACAAACTGTGAACCACTGTCATACTTAGCTTGCATGATCATTGGTCTGTCAAGGGTGAGCCCAATGCAGCTTGACTTGCATTGGGCTAGTCAGTGACATGCCTCTGAAATGCATTCTCTGTAGCAAAACTTTTCTTGCGCAAGCGCAAGCAATGTCATAAAAATGAATGAATGAAATGGAAATGGAAATGTTTAGGTGAGGGAGATCTCACATCTAGGTTTATAGGTGGGAGAACTGTCATTTGGAGGTGGTGGAACTCTTCTGTAGTACTCAGTTGAGAAAGATGACAGAGGTGCAGCATCAGCTGTACCTCTACACCATTGTAAGCAGTGTCTCTTTTTACACTGTTCTTTTAATTCAGAACTTAATTAAAGGACATTATCTGTAGTACAACAGAGGTAGTAGAACTGAGTTCCTGCAGTCTCCTGCCCAGTTTAACCGCTTACCTTTCCCCACAGGATGCCAGATGCGGCTAATGTGCTAAATTTGCGTCTGGCCAAGATCAAGAACTAGATGGTATCTAACTGGCTCAGACTTAACCCAGATGAATCTCAGGGGAAGGCCGCCATAGAAATATACTACTACTACCCAATGCCCCTGCTAGAATGCCCATATATTTACTATTCCTGCTGGAATGCTCCCACACCCTCACACCTGGCTCCGTCACCTCAGTTTTGTTGACCTAACATGCTCACAATTAAATTAATGACTCAAAAGGTTACATGTTTACTGGGGCTATAATGTTATTTTTTATTTTTTATACTTCAGCTTTATTTTCTTCAACTGCGGATAATCATACATTCCATCTCCATCAAATACAGACATATCAGTATTTCCACATTTCCAATATTCAGACATTAATTTATCTTACACATCAACCTTTTCTATATAATAAACTATTGCCTAAATTCCATTTACTTAATCATATTTCTTATCTTGTTTATATTTACTCATCTTTAAGAACCGAATGCATTATACTTTTATCTATAACATACTGATTTCTCTTATATTCTGCTGCCTCTAACCCACCATTCATCTCTTTCTTGCAGGTATTGATACCGCTATTGAAAAAAGCAAAGGAGAAGAGGAAAAAAAAGAGGAAGCATCTCATCTCCTCCCATCCTGCTCACCTTCACTCCACTTCGTTTCCTAATTTCTAACCCATCTCCACCCAGTTTCCCGATTTCCCTCTTACTGTCAATAACTCAATCATTGTATTCTATTCTTTGTTTCAGGTTTTTATTTCCATCTTCTCTTGTTTTTAAACTGTTTATGTTTAATCCTGTCTACATTTATAGGAGGAAGGGAAAACCAAGACATCAGCTCCATTATCTCTACTAGGTCCATCACTATTCCATACCAACTTCTCTTATATACCCTCAGTTCAATTTTGTTTTTCCCCTTTATATTTTAAGTTCCTATCCTTTAATTTTTTAAATCTTTTAAATTCTTTCCCCATCCTATTCTCCTATCCCAAACAATTCCCATCTTGTCCATCTATTTTGACACTGCAGTAGATTTTGTCTCAGGGAATAGGTGATTCTTTCAAATATTTTTATCTTTTCCACCACCTCCCTCCATTCCTCTACTGTGGGGGCATTTGGGGTGAGCCATCTTCTGGTAATTGCTTTACCAGCTGCAGCTATCAATATATTCCAGAGGTATCTGGTCTTCCTCCCTCTGAGCTCCATTGGACACAACCCTAATATCATATGTTCTGGCCCTAATGGTGTCATTATACTAAATATTGCCTTCATATCTCTCTGTATCCCTTCCCAGAATTCCTTTAGGTCTGGGCATTCCCAAAAGACATGTGCTTGGTTGGTTGTCCGTACTCCACAGTTTCTCCAACAACTACCAGATATTGCTTTATGCCATTTAGCCATCTACATTGGCACCCTGAAATACCTAGATCTTATTTTCCACATAAATTCCCTCCATTCTGGGGACGATGTGGTACTCCATGTGTTTTGCCAAACTGTCACCCACTCCCTGCTATTTAACTTAATCCGTAATTCTTGTTTCCATTTTACTTTTATATAATCTGTTGTATACTGGAGATCTTCTATATAATTCTGATATAGAATGGAAATAGCCCCTTCGCCTCTGCTCGAGTTCCAGATTGTCTCGAATACATTTGGAGCTGAATAGCCTCTAGCTCTTTGAATTGAGTTGTTCATCTGTTCCCCTATCACATCTCTGATCTGGTAATAAAGGATGAGCTCCCTCCCTGTCCAACTAAATTTGGTTTGAGCTTCTGCAAAGGAAATTACGCAATCCCCTTTAAGAAATTGCCACGGAGCTCTACACCCTTGCCTTTCCTGCCTTTTATAGAAACATAGAATTTGATGGCAGATAAGGACCGCTTGGCCCACCCAGTCTGCCCATTTCCCTACCTAATGGATAAGCTGCAGATCCTAGTTAACCAGCAGTCTACTTCTTCCTACCCCCACCCCCTAGAATTGCCTTATGACTGTCCCATGCATGCTTGAATTCCACCACTGTTTTTGACTCCACAACCTCCTCGGAAGGCCATTCCATGCATCCACAACCCTCTGTGAAAAATACTTCTTAAATTACCTCTGAGCTGCCCCTCTATCTTCAAATTGTGCCCCTTGTTCTTGCACACCTCTTTTTTGAAAGATGCCACCCTCTTGGACTTTGTTGATTCCTTGAGGTACTTGAAAGTTTCTATCATGTCCCCCCTCTCTCCTTTCCTCAAGGCTATACATATTAAGCTCCTAAGTCTCTCTTCATATGTCTTCCGTGCAGACCCTGCACCATTTTAGTTGCCCTCCTCTGGACAGCTTCCATCCTGTCTATGTCTTTGTGGAGACTGGGTCTCCAGAACTGCACGCAGTACTCCAGATGGGGTCTCACCAGCTGTCTGTACAGAGGGATAATAACTTCTTGTTTTCTACTGGTGATGCCTCTCCCTATGCATCCCAGTATCCCCCCAGCCCCCTTGCTGCCTCTCACATTGCTTGCCCACCTTTAGGTCATCTGATATGACTACCCCAGGTATCTTTCCATTTTTGTTGTTGTTAGTATCTCACCCCCCATTGTGTACTCTTCCCCTGGGTTTTTGTTTCCCAGGTGCATTACCTTGCACTTCTTAGCATTGAATCTAAGCTGCCATACATTTGACCATTCCTCTAACCTTGCCAAGTCCCTTCTTATCCTTTCCACCCACCTTGTGCATCAACTCTGTTGCAGATCTTTTGTCATCTGCAAAGAGACATGCGTTTCCTTCCAGTCCCTCTGCAATGTCAGCTATAAAGACATTGAGAGAGGACCGTCCTAATACTGAACCCTGCAGTGCCCACTAGTAACCCCCTTTCTTCAGAGTGGACTCCATTTACTATTACTCTCTGTGTCCTATTCTCCAGCCAATTCTTTACCCAGGCTGTCATCTTGGGACCCACTCCCAGGTTGGCTAACTTGTATATTAATCTTTTGTGTGGGACTGTGTCAAATGCCTTGCTAAAGTCTAAGTAGGCCATGTCCACAGCCCCTCCCAGATCTACTACTTTAGTCACCCTGTCACAGAAATCTATCAGATTTGTCTGGCATGACCTTCTCGCAGTGAATCCATGCTGCCTTGGGTCCTGTGCCCCTCTGGCCTCTAGATACTCGACAATTCTTTCCTTCAGAAGTGATTCCATCATTTTCCCTATCACTGAGTTTAAACTAACAGGTCTGTAGTTTCCTGCTTCTGCCTTGCTCCCACTTTTGTGAAGGGGAATCACATCTGCCCTCCTCCAGTCCTCAGGTACCACCCCATCCTCCCATGATTTGTTAAAGAGGGTAGTCAGTGGTGTCACTAGTTCTACCCTTAGTTCTTTTAGAATTCTGGGATGAATCCCATCAGGCCCCATTGCTTTGTCCACCTTCAGTTTTAAGAGTTCTTTCAGAACCCTTTCTTCTGTAAATGGGCTGGTATCAACTTCTATATCCAGAGTGTTTCTACCGTTTGTTTTAGGTACCTCCCCCTCTTCATTTGTAAATACTGAGCAAAAATATTTGTTTAGTATCTCTGCCTTTTCACAGTCACCCTCTGCCCACCTCCCTCCCCTTTATTAAGCCTCACTATCCCTCCCTTGGTCTTCCTTCACTCCCTGATGTACCTATAAAAAGTTTTATCCCCCTTCTTAACTGAGTTGGCTATCTTTTCCTCGGTTTAGGCCTTTGCTGTTCTGACTGCCTTCCCAGCTTCCTTTTGCTTTAACTGATACAGTTCTCTGTCCTGCTCCTTCTGAGATTCCTTGTACTTCCTGAATGCTTTCTTTTTCTCTTGAACCTTCACTGACACTTCCTTTGAGAACCATAGAGGTTTCTTACATCGTTTCGTTTTGTTTATTTGCTTCACACAAAGGCTTGTTACCTCTGTGATGGCAGTTTTATTATTCCCCATTGTTCTTCCACCCTCCTTCCTGCCCATTTGCTAGTGCATTCCTTAGGCACTCACCCATTTTGGCAAAGTCAGCCCTCCTAAAGTCCAGTACTTTTGCCTTTGTATGGCTTGACTCTATTGCTGTGTTTATTGTGAACCATACTGTTCGATGGTCGCTAGTTCCCAGATGGCTACCCACTTCTACATCTGTGATCCTCTCTTCATCCCCATTTGAGAGAACCAGGTCTAAGATTGCTCCCTCTCGAGTGGGCTCCAATACTAGTTGTCTAAGGCATTCCCCCTGTAGGGCATCAAGAATAACCCCACTCTTCGAAGTGGCTGCTGCAACTGCACTCCAGTTAACATCTGGCATATTCAGATCACCCATCAGCAATATCTCCCCTTTTTCTGCCATTATAAGTATACTTTCTATCATTTCCTTGTCCATTTCCTCCCCCTGAGAAGGGGGTCTGTATACTACCCCTGTGCGGATTGTGGTTCCATTGCCAGTCTCCAAATTTACCCACAGTGCTTCTTCTTCTCCCTGTTTACCCTTTTGTTCTGTTGCTTTGATTCTTTCCCTTATGTAAAGAGCTACTCCTCCTCCTCTTTTACCTTCCCTGTCCCTCCTGTAGATAGTGTATCCTGGTATGTTTACATCCCAGTCATGGTTTTGTGTGTGTACCATGTTTCTGTGACTGCCATGATATCCAGATGTTCCTCCTCCATCAAGGCCACTAATTCAGGAAGCTTGTTACTCAGACCATAGGCATTGGTACTCATTGCTCTCCAATTTTTGATGGCTTTACCTTCTGTTGCAGCATCCCCCACTGACCTTTCTACCTCGGTCTTTTTCTCATTTAGTACCCTGTTTTGTAGGGAGAGGCTGGGATTTTCCTGCTGCTTATCAGTGCCTCCCCCCCCTTGACTAGTTTAAAAGCTTGCCAATGAAGCATTTAAACCGATTGCTCAAAAGACTTGTTCCCTTCCTGGACAGATGCAGACCATCCTGCCAGTATAGGCTGGTGTCCCTCCAGGTGGAACCCCAGTCCCCAATGAAGCCAAACCCCTGTGCTCCACACCATTTTTTCAACCATTCATTAAACTGCATGGTGCAAAGTACCCTCGCCTCACTCATACCATTGACAGGCAGCACCTCTGAGAAGGATACTGTGTGTGCTACTTGTCTTAGGCCCCTCCCCATTCTCAGAGTCCTTCTGCACTGCTCTAATCTCATGATGAGCCAGGTCATGTGTCCCTAGGTGGACAATGACGTCCAGCTCAGACTCCTGTGCAGCTGTTCTCGTGATCCTGAGGATGCGCTTCCTGTCCCTCCAAGCCATGGCAACAGGCAGGCACCTTACTTCAGTTTTCCCTGCTCCCCCCAGTTCTATCCCCCTAATACCAGGGGGTCAGTAGCTGCTGGGTTATTCTCTGTATTCATAGACAACCATATATACTTCCAAAGGTATACTTTGGTAGCACCTTTAGACAGTCCCTGTCTATATCCCTGTATTGCTGTTTCTGTCCCCAAATAGGGTGTATTCGTCCACTCCTCTCTGGGGTTTAACGTAGTACATTGTGCTAATATTGAAGGAGACAAAACAGCCTCTAGGTCAGTCTCCTTCCATCTAGCCATATAGTCCATATGTTGTAATAATAGTATTATTCTGGTCTGGGTTGCTATCCAATATCCGGCCAGTAGGGGAACTGCAAGTCCTCCTAATCTCTTGGGGAGATATAGAGTTTGTTTTTTAACTCCAGGTTTTTTATTCAACCAAATAAAGCTCCATATCATTTTTTGCCATGTCCCTAATTGTTTAAGAGATATTGGGGCAGGGACGCATTGAAATAAAAATAAAAAACATGGTAAAACATTCATTTTAACTGCCTGTATCCTTGTGGATAGAGACATTGGCAGGAGCCTCCACCTTTGTATATCCTCTTGTATCTGTTCTACCAATGTAGGGTAGTTTATCTGGGTTAATTGGGTAACTGTAGTATCTAATTTTATCCCTAAATATTTCATACAGGGAAGTTCCCATCTCATTGGGTACTGATTTTTCAACTGAGGGGTCGGGGTATAATTTAGTTTCAGTACCTCTGTTTTAGTGTCGTTTAACGTATATCCCGAGTAGTCTGAAAATATTTTCAAGTGCTTGAATAAGCTTGGGATAGATTCTTCTGGATTAGTTAAGTAGAGTAAAATATTGTCTGCATATAAAGCTAATTTTTGTTGCATTCCTCCAAGTTGTATACCCTTAATTTTATGATTATCCCTAATTCCTTGGGCCAGGGGTTCTAAATATAGGGCAAATAACAGTGGGGAAAGCGGGCATCCCTGCCTAGTTCCCCTCTCTAAACCAAATGGATTTGAGTGATGTTCATTTGCTCTTACATAGGCTTTGGGGGCCTCATAGATTTTTCTAATAAGGTTAATAAATTGCTCCGGAATCCCAAACCTCCCCAATACCGCCCTTAAAAATGCCCAGGAGACTTTATCAAAAGCCTTCTCGGCGTCTAGGCTAAGAAGGACTGCAGGCTGCTTAGTGCGATTTAAATGATCTATTATATGTGTGGTTCGCCTTAGGTTATCCTGCATCTGTCTCCCTGGGATAAATCCAGTTTGATCCGCTTGTATTAACATTGGGAGAATTTGTTGTAATCTACGGGACAAAACTGCCATAAATAGCTTGTAATCCGTATTAAGGAGGGAGATTAGTCGGTAAGAGGGACACAATTTTGGATCTTTACCTCCCTTGGGAATTACTGAGATAACTGCCTGCGACCATGATTCTGGGGGGCGTCCCTCTGTTGTAAGGGTTTCATTGAAGACTTTTAATAATATGGGAATGAGCTGTTTCTGAAAACGTTTATACATTTCAGCTGGATATCCATCCATTCCAGGGCATTTATTTGTTTTAAGTCTAGATATCTCTTCCACCAATTCCTCTCTAGTCACAGGCTTCACAAGCTGCCTTTTTACCAATTCTGGGACTTTGGGTAGTGGGATACCTTGTAAATATTGTTCCACATCCATCTCATTTCAGGTTGGGGGGGCCGTACATAATTCTTCATAGTATGTTCTAAAAGCCTCTGCAATCTCTGGTGTATTTTGTAAAATTCCTTTATTCTGTGGATGTATTATCTTAGCAATGTGGGCTTTCGCCCTTTGGATACGTAGTCTGGCCGCTAACAACCTAGTGGCTCTTGGCCCTCCTCCGTAATATCTCTGCTTAATAAATAATAATTTTTGTTCAATATAGTAATCCAATTCCCCATTTAGCTTTTATTTAATTTTATTTTACTTTTTGAAAGTCTCTTTATTATATTTCTTTTTAAGTTGGGTTTCCAAATTATCTATTTCTCCCCTTAAAGCTTCTACTTTCTTTTCTCTTTGCTTTTTCTTGTATGACACTATAGATATCAATCTCCCTCTCAATATAGCTATTAACGTATCCCATAGTAGAGACGGTGTTACATCTGGCATCGTGTTTTTCTCTATAGCCTGTTTAATAGCATCTATCACTTGTTGCTTGATTTCTTTGTCCTGTAACAATGAGACGTTCAGTTTCCAGAATGTTCTCTTCTGGAAATCCCCTAAATTTATTTGAAGGAATATCGGCGCATGATCCAACAATACAGTGTTGCCTATCCAGCTATCTTTCACCTCTATCATTGTTTCTTTTAGTAAGAGGAAATAATCCAATCTCGAATAGTTTTTTTATGGCGGGGAAAAGAATGTGAAATTTCGTTGTTTATGGTGACCCACTCTCCATGCATCCACATATCCTATCTCCCCCAACAGTTACACCAACTTTTTCAAGGTCCCCCTCTCCTTACACCCACCCAAAGCTGTACTGTCCATATGAGGGTCTATAGTTATATTTAAATCCCCTCCAAGTATAACTTGTCCTTTAGCCCATTCCTGTAGTTTCAGCAATATTGTTCTATATATCTGATAGTTTGAGCCAGGGGGTATATATACCGATGCTAGCGTAAGTAGTTTCCCTTGAAATTTGCCCTTAAGAAATACATATCTCCTCTCTCTATCAATGCATTTATCTATTACTTCAAATACTGTTTTATTTGGTACTAATATAGAAACCCTTCGCCTTCTGCCCTGCCCATAAGAGACACTGACTTCGTGATTAAAGCCCATTTTCCCTAGTTTATTATGTTCTATAGGGGTAAGGTGCATCTCTTGCAACAAAATAAAATCAGGGCCCTCCTTCTTCATAGCTGCTAGTACCTTGCTCCTCTTAATAGGGTTTGTCAATCCATTAACATTAAATGAACAAATTAATGTCATTTTTTCCATTTTCATATTCCTTCTTATCCCTCCGTTTCACACTAATACCTCCCCACTCTTTCATACAAATCATCACAGAGGTGGTAAATCTTAGGCAGCTTTGATAATATGCATTCGCTCTCCTCTCCTTTTCATGTATTTTAGGCTCATTTAACTTCTATAAAAACAATGAACTACTTCCAAACCTATCAGGGAATCTTAACATCCCAATCCCCCAGCACTTTAGTAATCCAACAAGTATTTCTATAAACATATAAAATAATGACATTGAAAACCAACTAGTTAACACAACTTTTTAAACTGTGGTTGCTTCCAAGGTAGGGGATCCCAGCTCAGTGGGTCCCTTTCTCTGCCCTCCAGAAATGGTGTTGAGGACAGTCTCGAGTGCAAATAGTCCCGTATTCACGGGGTGTCTCCTCGAGAAAGCTCTCTCTGTAGAGTAGCTTTTAGCTTAATTGTCACCTTCGAACTGCTCAGCAGCGCAGCTACAATGTTTTATTGTAGTTAGCTCCTGTTTCCTACCCTCCCTCGCCAAATTCTCCTATATTTATCTCTTCCCCCATGTCATATAGTATTTACTATGTGAAACCCCCTATTTCCTATTTGCATGCTTTGTATGTGGGAAACCCCCACAACAGGACAAGTTCACCATATCTCCTTCTTTTCCCTACTATGCTATAGTTCTTCTCTTTATTTTATTACTTTTTTATTTTCTTTTATTTAGGGGCAAGAAATCTTACCACGCAATAGCCCCTCGCAAGCCCCCTAGGCCCCAGCTAATATCTTATTTTTATATAGGTATCCCTTCCCCTTATATCCGGGTTACCTCACTTCGTTTTTGTCTCTTGTCACAAGAAGCGACCAGAGCCCATGCATAGCGGTCTTGACTAGGTCTATCTCTTGCCTTTCTTTCAACTAATCGTGGCTCCAATCATAAGCCCAGGAAGTCTTAAGTTTGAGAGGCCTATTTCAGTAAAAGACTTGTCTTTTCCTTCCCCCCATCTCTCCAACAAGGAGAAGGCTCTGGAAGAGATACTACACCTCTATCTGCAGTTTTGTAAAAGGTCTTAAACATCTTTGACGGACACCCCCCCCCTTTCGCTCCGCATAAACTTCCCGTATATTACTGCTTTAGTTTGGACATTCTCAGTTAGGCTGGGTTCCCTTATTTATTTATTGCATTTTTAATTTCCCCAAGGATCTACCTCATGAACAAATCAATCGGTGATTCAGCAGCTTTTCAGTGAATGGGATTTTTAAACACATCCTCCGATCTATTTAAACTTGCCCCTTAAATCGCCCCCAACAACTTGTTTCAGTAATACGGGAGTACCATTTCCCCAATACCCCAAATTCTGTTTCACCATTATGTACACATTGTTTTATTTCTTTAATTCTGTCCCAGTTTTCTTTTCTTTACTTAAGTTCTGTATACACTGCATCTTTCTGGGCGCACATTCCATTCCCTCCAGAGGGCAGTTCTTAAGTTCCTGACTGCACACATATTTACAAGTATTTCGCCTACGATCAGGGGACTCAGCCTCCTTAAAAAAAAGCCAATCGAAAGTACCTGCGAGGACTTTCTTCCTTGTCCATGTTTCAGCCTTCCGTCTCGGGCCCTGCTCGAACTTCTCTCTGTGCATTACTCTTCACCTTTTTCAGCTTCTCGAGTGTTTCCCTCAGTGTCTTCATTGGAGATGTTCCCCTGCATTGGGTTGCCACCTGAAAAATGTCCGATGGAAACATCTGGCTTCTGGTGATTCGTTCCCTGTTCCTCCATAGGTAGGGATATTCTTTTGTTTTAGTACTTCCATCGCTTTGCTCGGGGACCAGTACAGTTGTGCGCCCTCCGGCCAGAGAATCCTCAGCTTCGCTGGGAATGGTGCCTGAAACCTAATTCCCTTTTCTTGTAACACCCTCAGGATCGGGGAGTACTGCTGTCATGCCTGCTGGATTTCCACCGGATAGTCCTGATCCATCGTAATTTTGGACATTAAGTAAGTCATTTCTTTTTGCCCATGCTCTGCAAAGTAAGTCCTCCTTGGTTTGATAACTTGAGACCAAAAATATTATAGAGCGAGGGCACGCCTTTGGGTCCTGGGGTTTCTGTCCAAGTGACTGGTGAGCATGTTCTGTTTTTAAATTGTAATTCGGTGGGAGCTCTAGTATGTCTCTGAGCAGATTTTCTATGAATGCTGACATTGGAGTTGTCTCTGCACCTTCTGCCAGCCCATACAGTCTCAAATTATTACAGCGAGATCTGCTTTCGAGATCTATGCTTCTCGCCTGCAGACGGATCGTTTGCTGGATCAAAGCCCCCACTGCTTGGTTGAGGTAAGTCGAGGTATCCTCTAACGCTGAAATCCTAGTCTCAGCCTCCTCTATCCTGTTATCGAGTTTTGCTATTTGCTGTGAGAGCCCTTGCAGGTCTTTTTTAGTTTCTAGTCTTGAACTGCAGATTTCTCTCAAAATCGTCTCGAAGCGCGTCCTCAATAGCTTATCTTGTTCCCCCTCCGTGTCATAATCAGAGTGCGGCCCATACTCCGTCTCTAATCTGTCTGCATCTCTTGCTTTAGGTATGTGTCTGATCTTCAGGATGCCTTCCTTGTCTCTCTTTCTGGTGTCCTTAGACATTCTAAGCGATATTGCAGGTTTTGAGGCTCTCGATGATGTTTAATACATTTTTGTTTTATGTAGCGAGGGAGGGAGCTCCTTTGCTGCGCTGTCTAGCTGTCCGTGGCAGAACCGGAAGTCGGCTGCTATTGTTATTAATTCATTTGAAGAAAGCATGTGCCAGTGGCAGTTCTACGGGGGACCGAAGGGGCGGCTACATCCCCCATTGTAATGTGCTTGCTTCCTACTGCTGCATTTCACTTTGTTAAACAAAGAAATCTAATATATTGATATACATTCAAAACTATAGATTAATTTGTATTTTCTGTTAATGATAATTGTAGATAATATAAAGAATTTTAAAAAATTAGAAAAAAATGCATATCAGGTATGCACAACACCCCAGCACCCACTCCTCCCCCCTTTGTAACATCCTGAATCTGGTACTAACATGTGCAATACCCTGAATAGCCCAGCCCCAAGACAGCCCAGTTGAAATGCAGTTCCTCCTTTCCAGAGTGGTTCTGTTTCTACCCATTTCAGTAGCTGGGTGGCCTCCAGCGGTGTACTGGAGAAAAGCAATTAAGTGACTAGAGAAGTCTCACAGTGAGTCTATGGCTCTGGTGTGGTTTGAACCTGACAGCTTGCTGTTTCTGGGCTCTAACCATTTAACTGTACTACCTTAATCATTCTGGCTCCTTTCCGTAAATCAAACACTGAAGAGCGCAACAGTCATTCAGTACCACTGTTGAAAGAGTTGTCTTTCCATTCTGTGTCCTGTTTGACCTGTTATTTTCCCAAAGGCACTTGATTGAGTAACAAGACAGAGACTAAAATCCTTGTATTTTAGTTCTAGGTGCCGGACAGCACTTGTGCATGACATCAGCACAGGTAGCTCTTTCTTTTCCCAGTATTGCAGAAACTTGTTTAAAGATCTGGTGGTGGGTACGGTAGTTGTTCACTTGTGATACATCAGCCACGGGCAGAGTGGTATCTACCATCGGTACCTTATAACATTAGAACCAGATCAGACAAAGAATATTTTCAGAGGAGTTCTATACCTGTCCCCCAATGAAGGAGAAGTCGAAGTTGTTAATGTGGGTTGGCTTTGTGTTCTGGTTGTACCTGCGGAGTGTCACTCAATCTCTCCCCCAGCACCTGCTGGTAAGTTGGAACTGGGTCGTGATGACTTTGTTGCTTGGCTTTGTAAAGCATGGAGGGAAAAAAAAAGTAAAACACATACAAAGCAGAACATGAAAGCAGGAGTTGTGGCAGCTAGTTATATACTTTTTTGTGACCATTAAGGTTGCTTATAGAGAGAGCTATATAAATACTGTTGTTAAGGTGCAGGTGATCATTTTGTTACAAAAGCACACTTTTAAGTGTGGCTACAGGATAGGGGAGTGGGCTGGGGGCATTGACTTCCTCGGGGGAAGAAAAGGCATGTGTGGGGGGGGGACAGCAAGGAAAATGGAGTGATGGAGGGGAGAGGGATGGCATTATGCAATTGAAATGGACGAAGTGATCTCTTATTGGAGCGCTTCATTCGTTTCAAGTACACAAAGTTTCCACCCAGAAACTGTGAACCACTGTCATACTTAGCTTGTATGATCATTGGTCTGTCAAGGACAAGCCCAACGCAGCTTGACCTGCATTGGGCTAGTCAGTGACACACCTCTGAAATGAGTTCTCTGTAGCAAAATATTTCTTGCGCAAGCACAAGCAATGTAAAAATGAATGTGTAAAATTCAGTATAGCAGATCTGAATCTTGAATCAAGAAATGAGGTTTGGTACACAAAATAAGAAACAGATATTTGACCCATTTAAGAATTGTAAAAAGAAAGTAGAAAACAGAATTTTTCAAAACATCAGGACAGAGGATGAATGAATAGAGTCCACATCTGCTGGTGTGCTTAAGCAGTTGAAGACTTTAGCATAAAAACTTTTGGAACATCAGCAGTTGCATTTCACGAAACAGGCTTCTTTTCACAGTTAAATTTACCCCAACCCACAGAGCAAGAAATTTTATTTTATTTATTTATTTATTAAATTTTGATGACTGGGTAGGTCCACTGAGCACCGAAGGTCCCTTTTTCAGGGACGACCTTGAGAGACATTACATGGAAAAATACAGGCAGTGAAAAGGCTATAGAGTACATACAGATTCATTAATAGTTAACAGTTTTTGTCCTAGGTGCAGAGCAATAATGGTATTCCATCCATAATGATATGGCATGACCCATGAACACTGGTGAGTTACCAAGAGAGGGATAGTTCTGTGCCAAGGTTGTACAAGTAAGGTTATTAGCGTAAGATGGTGGAGGGGGGTGGACTGTCGGGTGACCTGACATCGGCAAGTGCTGGCCTCAAGCAGGTGTGCCTTGAGCCTGGTACAGAAGTTCATGAGAGAGGGGGCTTCCTGTACCACTGGTGGAAGTTTGTTTCACAGATAGGGGGCTGTGAAGGAGAATGACTTGCCACCCGCGTAGGTCCTGACCCTGGGGGTTTCCAGCAGAGTCCACCCTGAGGTCCTCAGGGTCTGAGGGTTGTGCTTGGAGGCAATGGTAGCTGCAAGGCTGGGTGGGGCCACCGGGCTGAGTAGCTTAAATGCTAGGCAAAGGAGGGGGTATTGGAGGCGTGCTTCAAAAGAAGGCCACTGTAATTTGGCTAGAGTATCGCAGTGGTGGCTTCTGGAGTGATCCTGGGGGTAGCGAACCGTGGTATGTTGTATAGGATCTGCAGCCGGTGGACCTCCTGCTTGGCCATACCCTGTATTACCAGGGCAGCGTAGGTCAGTGTAGGGAGTAGGACGCTGGAGGCAATGGAGAGCCTAGCTTCTGGTATAAGCTGGTCCTTAATCTGATACAGGAATCCTAGTTTCTGGTGGATGGTCTTGGTCACCTGTTCCACATGGTTCTTGTAGGTGAGACCTTGGTCAAGTGTGAGCCCTAACTATTTTAAGGAAGCCACAACTTCAATGCTGGTCCCTGCAAGTGAGTTACGCTGTATGGAGTTGGTCCTGTCTTGCCCTAGGGACCTGGGCCCGAACAGCATGGCTTTTGTTTTGCCTGCATTCAAGGCCATTCTGTTCATTTTTAGCCAGTCCTCCAGTGACGTTAGGTCAGCTTAGAGTAAGGAGCCAAGATCCTCCAGGTTGTCCGAGGAGCAGTAAATGACTGTGTCATCCTCATATTGTACAACCGAGCTACCCCCGCAGTGGAGGTTTAGGGCATTCGTGAACAGTGAGAATAGTAGGGGACCAAGGATTGAGCCCTGAGTTACTCCCTGTTTTAAGGGTGGCGGGTCTGATTGTGCTCCCTTCCAGATGACTCTCTGGGTGCGGCCAGATAAATAGCTCTCAAACCACTTGAGAGCCAGTGGGTCTAGGCCTATATTGTTCAGCTTTACTAGCAGGAGGTTGTGGTGACAAGGTTGAAGGCCTTGGACGGGTCAATGAATACTGCGCCGGAGGGGGTCCCCTTGTCCATGGCTCTGAATACGTCTGTTGTGAGGTTCGTGAGGGCAGTGTCTGTGCCGTGGTTAGTTCAAAAACCGTGCTGAGAGGAGGTTAGTAGTTGGTGAGACTCCAGATAGTAACGGAGTTGGCTATATATGAGCCTTTCCTGCAGTTTAGCAAGCAAACAGAGCAGGGAGATTGGCCTGTAGTTGCTCGTGTGCTCCCTGGCACCTCCCTTGTGGATGGGAACCACATTTGCCTGTTTCCACTGGTGTGGAATGGTTCCTTCCAGTAGGGATCTTTTTATCAGCCAGGTCATGGGTCTGGAGAGGGATTGGGCTCCATCCTTGAGTAGCCTGGGATTAATTCCATCAGGTCCTCCTGGGCCCTTGGTTTTCAGGGCCCTCAGGAGAGTCTGTACCTCTTTAGTCCTGACCAGCCTTAGGTGAAATAGTGGTCAATGTAGGTTTTGGGGCTCGGCCTTGTTTGGTGCCGGGTTGGGAGGGGCTAGTGCAGCCTTGTATGCATCGAGGTTGGTGAAGTGGCGGTTGAGGGCTGCGGCAATTTGTGGGCAATCATTCACAAGCTTACCGTTGACCTACATAGGGCCAGGTTCAGCCTTGGTGTTTCCTCTGATCAGCTCGTTGATGTGGGACCAAAATAGTTTAGGGCTACCTAAGCTGTTTTTTTGAAGGTGGGTGACATACTCCCTTTTAGCCAGTTTAGTGGCGCCCTTGCATTTGTTTCACTGAACTTTGTATGCCACAAGGTCGGCCGGGAGAGAGGAGTTCTTAAATCTCTTACAGGCCTTTTCTCAGCTGATCATCAGGGCTTTTAGAGCTGGAGATATCTACTTGCAGCAGCGGCATTTTGCTCTGAGCTTTTTCAGTGGGGCAAAGAGGTTGGCTGCAATAGTCAATGAGTTGTGGAAGTATTCTAGTGCCTCATCCAAGGAGGGGAGGAGCCTGATAGGGCTCCAGTCCAGGCTACTGACGTTGTCATTGTATTGTGCCGATGTGAAGTTTGAGTAGTCACGGGCAGTTAATATTCTGGGCTGGACCTTGGGCACCCTGTTCCTCCAGATGCAGAATATTGGGGAGTGGTCACCCAGGGCATCAGCCATTAGTCCAGTTTTCTGGATGTTGGTGGGGTTTGTCACCAGAGCCCAGTCCAGGATGGTGTGGTTCCCCATCTTATAGTTCAGTCTGGTGGGTTCTGAGATAATCTGTACCAGATTTGCCTTTCATGTCAGAGAGACATGAGGTCTTTGTTGGGATCATGGGCCCAATTTAGGTTGAAGTCCCCCAGAATGAGGAGCTCCGTGGAGACGTTTTTGGCTGTGGTTCTGGTGATAGCCTCAAGGGATTGGAGAGCCATCTTTGGGGGGGGGGGTTGTAGACACAGCCTATAATGAGGTGTTTGGACTGGCCAAGGGTAATCCGTATAAATATAGATTCACTGTCTGGGGAGGAGTCCTGTTTCAGGGTTAGGTTTGACACTGTTAGGCAGTCTTTCACATAGATTATCACACCACCCCCTCATTTGTTCTCCCTGTCCTTGCGGAAGGAGTTGTATCCTTGGGCCATGATCTCATGGGCGAGGATGTGGGCCTTGAGCCAGGTCTCTGATATGGCAAGAATATCTGACTTGTAGAGGTCAAGCCAGGCTTGTGACTCTTGCATTTTTGGTCTGAGGCTGCAGACATTCATGTGTACAATCTTCAGATCCTTGGAGGACACCCAATGAGGGTCCTGTGGGGAAGATATTAAGATATTGGCCACAGGCGGGCCCGGGTTAGGCTGGATGTCTCCTGCCAGGAGAAGCAGCGCTGCCAGCAGGCCTAGTAACTTTGGATTGGCAGCTAGGAATAGTCTCCTACTTGTATAGTAGAGTGACTCATAGCATACGCCACTTCTTACTAGCTCATGGGCTATCAGTAGGGTTTGCCTGCATAGGAGGGGTGTCGTAGTCCTGAGGTCTCCTGATGTCAGGGTCTCCTCAGCATAAAATCATGTCCACCCATAGGAGGGACAGTATGTAGAGCGTTGCCAGGAGTACTCCCCTGTTGGGGAGTAGGATACAAACCTTTTTTACCCCACCCAGTCTGGGACAGGGTGGGTAGTGGGCTGTGGTCTGCCTCTCGGGCGACATGTTTGGAGAGCAGTAGAGCCCTGTGTATTTTCACTAGATGACCTCTGCTGTCTCTTGGACGTAGCACTCACCTGGTCCAGTTTAGTGTAGCAGAGGTTGTAACACTGGGTTATACTGGTGTGAAGTGTGCTACTACTCAGGCAGTTAGCGATACAATTACTTTCTCAGCCTACAGTAAATTCTGTTAGCAATGTGCACTATATAAGAATAATTGTAAACATACTTTAGACTAATATACTGTCCTTCTGCTTAAGCCACCCCTGTCTCCAGCAGTTGTTGCAGTCTATATTTAGTTATGCAAAGATAGTTAGCAGCACTGAGGGGCAGGCCCAACAGGAGAATTACAATTACCCTGCCTATTCTAAAGGAGGGGGTCCCTTCTATCAGTAGTTCAGGCAGTATCACTGAGCTGGCAAATAGAAAACAACACACATAGAAGGAGAATAAAAAATTGCTAGGCCTCTTTGTTTTAGAACTATATAGGCAGTTGGAACAGATATTAGCAGTAATTTTTTGAGTCTCAATGAGGCGGGCCAGCATGGGAGTATCAGGTTACTAGACTAATCAACAGTCGAGAGTCACTTCTATAATTAGTTCTGGCAGGATGTAATGTGCAGTCAATGGGAAACAACATGGAACAAAAAGTTTGCTAGGATAAATTGTATAGTCTGTGGGGCAGGCCCCTAGTAAGGTTTCAGAAGGTTCTCCTGGTCAGAGAGAGAGGCCCTTTGGTACTAGTGGGAGTTGCTACTGGGCATTTAAGGGGAGAAGGGAGGGGGAGGAGAGAGGAGGGAACAGGGTGGGTGGGAAAAACTCCCCCCCCACCCCGTGCATAGCTCTCACTCAGCACAGGAGCACTTTGTGGAAAAGTTCAGGATTTCAGCAGCAGGAAAATCAGTTTATTCGGCACACATTCGTGGACTTTCAGCTTTTTTGATGCGGGGGGGCACTTGTACAGAGGTCACCCTCCCCACCCTTGATTCAGCTTGCAGCTCCATCACTTTGTATGCCGCGAGGCTCCGTTCCTGTAGCTTGAGGGGATTCAAGTTGCAAAACCGGCAGGGGTCCAATCAGGTGCGGTTGCCAGCTTTTAAATTTTGCACCCAAAGTTTCATCCAAAGCAGAAAGAATCCCCCCACTGTGCACAGCTCCTGCTCAGCACAGAGCACTTTGTGGCAAAGTTCAGGATTTCAGCAGCAGGAAAATCAGTTTATTTGGCGCACACTCCTGCTCCAGGCAGGGAACAATTTATTTTTTTCTGTTGCAAGGGAGGTCTGCCAAGCTCCACTCAGTGAGCCAGCACCTCAACCTCGATCGCGGACTTTCGGCTTTTTTGTTGTGGGAAGGGGACCCACTTATAGAGAGGTTGCCCTCACCACCCCTGATTCGGCTTGCAGCTATGTCGCTTTGCAGAATTAATGGGATTGATTGCCAAGGAAGAGGTTGACGCTCCCATTAAGTTAATGCACAATGGGACAGCTCCAGGACCTGATGATCTGGGTGTGGAATTTTGTAAGACATTTAGCAGTGAGCTTGTGCTGACTTTAGCAACACTGTTTAACTTTATTTTAGAGACTAATTCTCTCCCAGAATCGATGACTAAGGCAATCTTAGTAATGATTCATTAAAAAGGTGATACATCGGATCTTGGAAATTGGAGGCCTTTAAACCTACTAAATATGGATTTTAAGAACTTAGGTAACATTTTAGTCAATAGACTATCCAACACTGCAGAACATTTGATTAGCCCAAACTAGTCCTGTTCTATTTCAAACAGAAGAATACAGGATAATTTATTTTGAGGGAGGTGTTTTTGCAAGGAGATACAGGTACTCTGTCCCTGCCCCCTCTGTCTAGGGGTATAATTTATCATCACAGGTGTTCCAGAGGGCAAAAGAAGGATTATCACAATGCATAACACTCCGAGCTAGTGCACCATGACAATAAAGATAAGAAAATTAGCTGTCCTACCTCTCGATGGCTTCATCACGCCGTGCACTCTCGATCTCTACCGCCATGATCTGGATTCACCCCAAATCTATGGTCGCCAGATGCAGGATGTCCAACCTGCAGCCTCCCATCTTCTGAGCTCCCGAGCCCCTCGATCCTGGTGCAGCATGATGGACAGCTTCTGGAATTACAACTTATGACACAAGATAAATACAAGGGGTTTTCCATTTCATTTTTCCTCTTTCAGCTTAAATAAAGAAAAGATCACTACCAAGTTTACATACGAACATACGAAATGCTAGCAGAAACAGGCCTCATGGTCTATTGAGTCTGCTCGTTTGTGCAGCTAGCCCCTCAACTTGCAGCTGTTCCACCCTCCCCTGCCCTCCTCATAACAACCCCGCCTCTCACTCTGTCTCACTCTCTCTTGAATCCTTCCACCATTCTACACGATACCACTTTCTCGGACAGAGTATTCCACTTGTCTATCACCCTTTACGTGAAAAATTGTCTCCTGATTTTCCTCCTGAATCTTCCCCCCTCCAATCTCAGCCAATGCCCTCTCATGTCCTGCCCCTTCTGATCTGAAAAATCCCTTCTATATTAGTCTTGTTTATTCCCTTTAAGTATTTAAAGGTTTCAATCCTATCTCCCCATCCCTCCTCTCCTCCAGGGAATACATGTTTAGCTCTCCCAGCCTCTCCTCATAGGATTTTCCCTCCATTCCCTGGATCATCTTTGTTGCCGTATGCTGCACCCCCTCCAGCAATCTGATGTCCTTCTTCAGGAATGGACAACAGTACTGCATGCATGTCGTCGAGGCACAGGTCAGGAAGCATAGGAAAACCAGGAGCAGTTGTAGAATTCGCCAAAAATATATATTTACAGTATCAGTAACATAATAAACTTGTTCAGAATAACTATGTACAGAGGAGAAATTAATTTTTTCTTTCAGTCTCTGTGTTCTTTTTCTTTTAAATCTTTCTTGCAGTTGCAGCTTAGGTCTTTTATAAGTATTTTCAACCCCCATTCTTAGCAAGCATCCTGTTTTTGTAAATATCGGGCAGGGCTGCTAGAACACAGTGTGCTTGAGATGAGAGGCCCCCTCTTTTACAGATTTTGCAAAAGGCTGGAAGATTTGCACTCAAGTAACCTCTAGAGTTTACAATAGCTTTCTGCAATCATCTCAAAATATAATTATATATATATATATATTTCAGCACTAACACTATATATTTGCTAAACAAAAGGGATCCCAATATCAGTAACATTTCCATACAATGATTTGCACATATTTTTATATTAGCAAATATGCAAGCAAGGAAAAACAGACAGCAAGGGAGGGTGAGAGACAGTGAGAGGCAAAGAATTGCAAGCCTGTCGGGTTGATCAAGTCCAAAGTCTCACAGGAAAATTTAGTTGTGCAACCAGACAGAGAAGAGACAGAAAAGGAAAGGAAAGATCCTTGCATTTAAACACTTTCTCCATAACAAATGGGACAGGGTCCTAGTCTACCCTGTCACAACGCAGTATTCCAGGTGCGGCCTGACCAGTGGCCTGTACAGAGGAAGGATCACTTCTCTGTTCCTGGAGAAGATTCCCCTCACTATGCACCCCAGCATCTTGTTTGTCTTTGCAGCCGCCTTCCTGCACTGAGTTGAGTGGTTCATACTCCCTGTTATAAGTACCCCTAGATCTTTTTCCTCCAAGGTGCTTTCCAACTGTACCCCTCCCAACTGATATTTCCTCCCCTGGTTCCTTGCTCCAAAGTGCAGGACCTTGCACTTCCTGAACCTCAACTGCCATGTTTCCGACCATTTCCTGTAGTTTGGTCAGGTCCTCCTGCAGCCCCCTCCACCCCTCTATATCATCTACCACAGCTCCGATCTTAGTATCATCTGCGAACAGACTGATCTTACTTCGTATCCCATGTGAGATATCGGCTATGAATATCCAGAACAGCACCGGTCCCAGTACCGATCCCTGGGGCAACCCGCTCGGTGATGAGAGTTCCTCCCCCACCACCACCCTTCGTTGCCTACCCCTCAGCCAGTTGGTGATCCAACTGACCATTTTTGTTCCCACCCTAATGTATTCCAGCTTTCCCCCCCCAGCCTTCCATACGGCACCAAGTCAAAGGCCTTGCTGAAGTCCAAATACAGGATGTTCACTGCATGGCCCCTGTCCAGTTCCCTGGTAACCCAGTCATAGTACCTGACTAGGTTTGTCTGGCAGGATCTGCCCAAGTCAAAACCATGTTGATGACCACCTTGGAGGCCATTGTCTTCCAAAAGGGTCACCAGCCTCTTTTATGATTGACTCCATGAGCTTCCCCATGAGTGACGTGAGACTCACTGGTCTGTAGTTGCCTAGATCATCCTTCAGGCCACTTTTATGAATGGGCACCACATGGGCCATCCTCCAGTCCTGTGGCATGCATCCTGTGTCCAGTGATGTACTGAGCAGGTCTGCCAGTGGTCCCGCCAGGATCTCTGCTTGCTCCCGAAGTACTCTAGGGTGAATGCCATCAGGACCTGGTACCTTGTCCGCCCTCAATGCCCTTAGTCCTTCCAGCACCCTGTCCTCTGTAATCCTGATATCAGTCACCCCCCTTCCCACTTCCCCCTTCCAATGGGATATTTGCTCCCATTTTCCTTCATGAACACAGAGCAGAAGTACTCATTCAGTGCCTCTGCCTGGTCCTCCCCCTTCTCCACCCACCTCGCATCCTTCTTAATCCTCACAATCTGATCTTTGTTTCTCCTTCTCTCACCAATATATATGAAGAAGTCATTTTCCCCGTCCTTAATTCCCTGTGCCAGTCTCAGCTCTTGGGAAGCCTTGGCCACTCTGACTAGCCTGGTTACTTCACTGGACTTCTTCATGTACTCATCTTTGTCCTCTTGCCCTCCCAATTTCCGGAGCCTCTGGAATGCTTTTCTCTTGGTCTCACCTCTTCCATGACCTCCCGTGTCAGCCAGCTTGACTTCTTTGCCCTACCTTTCTTGCTCCATGTCCTGGTACAAGTCTCAGTTGCCACTGCTAGCCCTTTTTTAATGATATCCCATTTTTGGCTAGCACCCATGCATGTCTGAATTCCTACCAGATGTTCAACCAAAATTTCCCCCATCCTTTTAAAGTCCGCCCCCTTAAAATCAATCACCCTGGTACCCATACCTCCCATTTCCCTGCCCATATACTGAGTGTGAACCACATCGTGTGATGGTCATTCCCAGCCAGGAGGTCCTCCACTCCCAGGTCCCTTACAGCCTCCCCGTTTATTAATACCAGGTCCAGAGTCCTTCCCATCATAGGCGGCTCACGGACCAATTGCACCAGGAAACTGTCCTGAAATGCATCTAATATTACCTGTTCCTTTGCACTCGTGGTGGTTGGGATGTTCCAGTCCACCCCAGGGAGGTTGATGTCCCCTACCACTACTGTGTTCCCCATCCTACAGACCCTTCTAATCTGCTTGGCCAACTCCCCATACAGGTCATCCCCCTGAGCTGGTGGCCTGTACACTACCCCCTCCCTCAGTGTCTTTCTTTTGGAGTCTTGAAACTACATCCATAGGGCCTCTGTCCTGCCCTCCACCCCCTCCTCCCTCATACACCGTATACCCTCCCTCACGTAGATCGCCATGCCCCCCCTTCCCCCTAGCCCTGTCCTTCCTGAAGTTTCTTCCCAAACAGCTTCTTTTTATTAAGCACTTGCATTCCAAATGCTTTCAGGAGTACAGGGTACCATCCTTCACCAAATAAATAAAGCAGCTCCATGGGGCTATCCAAACATTTTACAGTTCATCCATTTTCTGGATCTATCAAGCAGACTAAAGGTTATATAGGCAGTACAAGCAGGTTATCTTCCCCCTGAATCTTGGATGGTTTACCCAAGTGGATCCTTCACTTGAAGGATCAACAGTTTCCTGGCTCACTGGCGCTGGTAAGCCAAACTCTTCCTTTTCCTTTGTTTTCTGGGTTACCCTTTCTGTCTGGACTGGCACTGGTTGGCTGCCCTATCTCTGGCACAGAGAAGCATGCTGCTTCCCCCACCTGGCCCCTGGACCTTGGCCCAAATCTCAAGGAATACCAGGATTCTTTTCTCTCTGACCCAGGCCCTGTAACCTGTACGCTGTCCTGCCACATGGACCCTGAACCCGTCGGTGCTCCAAGCACTTTCTGCACCAGTCCCCACAGCCATGTACACTCTCTCTCTCCCCTCCCACTGTTACAGTGGCCCTTAAACCCGGCCCCAATCCAGTGCCTGAGCTACATCTCCCAGGCTGCCCTGACACTAAAGGATTCTGAACACTGCCACTGCTCAAACCTTCCAAGCAGCTCACTCCTCTACAAATGGTGCCCTCTCATAACTGAGCTCTCAGATGACCATTCGAGAATGGTTCCAGCCTCTGGCCCACATCCCTGCCAAACACATCCTGGGCCTGAAATAAGCTCCAGCCAGGAATTGCCCCCCAAGGCTCATCCTAAGACCTGTGACCCACCCGGCCCCTAGATGCCGGCACCCCAGGACCTGCCCCTCCATGTAGGTCCCTCTATATGGGTGAAGGGCCCCCCTGGCTCCCTCTGTGTCTGGGCTGCCCTGCCACCCCAGGTACTGGAGAGCATCACTGCCACTGGTCCTTCCCCTGTGGGGACCCTGCCACTGTCCCCGCAGCCCTGGCAGCCCAAACCACTTCTAACACGGTATCTCATGGGCTCCAGCCTATCCTGGCCTTCTCCTAACCTAAGCCTCCCTTATCCCGACAACACAGGTACCTGGCTGGCCATCCTCCCTTCGGAGTGC
Source organism: Neoceratodus forsteri (assembly GCA_016271365.2). NCBI lineage: Eukaryota > Metazoa > Chordata > Ceratodontiformes > Ceratodontidae > Neoceratodus > Neoceratodus forsteri. The sequence goes on from CM057456.1 coordinate 353,130,873, forward strand.
CACTCCGGGCTCCTCGATGCCACATTATTACAGAGGCTGTCCTTATCTGCACACTTTGGGGGTGTCCCCCCACAGGCCCAACCTGGACCATTGAGCTCCCTCCTTGCCTGCCTCCTCTGCTCCTCCAGCCACTCCCTCCAGCCTCAGGCCTAGTGCCTGGGCTGGAAAAAGCCCCAAACTTCCTGTCTTCACTCCTTATATAACTTCCCTAACCTGCTCTCTGCTGCCACCTTGAGGTGTCCTGCAGGGATTAACCCCCCCCCCCCGCAGAGCACTAATAAATTCCCCAGCTCTGGGTGGGGTAAGGAGGTGGAAGAGATCCCTAATGGGAGCATAAGCCCCTCCAGGGAGGGGGAGGGCTTACATCTAAATGGATATGTACTAAGTCTAGATCAAGAAAAAGTATCTGATCATCTGTCACATGAGTACTTGTGTTTCCTTAGGGCATTTGGATCCCTGAACAGTTTGTAAGAAGGGTGCAGACCTTTTATGTTAAAGCTAAGGTGCTACCTAATGTGAATGCGTGGATGAGAACTGAGATTCCAGTAAGCAGAGGAGTAAGACAAGGCTGCCCAATGAGTCCTTTACTTCATGTTTTTAGCATTAGTCCATTTCTGTGACATTTAGCAATAGATGATAGGATAGAGGGCTTATCAGTAGCGTCTTCCAGCCCATAAAAGTATTGCCTTACGCTGATTATGTAGTTTTGACAATAGCCAAGAGCAAGCAGTATTGAAACAATTAAGTAAGTTTACTAAAATATCAGGTTCTAAAATTAATTATAATAAATGTAAAGGCACCACACTGGATGTCTCACCTATACAAGCAGGTGGACAACTAGCACAGATAGATATCATAGGGGGAAATACAAAAATTTTAGGAACTGACTTTGGAAAAGGACACATGGCATCACAAAAGTTATTTTTTAATTTTTGACAAAATCTTTACTTTTGCCAGTTTGTCTGTATCTAAGTAACATTCTTCCTCCCCCTCAGACACGAGGTTAGATTATATAGTGTATCTTTCCAGACCGTGACATATAGATCAATGGGAGGGGGGCGGTAAATATGATAAACCGCGTAGTTTGTTATTTATAGTGGCCCAGATATTCAGACTGCGTCAGGCTGTGGCGCAAGCCTGGGTGCAGCGCAAATGGGCTGCGCAGGGGCCTTGACCAGGTGATATTCAACGGAGCTGCACAGCATTGCTGAATATCACACCCTGGCCACCCCACAGTGCACATGGCGCAGTGGCACTGCGCCAGTGCAAGTGGCCAGGAGGAGCAGGGGATGCGTACTTTGGGATTTCTGTTGCGCTAGGTGCAACAACCGCGATATTCAAAGGTGCACATGCAAATGGGGCCATAATGCATGCAAGGTGCAAATGGGGCCATTTGCAAGTCATTATGGCCCCATTTACATGTAGGTGCACCGATCCCTGGCAACTTGCGCCTGGCGCCCTACCAGGCTGCAGCTGTCGGGGACCGACGCCCCCTGCACAGTGCGGAAAAGTGCCTCACCGCGCAATCGCGGGCATCTGTTAAAAGAAAACACGTCCTATATCCCTGGTAGTCCAGTGAACTGCTTCACGCCCAATCGCGGGCTTCAGTATGAACATAAATTGTCCAATATACCTGGTGGTCCAGTGAACCACTCGCAGCCCGATTGCGGGCATAAGTAATAAAGGAAGTTGAATATCCTGGTGGTCAGCGGTACCCCTCCCCACCGCCACTGGGCCCCACGCGCTCCCCGGGTCAGCGGGGGCAGCACCACCCGCTCAGCTCACGACCGACATCATACAATAAGGGCTGTACGCCCGCTGGTCCACAGCGTGAGCCAATGGTCATGCAGTTCAGACGCATTACACAGTTCAGATATGTGAATGGATCCATTCACATATCTGGGCTGTGTAGTAGGCGGCTGCACGCCCATTGGCTCATGCTGGGACCAATGGGCGACAGCCCTATCGTATGGTGTCAGTCGGTGGGCAGCAGGCAGGTGGGTGCTGCCACACTGCTGAGCAGGGGGGAGGCGGGGGCTCAGTGGGCGGGTGGGTACCGCTGGACCACCAGGGATATTGACCTCTCCTTTTTATTACTTATGCCCACGATCGGGCTGTGAGCGGTCCACTGGACCACCAGGGATATTGGACGATTTATTTACATACTGAAGCCCATGATCGGGCTTGAAGCGGTCCACTGGACCACCAGGGATATTGGACGATTTATTTACATACTGAAGCCCGCGATCGGGTGTGAAGTGGTCCACTGGACCACCAGGAATATTGGACGATTTATTTACATACTGAAGCCCATGATCGGGCGTGAAGCGGTCCACTGGACCACCGGGGATATTGGATGGGTTATTATCATACTGAAGCCCGTGATTAGGCATGAAGTGGTCCACTAGACCACCAGGGATCTTGGACGTTTAATTTTTATACTGAAGCCCGTGATCGGGCTGCGAGCAGTCCACTGGACCACCAGGGATATAGGACGTTTAATTTTTATACTGAAGCCCGTGATCGGGCATGAAGCGGTCCACTGGACCACTAGAGATATAGGACATTTATTTCTACTGCTTATGCCCATGATCGGGCATGGGGGGGTGCCACCACGTAGGTGCAGCCGGAGCTTGGGTGGCCACCCACAGGTGGCAGCTGCCGTGTTGCGTCCTGCAATACGGCAGCTCACCTGTGGGGTGACCAGCTTGTTCCTTTTTTTTGGGCTCAGCCTGTGCAGCACAAGTAGGGGTTATGATGGCCACCAGCATTCCGGCTGAATATCGATGTGCGGAGTATGCATGGCACGCCCCTACCTGCACTGCATACATTACTGATGCGCTCTGGTGCATTGGGATTTGTGCCAGGCACAATCCCCGTTTGAATAACGCGCTGGGGTGCATCAGTGGGTTGCGCATGGTGCAACAATGTTGCGCCATGCGCAACCCTTCTGAATATCCAGGCCAGTGTGTTTATACATAATTATTTTTGTTTGGCTTTGGGGGGAGGAGGTGCAACAGTTCTGAGTGACTGGATGATACCAGGTGTAGAAGCATGGAGTACATTGTAATCTAGAAAATTGACTCAGATAAGGAATTTAGTAGCACTAGTAGATTTTATTTATTTTGGGTGCCCTTCCCCACAGGCTCAGGGCATGCTTACAATATAATCACAAATATATAAATGACAGAACAGAAACAGTCAAATAAAACAAATAAATACCCATAACAATTAAAACAACTGAACCCATTCTAAACCCTTAAAACCCTCTCAGATTCCAAAAGCTTGTAAAAACAAGAAGGATTTTAAATGATGTTTAAATATCTCAGCAGATAGTACCTCCCGGAGGTACTCAGGCAGCAGGTTCCACAAAGCTGGGGCAGCCACTTCAAATGCCCAGTCCACAGAGGACTTCAGCCTAGCTCTGGGGACCTCCCGGAAAGTACCTTTAGCTGATCTGAGGGGACAGCATGGGGCGTAGGGATGCAGGAGCTCTTTCAGGTAGCCCGGACCCAACCCATGTAGGGCCTTGTAAGTCAAAAGGCCTACCTTGAAAGTGATGCGCCAGCAACCAATACAGGTCGCGCAGCACTGGGGTGATATGACTAAATCTAGAAGGACCCGTCAACACCCGTGCTGCCGCATTCTGTAGCAGCTGCAGGTGCCGCAGCGCACCACCTCTGGCCCCTTTTACCAAGATGCACCAAGGCTGCTTTCCAGAAGGTTATAAATTGGGGAATCCCATACAGTCAAGCACAAACAGTAACTAGAAAAGGACTCTGTGGACTGATTATGGATAAAGCATTTAGAGGAGAGTTAAGTTTTCCTCAGTGTCTAACTAATAGTACAAAAGCTGTAAGAACACAATTAACAAATGACGGGATCCCGAATTGCATGTGGGAAGTTCTATGGCTAAGCAGTCATGGGAGACTGGGAGTAAAGAACAATCACAATAACAAACAGTTGGAGCACAGTTTGCTCCGGAACTTGATGTATAAATGTACTGGAGACTGAAGAGCACTTATTTTTTCAATGTGCTTACATTGCCACTTTCTGGAGAGAGGTAGCCAGAGACTGGAAGGGTCCTTTAGATACGGCACTAACCTACCAAGAATTAGTGTTGGACCTCTTTTCAGACCCTTGGGCTAAATATAGTTTAGGAACTTTGCAGGTCATATTTGCAATATTGAAATATTACATGAGGAAGGCATGCTGTGTTTGGGGTCATGCAGCAAAAGACAACAAGATGTCAAGAATTAATATAAAATATTGTCATCTCCAAATGACAGGTCAGGGAGCGGGATGAAAATGTTTATCTTAAACCTAAAGTCAGAGCACTATGGAAACATTGTAATTTTATGCATGATTTGGACTGAACATGAGGGGAATAATGTGACTTTCCAGTTAAAAACTGACTGCTTGTCTTTACTAAAGTAAAAGTTTGTTTATTTTGTAATGAATGTAGAAATAGGATAATATGATGCACTTTGACTTCCTTAGATGTATAAGCTACCTATTTTTAAAATGTGTCTCTAGGTTATGGGTATATAACACATTTTTTAATTACTAGTCCTTAGTTTTTATGTCTGGATAACCAGACTTTTAAATCATGTCATAGCCGCCCGGTTGATATTTTGCGTTACAACTGGGCAGTTGTAATCACTGCTTGTCAATCAAACCAACGCTCCGGAAACCTCACTGGCCATTACACTGTGAGTGAGCCGAACATCTTGGCCAACACAGTGGCTCCATTTCCCCGATACCGAGCACCGCACTCATTGTTTCCCTCACACTCACAAGAGGTACAAATATGTATATCTGGTTGATCCTGCCTTTGAAAGTGCCTCCCCAACATACACTTTCCTGAACTGCCACTGTAGCTAGGAGACAGTAGGGACGGTAGGAGCTACTCAGTAAAACACCGGGGGGGGGGGTTACATAGAGAGAGACAGCGAGACTGGAGGAAGGCAGCGGGGTAAGCCTTCAGCATTTATGTAGCATCCGAGACCTCGGGTGTGAGTAAACTTCTGATTACAGGCATCCACCCATATATTATTCTATATTTAATGATTGCATTATAACACTCTTTCTGTTAGATTCTTGTATATTATCAGATTTTTTTTTTTGTAATGTGATGTCTGTTTTTCCTTTTATTTTAAATAAAATATCATTATGCTTGTGATAATCCTTTTTCATTGCCTGATTTACCATTGGATGTGAAACCTGAAGTTATGCCCTTGTAAATATTTGTCTTATTGTTTGGTTTAATTAATTTCTCAAAAAAAAATTCTTCAAAGAGGCTGTGGGCCAGATTTTCAAAGGCTGGACACAAGCTGCAGCAATGGCAGCTTGCATCAACAGCCCCTGCATCAGGGACCCTGTGTCTGATTCAGTAACAGACAGGGTCCCTGAGCCTGCATCCTGTGACTTGCAGCATCGGTCGAACAGAGGGCACATTCACTAAGAATGCCACAAGCTGCAGGGTGGTCAGGCAGCATCTGCACCTCTGAAGGGACCATGGCAGTAAGTCATGCCCCAAGCCCCAATCTGCCGGTACAGTGCCATCTTAAGATAAAATGTCAACCCTTGTTATCAAGTGCCCCCCTCCCACCCCGATCTGCCAGTAAAATGTTATACTAAAGTACATTACAACCCCAAAGTCCCCACTCTGCCCCGCCCCACCAGTAAACTGTAGTAATTAAGTACAATAAACCCCTGGTGATCCAGTGGAGGCAGTATAGCGCAGTGGGTTAAGTCTCTGAGCTGCAGATCTGGAGACCTGGGTTTAAAACCCACAGTCACCTAGGTGCATACTGTGTGACCCTGAGCAAGTCACTTAACTTCCTTGTGCTCCCAGGTCGCACCCGTAAACAAGCTTTCAGCTTAGTGTGTCTCTCCTGGTTAAACAATAAAACAAAAAAAAAAGGTTGACATTTCATATTAGGATGGCACTGTATGGGCAGATCGGGGCTTGGAGTGGGCACTAGACCACCAGGGCTATATTGTATAACTGGAATGACAACATATTGAGGAGCAGGGCGGGGGGGCCCGCTAGCCCACCAGGGCTTCAGTGTTGCAAATTTCAGGGTTTGGGACTGGGGAGGTGGTAGCCCACATGGGCTTCTTTTTTATTACTATTGGGGATCTGGGTATGTGGGGGCTCATGAGTGATTGTGGGGGGTGGCTGTGGGGTAGCTTCTGTCACACTGGCACAACCCTTGGTGGATGGCAAAGTACACCTAGGCCAGCTCATAGCTGGTGTAAATGTACTTTTACAGATGTCCTCTGGGGGTTGTTTGAGAATCCCAAATTAGGGGTTGTGGTAGGTGAATAGGGTGCAGCTGCTGCCACAAACTCCCTTACACCATGTCACAGCCATGGTGTTGGCACAATTATGGCGCAGGTCCACTTTAACGCAAGCAGCCTGCTTCATGTCGCAGGCTGCTTTTGTGAATCCTGCAGGTGCAACTAATCGCAGTGCTACTTATGCTATTCTGTTGGGCGAAGTCACTTTGTGCCATGCGCAACCTTTTCAGAATCTGGCCCGGTGTGTGTGTGCTGTTGTTTGAAAGAGGATTCCTGGGAGGGTGGAGACTGTGCCACTGACAAACCCTAGTGCAGGTCCCAAATGAATGTGTGGTTAGAACAGGAGAGCAACTGAAGGATGCTCTCAGATGCCAAGAAATCTCTGTTATTTTTTTTTTTTTTTTTTACACACATGTGAGGTCCTGAACAGGAGTGTAGCCAGGAACACATAAACCCTGGTGCTTTGAGACCTTACATAGCTTTTTTAATCAGGGAAGACTGTGTGGGTGCTGTTGTTTGAAAGAGTCTGCATAGAGACTGCAGACAATCTAGTGAACTGGCCAGTCAGTGCTACTTTTAGGCACTGGCTAAGTCCCCATATGCAGATCTGGAAGCCTAGATGTGTGGGTGCTGTGTGGCCTCTGGTTCTGAGACTGGTCTGACCAGCCAAAAAGAGAGGAGTCATAGAGGTCCAGACAAGTGCTGAAGCAGATTTTTCCAGGGGGTGTGGGTGGCTGTGCCTATGGCAAATCTTGGTGCTGTCTTCGACTGAATGTTCTTAGAACAACTGACCAAATGTGAAAAAGCAGCCAGAATCCAAAAGATGCCTGTTTCTTTTTTATTTTGTCATTTTATTTGCAGTGTTCTCAGGAATAAAACAGGAATCCCCTGTGCATCAAGGCTATATACAGCCTCTTAGTCAGGGGATGGGTCTGGTAGTTAGATGTGCTTGTGTGACGTGTGGCCCCTGGTTCTAAGACTAGCCCGAACAGCAAAGAAGTGAAGAGTCAGAGAGGTCCAAATGACTGCTGAAGCAGAAAGCCTGAATTCAGCCCTAAGGCACCTGAGCCCTGCACAACCAAGCTGATCCGCATTAATGACTGGCCATCTGATCAACTGCTCGAGAGGAACCTACACCTGCAGAGATGGATGAAGAGAAGCCCACCCAGGTTGTGAGGGAAGCTGGTGACACCAGAACCATGAGTACTCTCATGGTTTGCCCTGCAACTGAGGACTGTACAAAGTTTGCAGAAAAATTCTTTGTGCACTATGGTGTCCAACAAAGGATCCATTCGTACCAAGGTCAGGATTTGCAAAGCCGCCTAGTGAAAGAACTGTTGTCCCTCTGGGGAATGAGTAAATCTCAGACAACCCCATATCACCCGCAAATTTATCTTCATCCGGAGTGTTTCAACTGAACTGTACTTAACATGTCAGATACACTGAGCCCCAAGGACAAAAACAAGTGGAGTCAGCAAGTCAGTGCATTGGTTCATACATACAGTTGCACAGAAAGTGACATCACCAGATTTTCTCCATACTGCCTGATGTTCAGCCAGGATGCCAGACTCAGCCAGTGTGATTCAACTGAATTCTATTGGACATGTAAGGCGAGTTGGACCCCAAGGACAAAAGCAAGTGGAGTTAACAAGTCAGTGCATTGGTCCACACATACAACTACACCAAAAGCGATACCACCAGATTTTCTCTGTACTGCCTGATGTTTGGCAAGGATGGCAGACTCCCAGCAGACTTGTGCTTCAATATCTCTGCTGATGGAGCTAGGCCAGAGACCTATCTGCAATATATCCAAAGATTAAAGGACCAATTAAGCGCTGCCTATAAGCTGACCGTGGATGCGGCCACAAAGTGGAACAAAGCTAATAAGGACAGGTATGACATATGGCTAAAGACACATGAAATGATGCCAGAAGACCTTGTACTTCTAAGAAATTTGGGATTGCTTGTGAAGCAAAATGTCACTGACAAATGGAGCAACACCCCTGTTTGGTGTGGTGGAAAAGGTGCAAGACATGCCCATGTATAAGATTTATCCGAAGGAGGATCAAGTGGATATTGGATCATCCACAGAGATTTGTTTTTTTGTTTGTTTTTATGTGCCTAGCTCCTTAACCCCCAGGCTTTGGAGGTTTCAGGTCCCCACTCTGCTCACCGCCCCTGCCCATCCCCAGGCTTTCCTCTCTGGTACACACTGGCGGGCACCCCCTCCCAAAGGAACTTGGTCTCCAGCCATGGATTGCCTCTCAGGGTGGGGCCACAGGAGCAGGACCCCCTCAGTGGACCTTAGTTTGCAGCGGGAGCAATAGCGGAGATGGGGGTCCTTCATTAGTGGGCCGGTATTTTTCGACAGGGAGTTTGTCCTGGGGGTGGGGACATGCAATGATGCCAGCATTCACCCCCCAACATGTGGCGCCAACCACAATGGTACCCCAGTCACCACCAGAGATCCATATAGCGCCGGACACTCTTTCCCCTCCCCCCTGGAGAAGGAGAGTAGTCCCCTGGGATACTCAATCCTTCTCCCCCAGCCGGCCTTCCGACTCCCAAGTCCGTCCCTGAACCCGGGATGTCAGTGCTGCAAGCAGACGCTATGCTGACAGGCTGGCATTCACAGTGATTTGTTACTTATTGGATAGTCAGTCCCCAGAAATGAAGTGGGTCCTGTGGAACCTCCAAAACCTCCAAAACCTCCGAGCAAGTCAATCTGCTATACACAGACAAAATGCAAAATAAAAGACAAGGCAAACTCAAATTGTTTTGCCTGCAACTGATGCTCTCGGAAATCAGGACTCAGAGGGAGGGAGATACCATCCCATGATGGACCTCGCCAGGCTGTTATGGGATCTGAATGGAACAAAGGATGATGTACCTCCTGCAGAGCCCACATCAACATGCTTGAACTCTAATACAACACCATCTGTACCCTTGGATGCAGGGCTTATAACTGAAGAAGTGCATGAGGAGGAAGGTTGAGAACCCTTGAAACCAAAGGAAGTGGTGGAACCCATTTTAACTGAGGATGCTTAATCGCTCGTTAATCAAATGGGAAGAGCTCACCAGAATTTGAAGAAGTGCCAGTCCCATGTCATTTCTCTGACAGAGTTATCAAACCTTTGCTCAAACTCAGTTATGACTCTTCAGGGGCCCCTACCAATCTGTCAATGCACGTTGTACACAGAAGTACATACGTCACACCCAGATCATTGCCTCAGATTGTCTTTTGTAAAGCCCAAACCATATCACTCAAAGCAGAAAATGCAGTAAAGGGTAACTATTACTTACTGTTATAGGAATGACAGTTATTGGAAAAGAAAGGCCTTTCACAAGATAGCTGTATTTGTCTAGGCTATGATGTATTATATGCCTGCTCTAGTCAGGAAACAATTGTCTAGATAGACTGTACATGCTATTTGCATGCTATGATCACTGTTTACTGTTACAGATGGTCTCTGCTGAAGGAGTTGATGTGGACATCAAGTGTTTAGGCAGAGGAGAGTGTAAACCCCCTCAAATGGTGGGGCTTACCTTTGGGCCTCATAAAGCCAGGTCCATCCTCTGGCACCATAAACTTTCAGTCATTCACTCCGGCCCCTGGGACTGCAGCCTGTAGGGGGGCTGGAGAAGTGTGTTGCAGTCTGTGGACTGCTATTTCATTTTGGAACTCCTCATACCCACCTACTCACAACCGTAGCTGTGGCTGACAGTCAGCCCCCTCCACTGTAATCTGGCCCCAGGGGCTCCAGTTGCAGCAGTGCAGCAAAGTCATGCTTCATACTGTGAAGAGCACAGCATTTTTTTGTTGGTGCTGTGTGCACCTGACACACTGTGTCCCTCTGGCCGCACATCAAAGGTGTCACCTGTCACTGGAGCAGCAGGTTCATCAGTGCTAGTGAAGAGGAGAAGGAATCCCCTACTAATACTAGGACTTAACCAGAACACACAGTGCGATTGCACTAACAGAACTTGGGTGTCAGGTTATATAAATGAGGGCAAGAACCCAAACAAACCACATTGATTGGAGGCAATGCTCCTTGCTGTTATGGAGGCTGCCATATTTGTGAACCCTGATCTCCTTATCATTCAATCAGATGTCAGGTATCTCAGCATCACACAGAAGTCAATTCTGGGAAATTAAGAGTGCAATCTGCTTGGCACCCTTTTCATCAAGCAACAGGGCATCAAGTGAAAACTTTGCAGACAGTTTTGAGTGATTGAGAGCCCTCTAGACCAATCAGAAGCTCTTTTGACACAGAGAAGTTATGAGAGCAGTTCCAGAACTGGGCAGTCATAGAAACATAGAAGATGTCAGCAGAAAAGGACCTCCTAGCCCACCTAGTCTACCCTAAGGTCCCTACCTACTATTCGGCAGTTATCTCTCACAGAGTGAGGAGGGCTGGGAGCTGCTGACGAAAGTCAACTGAGGAAGCCTGCCTGGGCTTCTACAACTACTTCACAGGAGATGAACTGAAAGGTTTCTACAACCCAAAGGTACAGACTGCCAGAAGTGTGTCTGCTGCTTTTGTCAGAACAACAACAGAGAGGGATAGTTTCCTGCCTTTAGAGAAAAGGAGGTAAATGCATGCTTATCATGCACTAGAGTCACAGCGGCCAGCCTGCAGTGTGGAAATAGACTGTGTGTGTGCTGTTGTTTGAATGAGCCTTCATCACAAGTCTAGGGAACTGGCCAATCAGTGCTACTGCTAGGCACTGGCAGGCATCCAGCACAAGGGTCTGAAAGTCTAGACATGTGTGTGATGTGTAGCTCCTGGTTCTGACACTGGTCTCACCAGTGAAGGAGAGATGAGCCAGAGAGGTCCAGACAAATGCTGAAGCAGAAAGCCCGATTCCAGCCCTGAGGTGCCTTAGACCTGCACAACTGAGCTGATCCCTCATAAGGGCTGGACAACTGATCAATTGCTTGAGAGGAACCTACATCTGCAGAGATGGACGAAGAGGAGCCCAGGTTGTGAGGGAAGCTGGTGACACCAGAACTGTGAGTACTGTCATGGCTTGCTCTGCAACTGGGGATTGTACAAAGTTTGCCAGCAAACCTTTAGATTTGGCCATCAAACCAAGATCTAGAAACACCTCGCTTTGAGGTTGCAATTTTCACAATTGCATGGTCTTTGGTGTTTTGGTTTTAAAAGTGTTTTATCTTTTAAATTGCACCACCACTGGCCAGCCAGCTGCAATGAACACGGGTCTGCAGCATTTCCACAGCTGGGTACCCCATTAAGGTATACCCATGCTGCAGCGACTCCCCTACTGCAAAGTCCATCACAGCGACAGGATTTAGGCAAAATCTGCATGTCACTGTGATGGTCTCTGCAAGTCCAGGACACTGACTTGCAGGGTGTTTGCCCCCGGTCCAAATCCAATTCAGAGTTGGAATCCTAGAGACCAGGGATTGTGGGGGATTCAGGGGGCACAGCCCCCTGATAGAAACACGGAGACATCCCTGACATCACATTGTCGCCACTCAGCACTGCGGCTGTCACTGTCGGGGATGTCTCTGTACGGGATGTCGCTATGGCATGGTAAAACCCCCAATGAAGCAAAAGGAGCTCCCAAAAAGGTTTTAAGGGTTAATACTGTCACCAGTGGGAAAAGGATTGTGCCCCCAGTACATGTGGGCTGAGAATACAAAATGGTTACAACTGTAATTGCACTTTGTGGTGGGAGTGGATACAGTGAAAATGTGTTTTATAGGCCGAGCTTGGTCAGGCAACCAATTTTGACCAGGGTTCTTAAAGTTTATGAGTTTTCTGCAAAAACAATTTTTGCTTGCATTCCCCATTTCATTGTGAATATCCCCAATTAATATTTTTGTTGTTTGAATTTTGTCTCATGACCATATTATTAGTAGATAGTCACTAATTGCATTTTTGTTGAATGTGAGGTTGCATTGTTACTTTTCACATGTGGAAGGACACTGTGGGAAGGTGGGGAGGTACTGCATCCCAGGGGGTTGTACCATTCTGACATCAGACCCACTCAAACCTAATCTCTGTGTGGGAGCACCGTGCAAATTAAATCTAGCTGGAAAGGGACCTCATATCAGGAAGATAATCTAGCTCCTTCAACCCTGTTTGTGCCCACAAGGCAGGGTAGTAACTGCAACATCGACTGTATGCTGACCCGGTGACATATAAATAATTACTGGTGACCCTATTTAACAACCGGATTATGAGTACTTTTAAATGCCATAATAACCCAAAATCGGGTTATTACAGCGTTTCTTAAAACTTAGTTTCAGTCTTTGTCACTCATTTGTAGCGCATCAGCTAATTGGCTATCACTGTGCATCAGCAGACCGAGCACATAAAAAAAATGACAGTTTTGTTTCCCATTTCCCAAGGATCCACAGTCTTTGCCCAGACTTCCCTCTCATCCTCCTCACAGGCAAGAGACCAGTTTCTTATTTTTGTTTATCTGATCGATCATGTCTTTACAAAAAAATGTATGTGGTTGATCCTGCTGTTATTAGGAGTCGGTTGAAGACTGGGGAGACAGACTCTCAGATCGTGAATGGACGGCAGTGATTGACTACTTTCACTGTGGTCCCACCACGCTTTAAACTTATTCACAATTTCAAACAAAGAAAACAATATCTGAATTGGAGAGAGAGAGAGAGAAAGAGAGAGAGAGAGAGAGAGAGAGAGACAGGCTGACAGATACAGCTAGCTGGTGTGTGTGTGTGTGTGTGTGTGTCTGTCTGTCTCTTCTCTCTCTCTCTCTCTCTGACAGCACTGCTCAAAAATCTCCCTACACCAATAATTATAAAAAACAAAAGATAAACAAGTGTGCGTTGAGGATTTTTTTTTTTTACACACCCTCGGTGTGTGATGACCTCATAAACCTCTCGAGGTTTATGGATCATCATCACACACCTCGGGTGTGTAAAAAACAATCCATAACACACACTTGTCTATCCATTGTTCTCTATTTAGCATCCTTTTTTTTCATAATATCTGTGCAGATTAATATGAAGGCAGATCACTGACCTCTGGGGAGACCTATAATAGCAGGTACAGGGTCAACTTTGGAAGCACTTTCTGTTTACATAGATTATTACCTCCAATCTTTGGCCTCCAAGATCAAAGCGTATTTGAAGAACACAAATGACACTATAATCACACTAAGTAAACTGAATGAGGAACACCTAATTAGGGAAGAGAGTATACTGGTAACTCTGGACATTAAGGATCTCTGTACCAGTACTCCCCACAAGGAAAGCCTAGCAGCCCTGAATGATAAATTGTCAGAAAGGAGCCAAACAGAAAACCCACCCAATCAATATTTGTTGCAACTTGCAGAATCAGTGCTAACTAAGAATTATTTCAGATTTGAAAACATTTGTTACTGGCAGAAAAAGGTGCAGCGATGGGATCACCCATGACACCTAGTTACCCAAACATATTTATGAATCAGTTTGAGGAAAAGTTTGTATTTAACAGAGGAACATTTGGCACAACAGAATTATCTGTTGGAAAAAGTTTATAGATGATTGTTTATGTATTTGGGATGGTACGGAGATGGAACATATGGAGTTTTTTTGACTATTTAAACAAAAGTATGGATTACCTTAAATTTATTATGATTCACAGTTGGAGCTCTGTGAATTTTTGGGATCTAAAAATCTTTAAGAAGGGTACAATTCTATAAACAGAAGTATTGAGGGAGCCAACATATAGAAATGTTTTACTACATGCACGGAGTTTCCATAAACCAAGCATCACTAAAAACATAACCTAAGGACAAATGATAAGGCTAAAAAGGAACTGTACTAACGTAGAAGACTATAACTTGGCTACAGACAAACTGGAGGGACATTTTTGAGCAACAGGATATGGGGAGACACTTTGGAGCAAGCACGGACCAGGACTGACACAGTGCCATGAACTGAACTTTTTCAACCAGCAACTTCACGAGATACAACGAAAGACTGCATCACAGCATATTTTGATTTTTCAGATTCATTTGGGACTATTAAGCCTTTTATTTACAAACATTTGGGACATATTACAAGCAAACCCTGTTGCAGAAAAGGCCTTTAAGGTCAAGCCCTTAATTACTGCAAAAAAAGTGAAATCTCTGGGAAACAGATTATGTCATGCTGCATATAAACCTCCTGAAGGATTATATGAGGTGTTTCAAGGCAGAACACCAATAGTTGGCAATTACCCATGTGGTCACTGCCAAAACTGCAATACTACTAGGAAAACCAAATCAGTATACAATCCTTATAGAGACGAACATATTGAAATTCAGCAATTCATTACTTGCCAGATAGAACAAGTTATTTATCTGTTAAAATGTCCTTGTGGCTTGTATTATATAGGTCAGACTTCAAGGTGTTTAAAAACAAGACTGAATAGGGCTGGCCAGATGGCACAGCAGCAAGGCATCTGTGTGCGACACCAACATCCCGGGTTCGGGAACGGACCCAGGCAGTTGGAGAGTCAGCTGGGTGGAGAAGGATTGAGCATCCGAAGGATGGCTCTCCTTCTCTGGGGGGAGGAGGGTGCATGTCCAGCACAAGAGAGACTCCTGGCAGAGGTCAGGAGATCCACAGAATTCAGTGCCTACAGTTGTGGGAGGCAAGACAGACGTAGGGCTCATTCCCTTGACATTATTGCACATCCCACCTCCAGGGGGAGAAAAAGCATCATCCAGAAAATCCAGTCCCCCAGGCATGATGCCCTGCTCTGCTTCTGCTCCTGTTGCCCTGGGCATGGCAGGGTGCAGCAGAGTAAGAGGCTGAGTCCTCCTAGAGGAGGCTGGGGTACTCGGGCCAAAAAAAACCCAACAAGACTGAATGAACATAGGAGCGATATTAGAAGGGATGATATCATATCAGCTGCAGTACGACACTATATGGACAACAGACACAATGTGTCTGCCTTGAGATTTGTGGGGCTAGAAAAGGTGGATACTCCATTAAGGGAAGGGGATCTGGAGAAGTAGCTTTTATTAAGAGAGGCATACTGAATCAATCATTTTGGAACTCTAGACAAACGTTACGGGTTAAATGAGAAAATTGTGTGGGTAGATTTTGTGGAATAAAACAGTTTAAAAATGTATAGTTATACAGGATCAAATAGCCATTCCAATATATCGTTGACCATGGAGGCTGATAATTTAAAACATTTTTAGTAGCAGTTATATGGATGGTACCCATACCATGATTATGACTGATCACCCCTTTGATTCTAGCTTTTTGCTAGTGAGGGGTGGCCACCCAATAGGGGCACCTTTGTGCCACTAGGTGGTTCAGGACCCAGGGCTTTATCATTAGGGGTTCAGCATTACAGTCCCGATTCAGTCATCTGGATCCAGTTCATACTACGGTTTATACTACGGTCAATTCAAGAGTTAGAAGGCCGGGGTCCCATAGTGCTCTTATACTAAACCACAGAGTAGTAGGACAAAGGGTATCCCATGCTTATCAATTTATCTAATCGATACTTAAAAATACTTTTGGTCTCACTTATAACCACTTGTAGTGGCAGTCTATTCCATGAGCCAATGACTCGGAGGGCAAAAAATATTTTCGTTTGATATGAATAAATGACTTCCTTTCCAGCTGCAGAGGATGACCCCTGATATTGTGTACACATGTTTTAAAATCCAAACCCAATTCACACATGAGGTATGGGTCTTGAATAGTATCGTACAAAAACATTAAGTCGCCCCTAAGACGACGGGTGGAAAGGGGCACAAGTTTTAAAGTATCCAGTCTGCTGTCATAAGGCACATTTTCAAGCTCAGATATTTTTTTAGTAAATTTTCTTTGAACTTTTTCTAACAGATGTCCTCCTGTTTTTTTATAAGGACACCAAAGCTGCGAAGCATATTCGAGATGAGGTCGGGCATATGCTGTATACGATGGCAGTAATACCTCACGGTTTCTGGACCTGATGTTTCGCAAAATGGACCATACTACTTTGTTGGTTTTATTAATGATACCATGCACATGCTGACTATGTGACAGATCTTCTGAAATAGTAATGCCTAAATCCCTTTCATTCGTTGTTTTTTACAGTAAGACTCCTGCCAGGGAATATGTGAACTGCAAGTTTTTAGCTCCCAAATGCATCACTTTACATTTGGAAACATTCAGGGTCATGCCCCAATCATTTATCCATGAGGAAATGCAATCGAAATCATTCTGGATAGTTGCAGCTTGTGCAGCCGACTCACAAGATCCACCAATCTTGACATCATCTGCATATTTAGTAGTAAAGGACAAACAGTCCTTTGTTAAATCTGCTACAAATGCCTGAAAAAGGAAAGGGCTCAAAACAGAGCCCTGAGGCACCCCGCTAGTCACGTTGCCTCTTACTGATTTAGATCCATTAATGATGACCTGTTGGGACCGATCTTGCAACCAGTTGTTTATCAATTTAACAAGAAAACTGTTGATATTAAGTTTGCTGAGTTTACTGGTCAAGGCCTGCTGAGGCATAATATGGAAGGCCTTGCTAAAATCAATAAAAATGACATCGCAAGGTAAACTCCTATCAAGAAGTAAACTGATATGTTCATAGTAGCATATTAAGTTTGTTACACAACTTCTACCGCTCCTAAAACCGTGTTGTTCTGGGTCATGAAGATCCAGCATACGTGAAATCATGTTTTTAATAAGACTCTCTAGGAGTTTGCATACTGATGAAGTCAGACTTATCGGCCGATAGTTTTCCCAATTATTTTTTGGACCTTTCTTATGAATCAGAATCACATTAGCTGCCTTCCAATCAAGCGGTACGACGTTTTCTGCAATGAAACGTTCAAACATTATTTTTAAGGGCACTGTAATACAATCTGTTAATAAGAATAATGTCCTGCTATAGTGTCTGGGCCTGGGCTGTATTTGTCTTTGAAGGACAATAGTCCCATGCTTGAGTCATTATTTTCTTTATTAAGACTTCTGCATGAGAAATATGTGCATGCATAGGTGTGTATGTGCAGGGCAGTCTGGTGTCTGTATTTCTGCCTATTTACTTATCTGCTATGCAGAAAAAAGAGGCAGAGACAATGTGCTTTTAATTTCACTTAATTAAGTGCCTACTGGCAAGGATGTAGTGCAACACGAATCGTAATTTCCAGTCTTTGAGAATATGCTTTGCAATTGTCCTGCTGAATGCCAGTGAACCAAGCTCCTCAGTGTGTCAACTTATGAAAAAGCAGGCAGACATGAACCAGAAATAGCTTTCCTGGGCACCCCAAAATCATAAGTATCAGGTGTCTCCACTCAGCATGCATTGAATTTCTTTGTTCCCTTCTGCAACACAGTGATCTGTTTTTGGACAAGGTGCATTTGATCTGGAGGGGAGAGCTAATTAGCTGAGCTGCATGAGCAGACATTAATGAAGGATTTGGATATGCTGTGCAAAAACATATGGAATAAAATATGTAATATGTTGGCGGCTTTAGAGTTCCCCAATTTACTCCAGTGCTTACTTAGTGGCACCATGTTGACGAGGCACTGAATTCAGTCAGGACTATGCTACTGCATCCTGACAGAACTTTGCTAGCCATTAACTCATTGTACCTGATGCTGCCATTTTGGGTCAGGTTAAGCAATGGATGATTCTGATGCCATATGGCACTAATGGGTAGAATAACGGACCCTGGCTGGGCAGGATTTGGCTCCTCCTGGGAATCTGGGACTTAAAGACAACATACAAGTAAACCCTTGGACCTCTCAACACTAAAATACATAGTACATGCATTCGGCAATGCATAGCAACTGAGTGCTATGCACATAATACTGGGGTTGGAGAGCATCTTTGCTACATATTCTATAGTGAAGAGAACTCTTCTCATGACATAGGGCCCTGCACCTCTGCACCCGTGGCAACCAAGGGACTCTGTGCTTTGGCTGACAGATGGACTCTATGCCCCATGCATCTGTATCTGTAGCCACAGAAGTCCTGTGCTTCTGCAGCCCACCAGACTGCCTCATGAATTTTTGACATCCATTGCTGCATGAACAGCAGGGCCCAGAGGATCCTGCACTTCTGCAGGCAGATGGACTCTTCCCAGAATGCCCTGCATGTCTGCATCTGTTCATGCAGGTTTTCAAGGGAACTGCATGAATGAGGATGAGTATGATTCCACTACCTCAAAAAGAAAGGAAATTAATTGCAAAAAAACTGAGTTAACACATCAGTTAGAGTTCAACTTAACACCACAAAAGTAAGGTAATGTAGCGTTAGGTTTTCCAACCCTAACTCCCCACCCTCCCAAGAAGCAAAAGAACAAGATCACACAAGCAACTACAGACAGCCATCATCAGATAAGAAAAACAACATACAACTGATCCAGATGACACAAATGCAGTAGCAGTAATGTGCTACCTTGTGGGGCCTGTGCTTATTCAACCATACCTGTGTGCATACATCCATACAGCGTGCATGAGTATGTGTGGCTGCAGAAGTGTAGGCCCCATGGTTCTTGCACCTCTGCAGACAGAGGTACTCAAGCACATTGTATGAGGTACCTCGCTAGATAGCATAATCCACTTCTGCACGGTTTTCTATATGCAGCTGCATAACTGAAAAACTGCTACCTCCCTGAACAATTTCTAGATCTGCTGCTGAAACCATGGTACAACACTGCAACAGTACTTACACCTGTGGCTGAAGTGGGGCCTGTGCTTCTGCAGAAAGAAGTACTGTTGTAATTTTGATATCATGGATTTTGCGGTTCCCCATACTTCTGCAGCCAGAGATTGGTGTATATATCTTACAACTACAGCTGCACATGCCCCTCAAGTGTGTGTATGTCTTACAGTACAGTATGTATGAGTACCTGAGGCTACTTAAGCACTGGCCTCTTACAGGCCTGCACGTCTGCAGACAAAAGAACTCTTGTAATCTGGGTATCATGGATCTGTGTCTGTGGCTGCTGGGTCCTGTGTTTCTGCACATAGAAGCAATGTTATGATTTGAGTATCATGGATTCCTATCTGCAGTGATATGTCAGTGTGTATATCTTGTGGTGTGCTTGCTGCAGATACAAATCCACAACGGAAGCACATCAGTGCTACTGCATTTATGTCATCTGGAAACAGTTGTACTGTATATTGTTTGTCTTACCTAATAATGGCTGTCTGTGGTTGCTTGTGTGGTCTTGCCCTTTTGCTGCTTGGGGGGGGGTAGTTAGGGTTGGAAGTCCTAATGCCACATTTCCCTACTTTTGTGGCATTAAGTTGAACTGTAACTGGTGCATTAACACAGTTTTTTGCAATATATACATTATACTGGCACGATAGCACCAGTATAGTTAGGGTTGAGTACAGTGCTAAGTTAACACCCTAACTTTGCACCTTAATAACTCTGGCATGCATTCTCTGGGAGGTAAATTAAGACGTGGGAAATTTTGTGATGGTAGCGTATGTGGCTTCTGAGATACATATGTGTCGCATTTACAGAAACATTTTGAATGTTCAGGTTTTTAATACACATTCTTTGCTCTCACCTACAGCCTAAACAGTACAATTTTTTTTCTGAAACTTTCAGGGTAGAAGGGGCTTATGCCCAGGTTTTGTGAAAAAAATATTAATCTGTTCCAGAGTTACAAGGATTTAAAGTTTTTTTTTTTCTGAGCATGATCAGTAGGGTTTTAAGATATCCTTCTGATACAACACTAACATTTTACTTTCGCAAGCATTTTGCTTTCACACAATTAGTGTTTTTAGGGTCATGAGAAAAAAATTTTCAGGTCGTGACAGCTACCGTCTTGTTATTTTCTTTAAACAAAAAACATGGAAAATACATAAAAATTATGTATTTTCAAAAAACAAAATACCTGAACCTAGGTAAACAACACCCATTTACCTAGATTCTGGTGTTTGTTTTTTCATATTTTGGCCAGAACTATGTCTTCTCGGCACCCCAAAATCCTGGGTGCCCAGCTTAGTGAGGGGAGCTGTTTTCAGGGTCCTGAACTGACAGTTCCCCTGTAGCACACAAACTGCTGCGATGGGAATTTTCAACTTGCACCCAAAATATGATGTCCTATCATGCTCCCTCCCCCTCCCAGCTCAGTCAGCCCTCCCTCTTGCCTCCTGATGCCATCCTGTCATGCTCCCTCACCATCCCAGCTCAGCCAGCCCTCCCTCTTCCTTCTCGGTTTCCAGTCTCTGTGTGGGGAATCTTTTTTTTTTTTTTTAATCTGAATTGAGCCTATTTTAAATGTTCAAGTTTTGGACAAACATACTGCATATAGACTGGGGTGCCCACAGTACTGCTTCATATCGGCCCCCCCTTCCCTCCAGATCACATACCCCCCAACACATAGGTGGCAACACCTGAGTGCCTACCCCCAGTGTCACCAAAAACTATGCCAAGCCCTGAAACAAAGAAAACTGTCCTTCATTGATTTTTTTAATTTAAACCTGAAAAGAAGAAGAAAACAGTCCCTAGTTAAACTCTGCTCACCCCACCCCGACCCCCCATGCAGCACCCACTACCCCACACACCCTCAATCACCTAAAGAGAATCCCTTGTTATAGATCCACTCTCTAATCTGAAAGACATCCTCCTCTGGGAACCACGACTGAGATATAAGGAAATAAGTTTAGTTAATGTATTTTAATGCATTTTAAAATCTTACTTATAATGTTGTCATTTTTAAAATATTTTTCCACCAAATTTCCAACATGGTCTTTTTGGGACTCCACCTCATTAACAAAATAGTTGTAATTTTTCAACTCTGCCCCAAAAGTTGATTTCACAGTCACTCTGCAAAATCACTTTTGGGCAGGATTTGAAAATTTTCATCTACCAGGTTCATGAGGTAGGGTCATAAGAACACTGTGTTGAAAATGGTGTGAAAAAATATGGCAAAATGACCAAGTTATGAGTGAACACTGAAATACTTCAACGTTCACTCATAACTTTGCTAATTTTCAATATTATTATACCAAACTTTCAACATGGCCTATTGGGTATCCCACATCATGAACAAAGCAGGTGAATTTTTTTTTTTTTTTTTTAAATCTGGGCTGAAAGGTGATTTAGCAATTGTGTAAAATCACCTTTTGGCTGAGATTTGAAATGTTCACCTACCAGGTCTATGACTTCAACAAGTAATAACACTATGTTCAAAAATTTCGGTCAAAATATAAAAAAAAAAAAAGTTATGAATGTACATTGACATTGTTCCATGCTTGCTCATAACTTTGGTAATTTTCCATGTTCTGACTCCAAACTTTCAATATAGCCATTTTTTTATATCACATCATGAAAATGACAGGTGTTGCTCTTCAAATCCTGGAAGAAGCGTGTTTTCACACTTGTGGCATGAAATGACATTTCAGCCAGTATTCTATAAATGCCACATGTCATGTTGATAACACACAGAGTCATAAAATGACTATGCTGAAAATTAGGGGTCAAAATTTAAAAAAATTATTAAGAAACGTGTGTAGTGCCAGCCTTTACCCCAGCGGGTAGTGCTTTGTTATCCTGTGTCAGTGAGCTGAGTTTGGGGGTGAGCTCAGTGAGCCAGCTGCATGGGCTGAGGCTGGCGCAACAGCGCGGTCATGCAGCACCACTGGGCCGAGGCTGGGGGAACAGCACAGTCATGTGGGGTCACCCTTTGCCTTGGAAGGGATGGTGCAGGGTTGGTGGCAGGGCCCAAGTACCATACAGTGAACAGAACTCTTCCTTTGGCATAGGGCCCTACACCTCTGCACCGTGATTGCTACAGGGTCCTGTGTTTCAACTGACAGATGGACTCTTTGCCCTCCATGTCTGTATCTGTAGTGAAATGGAAGCCCAGGGTCCGGAGGGCCTTGCACTTCCACAGCTCACCAGACAGACCAAGAGTTTTTGACATCTGTTGCCATCCCGGCCCTGCACTTCTGCAGGCATACAGACTTGATGGGGGCCATGCGGTGGATGTCCTGTACCTAGACTTCAGTAAGGCCTTCAATTCAGTACCACATAGGAGACTTAGAAGCAAGCTACAGGGCACAGGGGCAGAAGCAAACCTGGTGGGGTGGGTGGAGAACTGGCTAAAAGATAGGCAGCAGAGGGCAGTGGTAGGTGAGGAATACTCATCCCCTAAGCCTGTGACAAGTGGTGTTCCACAGGGATCGGTGTTGGGCCCAGTGCTGTTTGGCATATTTATTGCAGACATCTCGGAGGGCATCAGCAGCAAAATCAGCCTATTTGCAGATGACACCAAGATGGGAGTGGTGGTGGATGACCAGGTTGGATGGTGGGGGTTATGGAAGGATCTGGCAAGGCTAGAGGCATGATCTGACAGATGGAAACTGGGGTTCAATGCAAAAAAATGCAAGGTACTGCACTTTGGAACAAAAAATCTGAGGAGAGGCTACCATCGGGGGGTGCGGCTGGAGGTAACAGAAGAGGAGAAGGATCTGGGGGTGCTCATCATGGGAGCAATGAACAATTCTGTGCAATGCAGAAAGGCAGCAGCAATGGCCAACAAAATGCTGGGGTGCATTGCAAAGGGCATTACCTCGAGAAGAAAGGAGGTTATTCTACCGTTATATAGATCATTGGTTAGAACCCACCTGGAATACTGCGTGCAGTACTAGCCACCCATACATACAAAAGGACATTAGGCTGCTGGAGGAGGTGCAGCATAGGGCAATGAAGATGATTCAGGGCCTAGAGGAATTGCCATATGAGGTCAGACTAAGAGAGTTAAACATGTACACACTGGAGGAGAAGAAAGGAGGGATGGGGGGACATGATTGAGACCTTCAAATACATGAAGGGATAATCAAAACATACACAGAGGGGTCTATTCAGGAGGAGGGTGGGGAGAGACACTAGGGGCCATGACATGAGATTGGAGGGGGGTAGATGCAGGAGGGAGGAGAGGAGGCATTTCTTTATGGAGTGGGCGGTGGCAAAGTGGAACACACTACCGGTTGGGGTAGTGGCATGTAACACAGTAGAATACTTCAAGAAGGGGTGGGACAGGACAAAGGGGAGGGTAAAGGGAGGGAAGGGAAGGGGGGTGTGGCAGCTGCTGAATAGGGAGCTAACTGCAATCTCAAGCAGCCTAGGTAGACCAGGATGGCCTTTTGCTGCTGGCAACTTTTGTATGTACGCATGATTCTTCCCTTGCCACAAGTCCCAGACGGCCATCTCGGCTACATCAAGTGATCCCCCCCTTTCAATCACCAATAGCTAGCCTTCGAATGGACCAGTGGTAACCCTGTCCACTCCAAAGGCCACAGCCAATCAGTAATTGAGGCCGGAAGCAGTGCAAACATTTGAACTCTTGGGGCCATATTTTCAAAGGGCAATGCAGGACTTGCATCAACCCTTGCGTCAATCATGTTTTTTTAGCACAGCTGTGCCAAACATCTTTGCCACAACTGCACCCTATTTTCACAGGTCAGGTGCAGTTGTGACACTTTACCTGATTCACTGCAGCTTGCACCAAATATTTGGCACAAGCCATGTAACAAAAGGGTACCTGGGATTGCCACAAGCTAGAGCAGAAAAGGTTGGTCTAACTTACGACAACTAGTGCACAGGATGGAAAATCAAGATTACCGGCTAGGAGAATGCCACAGCTCCATCTACCATTTGTTTGGCATACCAGGGGCTTATGCAATTTGCGATGTTTTAAAAATCTGGCCCCTAGTCTGTAGCCCCTGCCCTCTTCTACAAAGATCTGATTCAAAGGTCTGGAGTGCTGCAGTCCAGTATGTGAAGCACCGAAGTGCAAAAGACAACGGGAGAGCCTGCAAGGGAGAGCCAGACAGGGGAGGCTGTCGGCTGCAGGACATGATGTCTTATTTCTTCAAATAAGGTACTCTTTATGTAAAGTGAACTTGTGTAGCCTGATCCCAACAACAGCTCCGAATCTACCCTGACCTGGGTGATATTAAACTGCAGTGCTACAAGCTACATAGAGGATAATGCCTGATGTGCAGGTGATAACCATGGTATAATCACCTCGAGTGGTTGCTAGGGCATCAGTAAACCTCGAGACTGCAGCTCAAGAGGTTTACAATTGCTCTAGCAACCACAAGAGATGATTACACCATGGTAGTCACCTGTACATCAGGCATTGTCATTATAGTGTATGGGACTCAACATGAGAAGTTACCCCCTCGAACATAAGTAATTTAGCCTTACCTTATTAATGAATCTGCACTACAGCCACATGATTGTGTAGGAAAACAATTTATTAGGATACACAGACTGAATGACAGTGGGCCAAAATAGCACCAGAGTTAAAATCTCTATCAGACATAGAGATTGCTTGACTCAGTAACAGTAAACTGAGACAACTGGAATGTTATTTGAATACTGTACTGAGGCTAACAATCACATTCTGGGTGTGTAGAATTAAGCAATATACCATGACAGAGAGTGAGTATATTGGTGGATTTACCATGCCTGGTGTGGTTTGGTCACGAGGTGCAGCCGAGTGACTTAACCACACCAGAAGTGGTAAATCCACCCATATACCCACTCTCTGTCATGGTATATTGCTATTATACAATGTTCAACTTGTTTTCTGTTTTTATAGTGATATAAAACTTTTACAATGGGTATACAGGAGGATTTATCACGGTCATGTGATGTGTTTTGACCAATGAGGTTACATGATTTTCATACCCCATTGTAGGATCACAATAGTGTAGATTAGTGGATATCGTCACGCTCGAGTGGTGAGCACGAGGCCGCAGGTCGAAAAGCGCCCAACGACCCAGAAGTGACGATATCCTACATGGCGAGCACACACCGGAGTGCATTATTAATGTTATGAACAGGAATACAAGTTTTAGCAGTAAAAAAAATAAAAATCTTTTTAAATCGTTCTGAAAATGTGTTTTGTGAGGTGTTGGAGGAGTACCTTTTAATAAAATAGTTCCTGGACAGGTCTGAACAGCAGGTGGCACTGTTGTAAGTTGAGTTATGGAGGAGGAGGAGTGTACTGTAGGTCTTTCTCAAAACCTAATCTGTGGCAAGAAGGAAGTAGCAGTGTAAATGGGAAGAATGCATATCTTCCAGAAAGTCATCTGGAAATGTGAAACTGTCACTTGGAAGGCTGTACTGTTTTAAAAAAAAAAAAAGAAGTCGTGGGTCAGTTTTGGATCCTTTACTGTTTTTTTTTTTAAAAGATGCTCGCTCAAGGCGCGACTCGCGCCATTCTGCCCTAACCAACTACGATTGGACATGCTGTGCGACTGCGGCCTAACGCTATGTTTCTGTGGGGTTGGACCTGCAGGATGTTTTGGGCAGCTTGGTCGTTGTCCTTCCCAACTCCCAGCGGCAGTTCGTTTTTGTTTGTTTTTTTTTTCAAACAGCGGCGACTACTCGGAGTGTGGGAGACGAGGAACACTGTGAGGTAAGTGAGGAGGCTGGTGACCGGAGGTTTTCTGAAGCCGTGATGATGTAGCCCGATATCATCACGGCTTCGACAACCTCTCGGCCAATCGGCTTCCTCCATTTACGATCACCGGTTCATAATACTGAATAACACTGACATTCCATTTTGTAAACCCACTGCTATGACATAGATGAGATAGGTTTATAAGGCGTTGACATCACGACAGTGGGATTACAAGGTTGTAATGTGTTTGATTTCAGAGGATAATAAGGGCTACCCATACATTATATTACAATAATGACTTGGTTGTGTTCTTGAAAACTTGTTCTGACATTTATACTGCTCCTTACTTTACCAATGTCTGCTTAGTGAGTTGCCTAAAATTAACCTCCGCTATTACTGCTACTTTCTTTATCACTGATGGACTAGTGACTAGACTAATCTCTGTTAAATTAATATAGCCAGTTTCACTGCTTAGCTCAAAACACAACCTATTCCAATCTACTGCAGCTCATTGTTTTATGAACTAGTTTAGGGTACATCTTCTGTAGCCTGATACTGTATGGTTACTTGTCTACCCTGAATCTGTTACTTTTATAGCTAGTTGTGTGTACTGCAGATGTTTTACAGATGGGTTATTATCGAGTGCCGAGTACACCTTATATCAGCCTGATGCAGAGTGACTCCGTAACTACTTGAATGCTGCCTGTTATTACTACCTAGATCAGAGTTATGCTGTCTGTTACATTCTAGCCTACAATCGAGGCCCCTGAAATTCTACATATCCGTGGCCATGGAATTTTCCACAGAATTTGCTTCATGCTGCAGAATTCATTGTTCTTTATGAATGTTCATTCAAATATACAGTTTTTCCATAGGGTCCGGCTCTCTTCCCCATCTCATTTATCCTGAAAACACTCCTCTGTATCTCAACATGTGACATCATTTGAGCTCTGAGGAAGCCTTTTCTGGTGAAACATTAGCTGATTCTGAATGTAGCACATAATGTGCACGTTCCTGCTGGCAGACATCTGCTGCGGGGAGTACTCATGGAGTACCGGCGTATAATTTGTTTTGTGTGGTAATTTTGCAATGTAGTCGTCTGCCTATGTACTATTTATTTTGCAGTTGCCCTTTGTGTAGACTGTGTATGTTAAGCACTTTTTTCACAATAAAGAAATAGAATTGAGCAGCGAAGGTAAGCTACATTTCTTTGAAGCATATGAAATTAATAGTGCTGGGGTCAGTGCAGTAGCAACAGAGGAGTACTGGGGTACTTCCAATCTTTTGCAGTCATTGATGACATCACATCATATTTTAGCCAATGACAAGACTGCATTCTGCCACAGAAATGAATAAATCATGCTACATAGATCAGAAAATGCTGCCGCAGAAACCTAGGAGCCCTGCCGCAGAAATCAGGACAAAGTGCCACAGAAAACTCGGGGCCCTGAGTACAGTAATGCTGCCTGCTTTCTCGTCCAATTAGACTGTACCCTACACCTAGAGTACAGCCTGGTGTAGTCATCTCACTGGCAGTTTTAAGTTCCCCTCAGCCAACCCATTCAAGTCCTGGGCCCCTAACTACAAAACGGAGCCCTAGTTCTGGTGCTAACCCTGTTGCTAACAAATGCCACTAAAACCTTATCTGGGTGGGGCATAGTGATAGCTCTACCCCAGGATTTCCCTTGGGTCCTTAGTGGCTAAACTGAGCTCTAGTCCTGGTGCTCAGTATCATTGAACACCCTATCTGAATGGCGTGTATGTGCCGAACTGATTCCTTATAGCTGGCCGCGGTAGCACCTATGTGCAACACTGAAACTAAAACATTATCTTTCTCTGCTAAAGAGCATCACCCATATTGATACATGAACTGGCTACCGCACCCCTTTGCAAGACCTGAGCTCCCACACCCGGGGTGTAAAAATGCTATTATCAGTACTGATATTCCTGAGTCAACTATCCATTGAGAGATCCTGCAAGTGAGCCAAACTAGTTAGTTGCTGATTCCCCTGATAACTCAATGTGCCCCTGGGTATTAGGGACCCCTGCTCAATGTGTCGGCTTCCAAGGCATCCAGTTAAAGTCTGGCCACAGTGGTCTGCAAAGCCTAGCAACTCAAAGGCAGTGCTACTGCTGCTCTCACAAGATTTTACATCTCTCTCCAGTGTCACCCATAAGCCTTACCCCCACAGGAAGGAATCCCTGAAACTCAAACATGGCCTGAGGGACCTCAGAAGAATCACGCTAATCTTCCTCCCAAACCCCTCCCTGTCTATCCTCTCGTGCCCTGATTGGCAGCCTTAGACACATCTCCCAGCTCCACTACCTCAACAACACTGCACAAATCTCTTAACAAACCAATCTGAGCATTTAGCAAAACCATCTCCCCAGTAGGAATCAGAACTCCCCTCAACCCAGCCTGAACTCCTAGTGTACCCATGTATGCAAGAGGGCACAGGGCACCATCCCAGCTTCTTTAATTACATTAGCCAGGCTTAGCAAATGAATGACAGCCTACAGCATATGTTGCATGCACATTGGTCGACATGGACGGCCAAAGCGCTGCGTGCAGTACAGTAGGCTGTCAGTTTCAGACAGCATAGTTGGTGAGCAGCCATGGCAGTGTGCAGGTGGGCTGTGCTGCCTGCCGCTATGGGACTGGCTCTGGGTCTGGGCAGGGGGGGTGCCTGAATGGGTGGTGGTGGGGGGACCACTGGACCTCCAGGGATCTTGGGCGGTGCAGCATTCACAATGGTCTGGCCAGGGCTGGGGGGGGTCATTATTCGGCAGAGGTGTCTGGTTGCCATATGATCAGGGCAGTGCTGCTACGGGCAGGGTGAGGAGACCACTATGCCACCAGGGCACATTACAATGCAGATTACAGGGGCAGTGTTGCTACAGGCGGTGGGACCACTATACCACCCGGAGCCTGAATGGGTGACAGGTGGTATAGTGCAATGGGCTGGTTGGGGGGGTGCTTGGAATGCCAGGGTGTGCAGGCTGCCATGCTACTGTCTGCAGTACGGCAGTCTGCCTGTGGGTGGCTACCCACTTATGTCTAGAAGATTTATACTCATCTTTTGGTGGCGCATCCCCGGACTTGCCCTGGGGATGCACCTCCGAACTGAGCTGTGAATGGGGCTGCGCCAGGTATGCATGGGCACACCCCCTTCACAGCCCCCCCAGATGCGCTGCATATCATTATTGGCATTGTGCGGCGCATTGGGGTTGCGCCGGTGCATCGGACACCTTGCAGAATTGCTTTTCGGTGCAAGTCGGAGCGCATCCCTTTTATGCATCCTGCCCTATATGTTCTGACAGGTGCATGGGAGTCTATGATACCTGTAAGTATTGTATTAAAGCAGGCCAGTGCCTCAGTAACTGATGGAGCTAGGTAGAATTGTTGCCAAGCAATGTAGCGCAGGTCAGCTAGGAAGTCTGCTGAGTTAAAGTGTCTGAAGGATCATTTAGCTATCATCTTGCTTGGATTTAGCAATTTAGGAAGATTCCTGATACATGCTACAATATTATGGTCACTCAGGGGGTTGTGCCAGACTACTTCATGTGTGATTTTATGAGGTCTATTTGTCAGAATGACATCAATTAGGGAGCCAAGGGAGTGATTTGTGTGGCCTGGCCTAGTGGCTTCTGAGAGTAGTTGTGAGAGTCCAAATTCATCACAGACATTCTTGAGCAGTGCTGATTTGTTATTAAACCAGTCCATGTTTAGGTCCCCTAGAATCAGTGTCTCGTTAGTGCTGACATCTAGGAATTGACGAAAATGTGATAAAATATCAAAGCTTGCAGAAGGAGGTCTATAGCAACCAATAATGTTTAGTGATTCTGAGGCTGATAAATTAATTTTATCAGCTAAGCATTCCAATTATTTAGGCTTGGAGTAGGAGTTAATGACAGAGACAGAGTATGTGTCATTGATGTAGATGGCCACCCCTTCACATCTGGTAAGCCTATCTGCACGGAAGAGAGAATATTACGGGAGTGAAACAGCCTGATCTGTAACAAAGTACACAATGGGTGGCGGTACCAACAATAACAAAAATGGAAAGGGACATGGGGGTAGTCATATCAGATGTCCTAAAGGTAGGCAAGCAATGTGAGAAGGCAGTAAGGAGAGCTGGGGGGATACTGGGATGCATAGGGAGAGGCATCACCAGCAGAAAACAGGAAGTTGTTATTCTCTGCACAGACAGTTGGTGAGACCCCATCTGGAGTATTGCATGCAGTTCTGGAGACCCCATCTCCACAAGGACATAGACAGGATGGAGGCAGTCTAGAGGACAGCAACTAAAATGGTGCAGGGTCTGCACCAGAAGCCATACGAAGAGAGACTAAAGGAGCTTAATACGTATACCCCCGAGGAAAGGAGGGAGAGGGGGGACATGCTAGAAACTTTCAAGTACCTCAAGGGAATTGACAAAGTCCAAAAGAATAGCATCTTTCAGAAAAAGAGATTTGCAAGAACAAGGGGACACAATTTGAATATAGAAAGGGGTTGGCTCAGGGGCAACGTGAGGAAGTATTTTTTCACAGACAGGGTGGTGGACGCATGGAACGGCCTTCCTGAGGTGGTCGTGGGGTCAAAAACATTGGGGGAATTCAAGAATACATGGGACAGACATAAGGCAATTCTAGTGAGGGGTAGGAGGAAGTAGGCTGTTGGTTAACTGGATCTGCAGCTTATCCAATAGGTAGGGAAATGGGCAGACTGGGTGGGCCAAGCGGTCCTTATCTGCCATCAATGTCTATGTTTCTATGGCATTTTTTTTTTTTTTAAACAAGAGTGCTTCCTGGTACCAGGGTAGGCAGCAGGACTGAGAAATACATAGATAAACACTGCTGTATCATCACAGCCCCCGTGCATGCACAGTAGGCCCAGGCCGGAGCTTCACAAGTGAATTGGGGCATGACTGTCCCTATCGCCACTGTTCTGGCACCAGGACTAGCATCTGGGTTGGGATCTGCCCCACTCTGCCCTGCAAGGATTAAAACAAGGCAGCATGAGCCTGCAGCGCTGAAATAAATAACTTTAATAAATGTAAACAAACATGACGGCCCCCTTGACTGCAAGCCAGCCGCCATGCATAGTGGAAAGGGCTTAGGAGCCTTGTGATTGGCTGAGGAGTGATAGCCAATCAGATGAAGACAACATCATCTAAACAGCCAACCAGATATCAAGTTTCAGCCCTGAAACGGAGGAAGAGCTCTTCTCACATGGTCAGTCAGAGCTGGGAGAGACAGAGAAGGTGGAGTTGTGCAGCTGACACACATCAGAGGTTGCCTTGGCCACGCTCTAAGGAATCTGGTAGATGAAAGAAGAGCACTTCAACTAGAAAATCTTCAAAGGAGGAGGGTATTTAATTGAAACACCAGACAGTGGAAGGCAGTTTATGTTGGAACGGGGCAATCTGCCCTCAGAGCGTACCCAGCTGGGATCTGATCCAACAGTTCAGGTATTGGTCTCCAGAGGACCCATGACACTAGTGTTCCCACAGAACCAGAAGGAAGGAGATGACGTAGAGCAGAAACTCCTACCTGAAGGGATCCCCTGCAGAGGAGTGAGCCACAGCAGTGGTTGCCATTCCTCATCGAACATCAGGGTGGTGGGGTCTGATCCTTCCACAAGGAGGGGTCAGGAGCACTGTTCTTATGTGACACAGCAGCCACCCACCAAGGTGTGCAACGGAAGGCCCTCGGGAAAAAGCTGACAAAAAGCCCGAGGGGAGAAACTAATAAAATACTTCAGAAGTGAAGGTGACCACAGTCCAGTCCAGCTAAAGGCCCTCGCAAGGGTGAAGTCACAGTTCACATCTGTGCCTATGAAAGCTGCAGTATCACCAAGATCTAGTCCAGCACCAAAATATACGAATGACAGAGAACCATCTATAAGAACACATCTGAACTGTGAGTACCTCAGAGCTGCGGCTCTGGGAATTTCTTTAGAATATGTAGTTAGATGGTTAGAAAGAGGGGTGGAAGTCCAGGCCAGGACTGTATCATCATCTTGATAGGCCCAGGCAGAAGACCTGTGCTGCAATATGGCCCAGCTCTTGTGTGAATTATAAACTGGGACCCCTTCTGTTCATTTTTCTGAAACTGTGGTTCAAAGTTTTGCTTAATTTTCTTCCAGTGCACCAAGTCATCATTCCCCTGGTTAGCTACCAGCAACCCAGTGAGATACCCACTACCACATGAGAGCTCTAAAATAGGCCTTTGGGGGGGAATAAACCAGATGCAACCACATTTAAAGAACTGGGATTGCCAGGGGGTTGTGGGGTTGTTTAACAATTCCATAGAGTATAAGAACTTTCCCAATTACTTCTATTTTTCCCTCACAGTCCCTTGTTCTTTCCTTACCTCTCCTTTTTAAATAAATTGTTCACATATGCATTTTACTTTTGGTGTGCTTGGTATTGCAATTTAGGCCTGTGTCATTGTCTGCAAGTTATCTACCAGTGTACAGGAGGTTTACACTGAATTTTCCTGGGGGGTGGTTTAGGGATCAAGCTCTTGTCCTGTTCCACAGCTACCCCAGGTAGAGGCACCAAAGCGCTACTTTATCAGCCTGCTTAAGGGAGGAGAGGTGGACCCGGAGAGCCCTGGACAGCCATTGGGACAGCCACAAGCCCAGGCAGCCATCTGGACAGCCACAGTGATCATCCTACCACCGAACAAGGTAGGTAGGGCAGCTACATTACATTTTGGAGGCACCGCTGGGTTCCTCCTGTGCACCACACAGGTAGTCCTGGAACTGTGACATTAAAAACAAGCATTTGTCAATGCTGCATGTTTGCTTGCTGGCATTAGCGGAAGTGCAGAAGCTAGACAGATGCAGTATAGGAGTGGCAGTGAAGTATTGAACTGAAGCCAACTCCACCCCCACCCTGCAGAGATGGGCAGGCACTGGGGTGTGCCTTTGGGTCATCACCCATAACGGTCACGACATCTCACCTCACCCTACCCTGCAGACACTGACAAGTGTTGAGGTGTGCCTTGGGGTGTTAGGGCTTTACACTCACCTCATTCCATAAGGAAATGCACTGAAATGGGTGCAGTATAGGAGAATGGGGTGAACTCTGGGGCCAAAGAGTCCAAGGCACACCTCAATGCCTGTCACTGGCTGCAGGGTGGGGGTGGGGTGGAATGGTGTGAGCATTACTGTCGACAATCCCAAGTCACGCCCCTGACGCCTATCAGTCCCTACAGAGTAGGGCGTTATGGTTGGAAACCCTAATGCCCTGGGCGTTTCTTGGTATTTTTACTAAAAGTTTTTAACATGGGCTTTTTGTGACCCCACCGCATGAACAGTGACACTATCACTTTGTTAACCAAAAGATGATTTTGCACAGCGACAACTCATTTTGAACAGGATGTGAAAAATGACAGCTGTACTGTTCATGAGGAGGTGTAAAAAAATGGTAATGTTGAAAATCTGGAGTAAAAATATAAAAAAACTGGTGAAGTCACGAGTGTGCATAGAAACTGCGGAACGCACACCCGTAATGTAATTATTTTGAAGATTTTTTACACCAGATTTTCAACATAGGCATTTTGGGACCTCTGCTCATGAACAGCGTCACTGTGATTTTTATGTTTGCTTGCGCGCATGTGCAAGAAACATAGTGCCACCATGCGAGAATTCGTAGGTATGCCTCCCTACTTCCAATGCCCTGCTGCCTTTTGCAGGCACAGCCCCACCGCGCCAATGAATGTAAGAGCTGTCTATGACAGCGTTTGCAAATGCAGCAGCGTGCAGTTGAAAGAAAAGCACTGCAGCATGTAGGCAAGTTGCATACTGCGTCGGCAGTATGCAAAGTGCCTACACGTCGGCACTGCAGTGAAAGAGCTGTCATAGACAGCTCCTCTCCCCACCAAAACAAGTAACATGCTGGGAGCCCACCCCAGCATGCTCACACACTCCCCCCCACATGCACACACAGTATGGCCGACAGGGGTGCCCAATCCCCCTTTGGCTGCACTGCGCTCCCTCCCAACAGAATTTTAGGTGCCACGCTGGGAGCCCACCCCAGCATGGCAAAAATCTGTAAAGCCGACAGGGGTGCCCAATTCCCTGTTGGCTCCACTGCCCCCCAAACAGCCTTCCAGGTGCCATGCTGGGAGCCCACCCCAGCGTGGCAAACCTCTCTATGGCCAATGGGGGTGACCAATCCCCCGTCAGCTCTGCTGCCCCCCCAAAAACTTACAGCTGCCATGCTAGGAGCCCACCCCAGCGTGGCAAATGTTCCGCGTCATCATCCTAAAGAAAAAAAAAACTAGAAATAAATAACGTTCCCTCACTGACTGTCTTGACCCCCTCCCCCACCTGTGCTCACCCTCTACGCACCCTGCCTCCCCACACCCCCCACCCCATATTTACCTCCAGAGTCCAGCGCGACGATCTTCGGTGGACTGGGAACACGCCTGCACTTTCAAAGCCGACTGCAAACTGAGGAAATGCCGGTAAGCTGTATAATGGAATAAATAGGGTTTTTCAACTTTGGCGCATATCTCAAGCATTTTTGGGAATTTTTTCACCAAATTTTCAACATGGAGTTTTTGGGACCTCACCTCATGATTTCTTGTACTGTCCTTTTGTTATTCAGTCCCGAAAGGTGATTCAAGGTCACAGTTCGAAACCACCTTTCAGGACTGATGTACCAAATGACAGTGTCACAGTTCATGAGGTAGGCCCCCAAAAACCTTATGTTGAAAATTTGGGGAAAACATTCCCAAAAATGACTGTTTTACGAGAGTGCATTGTGCAGTTCCTACGCACGCTCGTAAGTTTGCAAATTTTTAATATTTGCACTCCAGATTTTCAACATTGCCATTTCACCACACCTCCTTATGAGCAGTATAGCTGTCATTTTTCACATCTCCTCCAAAATGTGTTTCTGCCATGTAGCGCACAATGGCGCAGTCGGTATGCGAAATCAATGTTTGGGACACATTAAGAAAATCACAGTGACACTGTTCATGAGCAGAGGTCTTAAAATGTCTATGTTGAAAATTTGATTAAAAATTTCCAAATGACTGTTTGACGTTTAGCCGCATGATTTAGCTCACGCACGTAAGTTCACAAATTTTTAATATTTGCACTCCAGATTTTCAACATTGCCATTTATAGCTGTCATTTTTCACATCTCCTCCAAAATGTGTTTCTGCCCATGTAGCGCACAATGGTGCAGTCGGTGTGCAATATCAAGATTTGGGACAGATTAAGAAAATCACAGTGACACTGTTCATGAGCAGAGGTCTTAAAATAGCTATGTTGAAAATTTGGTGACAAAAGTCCATAAAATAATAATAATATAATAATAATAAACTTTATTTTCAATGCGCCTTTCAAATGTCAAGGCCCAGTACACAGTTAAAATAATTTAAAATCAATGCTACATTCACTATAAAAACATACAATACAATTAGAGTCTGTCATCCTCAACACCATCACCATAAGCCCTGTTCCATAAATACATTTTCAATGCTTGTTTAAAGCCCTCCACAGTCATGCACTTCCTAATCCAACAGGGTAGAGAATTCCAGAGGGGTTGGTGCCACAAACATAAATGCCCAGGCCCCAGAGGATTTTAAGAACACCCTTGGGATCTCTAGCAACCCCTCGTTGGCCGAACGGAGCGGTCACTCAGGGAGGTAAGGAACCAGACTGTGTTACGAGCAAGCATTGCGCTGTTTCCACGCACCCTTGTAAGTTCATGAATTTGTAATATTTTCAGTCCAGATTTTCACCACTGGCATTTTTCCACACTTCCTTATGAACAGTACAGCTGTAATTTTTCACAACATGGCCGAAATGTATTTTCACACTTTCTGCGCAGAAGTGCGTGGTCGCTGTGGGAAATCACTGTTCGGGAACAGATTAAGAAAATGACAGTGACACTGCTCATGAGTGGAGGTCCCAAAATGCCTGTGTTGACAATCTGCTATAAAAAATCCCCAAAGTAATTACATTAAGGGTGTGCGTTGCGCAGTTTCTACGCACGCTGCGGACTTCACCATTTTTTTTACTATTTTCACTGCAGATTTTCAACATTGCCATTTTTTACACCTCCCATGAACAGTACAGCTGTCATTTTCGCATCCTGTTCGGAATGTGTTTAGCACCGTGGTGCCAAATGTCAGAGTCACTGTGCAAAATCAGCTGCCAACAAACTGATATTGCCACTGTTCATAAGGTGGGGGTCACAAAAAACCCATGTTGAAAATTTGGAGTGAAAATACCAATCGAATGCCTGAGGTGTTAGGGTTTCCGACCATAATGCCCCACCCTGTAGAGACTGACAGGCATCATGGGTGTGACTTGGGATTGTCACCTGTAATGCTCATACCATTCCACCCCCACCCACACCCTGCAGACAGTGAGAGGCATCGAGGTGTGCCTTGGACTCTTCGGCCCCAAAGTTCACCCCATTCTCCTATACTGCACCCATCTCACCATATTTCCTGATGGAATTGGGTGAGCATAAGGGCCAAAGACCCCAAGACACACCGTAACACTTGTCGGTGTCTGCAGGGTAGGGTGTGGTGAAATGGCATGGCCGTTATGCCTGATGACCCAAAGGCACACCCCACCAATGCCAATGCAAGCAAATATTCGGCATTGACAAATGCTTGTCTTAATCTGTTCCAAACACTGATTTCCCACAGCGACCACGCTATTCTGCACCGGAAGTGCAAAAACACATTTTGGCCAGAATATGAAAAATGACAGCTGTACTGTTCATAAGGAGGTGTGGAAAAATGCCAATGTTGGAAATCTGGAGTGAAAATATTACAAATTCATGAAGTTACGAGGGTGCGTGGAAACTGTGCAATGCTCACTCGTAACACAGTCACTTTATGGACTTTTGTCACTAAATTTCCAACATAGGCATTTTAAGACTCCTGCTCAAGAACAGTGTCACTGTGATTTTCTTAATCTATCCCATACATTGATTTTGCACACCGACTGTGCCATTGTGTGCTGCATGCGTGGATACACATTTTGGGCAAGATGTGAAAAATGACAGCTGTACTGTTCATAAAGAGGTGTGGTAAAATGGCAATTTTGAAAATCGGGAGTGAAAATATTAAAAATTCTCAAAGTTTCAAGCGTGGATAGGAACTGCGCAATGCACACTGTTAAAACAGTCATTTTTGGGAATTGTTTCACCAAATTTTCAACATAGGGTTTTTGGGGGCCTACCTTATGAACTGTGACACTGTCGCTTTGTTAACCATCCCGAAAGGTGGTTCCACGCAGTGACAGCAAAATCACCTTTCAGGACCGAATAACAAAATGGCAGTGGCTGAGTTCATGAGGTGGGGTCCCAAGAACCTCATGTTGAAAATTTGGTGAAAAAATTCCCCAAAATGGCTGAGATATCCACCTAAGTTGAGAAAAACCTAGTTATGCCATTATACAGCTTACCAGCATTTCTTTAGTTCGCGGTCGGCTTTGAAGAGTGCAGATGTGTTCCCAGTCCACCGAAGATTGTCATGCCGGGCTCTGGAGGTAAGTATGGGGGGGGGGTGTGGAGGTGTGGTGGCAGAGGGTGGGTGCGGGTTGGGAGGGACACGAGACTGTGAGGGACTGTTTTCTGTTTTTACAGGTCTAAAAAGAACAATATAGCAACATGGGATGTTTTGGGCACGCTGGGGTGGGTTCCCAGCATGCCGGCACACCTGGGGAACTAGAGCTATGGGGGAACGTTAAATGTACTGTAGCTACTTGACCATTTTCTAATTTAAACATGTAGCATTTTTAATATTCATGATCAGAAGTCCCAATATATTCAAATGATCATTCAGCTTATCAGCTTGCCTAAATGACCAATCTCCGCACCAGTTACCAAGTCTGTCATTATAGAAGCAGGACTAAAATATCCATTCCACTGGGACAGAGTATGTTTCAGCTTTGAATCCAAGCTAAAGGAAACAGAATCCACATTCATTATTACTTTGTTCTGGTAATTTTTGTTTGTTTGTTTGTTCTGCGTAAAAGTCATGGGATAAGGTATGCCTTGTCCAGTCTGATGCCTGAATTTGCATTTAACAGGTCTCATCGCCGAGGCTGTAACAACTTTTCTTTTCCTCTGGTAATGTTTGATGAACTTTTTCTGACCCAGCCAGAAGGGTTCTTTATTTATTTTCTTGGCTTGCCAGGAAAGGTTTGCAACTCAGCAAAGGGATAGTCAGGTTCGCTCTCCCCGAAGCCTTCCCCGCTGTCAGGCTGTCCCAGAGCGACCTCCAGAACTGAGGAGGATAGGTAGTGATTGAATACCCCCAGCCCCCACCCAGAGAGGAAAGCGTGTGGTGTGAGGGTGCCACCACGGGGCTGCAGCTCCCCTCGTACACTCGGTGGAAAGGCAGCCATTGGAGTCGCACACCGAACGAGCTCTGTGTCGCTTTTGGAGTGGGTCACAAGGATGCAGCACGCCGCTGCCAGCTCCTTTCATAGGAGTTGCAAGCATTCTTGGTAACAGAAGATCCCAAAATGTGATATTGTTTACTGAAGGGAATATTCAGTTTTTCAGAAATTCCAGCCCATTCTAATTCATTTGCCTCC
Organism: Neoceratodus forsteri; assembly: GCA_016271365.2. Lineage (NCBI taxonomy): Eukaryota > Metazoa > Chordata > Ceratodontiformes > Ceratodontidae > Neoceratodus > Neoceratodus forsteri. The sequence continues at coordinate 353,169,124 of CM057456.1, forward strand.
TTGTATTCGGCCGCATTCTGTTTGTACCCAGTTGCAGAGAGACACAGTAGCGAGTATGGTGGTCATGTCACTGCATCTGAAGTAAGAGTTATGTGTGAGCTTCTCAGCACAGGCATTGCAACACCACAGCACAGCACTTGGCTGCTGCAGTCAGGGACCGCCCCGCAAACACAGCTGATTGTGTAGTGACGGGCCGCACTCTGATTGGTGCGGTCAATTGCTTTGAGCATAGTGGCATGCTCATTAACTGCTGTCATCAACAGCATGCTTCTCTATTCGCCGCAGCAGAGACCAGACCCAGAACGGACTGCTGCCATTCGCCACGACACTGCCGCGCCTCCACAACCCACTTGTGAAGGAAGCTGACGCAAAGTGTATCTTGCACATGCGTGCAAGCAAACACAAAAATAGCACCCTCCCAAGAAAATTTTTTTTAATTTACAGTGGCATTTCAGGAATTGGAAGACTGGTGCAGAGGGGAGCTCATGGACCTGAGGAAGGTAATCCTGGTTACTGGGATCCCTGAAGGGACTGAGAGACCCAAAACTGTAGAACAGTTGGAAGCTTTGGCGTATTCAGGGAAATTTAAAAGTACATAGACAGCTGGTGAAGTGACAGAATGGGCACTAGTTACTTGCACACAGCTGGTGAAAAAAAATTCTTTGCTGCGGGCACATCTTGATCACCTAGTGAACTACTCCAGAGCAGCCAACCTATGACTGTTAGGCCTTCCAGAAGCAATGGAAGGAAATTATTTAAAAGCTTATTTACAGGACTGCCTCCACAGGGCCCTTTCTTTGGGTTTCGACATCTGCATTAAAAAAGCATACTGAGTTAATCCCCGAGAAGCTACAGTGGCTAAAAACGCCGGTTGCACAGTCTTGATGGCCACTGGCAGTTCAGAAGAAAGAGACAAGATCCTGCAGACAGTGAAGTGATCTGGCAGAATAAAATTGGGAGGCTCAGTACTAAAAATATTTCTGGATTTGAGCTAGAGCACTCAGACCCACAGAAAGGATTTGATAGGGTTCAATCGATTCTAAGAGAGCTGGGAGTCAACCACTATCTGCTACTACCTGCCTGATTAAAATACACTACAAGGGCAAGACTCCTATTTTCTTTTACTCTTGTTTCTCACCCCTGTGGAGCAGACCCAGCAATCTCCGGCCGCCGGCACCCGAACCCCCGGACCTGGTCTGGCACATGAATTTATACGCCTATTCACACAGGGCAGGCCATGAAGCAGGATCCCTTCCCCTAGAGACCCGTAGCACAAACACCCCGGTGAAGGTGCCTCTCGTGTCCGGGGGTGCAGGGCACGGCCATCAGCCGCCGAGATCGCCCAGCTATTTTCCACCATTTTTCTCCCTGGAAGCCAGACATGCATTGGCGTTAAATGCACAGCCATGCTGACGCCCGCCGTGCTCCCCTCATTACTAAGCACGCAGCTATACTGCATCTGGCCTCCACCATGCATTATACCCACCCACCCCAGAGGAAGGAGAGCAGTCTTGGGACGCTCAATCCTTCCTCTCCCCTGCCAGCCCCCGGTGACCCAAGTCCATTCCTGAACCCGGGTTGCCGGTGTGGCGCGAGGTGTGGTGTCCAGCGCCTCAATCCTCAGTACCACCAGGCTGGTGGAAGACTCCTATTTTCTTATCCCGCATATGCTGGGAAACTAGCATAGAAAATCTGCCAAGAATTTTCTACCAGAGCAGAAGGGGAAGAGCTCGAAATGGAATTGGACACTTAGTTTAATATGGACGTTGTGTTGTAAGGACATTAGGATTGTTGTTTGCTGGTTAATACTGTAATTTAGGGAACTGCACTGTTTAGTAGGAGATTTTCTTTCATGGGAAAGTAATATGCCCCTGAGGATATGGTAGATGTACTAGTTTGGGGTGAGTATATTTTACTCCTGAGATATGTATAAATGTCCCTTAGTGGTAAAGACCACATGGTCAAGATAGCACAGTGCATGCCTCCCCATACTAGTCAGCAATCTCCTTCCTGCACGGTGATTATTTTCCTGCCACAGCTTACAGTGCAGTGATCTAATTCTCCAAGTCAGCTTGTTTTACTGAGGTTAGTTTACTGTTACTGACAACTACATTTATTAATGCTGGATTATAAAGGCATGAACATAGTAATGCTTATAAATCATTTTGTTTAAAAACAAATGTTTAACAAGCATTTGTCAATGCCGAATGTTGTCTCATTGGCATTGGTAGTGTCAGAGTTAGAGACGCATAATAGGAATGGCAGCGAAGTGTTGAAATGATGCCAACCCTACCCCCACCCTGTTGAGACTGACAGGCATTGGGGTGTGCCTTTGGGTCGTCAGCTATAACGCTCATGCCATTGTACCTCACCCTACCTTGTAGACAATGACAAGTGTCGTGGTGTGCTTTGGGGTCTTTGGGCGTTATACTTACCCCATTCCATAAGGAAATATGCTGAGGAGGGTGCTGTATAGGAGAATGGGGTGAACTTTGTGGCCGAACAGTGCAAGGCACACCACAATGCCTGTCACTGGCTGCAGGGCGGGGTTGGGGGTGGAAAGGCATGAGCATTATGGCCGATGATCCCAAGTCACACCCCTGATGCCTGTCAGTCTCTACAGGGTGGGGTGCTACAGTTGGAAACCCTAACACTGTAGGTGTGTGTTGGTATTTTCACTCCAGATTTTCAACATGGGCTGTTTGTGAGCCCAGCTCATGAAAACCAGCACTATCAGTTAACTAGCTGAAAGGTGGTTTTGCACAGCGGCTATGCCATTTGGCGACACAGGGCCGAAAACACATTTTGGGCCATATGTGGAAAATGACAACTGTATTGTTCATGAGGAGATGTAAAAATATGGCAACGTTGAAAATCTGGAGTGAAAATATGAAAAATTGGTGATTATGAGCATGCATAGAAACTGTGCAACACATGTCCGTAACCCAATTATTTTTGGAATTTTTTTAACCACATGTTTAACATAGGCATTTTGAGACCTCCCCTCATGAACAGTGGCACTGTGATTTTGTTAATTTGTCCGAAACGTTGATTTCGCAGTGACCACACCATTGTGCTCCACAGGTGCGAAAACACATTTAGGGCAGGATGTGAAAAATGACAGCTATATCGTTCATAAGTAGGTGTGAAAAAATGGCAGTGTTGAAAATCTGGCATGAAAATATTGCAAATTTGCGAAGTTACAAGGGTGCGTGGAAACTGCGCAACACACACTTGTAACACAGTCATTTTATGGAATTTCATCACCAGATTTTCAACATAGGCATTTTAGGACTTCTGCTCATGAGCAGTGTCACCGTCATTTCCTCAAACTGTCCCAAAAACTGATTTCGCGACAGCGACCGTGGCTATTCTGCGCTGGATGTGCTGAAAACACATTTCGCCAGGATATGTAAAATAACAGCTGTACTGTTCATAAGGAGGTGTGGAAATGGCAATTTTGAAAATCTGGAGTGAAAATATTACAAATTCACAAGTTACGAGTAGTGTGGAAACTGCACAACGCACGTAAAACAGCCATTTTTGTTTTTCCCACCAAATTTGCAACATAGGCTTTTTGAGAAGCCCCTCATGAACAGTGGCACTGTTATTTCGTTAATTGGTCCCAAAAGGTGATTCCGCACAGTGACCGCGAAATCACCTTTCGGGACCAATTAACGCCATGACAGTACCTGAATTCATAAGGAGGGGTCCCAATAACCCCATGTTGAAAAATGACTGAAATATGCACCAAAGTTGAAAAACCCTGTTTATGCCATTATACAGCTTACGGCATTTCTTTAGTTCGCGGTTGACTTTGAAGAGTGCAGACGTGTTCTCGGTCCGCCGAAGATCATCGTGCCAGACTCGGAAGTAAGTATGGGGTGGGGGTGTAGGAAGCAGGGTGCACGCGGGTTGTGGGAGGGGCAGGAGACCCACGAGGACCGTTTTCTTTACAGGTTCGCGATGTAGGATGCACTTTTTTGCAGGGGATTTGGCACTCTGGGGTGGGCTCCCAGCGTGCCACCTAAGTGTTTTGGGGGATGCTGTAGCCGATGGGGATTGGGCACCCCATCCAGCACATATTTGAAAGGGGAGACACAAGCTGAGGGGATTGGGCACCCCCTCGGCACCACAACAAAAGCAGGGGAGGGAGACATTATGCTGAAGGGGAGGGCTTCTGTCGGCAAAATAAACGGGATGAGGATAAACGCCGATGGGGATTGGGCCCCCCGTTAGCAAAGAAAAACCATTGGGGGGCGCATGATGCTGAGGGGGATTGGGCACCCCCTCTGTATACATTTTAAATGGAAGGGGGGTCATTATGCTGACAGGGAGTGGGCTTCGCTCTCATTGCAGTGGACCTTTTCTTAGATCTGGTGGCCACATTAGGGATGCGTGATGTCAGCGCCTGCTGCTGGCTGATTGGAGAATGTGTGCCCCGCATTCGCCAAACAGTGACTGTGCCTCCAAATCTTCTACTACCACAATATGTTGGCTGCGCATGTACGAGCCAACATAAAAAGGAACAGTAGGTTCATTAAAAAATGAGTAGGTATATTGATATGATGTCATTTCTGTATAAATGACGCTATGTCCTTTGCACAAGCTCTCAGTGTTTTGCATTTATCTGATACACATTTTACGCGGCTATCCTATCCATCACAAATGGCCTTACGGACTTAAAGGTCACTCAGCCGTTAATATGGCAGGATCTGCATTGTAGGACACTTTTTGGGACTTGTTTTCTGACCTATGTCTTGTGTGGTCTATAGGATTCTGGACTATTTCTGAACCGCATGTGTTATCAAACATGCAGCTCCAGTGTTGTATCTAAGTAGGAGAGGTGCTACCGAATGCCCTTTTTCAACTCTGATCCTAAAAATATGTTACTGAGTTTTCCCTCTTTACGGTTTATGTATTTTGTAATACTTTTTTTATCAAATACAATAAAAACAACATTAAGAAAAGTACACAAACTGAAGTATGACAATGCAAGCTAAAGTGTGAGTGCTTTGCTTAAACGTGTATCTGAAATTAATGTATCTCAGTCACGCAACATTTTTACCCCGTGGCAGGGTAGTACCAACTGGACTCTAGTATAGATGCCAGTACTGGGAAAATGCCCAAGGACCCCTCAGGTACAGATGATTTCAAAACAAAGTTTGATTCCTGGTTAAGACTGGAGGGGAAGACTCTACAAGAAGTGTAAGAGTAGTACAAGTCTGATGTTAGACCCCCACCCGACCAACCTCCAGCCTTGCTTGTCACACTGGGGCCCAGCCGACTGACTGGATTTTCCCAGAGGATAAAATCCTTCTCCAGAAGACAAACTGTGCCCACGGGAGAGGATGATTTTGAATCATGGATGCATCAAGCTACACCCACAGTACCAGATTTCCACTATTCTGAAACTGAGAAAAGATGCTATTTGTGTGACTGCTTAAGAGGACCCACAGTGAATGCCATTGCCTCTCTGCAAGCAACACACCCTGATGCTACTGCACAGCTGTACCTCAACATGCTGGTGGGGATGTTTAGATGCACTGACAGTGGGGTCTGCATCTTGAGGAAGATGTAGGGGACAGTGCAATGAAAAGATGAACTGTTATCTGACTACCCGATTTGCCTTGAGCAACTGATGGAAAGAGCTTACCACAAGGTAATGGTGATTACCCAGCACATGTAACCCCTAAGTGGCGCTATCCCAAGGGCTACTACCCCTGCCTGCTTGGCTAGTAGCAGGTTAAGGGGCCTGAGTTCTGAAACGGGTGCCTCGACCCAGAGGCCAGGGTTGGTAGTGGTCAAGCTAACCTGGGCACAGCCCTCCGGAACACTGTAACCCCCTTCTTTCCCCTCTTGTGGCCTGAACACTGTACAATAATCACTTTCACAATACCTCTGGTACACCACACAACTACCCACACTGTTTGCACTTACCAACAGGGCTGATTCCTCTGGCTCGACCCTGGGGACCCCCTGTAAAACAAGGTTATGCACAGCAAATAGCAACAGTACAGTACTTTGAGCATAAACTGGAACCACAGTCAGATTACATGCAGAAAAAGTTAGATCTGATTTATTCAGGGGACTTGAACAAGGAAGGGGCATAATCAGGTTAATTAGCTTAAAGATTATATCAATCAAGCAGTTATGCATGCGCTTTGAGTCCCCCCACAGTCACACCTCTGGGTACCCAGGTGGAGAAGAGATGGGCTAGACAGGACTGTTCGCCAGCATCACAGCTGGTTGGGGCCCTGTGATGGAAAACACAACATGCACAGCACACAATATTTGTAATCCGGAGCCAGAGGGCTCCGTTCATAAAGGAAATGAAACAACAAGACTATCAGATGACACACTCAGATTAAGCTGTTGTTGCAGGGAGCTACCCTGGTATTTACTCACGATACCCAAGATTGGACACAGGCTGACCGAAAATCGAGACTGCAGGTGGTTGATCTGGAATGCCAGGAGAAGCAGGGCCCACACAAGTCTCAGAGGCATCATTCCTGTTCAAGTGTGGAGCAGGGGGCTGATCCCCAGGCAGGTCTCTCGTCGATGGCTTCTCTGTGCAGTGGGTAGTCTGGCTGGGTCAGTCTGGCAAGGCCCAGACCACATGGAGACAATTCGGATGCAGTCCGTTTTGGGCTGGATACAGCTTTCAGCAAGCAGAACACAGTTCACACAGTGGGGAACTAACAACCCACTAGTAGCTCATAGCACATTTACATGTACGGGAATTCTACTGTACCAGGCAAAGCACTCCCTGGTCACAATCGCAAAGTCTCTGCACACACTGGGAGCTTGGGGTAGCTGGAACTCCTGACAGGCCGATCGCATTCAGCAAAATCTTCGGTCTTCTTCAGGTTGAGCCTGGCCCACTTCAGTAGCTTACTTTAGTCACACAAACTTGGATTTAGTCCAAAATAATTCTCTTCTCTCCCTCTCAGGAGCAGCACACCGACATGCAGGCCAAAAACTTAGCCTTTTCAGAGTTCTCCCATGCGAATCCACTGAGGATTGCTTCTCAGAATCACTTCAGCTCCTTCTTGTTCAGCTTCCAGCTTAGATCTAACTGAAAACTGCAAGCAGCCCGGGACTTCCCCAAGATCCAAAAGATTTGGTTGGCTGATTTGGCTGTCAGTCAAAGCAAGAGCTCCCCCTTCAGTTGCAAAAAAGGCGCAAAAAGTTCAAACTACAGTTCCTACAGATTTTGAATTCAGACAGCTCCTGTAGTCTGGCTACATTTTAGGTCCTACCAGTATGGATTGGTCCAATTTGCAGTCCAGGACCAAGATAGTGGAAACAAACAAAACAGTCCTTGCAACAAAGAAAGCAGGTTAGACAAACTACATTATCATTATCACTCTAAATGATTTTCAGTAAATAGTTACATCTTTCAACAGAGCTCCCTCTCAGATTACTTAAGCTGCAATCAGGCAGCTCTTAAAGAGACAGTACACAGAGGCTATACAGGCTCTGGTAATCACATATAAACTGCTAAAACGCAGGACACCAGCCTGGCAGTGAGCATTTAGGCAAGCTCAAGGAAGACTTTTTGGGAACCCCCATTTGTAGGGGGGTTACACCCTTCCCTGCCTGGGAAAACTTGGTGTCCACGTCAAGTCTGTACCTTCATAACATTGAAAATGCAACATATACAAGATATTTATACCATTAGCATGCTATACAAGTACTATCTGATTCATCAATTGGCATAACTTGTCACTTTACTATACATTTATTTCAATGTTCTCCACTATATCATTTCCATTCTGACAATACATTATGCATATTTCACACAGGTGAATTGAACATTACTATACAGAATCATGTAATAACTTCTTGTACTCTAAACAATGCAAGAGGGGGCCCTTCCCTATCAGCTAACTTAGGCTGGATGGGGCAGGGGCACCATGGTGAGAGGGCAGAACAAGTAACCTAGAATGGGCCATCAAGCTCAATTTGGGCAGTGAGCTCTGAGAGACATAAACACCTTTGTGGACTACATTGAGAGGCAAATCTACTGGCCTCTCAGGGGAATCGTAACTGAAGTGCACCACTGGCTTGACAGCTCAGCCAGTCTTTCTGGGGTGAACAACCACAGTCTCTGTACTTTCAGTAATAGTCTTGGAGCTTTCATCACTTGTGAGGGGTGCCTCTGCATGAAGGGGAATGTCCAAGCTGGGAGCACTGTCAGCCCCTTGCTCTGTAGTCTCTGTTTCTACAACACTTGGCTCATTTTGAAGACACTCTGGCACTGAAAGGGGGTTGTCAGCACTCTGATAGTGTTCCTCAAGTTCTGGCATGTCACCAGAAAGACTCATACCATCAGCCACCCTTCAGGCAAATCATACAGTTCCTCAATACACAAAGACTCAGCATCCTCAGACATGATACTTTGCACTTCACCTTCAGGGAGCATTGGCTCGAAGGATGATGCAGAGGCGTTAGGCAGTCCAGAAGGCCCAGCTTCATCCCCATAATTCAATATAGGATTTCCACGAAACAACTGACTCAGTTCATATGAGGGATAATAGGCATTATCACACTCACTATCATCCGAGTTATACTGGCAGTCACTATCATTCTGGGCCTGCTGTTTGGGAAGTCTTAAATCGGCAACCACGGGGGCAGGCTGACTCTGTTTCTTTCTTGCACCAGCATGAGTCACTGGTCCAGGGGAATCAATCTTGGTGGGTTCAGCCTCAATTATAACTTGACCAATAGGTAGCAAGTGGTTACAGTGCATGATCTTGACAGCTATGGAGTTATTCTCTGGGCGCACTTTGTACACTGACAAATCATCCAACTTTCCAACTACAACATGGGGAAGATGGTGCCATCGATCAGCAATTTTGTGTTTACCATGCAATCCTAAATTTCGCAACAATACACAGTCTCCAGGCCTAAGCTCTTGAGCCTTTACTTTTCTATCATGTCTCTCTTTGTTGGCTAGATTTCTTTTGGCAGCCATTGTCTGGGCCAGTTGATAGGCATGGTTCAATTGAGCTTTCAGTTTTTGTGCATATTGTAGGTAATCTTCAGCTCGGACCCCATCGGGAGAAACCCCAAAACAGACATCAACAGGCAGCCGGGCCTCTCTTCCGAACATGAGGCGGTAGGGAGAGAACCAGGTAGCATCATTCTTCGTGCAATTGTATGCATATACCAAGGTGCTAATCTGCTGGCTCCATTTATGCTTATCTTTTGGGTGGAAAGTGCCTAGCATGTCTAGCAGGGTGAGGTTAAAGCGTTCTGGTTGATGATCCCCCCTGCAGGTGATAAGGGGTGGTTCTTGACTTTCGCACCCCCCATAGAGAGAGCATTTCTTTGATTAGCCAACTCTCAAAGTCCCGGCCCTGATCAGAGTGAATTCGTTGGGGGGCACCATAGTGGACAAAGAAATTGTCCACTAGCACCTTGGCCACGGTAGTTGCTTTTTGATCTTTGGTGGGAAAAGCTTGTGCATACCATGTGAAATGGTCCATAACCACTAACACATTGTCAATGTTTCTCTGATCAGGCTCTAAACTCAAGAAGTCTATGCAAACTAGTTCCATTGGGGTGCTGGTAGTAATGTTGACAAGGGGGGCAGCCCTCTGAGGCAGGGCTTTTCTCTGCAGGCAGTGACTACAAGTCCTTACATGGTGCTCAAGATCGGTTCCCATCTTGAGCCAGCAGAACTGAGATCTTACTAGGTCAAGGGTCCGGTCGATACCGAGGAGGCCCATATGATTGTGGAGGGACCGTAGTACCAAATCTTTGAAGGCTGTGGGAAGGACCAGTTGTTGCTTGTCTATTTGGCCACCCCGATCTACTGTCTCTCTATACAACAACTGATTAAGCAGCTTCAACCTGGGGCTTTCTTTAAACAATAAAGTGGTTCGCAGATCAGAGGAACACAACTTGGACACATCTTTTCCTGCATGAAGGGCGTCAAGTGCTGGCTAAGTCATTGGATCTCGGGAGTGAGCCCATTGAATGCTGTCATTGTCAAACTGAGGTAGTGCACTAATGCCTAGAGCAGAAAAGTGGCATTACGCAGCCAGTATGCAGGTGTCAGAGGGGCCCAAGCAATCTGCTAAGCAGTCCACTGTGTCCGTAGACATCTGTTCATTTCTATCAAACTTTTGGCACAATGCTCAGATGTCAGGTTCAGACAGCCTGACCCAGTCACTCTTGGAAATGGGCCTCCGGGATAGGGCGTCAGCATCAATATGATTCAGGCCCGGTCAGTATTCAACAGCATAATCATACGTTGACAATGCAGAAAGCCACTGGTGCCCCATGGCGTCCAACTTAGCTGAAGTCTGTACATAGGTCAATGGGTTATTGTCAGTCCTCACCAGTATTTTCGCCCCATAGAGGTAATCATGAAACTGGTCGACAATGGCCCATTTTAATGCAAGGAACTCCACTTGTACACAGGGTAGTTTTGCTCTGACAGGGTCAAGCTCCTACTGGCAAATGCTGGCATTTGAGATGGTCTCAAACCATCCTTGTGGTCTTGATACAGTACAACTCCTAGACCCTGCATACTGGCGTCAGTATGCCGCACATAGGGTTTGGTGGAATCAGCATAAGCGAGCATGGGGGCATGGGTGAGCTGATATATGACTTCGTGGAAAGCTTCTTCACAGTCAGGCATCCAATGGGACCCAAAAAGTTCACCTGGGTGGAAATATGCTTTGTCTGGTTCTTTGACAGACCCTTTTTTGTATTTTTGATTGGTAGGAGGGTAACCCTGGGTAAGATTCAAGAGTGTCTGAATCACTGTGGAATAGTCCTTTATGAACCGGCGGTAGTAGCCACAGAATCCCAGAAAATGTTGTAGTTCTTTCAAATTGTGGGGCTGGGGCCAAGTAGTCAAGGCTTCAACTTTACTAGGATCAGTCTCTATCCCTCCCTGTAGACACTATGTGCCCCACATACTTCACAGAGGTTTGGAAAAACTGGCACTTGTCAATGGACAGCTTGAGGCCAAAATCTTCCAGTCGGTCTAGTACTTTGATCAGTCGACTCTCATGTTCCTCTAGGGAGCTCCCAAACACAATGACATTGTCCAAGTACACCAGGCATTCCAGCAAATTCATGTCTCCAACCGCTCGTTCCATCAGTCGCTGGAAGGTGGCTGGGGCACCCGATATCCCCTGTGGCATTCTCAAGAATTCGTAGAACCCCAAAGGACAGACGAAGGCTGTCTTCTCATGGTCCTCCGGAGCCATCTGAATCTGGTAATATCAACTGTGAAGATCCAACACCAAGAAACATTTGCTCTCATTCAAACAATCCACAGCATCTTGTATATGGGGCATGGTGTATTGATCAGGGATGGTCCACCTGTTGAGGGTCCAATAATCCACACACATTCATACTGTTCCATTCTTCTTATGAACAACCACAATGGGAGAAGCATACGGGCTCCTGGATTCTTGTATCACACCAGCTGCGAGCATTTCCTGCAAGTGTCGTCTCACATCGTCTATGTCTGCAGGGGCTAGGCGTCGAGACCTCTCTCGAAATGGCCATTCATTGCGTAGGCGTATGTGATGCTCCACACCCTGGACACATCCCATATCCCATTCCTTCAATGAAAACGCTTGATCTCTCTGGGCAAGTTTCTGGCTAATTCTAGTCTTCCATTCAGCTGGCAATGGGGAGTCACCAAAATCAAACAAGTCGGGAATCACTCTATCTGTCTTGCCAGAGGGCTTGTTGCTGGGCAACACTGCAGTGTCTGTGCAGTGTACCGTAGCTAGGGTGCATCCTCTGTTCACCGGATCTCCCAATCTGACATATTATGAATCTGGACCATCACTCGTCGGGCATAGGCATGAGCATGAGCTGGCAAGATGCTGGGCTTAACCAATAATCCTTCTGCCAATTTTCCATCACCTGGTGCATCCAACATCAGTATTTTGTTCTTGACATCTTTGCGGAGGCGGACCTCCCCTTGAATGGTACACTGGGCGTTAGGGGCCAGTACCATTGAATCGGGATCCTTCTTCCACACGACCCCTACCGGTTCATCCTGGTCAACTCCCTTGGGGCTCTGTTGCAAATCATAGGCTCTCTTGATCAGAGCAGGACTTCTTATGGTCCTCCCAGTCCGTCGCCCTTGTTTCTCGCGACAGAGTTGTGCCAGTCTCCCAAACATATGGGCGTTGGTCCCAAACAATGGAACCCCATCATAGAGTCCAGTAGGGGTACACACTAAGTCCAGTGTCTCAACTTGCTCCTCTACACCAGTTACAGCTGCAGGAAATGACAACCAGAGGTGGACATATCCTAGGTAGGGATAAGACTTGTCGCTCGGCCCCCACACATGTAGGCCTTCCAGGGATTGTAAGGGCACAACAGATAAGTGTTTGTCATTCCAGTCCTTAAATACAATGGTCACTTGCAACCCTGTGTCCAACACAACCCGAGTAGGAATACCATTCACAGCCATGGTAGTCTCCATTGAAGGGCCCACTATTTTGGACCAGTCTGGAGGTCAGCAGCAGGGGCCTGGACAGATGATTTAGCCACATAGGGATTTGAGTCACTACTTCTTGAACCCTCACTGCGGTCATTTTGGGCACTCCTCGACCACTGATTTATTCTCTGAAGCTCGCTTTGAAGCCTATATACAACTTTATCTAGATCTTTTGTGGACCAGCATTCTCTCTTCATGTGCCCATCCTTCCCACAATTATGCCTCAAGATTTGGCTTGGGAGAGACACAGATTAAAAAGATTGGTAGATGGTCTTCAGCAGCCTTTAAAGGATATATCAGGCCTCAACAGGGCTCAGAGGCTTTATAAGAGCAATGGAAGGCTGTTGGAAACAAAAGGTTACGATTATGGATAATGACTCTTTTTTGTTTACTTTATAGCAGAGCAAGGAACATGACCGGATATATGGGTCATCGGCCATTCTTACGTCTGGGAGGCACAAAGTCTAGCGTTGGCCAGATCGTATGGAGTACAGTTTGGGGTCCCTAAAGAACACTCTAGGCTTTGCTGGGCAGGAAAAGGGGGGATGCGTTGGGGACAGCTGATGGACACTGTGATCAGACTGGGGTTGGACAGACAACCACCACTGGCGTTGGTGGTGCACTTGGGTGGAAATGATTTGGTAGGGCTGGGGGCCTCTAGACTTTGTGGGGAAATCAAGCAGGTTTTGGCCCAGCTTCAGGCCCTGCTCCCGACAACCAGACTGGCCTGGTCTAGGATCATCTCTTGGTGGCAGTGGAGAGGTGCCCTCAGCATCAAGGGCTTTGAGAAAGCCAGGAGGGAGGTTAATCTGGAGGTGTCCCGGTTTGCCGCTCCCCATGGAATTGCCATTCTGTGTCACTTCCTCATACCTAGAACATGTGATACGATGTATAGCAGGGATAGGGTACACCTGTCGGGGATTGGGAATCTTCAACACTACAATTCAAGATTTTTGTGAGATGGTGGTAAAGCAGGTGAGACCTCTGGGGCATTGGGGGAAAATGTGCTATGCACATTAGAGTGGCGTAAATTCAGGTTGGATGGTTAAAATAAGCGTTCGTGGTATTGGGTGACCCAGGCCCTGGTGGCGCGACCCTGGGGCGGGTACGCTACAAAGGAAAAGGGTCACCCAAAAACATGATGGGCATGGTAGGGGCTCATGACTGGAAAATGGAGAAGGCTGCCCTAGGCGGGCACCAGCCCAGCTCAATGGTCATGGGGATGCCCCGAGATGCATTTGAGTGGGGGAGAACTGTCCAAGGGAGAGGCATGGCCCTGGTGGGTCTGCCTGACTCAAGGGCCAGAGTTCCTCCATTGAAAGCACCATACCATCTGAATTTGCTGCCCCAGGGGTCTTTTTGCATTTGTAAATGTGTACAATGTAAGAACTGTATATAGAGTTTTATTTGCTGTAAATCAAATGTTTACTGTACAGTAAAGCTGTGGCCTTTTTATGCCAAGAAACTGAAACCTGGTGTGTGTGTGTGCATTTATTGTGGGTCCGATTGGGCAATGACCCCCCCGCCTCTCACCGGGGGGAGTAACGTTGCGCATGGCCCACAATGGGAAGTGTGTTGGGAAGGAAGCTGGGCCACCATGCCATCAGCGAGCGGTGGCCCAGATTGGCCTACACAGTTGGTCCAATCGGCGATGGCCCCGGCCCCTTGGGGGGGGGGGCGCGGTCCAGTCTTCCGTAGGAGGGATCAAAGGGTGTGCAAAAAGGCAGGGCATAGAGGAATTCTCCCTTCTCTGACCCTGCTCTTACCCACGGACATCCCACCCACCCTTCTTCGGTTTCACATTGGCCGCAGCAATTGTTGCAGTTTGTGGGTTTGATTAGCCCTCATGGGTTGCCTTTTTAAGCTGCAGCATGGGTTAAGGGAAGGGGCATAAATTCAGGTTGGATGGTTAAAATAAGGCCCTGTAGGCAGGCTCCATTTTAGAGTCCCAAATGTACTGATTGGCCCATTCTGACAGTCCTGGGCCAAGATGGTGGAGATAGACAGAACAGTCCTTGCTGCAAAGAAAACAGGTTAGAACAAACTTCAATATTATTATCACTCTAATAGATATTCAACAAATAGGCACATCTTATAACAGAACTCCCTCTGCGTAAATAGCGATGGCAGAACAGAGCAATTACATGGCAGCCCGGGCAGGACTTGAGCATAGAAGCACTCAGCCCCCTCCCAGATTAATTATAACTGCAATTCAGGCAGCTCTTAAAGAGACAGTACACAGAGGCTATACAGGCACTCTCTGGCAACACATTTAAACTGCTAAAACACAGGACACCAGCCTGGCAGTGAGCATTTAGGCAAGCTCAAAGAAGATTTTTCGGGAACCCCCATTTGTAGGAGGGTTCCACCCTTCCCTGCCTGGAGAAATCTTGGTGTCCCCATCAAGTGTGTACCATCACAATATCAAAAATGCAATATAAACTAGACATATATATCATTAGCTTGTTACATTACTATACATTTCAATATACTTCACATTACTACATCCATATTGACAATACTTATGCATGTTTCATACCGATAATACTGATTCCACTATGATTAACACATTAGTAACATCACAATACTGATTCATTTAATAACTTCTTGTACATTTAAACAATGTAAGAGGGGGCCCGTCCCTATCCGCTAACATGGGGCTGGATGGGGCAGGGGCACCATGGTGAGAGGGAAGAACACGTAACCTGGAGCTGGTCGTCAAGCTCAATTTGGGCAGTGAGCTTGGCAAGAAATAAACCCCCTTGTGAACCACACTGAGAGGCAAATCCACTGGCCTCCCAGGGGAATCATAACTAAAGCATAGCACTGGCTTGACAGCTCGGCCAGTCTTTCTCGGGGGAGCAGCCACAGTCTCTGTACTTTCAGCACTAACTTTGGTGCTTTCGTCATTCATGAGGGGTACCTCTGCATGGATGGGAATGTCAAAACTGGGAGCACTGTCAGCTCCCTGCTCTGTAGGCTCTGTTTCCACAACACTAAGCTCATTATTATCTTCTGACCAAGGCCCAGGTTGCTCAAGTTGAGGAGGCTGTGTCACAATTAGGCTTTGCGGCACTGAAGGAGGGCTGTCAACACTCTCACTTTGTTCTTCTGGTTCTGGTGTGTCACCAGGGAGACTCAGACCATCAGTCCCTTCTTCAGGCAATTCACACAGTTCCACAAAACACAGAGAGTCCGCAACCTCTGATGTGATGCTTTGCACCTCACTTTTAGGGAGCATTGGCTCAAGAGAAGAAACTGGGGGTTGTGCAGTCCTGAAGGCCCAGCTTCATCTCCACAATTTGTCATAGGGTTACCTCGAAACAGCTGACTCAGGTCATAGGAGGGGTAATAGGCATTGTCACAATCACTATCATCAGAGGTGGTTTGACAGTCACTATCATTCTGGTCCTGCTGCGGGGGAAGCCTTAATTCTGTAACTACTGGAGTATGTTGACTCTGTCTCTGTTTTGCCACAGCATGAGTCACTGGCCCAGGGGAGGCAATGTCTGCTGGCCCATCATCAATACTAACTTGACCAATGGGTAGTAAGAGGTTACAGTGCATGGTTTTGACAGCTTTGGAATTATTCTCTGAACGTACTTTGTACACCGGTAGGTCATCAAATTTGCACACTATTACGTGAGGTAGATGGTGCCACCTGTCAGCAATTTTATGCTTTCCATGTTGTCCCAGATTGTGCAGTAACACACGGTCCCCAGGCAATAGTTCTTGAGCCTTCACTTTCTTGTTGTGCCTCTCCTTGTTGGTAAGGTTTCTCTTCGTGACCATTGTTCGGGCCAGTTGGTAGGCACTGTTCAATTGAGCTTTCAATTTCTGTACATATTGTAAGTAGTTCTCAGCTCGGACCCCATCCAGCAAGACCCCAAAGCAGACATCAACTGTCAGGCGGGCCTCCCTCCTGAACATGAGATGGTAGGGGGAGAACCCAGTAGCATCAATTTTGGTGCAATTGTACACGTGTACCAAGGAGCTAATCTGCTGGCTCCACTTATGCTTGTCTTTTGGATGGAGGGTGCCCAGCATGTCTAGAAGGGTGCGGTTAAAATGTTCTGGTTGAGGGTCCCCCTGCGGGTGATGGGGGTGGTTCTTGACTTCTGCACCCCCCACAGAGACAGCATTTCCTTGATTAGTGTGCTTTCAAAGTCTCTGCCTTGGTCAGAGTAGATCCGCTGGGGGGCACCATAGTGGACAAAGAATTTTTCCACTAGCACCTTGGCCACAGTAGAGGCCTTTTGATCTTTGGTTGGGAAAGCTTGTGCATACCATGTAAAATGATCTGTGACTACCAACACATTGCTAATATTCTTTTGGTCAGGCTCTAAGCACAAGAAATCTATACAGACTAGCTCCATGGAGGTGCTGGTAGTGATATTGACAAGGGGAGCAGCCTTTTGAGGCAGGGCTTTCCTTTGGAGAGAATGACTACAAGTCTTGATATGGTGCTCGACATCTGCCCCCATCTTTGGGAAATAGAAACGGGATCGCACCAAGTCGAGAGTTCTGTCAATACCGAGGTGCCCCACGTGATTGTGGCAGGACCTCAGTACCAAGTATTTAAAGGCCATTGGCAGGACCAATTGTTGCTTGTCTACTTGACCACTACAGTCCACTGCCTCTCTGTATAACAACTGATTATGCAATTTCAACCTGGGGCCTTCTTTAAGCAACAGGGCAGTTCTCAAGGGTGGGGAACACAACTTTGACACATCTTTCCCAGCACGCAGGGCGTCAAGTACTGGTCAGATCATAGGATCTTGGGATTGAGCCCACTGAATACTGTCATTGTCAAATTGAGGTAGTGCAATAATATCTAGCACAGAGAAGTGGCAATAGGCAGCCGGTATGCAGGTATCAGGAGGGCCCAAACAATCCACTAGACAGTCAACTGTATCTGCAGACATCTGTTCAACTCTGTCAAACTTTTATCACAATGCTCAGATGTCAGGTTCAGACAGCCTGACCCAATCGCTCTTGGAAGCTGGCCTTCATGACATGGCATCAGTATCAATATGGTTCAGTCCCGGTCTGTACTCAACTGCATAATCATAGATTGATAAGTCGGAAAGCCACTGGTGCCCAGTAGCATCTAACTTAGCTGAAGTCTGTACATAGGTTAACGGGTTATTGTCAGTCTTCACCAATATCTTTGCCCCATAGAGGTACTCCTGAAATTGGTCAGTGATGGCCCATTTTAGGGCAAGGAACTCCAGCTTGTGCACAGGATAGTTTTGCTCTGACAGGGCCAAGCTACTGCTGATGAAAGCTACTGGTCTCAAGCCATCCTCATGGTCCTGATACAGCACAGCTCCTAGGCCCTGCAGACTAGCGTCTGTATGCAGCGCATAGGGCTCAGTAGGGTCAGCATAGGTGAGGATGGGGGTGTGGGTGAGCTATTATATGATTTCGTGGAAGGCTGCTTCTTATTCGGGTGTCCATCAGGGCCCAAAAAGTTCACCTGTTCAGAAGTACACTTTCTTGGGTTCTTTGACAGCCCCTTTTTTGTATTTACAGTTGGTAGGGGGGGTAACCCTGGGTAAGATTCAGAAGCAGGTGGAATAGTCTTTTATGAACCTGCGGTAGTAGCCACAGAACCCCAGAAAATATTGCCGTTCTTTCAAGTTATGGGGCTGTGGCCAAGTAGTCAGTGACTCAACCTTACTGGGATCAGTCTCTATCCCTTCTGCAGATACTATGTGCCCCTCATACTTCACAGAGGTTTGAAAAAACTGGCACTTGTCGATGGACAGCTTGAGGCCAAAGTCTTCCAATCAGTCCCAAACTTTAAACAGTCGGGTCTCATGCTCCTCTAATGTGCGTCTGAACACAATGACATCATCTAAGGTACACTAGGCATTCCAGCAAGTTCATATCTTCCACCGCATATTCCATCAGTCGCTGAAAGGTGGCCGGGGCGCCTGAAATCCCGTGGCATTCTCAGTAACTATACATTCTCAGGAAATATATACACACACAGATGTTATTTTTGCCTCTTACCATTGTCAGTTTTCAGACAAATTCTCATAGACTTTTTTTCTGTCCACCTGATGGAATTTTGAAAGAGTTTAGCAAATGTAATTATTTTCTTCAAGGCCCTGATCCAGCAGCTCAGTAAATACACACTCAGTACATCATATTATAAAATGACAAAAAACAGTCTTCTGTTTCCAGTTCTTTGATCAGGAATTTTATAAATGGTATCGCTATATACCAGTATCTTGCAAGTTCACCAGGAAGATTTCTGACATTTCAGGAATAATATCAAGCCTACACAAAACTTCCAAAAAATATAAAAATAATAATGTAGAAAAACATAAAGAGAACTTATAAGCTCAAATGGGTAGACTGGGTGGGCCATAGGCCACGGGATTTCGGGCGCCCCGGCCACCTTTCAGCAACTGACGGAATGTGCGGTGGAAGATATGAACTTTAAAGTTAGAGGGGGGATGGCTCAGGGGTAATGTGAGGAAATTCTTTTTCATGGAGAGAGTGGTGGACGCATGGAACCGCCTTCCTAGAAAGGTTGTGGGGTCTAAAACAGGGGGGAATTCAAACATGCATGGGACAGACATAAGGCAATTATAGTGGGGGGGTTGCAGGAAGTAGGCTGTTGGTTAACTAGAATCTACAGCTTATCCAATAGTTAGGGAAATGGGCAGACTGGGTGGGCCAAGTGGTCCTTATCTGCCATCAAAGTCTATGTTTCTATGTTTCTATCTGCTGACAGTGTCTATGTATCTAAACAATAATTTTCCTCCTAATAAATGGCATGATCTCTTTCATTCTCAAAAATAGCACGTTATATATCAAGTCAATATCTCCTCCATCTTGGCATCAGATAAGATCTTGGCTTGTAAAAAGTGTTGAAATGTCTGAAGTTTGTTGTAATTAATTGAAAAACATCCACGTCTGTCATGTACAGTATTGTGTCTTTTGATACAGGTTGTATATTGTATTTGCTATGCTTGTATTTATATACATATCCTGTGTAACTGTTTATTTATTTTATACATTGGGACCCCACTGAAAATGAGCCTCGGCTCAATTGGGCTATCCTTTTCTGAATTTTTAGAATAAAATATTTACTACTACTATTACTACTACTAGTACTGGTACTACTACTACTACATGTTGTGAGAGATCAAAGCAAGTTAACACATACCCTAGCTACATTATTATCAGACCTCAAATTTATTTATAGAAATGTATGTGCAATTACATTACTAATACCGTAAATTAAAATATTACTGTTTAGACTTCTTACTTACTTTGCTCATTCCAACCACAAACAATACATTTATGTTTCACAGCCTAGAGCGGGAGGTCCAAAATACAAGAAAAACTCAACTGTTGTCCCCTACAAATTTCTTTCTCACTTGTTTTGACTAACTTCTTACAACTCTATATGGGAACATAAGGAATCTGATAATTATACAGATGAATTTCTCACTCATGGCTTGTCAGCAGTTAATTCATTAGATGAGGTTTCCTTTGCCAGGAGTTTGACTGTTTCTCCACCCCTCCCACACACACACACACACACACTCACACACACTTACTATAAGAGAGCTCAGTAGATGTTATCTGCTACATTTGGGAAGCAGGCCCATCCCTTTTGCCAAAAAGAAATTTATATATTTAATCTGGGTAGTTCACTGAAGACACAGCATTTTATCAGATTGGTCTTGAGAGGTTAAAACACAGTGTAAATTTTTATAAATTTGCTGGGAAAGGGTACCATTTCTGAGGTATGAATCTTTCTTGAAAGATATTCATGTCCAACTAAAGTTAACAGCAAAACATGTTTAAATGCTAGGCATTTAAATGTGTAGGTTGTTGCATTTTGAAGGGGGCGAACAAATCTCCAGTTTAACTGGCAACCAATCTTTAACAAGTGGTTTCAGTTTCCTAATGGCCATTTGATAAGCAGCTTGGAGTTCTGGCTCCAACATTCTAAACAGAAAGAAGGGATTATTTTATTTTAGTTGCCATAGTGATTTGTAGATGTGGAAGAATACATTGAAAAGTCCAAAAAATGTGTTCCACGATACTCCATTTTCAAGCTACAAATAGCAAGATGGCTGTAGGCTCCACCCACAGCCATAAAAAGAGGGGACTGGGGAGCCAGCCTGTCAGCACAGTTGTAGCCCTACCACTTGTGATGCTGATGGCCTGGGTTTGGGAACAAGCCTGAGTCACTGGAGGGCCAGTCAGGGCAGAAGGATTGAGCATCCCAGAGGATGCTATTTTTCTCCCAGAGGGAAGGCTGCCAGTCTCTGCAATGCTACCACCACCTGGATAACCACAGGTGATGGTGCAAGCAGGATCTGTAGGAGAACAGGAGGGAGGACTCTGACTGGTGGAGCATGCATCACCACGCACCAGCATCAACGTGCATGCTCACTGGACTGGATCACATCTTAAGGGGGCTGAGAGGAAAAGCAGAAAATACAGGGTGCAGCTGCATGACACCAGCTCCTCTCCATAGGCCTCACACCACCAAATGGGGATCCCACTGCCAAACTGCGTTAAATTCCATTGGGGGTACAGTGCCCCCCTCCAATGGTCCTCCTAGTGGGCAAGCAAAGGGAGGACCAGGGGTGGTGGTAAATCCTGGAAAGACTGGTGACAAGGCTGAAAGCAGGAGCATGGCTGATGAAGGGTCACCTGTGTAAAAGGTGAGAAAGCATATTAAATTTAAAAAGGGGGGGTGAGGTGGATGAAAGTCAGTAAAGAGAAGGCAGGGGTATTGAGCAAATATTTCTGCTTGGTCTTTACCAAGGAATAGGTTGGACCAGTGCTGCAAGGGAGGTTGGCGTTAGGGAGGGGAGCAGAGGGAGATGGGTGTAGCTGAGAATAGGATATCAGAAGACCAGGTTAGGAATAGGCTTATGGCCCTGTGTGAATAGTGCTAATCGAGGCCTAAGATCAGCTGACCTGTCATGGCTGGTAACACATTTGTGTAAAACAGTTATGGGACAAAAAGCCTTCTCTTATTATGGAGTAAAAAAAAAATGGAATGAGTTCCCAAAGTAGACTAGATCAGCTCCATCCCTACAAGTTTTTAGACAAAAGTTGTTCAGCCATCTGTCACTCATATCCTTATGCAAATGTCACCAGCCACCTGTGCAATGATACCGACTTTATAAAAAGATGGAATGAGTTTTTCTTGAAAAGATCAAACTAGAACATCCTTATAAATAGTTGGACATAAATTGTTAGTAATTTGTCATTTCTGTTTTTGTGCAAATGTTAATAACTGTTTACAAACTGATGTTTATTTTATACGCTAAATTGAATTTGCATCATTTATTCTATTCATGTTAAATGAATGTGCCTGAATTCTTTGTATGTCTTTTGTAAATAATTGTGTGACCTTAGAAATTATCTGTTGGTAAGTTGTGTTTTACTGAAAACACCCGGGTTGTACCTGTAAACAGACCTTTTGGTCTAGTGTACTTACCTGGTTAACAAATTAATTGAATTGAATGTCCCTAAAGGTAAACAAATTCACAGGTCCACATGGCATGAACTCCAGAGTGTTGAGAGAAGTGGCGGTGAAATTTGTTGGGCCACTGGTATATCTGTTCAACAGTTCATTGGATATGGGAGTAGTACAGCAGAAGTGGAGAACCACATATGTGGTACCACTGCATAAGAGTGGGCCTAGGCATGCCCCTGGAAACTACAGGTCAGTCAGTCTGACCTCCATTGTTGGTAAGCTGATGGAGATCATTCTCAAGGAAAGGCTGGTTGGATTCTTTCAGGGAAACTGGCTTCAAGACAAGAGACAACATGGGTTCATGGTAGGGAGGACTTGTCAAACCAACCTGAGCAGCTTCTTTAACTAGGTAATGAAGGCAGTGAACCAGGGCCAGGCAATTGACATTCTGTACCAGGGTTTCAGAAAGTCCTTCAGCTCGGTACCCAACAAGAGGTTGATCAGGAAGTTGAAGGACCTAGGGCCGGGAAGTAGATTAACCAGGTAGGTTGCAAATTAGCTTAGTGGTAGGTCCCAAAGGGTGGTGGTGCTGGTAGGGGGACTCTCAGGTACAAGAGAAGTTATCAATGGGGTCCCACAAGGGTTAGTGCTCAGCCAGTGTTGTCCATTGTGTTGATTAATGACATGTGGGACGGCATTAAAGGCAAGCTCTACCTGTTTGCAGATGACACCAAGCTCTGTGGGAGGGTAGACACAGGTGAAGGGGTACAGGACTGAGCTCGCACCTGATTGGTCACTGTCTTTGCAGCTCCTCCTGTGATTGAACTGAGGGTTTTGCCTTGTTTTCCCCAGTTCTTTCTCTCTCTATCTCCAGCTTTTTCTATCTAACAGAGCCTGCTATTAATTTGACCTACACCGCCCTCCCTGACCCAGCCCTGGCCTCTATTAAATACTCTCCTAACCTCGCCCTATCCCCTCTCCATTGGCTGCTGTTAAATCCTACCACAGGCAGCTATACTCAGCCTTGTTATTTTACATTCAAGCTGATCCTTGTCCACTCAACTCCAGGAGCTTCATCTCTCCAGCATAGGCAGACTAACTAGGTGCGTCATCTCAGTATTGTTACTCTATAGTTTAACTGATCTTTGTGCTCAGCTCTAGACGCCACGTCTTTCTTACATAGGCAGATTAGTCTATCACCATGCTGCTTCACCTACCTCACATTCTAGTGCTCTTAACAACTGGTCTGCTCATCTCTTGTTGCTTTCAGTTTACCTACAGCCCTCCCCACCATGACTTGCCCCCATCACAGCCTTTCCTTACACCGGCCCTGAGATCCCTTTTACTTACAACAGCTACTTTTTTGCCCTGACCTTGTACCTTTAGCACCCCCAAACACTCCCTTTCATCCCTATTCCATCATGGGACTATAACACATAACTATGACCTCCTACCCCAGATCCTTTTGGGCTTCTATGATTTTCCATGCCCTGTTCCCATCCTACCAGTGCTACTCCAGTGCATAATCATCCCTTATCTACCCCCCATGCAGACGCACAACCCTATTCAGAATTAAAGTGCTATGCATATGGTTCATGAACTTAATCTTCCTGTCACTAATCTGCGCAGGAAAAGTTGAACTAAACCCAGGCCCCTCCCAGTTCATAACTGCTTCAGCCAACTTTGCATCCTTAAAAGCTTAAGTACTTACACATTAATGTGTACAGCCTAGTGAAAAAATGGATCTCGTCCAAACATGGATCTCCCACTTGGACCCTGATATCCTGGTCCTAATCGAGACCTGGCTGAAAAACTCAACACTTGACATTACGTTATCCATCCCTTCCTTCAACCCCTTCCAATGTGACAGATCTACTAGGGGTGAAGGGGTGGCAATCTACATCAAAGACAGATTTGCAGTATCTGATACTGCTCCTGCTAGTGTACCCAATGAGTTTAAAGCCCTGACTTTCAATCTGTCACTATCCCCCATGGAAACTATTACAATAATTGGTTGTTGCAGGCCACCATCTGCGGGTCTGGAGCTCCTGAACTATCTGCAATCCATATCTGACATAAGACAGAATGAAATCACTATCCCTGGTGACCTCAGTATTGACTGGCAAAAAAACTGTAACCCCTGCCGTAAGCTCAAGGAGTTCTGCGACAAATCCGACTTCTCTCAACTTGTCCCTGAAGTCACTCAGCCAAACCCCAAATCCCCCTCCAATGGATCCCTAATTGACCTAATCCTCACAAACAGACCCCATAAATTTACCCACATAGCTGCATTTAACAACGATGTCAGCTACCATTGCGCCGTGGCTGGCATCAGAGGTCAACCCCCACCCAAGCCAGCAAATAGATTCACCTGGAAGAGGAGCTTCCGTAAATTTAACTTGGCACAATATCTATCAGACCTCAGAGACATTGACTGGATTGACTTCTATCTGGCCCCATGCATTAACATCGCTTCTTTCTTCTTCAACAACATACTAACTAGCATTATCAGCAAACATGCCCCCATGATCAAATGTAGGGTTCGGAGGTTTTCCTGTCCCTGGTTCACATCTGAGATAAAAGTGGCATTATCAAGAGGGATCATCATCTCTGGGCCACAGCCAGATGAACAAAACTTCTGGCAGATTGGGTTGCCTTCAGGACCTGTCGGAATGCTTGCACCAAATTGATCAGATCCACAAAGGCAAATTACTATTTATCTGCCTTCAACTCAGCCAAGGGTAACTCCGCCAAATTCTGGCAAATCATTAAGTCAGCGGAGGGTCACAAATCGTCCTCCTCCTTGTCCAGCAAGATCTTGATCAACGGTAATACCCTCTCCAATAAGTCCCACATTCTACATGGTTTCAATTACCATTTTGCTACAGCGGGCCTGGCCTTTGATACCTCCAATACAGCCACTCTCACCAACAACTTCTCCTTTATCCCATTTCAATACAAAGAAGTTGAGAACCTCCTTCTCCACATCGATACTAACAAAGGTGTAGGTTCAGATGGAATTGAACCTATCTTCCTTAAAGCTGGCCTCCATTAGCTCACCGCTCCCATACTGCACCTGTTCAACCTGTCCATTAATACACGTTTGGTTCCCGACGCATGGAAGGTGGTCCGGGTCATACCACTGTTCAAATCTGATGACCCTACAGATCTGAACAGCTACCGCCCCATATCCATTTTACCTCTGCTCTCTAAACTCCTTGAAAAATTAGTAAATTCCAAGTTAAGAGACTATCTAGAAACTATTGATCTAATAAACCCTGTGCAATCTGGATTCAGGCAATCCCACAGCACCACCACAGCCCTGGCCTCCATTACCAATGACTGGCTATTCTCCATGGATAAGAAACATATGACAGGCGCAGTCTTTCTGGACCTCAGTAATGGTCGACCGTGCTTTACTTCTTGACACTTTACACTGCCATGGCATCTCCAGCAATTCACTATCCTGGTTCAAGAGCTACCTGACTGATAGACGGCAACAGGTAAAAGCTGATGGCTCACTCTATCCGCTCCTTCCCATTATGAGAGGTGTACTGCAAGGCTCAATTCTTGGACCTCTACTCTTCACGATCTACATCAACCCTATTGATAACATCACCAAAGCTAAGCTTCACCTATTCGCAGATGATACTGTGATCGATCTCTCCGGGCCTTCAATTTCCGTGATCCAAATGGAACTCCAATCCCAGTTCAATCTTCTCCAGCTCAGACTGGCGCAATCCAAACTTCTTTAAAATGCCGAAAAAACAAAAGTCATGTACTTCTATTCCAACCAGATCGCTTCCACTACGAATGCCTTATCATCCCTGCCCCCATTAGAACTCTCCTAGGTGATGACCTTGAGGTAGTCAACAACTTCAAATACTTGGGCTGTGTCCTCGACCAACACCTAACTTTCGCTGCCCACAGTACTTCCCTCGCAAAAAAACTGTGTCAACGCATTGGTTTCTTCTATAGGAAAAATCACTATACACGGCCAAGGCCAGACTACGCCTAGTCCAGACAACCTTTATGCCACTCCTCAACTATGTCGACAATGTCTATGGCCGATGCTCAGTCTCTCTACTTTGCCAACTGGACACACTCTATCACAGAGCTATTCATTTCATTTCCAATGCACACCATCATACAAATCACTATGAGCTACAGTATATACCCAAGTAGGCTGGTCCCCAATATCAACTAGGCACCTCATCCACTCCCTCATCTGGCTATATAAAGCCCTTCTGTCTAAGCTCCCCCAATTCATCTCAACTCTCTTCAGCCAAACTGCCAGCTTATATCACTATGAAGAAATAATTACATTATGTTAGAAGTACCCTACTCCCATACACGGCTTGGCGATATGGCCATAAGTCATGCCTTTCCAGCTTCTTGGAATAAAGCACAATCTTGTCTCAAACTCTCAAATCTTGTACCCATAAGCAATTTCAAAGCACTAGTCTCCAACAAAATTGGTGACTCCTATGCATGCCACTGAGCCCTCTTCTCTCCCACTCAATCCCGCACTTTCCTCTCTCTCTCCCTCCTTTATCACCCTCCCCCCTCGCTGTAATGTCTTTCCCCACAACCCCTCCCCACTCTCACTCTTTCCTCCTCTAGTTCACCTTGTTATACTCCCCAACCCCTCCCAAGCATTCCATCCCTCCCCCACTCCCCTACTTCCCTGCTCTCCCAGTGCCTTCTGTCCCAACTCCCACTGCCTCAATCCCTCCTCTGCCACCACCTTTTCACCCCTACCCTGCCCCTTCACCCTCAACATTCTTACCCCTCCAATTCCCCCCTTCCCTGTTCTCCTCTGTGCCTCCTGCCCTACCACCCTCTACCTCCTCCCCTCATTTGCTACCACCCTCTCCCCTGACTCACAGCCTCCACCTCACCCCATCCTCCTCCTCGAAAATCCCTACTGGTCTTTTGTCTCCTACCAAATCTGTCCAATATGTATACCTATGCTCCTCATGTCTACCTCATGTTCTCACCTTTCTTATCCGTCACTTATCTTTAACGCCACTGCTCAGCACACTGTGGCATGAACTTGTGTAAATAGGGATTTACTGTACATATCCTTGCAAAGTTTTTTATCGTTATTGTTACTTATTGCTACTCACTTGTTTACCTTATTGTTGTTACCCTCCCTTATGAATGTATAATTGTTGATTATGTTTTGAGCCTTCTTAGTCGCTCAGGACCTCCTTGTAAGTGAGCTTGCTCAACAGAGTTTCTCCTGCCAACAAACTTTGACTTTTGACTTTTGAAAAAAAAGAGGACCTTGCAAAGCTAAAGAGGTGGTCTCAAAGCTAAAGAGGTGGTCTCAAAGCTAAAGACATGGTCTAGCATCTGGCAGCTGGAGTTCAGTGCAAAAAAATGTAAGGTCATGCACACAGTCAGTAAGAACCCAAGAGCTGAAAACAGATTAGGGGGGTCAAGGTCACTGTATCAGAGGAGGAAAAGGACTTGGGGATAGCCATTACCAGCAACCTAGAGCAGGCTATGCAGTGCAGAAAGGCAGCAGCCAAAGCTAACAGAATGATTGGATGTATAGCTAGAGGGTTCACAAGCAGAAGGAAGGAGGTTATCCTGCCACTGTACCAATCCTTGGTGCAGTCACAGCTGAAGTGCAGTGTGCAATACTGGAGTCCCTATCTGAGGAAGGATATCAAGCAGCTCAAAACAGTACAGAGGAGGAGGATGACACAGAGGGTTCAAGGACATAAGGACAGTGCATATGAGGAAAGGCTAAGGAAATTTAATGTTTGCTCACTCGAGGAGAGGATGGAGAGTAGGGACATGATTGAAACCTTCAAGGATCTGTAAGGTATAAACAAAGTGGATATTGGGGTCCTTTTTTGCCTTAATGAAAACAAGAACACAAGGTGGCACGTTTACAAACTGGCAGGCAGGTGATTCAAGAAGGAGGTCAGGAGACACTATACAGTATGGGTGGTGTCAGAGTGGAATAAGCTCCCACCTGAGGTCATCCACCAGAAGACTATTGGGGGGGGGGTCAAGGGAGGGTGGGACAGGGTGAAGTGGAGAGTCAGGATTAGTAGGGAGAGGATGGGGCCCTCTGCAATCACTGGATCAGGGGCTCTGCATCGAACAGACTTACTAGACCAAATGGTCTTCTTCTGCTAGCTAATTTGCAAGTATTGCTATTTACTCCTGTGTCATTGTTTAAGGGTTATCAAACAGCGTGCAAGAGGTTTACATTGAATTTTCCTGAGGGGGTTGGGGAGGGTTCAAGTTATTGCTTTGTTTCACTGCTACCCCAAGTGGAGGCACTGAACCGCTACTTTATCATCCTGATTGTAGCCCACCCCCTCCCTGGAGTCTAGGAGTATAAGATCATAACAGTCCATGCCATGGGGAGGGGGTGACCACAGCAGAAACCTTACCGAAATGGCTTACGTTTTAGTTTATGGTGTCTACCGGGGTGCTAGCATCTTCAGGAGCTGGGCTACAAGAAAAGCATTTAACTTGTACAGTCATTTCCAACAAATAACTGATGTCCACACTGAATTAACACGAACTGGGGATCTCATTTAATAGTAAAACAGCAACGTACACTTCATGAAGCAAAGTGGATCATCAGTGGGGTTTTTTTGGTTAACTCTGTTTATTCCTTCACAGGCCCCTTAGACCTCTCTCCAGTGGGGTTGGGGGGGCACCCATTTCCCTCCCCGCCTGAGGTCCTCCTGTACCGGTTCGCTGCTCCTGGAACCTCTCCTCCAGCTCTACTGACCACCCTGACCCTGGCTCTGAGCCCCCCCCCCAGGTGTGACCGCCATTTACTCCTCCAGTGCACTATCTATAATCCAGAAGGGTGGCCGAGGAGTGGAGGAGAGACATAGCGACTAGCCAGATAGGACCCAGCTGTGGGCATGGTAGACATCCCTGGCCCCACCTTCACCTTTCCAGGTGCCCGGACTTTTCCATTTACAGTTGCCCCAGGTTTGTGAATGTGCACTGATGCCCTGCATGTGACAGGCACACTCCCACATCCATGTGTAAGGTGTCCGCCATTACCCCAATCCCAAAATAGTGTGCCGCAAGTCGCGCAGCCCCTGGTCACCACCAGGAGCCGCTGGTATTGTGGCAAGCGTACTCACCCACCCCCAGAAGAGGAGAGCAGTCCACCAGATGCCCAGTCCTCTCCTGCTGACCCCCAATGGCCCAAGTTCACTCCCAAACCCAGGTCGCCGGTGTGGCTCAAGATGTGGTGTATAGCACCTCAACCCTCAGCACCACTGGGCTGGCAATCATTAGTGAGTTGGCAGCATATTCCTGACCGACATGTTCTAACAATTCAAAGGCGGCTTGTGCCTGGACCGATAGGGTTCCAAACATGAAGGTGAAGCTTCTAGGACTGCTGTGGTCACAGATTTCTAGGCAGCACAGTTCCCAGCTCATATATTTTTTCCCTTCTACCTACCCAGCGGGGTGTGACTTGGATGTCCCATACAAGCTGGCACTGTAGTTCTCACATGACATCTTGGCTCCCAGTTCTCTCCCATCGGGCCTTATATTGGAATCAGCAAGCCTCTCAGCTTGGGGCTACCTGCTGCTACTGTACCTCCCAGCAGAACTCTGCTCATTCCAAAGGTGACTGTCCCCAAACAGTGGGCAACACATCCCTCAGAGCCACCTGAACCTGCACACTGCTCCCTTCTCTCACAGACTACAGGGCTTTCAACTGGAGCCTTCCATATCTCCCTCCTCTGGCGATCTCCACTGTTAGCTCTGCCACTCTAGCTGATGTCTCCCTCACTGCTGACACTACACTTGGAGTGGGGACTCACCCTGCTCCACTGCACCTCTGTTCCCTCTTACTCCTCCGGAGCTCTCTTCTCTCTCCCTCCACGGCAGTGTTCAGCCACGGGCCGGAGCGGACAGTCAGCCCCGCCCAGCCCTCTCACCCACTTCTCCTTCTGTCCTTCTGTTCCCAAGGAAAAACTCTCCAAATCCTGCCATACCCAGGGTTATACACCCCCATACACCTGCAGTGACCTCTTGACCCATAGCAAGACCCACCGTGTGGAAGAGGGGTTAACCCTTTATTATAACTGGGCTGGTTTAGCTCCAAACTTTTGCCTACACAGTGCTCAAAATGTGCACTTCCTAAAAGAGGGGGGTTACAGTCCTCCCCTCTTTTAACACTCACTGACACTGGCGAGCGTAAAGCTCCACCAGCTACCCCACCATATCCCCAGCAGGGAGGTATGCACACTTCCTTCCCACCCAGCCACGACATGGCTAAGCTGGTTACCACCGCCAAAAGGGTAAATCTGAATCCCCAAAATAACTGGGGCCCAAACTCAACTCTTTTATCCTACTAAATTCCCACCCCGGTGACCCAACAACCTGCACCACACCGGATGGATTGTCTGGCTGAACAGGGGTAGCATCCCAATCCCAGCAGTACCTGTCTACACCCAGACCACTGCCTTTCCTTGGGTTCCATGTCATAACAGCAATCGCAAAACAGCAATCGCTATTATGGTGAGTGTATATCACCAAAAAGCAAATCGGTGATATACACTTCCAGGCGACCCAACATCCAGAACACTAAAGAGTGTTTTTGAGGGGGCGCTGCGCCTCCACGCGCCCCCCTCATGGGTGGATTTGCCCCCCCCACACCCCTCTGAAATTAGATTCTCAGCTCCAGGGGGTGCATGTCAGGAAGGGGGCAAAATATAAATTTTGCAAAAAAATTAAATCCCACTGCCAGAGGCAACGGCAAAAATTTCCATGCTCTCAGCCCCAGCCCCAAACCTGGTACCTGCTGCGTCAGAGCTAGCCAGCCTAACCACCACACCACATGGCTAGCTCAGCGGCAGCAGGCACACTAGTCCCATAAAACCCCTTCCCTGTCCCTCCCCTTCCTCTCACTATCACTCCCTTCCAGTTTTCCCTTCCCTACGCTTGCTTTTGTGTAGGGTCGCTACCCTTGCAGGGTAGCCCATGGGGAAAACACTAAACATGAGTCACCATTTTGCCGGTCACCCATATTCAGTTGCTATCCTCCCTGGATACCCTTTCCTTGCCTACATTGCTCCCAACCCTACCCAGATGCCACCTCCCACTGTGGTTCATTTGAAACTGGTCCATACTGAAACATTGCATTAACACAGTGCTACAATGACATTTAACATATTGCCACTAAATAGCCATCATCAATTCACAATAATGGTAACAGTAACACTGATGAACTTGCGACCTGTGGGATAAAACATTATAAAACCCTTCCCTGCCAGTCACCATGGTGCAAGTGATAAAGCAACTTAATGTCTTTTTAGGACCAAAATTCAAAAGGTTCACATCAGTTCAAACAAAACAATGAAAAGGGTTGATTTCACCTGATTCTCGCTGAGCTTCTTTCAGCAGTTCCAAAGTCTCTCTTTGGCTGTCAGTCCTTACCTCCAGGGAAGGAAAACAGTCCAAGGGGTCACAGAGTCCATTCAAATGTCCACAGCTTCTAAACATCTAATACACTGGTGGGAGAAATAATACTGCGGGTCAGGTTTGGATGTTGCCTGGACAAAAGAATTAACTCCAAACACATAAAGCTTGGTGCACCTTCTGTCCAAGTACTGCACCAGAGCAAAAGTTTTGAAAAGGGTCAGTCCTTCATAAGTATGACAGGAACATATCCCCTTAGCGATCCGTTAAACCTCTTGGATGGCCATGGTGGAGCTCAAGGAACACATCCTGTGCGTCTTGAAAAATTTATCAAGGATACCATGATAAACCCAGTTTTGCCTGTTCTTCTTGATAATGTCCGACAGTCTTTCTGGCAAAAAAAAAATATATATATATATATATATATATATATATATATATATATATATCTGGTGAGGTTATTCCTGCTGGATCTTGCACCACATGATTCACTCTGCCTGAAACCACTCAGGCAAGCTGAGAATAGTGGTCTGGGGGGGCCTGTCCATCAGGAAGTCGCACACCTTCCTGGTAGCACCATACATTGAGATCATTAACCCGGGCCTGATTATACATCTCCCTTTCTTCAACACTTTGCAGGCAGGCTGGGCTGGTCCTTCCTTGGAAGCAAAAAGACCGACTCATACAGGGATGGATAACCCTCTCCAGATCCTTGTCACTAAGCTCTCCTGCATCTCCAGCTACTGGGCTGGTAGCATCTGCACCTCCTGATTCACCAGGCTTGTTGGGGCTTCCCAGTTCATCCAATACTACTTTTTGCTGGCTACTGCTGGGCACTGGTTCATGGGCATCTCATGCAGCACAGAAACAGATGATGCGGTTGACTCTGGCTTACTAGCTGCAGGCCATGCTGGTACCAAAACGTTCTTTGGTGCCAGCAGTCTTGATTTATCTGGTGGTGGCATTCTGCAATCATGACCTTGGCTGTGCATTGCTGGGCCCTGAAGCTGTGCCACTCCACTGGGAGCAGGGGACACTTGAGCACTAGTTTCCGCACTTGCAGCAGCTGATGGTAGACTCCGCTGGGTACTCAGCTCTCCCCGGCCTTCAAAGTCTGATTCAATGGAGGTGACGATCCACTGGTCCTAGGGTGAGACAGTGGTCCAAATGCTGCTGCAGACCTTCTTCTGACATGCTGTGCAGGCTGGCATCATGGTTACTCCTGGCTTCTCAAACTGACATTGGGCACATTTTGTCATTGTGGACTTCTCCACCAACTCTCACATCCACTGGAATATGGCAGAGGGGACCATCACATCTGATGCTGCAGAGGCTTGAGACATTTTGGGGGTTTTCTCCCATTTCTCTCTTCTCCCCAAATACAATCTCAGTGGAGCTGCTCACTTCACCATTCGTGCTCGCCGATCTCCCCACTAACAAGATCCAAACTGTCCAGAGACTGTCATACTCCACCCAATGGAATCTCTCCAGTCCAATCAGTTGGGCTGGCCGCAGGGCATTTTCATAGTTCTCACATGTTCTGCCCTAGTGCCCAACTCCAGACCAACTGGTGCCACGATTTTCCCCTCAAAGCGCAAAATTCATGGGCTGGCCTGCACCATATTATGCTGTCCCAAATAGCTAGTAATCAAGTCCACAACACCCATCTTTGCCCAGCACCCATTCAAGTCCACAGAAACTGTTCAAGCACCCCAAACACATACCGTATGAGCCCCCACATTGTAGCCCACACACTCCCCGGAGTCTAGGGGTATAGAAACATAGAAACATAGAATTTGATGGCAGATAAGGACCGCTTGGCCCACCTAGTCTGCCCATTTCCCTACCTAACGGATGAGCTGCAGATCCTACTTAACCAACAGCCTACTTCCTCCTACCCCCTACTAGAATTGCCTCATGTCTGTCCCATGCATTCTTGAATTCCCTCACTGTTGTTGACTGTACGACCTCCTCAGGAAGGCTGTTCCATGTATCCACAACCCTTTCTGTGAAAAAATACTTCCTCACATTACCTCTGAGCCGCTCCCCCCTGTATCTTCAAATTGTGCCCCCTTGTTTTTGCACATCTCTTTTTCTGAAAGATGCTACCCTCTTGGACTTTGTTGATTCCCTTGAAGTATTTGAAAGTTTCTCTCATGTCCCCCCCTCCCTCCTTTCCTCGAGGAAATACATCTTTAGTTCCATTAGTCTTTCTTCATGTCTTCTGATGCAGACCCTGCATCATTTTGGTTGCCCTCCTCTGGACAGCCTACACCCTGTCTATGTCCTTGCGGAGATGGGGTCTCCAGAACCGTACACAGTACTCCAGATGTGGTCTTACCAACTGTCTGTACAGAGGGCCAACAACTTCCTGTTGTCTACTGGTGATGCCTCTCCCTATGCATCCCAGTATCCCCCCAGCCCTCCTTACTGCCTTCTCACATTGCTGGCCCACCTTTAGGTCATCTAATATGACTACCCCCAGGTCCCTTTCCATTTTTGTTGTTGTCAGTATCTCACCCCCCATTGTGTACTCTTCCCCTTGGTTTTTGTTTCCCAGGTGCATTACTTTGCACTTCCTTGCATTGAATCTAAGCTGCCATACATTTGACCATTCCTCCAACCTTGCCAAGTCCCTTTTCATCCTTTCCACCCCACCTTGTGTATCAACTTTGTTGATGATCTTTGTGTCATCTGCAAAGAGACATACTTTCCCTTCCAGTCCCTCTGCAATGTCACTTATAAAGACATTAAAAAGAACCGGCCCCAGTACTGAACCCTGTGGTACCGCACTAGTAACCCTCCTTTCTTCACTGTGGACTCCATTTACTATTACCCGCTGTGTCCTGTTGTCCAACCAGTGTTTTACTCCAGGCTACCACCCTAGGACCCACTCCCAGGCTGGCTAATTTGTTTATTAATCTTTTATGCGAGACTGTGTCAAATGCCTTGCCAAAGTCTAGGTGGGCCATGTCCACAGCCCTTCCCTGGTCTATTGCTTTGGTCACCCAGTCAAAGAAATCAATTAGATTTGTCTGACATGACCTTCCTGCTGTGAATCCATTCTGCCTTGGATCCTGTGCCCCACTGGCCTCTAGGTACTCAACAATTCTTTCCTTCAGAAGTGATTCCATCATTTTCCCTACCACTGAGGTCAAACTGACAGGTCTGTAGTTTCCTGCCTCTGTCTTGCTCCCACTTTTGTGAAGGGGAATCACATCTGCCCTCCTCCAGTCCTCAGGTACCACCGCATATTCCAATGATTTATTAAAAAGGGTAGTCAGTGGTGTTACTAGTTCTTCCCTTAGTTTTTTTAAAATTCTGGGGTGAATCCCATCAGGCCCCATTGCTTTATCCACCTTCAGTTTTAAGAGTTCTTTCGAACCCTTTCTTCTGTGAAAGGACTACTATCAACCCTCATCCAGAGTGCTTCTATTGACCAGATTAGGTATTTTCCCCTGCTTTTCCATTGTGACTACTGAGCAGAAGTATTCGCTCAGTATCCCTGCCTTTTCACTGTCGCCTTCTGCCCAACCACCTTCCTCTTTGTTCAGCTTCAGTATCCCTGCCTTAGTCTTTCTTTGTTCCCTAATGTACCTATAAAAGGTTTTATCCCTCTTAACCGAGTTGGCTATCTTTACTCGGTTTGGGCCTTTGCTATTCTGACTGCCTTACACACTTCCTTCTGCTTTAACTGGTACAGTTCTCTTTCCTGCTCCTTCTGTGTTTCCTTATACTTCCTGAATGTTATCTTTTTTTCCATTACCTTCCCCGCCACTTTCTTTCATTTTGATTTGTTTATTTGCTTCACACAAAGACTCGTTGCCTCTGTGATGGCAGTTTTGATGTTTCCCCATTGTTGTTGCACCCCACTTTCTTGCCCGTTTGCTAGTGCTTTTCTGAGGCACTCTCCCATTTTGACAAAATCAACCCTCCTGAAGTCCAGTACCTTCACTTTTGTGTGGCTTGACTCTACAGCTAAGTTTATCATGAACCACACTGTTTGGTGGTCGCTTGTTCCCAGGCGGCTACCAACTTCTAGATCAGAAATCCTCTCTCCATCCCTATTTGAGAGTACCAGGTCTAAGATTGCTCTCTCCCGAGTGGGTTCCAAAACCAGCTGTCTGAGGCATGCCCCCTGTAGGGCATCGAGAATGGCCCTGCTTTTGGATGTGGCTGCAGCAAAGGTGCTCCAGTCAACATCTGGCATATTCAAGTCCCCATCAGCAATATCTCCCTTTCTCTGCCATCCCAAGGATGCCTTCTATCATTTCTGTCCATTTCCTCCCCTGAGACAGGGTCTGTATACAACCCCTGTGGATTGTGGAGCCATTTCCAGTCTCCAGGGTGACTCACAGTGCCTCCTCTCCTCCCTGTTTACCCTTTAGTTCTGTTGCTTTTATCCCTTCCCTTACATAGAGAGCTACTCCTCCTCCTCTTCTTCCCTCACTGTCCCTCCTGTAGATTGTGTACCCTGGTATGTTGACATCCCAATCATGGTTCTCTGTGTACCATGTTTCTGTGACTGCCACAATATCCAGGCATCCCTCTTCAATCAAGGCCACCATTTCAGGGAGCTTTTTACCTAGACTATGGGCATTGGTACTCAGTACCCTCCATTTTTTATGGCTTTATTTCTTTTTGCCCCATCCCTGTCCCTACTGCCATTGTCTTTTCTCCAGTTACCCCTGCCCTTCTCTCTATTAGCTGCTCTATTTTAGTGTTTACCTCACTAATTACCCTGATTTTTGTGGGGGGGCTAGGATTTCCCTTCTCCTCTTCAGTGCCTCCCCCCTTGGCTAGTTTAAATGCTTGCCACTGAAGCATTTAAACCTATCACCTAGAATCCTGGTTCCCCTCCAGGATAGATGCAGACCATCACACCTGTATAGGCCTGCATCCCTCCAGGTGGAGCCCCAGTCCCCAGTGAAGCCAAATCCCTGAGCTCTGCACCAGCTTTTCAACCAGTCATTGAATCCCATGGTACAGAGTGCTCTAGCCTCATCCATGCCATAGACAGGTAGCACTTCCGAGAAAGTTATGGTGTGTGCTACTTGTCTAAGGCCCCTCCCCAACTCCACAAACTCCTGTTGCACTGCTGTGATCCCATTCTCAGCCAGATCATTCATCCCTAGGTGAATAATGACATCCAGCTCCCTCCCCCTTGCCGCTGCTCCAACGATCCTGAGGATTTATTTCCTGTCCCTCCAACCCTTGGCTCCAGGCAGGCACCTTACCTCCCTTTCCCCTCCCTCCCCCCATTCTACCCCTCCTAACAATTGAGTACCCCATCAGGAGTCGTTTCTTCCTGTGGGGTCCTGGGCCACCCTCCTGTGGGTCTCCACTGTTGAGGTTCCCAGCATCCTCCTTGGTCTCCACTGCAGGTGCCTCCATAGAGGAACCATGCTTCGCCAGAGTGGCGAATGAATTGTGGAGAGGCACAACTGGAGGGATGCACCTCTGTTCCACCACCCTCACCCTCCCAGAGCCCACCGTGATCCAACCACTCCTCTTTCTTGGCAATCTCTGAGGTAGTGGCAGTGGTCTGGGTGGTCCCTGGGTGGGGGAGCAGGTTTCCCAAACCCTTGCCAGGTCAGCATGGAGATGAACAACCTGCTTCCTCAGACCAGAGAGGTGCCTGCAAATAGGGCAGCAACGCAGCTTCCAGAATGTCTCCCGGAAGACTGCTGCTCCACAGTCAGTGCATTGCACCACTCCCCACATGTCTGCATCCCTTCCAGTTACAGATGCTTTTTTGTTTTTTGTTCTTGTGTTGCTGTGTGCAAGCTTGTGAGTGTCTCTACCCCCTATTAAGTGTGCTGTGCCTTTAAGGATATGAACAGGTGAATGCTGTTAGCAGTTTTAAGGAAGTGATGTCAGAGCCCCTGCTATAAAGGAAGTTATGCTCTTGAGGTGGGTGGGGTGAGGGGAAGGTTGGCTGGGAGTAAACCTATGCTGTCCAGAAACAATCACCTGCAACTCTAACCCTCCACCCCGGGGAGTGCCTTCCTTCCTTTCAGACACCTATTTCGCAAAGGCTAAGTAACAGATCTAGTCACAACTGACTGCAAATATCTCCCAGCTACAGTTCCTCCCTGGCAAATTAAAGTTAAAATTAAGAAAAGTCCACCCCAAAAACAGAATCAATACTAGTTACTTACACAGGTCCAAAAAGTAATAATTCAGTTCAGTGTAGTCTAGAAAATAACCTCCTTGATTCAAGGAAGCTGTGGCTGCTTTCTCACTCTCCCTGTCTTCAATGTGAGAAGGAGACTGCAACACCTCTGAGACAAAAAACCTTTTCAGCAAAAAATACATAAATAAAATAGGGGCAAACAGTAATTTTGCTTAGCCTAATGATAAAAAGTCACAAAAATTTAAGCACCACCTGTAATAATTTCACAGAAGACACACCCTGCAAGAAACGCTTGGCCACAGAGAAAAGCAAATCAGCAACAGAAGATATACCCTGCAAAAGACAATTTGAATCAGAAGACCACAGCAGCAATCTGTTAGCACACACCTGTAGGCACACCTTGTAATAATGCAGCAGAAGGTACACCCATCAGAGAAAAATAAAGCAATAAAATGTTAGTAACAAACAGTAACAATCCCTGTGTATACAAAATAAAAACAACAACACACAGTAAATCTGCCTAGCCAAAAGTCTTAATCCTTTCCCTTACTCTGGTAAGGTTCTTAGTTCTGTCCTTTCAAGCAAGCTAGAAGGAAAGAGCTCAGGTGTTGCTAGGTGCCTTGG
This sequence comes from Neoceratodus forsteri, assembly GCA_016271365.2. Taxonomy (NCBI): domain Eukaryota; kingdom Metazoa; phylum Chordata; order Ceratodontiformes; family Ceratodontidae; genus Neoceratodus; species Neoceratodus forsteri. The sequence continues at coordinate 353,207,251 of CM057456.1, forward strand.
CCAGCAAACCTAGCCTTCCACCTCCAAGACATCAACTAACCTGCCCTTTTAACCCTTCTTTCTGTTGGAACTTGCTGGCAGTTTGCCAGCTCCACCCCCAGATACACACCTAATCCCCTGGAAGAGCTGCGGGAGGAAAGCAATTAGCTCCTTCAATGTGAGAAAGAGACTGCAACACCTCTGGGACAAAAAAAAAACCTTTTCAGCAAAAAATAAATACATAAAATAGGGGCAAACAGTAATTTTACTTAGCCTAATGATAAAAAGTCACAACAATTTAAGCACCACCTGTAATAATTTCACAGAAGACATACCTGCAAGAAACACCCCGTCACAGAGAAAAACAAAGCAGTAACAGAAGATACACCTCGCAAAAGACAACCCAAATCAGAAGACCACAGCAGCAATCCGTCAGCACCCACCTGCAGGCACACCCTGCAACAATGCAGCAGAAGATATACCCAGCAGCAGCAGTGTGAATCAGAGAAAAACAAAGCAACAAAATGTTAACAAACAGCAACAATCCCTGTGTGTACAAAACAACAGCACACAGCAAATCTGCCCAACCAAAAGTCCCAATCCTTTCCCCTGCTCTGGCAAGGTTCCTAGTTCTGTCCCCCCAAGTAAGCCAGAAGGAAAGAGCTCAGGTGAAGCCAGGTGCCCCGGCCAGAGATGGTAACAGTCTGTGGGAAGGGGGTGACCACAGCAGAAGCCTTACTGAAATGGCTTACGTTTTAGTTCATGGTGTCTGCTAGGGTGCTGGCATCTTCAGAAGCCGGGCTAGAAGCAGGTTAACATGTACAGTCATTTCCAACAAATAACTGATGTCCACACTGAATTAACATGAACTGGGGATCCCATTTAATAGTAAAATAGCAACGCACACTTCATGAAGCAAAGTTGATCATCCATGAGTTGGCAGCATATTCCTGACCAATATGGTCTAACAATTCAAAGGCGGTTTGTGCCTGGACCGATATGGTTCCAAACGTGAAGGCGAACCTTCTAGAACCGCTGTGGTCACAAATTTCTAGGCAGCACAGTTCCCAGCTCGTATATTTTTACCCTTCCACCAGCCTACCCAGCAGGACAGGACTCAGATGTTGCACACAAGCTGGCATTTCAGTTCTCACAAGGCATCTTGGCTCCCAGTTCTATCACATTGGATCTTACATTGGAATCAGCAAGCCTCTCAACTTGGGGCTGCCTGCTCCTACTGTACTTCCCAGCAGAACTCTGCTCATTCCAAAGGTGACTGTCCCCAAACAGTGGGCAACACATCCCTCAGAGCCACCTGAACCTGCACACTGCTTCCTTCTCTCACCAACTACAGGGCTTTTAAATGCAGCCTTCCATATCTCCCTCCTGCAGCCTCCACTGCTAGCTCCACCACTCTCAGTGATGTCTCCCCTCACTGCTGGCACTACACTTGGAGCAGGGAATCAACCCACTCCCCTGCACCTCTGTTCCCTATCACTCTTCCAGAGCTCTCTTCTCTCTCCCTCATGGCAGTGTCTGTTGGCCAGAGCAGGGTCAACGGCCCCTACCAGCTGCGGCCGGAGGGGCAAATCAGCAACGCCCAGCCCTCTCACCCTCTCCCCCACTTCTCCTTCTATTCCCAGGGAAAAAATCTCCAAATCCACTAAATCCAGGGTTATATACCACCACGCACTAGCAGTGACCTCTCGACCTGCAGCAGGTCCCACTGTGTGGCAGAGGGGTTCATTTATTCTGACTGGGCCAGGTAACTCAAAACTTTGCCTACACAGTGCATGAAATGTACACTTCCAGAAAAAGGGGGTAATTACATATTTATATCCTGTTATTGAAAGAACACTAGCCAGCCCCCTTGGATTCAAAGGTAGGAGAGGTGGAACCCCAAGAGCCCTGGAAGCAGCCATCAAGACAGCCATGGTGACCACCCTAATATTGAAACAAGGTAGGTCAGGCAGCTGCATTACACATACATGCTACCTCGTGGTGAGTGTGTGTGGTTGGTTGTGGTATAATACTGTAGTGAGCACTTCAAATGTCATTCCTGTAACCTTTTGGTTGCCCTCAGTGTCCCCAAGAGGTTTCAATACTGCTATTCAGCAGGGACTGGCTAATATAATAGGTGTAATTGATTTCAATGAAAATGCTATACTATGCAACATACCGGTAATCCTAACTGAAATTGTTGTAGCCCCCTAGAGCTCTGCTCTTTATGGAGGACTGCTAGAGATATATTGGCTTTTTTTCAGTTCTTTCTCGCTCTGGTCACCGGCTCCTCAGACTTTCCTCAGATGAAGCCACTCTTGGTCGGCTGTTTCCCGCCCAGCCTGAGACCCCCCCTCCAGGTCAGATCTCCCTCAAGAGCTCCTCTCCTACCCCCACACCTGCAATTAAACCCTCCGGCTTGTACCCCCCCGAGGCAGTGCCACCATCACCTACCTTGGCGCTCTGTCAATCCGGTTGACAGGCAGGGAGTGGTGGAGGATATCGGGGACCCGACTGGGCCAAGCCCAGCATTGGACATGGGGCCACTGGAGGGCTCATCATTGTCCTTCCACATGCTGGGGTTTTTCCTTGTTCACGCCCCTCCCAGAGGCGCGGATGTGCAATGATATCCAGCGCATGGTGGGCACACTCCCACACCCACCCACAGGACATCTCCTGATGCCTCCACCCTTCTTAGTGTCCCCAGCTGCAACACTCCCAGTCTCCACTGGGAGCCACTAACTGCCACATATCCACATCCCCCCCTTCCCAGGACAGGAGAGCAGTCCTCCGGACACTCAATTCCTGTTCACCCTGGCCAACCCCCGGTGCCCTGAGCTTGCTCTCAAACCCGGGTCACCAGCGTGGTATGAGATAAGGTGGAGGCCTCAGCCTTCAGTGCCACCATGCCAGCTGATATATTGGCTTATTATGTGGGCATCCAAACCACAAGGGGTTAACTTTTGTCCCCTTTGGAGGCTGAGAAAGCAGGACTATGCTAGTATTCCAAAGAGGGGATGGTCAATTGCTGAGGTTGGAGAGTTGAAGCAGATGGCATCATTCTGGAAGGAGCCCCATGACTGGCAAGGAGTGCCAGTGCTCCCTCCTGTGAAGTACTTTTCCAGAGAGTGAGACAAACTTTAATTTGACAGGAAGTTGTGGTGGCTGCCATTGACAGATGCCCCAATGCAGGCTCGCCACCAGAACAGAAGAGAAAGAGGAAGCTGAGGGGGGAATTTTGCTGTGAGAGAGACAAAGAGAAACTGGGAGAATGGACTAATAATCTGAAGTGAACAGTATTTAATTCTGAACTGAGAGACTCTTTAGGCACTCAGTGGTGCCCCCGTGATGCTCTGCCTATCTACTTGTTATTATATTGTATCATATTTGTGATATAAATATATGTTGATTTGAATGTCTGCTTAGGGAAATGGCAGCCAGCAGCTTTTAAAGGGGCCTGACCTTTTGACCCCAAAGGTCCTGGCTTGCTGAAAACAATTGGCTATGTAACACTGACCCAGTAAATGAATTAATTAAGAAGCTTCCTTTTGACATCTCCTGTCATGTCTGTGTTAGCTGTTATATAACACATTGTAAAACTTCCGTTACTTTGAAGTCCAGGAAAGCCATAGAAAACTGCATCTTTTACAACAATCTAGGAAGAGACAACTTCTAACAGCTACTTGTTACATCTCTCACCGCTAGAAAACAACTGGTTGTCAGGATGTGTTTTCTAAAGATCAAAGGTGAATACTCTGAGCAAAGAGACTGTCATATTTTGATATTGCTATCTTTACAGATTTCAGGTAAGCGGTAAAATGACACTCTTTTGAAAATACTTGGTCAGGTTACAAAATTAATTACAGGACTAACAGTGACCTCATGAGCTGTGACCTCACAGGATAGGAGGGACATGCTGGATTATCACTCTGGCTGAAAGGAGTGGACACAACTATCTCTGGACTTCTAAGAGAACACACAAACTGTGTTCTGATAAACAGCACTTCTGTCACAAATAGGTAATACCAACTAGAAACTGAGTTAGAACTAGAAATTCAAGTACCAGGCATTTATTTTGGTTTTTGTAATTTCCAATTTCTTTTGACTGTAAGTATTTATGTTATATGTTCTATGTTCTGTATGTATTTACTATTTTTTTTAATTCTAGTAAACAGTTTGGTTTCCTTAATCCTGCTTAAGTTTTTCCTTTTGCATGTGAATGCTGGAACAGTATTGGATAATTTTTACAAATCTGTTAAGGGCTTAAGTGTGTTACCATCTTGTTAAGTTAAGAAATTACCTAGGTCTCAAACTGAGTCAAAAGGGTAGAACTGTGAAGCAGACTGGGTGCCCACTGGGTGAAGTATTGCACTGCATTTCCCCAAAGAGGGTGCAATATCTGATCCTGTTAATTGGGTGTGCTAGCGAAAAACGATTCATATTTTACCTCAGGGCTCAAGGCTAGTAGGTGATTCAGACCCAAAACAGACAGGAGGCTTACCCTGTTTGTCTCCTGTTCACATATTGCACTTCGAGGTTTGGCACTGTGAGAGAAGAGGGCCTGACCTGTTAAGTGCATTTGCGACAGATCTGGTTGGCAGAGGTGCAATTTAAAAAGTATCTGGTAACACCAGCATTAACGGTCCAGGGTGTCAGACTTATAACTGTAACAGCTCACATGCAAAATAAGGCAGTGATTTAAAAAGTAAAGAACTATATCATTGTGTTACAGTCTAAGTTCCCTACCTGTTTTATTTTTTTCCGGGTGTAAGCTAGTGTAGCCGTAGCTTAGGGAAGAAGATGGCTTCCAACTACAGTGAGTACACTGCAGACTACCTGAGGCAGTTGTGCCAAGAGAGAGGAGTCCAGCAAGAGGGGCGAGCTGAAAAGCAGAACCTCATGGAGGCTCTTGTGGCAGCCAATGCCCGAGACCTCGCATCACAGTCAGTGACTGGAACGGACCAAACCTTGGGCGTGGAGGGTCCAGTTCAGTGTCTAGACTCAGGGAGGAAGACAGCAGGACCAGTGCAAGCTAAGAGCCACAGCAGCAGGGGAAGGTCACCACCATTCTGGAGCCAGAAGGGATCAGGCTGCAGATGGAGTTGCGGAGAACTGAGCTGGAGTTTGAACAGAAAAAGTTCAAAGCCCAGCAGCAAAGGGAGCTTGAACAGAGAAAGATGGAGATGGAGAGAGAGAGAGAGAGAGAGAGACAGAGGAGAAACGAGAGCAGTGACAGGCTGAGCAAGAGCAATGAGATGCCGAGTGAGAGGAGAAAGAGTGCCAGAGGAAATTTGAACTGGAGAAGCTACAACTCCCAAGACCAGCGCCAGAGCTGGTAAGTGGCATGGATACACCTGGGACTCCAGGACTGGGTTATAAATGAAATTCTAAATTGATAGCTGACTTTAAAGAGGGGGAATTCATTTGAAAAAGTATGTATTCAGGCAAAAATTCCCAGAGAGTCCTGGAGCTTCCAGCTACACCTGCTGCTTATCGGGAAAGCTCATGATGCATTGGGTCAAATGGATAATCAGGACAGTAATGATTATGGAAAACTAAAAGCTGCTTTGTTAAAGAAATATGATTTAACTGCAGAGGCATACAGAATTAAATTCCATAAGCTCAGGAGAAGCCCTGACATGAGCTATGAGGAGCTAACCACTAAACAACATCAGTTTTTAAAACATTGGTGGGAAGGGATTGAAGCAGACTCTGCAGGGGAAATTGAAAATGTTACACTGTTACAGCAGTTTTTTTGGGCCTGCCCAGCAGAGCTGAAAACCTGGCTAGAGGATCGAGATCCAAAAACAGTGCAGGAGGCTGCCAAACTCTCGGACCACTATGCCAGGAGAAGACCAGGAGAAGACCTGCTCTGAGAGGGAATGGGGTGGGCGTGGCAGCACAGAAAGGGAAAAGTGCACCTTCAGGGCAGCTAAAACCCTCCCTGCCTCCACCGAAACCAGGCAGCCCCAGGTTACAGAAAAAAAAAGATGTGCAGACAACCTGGGCATCTTGCCAGGCAGTGTCCAAAAAGGGCAGACACAGTGCACAAAGTGGTGCTAGGAAAGAAGTGGGTTGTTTATGTGTCCCTGAAAGCATGCCAGTAAACACGAGGGAACACATACACTCAGTTACGGTGAATGGGGTACAGACCCATGGACTAAGGGGCATGGGGCATCCCTGACTTTGGTAAAAGGGGATTTGGTAGAGCCTGAACAGCTTATACCCAATCAATCTGTGACTGTATGGGGATTCACTGGGGAGGAGAAAACTCTGCCACTTGCTAGTATTCTCCTGGACTGGGGTGAGACAGGAGAGACTGTGCAAAAAGTTGCAGTAGCAGAAAATCTTGTTTTAGATGCAATTATCAGGAACAATCTCCAACAGGGGATGATGTGTGCAGTTACTCGCAGTCAAGCAGCAAAGGTAAATTGTAGTTCCCTGGACCCCATAGAAGCCCCTGTGGAAAACACTGGGAGGCTGGTTCCCCAGCCTGTGACTCCTGATATGGAGACAAATGAAAGGGGGGTAGAAATTCCCCAGGTAGCAGTTAACAGAACAGCTACAGAAGGTTACTCTGAGGAAGGAGGGGTAGCCAGTAGTCAGAGGGTTAGGGATGGCAGTGACACTGAATGCCCTGACGCTACAGGTAGGGACCCTAGTTTAGAAACTGGAGGAGACCTGTCCCATGCCTTGGGAATGTGTAAGGATTTTGCAGCTGCTCAGAAAAGTGACTCTAGTTTAGAGAAGCTGAGGACTTGGGCAGACTCTGACGGAGCACTGGGAGGTGATGGGAAACACAGACTTTATTAGGACAATGGGCTGCTGTATACGCAGGATGTAAGGACAGAGAGAAGGGTGATGAGCAGGCAGCTTGTTGTTCCCCAGGGGTACCATAAGCGGTTGCCCAAGATTGCTCATGACATTCCCATATCTGCACATCTGGGAATCGTTCGCACTCTGCAGCGATTGGCCCAGAACGTCTATTGGCCCAACGTCACCCAACAGGTGAAGGAGCATTGCAGGTCTTGTCACCCGTGCCAAGAAATAGGGAAGGTGGGTAAGAAAACCCAAGCTACCCTAATTCCCTTACCCATAGTGGAGGAGCCATTCCAGAGGGTTAGGAATGGATATTGTGGGGCCTTTGAATACCCCCAGCTCCTCCGGGAAGAGGTTTATCCTAATCATGGTGGATTATGCCACCTGGTACCCAGAGGCAGTCGCCCTATCCTCACTGAGGACAGACAAATTGGCAGATGCCTTGCTAGGGATTTTCTCCCGAGTTGGGTTTCCACAGGAGGTTATCACCGATCGAGGGGGTCCCTTCATGTCGGACCTGATGAAATGTCTGTGGGAGAAGTGTGGGGTGGTGCAGAGACGCATGACACCTTATCACCCGCAAGCCAATGGGCTTGTAGAAAGATTCAATGGCACCCTTAAATCGATGCTTCAAGTGTTTGCTGAACAGCATGGAAGGAACTGGAAGAAATACCTTCCCCACCTGTTGTTCACATACAGGGAGGTGCCCCAAGAGTCAACAGGGTTTTCCCCTTCGAGCTCTTATATGGACACAGGTTACGTGGGCCCCTAGACTTGATCCAGGAAGACTGGGAAGGCAAGCATGCCATCCAGGGAACTCCCATAGTGGATTATGTTCTTATGTTTAGGGAAAAGCTGAAGGAGCTTATGGGAACAGCCCAGAGCAATCTGGTAGCTGCCCAACAAAAACAAAAGGTATGGTACGACCGCAGAGCCAGAGCTCGCTTGTACACTGCTGGTCAGGAGGTCATGGTCCTAATCACGGTCTGGAAAGATAAGCTGCAGGCCAAGTGGGCAGGACCGTACAAGGTAGCCAGACAGGTGAATGATGTAAACTACATTATAGAAATACCTGACAGGAGTCATACCCAAAGAATGTACCATGTCAACATGATGAAGCCATAATTCAAATAGGGCTGACATGGTCTTTGCAGTGTGTAGTCCTGGGGAGGGGATGGATGGAGACCCCCTTCTGGACTTGCTGGAAGAAAGCAAGCAGGAGTCCTCTGTGGAGGCAATTAACATGTCGCCCCAGTTGACCCCAGACCAGATCCAGGAAGTAAGGGAAGTTTTAGCAGACTTTGGCCCATTGTTCCGTGCCAAACTTGGACTAACCTCCTTAGCGAAACACGATATGGAGATGGGGACTAGCACCCATACGGCGAACAGCATATCGGGTGTCCGAGGCCATCCAAAAGGACATTAGGAGGGAGGTGGAGGAAATGCTGGATTTAGGGGTAATCCAGAAATCCCACAGCCCCTGGGCCTCACCCGTAGTCTTGTTCCCAAGCCAGCTGGTTCTACTCATTTTTGTGTGGACTATCGTGGACTCAACGCAGTCACGAAGTCAGACGCCCACCCAATGCCGCAGACAGATGAACTCCTGGACAAGTTGGAAGGGGCAATATACCTTACCACTATTGACCTGACAAAAGGGTATTGGCAGGTAGAGTTAACTGCCAGATCTAGGGAGAGGTCAGCCTTCATCACTCTGATAGGGTTATTTGAGTTTAAAGTAATGCCTTTCGGAATGAAGAACGCCCCTGCCACCTTCCAAAGCGTTGGTGAACCAGGCGAAATGATGTTGAGGAGCACGCTGTATGCACTCTGGATGACACCTGCCATCTCAGTGCCAGCTGGAGGAGCACCTGTCCCACCTTAGGGAAGTGCTGCAGGATACAGAGGCAGGGCTCACTGTAAAAGCTGAAAAGTGTCAGGTGGCCATGGCTGAAGTGCATACTGGCATGTAGTAGGCGGGGACAGCTCCGTCCTAACCAAGCAAAATTTGAGACAATCAAGGCATGGCCCAGACCTGAATCACAGAAGCAGGTTCAGAGTTTTCTAGGGACCGCAAGGTACTATAGGAAATTTGTACCAAACTACAGTGCCCTGGCAGCTCCCCTAACTGGCCTGTTAAAGAAAAGGATGCCAAAAAGGATTAACTGGGAACCAGCCTGTGAACAAGCCTTTTCACAGCTAAAGGAGGCACTGGGCAGTGCTCCTGTATTAGCAAGTCCAGACTATAGTAAACCCTTTGTAGTCCAGACTGATGCCTCAGATGTGGGTATTGGGGCAGTGCTTAGTCAAACGTCTAACCAAGGGAAAGATCACCCAGTAGTGTACCTTAGTAAGAAGTTACTTCCCTGGAGCAGGCTTATTCTACAGTGGAGAAAGAATGCCTTGCCATGGTGTGGGCACTAAAGAAGTTAGAGTCATACCTACACGGGCGGCATTTTGAGGTACAAAACAGATCACAACCCCCTGGTTTAGCTGGCACAAATGGGAAAAACAAATGGTAGGCTGTTAAGGTGGAGCCTTGCCTTGCAGGGTTATGACATGACTGTCTCACACAGGGCAGGGGCAGCAAACAAAAATGCAGATCAGTTATTGCATCAGTTTGAGCAATGAACTGACTTTGGGGAACTAATCCCATGCCTAGGAAAAGATTCATCCAAATTCAGTCTAGGAGAGAGGGAGGATTGTGACGCTCTGCCTATCTACTTGTCATTATATTGTATCATATTTGTGATATAAATATATGTTTATTTGAATGTCTGCTTAGGGAAATGACAGCCAGCAGCTTTTAAATGGGCCTGATCTTTTGACCGCAAAGGTCCTGTCTTGCTGAAAACAAGTGGCTATGTAACACTGATCCAGTGAATGAATTAAGAAGCTCCCTTTTGACATCTCCTGTCATGCCTGTGTTAGCTGTTATATAACACATTGTAAAACTTCAATTACTTTGAAGTCCAGGAAAGCCATAGAAAACTGCATCTTTTATGACATTCTAGGAAGCAACAACTTCTAACAGCTACATGTTACATCTCTCACCACTAGAAGAGAACTGGTTGTCAGGATGTGTTTTCTAAATATCAAAGGTGAATGCTCTGGTCAAAGAGACTGTCATATTTTGATATTGCTATCTTTACAGATTTCAAGTAAGCAGTTGTAACCCCTAGATGGTGCTATCCCAAGGGCTACTACCCCTGCCTGCTTGGCTAGTAGCAGGTTAAGGGGCCTAGGTTCTGTAACGGGTGCCTTCACCCGGAGGTCAGGGTTGGTAGTGGTCAAGCTAACCAGGGCACAGCCCTCTGGGACACTGTAACCCCCCTCTTTCCCTGCTAGTGGTCTAAACACTGCACAATAATTACATTCACAATACCCCTTGTACACCACACAAGTACCCACACTGTTTGCACTTACCACCAGGGCTGTCCTCTGGCTTGGCCCTGGGGACCCCCTGTAAAACAAGGTTATACACAGCAAATAACAGCAGTACAGTACTCTTGCACAAACTGGAACCACAGTCAGGATAAATGCAAAAAAGATTTAGATCTGATTTATTTAAGGGACTTGAACAAGGGAGGGACGTAATCAGGCTAATTTGCTTAAAGGATGTATCAATCAAACACTTATGCATGCACTTCAGGGTCCATAAACAGTCACACACCCTGTGTACCCAGATGGAGAATGGTAGGCTAGCCAGGAATGTTGCAGCTGGTTGGGGCCCTGTGATGGAAGAAAAACAACATGCACAACACACACTATTTGTAATCCGGAGCCGGAGGGCTCGGTTCATGAAAAGAAAACAACAAGACAATCAGATGACACACTTTTAGATTATGCTGTTGTTGCAGGGAGCTACCCTGATGATTACTCACGATACCCAAGACTGGACACAGGCTGGACGAAAATCGAGACAGCAGGTGGTTAATCTGGAGTGCCAGGAGAAGCAGGGCCCACACGAATTGCTGAGGCATTGTTCCTGTTCAAGTGTGGAGCAGGAGGCTGATCCCCAGGCAGGTCTCTCGTTGGTGGCTTTCTCTGTGCAGTGGGGTAGTCTGGCATGGCCAGCGTGGCATGACCCAGGCTGAATGGAGATAAACGTGGATTCAGTCCAATTAGGCTGGATAAAGCTTCCAGAAAGCAAAACACAGTTCACACAGTGGGGAACCAAATCACGACCCACTTTCAATACACAGCACATTTACATGTAAGGAAATTCTACTGTACCAGAAAAACCGCTCTCCGGTCACGATCGCAAAGTCTCTGCACAAACCGGGAGTTCAAAAGCAGCTGGAAATCCTGACAGGCCGATCGCATTCAGCAAAATCTTCAGTCTTCTTCAGGTATGAGCCTGGTAAAAAATCAGTGGCTTACTTCATTCTCACAAACTTGGATTGAGTCCAAAATAATTCTCTTCTCTCCCTCTCAGGGGCAGCAGGCCACAACTCAGACCTTTCCACAGTTCTCCCACGTGAAACTACTCGGACGGCTGCTTGGCTGTCTCAAGCTGTTGCTTCTTCAGCTCCCAACTTAGATCTGATTCAACTGCCAGCAAACCTGGGAATTTCCCTAGAATCCAAAAGGTTTGGTTAGCTGATCTGTCTGTCAGTCACAACAAAGGTTCCCCCCTTCAGGTGCCAAAAGCCCAAAACTACAACTCCTACAGATTTTGACTCCAGACAGCTCCTGTAGTCCGGTTCCATTTTAGGTCCCACCAGAACTGATTGGTCCAATTTACAGTCCAGGACCAAGATAGTGGAGATAAACAAAACAGTCCTTGTTGCAAAGAAGGCAGGTTAGACAAACTACATTATCACTCTAAATGATTTTCAGCAAATAGTTACATCTTTCAACAGAGTTCCCTCTCAGATTACTTATGACTGCAATCCAGGCAGCTCTTAAAGAGACAGTGCACAGAGGCTATACAGGCACTCTCTGGCAATCACATTTAAACTGCTAAAACGCAGGACACCAGCCTGGCAGTGAGCAGTTATGCAAGCTCGAGGAAGACTTTTCAGGAACCCCGATTTGTATGGGTGTTACACAGTAAATTGACACTTTTTTGGAAATACTTGGTCAGGTTACAAAATTAATTACAGGACTAACAGAGATCTCATGAGCTGTGACCTCACAGGACAGGAGTGACACGTTGGATTATTATCATTCTAGCTGAAAGGAGTGGACACATCTATCTCTGGACTTCCAAGAGAATACACAAACTGTGTTCTGAAAAAAGGCACTTCTGTCACAAATAGGTAATACCAACTAGAAACTGAGTTAGAACTAGAAATTCAAGTACGAGGAGTTTTTTTGGTTTTTGTAATTTCCATTTTCTTTTGACTGTATTTATGTTATATGTTCTATGTTCAGTATGTATTTACTATTTTTTTTTTAATTCTAGTAAACAGTTTGGCTTCCTTAATCCTGCTTGAGTCTTTTCTTTTGCATGTGAATGCTGGAACAGTATTGGATAATTTTGATAAAACTGGTAAGCAGTTTTCACAGAAGAAGAGGAAGGGGAGGGACCACAACTAAGAATCAGGAAGGGCCTGCTCAGTGGCACCGAGCGAAGGGGTTTGCTCGGCATGCTGGCGACCCAAGTTCGCATCCCGAGCCCAGGTACCAGGAATGGAGACCAGCAGGGAGGGGATTCACAAGCATCCATTGGACGCTTCCCTTCCAGGAGGCTGGGACTTGCCTGGGCACCTGCAGGTGGATTAGCGACGTGCTTGTGGGGATGTGAGCCTTGACACGCCCCCTGCACATCCCGGCCCCAGGATTTCCTTAGCTCACGCAAGGCTGTGTTACCATCTTGCTAAGTTAAGAAATTACCTAGGTCCCAAATTGAGTCAAAAGGGTAAAACTGTGAACCAGGGTGGGTGTCCACAGGGTGAAGTATTGCACTGCATTTCCCTGAAGAGGGTGCGATATCTGATCCTGTTAACTGGGTGTGCTAGCAAAAAAGGGTTCATATTTTACCTCAGGACTCAAAGCTAGTAGGTGATTCAGACCCAAAACAGACAGGAGGGTTACCCTGTTTGTCTCCTGTTCACATATTGCACTTCGAGGTTTGGCACCGTGGGAACAGAGGACCTGACCTGCAGAGTATGTTTGTCACACCCCCTACATCTTACCAGAGGGTTTGAAAGAATGGTACTTTGAGGATGAATTTAGATTTAGACCCTCTGGTCATGGAGGTCAGTTCTTGGGAGAGGGTGGGAGACAGCACCAGTGGCAGCCTCAGACCCACAGGGGGTGTCTGTCTTCCTGCACCACTGTACATTCTGGTGTAGGTCCAGTTTCCCTGAGTGTCTGCAGGACTCATGGGGTGATATGTCCATCTAAAGACTGGGGCATCTGCCATATGCCTTCTGCAAAGGGGCAGATAGTGGGTGTTTGGTATTGAGTCTAGGGGAGGTATGTGAATAGTCCTTCCCCCAGCAGCATTATGGTGTGAAATGCCCCATGCCATCCCCAGGTTGCTGGCATCCTGGGGGCTAGGTCGAGGTAGCAATTGGCTATTACATCTTAGAGTTCCTGTGCCAGATGGTAGGATTTAATCCCCTGTGCATGAGTCACAAGTACTAGCACAAAGTCAGAGACATGGCTCTGGGGAGAGGATGAAATGGTGCCTCAGAAATATGGACAATGGGGATGACAGAGTGTACCCTACTGGGTTGCGTGCGGCCCCTAAATTAATTCTGGACTGCTATGGAACTGATGAGTTGTGAGGTTCAGAGGTACACTGGAGTGTCATTCTTATGGTTAACCTAACATGAATACTGGAAAGAAATTAATTTGGACCTGGAAATGAACTGTACAAGTAGAGGAATTATTAAACCTGCTTACCTTTCGGAAGTGGTGCTCAGTATTTTTTGATAAAATAAAAGGATCCTGTTTTAGGCTTTATCAATTGTGTGGACATTCAGATACTTTGCTGGGGACTGTTATGTTGCTAATATCTGCGTTTGCAGCTCCAACTGGCCCTAAAGTGTCAGGGTGCTCTGCCGCTCATTCCAAATCCTGGGAGGTCAAAAAAGTGCATTTCATTGTTTGTGTACTCTTCCCCCTTGTTACCATCAGCAAATTCCTAGACATGGGAAGGGGGCTGCAAAATGGGTGCTCATCTACGATTTGCAGGTCCTAGTGGCCCCAGAGCACGATCAAAGCCGTCCGGCTGTGAAGAAAATGTTTTCCTTTATTTTTAACTGTGTGTGTAGTTTCTAGGATGACGTGCTGAACGATCAAATTTGCACCTAAAGTGACTGTTTATTGTTGGGCAATTTGCCCTGTGAGCACGTGAGACATCCATGCTCATTCTCAAGGACTCATTTGCATATTGTCTCTTGATTGGACTGTTTTATGCTGGTGTCTGTGTACTGTGAGCGTTCCTCATGCACTCCCACTTATGGTGTGTGCAAGCCCATCAACATAGCACTCACGATCTGCCTTTACACCTGTCTGTCCCTGCTTTGGCTTTCTTTTCAGAGGGGGGTGTGGCAGACTTTACAGAAAGAACTGCAGAATGGGACTTCCAGTGCTATCTTGGGATTAGGCGCTGAGAGACAGTAGAGTAGTGGTGGCTCTACAAGTTTAAATGTAAACTCCTTCACTCTGACCAGGCTGCACTGGTATCCCGTAAGGCTTTCCTGCATATTTGGAGAGTGAAGAGAGTGAGCAGTGATTGTGCCATGAAACTGGAATGATAGGAGGGGTGACCTCCTATGTGTGTGGCTCTATGACAACCTACCTCCTGACTGAGTGTGGTCTGGAGAGAGAGAGAAGGAGAAAGCCACATGGCTGTAGAATAAAAAAAAAAAACACTCTAAAAGTGGAAGAAACTGGGGAAGGAGAGGAAAAGTTAAAAATAACTTTTGAGCATGTGTTAAGAGAATAAAACAAACTCTACAACTGGCTTTGACCCAGCATGGTACAAAACTTTCATCACTCAGTTGCTCCCCAGCTTCCTACCAGCATGCAGGGCAGTGACGAATGGAGAAACTCCCCCTCCCTCATGGAACTACGCCGTACTTTCTCCTATACTAAAACCTGACAAAGATCCCACACAACCATCCTCATATCACCCAATTTCGATTCTGACCGTGGATTATAAAATATACATGGCTATATGGGCCAAAAGATTAGAGCCAATACTCCTCGAGTTAATACATCACAATCAATCTGGCTTCATTAAGCAGAGAAGTACTTCAGACAATTTGTGCCATACCCTAACACTTACAGAGCATATTCATGATAGGAAAATCCCCTCCATGATAGGAAGTCTAGATGCTGACAAAGCATTCGATAAGGTGGGATGGGAATTCCTATGGGCAACACTTTCTAAATGTTCCTTCCCAAACTCTTTTCTTACCACCTTGAGAAATATCTATATGTCCACTAAAGCGTATATTCGAACTAATGGATCTTTGCCCCAGGCAATAACCATACAGAGAGGCACGAGACAGGGATGCCTGTTATCCCCATTACTATTTGCCCTATATATCAAATCTCTGGCGGAGGCAATTCAGAGAAACACGCAAATAGAGGGAGTCCCAATATGCCAAAGGGAATATAAGGTGTCCCTTTTCGCCTACGATATCCTGGTGACAGCTCTCTCCCCAGAGACTTCCCTTCCAGCCCTATGGGAAACCTTGGAGATCTTCACAGAGATATCGGGCTTTCAGCTAAACATAGCCAAAACAGACCTCCTCCCATTGTACTTTACCCCAACCCAAGCCCTTAAAAATAAATATCCTATAAAGTGGCACCAAACAAAATTTAAGTATTTGGCATTATTATTCCAAGAAACTTGGACAACCTGGAATTACTGAATTATGAACCTTTTTCGATCCAAATACAGTCAGACCTATCTCACTGGTCTAGGCTCCCTTTGAGCATCTTTCAGAGAATAGAGTCTATCCGAATGATCATATTACCAAAATTATTATACCTATTTCAGAATATCACTATGTTCCCCTCCTCCTTCTACTTTAAATCATGGGACAAAATTATCTTAAATTTTATATGGCAGAACCAAAGACCCCGAATCAGGCTGTCATTGTTGCAACTCCCGCTCTCCCAGGGGGGAGCTAACCTCCCAAATTTGAAATTCTACGCCCTGGCTGCTTTTCTTATGTAACCCCCAGTTGGCGCTATCCCAAGGGCTACCAACATACTAAAATGCCAGCAGAATAGGCCTAACGGTCTTTCGTGTCTGCTCGTTTGGTCAGCCCCCACCCTGGGTGCTGACCTTGCTGCCCCCCTCGCCTACTCTGGCTTCTCCCTTCCCAGTTCCAGATATTCTTTCTGCATTGGATTTTGCTTCCAGAACCTTTCCCCTGTACCTGTCCCA
This sequence comes from Neoceratodus forsteri, assembly GCA_016271365.2. Lineage (NCBI taxonomy): Eukaryota > Metazoa > Chordata > Ceratodontiformes > Ceratodontidae > Neoceratodus > Neoceratodus forsteri. The sequence goes on from CM057456.1 coordinate 353,223,407, forward strand.
CCCCCTCTTGAACCCCTCCACTGTCTCTGCCTCCACCAGCCCCCTAGGCAGCGCATTCCATGGCTCCACCACCCTCTCAGTGAAGTAGCACCTCCTCCTTTCTCCCCTGAATCTTCCCCCCTCCAGCTTTCACCCATGCCCTCTAGTGGCCCCTCCTCCTTCCTTCAAAGCACCCTGACTGTTCCTCCCCTATTTACCCTCTTCATGTACCTGAAGACCTCTATCATGTCCCCCCGGTCCCTTCTCTCTTCCAATGTGTACATATTTAGCTCTTCGAGCCTCTCCTCATAGGTCCTGTCCCCCAAGCCCCAAATCATTTTGGTTGCCCTCCTCTGGACCCTCTCCGGGAGGTTAATGTCCCTCTTTAAGTGTGGCCTCCAAAACTGCACGCAGTACTCAAGGTGCGGCCTCACCAAGCAGTTATACAGAGGGAGTATCACTTCCCTCCTTCTGGAGGTGATCCCCCTAGTGATGTATCCCAGCATCCTGTTGGCCTTGGCTGCTGCCCTCCTACAAGTCTCAGAGTTGTTGATTTTGACATCCATCACCACCCCCAGGTCCCTCTCAGCCATCGAGACTTGTAGCATTTCCCCCCCCCAGGGTGTACACTTGGCCTGGGTTTCTAGCCCCCAGGTGGAGTACCTTGCATTTCCCTGCATTGAACCTCAGCTTCCACTTTCTAGACCATCTTTCCAGAGCCTCCAGGTCCCCCTGTAGGGCCACCTTCCCCTCCTCCCCATCCACCACCGCTCCCAGTTTCAAGTCATCCGCAAAGAGACTCATCTCACTCCTGATTCCTGTCCTTATGTCAGAGACGAAGGTGTTGAACAGAAGGGGCCCAAGGACTGATCCCTGTGGGACCCCACTAATGACCCTCCTTGGGGATGAGACTATCCCACCAACTACGACCCTCTGGGTCCGGTCCTGGAACCAATTGCCTATCCATCTGATCATCTGGTTCCCAACCCCCATTTCTCCCAGCTTATCCAACAGGCCCACGTGAGAAACAGAGTCAAATGCCTTGCTGAAGTCTAGAAAGAGGACGTCCACTGGCCTACCCAGGTCCAAGGCATCCGTCACCCAGTCATAGAACTCCACAAGGTTTGTCTGACACGATTTCCCCGCGATGAATCCATTCTGTCTATCGTCCAGGCACCCTGACTTATCCAGGTCCCCCCCTAGCTTCTCCTTGATAACGCCCTCCATCACCTTGCCCACCACCGATGTCAGGCTGACAGGCCTGTAGTTCCCTGCCACCTCCCTTGATCCCCCCTTGTGGATAGGCACTATATGTGTCACCTTCCAGTCCTGGGGCACCCACCCTGTCCTCAGAGAGATGGTGAAAAGCTCCGCCAGGGTTTCGCCAGGACATACGCAAGTTCCTTCAGCACTCTGGGATGTAATTTATCCAGCCCCGGTGCTTTCTCCGTCTTAAGGGAGCCGAGGGCTTCCCTCACTCTCTCTACCACTGCCTGATTGACTACTAACAGGTTGAGGGGCCTAGGTTCTATGGCGGGTGCCTCCACCCAGAGGTCAGGGTTTGTAGTGGTTAGACTAACTTGGTCACAGCCCTCTGGGACACCGTGACCCCCTTTGGTTCCCTCTAGTGGCTCACACAGTACACCGGAGTTACAGCCCCGATACCCCACGTTTACACACTGTTCACTCATATAGATACCACTTATCCTCGAGACTGATTCAGCAGCACGTCTCTGAGGACCCCCTGTAAAGTAAGGTTAATCAACATACACAGCAAAACACAATAATGTTTCCATAAATACCACCACCACAGACAGTATATAGTATAACAACAACAAATCTGATTTATTTAGGGGACAGTAACATGGGAGGGGGAAATCAGGTTAATTAGGAGCATTAAATCACAGTACTGTGCACACATACAGGGTCTGAAAACTCACTCTCTGGCTGGCAGGTGCAGATGGATAGGGCCCTGTAGAAGAAAATATATGCACAACACTCAATTGTAATCCGGAGCCGGAGGGCTCAGTCCATGAAACAGTGAAACAACAAGAATTAGATGATACACTTGTGATTGAAAAACAAGCTGCAGGGGAATACCCTGATTTGTACTCACAACACCCAAACTGAGGATCAGATGGAGAATGTCCCTCTGGATTGCCAGGAGAGCAGGGCATGAGGACAAAGTCCTTGTGACTGGACCCCACTGCAGTTGATAGCAAACGGATAGTCCGAATAAAGCTGGGGTTTACTTCCAGCTTCAGCACACAATTCACTGTACAGGGGATTTGAAATAGCGATTCCCCACAAGCACTACGTACATTTATATGTAAAAGGAAAGTACTATACCAGGCAGGCTGCTCCTTGATCCCGATCGCAATTACTGCAAAATACCCAGGAGCATACACAGCAGCTTCAGTTCCTGACAGACCGAGTGCGATTCAGCAATTTCTCCAGTCTTCTACAGGGTGAGTCTGGTTTCCACAATTCTAGTGCTTCTTTCTCCTCACAACTCGGATTCAGTCCAAACTAGCACTCACAAAGGCTGCAGACCGAAACTCAGGGCATCACACGCGCTTCCCACGTGAAACTATACACCACAGAAGCACACAGCTCCTTCTCTCTTCACTGCCACAACTGATCTGATCTTTCCAGTCACAGAGCAGGGCATGGCTGATTCAGCTGTCACTCACAATAAGACTCCCTCTGTTGGTAGAAAAAGGCGCCAAGGTCAGAACTACATTTCCCAGAGTCACTGCCCATACAATCCCCTTGTGGCTGGCTCAAATTAAGAGTCCAAGTTCTGATTCGTCCACAGGTTCCATTTAAGGGCTCTCTTAACCCAATTGGCCCAGCACAGCAGTTTAGGTCCAAAATGGAGAGGTAACACACACAGAGTCCCAGCTGCAATAAAGGCAGGTTAGACAAACTGCAATTTTGCTAATGCTTTAAATTATTACAGGCAAACAGTTACAGCTTTCAGATGGGCTTTCTTTGCACTCTTAGCGACTGCAAAAATGGACCGATTTGACAGCAGTTCGGGCAGGATTCGAGCATTAAATACACAGTCCCCCCATACAAACTAATTAAGTCTGCAAGCAGACAGCTCTTAAAGAGACAGTACCAGAGGCTCTAAAAGCACTCAAAGATAAACAGCTTAAACGCTGAACACCATTCAGGCTGGGAGCACTTAGGCAAGCTCCTAGGAGGCTTTTTAGGAACCCCCATTTGTAAGGGGGTTACACTTAAAATAGTAACCTTATGGTTGGCTCTGACCTACGAGGCCCCTAGGAAGGATTTAAAATTTTCCTTAAACGATTTGTACGATATAGCAAAAATAACAATGACCTTGTTGGGTAGGACCCCTCACCTGCGTGATTTTACACCCATTTCTGCTCAGATTTTAAAACAATGGTATTGATTCAAAAAACACCAAGGATTTGGTGACCTTTTCTTTTTCCATACACTAATCTCCGAGGATGAGAAGTTTTTCCCGCTACAATGGATCATACATTTGCAAGGAGGAGAAGGGTGGGACTGCAATACTTTAGACAGTTCCTTTCTCGGGAAGGAATAATTCCATTTGAAACACTTAAAGTAACCTATGGTTTATTAGAAAATTACATATACAGATATACACAGGTTAAAAATTATTTTTTGAGGCAGAGGGATAGGATGCCTAAATTACCAGACCCTATCCCTAAGTTCTGGAAATATTTGGAAGACACCTTGACAGGACACATTTGGGGCCACCAGGTAGGACATCTGTATAGTTTTCTCAGAGATGGGGATGGGAGATTCGTCTCTTTCTATTTTAAAAAGCTGATGTAGGGATCTTGAAATAGAATCCTCAGACCAGGACTGGTTACAGGCTTCCCCGCTGACCTACAGGGTAACTCATTCTACCATATGGCGAGAACTCACCTGTAAGTGTCGAGCTTGATTCTTTCGTGCCCCATCCATTCTTATAAAATACCTTCCCTCTTCTTTTGGGAAGTGTTGGAGAAATTGTATGTGCCCTTGTGCCGACCTAAGTCATGTTTTTTGGACGTGTCCACGATTGACACCCTTTTGGTGTAAAATACAACAAGAAATAACCGAGTGCCTGGGGGAACAGATAGCGTTAACTGCGGAGGTGGTCTTGTTGACGATCTCCCCCACCACCACCCATCTTGGCACTGAACGTTGTTATCAACTTATATTTTAGCAGCCAAAAAGGCAATGACAAGACGTTGGATGTGAGCAATCATCCCCACCGTACAAGATTGGAGAGGGGTGGTTTCTAGCATCTTTCATTTGGGATCCCTTATTGCTGCATTACATAACAAAAAACCTAGACACGAGATATGCTGTAGGCCATGGGTGATGTATATTTCAGGGCATGATCCTGAATTTTTACCTTGAGATGACAATATGGGGTGTCTGGGTGGGGATGGCAGGGAAGGAACTCTAGATGTAAAGCACAGGGGGCAACCATCACGTAGGTAACTATAAACAGTTGGAATGGAAAACCATATAGGCCAAGATAAAGTAGGGGGTGAATAGATCTGAATAGATGAAATAACAAGACACAGTCGGATTATAAAATAGTTTTTTTTTTATTCAGAAACATTGGCTTAGATTCATAATGTATTAATTGTATATAACAGATTTGTAAAAACAAAACTTCTTACTGAAAGCTTATGTATTCGACTGTAACAGAAAAGTGGTCATATCCATCTAATAAAAAGAAATTAAAAAACCAAAACTCTACAACTGTTGCTAAAGCATGCTGTGCTGGTTTTAAAGACTTGAGACTCTGCAACAAAATTGAACAGTGCTACAGTATAGGGAGCAAATGTCCCTCTGCCTAATGTAACAGCCCTCGTTCCCTGCTGCCTGCCTGAACCACCACCTACCATGTGCATAGGAGAAGAGACTCATGACTGCTGGCTGGCCGTGGGGAGCACTGGATAGCCCAGGTATGTAGGTGCCCCGAGTGCTGCCCAGATGACCCAAGGGTAGGTGCAACATGAAGCGCGCAGATGCCAGGTGAAGAGACCCACCAACCTTCCACCATGCACCGGGCTAGTGTTCTCCCATATCTGGCCTGGTTACCAATGAGAAGCCCTGGTTCCTGTCAAGATTACCTCAACCCAGCTGTTGATCATCCCCTGAATATTACCTCAGCCAAGCAGCAGGCATCAAAGAGATTACAACATTTTCCTGCCCAAGACAACTTCATGTCACCATCTGATAACATCCAAGGCTCCCAAGGGAGATAGGAGTCTGCAGTCGCTCTTTGGAGTCTGAGGGGAAGAAGAGACTCAGAAGTAAGTGCCTAGCTGTAGCCAGAGGGACGAGGCCAAACGTCAGCCACCTGACTCTACAGTTGGTGAGTCTATTCCATCTCCCTTTCTCTTGTGGGGGTCTGGGAAATGTCTAAGGCTTTGCTGGGGTTCGACTTGGTCATCCTCACTGACTTTTTGGTATTTCCAGAGACACTATAGTGACTTTAATTAAAAGTGTAATGCCCTGCCCTAGGTATTTGCCCTGGGTCCTTGTGGCCGCCTGAAAATTATTCTGTTCATATCTGTTTTATTGTACTGTTTCACCTGTTCTTGTTATAAAAATATTTTTAAAGCCTAAATGTTACGGCTGGTAAATGCCAAGCATTTAAACTAGCTAAGGGGGGTGGAGGAATGAGGCATGGAAAAGCTAATTACCCACCCCCACAGGATAATGCAGCTAGCAGGGAGGACAATAAAGACACAACATTACCAGTAAACACTGCACTCGGCAGAGGTAGGAGGATCCGGAGAAGAAAGGGGAATGGGGCGGGGTCAGGAGGAGTGACTGCAGTAAATGGAGGGCCATGTGTGTGAATGCCCGTAGTCTGGATAGCAAAATCCCAGATCTGATAGCCATGGTATCGGAGGCTGACCTGGATATTATATCTGTCCAGAGTCATGGTACAATGGGAAACATGACTGGGACACCGCTTTACCAGGGTATACTTAATTCAGGATGGACAAGGAGGGTAAAAAGGGAGGAGGGGTGGCTTTATACATCAAGAAAGGCATAAAGGTGAAAGAGGTGCAAGAAATGAAGGGGAAGCAGAGGAACTGTGGGTAACCCTGGAGGCAGGCAATGGCACAGCCTCTCCCCACGAAAGTGAGGGTTCTGGACTTCAGGAGGGCAGACTTCAGTAGGATAGGGGTGTGCCTCAAGGAGGCCCTAGAGAGGGAGGGAAAGGGGGGCAGTCGAAGGACAATAGGCACATCTAAAAGGAGCCATAGTGGAGGCAACAAACCTTTGTATTCGACAAACAGACAAAGGTAAAAGGAAAAGAAAACCACTATGGTTCCCGCAGGAGGTGGCAGGAAAAGTAAGGGCAACAAGTTAGCCTTTAGGAAATAGAAGGAGACTCAAAGGGAGGAGGACAGAGCAGTGTATCTAGAAAAACAGAGGGAGGCAGGGAGGCAGTCAGGGGTGCCAAGCAAGGACAGAGGAAAACAAAGCACAAGAAGTTAGAAAAGGGGAAAAGACCTATTATAGGTACATTAGTGAGAAGAGAAGGACTAGGGGAGGGACTGTAAGGCTGAAAGGGGAGGAAGGAGTGGGAGTGGAGGGGAACCAGAAAAAGCATCAATCCTGAACAAATATTTCTGTTCAGTTTTCACAGAAAATGAGGAAGGGGAGGGACCGCAACTAAGAATCAGGAAGGGTTGGCTCCGTGGCACCAAGCGAAGGGGTTCGTTCAGCATGCTGGCGACCCAGGTTCGCGACCCGAGCCCAGGTACCAGGAGTGGAGACCAGCAGGAAGGGGATTCACAAGTGTCCATTGGATGCTTCCCTTCTGGTGGGGGGGTGGGACTCGCCTGGGCACCTGCGGGTGGATTGGTGACATGCTTGTGGGGACGTGAGCCTTGGCACGTCCCCTGCATGTCCCCGCCCCAGGATTGCCTTAGCTCATGCAAGGCTGAGAACAGCATTGGGCAGGGCAGAAAATGAGAAAATAGCTCCCTGTCCTGCCGGATGATGAGCTCCGGCTAGCTGCCACCACGAAGCCCCGGAGTCAGCTTGGACCAACCTGGCAGCCCTGGAATGCGCTGTTCACCGAAAGGCACTTCCCCCTCGAAGGAGAGGGACCCACCCAGCATAGGGATACACTGGGCTACCCAGGTAAGGCTGCTATAGGGGTTGGTGGATGGCGGCAGGGGTCAGAAGGGCGGTGGGTGCCTTGGAGCGCCGAAGGAGTGGGAGGATGGGGTAGCACCAGGGAGCAGCATAAAGAAATAACACACACAAAAAAAAAAGAATCAGGAAGGAAGGGGAGGTGAACAACAGTCCATTCAAAGAGAATAGAGTCCTAGAAGAACTTAAAAAACTGAGGGTGGATAAGGCAATGGGACCAGACGGGATTCACCCTAGAATTTTAAAGGAACTGGAGGAGATACTGGCAGCACCATTGGCGGCCCTTGTCAACAAGTCACTGGAAATAGGAAAGGTTCCAGAGGACTGGAGAAGGGCTGACGTGGTACTGCTCCACAAAAGTGGGAGTAGGGAGGAGGCTAGAAACTATAGACCAGTCAGCCTGACCTCAGTGGTGGGTAAAATTATGGAATCTCTGCTAAAAGAAAGGATAGCAGAACACCTTGAATCAAGTGGTGCACAAGATCCGAGGCAACATAAATTCATGGTGGGAAAGTCATGTCAAAGTAATCTGACTGATTTCTTTGACTGGGTCACTAGGGATGTGGATCAAGGGGGGAGCAGTGGATGTGGCCTACCTTTACTTCAGCAAGGCATTCGACACCCTTCCACATAGGAGGCTTGTGAACAAGCGGGGCAGCCTGGGACTGGGACACAAGGTAGTGAACTGGGTTGGAAATTGGTTGAAGAGTAGGACACAGAGGGTGGTTGTAAACGGGCCTAAATCCGAAGTAGGGAGGGTGACCAGCGAGCTGCCATAGGTTTCAGTTCTTGGACCAGTGCTATTTAATATCTACATCAGAGACATTGCAGAGGGGCTGGAGGGGAAGGTGTGCCTCTTTGCAGATGATGCAAAGATCTGCAATAGGGTGGAGAGAATGAAGAGGGACCTAGCTAAATGGAAGAATGGTCCAGGGTGTGGCAACTAGGATTCAACGCAAAGAAGTGCAAGATCATGCACTTGGGGTGCAGAAACCCAGGGGAGGACTACATAATGAAGGAGGAGACATTGGCGGCCACAAAACAGGAAAGAGATCTGGAGGTCATCATATCTGATGAGCTAAAGGTGGCCAAACAGTGTGCCAAGGCAGTGGGAAGGGCCAGTGGGATGCTGGGATGCATAGGGAGAGGTAAGTCATAATGCCACTATACAGGTCATTGGTGAGACCCCATCTGGAGTACTGTGTCCAGTTCTGGAGGCCACATCTCAAGAAGGACATAGACATGGTGGAGACAGTTCAGAGAAGAGCAACAAAATGGCGCAGGGCCTGCACCACAGGCCATACAAGGAAAGATTGGAGGAACTCAATATGTACACCCTGGAGGAGAGGAGGGAGAGGGGAGACATGTTAGAGACCTTCCGGTATCTCAAGGGGATAAATAAGGTTCAGGAGGGCAACATCTTTCAGAAGAGAAGCTGCCCTAAAACAGCAAGAGGGCATGACATGAGACTGGAAGGGGGTAGACTAAGGGGCAACATGAGGAAGTGCTTTTTCACAGAAAGGGTGGCAGACGCTTGGAATAGCCTGCCCCAGGAGGTTGTGGGTGCAAACACAGTGGGGGGATTTAAACAGGCATGGGATAGACATAAGTACCCTAGATGGGGGTAGGAGAAACAGCAGCCGGGGACCAGTAGGGTCAGTGGCAGCTAATTAAAGGTAGGGTATACGGGCAGACTGGATGGGCCTGGCAGTCCTTATCTGCCATCAATTTCTATATTTCTATGTTTAAGATTTGGCAACCCTTAAAGCATTTAAATTCAGAGGTAAACCACCTTTTTAGGATCATGGATGGAAAATGTATGCTGGGCACAATGTGAAATGTATGCAATTTTTGAGATTTTTTCCCATGTAACAGGTACACTAGACCTAAGGTACACAGGGTTTAAAGGGGGGTAAACCTGTGGCATGGTATATAGGTGGAATGTGGCAATGTATATACTGTAAATGTGATTTAGGACATTGTGTGAGCCAGTTTAAGTGGAGTCTGCTAGTAGATGACTCATTGTTCTGTGTTTAGAACTGGTGTGCCGGGCCAGCCCAGGGGCGCTGAGGGTTGAGGCGCTGGACACCACACCTCACGCCGGGAACGAGCCCAGGCCGCCGGGAGTCAGCAGGGGGGGGGAGAGAGAGAGGATTGAGCATCTGGAGGGCTACTCTCCTCTCTTGGGGATCCAGGTACTGTCGGGAGCCACAGCAGCCCCTGGTGGAGACTGGAGGCACTGCAATGCCCAGGACTTGCATAGTGGAAGCAGAGCCATCACAGACGACCTGACGTCATTGCATACTTGGGCTCTGAGGGGCAGAGGGAGGGTGTAATTAAGGGGAAAAAAACACCCCTCCTCTCCTGATAAGCGATGGCTCCCTACAGGACTGGCTGCCACATGCCCAACACCAGGTCCTCTCTCTGCCCCTTCAGCCAGGCAGTCTAGACTATAGATAGAGCACTAGAAGTGGTTGGCAGACCTACCCCGAGGGTCTCAGAGTCGGGGGGCTTGCCTGGCATCTGTCAAGAGGCAGTAATATAAATGAGGAAGAGAGGACCCTGGTGGGCGGTACAGCAGACCAGTAAGTCAGGGTAGCCTGAGAGAGTTCAGTGGATTAGGGGATAAAAAAGAGTTGGGGGGGAGAACTGGTGTGCTACTTCAGGTCAATTGGGCACAGTGCCTCAAGGAGCCTGCAGGATGGGGCTATTATGGAGCCCTGCAGGTGTAGGACCTCGGGCTCAGGGGGGCCCCCATTTTTTTCAAATTATGAGAAAATGTGTGTGACTATCATTGTGTTTGTGCGACCATGTTTCCCCCCATGGTACCCATGGGGAGGAAGGGCCCACCCTCTTCCACTGGAGGGCTTAACAGGAAGGCTAGCAAAAGGTCTGCTTGTTGTGGACATCAAACATTCAGAGGCAAGTGTGTGTAGCCCCCCTAAGGAGGCAGAGCGGACCGGGAAGGCATCGGGGGTTGAGGGAGCTGTCGACTACAACAGGCTCCCTCCCCGTGCAATGGAGAGACTTTTTCGCTTGACCTTGATTTAATTTTAATTTTGCAAAAAATCACCCGCAACCACTGGGGGCAGAGGGAGCTGCCCCCCCCCTCCCCAAGAGAAGGACTGCGGGGAAGCACGGCTGGGCGAGGGGCACAAGACCATGAGCAAGCTATGCGTCCTCCCCTGAGCCAGAAACAAAGAAAAAGGTGCCAACTTCGAATTCCTGGCTTCCTACAAAAGGGCAGCCAGACAAGCAGAAGCTGCAGAGCGGACCAGGAAGGCATCGGGAGTTGAGGGAGCTGCCGACTGCAACAGGCTCCCTCCTCCTGCAATGGAGAGACTTTTTTGCTTGGCTCAATTTGCCTTCCCACCCACCCTGCACCTCCTCCCTTATTAAATATACTCTATGGATGGCCCAGCCCCTCAAATTAGATACAGTATCAAACAGGAGCGTAAGTCTTAAAGGGGGAACAGACACCAGCTAACCCAACACACTGTCTAACTCAATAAGGCCCTACATTAACGTTTAGAGTCTATGGCTGAAAGCTAAAAGTCAGAGCCTAACTTACAGGAGGCAGTATAGTGCAGTGGGTTAAGGCTCTGAGCTGCAGATCTGGAGACCTGGGTTTGAATCCCACAGCTGCCTAGGTGCATATTGTGTGATTCTGAGCAAGTCACTTAACTTCCTTGTGCTCCCAGGTTGTATCTGGAAACAAGCTTCAGCTTAGTGTGCTACTCCTGGTTAAACAATGTTCCCTGTTACCTGTTACAGAATCCACAAGGGTTTCAAAGGAGTTCCTAAAGGGAAACAATGTGTTAAAGCCTAAACCAGATCCAGGGTGTTTCTTATGACATTATCGCTAACCTCTGAAGCTGTATAATTATTGGGAGGGCAATTGCATGTTTTATTCCAAACTAGAGTGTCAATTGTAATACTGCATTAGACATAGAATGTCAATTGTATACTGCTTTAGACATTGGACACCAGGTGACTAACAAGAATTTCCCAAGCCAGTAAAGGATGTTCATACTCAAGAAGATGTTGCAGGGAAAAGACAGGATTACAATCATGCGGGGATGGTGGGATAGCACTGGAATGCCTATATGTCCTAATGATTGTTCTAGTAGATCACATGTTAAAAGAGCAAGGATGGACATATGAGTATAGAAACAGCCCAGACGGTGGACACTTTACCCCTGGCTGTCACCATCCCTGCTTCAGAAAATGCGTCATAACAATATACGTGCTGGTAAAGAGGGGTCTGTTCCTGAATACGGCAAGGTACATCAGGGCCCACAGGAAAAATTTCCCCTTTCATGTTCCAACCAAATACTTGACATTTCTCCTGGGTCTGCTGCTTCTAATGGCGGGAGACATTGAGACAAACCCTGGCCCCTCTGGGACAACTATATCAAATTTAACATCCACCACACCCAAGTGGCTTAACGCCAAGGGACTGAGGGTGGTCCATATGAACATTAACAGTCTGAGACCCAAGGTGCATGAACTTGTCGCCTGGGCCAGCCTCTACTCCCCAGACATAATTCCCATCTCGGAAACCTGACTTAAGCCTAATATACTTCACACAAGGTGGAATTACAAGGGTTCAATACGTTTAGGAAAGATAGGCAGGGGAAGAAATGCGGAACAGTTCTTCTCTATGTAAAATCCCAATTCAAAGCTACCCCAATGACTACCCTAATCTTGAAAGAGAGGGATGCGTAGCAGCGTTCATCCAACTTCTCCTAGGGGGAACAAAGCCACTTGTAATTGGGTGTACATACAACACTCCAAAGAAAGCAATGGGAGCCTTGAAGATATTCACAGACACCATACTTAATATCCCTGGTAAAGAAAAAATTATACTAGGGGACTTTAACCTTAACTGGTGTGAAAAACTGAATGGGGAAGTAAAAAATAGCCTAGAGGGAGCGAACCTAACCCAGTTAATAAGAGAGCCTACATGGTTCAACCACAAAACAGGAAACCACACCACCCTTGACTGGGTGCAAGCATCTAACCCTGACAAAGCCAAAATAGTTGGAACGTGCACTGAATCCCTCAGTGACCACACTCCAGTATTCCTGGTGTGGAGAAACAGCCACCCCAAACAACAACCAAGAACTTTCTGGTCCAGAAACTACTCTGCATTAAACGAAGGGGCCATCCTGCAATCCCTGTCAAAAGTGGACTGGGCTCAGGCTTTCGACACCCCCAACAGAGATGAAGCCCTAGAGGGCTTCACCAAGCATTTCCTATCGGTAGCCAATAAACATGCACCCTTAAAAAAGATCAGTGTCAAAGGTCAGGACACCAGGTGGCTTAACCCAGATCTGACGGGCATCATGAAAGAAAGGGACAAAACATGGGGTAAATCTAAAGTTGCAAACCCGCATCAAGACTGGGTAAAATACTGAAAAATCAGAAACAGCTGCAAAAGAGAGTTTAAAAAAGCCAAAAAGAGTTACCTGCATGCACTGCAATCCAAAAACCTAACTGATCCAAAGAAGTCCTGGGGGCACATCAACTCGCTCCTAAAAGGTAAAAAAAGCAGGGGGACTGGGGAAATAAAAGTTAATGGGGCATCTCTCACCACCCCAAAAGACACGGTAAATGCCTTCAATGACTTCTTCCTGTATCTACAGTAGTTCAAAACTAGCAATCCCAGCCAAGGCCAGGGAAGCCCAGGGAGTCAAGTGTGCCCCCCTCAGGGCCCTGAATTCCACCTCAAGCTGACATCGGTAGGAGAAGTCCTAAAGCTGCTTAAGGGACTAAAACCAGAAGATTCGGCAGGCCATGATAATCTCGAACCCAAGCTACTGAAGATTGCAGCCCCCAACATTGCAGTACCGATAACCCAGCTATTCCATAGATCCCTGGTGGAAGGGAGAATACCAACCCTATGGAAGGTGGCTCTTGTGACCCCAATTTCCAAAAGCGGACCACAGGAGGACATGGAAAATTTCAAACCAATCTCCATTCTCTGCATCTTAAGCAAGTTACTAGAGAAGGTGGTCTACAAACAGGTCAATGAATACCTGGAAATGCACAACCTGCAAGCAGACCAACAGCATGGTTTCAGAAAGAAACACAGCACTGAAACAGCCCTGGTAAGCTTCATCACCGACATGCACAAAGCCTTGGACCAGAACAAACTCCTAGGGGCAGTTTTCATCGATCTAACCAAGGCCTTCGAACTAGTCAACCACAAGCTGCTCCTAGGACACCTGGGTGGACTAGACCAAGAAACACTGGCCCTAAAATGGTTCTCTGACTACCTTCATGGCAGGACACAAATGGTACGGTGGAAAGGTGCTAAATCAGATGAACGTCCAGTGTTAGATGGTGGATGCTACAAGTCTCGATGGCTGAGAGGGACCTGGGGGTGGTGGTGGATGTCAAGATGAACAACTCTGAGACTTGTAGGAGGGCAGCAGCCAAGGCCAACAGGATGCTGGGATGCATCGCTAGGGGGATCACCTCCAGGAGGGAAGTGATACTCCCTCTGTATAACTGCTTGGTGAGGCCGCACCTTGAGTACTGCGTGCAGTTTTGGAGGCCACACTTAAAGAGGGACATTAACCTCCTGGAGAGGGTCCAGAGGAGGGCAACCAAAATGATTTGGGGCTTGGGGACAGGACCTATGAGAGAGGCTCAAGAGCTAAATATGTACACATTGGAAGAGAGAAGGGGACATGATAGAGGTCCTCAGGTACATGAAGAGGGTAAATAGGGAGGAACAGTCAGGGTGCTTTGAAGGAAGGAGGAGGGGGCCACTAGAGGGCATGGGTGGAAGCTGGAGGGGGGAAGATTCAGGGGAGAAAGGAGAAGGTGCTACTTCACTGAGAGGGTGGTGGAGCCATGGAATGCGCTGCCTAGGGGGCTGGTGGAGGCAGAGACAGTGGAGGGGTTCAAGAGGGGGTGGGACAGGTACAGGGGAAGGGTTCTGGAAGCAAAATCCAATGCAGCAAGAATATCCGGAACTGGGAAGGGAGAAGCCAGAGAAGGCGAGGGGAGCAGCAAGGTCAGAACCCAGGGTGGGGGCTGACCAAACGAGCAGACATGAAAGACCGTTAGGCCTATTCTGCTGGCATTTTAGTATGTTAGTATGTTCCACAGGGGTCTATCCGAGGCAATCAGTTATTCTCCTTGTTCATCAACAACCTACCCCTACACTGTGGAGGGGCAAAGGTCACACTATACGCAGATGACACAGTACTGTACAGAACCAGCAAGGACTGGGGACCCCTAAATCGGGAGCTGAAGCAAGATTTCACAACCCTAGAAGACTAGTTTCAGACAAAGAGGCTGGTCCTAAACAGCAAAAAGGCTAAAGCCATGCTCTTTGGCCCCAAAAAACTAGGCCCAAACTGGTCAAACCTTCTATCGCTCTCTACCTCAAATGGAACAGGGATCAAAGTGGTGGACAGTATTAAGTACCTAGGAATGTATATTGACCAGGAGGTCTCCCTCAGGAAACACAGACCACCTTACAAAAACAGTAAACCAAAAACTTGGCCTCTTATATAGACTAATCCCCTACTTCACCAAAAAAACCAGGATTGATTCTGGTCAGCAACAGGACCATTCTTCCCATTCTGTTCTACCGAGCAACAATGCTTCAAACACTGAGGGCCACGGAACAGGCACGGCTGAGCATGCTGTACCACAGAATCAGCCATTTTGTCGCCGGGGTGCAAAGAATGGAGCATCACTGCGATGTGCTACAAGCCTTAAACTGGCCACCCCTTGAAGCGAGACGCGCATATCCCTCCCTGTGTTTGGCATACAAATTGCAGCAACCTGGTGCCCCCCACCCCAAGCCTGAGAAACCTGCTAGCCCCAAAAGCAAACAGGAGGGAGCTCAGGTTGACAGAACGCAAGCTACTGGAACCCTTAAGAGCCAGATCATCCACAGGTCAACGATCAGCCAGAATAACCCTCCCCAAACTCTGGAACAATCTCCCAAGAGAGCTTCAGGATAGTACCTCACTTGAGGGGTACAAGAATGGGTTAAAACTACACCTAAGCCGCGGGTATCATTGCAGGTGCCGCAACTAATAACTTCCAAAGGTATCTCTGCTAAGGGGGACAACTTATGTAAATACAGACAAAGGGGAGAAAGGAACAGCAAGGAAGGAAATAATGTAATGGATTGTACTTACTTATGTTAATAGATACTCATGAATGTTTGTACCTAACAAGCATGTCCGAACTATAGCTCGTCTATGTCAAATGTTGTAATGTTTATTTCTGTGATGTATATATCCATGCTCAATGTACCATACGCTGTATTGTATTTCGAAAAGCATTGGTTTTCTTTTCCCCTCTAGGTACATGTAACTAACCCAGGGTCACCCCTGAAAAAGGGACTGTCAAGGCCTCAGTGGGCCTAACCGTTTACCAAAATTTAAATAAATAAATAAATAAGGAGCTCTGCTCATTACGGAAGTCTACTAGAGATATATTAGCTTATTATGTGGGCATCCACACCACAAAGGGTTAACTCTTGGCTCCTTTGGTGTCTGAGCCAACAGGACTGTGCCAGTGTTCCAAAGGGGAGTAGCCAACTGCTGAGGTTGGAGAGCTGAAGCAGATTGCATCATTCTGGAGGGAGCCGCATGGCTGGCAAGGAGTGTCAGTGCTCCCTCTTGTGAAGTCCTTTTCTAGAGAGTGAAACCAACTTTAATTCTAATGGAAGTCGTGGTGGCTGCCGTTGACAGATGCCCCAGTGGAGGCTGATCCACAGAAGAGAAACAGGAAGCTGAGGAGAAATTTTCCTTCAGGAGAGAGAAAGAGAGAAACTGGGAGAATGAACTAGTAATCTGAGGTGAATGTTAATTCTTAACTGAGCGACTGTTTAGGCACCCAGCAGTGCCCCCTTCCCCCCTGCATCTTGCTAAAGGGTTTAGAAGAATTGTACTTTGAGGATGAAATGGTTTTGGACCCTCTGCTCACGGGGTCAGTTCTTGGGAGGGGGTGGGAGACAGCACCAGTGGCAGCCTCAGACCCACAGGGTGTACCTGTCTCCACGTGCCACTGTAAATGTTGATGTAGGTGCAGTTTCCCTGAGTGTGTGCAGGGCTCTTGAGGTGGCATATAGGCCTAACAGCTGGGACCCTTGACATTCACCCACTGCAGCGAGGCTGGTAGTGGGTGCCCGGTACCAGGTCTAGGGGAGGTACATGGGTAGTCTTCCCTAGGCAGCCTTGCGGCATGAAATGCCCCCAGCCATCCCCAGTTTGCTGGCACACTGGAGGCTGGACTGAGGTAGCAATTGGCTATTTAAAGTGTAGAGTACCTATGCCAGAGGGTGTTTAATCCTCTGAGCATGAGTCACAAGTACTAGCACAGAGTCAGAGATGGTGATCTGAGGAAAAGGATGAAATGGTGTGTCAGAAATATGGACAATGGGGGTGAGAGAATGTACCCCACTGGGTTGTATGTAGCCCCTAAATTAATTCTGGACTACTACAGGACTGGTGCGACAAGAGGGATTGTGAGGTTTGGGGGGTATACGGGAGTGTCGCCCCTATAGCTAACCTAACATGAGTACTGGAAAGAAAAGAATTGTACCATGCACCTGGAAATGAACTTTACAAGTAGAATGCTTGTTAAACCTGCTTACCTTTAGGAACTGGTGCTCAATAGTTTTGGAGAAAATAAAAACATCCTGTTTTAGGGTTTATCTATTGTGTGGACATTCAGATAAATGTTGCTAATATCTGTGTTTGCAGCTCTGACTGGCCTGAAAGTGTCAGAGTGCTCTGGAGGTTATCCCAAGTCCCAGGAGGTCAAGTAAGTGAATGTCATTGTTTGTATGCTCGCATCCCTTTGTTACCAGGCATCTGCATACCTCAAGATGTTGGGGTGGAGGGGGCTATAGATTGTCTTTTATACTAATTATTATCTTAACAAGCAGACTTCACAAAGTTTTGCATACTGTGGCGTTCAACATTCTAAGTGACCACAACGTCGTGGTCTGCATAAGAAACTTAGAAAAACATATCTCATGTTCCAAACTGATTACAAAGCATAGCTTCCATAAATTCAAGTCGGAATTCTATCTGTCTGACCTTGGGAATGCCACCTGGCAAAACCTTTGCCTAGCTAAGTCAATTGATGAGGATGTTGGCCTCTTCAATACCATACTATGTGACTATTGATCTAATAAACAAACATGCCCCACTTACAAAATGTAGAATTACAAAGGCCTCTCCTCCCTGGTTCACCGGAGAATTTAAAAAAGCCCTAACCCATCGTGACAAGCTATGGGCCTTGGCCAAACACACAAAAGACCCTCATGACTGGCTGACTTTCAGAACATCACATAATGCCTACACAAAGCTTGTCAGATTGACCAAAGTTAGTTACTATGTTAAAACACTAGAAGGTGCTAAAGGTAACCCATAAAAAATCTGGCGAACCATTAAATCTGTTAAAGGACACAGAGTTCCCCCTTCGATTCTAATCAAAATAAAATACCAAGGATCTATAATATTTGACCAAAGAATAATCCTCGAAACATTTAATTCACACTCTGCAACAGCTGGATTAGTCTTCGACTCACCCCAAGCCTCCAAGCTGATGGGCGCCCCTCCCACAGTTAACACACCTATAGGTCCTCCATTGCAAGATTCCTTCTGCCTTTCCCCCATAACCTTTAAACAGGTCAAGGACTTGTTAAAAAAGCTTGACACCAAAAAGGGTTTCAGAGCCAATGGTATAGACCTGTACTTCCTGAAATTAGGACTCTAACACCTAACAGCCTCAATAACCCACCTAGTCAATTTATCATTTGCCGGTGGCACTGTCCCTATCATTTGGAAAACCGCTCACATATTGCCCCTAGATAAATCTGGTGACCCAAGCAACTATATGCCTATTTCAATACTATCCATCTTATCTAAACTATTGGAAAAACTGATTAATGCCCAGCTAAGGGACCACCTCGAATCCAAGAGTCTAATTATCTACTCCAGTCAGGCTTTAGGCAAAAGCTCAACACAATATCTGCATTAGTGAAAGCGACAAATGACTGGTTCACCACCTCAGATCTCAAACACTTGACTGGTGTCATCTTCCTGGGCCTAAGCAAAGCATTTGACACAGTGGACCACAACCTCCTGCTGCTGAATCTTAGCTCTCTCAGCCTCAATAATGCTGCCATAAATTGGTTCTCGAGTTACCTGATAGGTAGAGTTCAGTGCATCAAATTAGACGGATTACTATCCCCCCCCCACCACTCCAGAGAGGCGACCCTCAAGGATCCATATTAGGCCCCCTCCTTTTCTCTATGTATATTAATTCTTTGGGTAATCAATAATATCCACAAAGCCAAATTGCACTTTTTTGCAGATGACACTCTCCTCTACCTCTCAAAACCCTCCCTAGCAGATGTTGTCACAGAATTGCAGTCTGACTTCAACCAGCTCCATCTGAAACTTATAGGGTCCAAATTATTGCTTGATGCAAACAAAACAAAGGCAATGTATTTCCTAGCCACATCCGTTTCAATCCATTCACACACACAGAGAACCTTAGTCCCATCTGCAGCCCTATTAGGTGACTCACTTGAGATTACAGATAAATGTTTTTTTTTTTTTGCATAATTTGTTTTATTAGTTTTTCTATGATAATAGACAGACATTTCGACAGAAGACACATACAATACATTACATTACACCACACACGATACACTAACAAATAATAACTTCTATACATTCGATCCATTCTCTTATTCATTTCTACTTTAAAACCAATCACAAGTACAGTATATTATCATTCCATCCTTTATCAATGGGGGGGAGACAACTCGAGAGCCATGAGAAGGGGACCAAGAATTCATCATTTACTTAGCCCAGAGAGGACCATTTGTTACTCACTTGCCTTCCAGGTAATTTTTATTATATTATATCCATCCCTCCCTCATCATAATATTATCAGCCACTGTTAGTGACTCCAGATACGGCTGCCATGTTTTTTGAAAAAGCTCCTCCTTATCTTTAGTAACATATACCAATCTCTCCAACATAAGAGCTTGCAGTATCAGAGGCTTCCATTGGGGTATAGTAGGTTTCATCGCATTTACCCAAGTATTAAGAATACAATGCCTAGCCATGCCCGAAACCACTCTAAGCCATCTTTTGACCAGTATCCATTCCCAATCCTCTGCAATTTCTATACCAAAAAGCAATAATAATGGAGATTTAGTATATTGTTGTCCCGTAATCCTTCTTATCTACATTACAATCTCTCCCCAGAAATCTTGTAACACTGGGCCGTTCCAGAAATAATGATAATATGACGCTAAATCCTTATTACATCTAGGACATAAAGGGGATACTAACAGATTATACTTATGAACCACTAGTGGTGGGTAGTACAATCTGTGACAGAATTTGTAGTAGGATTCTTTATATTTATTGCATATCATTATGCCCTGATGGAGCTGAATTATTAATTTCCAATTCTCTTCTGTTATAGGGGTCCCTAGGTCTCTCTCCCAGAGCCTTTTGGTACTCAGTGTCTTGTCTGAGAGCCAGGTTCTTCCTTCTCTTGTTATTCTTCGAATAGTGCCCTTTGGTCTTTTCTGCCCCGCAACTATCATTTGTTCAATCTGTTCCCATTTAGACTCGGGATTTTGTAGCCTACCAGTAGAACCTATATAGGCTCTAAGTTGTAAGTAGCGAAAGAAATGTTGACGGCCTAGGCCAGTCCAAGCCTGTATATTTTCGAACGTATCGAGTCTGTTCCGATTGAATAATTGTCTTAAGCATTGTACCCCCCTCATCTCCCACTCACCATATCCCTTATCCTCTAGTCCAGGGAGGAAAAAAGGGTTCCCTTTCAGGGGCAGCAACAGTGTGTCCTCCCGTCCCAACTCTCTTCTCTTACTCATACTCCTCCAGCTCTCTAATAGCACTTTAATTAAGGGGTTGGGATTCGGCAAGTCCAGAAAGGCTTTCCATCCTCTAGTTGATAAATATGCTGAGACCCTGCCAGGGTATCCCCTCTCTTCCAGATCGAGCCAACCAGCCTCTTCTGGTCTCCCGACTCAGTCCTGAACGTATCGGCACTGAGCAGCCATATGGTAAATTTCTAAGTCCGGGAATTGTAATCCCCCTTTCTCTATTGGTGCTTTAAGTCTGGCTAATCCCACCATGGGTCACTTACCTCTCCAGATGAAAACAGTAAAGGCTTTTTCCGGCTTCTTAATATCCGCCCTCCTGATCCCAAGATGAAGCATCTGCAGACAGTACAGTATTCATGGCAGTGCATTCATCTTGAGTAAATTGATTCTACCCAGCCATGTAATAGGGAGCCCCTGCCATCTATTCAAGTCTGCCACTATTGTCTGCAGTAATGGTCCATAATTAAGATTATATAAACCCTCAATATTTCTACCTATTCTTATCCCTAGATATGTGAAGGCTTCATGGACTGTTTTAAGACCCCATTTCGATTTCTGCAAAATCTTCCCCTTATCATTAGGTTTCCCAACTATCATTTCTTCTGAGTTGTCTAAGTTTAGTTTATATCCTGAGAATTGGGAAAATTGTTCTATTAACCCTAATAATGCAGGCATAGACTGGTCTGGCTCCGCAACATATAGCAGCATGTCGTCTGCGTATAAGGAGAGTTTTTTCTCTTTACCCATCCTCCCCCGTACCCCCTTTATTCCCTGATGTGATCTAATAGCTATAGCTAAAGGCTCGAGCACCAGTGCAAACAATAATGGAGACAGGGGGCATCCTTGTCTGGTTCCTCTACTTAGCTCCAAGCTATCCGAAAGTATACCGTTCACTAACACTCTAGCTCTAGGGCTGGCATACATTCGCTGCACCATGCCTATGAATTCGTCACCCAGACCAAACTGGGCCAAAACTTCCATCAAATATGGCTATTCCACCCTGTCAAATGCATTTTCTGCATCCATCGAAACAATATGCACCTCCTCACCTAGACGTCGTGCTCCCCAAATCACATTTAACAGGGTCCGCACATTGTGATAAGAATATCTATCTCGAATAAACCCGGTCTGATCTGGGTGAACAAGCCTTGGTAATATTATTTCCAATCTACTCGCCAGAACCTTGGCCAGTATCTTGGAGTCACAGTTTAGGAGGATATCGGTCTAAAGAGGAGCATTCAAAGTCTTTTCCTGCCTTTGGAATCAAACATATCATTGCTTCCCCCCAGGATCATGGTAACTGTCCTCCCTCTTCCCTGGCTTCTTTAAATACAGCTTCCAGATGTTCTACTATCTGTGGCTGCATATTTTTATAGCACTCAACCGGAAATCCATCCGGACCACTAGTTTTCCCTCTCTTAAGGGCCCCGATCGCTTTTATAATTAATTCTTTTGTTATATCTGAGTCTAGCCAGTCCCGTTGTGCTTGTGTGACCCTAGGGAGAGTTATTCCATTCAAGAAGTCTCTCATCCCTTCTCCTCCTTCCTCAGCTTGTGACTGATAGAGTCTCCGATAGAATCTCTTAAAACATTCTCCAATACCCCCAATGTCTTTCCATAATACCCCATCTTCCCCCCTTACAGCCCGAATCAAATGCGATCCTCTTTTCCCTCTAATTAAATTGGCCAACATAGTGCTCGGTCTATTACCCCATTCATAGAAATGCTTCCTGACAATGAGGCAGGTTTTCCTAGCTTCTCCCAATAGCAAATTATTAAGGGCTTCCCTAGTTCCATTCAGCAACAGCTGTATATTCTCCCCACTCTCCCCTCTAGCTGCTTTTCCCTCCAAAACCCTAAGTCGCTGTTCCAGGTTCATCCTCCTTTCCCTAATTTTACGCTTATAATGAGCTACAAAACTAACAATAGATCCTCTCATGAACGCTTTCCCTGCATCCCAAAAAGTAGCTTGTGAAGTAGCTGACTCTGAATTAGTTTGCACATACAGTTTCCATTGATCCTGTATATACTTCTTAAATTTTTTTTTAGCTAGCAAATAGTTAGGAAATCTCCACGTACTGGGTCTCTTTCTCCCCCCCCCCATTTCAATGTCAGAATGACCATCGCATGGTCCGATATATGTATTGGACTGTGCCTGACGTCACTAACCTGAAAATACCATGTCCGAGGGAGCAACACGTAGTCCAAACGAGACCAGGTCTGGTGTGGGTGTGAGAAAAAAGTATATTCTCTAGCCAAAGGATTGGCTGCACGCCACCCATCAATTAAATCCAAGTCACACATCCCCGCCAACCATTCCCGAATCACCCCTTTCGGGGCCCCGCTACCTTTTGAATGGTCTAAAGGGGGTTAAACAAACAATTCATGTACGCCTCCTAGTATTAGATTTGGGAATTGTTCCGCTATCAAGAAACCATTAATGTTCTATAGAAGGTTGGTTCATGCGCACAAGCATAAACACTCTCAAGCGTAACTGTCTCCCCATGTATAGTGCGGTTACAAAAACGTACCTCCCATCAACCGGGTCAGTCACAAGTTTTTGTTTCTTAAATGGCAAACTTTTATGTAGGAGAACAGCCACTCCCCTCTTATGAGATCAATAAGCTGCCGAATAACATTCCCCAACCCACCCCCTCTTCAATTTCACATGTTCCTTATCCGTGAGATGAGTTTCTTGCAACATAGCTACTTGGGCGTTTGGACGTTTCAGCGCCGTCAATAGCATCGTGCGTTTAATGGGAGTGGCTATTCCCCTGACATTCCATGAAACAATGGTCAGTTCCTTCAATCCAGCCATCCTTCTTCTTTTTGAATTCTCCCTTTTGCCATAGGTTCATTCATTTCTCCCAATTTCCCTCCTCCAACCCCCCATATCCATAGATTGGTGTTATTTTTGGATCTGTAAATGAGTGAAAACATATAACATAACATTTCAACAACTATATACAAACCCCCTCCCTCCATTTCTTTCCTCTCCCCCACCCTTATTTCCTTGCCTCCCCCTCTTTTTGTAACAGTAACTGAAATATGCAGACATTTACAATCCCAACCCTTTATCAGACGAACACATCCCCCCCGAGCCGCCACTTTTAGTGTAAAAAAAAAAAAAGTTACATATAACCCTTTATATGTATCTGTTGGAGGCATTTCTAACTCATAGTCGCAATAGGGAGGAGTTCCCTTCCATTTCAGCCTGCCTCTGTACCATACCCCCTTCCCTATAACTAACATATAAAAAAAAAAGAAAAAGTTTACGCTGTTTTCCAATCAGTTTCGGTTCCTTCCCCTCTCTAAACTTTACAGTTCTACACCTACTAAGTTCAGCCCTCTCACTAGACACACAGCTTTAAGATTTAGAGTGTCACTTGAGTCTGTTGATGGTGGCAAGTCAGCAAAAAGTCCTTAGTAATTCTATACTTTCCTCCATTATCACCATGGAGGTTATAAAATAAAATAAAATAAAAAGAACCAGTCCAGGTGCGGGAAATGAAATCTGATGCATACTGCAATATGTCTTTAATCCCATATTCACTTCAGGGATCCCCTCGTATGGACTAAAATTACACCGGTCAGTCTAATCCTTGTTTCTCTAAGGACCAATGTCCATTATAAAACAAAAAAAAAAGTCAAGTGAACGCCATTTGAATTTCCAGTGCCAGTTTCCACCACGCCAATTAGCCTATCTTCCGTTTATAGCGATTCCATCTCGTGGCATTGGGTTCTATCATCCACTCTTCCTTTTCAGTTCCTTAACAAATATTTCTGCTTTGGGTACTTCCCAAAAAGAGTACGTGGCTCCTTCATGCTTGATCTTGAGAGTGGCGGAATACAGCATATAGCACTCAATTTTAACTTCTCGTAGCTGCGCCATAACAGGGTTGAAGGCCCGGCGCCTTTTAAGTAAATGTGCAGAGTAATCTTTTGAGATATATAGGCGATGTCCCTCATATTGGAGTTCAGAGCATTCACAGTAAGCTTTTAAGACTGATTCTCTATCAGGGTAGTTGTGAAACCTCATAATTATCTGCCTCGGAGGTTGATTCGGCCCTGGTTTCGGCATAACAGATCTGTGGGCCCTCTCGATTTTTATAAGCCCGTTTTTTAATGAAACTCCCAAAAGCTCTGGCAATACCTTGGCACAGAAGTCAATAATATCTGGTCCCTCCAGACCCTCCGGCAGCCCTCTGAGCCACAAGTTGAGTCGGCGATGATAGTTTTCTTGGTAATCTAGTAGATCCTTTAATTCCTCCATCTCTCTCTGGATTATAGTAAGTTGTTCCGGTACTGGATTCGTAGTATCCTCTAGGTCAGAAATCCATTGTTCCATTTCGCACAGTCGTGTAGCGTGAGTAGCATGCAAATCTACCAGTTCTTGCAGTTTACGGTCAAAATTTGTGCCCAAGCTGGTAAACCTAGGCTCCAGTGCCACAAACCTGAAGTCAGTGACCTCACGGCCTAGTGCGCTTTACTTCTCCTGCCAAGAGGAGACCGGGCTGTATTTTCCTCTTGCAGAGTCTGTGGTTGCTTCCTCTGTGTTTTCCCGGTGGTGCGAGCACTTTTCGCTGAAGCTGAGATCACATATTCATCCATCCCACCTTCCAACAACCTCCTGTAGCTTCCAATACTTTATATCTCGATTTAAAGTAGTTATATTTTCTTTGCTTTTGTGGCAGCTCAGGGAGCAGTAGAAGCATGCGTCTTTAGGCTAGCTGGCTCATCAACGCCCCCACAAATAAATTTAAGTACCTAGGCTTTTGGCTGGATAATAAACTTTCCTTCATATCCCATATTGAGAACCTCACAAAAAAATTAAGAAGCAGGCTCGTCTTCTTTTATAGGAACAAATCACTTTTCCCCACTGATGTCAGTAAAAGACTCGTCCAAGCCACCTTCCTCCCCCTCGTTGACTATGCAGACATCATATACAGCGGCTGCTCAACTACTTATTTGCACAAACTAGATATTCTCTATCACAGGGCCATCTGTTTTATACTTAATGCCCCCTCTAGGACCCATCACTGTGCCCTCTACTCAGCTGTAGGCTGGTCATCCCTTACCACTAGAAGGACATTTCATAGTTGCCTTTGGGCATAAAAAACACTCTTGAACAAACTCCCACATTACATCTCATCTCTATATAACCCTTTGCACAGTTCATACTCTCTTAGAAAAAATTCCATCATTCTATTAGATGCACCAAAATTCTGTACACACTATAGTAAAGCCGCCGTCAGCTATGCCATCCCCCTTATTTGAAATAAAGTGCAAACCTCCCTCAGACTCACTGAAGTGGTCTCATTCAACATGGGCAAAAACCTAATTAACTGCTCCCTCAAGGAAGAATGTCACTGCTACGACAAATAGCTTCCCTTTTACAGAGCCAACCTTAGGGGAGTTGTAAACTGTGCATTCGCACATGGCCCCAAGAGCTGAGGGGCCCCCCCAAAAAAACTCAGCTGTCCCGCTGGCCTCCTTTTTCCTGGTCCTGTATGTAATTTAAGTAAAGTGCAAAAATGGCACAAAACTAGCTAAAAATGAAGCTACAGGGAGGCCACGATAGGGATGAGTATGTTCCTTGGGGGTTTCTCGACTTCTGATATGGAGCCCCAGCAAGTAGGTTCACACAGGGCCCCAGAATAGCTAGGGCTAGCGCTGCCCTTTTACTCTGTACAGTAACATTATCTAGCAGTCAGCACTTATCCCCCATCTCCCCAATCCTGGGTCATCCACCTTATCTCCAAACAGCAGACCTAGCTGCCAGTCCAACCTTCCTCTATGTTTATTGCACTACAGGTCCAAGTCACTGCTAGGTTTATTGTGTGATAGGTATCTCTACTGTTGTACTCAGATCTAGCTTGAATGTAATCCCTCCTTGTTCAACATCTGTCAAACTGCCTTGTATTTTATATGCACTTGATTGCATCTGTGTTGTGCATTCTGTATTACTTGCTGTTGTTCATTATTATGTACTGTATTGTAGTGTCCGAAGCAGGACCTCCTTGTAAATGAGCTTATTCAATGGAGTCTTCCTGGTGATATCAAGTTCAAGTTTTTTCAAGTTCAAGTTTATTGCAGGAGAAACTCCATTGAGTGAGCTCATTCACAAGGAGGTCCTGAATTACACAGGCAGATTAAGACATACGTAACTTATATTGGCAGGAGTAACAAGGCAACAAAATCACATTAAGGTATATACAATCGAGAGTTACAAGGCAACAAACTCACATTAAGGTAGATACACTCGAGAGTTACAAAGCAACAAAATCACATTAAGATAGATACAATCGAGAGTTACAAGACACAAAATCACATTAAGGTAGATACAAACAAGGGAGTATCTTGGTACAGGGTAATGATATACTAAAACATACAAGGGTGCTGTCCAGTCATATGCAGTAGAGATACAGGCAGTAGCACACCACGTGGTAATGCCGACATCAGCAGCATGCTGCTAGTGCAAAGAAGCTGGGTGCAGAAGGCACTTGCGTACATACAGTAAGAGATGACTATAAGCAAAGGCATACGTTCTTACATGTTATTTATTCCTGACGTGGATATGGATGTACCCATCAGGCACTTAAGGCGTGAGGAAGGAAGGGAGTTCAGGGGAGGAAGGAATGATTGGCTGTCGAGTAGACTGGGTGGGATGAGGTAAGGGGATGGGGGTCGGGATAGATGATGAAGGGACCGGTGAGGGGATAGGTAGAGGGTAAGGGTTGGGGGTCAGGATAGTTGGTAGCCAGCTGCAGGAAGGATGGGTACACTTGGAAGGTGAGGGTGGGTGAGAGGAGGGGGGGGCCAGGGTAGCTGGTGGACTGATGGGTTTTGTGGGAGGGTGGTTAACACTTGGGGCAATGGCATGCTACCTTAAAGGCTTCGCTGACCAGAGCCTTAAAACAGTTCACAGAGACAAGCTTGGTGAGTCTAAGAAGATTGCATTTTATTCCAGACTGATGGACTAATGTCTGAAACTAACAGCACCTCTGCCATGATTAGTGTGCACTCCGGGCACATCCAACAGAATGAGAATTTTTCCACAGTATTTTCATCGTTCAAAAGCCAATGTGAAGCAGACGTCTTGGGGCTAAGGAAGTCCAGCCTAATGCTTGATAGAGGTCAAAACGGTGTGTCCTATGTGTTGTGTTTGTTATAAAGCTCAGTGCACGACAGTAAAGAGTGTCGAGTTTGTTCTGCGTGTGAGTCGCAGAACTATATATATATATATATAAATCTCTCCGTAATCTATCAGGGGAGGAAGGTAGCTAGTACCAATCTTCGCTTGATGTCCATTATGAATAGGGATTTGTTCTTAAAAAGAAACTCCAGCCTCGCTTTCAGCTTTTTAACAAGGCAATCGATGAACTCTGAAAGTCAATTTGCTGTCCAGCCAGATTCCCAGGTACTTAACCACGACCTCTAATGTGTCCCGAAAGATGGTTGTGATGGGTGGGAAAATAAACTTCAAAATATGTTTTATGTTTTTTAAGTAATTAAGAAATCTTTCTTAATTATGTATGCACTTAATTATTATTACTTTTTATATTGAAGGTAACCTTCGTTACAGTATCACATTGTAATTGTAAATAAGGTCTTTGTTTCCCTATACAAGTAGCATAGGCTACAATATCAAGGTTGGTTCCGGCTCCTCCACGCCCTCTCCCCGTTCATCTGCACAACAAGCCCCGCCCTGGTTTTCCTCCTTTTCACCTGGAGCTGAAGACACAGGGCGGAGCCGCGAGACTTGGCGGGGTGCTGCGCAAGAAGTGCGCTCGCCGAGCCCTAGTGGGGCAATCCCAAACCGAGAACGAGAGGTAAGTGAGATTACGGGTACTTGGAATTGTTGTATGGGTTGGCGTTCGCAGCCTGGGGTTTATACCTGTAGCCAAATGTTTATTCGTTTGCGTTCGAGTCTCCCACGCTTATTGGCCGTATTAGATAGAGGGAGAGCCCGGGGGTCGATGTGGGTGGTGCGGTACAGGTTAGTTTCAGCAGGTGTAAAGACAATTTCTCTGCGCACTGGAACAACCTGTTCAACGCAAAAACTGGCTGCGACGGACGCCGCAGAACCTCCTCCTTTGGCTCCGTCAGGTGGAGTTTAGCTACGTTGTTGTGTTTGCTACAGTTTAAAGGTCTTGTTTGACTTTTATCTTGGTTGCTGCTCTCTTTCTTTAGGCGGAGATTAACGGACCGAATGCGCCCCTTTGCTGATCCTTTCGAAGTTTCAAGTTCACGATTCTGTGTGTGTGTGTGTTTAGTCGTAATTTAAGTGGCTCCATCTCAACGTCTACGTTGTTTTGTTTAAATACTTTTATACCCTACTCTTAATAGCAGCCTTTTTAATCTTAAATCATGTTGGTTTAGTACACTATGTTAAATAAGTCAGGGTTACCACCTTGTAAGAAAAATGGGATATTTCTTACTGAAACATGATTTTTCGCAGGACAGTGTGTGTAGCCTCGACCAATGCAACAGACATGTTTTCTTCGTAGCATCAGAATAAAGTCTGTGTTTTCATAGATTCATAGAAGTGTGACGGCAGAAAAGGACCGACAAGGCCCACCGAGTCTGCCCATTTGTCCAGCTATCTGCCGGACCTGCGCGCCCCGTGTTTGTCCCATGCCATTTTGAATCCCTCTACTGTTTCTTCTCCTCCAACATCCTCCTCTGGGAGTCTGTTCCACTTATCCACCAATCTCTCTGTGAAATGGTACTTCCTAATGTTACCCCTGAACTGCACCCCCCTCAACCACCACCACCTGCAGGCCATGCCCCCTGGTTTTCCTTCATCTGGAAGATACTTTCCACCGGCACCGTGTTTATATCCTTAAGGTACTTTGAAAGTCTCGATCATGTCCCCCTTCTCCCTCCTCTGTTCCAGGGAGTACATGTCCAGATCTCTCAACCTTTCTTGGTAGGAGAGGTGGCTCAACCCTTTTACTATCTTTGTCGCTGTCCTTTGAACTCGCTCCAGCCTCTCCACATCCTTTTTGAGGTATGACCTCCAGAACTGGACTCCGTATTCCAAATGTGGTCTAACCAGATAGGGTGGTCATAGTACCCTTGTACACCTATTTCTACTGGTGACCCCCCCCCCTTCCAATGCATCCCAGCATTCCACCACCCCTAGCCACTGCTCTCCCGCACTGCGTTTCCTCCTTCATGTCTCCCGATACAGCGATGCCCAGCTCCCTTTTACTTGCTCCTATTGTTTCTAATCGTTTTGGGGTATTTTGGTTAAGGTATTATAGTTTTCTGTAATAATTAGAGAGAACTTAGAAAATATTTTTTTCTACTATAAAGTCAGGACATGTAGTATTTTTCATGTTTTTTTGCAGGACACAGCTGCACAAATCGGGACTGTCCTGCCCAAATTGGGACAGGTGGTAACCCTAAAGTCAGACAGTGAGTAATAAACATGACCAAAAAAAGGCAGAAAACTAAGCCTTTTGAAATGTTTAACTGTAGCTTAACCATGCAGAGATTTCAGTTGTTTTGTTTCTTAAAACTTATTTAGTGGGCTGACCTGACAAAAACAGCAAATCAGACACGTGTGAGAAGGAAAAATGTCTCACTCAGGTAGAGACACTCGAATTAGTAACCCAGGTAGACTACACCATGAACGGAGGGACCAGGACCGTGGGAGTTATCCATCTAGTAGAAATGGCGAAAAAGGACGAGTAGACCGAACACACTATCCATCAAGCGAGAGGTATTATTATTTTTTTTTTTTTATAGCAAACTAATGTGATAATTTATGACAGACAACTTAACAATAAAATTAAGTGTAATAGCACTAATAAGTTTTTTGGGTTGTATGCTAATAAACTGGGGGGGGGGTTACCAGTCAAACCTCATGGGTTCACGCACCCATTTTGAGTTTAGTACAGCACAACCCACTTCTTTTCGTGTGGTATTGTTTACTATGATTCTTGTTTAATTTTACAGTCTTGTAATTACTGGTGATCATTTTTAGTATTTGGATAACCAGATTGTAAAATTGCATTACAACCGCCTGGTTGTTTTGCGTTAGTCAGGCGGTTGTAATCATCAGCTGTCAATCACTCTTGCACTCATATAGACGCGAGCACTACCAAAACAACTGCCGCTTTCACTGTCTCAAGCCTGCAAACCCACACTGATTAAAAATGATCACCAGTAGTTATATTGAGAGTAATGCATGCGGTGGTGTGCATTACGAGAATTTAAAGTAGTTCTACTGGGAGAGGTGAAGCCCCAACCACAGCCAGGGCTTCACCTCTCCAATCCCCTGCAAGCGCTATAACAAATCAATAGATTATGTACCTCATCACTCGTAAAAATCAGTAGTAGTTCCGGTGGCGCCAGCATTTTGATAATGGTGCTCTTGACCCCCCCGGAGATCTCGCTGGTAGTACCGCAAGATGATGATGATGCTTCACTGCCCCTAACCTCATACTGCCCTTATGTACGGAAATAAAATGATATATGTATTTCCGATGCTTAGTGTCGTTTTTACTGGATTTGCCTAAATCCCACCATGGGTTTTAGGCAAATTCGTTAAAAACGGCACTGGGCATCAGAAATACGCGTATTGTTTTATTTCCGTACATAAGGGCAGTATAATGGTAAGGGCAGTGGAATGTCATCTCACAGTACTACCAGCATTTTCCCAGGGGGTTCAGGAGCGCCATTATCAAAATGCTGGTGCCACCGGAGCAGCCTTTGATATTTTTTTTTTTTTTTTTTTTATATGAGTGATGAGGTACGCAATCTGTTGATTTGGTATGAATGCTGCAAGGGGGGGATCAGAGAGGTGAAGTCCCGATCTGTGCAGCAGTCGGGGCTTCACCGCTCCCTGTAGTTCTCCTTTAATGCACACCCAGGATGTATGATGCTACATAAACTCCGAGAGCGAAGCTCGAGGGGTTATAAAAGCATCCCACACAGAGGGTGTGCATTAATTTGAGTATGCACACCACCCCATGGTTTATTTGTTATAATTGCTGGTGAGCAAATGTTTCCAACCAGATTAGTGACATTTGGTGGCTGCTAGATGCATGGATTACAATTTTGAGGAATTGGCAGGATATCGGTATCTGTGCAGGAGTTAACTTTATTAATTTATCTTTTCAGTGCTGCAAAAGAAAAGGTTATATTGCAAGGTAACTAGGAACATGAACAAAATTATGTGGAAAATTTCTGAGCTACAGCTTGTCAGACGAATGTGTCTGACACACAGTATTAACTTTGGCTAAGCAGAAATGACACTTTAACGTATGAGTTTGTAAATCAAGAAACCTTTTTTTTTTCCCTCAAGTAGACTTGCATAATGTAGAGTTGTTTCTTTCTATGCTCATTGATGTTAATTGGTTTCTTTGGCAGTGGAGCTTACTGTACAGAGTTTAAGTGTGCTTTGTTTGTGAAGTTCTGTCTCACTGACCGTGGCGATTTCAAAGCACAAACATGATTTTTGTTTTGTCTCTCTCCCAAAAAAAAATTTAGGTGCTTTACTGACTAGCGACCAAAGCTGAATGCTTTCTGTACCAAGTGAAGGATGTGCTGTCTATTCTATTAACATATGTTACTGTTTTGTTTTTTTATTGTTGGACGTGGGAACTGTTTGTGATGGTCCAAGTGCTTTTAAGACTCTGATTGTGGCTTGCACTTAACGTTGAGAGAGTAAGTGTGTGTTTGCTGTAATTACCAGCTGGTTATTACTGCAAATATCTGGCTGAGCTCATAGAAAAAATTGCACACCACTTTTTTTTTTTTTTAAATGTGGGTGTATAACCAGAATTTTACACACACGAGGTGTGGGATGCTTGTATAAACCCCTCGAGCTTCGCTCTCTGGGTTTATGTAGCATTCCACACCCCGAGTGTGTAGAACTCTGATTACACACACCCACCCATGGATTATTCTATATATAATCACCGGCTTCCCCTCTTTCCCGTAGGGAAACCATGGCATAATTTGCCATTATAAAGGAGTGTTTATTACGGCAAACAGTGCACAGTTTCCCTTGCTCTACGCATGTGCACGCCACAGCTCTCTGCTCCTGACTACTTGCTGGTTGCCGCTTTCTCGTTCTCCCGGACAAACCACCACTCTGAATCGGCGCTACGTAATTTAAAATGCACAGGTGTCCTTATTTAATTTATATAAAAAAAAAAAACCTGAGCTGCCAACTTGGGGGGGAGGGGGGCAAAAAGCCAGACCCTGTGCCGAAATCTGACTGTGACTGCACCACAACGTTTGTTTTTATTTTACATAATTGCTGTGTCAAAAAAGGGAAGCCTAACAATTTTTTGTATCCAATAAAATATGGGTCGGGGTGTGTAAACTCTAACTTTACACACGCCCTCAGGTTAGCTGCCATGCATAAACCCCTTGAGCTTCGCTCTCGGGGTTTATGTAACATCTAACCTCTCAGGTGTGTGAACTTCTCGTTATACACCCCAGCCTATATTTTATTCTCATTTTATTGGCCTGCATTTTTAATAGCTAAACTGTATTGTAATTTTTAGTTATAACTGGTGATGTGTTAACTGCAAGCTGTCAATCAAACACACACTGTTGAAGCTGCACACCCTAGGAGCACAACTGCCTCTTATTTCAAACAGTTAGGACTGGGTATTCATCGAGAGGTGCAGTGCAAAAGGTTGTGCTGCGCTTGTGTCCAACCCAGCGGCTGCTGTATGCAAGTGAATAGCAGACCAGCACTATCTAACTGAATCTCAGTGTCCATGTTGGCACAGCACTGAGTGAAACTGCACTGCCCCCAACATGGACCTGGGCTGTATCCAGTCCACAGGGATTGGCGCTCCCCAGAACAGATAGCACAGGGACCCCTGTGGGCTATATTGAGCCACAACATGCAGATGAGCCCATTGGGCATGCTGGGCACTAAAGAGCCATTTGCATGCCCATTATGTGCACGTTTTGCATGGTATGCTGCAACCCATTAGCACCCATCCTGTGTACCTGCTGACTTTCCTGGAGTCTGATGTCACCCCACCTCCTGAACACCCATCCTGTGTGAATTGTTCATATCCCTGGTTGTAGTGGCACACCTCACCCCCAAATATGTGTCCTGCATTAGTTTGCCATATCCCTGGTGCCTAGTGGCACCCCCACACTCCCTGAACACCTATCCCCATTGGTTTGCCAAATCCCCTCTGACTGGTGGCCCCCCACCCCACCAACACCTCCGTGCCCTGTAAGGTGTCATATCATTGGTGTTTAGCAGCCCCCAGCACCCATGTACAGTGAGACAGAATGCCCTGGTGTGTCGTGATACCCTCCCCTACTGCCTGAATGCCTGTTGACCTACATGACAGTACGCATTGGTGGTCCAGCACCCCCCCCCACCTGCTCACAGATACCACCTATCCAAGCTCTCTTCTTATCTGGGTGCACAGGGAGGTGCAGGAAATCCCAAAACGGTGAACGGCACAGCCCTTCCCTCCTCAGTTGGACATCGTATAAGCGGACAGTGAGCATGCATATATCTGCATGCACACTCACTGTCCGCTCATATGGCATCCGTCTGAGGAGGTGAGAGGAGGACTTGTCGTCGAGGCAGAGGTCAGGAAGCCTGGGAAGACCGGGAGCAGTTGTAAAATTCTCAAGTAGCGTTTTATTATTAGAATTTGACAGCAGATAAGGACTGCTTGGCCCACCTAGTCTGCCCATTTTGCTACCTAACAGATAAGCTGCAGATCCTAATTAACCAACAGCTTACTTCCTCCTACCCCCACTAGGACTGCCTTATGTCTGTCCCATGCATTCTTGAATTCCCTCCACTGTTCTTGACTCCACGACCACCTCGGGGATAGGACAGGATTATTGACAATAATAGAATAAAAATAACAGAACAATGTTCAGGATAGCTGTATACAACGTCAGTACAAACAGAGGACAGAAGTCCTTCATTTGAGGATTTCTTTACTGTTTCAAGTCTCTGTCTTTCACTCTCTATAACAAAAGCATTGCTGCTCTTTTTATAAGTTTTTACCTGGGAACTCGTTAAGGAGACATCCTGTTTTTCACAAAATGTTCTTGCCAGTTTCTTTGCAGGTGCAACAAATAGAACAATGTCCCAAGCTGGCCACCTGCTGACAGCTCTGCGAAATTTTGTAAACAAGCCAGAGTGTGGCTCAAACTGCATCTCTTGTTAACCCCTAAATTCCAAATAGTTTTTCACAATCATTTCAACAGTATAACTATGTACATTTTCAGATCTAGAGATTCCTATTTTCACATAAAAATTCATTTATTTTTATAACCGCAGATATGTAAGGGGGAAGAAAAAACAGAAACAGTAAGTGAAGGTAGAGATGGCGAGAGTCAGAGAATTGTGAGACCGTCGGTGATCAGTTCCTAAGTCTCACGAGACTGACCAAGAGACAGAAAAGGAGAGGATAGAGCAGATCCTTGCGTTTAATCCTTTCTGCATACCAAATGGCAAAGTGGCCTTATGCAACCCTGTCACAGAGCTATGCTAGTCACTGTATCAAGATTCCCTGCACATCCCCAGACACCCTGTAAGGGGAAGGAGGTTATATGGGTGGTGTCCTGTGAGTGGGCAGGGTGGGTGGGAGACGCTGGACATCGGTGTGTACCGTTGACTATATTAGTGGGCGGGGCGGGTACCACTGGACACTTTATAATTCACTGTTGGAATAACACTGGGTTTTGTTGGGGGCTGAGCTCCAGTAGCTATCCAAGGAACCCTGGCAGCTATGAAAAATTTATGTAGTAGGGCAGGTGCCATGACCCCAGTAGCTGTTCTTCAGGTTACCCCCTCACACCTAGGAGCGAGCCACATTTGAAAATCACTTTGCATCGACTTCTGTTTGATGCAGGTGTGAAGGGGTTAAATGTGTACTCCTGGCTTGCATTGCTTACATTGCAGTTCTATGCAGTAATCAGCAAGGAGTACATCTAGAGAGTTACAGCCGACCTTGACACAGATCTGTGTAGTGCTGGAATAGTGTGTTTCAGTTTACAAAGGGAAGAGAAGCCTGCTGCCTTTTTTTTTTTTTTTTTTTTTTTTTTTTTTTTGGGTCCCTTGTCCTTCAGAGTGCTACTGACCTGAGCCATCTGTCTCTTGGTGGCAACACCTTGGCCTCTGTTCCTCCGTGTCTGTCCCATCCTCTCGAGTCAGTGAGCTTCCCTACTTCCCACACTGCATTCACCTGGGTGGTCTCCATTACTAGACTAAAGGTGTTTTATATTTCCGTGAGACGAGAAAAACAAGACCCATATGAGTGGCATGACCAGGGCATGGATAAGAGGGAGGGGGGGCGAGGAGGAGCAGTTGGACATATATCAGGGATCCCAGATCTACAGGGATTCCTGTATTTTGCACTGAAATGGAGCCATTTACAGGAAAATTGCTTCCATAGGCTTGTGTTGGTTATACAGGAAAGCGGAGCACTGTGGCATCCATAGGGAAAATACCAAATCAGTCTGGGAGCACTAATATACAGTTGGGCTGGCGATATAGCCTAGAGATTAGAGTAACACGCAGTGAATGAACTTGGTACATCCAGCAGACCAGGGTTTGATTCCCACAATCTGTTTGCATACTGTGAGACTCTTACCAGATCACTTAACCTCCCGGTTGCCCCTGTATTGTCCATAGGACTGCTGTCCTCGGGGCAAAGCCCCAGTGCTTCCTGATCCCTGGTGGAAGCTAAAGTAAAAACAACTTGGCCAGAAGAACTGCCGGAAAGTGGAACACAAATGCAGCTTGCTGTATTTTAAGGTAGCAGATTGCTGGGATGGGTGTCGGGATTCTTTCCTCAGAAACACTGTACTGGCTGTGTGATTTTTTTTTTTTTGCAGACTCTGGTGTTGCAGTCTTTCTCCAGCAAGGGAGGTTGACTGTCTGTCTCCCCTGGGTTCTGTGTTAGTCAACTGACTGGGATTCATTCCTCCAGGGCCTTACTGCTCTCGTGAAATTTCAAATCTTGACTCAGTAGGGGAGGTGGTGTAGTCCAGTGGTTGGACCACAGACCTGCAGAACCAGATGATTCTCTGGCTTTGAATCCTGCCAGAATCACTGGCTCGCTGCAGGTCACATGACCTCCCTCATGCTCCAGTCCCTCCCCAGTTGGATAAGTGGGGAGTCCTTATCGCTTCACACACAAAGTTGTGGGAAAGTGTAAGAGCCTTCCAAGTGAGGTAATAGTCATGATCATTAATTTAAGACTAACTTAGATGAATAGATGAGGGAGCTGATATCTGGTGTTACAAGTGTTGAGAACAGATACAAAAGATGGTGAACTCGAGAGCTGTTGAAAAAATGTTTTCACTTATTTTATTATGTGAAAAATTAGATCAGTGGGATTGTTAGGCAAGCCCCATATAAAGCACCTTTGGGGGGGGACATATTCAGAGTCGGCTGATTGCGCCAGGACAAAGATGCGGCACACAGAATAGATGCGCTGGCCGGCTCTGAGGGTATATTCAAACAGTATGCGTGAGTGGGTCTGGCTGTGCATACTGTTTGAATATCTGGCCATGGATGCGCTGCCCAGAGTGGTCGTCTTCCAGGTCCGGTGCAGCGCATCCAGGGTTTGGGCTGACAACCACCATTGGGACATGTGTCACATACCTGAATGTGCCACAACCCCAAGGGCAATATTCAGTCAGGAAATACTAATGAGCTCACTGGGCATGCATGGTGCAAATGGGCACCATGCGTGCTCATTGGCATAGCTGCGCCTGGCAGGAATGTGACCGTCTAGCCCCCTCCTAGCCCCACACACCGAGCGAAGCAGCATCCTGCACTGAACCACCTTGGCAGGCTAATGTAACCCTGGCCCCCCGCCCCATATGTTAGAATCGTTGCCCGATCCCTGATAGTCCAGCAGAACCCCACACCCTATCCGTACTGGGACCCCACCCCCCACTCAACCCAACTGAGCCGGGCGACTGGCTCAGCTCTCCGCACACATCCAGCTGCTGACTGAACTGTCACCAAATGTATACCATGGTGGTGTGCGGAGGGTTGAGCCAGTCGCCGGCTCCAGTTCGGGCGTGGGGAGGGGTCGGGGTCCAGGCAGACGGTGTGGGGGGTACATCGGTGTGGACTATTGTGCTGTGACTCTTTGATCTGCACGGGTGTGCGGGGGGAACTTCCTTACTGTGGTATTGGGATCGGGCATTATCCTAATTTGATCTGGGATCGGCAATGGAGGGGGTCCCTGCAATTTGTTTTCTGTTGTCGGTGATCGGGCCGGGGGGGGCTTCCACTGGACTAGCAGGGATTGGGGGATTGTTAATCACATATGGATCAGGGTTGTGGAGGGGGGTTCCCACTAGACTACCAGGGATCGAGGAATGCTTTTCACATACAGATAGGGGCCTGGGAGGGGGGGTCCACTAGCCTACCAGGGTATGGGGAGCACTGTACAGTTGGTACAGGTGATTGGGGCTGGGTGGTGAGTTGCCACTTGCTGCTGGGGCTGGCTAGCTGTGGTGCACTTGTGCGCACTTCCACGGCCTGCCTGTGGGTGGCCAACTTTTAGTGGCCTATCTTTGGGCTGCACATTTCTGGCCTTTGAAGGGTGCATTTCCTCTGAATATGCCAGTGTATGGCATATTCATGGGAACGCCCCCTCAATCTGCGCAGCATGGTTTGACTTGCGACTGGGCACATTCACATGCAGGGGGCGCATTAC
This sequence comes from Neoceratodus forsteri, assembly GCA_016271365.2. NCBI lineage: Eukaryota > Metazoa > Chordata > Ceratodontiformes > Ceratodontidae > Neoceratodus > Neoceratodus forsteri. Next base: position 353,261,171 of record CM057456.1, read on the forward strand.
ACCCTTTGAATAGCGCACTGCAGCGCAATGCTGTGGTGGTGCGGCACATCTCCCATTTCTGCCGGGATGCACAACACATCCCCATTAAATATGGGGGCCCTTGACTCTGTATGGGATTTACTTGACAAGGCACTGATTGCATTTTTCAAAGAATGTAGTCAGTAAAAATATTTTTGAATAACGCTTGAGTGTGCTGTCTTGTATGTATTTTGCACGTTTCTGGTATAGTCTGCTTGGTGGCAGCATCTTGCTCAAACCCATCCCCATTGTGACTTTGTCCCATCCAACCACCACATGGGACAAATCTGTCCTTACCTGAAGGAGAGAAGACTGTCTCCAAGTCCATTCCTCCTTCTGCAGTAAGTTTCCTTGTGCTGCTGGGACAACGCAGGGAGACTCTTGAGATCAGCTGACTGGTTGGGAGGGGGGACAAATTGAACTGCTGGCCGAGTGGCCAGTGCTACAATCTGTAGTCAGAACAAGACATGGGACAGGAGAATGAAATTGCATGCCTCGCGTTAAGTTGTCCCTGGACTTTCACCATTGTAGAGCACAATGAGCTGGGGAAGACATCAGGACTGGGGCATCAAATTTGTCCCCCTTCTGGTCCCATTGGACTCTCGGGGACCACTGAAGGATCCTCGTATTCAACCTGGCATTGGGGACCATCAGAATTGTGGCTGCTAAATTTCCCAGGAGGCGCAGGCAGTCTTGTGCCGAGACCAGTCTGCTGGACTCTAGGCTGCGCGCCAAAGCAGTCTGGGCATTTGCCCAGGCCATTGGCAAATATGCCTTTCCGAAGGAGGCATCTAACACGGCTCTGATACAGAAGGGGAGTTGTGCTGGGTCTGTTTTGGATTTCGGATAGTTTACAGCTATCCCCACCTGGGCAAACAACTGCAGGGTTCAAGAAAAGTGTGGACAACAACCTTTGGGGGGGAATACGCTTTCAGGAGCCAGTCGCCAGGTAGGGAAAGACATACAGGCCTTCCCTGCAGAGGGCCTCTGTGACTGCTGCTAGGCACTTTGTGAATACCCTCTGGGCTGAGGAAAGGCCAAAATGGGAGGGCCCTGAACTGATAATGATGACCCTGAAACAAAAAATGGAGAAACAGTCTGAGCAGGGTGCATCAGGATATGGAGGTACATGTCCTTCATATTGAGAGCAGAGCCAATCTCCCTTGTTCAGCAAGGGGAGAAGTGTCTGGAGATACACCATAAGTTTTGGTATTTGATATAGAGGTTGATACCTTGGATCCAAAATGGGGTGCAAGCCCCCATCCATTTGGGAACCAGGGAAAAAATGGGAGTAAAATCCTGTACCCTTCTGTGGAAGGGGAACTGGTTCGATGGCACGATTTGTGAGCAAAGCATAGATTTCATTCCACAAGACCCATGCTTGGTCTGGGGGGTAATGTGAGACCCTTGGTGGCAAAGTAACAGGAATCTCCGTGAACTCCAGTGTGTATCCTGACTCTATCAATTGCAGGAGCTATAGGTCGGAGGAGATGGCATGCCACCCTTGTAGGTGCAGGGAAAACCTGCCCCCGACGGCTGTGGGAAGGGTCTCCAGTTCCATGACTGGAGGATGACCTTCAGGCAGAGGCTGGGGAGCAGCAGGGATGTAACGGGATGTGTTCTTAGCATTTGTAGGACCAGGCAATGTCAATTGAGACTTTCATTTATTGGCAGGTGGTCTTTCAGCATTTGGATGCACCCTGTAGGGGCGGCCCCTGGATGAGCCCCTAAAGGCCAGTTTTGCTTTTGGATGGTACAGCGTCTGAACCAATTGAAGGGTATGACCTCAGTCCTGTAAGTCCTTTAACATTTTTTTGGGTCTGTGGACCAAACAGCTGATCATGCTTAAAGGGAGCATTAGGGATGGATTGCTGCACATCCTGTGAAGATCCTGAGACTCTTGAGTCGGGTGTGACATCTGAGACAAACGCCTGTGGAGGACATAGGGGCTGCAGTGTCAACGGCATCATAGGTGGCCCTGAGCAGGTGGCAGCAAACAGCCGTCACCATAGACATCTTGGCAGTCAGATCCTCCTGGGCAGAACCCGCAGGAAGGGACCGGACTGTTGCCTGAGAGGCTTTTAGAATTTCCTCCTGTTATTTCAGGAGGTGTCCCATGTAATTAAGTATATGGAGAGACATAGTAACTGAGGCATGCATAAACCCTTTTCCCCATTACATCCAATTTCTTGGATTCCTTATCAGGGGATTGAGCACTCGTGCTCAGCCTTATGAGGATTGGAGGGAATTTTGAAAGATTGCTTCCAAGCAGCCCAACTAGTCTCTTCAAAGGCATCCACCAGAGTGGGACATTCTAGTACACCCAAGTACTGTGCCAACTTCTTTCTTGAAGCATCCTGCTCAGTGCTCTGGAACGTAAGCATTTTCTGGAGGTGTATAATAATGTCTGAAAATGTGGGATCATTTGGCGGAAAACATGGAGTTCAGGGGTAGGTTCACCCTGAATTGACAAGGCAGCCGAGAGGACTGAGGAGTCCTGGTCCATACCATCCTCTTCCTCCAGGTCAGCCAAATCCAGTCCTGCAGGAAATGGTCATCGATGTCTGCATCCTGAGGGTGAGAACCCGGGGAGATTGGGGATAAGCTGACCGTCCTCTCTGCCGAAGAAGGCAGAGAGGCAGCAGAGACCTGAGCCGACCCATCACTAGAGGGGCGAGGGGTCTATGTAAGGTTCAGGATATTATTTTCTAGAGCATGGATATCAGTCATGGTTCTTTGCCCAGTGGAAGTAGCTGGGGGTAGAATGGATTGAGTGAATAGGTACTACTGATGATGTTGAAGGCAGTGGAAACAAGCAAGTAGCTGTCATCAAGGGTGTGTGTGTGTGTGTGTGTGTGTGTGTGTGTGTGTGTGTGTGTGTGTGTGTGTGTAGGACCCCAGTATCGTCGATGGTGCTAACATAAAGCCCATTGTGGTAAGGCCAGTCGTTGATGGGCCAGAAGCCATTGTCGATGGATGATGGCTAGAAACCACAGTAGAGAAGGGGAGGCAGTGATGGAAGCTGCAGTTTCACCCCATAACCCACTGTCTACGACGAGAAGAGAGGAGCCAACAGTTGTCAATGGTGTAGAAGACTATTAATGGAAACCTTCTCAGTGTTAATCTTTCTTGTGATTGGGGTACTCATCGACGACAAGGGCGTGGTAGAAACGTGCCTCATTTTGCCAGCATGTTGCTTACCATGACCCTGTCCTGTCGATGAGGAGGGCTCACCCACAGAGCTGTGAGACCCCGAGGAGGACGTTGAAGACTCCCTGTTTGGTTTGGAGCATTGCTGCTGCTCTAGAAGGACAACCTTGTGCTCCATGAGGAACTCGCAAAACTGCTGAAGTCTTAGACAGTCTGTGGCCTTGTTGAACCACTTACAGAGAATACAGTCCCGAGTGTCGTGTTCAGGACCAAGGAACTGAACACCGACGTTGTGGAGGTCCTCTGTAGCAATTCTGTGGCCACATGTACTCTTTCGGAATAAGGGACCTGAAGACATCAGTAGATGAACCTGTTTCAATGAATATTTGGCTTGTAGAACTCTTCTTCAATGACTGGTAAGCAGAGCTCCGAAGTAGGACTTGTTGCATGCAAGTCGCAGTTGAAAAGAACTAAGGAGTAGCTGGGCCTCCCCCTTTTTTTTTTATACATGCCGTGCAGACGTGTGGTAATGTTGGGGGAAGGTCCCAGGGGTGACCGAGTAGTCGTCCAGAGAAAACCACGCCTCCGGCTGACATCCCATGTGTTTATGACCTGCTGCAAGAGATTGTCTCAAAGATCTGTCCTTACCAACGATGTGTGTCAGCCTTTGCTCATTTGTGGGCAGCTCTCACACATCCCACTTTATTAGGCTAAGAAGATAATTCTGTAACTGCTGCACTTTTACTTTTACCTGACTTACTCTGAGACGGCATAACAGGTTGCAGCAAATGTTCACAGGTTTGAGTGAAACCCCAGCAGTGCAGACACTGCTGGTGTCTGCCACATTGTTACTTTAAAAAAGAACTGCCTGCCCCTAGTCTTTTAACTGGTCTGTGATGGTCAGCCAGCTCCAAACACTGGCTCTGTAGGCATCCAGGCAGATAGTAAACTGAACCTTGACTGAGCACTTCTTTGTGTGTGGTGGCTCCTTAAACCAATAGGGGAACTTGCTGGAGGCTTAGAGTTCTGGCCACCCTTGAATTGGAAACAGAGACCAGAGAACTGTCATCCAGCAACCTCCCTTTTAGGAAGGAAACTAATATTATAGTATGGTTGCTGTAGTCTTAGAGGATATCTTTCATCAGGCCACACCTTTGGAACATGCAGCCGCCAGGCTCTAGAATGACACAGAAACATTTGCAAACAGTCTGCCAGGTGCTGCCCACAACAATGTCTGACTTCAGTGTATATGTAAATGTGGGAGGTCTCTCCTCATTTCTGTTCTTGCCATCGACCTGGACTCATCGGACCGCTCTGGAAACTTTACTGCATGTTGCTGCCATTTTGTTTCTTTATTACAAGTGGTCACTTTTTTTTTTTTTTTTTTTAAGAATAGTTTTCGGCAACCTGTATGACTTTGAACCATCTAAATTGTTCCAGTACAGTGAGCGCAGAGAAAAAAAATCTACACTTGCAATTCCCACGGCACCTGTGTCTGCTGTACAGGCCTAAGCCACAATGTGACAACCTGTGAAATCTGCCGAGGGTTTAACTCTGCAACCAGGTGATGCTGGAAAGGGGCTTCGGAGAAATTCTTGCTCCAGAAAACTGGAGAGAGTGGAGATGGGGCTCCAACAGAAGTCCATATCGCCGGCTCTGTCGACTGAACCGTGGTCATCAAAATCTCGGAAGAAATAGTTTAGGAGTCACACACACAAGCACCGGGACAAGGAGAAGGTTTCCCCGCTGTGCTTCTGGTCACCCCTGTGCCATACAGATAACCTCTTTGCTCTCCACTCTGGTGTTGACCATCCAACTACCCCCCCCCCCCGGACTGACATGACAGCAAGGTCAGGGCTTGACATAGTCACTACCATGCCTGCTATGGCTGGGCCATCACCAGTGACCTCAGACTCTGTCTCTGCCATCCACTCCTTCAGTCACGCTAGTCGGCCAAAGGGGTGCTGACTCTCGGGCAGTCCTGTTGTCTTTCTCAGATATAAGATGTCTATTGCCTGGCCCCTCTGTTCCAGGGGGCTCGTCGATGGAGACTCCTATCAGTCTCTTCCCCCCACCACCACCACCACCGATGATGCAAGGAACTTCCTTGCAACAGCCACCTCCTATGCTGCCACCAATGTCACTGTCACGGTCTCTGATTCCTATCGACCCAGTTGACGAATATGAGTACAATCCTAATTTAATGATACAGGAAGAGGAGCATGAGGCTGAAGACTATGTTGAGAGCCAATATAAACATGGCACCAGTGCTGCAGCCACATGCAGTGAGGAAGGACTTTGTGGTGCAGAAACCAAGGTCCCCCGCAGAGGAGTCTACATTTTACATCATGATGCAGCAAAAGCAGGCTGTTGTATTTGCCTTGGAAGAGCAGGATACTACCAAAAAGAACTTGCAGGAGTTCCTGGAGCTCGCAGAAGCTCATGCCATAGTGGTGCCGCCTCTGCTTCCAGTTTTGGAGGGTGCCACCTATGCAGCTTGGTGCAGACCAAACAATATACCAGCTGTCCCCAGGAAGTCAGATCAGATGTGTTCTGCTCCTTCTGGGAAACCTTTTTATGCCACACAACTTAAGACAGACTTTGTGACTTAATGATGTCCATGACAGGTCAAAGACACTTGAACACCTGAGTTCCCTTTGTCCTGATAAGGAATCGAGGAGGCTGGATGTTCTAAGTAAGAGGATGTACGCCTCTGCCTCACTGGGCCTTTGTATTGCTAACTACTGGCTCATATGATGAAATATTAGAACACCCTGAATCTCTGATTCTCTGTCCTACCTGTCTATCACCTCCCCCCACTAATGGCACCTTTTCACCCCCATACCCTCCCCCTTACCGTTAGACCTACCGCGCTGACTAATGCAGCTGTGTCAATCCTAAAGGTATTACAGTTGTCCCCCCACCCCACCCCCAAAACCTCTCCTCCTCCACTATCCTTGGCGCATCCTGTGTCCTTGCTTTATAGCCTTCTCTTAGGCCACGTAATGCTTTGCTGGTCTAGACCTCATCTAATATAATATTGTACTCTACTGTCTATCAGATACCTGCCTTGTATAGAACTAGCACATAGCGGTATGCTGACTGCCTTTGCTACCATGCCTGTAAATTAATGCTGCCTTGTTCTGTTCTCAATGTCAAGCCTTGTGGTGTTGGTAAATTATTGTACACCACTGTGCCAGGCCACTCCTTTCTCACTTGTAATGACTGTACGTAGGCTGCTAATGTTGCTACGCCTGCTCCAAATTGTTGTATTGTGATTTCTTTAAACTAACAAGATGGACCTGGAAATGAGCCCTGCTCAATGGTGTTCTGCCTGGCTAAAGAGATTGATTGACCCTTTGGAGGAAGGCTAAGGCTGCCACACAGGCCTTGCATGAGGGCACCCCAAAGCAAGCTACTGAAAGCATTGACAGCTGGGGCTGATGTAGGCAATCATTTGCTCCCCACAGCCTATCATGTTTCTGATACTTCTGCCAGCACTGCAGCTTGTGGCATCTGTCTCCGGAGATATTCTTGGCTCAGAGTAGGTTTTGCCACAGATGTGCAACAATCTGTCATTAAATGATCCATTCAGAGGGCAAAAGTTGCTTTGATCATGAGGTACAAGAGACACTCAAACATAGAAATATAGTATTTGACAGCAGATAATCGTAGTGTGGCCCACCTTGTCTGCTCATTTTTTTCCCCTACCAGCTGTATTACCACAGACCCTACTTGATGTCCAGTTCTACCCCCCCCCCCACCTTTTGCCACTAAGAATCTGTTGTTATCCCTGTAGGAAAGCAGCAGCTAAAGCCAATAGAATGCTGGGGTGCATAGCTAGAGGAATCGCTTCTAGGAGGGAGGAAGTCATTCAGCCACTGTACAGATCACTGGTGAGGCCGCATTTGGAGTACTGTGTGCAGTTCTGGAACCCATACTTGAAGAAGGACATCAGGCGATTGGAGGGGGTCCAGGAGAGGGCGACAAAGATGTTTAGCGGAATGAAGGGGAAACCTTATGAGGATAGGTTGAAGGACTCCACATGTAATCACTGGAGGAGAGAAGGGAGATGGGCAATATGATCAAAACCTTAAAGCCCTTAAAGGGCATAAACAGGGTTAGTATGGAGAGCATATTCAGATTAAAGGGAGAAGGGATTACTGGGGGGCACAGTCTGAAGCTGGAGGGGATAGATTCAAAAGGGAGATGAGACACTATTTCAGAGAGGGTGGTAGCGGGATGGAATGCCCTTCCTGAAGAAGTATCTCTTACAGCAGTGGGGGCCTTTAAAGGGGGTGGGACAGGGTCAGGGCAAGGTACTAGTCTGGGAAGTTGGGAAGGGAAGGCAGTAAGGGGTGGGGATGGCAGCAGAAGCCAAATCTGTGCGTCACAAAATCGAGCTGACACGCTAGACCGGTCTGTATCTGCTGGCATTTTCATATGCCTATCCCATGCATTCTTGAACGCTGCTACATTTTTCTGCTGGGAGTCTGTTCCCATCCACCACCCTTTCTGTGAAGAAGTGTAATTCTTCGCATTTTCCCCTGAATCTACCCCCCCAGCTTCATAGCATAACCCTTTGTTCTTGAGCATCTTTTTTTTATCTGAAAATTGCTTCCCTTTTTCACCTTATTTATCCCGTGAAGTATTTCATAAGTTTTATCTTATTCTCCCCCCTTCAGGGTGTACATATTTAGGTCCTTCAGTCCTTCCTTGTAGGATTTTTATGCAGATCCTGCACCATTTTGGTTGCCCTCCTCTGGAACACTTCTACTCTGACCTTCTGGAGATGTGGTCTTCAGAACTGGACACAATACTCTAGGTGAGGTCTCACCAGTGAATCTATAGAGGTAACACCACCTCTCTTTCTGCTGGTGATGTCTCTCCCTATGCACCCCAGCATCCAACTAGCTCTCCCAACTGCCTTGTCGCACTGCTTGGCCACCTTTAGGCCACCAGATATGATTACCCCTAGGTCTGTCTCCCGTTTGTTGATCGTCAGTACCACTCCCCCTATTTATGTACTGTGTCCCAAGTGCATGGTTTTTGCACTTTTTCACATTAACTTCGCTGCCATACCGTTGACCACTTCTCTAACTTTTTTAGATCACTATTCCTTTTTTCCAGCCCTCCTGGAGTTGTTTATCCTATTGCAGATTTTAGTGTCATCTGCAAAAAGGCAGGTCATCCCATCCAGCTCTTGCAGTGTTGCTAAGAAAGATGTTAGAGGACCAATCACAGTAAGGATCCCTGTGGCACCCCACTGGTCACCCTCCCTTCTCCAGTGTGAACTTCATTTATCACCACCCTCTTATCGCCTATCACTTGACCAATTTCTTAACCAGCTTACCACCTTTGGACGCACTCCTAAGCTGCTCAACTTGCTTATAAGCTTTCTATGTGGAATGGTGTCGAAGGCTTTACTGAAATCAAGGCAGGCCACATCTACCGCTTCTCCCTGATCCAATTCCTTGGTCACCCAGTCAAAGAAAACTATTTGGTTTGATATGACCTCCACCTTTTGAATCCTTGTTGCCTTGGATCTTGTAAGCCACTGGGTTCAAGATATTCCACAATCTCTACCTTCAGTAGTGATTCCATTAATTTCCCCACTACTGAAGTCAAGCTGACTGGCCTGTAGTTTCCAGCCTCTTCTCTGCTACCGCTTTTGTGAAGTGGGACTACATCTGCCTTCCCCCAGTCCTCCAGAACCACTCCCGTATCCAGCGAGTGGTTGAAAAGGATTGTCAAAGGTGCAGCCAGTACCTCCCTGAGCTCCCTCACTATCCTTGGATGCACCCCGTCTGGCCCCATTGCCTTGTCCACTTTCAGATTTGTGAATTCCTTCAGGACTCTCTCCTCTATAAATGGATTGGTGTTCACCTCCCTTCCTTCGATACTCCTGTTATTTCTCTGGCCCCTCGCCTTCCCCCTTCCTCTGAACACTGAACAAAAGTGTGTGTTCAGGATGTCTACTTTTTTTCCTGGTTCTCCACCCAGGGGGCCCCCCCCCCCCCCAAATTCTTAGTCTTATAATCCCTCTCCTGGTCTTACTTTTTTCACTCGCATACCTGAAAAATGTCTCGTCCCCTTTCGTTACTGCCCGAGATATTCTCTTCTCTGTTTGCACCTTTGTGCTCCTTACTGCTTTCCCTGCCTCCTTCTGTTTCTCCTGATACACCTCCCTGTCCTCCTTCATCTGTCATCATGTACATTCTGAATGCTGTTTTTTGCCCTTACCTTCCCAGCCACCTCTTTTAAGAACCAAAGTGGCCTTTTTCTCCTCTTGTCCTCTTGCTTTTGCTCACTTGCCTGACGCAGAGGTTTGTTGCCTTCAGTATGGCCCCTTTTAGCTTCGCCCACTGTTCCTCACCTCCACCAAGTCGTCCCCAAAAAAAAAGGCATCCCTGAGGCACTCGCCATCTTTTAAAATTGGCCCTCCTGAAGTCGGGGATCCTCACCCTTGTGTTGAACCACACTGTATGGCATTCACTGGTCCTCAGGTGGCCTCCCACCACAACGTCTATATCCTTGTCCCCATTGGTGAGTACAAGGTTCAGTATTGCCCCATCACTAGTGGGTTCCCTTACTAGTTGCTTGAGGAATGCTCCCTGCAGGGAGTCCAGGATGTCCCTGCTCCTAGCTGCAGCTGGGAGGCTCCAGGCTACATCTGGCAGATTGAAGACCCCACAAGCAGTACCTCCTCCTTACTTGCTGTCTTTTGGATGGCTTCCCACCAGAGCCTTATCTAAACCCGCCCCCACCCCCGTGCTGGAGGTCTGTAAATTCGCCCGTGTGGATGGTGGCTCCATTTCCTGTCTCTGGGGTGACCCACAACACTTCCGCCCCTCCTGTGTCTCTGTCGTCTTTATGCTGTTCCTCACATACAAAACCACTCTCTTCCCCTTTTTCACCTTGTACTCCTGAAGAGAGTATAGCCTGGTCTGGCTATATCCCAGTCATGGTTCTTAGTACACCATGATTTGGTAATGGTGAAAATATCTAGCTTGGCCTCTGCCATAATGGCTTTTAAGTCTAGAATTTTATTTGCCAGATTTCAAGCATTTGCAGACATGGCTTTCCAGATTTTGTTACTACCTTGCTTTTCCGCTCCCCTTTTTCCCTCTTTCCTGACTCCCTCTGTTCTCATTCCCATCTCCCTTCAATACTGTCATTTTGTTTTCCTCATTAATGGATACCCTTGGTTATTCCTCTCCCTTAGGGGTCTCTGTGCAGTGTACTGATTACTTCCACCTGTTGCGGGGTGGGATAGTTAATGCCTCCTTGCGTCCTTCTGCCACCCCCCCTTGGCTAGTTTAAATGTTTACTGAAGGAACATTTAAACCATTCATTGAGGACTGCGGTTCTCCTCCTGGTTGGATGCAGGCTGTCTCCTAGGTATAGGCCTGTATCATTCCAGGAGGGACCCCAGTCCCCATTGTAGCTGAACCCCTTCCTCTCTGCACCACTACTTCAACCATGAGTTGAAGCTCTGGTGCGGAGTACCCTGCCCTCTCCTCTGTCATAGACAGGTAGCACCTCAGAAAATGTTACTGTGTGCGCTACCTGCCTAAGACCCCTCCCCAACTCCCTGAACTCCTCCTGCACTATCCCAGCCTAAAGATCTCCAAGCCTCGGGCAGCACATTGAAGTCTATGCTGTCCCTCTACCATCCCAGAGCAGGGGTGCCTTTCACCTGGCCGGGTTACGGGACAATGCCCTGCCCCCCCCCCCCGATAGTAGGGCAGAGGTAAAGGAACGGGGGGGGGGGTCGCCTCTTCCTCCACTTAGACCAGTGGAGGGAGATGACTACAGATGCATGGGTTCTGGAAATCATCGAAAAGGAACATGCTCTGAAACTTGTGGAAAACCCTTCAGAAGCTATCCTCCAGGGCACCTGCCCTTTGTGGAAGAGGAAATAGACTGCTGCAAAAACAGGCCATAGAATCTGTGCCTCTAGAACAGAGAAACGCATCCCCCCTCCTTCTTCTTCTTCTGCTTCCGGTACTTCCTGGTCCCAAAGTGGACAGGAGGCCTGAGGCCTGATCTGGATCTCTGAGATATCAGGTTTTTCACTGAATAAAAGAAGTTCAGAATGGTCATGTTGCAGGATCTTCTTCCGCTACTGCAAACCAAGAACTGGACATGTTTCCTAGATATGAAGAATGCATAGCTTCATATCAAGATACAGAAACATCACAGAAAATATCTGTGGTTCCTATTTGAAGGGGAACATTTCCAATTCGGAGTGTTGCCCTTTGCCTTGTCTTCTGTATCACGGGTCTTTAGCAAATGCTTGGCAGTGGTGGCAGCAAGTCTTCGCAGGGAGGGCCTGTATATTTTCCCCTGCCTGGACGATTGGCTGTTGAAAGCCTACTCCTTTCATTCACATTAGCTTGAACCAGTCGGTTCGATGCTCTGGGGGGTGACAGTATCCAAAATTTAGTGTTGACACCTTGCCAGTGACTGCAGTACATAGGGGCAGTTGGACACAGCACATGACTCTGCTTTTCTGCCTTTAGACAGGGCCAGCCACCTGATTGCCCAAACACAGTTGGTGCATGATCGCCATTATGTCTCAGCAAGGACATTCTTACACCTTCTGGGCCTCATGGCAGCTGCCATTGTCACAGTACCACTGGCCAGACTGCACATGTGGATTTCCCAGTGGACCCTAAGAGTCCAGTGGGACCAGCTCATGTATGATCTAGAATGGATGGTTCTAGCCACATCTCCTGTGCAGAGTGCTCAAGTGGTGGATGGTACACAGCAATCTGCTCAAGGGGGTTCAATTCCTGATCCCCCTCTTCTCTTCAGAGCCTCACCACAGATGCCTCTGGGTTGGGTTTTGGGGGCTCACTTGGGCCCTCAAAACAGTGCACATGGACACAAGTGAAGCACACTTGGCACATCAATGTTCTGGAAGTGAGGGCTGTCCTGTAACGTACTCTAGGCCTTCCAGAACCATTTGTCCCCAGGTCCTCTGCTAATATAGACTGACTGTGTCAGTGTAATCTATGTCAACAAACAGGCAGGAACTCATTTCTGTTTACTGTGCAGGGAAGCAATGAGAGTTTGGCATTGTGCTCTGGAACAGTGTGTAGAACTAATTCGCACTACATGTTTCAGGCATCCAAAACGTCTTGGTAGACGAGCTCAGCAGGTCATAGTCAAGGATGCACGAGTGAGAACTGCTAATGTCTGTGGTAGATGACCTCTTTGCAAGATGGGGTTGTCCAGAGTTGGACTTTTTTTGCGTCCTTACACAGTGCAAAACTGTCACTTTTCTGCTCGGTCCATGGTCTGGGTTTTCTGGTGAGACATGTCCATCTCTTGGAAAGGGAGGTTTCTGTATGCTGTTCCCTCCCTTCCCTCTGATTCAGAGTACTACTCAAGTTGCAGATGGAGGGTGCAACTCTGATACTCATTGCTCCCGTGGCCTCGACAGTTCTGGTTTCCCCTTACTTCAACAGCTGGCAGTGGAATTCCCAGTCCCTCTACCCCTGTGCAAGGGTCTACTGTCACAGGAACAGGGAATCCTGGTTCATCCGGACCTAAAGTCTCTTCATCTGTATGCATGGATAGAGTACAGACAAATGGAAGAAGAATTGCAGGACTTCTTGTATCCATTTTCTTGGTTTGAGCATTCTGGCTCTGTACTAAATAGTGAAAAAATCTCAAACTGTGGCTTTTTTCTACTGGCACCACTGGCAAGAGGGGAAACGATCCAAGATTAAAATTGGTAATAAAAGATGGTGCAGAATTAGAACAGGTATCCGAATACGGACATTTGGGCATATGAGACAACAGCTTAAATTTTGATCACCATATTGGTACCGTATCAAAAAAGGTAAACTGTAAACTTGGAGCTTTTAGACGCCCAGCATTCTGTACAACAAAACACTTGAGACCTATAATTGCAGCACGGCCTTTATTAGCAGTTTTAGGTTATGGATGTCATTTAGGGCCATGCAAACGTAACAAGTTTAAAAAAAAAAAAAAAAAAAAAAAAAATTACTAGTTATAACAGTGTGACTAGATTTATGTTGCGATTTATGAGACCTATCACGGTAAAATGTATGACACATTGGGTTGGCCTACAATAGAAAACAGATGAAAACTAAATTGGGCAAGTTTGGTAAATAACATGTCAAAACAAACCAGTAAATAATAGATTGCAGAAAGTTGAACATAAATATATTAAGATTTTAAACATACAGAGAATATGAAAATATCTAGCCCAAAAAACAGATGTGAGAACATAGTATTCTCCCAAGCAGTATCAAAACTTTGGAACATCGATCCACATATTAAACAGTTGTCGCCTAAATCAGACATTCAAAACTGCAGTGAAGCAGGAACTGAAAACGCGCTGTATTTGTACAATATGAGTAAAAAACTTCAGCAGTACATACTTCATTTTGTTTAACATGTTGTTTGCAATGTATTTGTTACATAATTTTGTGTTAAAATTTGTTTCGACAGGTCCACCTTGTAAATAGGGCTATTGTAGCCCTAATGGTGTTTTGTAACAACTCTTATGTGTATAAAATTAAAAAATGTTCAGGTGGCGCTGTGGAGCCTGAGTAAAATGGCAGCCTGAGTTTAGAGCTCTGTGCTTTGGAAAACGACAGAATAAAATGCACATTTCACCTGACTGTCGACTTGCTAAAATTAACAAAGATTGGTGGCGGATAGTCCACTCTCTGGGGGGGGAGGCAGCAGAGTGAATGCTTTGGGAGTAGGAGCCCCAGTCACAAGGTCGACGCAAGGGAAAGTGCCATACTCTGCAACGGAGGTCGCAGAGGAAACATTGCAGTCCTTGGGGGTTAAAAACAGACTCGTACAGACTGTTTCATAACTAGCAGAAATATTCGACACGTTCACCAGCCAAGTGGTCATTGTAGAGACGACAGTGGACTTTGTTAAATCCTCCCCTGTAGAAGCAGGTGGATGTGGCCCTAGGAAAGGCAGCTATGCTCACCAAAGAGAATACATAGCTATGAGCATGCCTCGAAACCCTGGAAGATTAAGCTCGTTCACTGAATCTCCACCTGATTGGAATGCTGGAACGGAGTGAGGGGGACCATCTCTCTCTCCCTGTTTTTGGTGGACTGGTTAATGCAGCAATTGGGTGAAGCAGTTTCCAGTTGCACATCCAGAAGGCATACAGGGTTACACCTTGTGGAAGGCCAGATAACGCAGAGGCTCCAAGAGCCATTGTCATGATTACTGATGGTGTGGGAACAAGAGTTTCTGCTTGCTCTTGCCCAATGAAAAGGGACACTATTGCAGGATGGGCAGCAGGTATGAATGTACCCCGATCTGAGCTATGCCACGAGACAATGAAAAAAGCGCTTCAGAGTTCGGGCCATATTAAGAGAAGCTTCGCTCCATCGTGGCATAGTCTTTCTGGCAAGAATGAGAATCGTCCTCAAAGGCAGTGTATTTATTTTTTCCTGCTCAGGGGATGCGCTTGAATGGACGCAGAAGCATGCAAAGCCATCTCAAGTCACAGCAAGACTCCAGGAATCATCTTCACTTGAAGATGAAGACACTTGACTTTGGCTCATGCTGACCTTGTTCTTCCAACCTCCATATATGAGTGTGTGGTGCATCTCCAGGTAGGGCTGAACCTTGGTGTGTTTGTGATTAAAACGTTAGTTTGCCTTTTACGGGGGGGGCTGCCGCCAAGTTTACATTGGGGTGTAGTCTCCTTTTGTTTAGCTAGTTGAAATGTTTAATCTGAAGATTTTCTCATTAGATGCTCATGTTAAAGGTTTATAAATTCATTTGCTGAATAGTGCTCATTCAGCTACTTGGACATAAAATATTGGTTCATTGTACTACTAGAAGTACAACTTGACATCGAGATAGCATGGTGTTTAGCTCTCCATCCATCCAATGAAGGAGGGGGAGACATTTGGAGACCATTCTTATTAAATAAGACTATAAATGTACCCATGCAACTCTTGGCCTCGAGTACATAGCAACAAAAATTTATCGTTAACGCTTCTATAAATGTTTTTCCTTTTTAGTGATGTACCTCTATATCATCAACCTACTTTGAATATGCGTGTATTAAGAGGGGTGGTGCCCTCAATGTCTTGCAGTGTTTTATTGAATGCTTGGTGATCGAGCATAACTTGTATGTAATTGTTGAATAAAAGAAAAAATTCTATTATTACTGCAGCTCCTGAAGACATAGCCATAGCGTGTTATGGGGCTTCCAAAAAAATGGCAGATATTCTAGTGGATGCTAGAAAACTGTGCACCAAAACTGCTTTCTCCATGAAGTGGATGTGTTTTCCTTTTATGGTCCACTTATCACCTCTCTGGTTAATCAGATTCTAGGGTACCTGCTGTCCTTATCGGATTCAGGCCTGCATTATTCCTCATTCAAAGTGCACCTCACTTGGCTGCTATATCAGCTTTCCATGTGCCTACAGACGGTCGTACGGTGGCTCAGCTAGAGGTAGCCCGTACGTTCTTGAAGGGCATTTTACATCTAAAGCCCCCTATTTGCAATCCAGTTCCAGCTTGGAACCTGAATTTGATTTTGGAAAAGCCCACTTTGGCTCCTTTTGAGTCAACCTTGACTTGTGGTTTATGCTTTCTCTTTTAGAAAGCATTGTTTTTAGTTTATCACTCCTGGTCGAAGGATTTCAGAGCTTCATGCTCTGTGTCAGCCTTCTTATTTGCGTGGCAATCTTAAGTTTCTCTGAAAGGTAGTGTCTGAATTTAAATCAGACCATCCATCTGCCAGTGTCTTATCCAGTGGATACCAATCCAGGGTAAGCATTGCTGTATACTTTAGATGTGCATAGAATACTCTGGTACTATACACACTGTATGAAGGACTGCAGGAAGTCCTTGCAGTTTTGTTTTGTTCACCCGTGGGAAAGAGGGCATCCCAGTTTCTAAACAGTGCTTGTCCAAATGGCTAGTAAGCTGCATCACTTTTTGTCACGGGAAGTAAAGTAAGGAACTTGCTGGTGTGGTTTGTATAATTCCACAAGAGGTATAGCTGCTTCTGTAGCTTGTTTTTCAGAATGTTCCTGTTGCAGATATCTGTGCAGCTGCTACCTGTAGTACTGTCCTCACTTTCATTAAGTACTATAGCCTGGACATTGTCTCACGCAGACAAGCTGGCTTTAGCCTAGCTGTACTACAAGGCCTGTTGTCATAAGTCTGTAGGTTCCAGCCACCCAGACTGTCAGCTTTTGGTACTGCTTGGTACTCGTTCCAAAGGTGTGGGTTGATGAGAGATCCTTGAAGAAAGAAGTTACTTACCGTAACAGATCTTCAATAGAACTCTTATCAAGCCATGCCATTTCTCTCCTCACCACCCCCACCCCCAAAAAAAAAAAACAACCTTTTCGGGTCTGTGCTGCTGTCTCCATTGTTCGCCTTTTTTTTTTTTTTTTTTTAAAGATTCGACTGACATCCATAAGATATAGGAATAGGAGGAATCCAAATTACCATTAACTCCCACATTTTAAATCCAACACATGCCGTGTATTTCAAGCCCATGAGCTGCATGCATAATTTATTTATTAGCTTTTGGTAACCGGGTAAGTGCGCTAGGCAACAGACCTGCCTATTTTCAGGCATGACCCGGGAGAGCACAGGAAATTGGTTACACTATGCAGAAATGCACAGACATAATACAGGTGTACAGGAGCAAAACAAGGTATACATTGGGTAGCACAGTAATAGTTACATAAGGGTACATATTAGATATAGATCATAATAAGGATGTAAAATAAAACAATTAGGGTAACCATAAGACAGCAGAGGACATTAATGACATCAAGGTTCATAGCCACCCAGACAAGCATATTGCATTAGGAGAACATTAGTGTAGTACTCAGGGGTCAGACCCGACGGCCTGCAGTGGGACAAAGCATATTAAGAGCATTTGCATTGGCAAGGGGCTAGGAGGTGGGAGAACAGCGAGTTTTTGAATTCACGATGGGAGGCTGAAGTTTTCACCGTAAGGGGGAGTGAGTTTCAGAATTTGGGAGCAAAATGGGCAAATGCCTGTTCACCCATTTTTGTCATGCAAGGTGTAGCGGAGAGCAAGGGGACAGAGGAATACCTAAGGGTACGGGGGTGTGAGGCAGGAGTCAGGAGGTTAGCAAGATAGACAGGGCAGGGAGGTCTGGACAGGGAGTCGATAAAGCAGCCCAGGGAGTAGGCTCGAATATCCTTATTTGACAGCCAATTTAAGCCAGCGTAAAGGAGACAGTGATGGGTAAGAAGTGGGGCAGTTAAGGCGAATCTACAGATGTTATTGTAGACAGTGTCCCATTTGTGGAGTGTAGCAGAGTTTGCAGCAAAGAGGAGGGACAGAGCATATTGGAGTTGGGGTAGGAGAATACCTCTCGCAACAGAAAGTCTAGCAGAAGGAGTGGCGCACGCGATAAGCTCTGCCAATTTTAGCATTGAAGGCACTGCACACCATATTGACATGTTGAGACAGGTCAAGTGTGGGATCCAAAGTGACCCCAAGGTACTTGAAGGACTCTGTGTTTGTGATGAGGGAGCAGTCAAGGCATTGAACCTGGAGCCTGTTCACAGGGGCAGACAGTTTTTTTTTAGAGGATCCGAATAGCATAGCACAGGTTTTTTCTTGGTTCAGGACTTGGTGGTTGCTAGAGAGCCAGGTCTGCAGGAATTGGAAGTCATTAGTGAGAGTGGAGTTGATGGCAGCAACCGATTTTTGACCCAGAGTAGAGAACAAGGTCATCTGCGTACATAAAAGTGCAGCTATGCCGGGACATTGTGGGAATATCATTTAGGAAGAGGGAGAAGAGTAGAGGTCCAAGAGTGGATCCCTGGGGAACTCCACAGGAGATGTTTAGGGGGGAGGAAAGGGCCTTGTGAAATGCTACCGCCTGAGTCCTATTGTCAAGAAAGCTATGGAACCAGGGGAGGGCTTGGTCAGATGCTCCAATGGATTGGGGCTTCTTTAGCATGAGAGGATGATGGACCATGTCGAAGGCTTTGGACAGGTCGATAAAGACGGCCCCAGTGAGAAGGCCACGGTCCATATTATTTCTGATGTCATTTGTAAGTTGTGTAAGTGCAGAGGTGGTACTGTGACCCGGCCGGAAACCATGTTGGCACGGGGTTTGAAGATTAAACATGTCAAGGTGAGCAGCAAGCTGGCGGTGGACTATTCTCTTAAGAAGCTTACTGAGAGTGGGCAGAAGAGATATAGGGCGGTAGTTGGACATGAGTTTGACATCGCCCTTTTTGTGTATAGGGATGGTTCTGGCAGTTTTCCAGGTGGATGGGACAGTAGACGTACGAATCGAGAGGTTAAAAAGCCAGGTGATGGGTCTGGTCAGCCAAGGTGCATACTGCTTAAGTATGCAAGGATGAAACAGTTTCAACTTAAATTGTTCCCAGGTTCTTCTTCCTATAAAGGAAAAATATAAAATTGCATGCTTGACCCATGTAGAAGGTACCAAAAAGGTACTATATAAATAGAATTATAGTAAGGACCTATATATAAGGCCCACGTTGATAAACATTGCTTTAGCTGGCCTGCCGGCGCAGTGGTTGGATTTCATTTACGATCTGCGGCGGGGTTGAGTGGATCCAGCTTGTCTGAGGGCTGGCGGGGGGGGGGGGGGATCAAGCATCCCTAGGACTGCTGTCCTTCTCCTGGGGGAAGGGGCGGCCCACCTGGTAGAGGCTGGGTTGTCGTCCTGTAGCGACGCAAAATCGATGCTCTCTGGGGCAGGACAGATGCTGGACATCATTGCATGTCTCCGCCCCAGCCTACAGGGGGAGAAACAAGGCGGGACCTCTGTCTCTATGAGGCCCTCCCTGGGGCTTCAGTTAGCCTCTGCCACCAGAAGCTCTCCCAACTAGATACTGGTTCCGTGGCACTGGATACCGGAGACCAGTGCCACGGCCTCTCCCTCTGGGGGCAAACAAGGGGTGACCGTGAGAAGCAGTGGCAGTTGGCAGTAGGTGGGAGTCCCGGGGGCCGTGACCAGGGTGGAAATCGGTAGGAGGTCCTTCCAGGGGAAAACAAAAAAAGTACAATAAACATTGCTTTATAACCTTTTTTCTAAACTTAGCTTAGTTTTCAACAGTAAAATAAATTATACCAGTGCTTCAAAACATCCAGTCTGGACCTGGGAGAATGTTACAGGCTGGCCCCAGTCCTGGTCCTTATTTATTACCAGCTATCCCCTGTATTCTTTCTAAGCCTACAATGCCTCCTTAAGAAAACCAAAAAATGGAACAGTGTTAATAATTTTTAAATGGTAAAGGAGGCGAAACACAGCTTTGCCTGTACAAATTATTTTAACCCCCAGAAACCCAATGTCTCTCACTATGTTGTCTCTTTTCTTAGCCCTCACAATCTTCATCTGAGGACATCATCTCCTTCTTGATGGCTGGACATGTTTTTGAGTCCATTTCAGGGCCTCCGCAACATCCGAAAAAATGTAGACCACCTGCTCGAACACCAGTCAGAGCCTGGCAGGGAATAGCATGTTGTGCATAATACCAGCTTCACAGGGCATCACACGGACGCCATCAAAGCGCTTCTTTTTCTGGCGGGTCGCGTAACTTAGATTGGGAAAGAAAGACCCTCTGACCATCCTGCAACAGTGTACGTTTTTTGTCTGGCTACTGTTAGAATAAAGTCTCTAGTCCCCATATTGTCTAGCACTGCGACTGTCGTGTTTGGTGCCTCAGTGTTGGAGAGCCTACTCTGAAAGGCCACCCTATATGCCTTCTGGATAGCCCAATTCCTGTCCAATAGAGGCTGACCAAGGTGCTGTTCAAGCCATTCTTTTAAAAACAAGATGAGGTGGTCCCTCTCCGCTCCTTTCTGCGTCCATATGACCCTGGGGTTAGCAGCTCTAGCCTGATTTTCTAGGTTTTCAAGTCGGGCCCGCAAATACGAGTTTTTCTTCACCAAATTCACTGCAGTGCCTAGAGCTGCCTCAGATTGTTTCTTAGCCTCAAATGCCTCCGTTTTCATAGATCCGGCTTCTGTCTCCGGTATAGTGACCTTATTCGTTAGGGCATCAAAGCAGTGGAAGAGCCCAGCCATTGAAGCTAGCATTTGGCTCATCTTGTGCCCTAACATCTGTAGGGTCTCCTCTCCTTTGCTATTTGGCTCCGGAAGAATGCGGCCTTGCACTGACTGTGTGCCTAGTGTAGCTGAGGAACTTTTGCTTTTTTGCACCTTCTCCAGCCTGTCCTTTTTTGGGTTTCCCATTTGGATTCCAGAGATGTTCCGAAGTCCACAGAACTAGTTTGTAGTTATTTCTCTGCACTGGTAGGAGGTACAAAACAATGTTTTTTTTATTTAATAGTTTCGAGGCGCTTCACTTCCCTGAGGCCATATTGCTCGGGCCCTGTATTGTCCACAGCCGCCCCAGTCTTCATTGTTCTGATTTCCAGCCCTTTGTCTCACCTGGATGTGGAGTGCTGGGTTCTCTTGTGGCTCTCTAGAGGGAGGTCTTCCGAGTAGATCTCTAGTGAGGAACTGAGGAGAGATGGGGCCACCCATGTTTATGTACATGCTGACATCTGACATTGTCATGGTCTGCCCCTGGCAGATTGCTTGCAAAAGTTCCCGTGTAATCCTAGAGCCTGGCAGCTATAAATTCCAAAGGCATGGTCTGATGAGATTCTCAAAGATCTACTGTTACAGTAAGTATGCAACTTTTTTTTTTTTTCCTAGATGCATTAGAGGAAGTAGTAAAATAAGAGGGTGGATTGTTCGGCTTTGTAAAGAAATGATGTCACTAGAAGGTATAACGCAGTTGGTGAGGGCAAATGCAGGAGAAACTTTGAAGTTATACTTCAGGAACAGTATTTGGCATAGCTAACCTCGGTAAAGCAAGAAATAAGTATAAATTGGAGAGGCCCAACACCAGTCAAGACTACTACAAGCTGCAGACAGGTTGGAATAATGGGCCCACTCACCAAAATAAAGTTACTTTCTCACATGCTTTTATTTTCAAGGGACTTCCAGACAACACAATTCCAAAAACTTCTACATTTCGAGGAAATGACCCCTTCATCAGGGAGTCTGATAGTGCTATAAACCTTTTTAGAAAGAGTTACATTTCACAATCCAGCCACCAAAATCTGGCTCAGAGGAACTGAGTGTGAGCCATGCAGGACTTTGCCTTCATTATGAAAAAGAAAAAACATTTACAGCCTTCAGAGGAGCACATATGGGCAAGTCTCTATTAGAATAAAGAATTAATTTTGGTGGATGGATTAGCAACTATTACTCCTAGCAGACTCCCTGATGAAGGGGTCCTTTCCCAGAAACATAGGAGTTCTTGGAATTTTGTCTGGCAGTGATCAGAGAATAAATAATATGTAGAGTAACTTTATTTTGGTGATTGGGCCCGTTATTCCAATCTGCTTGCAGTTTGAAGTTGTTCTTCATTAAGAGAATGATGGAACTGTGGAACAAACTGCCAGTGGAAGTGGTGGGGCAGCTACCCTTTACAGGTTTAAACACAGTTGGGACAGGGAGGAAAGAGTTTGAGGGGTGGAGTAGCAGGGGTGTGTGGAAAGACTACCCGCACAGTAGGTGAGGCATTATAGCAAGGGTAAACTTTATGGACTTTCAGTTTTCTTACAAACGCATCATATGAAGAAGCCAGCAGAATAAGGCCACACGGTCTGTGTAGTCTGCTCGTACTACAGGGCCCACAGCTTGAGCTACTGCCCCGCCCCCCCATCCTCCCATCTGCTCCTCCCATGTCCTTCACCTTCCTCTTGTGTCTCTCTCCCAGTCTCTTCTGAAGCTACCCACCACAATCAGTGAGACCAGCTCTTCCAGCAGTGCGTTCCAACTGGTCATTATCCTTTCCATGAAAAAATGCTTCTTAAATTCCTTTCTAAACCCCGCCCAACTTAAGACTGTGCCCCCTCATGTTTCGGTTGCCACTTAACCTAGAGACACATTCCATATCCACCCCGTTTTTATCCTTTTCAGGTACTTGAAAGTCTCAGTCATGCCCCCTCTCTCTCACCTCTCCTCCAGGGAGTACATGTTCAGGGCTTCCAATTTCTCCTCATGGTTTTACCTTGCTGACCTGCAGTCATCTTTGTTGCCTTCCTCTTGACCTTTTCTAGCATGTTAATGACCTTTTTCAAGGTGTGGGCACCAGTACTCTACTCCCTACTCTAGATGTGGTCTCACCAGTGACCTGTACAAGGGGCAGTGTAACCTCCTTTCGCCTTCTGCTGATTCCCACCCCCCGCTATGCCATCCCAGCATTTTTCTGCTGCTTTTCCGCATTGTGTGGAGTGCTTTAGATCACTAGTGATCATCACTCCCAGATCCTTCACTTCCTCTGTTACAGATACCCGGACCCCTCCCTGGTAGAACTCCATCCTGGGATTCTTGGCTCCAGAGTGCATGACTTTGCATTTTTTGCATGGAATCCAAGCTACAAAATCTTCACCCATCTCTCATTACTTTTTTTTTTTTTCCAGTTCCTCCCTTAGGTCATGTATCCCTTTGGTTGTGTTCGCCCTCCCACAGAGCTTTGTGTCGTGTCTGAACAGGCATATTTTGCCCTTAACACCATCGCCAGTATCATTAATAAAGACATTGAACAACACCGAGCCCTGCAGGACCCCACTGGTGACCTTCCTGGTGTTAGATAATCTTCCCACTATCAACACCTTCTGGGTTCTGTTTTCTAGCCATCTGCCATTTGTTCTGCTATCAGATTCTGTGTTTCATAATGTGGCCTTAAGCTCTTCCACTGGGGCTGCCAGATGGGCCAAAAGGTAGCATGTTGTGCTCCTGTGTAGGCAACCAGAGTTTGAGAAAGAGTTCTGGGAGCCAGCTGGATGGCCTGAGGGCTTGGCAGTGCTCCCAGCCCAGGGAGGGATTGGGTCCGATTCTGCCGTGCTGGCAACCCCTCTAGTGGGCCAGGATTTCTTCACTGGGCACGCTGGTGATCTGTTGTGGCCTGCAGGAGCTGCACCTGACATTGGGGCAAGTGGGAGGGAGAAAACTGAAAAGGGCAGTGGCTGTAGGCTTAGTGAAGTCTAAACCCCGCCTACCTGTCTTTTTGAAATCACCCAAAGCCTGCTGTCTGGATGCAGGTCTCCGGGGGAAAGGGCTCTCCCTCCTGGACCCACCATGGGGGGGGTCGTGGGAGATCGTGGCAGGTCCAGAGGAGATGGCTGGCCAGTTGGGGATTGCAGGGATGGGGCTAAGAGCTGCCTGCACTGCAACCTAGAAGGTAAACCAGCTTTTATCGGGGGTTATAATCTCTTCCACTGTTGTCACAGTGTTTCTGTCGTACTGTAGAAGTCTGTGGTTGCAAGGGGCATGAACTACATCATACTGTTGTAAAGTAGCACTCATCATCCACGTGTATGTCAGAAGCACACACTGAGTTTGCTAAAAGGCCAGTAAAGATAAAAAAAAATAGAACTGCAAGCAGTATTTAAAAACCGATTCTTTACAGAAAAATGAAATACAGGTTCAGTGCAGTGCTGCTTTAACACTGTGTTGCATGTGATGGGCCTAGCGGTCCTTATCTGCCGGCAAGTTCACCTTGGATCCCACCAGTCGAGGCAAGCAACGACTTGCTGCTGTGGTTCAGATGTCCCAGTTTAGAGTTTCTTCCCTTTATTTGGTGTCCATTCCAGACGCAAGTAGAAAATTAAGCAATAAGGCACTCCAGGGTGTGTGGTGTTGTCTGATAACGTCACTCCTGGGGTGGGTTGAAGCACGGGGCAAAGCAGAGTGCTTCCACCACCCCAGGAGTGACCTTATTACACAATAACACACACCCTGGAGTGCCTTATTGCTATTATACAATGGCTCGATGCTGTACCAAAAAAAAAAAAAAATTTAAATGTTTAGTAGATTTTTAGTGAGTTTCTTAAAGGAGGAAAAAAAGGTTCTATGAATACAGCCAGCAAAGCTAATGCTAATCAACGATAGTGATGTTCTGCTGTAATATCACTGTCTCAGGCACACACTGACCAATCAGAATCCAGGATTCTTTCTTGCCATTGTATAATGTACAGTAAAGCAGTGAGCCAGCACCAACACTTTTTCTTCACTAGATAATTTGCTTCAACTTGTATTGGAGAGTACCTTACAGAAGATTTTCTTTTGTAGATTGTCACAAAATACAGCTGCAGGGCGGCATGCCAGACCACCCACTGTTCAGTCAGAACAGTACTCAAGACCCTTATCATCTTCCCCTCCTTACTACAGCTCTCCTTCACATGGCGACACTTCACGGAAAGAGACTTTTGGGAAAAAGTGCTCATATCTTTGTTCAAGAAGAGGTGCGTACCTGGTGTTTGCAAAACATTTTTAATTTTTGTATGTAGACATTTTCTTTTTTTTGGTGCATTGTGCATTATTTATCATTTAAGCACTACTTCTCTTTCCTTAACTGGAGTCCAGGCCTTCATTTTTGCCCTCACTACCAACTACTGTGTATTATCTTACCCTTTGAAGGGATACTGTCAACCCTTTAGGCCTCAAAGTGTCCCTAATTCAGAAAACACATTTTATGATTGCTCACATTATGTAGAAATTGCTGATGTAGTTATTAGTTTGATTCTTTTTTTGTTTGTTAAAAGTGAAAAAGACTGCCCACCATACTGGTGTTCTCACACAAGAAGTTTGTTTACATTCCTTGAACAATTCCCACTGCATCTTTCTTGGACTTAGAAACACCCCTAACACAGTCTAACCACTCATAATGCACTGGGAATAGGGGAGACTATTGAATCATGAGTTCATGTATTGTTTTGGGGCGTTTCTAATGTTCGGAAGTACGCAATAAGAGTAGATCAAGGATCTGAAACAAAGCAAGGTTTGGGTATAATTATACAATTAACATGTATTTCTGTTTTACTAAGCGAGAAGGCACATAAAACAACCAGCAACATCAATGCATTTTAGAGAAGATAAGCAGTCGTAAAATGAGGGGTTTAAACTAGAAATATGATGCAAAAAAGGTTGACTGTCTCTTTAAGGTTGTTACAGCTTAAAAAATGGGATCACATCATAGTCACAGCGGCTTAAATGTTATGTTCTGCAGAAAGAACAGAAGTGTTCCTGACCGTGCTCTTCGTGAATCTCCCTGATGCTTCTATTCTCCAGAGAATCCCATAAAGAGCCTCGGAACCCATAGGGACAACTTTGAAAAAATGCAGACAGTATACACAATTCACTTGTATTTCATATCGGTTGCAAAAAACTATCATTATTAAAGCAACAGAATAAGGAAGCGGTAATCCCACCCCACCAAATTGAATGGCAAAGCACAGCGGTCAGCTGCTTCGTGCATGGTCTGCAGGCCTTGTCATGCAATATTCCGTGGCCTACAGCTTGCTTCGTGTGTGGCCCACAAGTAGGCAGCCCATCAGAGACTGCCTCCACCTATAGCTTGCTTTGTGTAAGGCCCTGTGGGTTATACACAGAGCAGCTGGGCCTCGAGATACTACCCAGGACATGTACCTTCCATAGCCAGCCTATCTCACACACTGCTCCAGTTTTGTTTTGTTTTTTTACTTTATTTCACTCCCGTCATGGCTCTGAGGTCCTCTCTCAGGCATCCTATCCTTATCCTGCCCGCCTGAGGATCCCTGTACTGTCTCCTCTCTCCCCACCCCTCTGCTGCCAGCATCCCCAGTTTAACCCATCCAGGGTGGCTCTCCCCCTCCTACTTGTGTGCTCTTAGTAAGGCGGTCTCCGGCAGCGGATGAGGGGATGGCGGGGGAGATTGAAGGCCAGTCGAGGGAGCCCAGCATGGGGAATAGGTGCCGTTGCCTGATCCTCAGTGCCGTTTTTTTTTCCTTGTTCCGTAGTGTTTTACACCCCCCAACGTGGGACATGCAATGCTGCCCAGCCCATGACATGGGTGCTCCCACCCACGTCTGGAAGGCAGCTGCCCGACATCTTCCCTTGCTTTTTGCGAGCTTGTGTGCGTAGCAGTGCCGCTTGTCTCCACCAGGGGCCGCTGCTGCACTGGGCTAGCCCTGGATACATTCCCAAGAGAGGAGAGCAGTCCATTGGACGCTCGATCCTCTCTCTCCCCTGCCGGCTCCCAGCAGTCCGGGCTCGTTCCCGAACCCGGGTCACCGGTGTGGCGTCCAGTACCTCGACCCTCAGCGCCACCGTCCGGCCCCCACATTGTTCCAGTTTTATAGTTTGTTTTGTGTATGGCCAACAGGGTTACGAACCTAGAAACAGAAATAACACTAATCAAATTGAAAGCTACAGACACTCTCACAAGAGTTTAGAGGCAGCCCTGGGCACCGCATCAACACTGGTGAAAGAAAATTCGCATCTCCGCTCTAGGCTTGAAGCTTTAGAAAATCAAGGCCGGACAGCTAATTTGAGAATTATTGGAATGCCTGAGCAAAGGAGACCATCTAGCCTTATTCTTGTGTGAATGGTTGGAGCAACAACTGGGAGATCCATTTTCCAGTCGGCAAATTAAACTCCAGAAGGCGTACCGTGTGGCTTTTAGAGGACGAATGGATAACCCTGAAGCACCCCAAGCAATAGTTGCAGTTTTAGATGGAGTGGGATCAAGAGACTTTGTTCTCTCACTAGCTCAACAGAAGAAAATGCTGTTACAAGATGGAATTAAAGTAAGTCTACCCGGATTTAAGTTATGTCATGAGGCAGAACAACATTTTTGATGGAGTGAGGGCCATTCTGCGAGTGGCAGGAGTATCCCACAACATGCTTTTCCCAGCATTTCTTCGGATTTTATATAAGGGCAAAGTATTCATTTTTTCCGACTCTACTGAAGCTCTCAAGTGGGCCCAACGTCACGCAGTTACGATTGCTCATAAAGGAAAGCTGTTGAAATCTAGAGCACCCCCCATTAAACTTTTCACAATGAAAAGCATTTCTTTTAGCTGCAGTAACTTACTTTATTTCATTTTAGAAAACTCGGTGTTGGGAACATGGTGTATGGTGCACAGCTCCATTCACTATGAAAGTGCGGTGCCGCATTGCTCACTTCAGTACAAATGAATTGAAGCGGTGTAATTTCACAGTAAATGGAGCCGCGTACTGTCCGCCATGGAGTTGTCAAAAATACAATAGTTACTGCAGCTAAAACAAATGCTTTTCATTGTAAAGCTTAATCGGGAAGGCCCAGATTTTAACAGCTTTCCTTTAATAATGAACCCTAACATGTGCTGTGATCAGTCACATGACTCTCTTGGCCAGTCACATCACTAGAATTTTTTTTTCCACCTGTTTTATAAAAGTTTCTATTTAGTCCAGCAGATCTAATGCATGTTAAAGGTGTGTGCTGAGGTTGCCCGTTTAAAGAGCTACTGTACTGCCTGTAACAAAAAAAGGCATTACTTAAAGAGGTAAAAGGGTGTACATCAGGAGTACATAGGATGGCACAAGGAGTGGTGCAGAGAAGTGTTCAGAAGAACATTCTGTGCACTCTGGTGCTGCCCCATTTGTAGGCACCTCTCTGGGCCGAGGGAGGAGGCGACCAGGCTCCATGTGCAGCTGGCAGGAGTACTGGAAACCTTCACCCCCACCCAGGGACCACCATACCACTAGCCACTGCCATGAAGGTTGCCAAGACAGAGGCCTGGAATGGACTACGGTGGGCTCGGGGAGGTTGAGGAAGGTGGCGCCCAAGCATATCCCCCACCTGGTGCAACTACAGAACAAATACGATGTCCTGAAGTAGAGGGAGACCCCTGAAGGGGGACCCAAGGTTGATACCAGGGAGGGTGAGCAGGCCCACAAGAAGGCAGGGCCGGGGCCAGAGAAACCCAGGGGAGGAGGAAGCTTCTCTTGGTGGGCTACTCAATAATTTGAGGTATGGAGCTGGGGTCAGACATTAAGATGGAGAGAGAGATAAAGTGTCTCCCAGGAGGCACAGCTTGGAGGGAATGGGAGCGGATCCACAGGATCGCTAAGGCTGTGGCTAGGAGGAGGGTCTGGATGTCGTTGTCCATCTGGGGACAAACAACCTAGCCTAAGACAGGGATAGCTTGGAGAAGGTTCAGGAGGATTTTAGGGATTTGGCTAGGTGCCTGGGGGAGGTAGCCAACTCTGTTGCATTCTCAAAAGTGCTAACAGTCAGGGGAAGGAGGGGAGAAGAAACCAGTGCATCAAGAGCTTCAGCAAGTGGTTGAATGACTGGTGTGGTGAAAACTGCTTTGGCTACATTGGAGACTGGAGTACCACTTGGAATGATGCATGCCTATACAAGAGAGATGGTCTGTATCCTTCCATGGAGGGAACGACACTCCTCAGTGAGACATTCATGTGCTTCTTGAGCAAGCATTTAAACTAACCATCGGGGGGGCTGTCGGGAGCGGGGAGATACAGACAGCCCTCACCCACAGGTTAGGGCACACCGAGCAGAATCAGGACGTTTATGCTGGGGGTGGATTCACTAGTACCACAGGACAGAAAAGGCTGCATACAGGGCCACATGTTATCGTTAACAAAAGTAGTAAAAGGGAAGCACCACATAGAATATGCCAGGAATAGTAGGATGAAACAAGGGGTTAAACAGAAGGATGGGCAGAGAGGATGCCACTTTCCATGGAAGATCATGCACATGAATGCCCACAGTCTGGGGAACAAGGTCCCAGACATGATGGCTGTAATGACAGAGGCTGAATTGGACATAGTGGCCATAACCAAAACAAGGTACACCAGGAACCACAGCTGGGACATAAGTGTACCAGGTTATGAACCACAGCTGGGACATAAGTGTACCTGGTTATGTCCTGTTCAGAAAAGACAGGAAAATGGAGGAAGTTTGGGTCACCCTTGAGTCAGGCAATGGAACAGCCATTCGCACAGGGGTCATTTACAGACACCCAGCGCAGGCAGAAGAAATTGACAAACTGCTGCTGGAAAACATGCACGACATGTCAGCAAAGGGAGAAGTACTGCTGATGGGAGACTTTAACATGCTGGAAATAGACTGGTCGTGATTCCCAGTGGCCTCCGCCAGGGTGTGGAACTGCTGACTCCTTTGAGGGGGCTGGCCTTAGGCAGCTGGTGCAGGAATCTACCAGAGACCGGGCAATTCTGGATCTGGTACTGACCAATGGGGACAGGGTAATGGGGCTCGAGGTTGAAGGTCAGCTAGGGTCCAGCGACCACCATATGGTGTGGTTCAAGATGGACACACGGATTCAGTAAATCCATATGAAGGCAAGAGTCTTAAACTTCAGAAGGGCGGACTTTACCAGGATTTGACTTCAGCTTGGAGAAACCCTGGAAAAAAGGGATATGGGGGACATTGAGAAATGGCTACACATCAAGGAGGCCATAGCGGAGGTCACAAAATATGTTCGGTCAGTAGACAAGGGGAAAAAGGAGAGGAAAACTGCTTTTGTTGTCAAGGGGGGTGGCTGAAGAGGTAAGGGCCAACAGGCTAGCCTTCAGGAAGTATAAGGAGACGAGGATAGGGAAATGTACGGGAAGTGTCTGAGAGGCAGGAAAAGCAGAGCAAACCGAGGAAAGAATAGCTCAGTCGGTTACAAAGGGAGACAAAACATTCCTCCGGTACATTAGTGAGAGAGAAGGAAGGCGGGGGGGGGGTAGGTAAGCTTTGAGGAGCCAGGGGGCAGATAGTGGAGGGAGACTGGAAGAAAGTAGCTATCCTGAATGAATATTTCTGTTCAGTCTTCACTCTGGAAGTGCATGGGCAGGGCCCACAGCTAGAATTTAAAGGAACACTGGAAAAGGAGGTAAACATCAGTCTGTTCACAGAGGAGAGGGTCGTAGAAGCGCGTGCAAAGCTGAAGGTGGAGAAAGCCATGGTTCCAGATGGCATACATCCCAGGGTCTTGAGGGAACTGAGAATTAAACTGGTAGCCCTGTTCAGTGAGTCCCTAGATGCAGGAGTGGTCCCAGAGGACTGGAGAAGGGCAAATGTCTCTCTTCACAAGAGCAGTAGTAAAAATGATGCAGGGAACTACAGACCAGTTAGTCTAATCTCTGTAGTAGGAAAGATAATGGAGACACTCCTCAAAGAAAGAATAGTGGAGCACCTAGAAGTCATGGGGACTGGTCAACTAGCTAGGAAGCCTGGGGATGGGACACAAGGTGGCAAACTGGATTGAAAATTGGTTAAAGGACTGACAGTTGAGTGTAATGGTAAACAGAACCCAATCGGAGGAAAGGGAGCTGGCCAGAGGGGTACTTCAAGGGTCAGTTCTGGGGCTGGTCGTCTTCAGTGTCCATCAATGGCATTGCAGATGGGCTGGCGGGAAAGGTTTGCCTGTTCGTGGATGACACCAACATCTACAACAGGGTGGAAACCCCGGAGGGGGTGGAAAGGATGAGAAAGGACCTGGAAGGGTTGGAGAGAAGGTCAGATTTGTGGCAAGTAAGGTTTAATGCAAAGAAATGCAAATCATGCACGTGGGAAGCAAGAACCCTGGAGCAAGCTATAGACTGGGAGAGCTGTTAGCAGTTACTAAGGAAGAGGGGGACTTGAGAGTGATAATCGCAGACAGCATGAAGGCCACAAGGCAGACGGCCAGGGCAGTGGGGAAGGCCACTGGGATGTTTGGGTATATTGGAAGGGGACTCATAAGCCGAAGGAGGGAGGTGATCATTCCACTGTACAGGACCATGGTGAGGCCTCACCTTGAGTACTGTGTCCAGTTCTGGAGGCCACACCTTTGTAAGGACATTGACAAAATAGAGACGGTGCAGAGCAGGGTGACCAAAATGGTGAAAGGTCTGCATCACAAGCCTTACGAGGAAAGAATCGGAGACCTCAGTTTGTACACATTGGAGCAAAGGAGGGAAAGGTGACATGATAGAAACGTTCAGATACCTCAAGGGCATGAACAAGGTGGAAGGGGACAACATATTCCAGTTTAAAAGTAGTGCCAGAACAAGAGGGCATGATATGAACCTGATGGTAGCTGCATAAGAGGTAATATCAGGAAGTTCTTTTTTTACAGAGGGGGGTGGTGGTGGATGCATGGACTAGCCTGCCCCAGGAACTGGTGGCCACCCATAGGCTTCAAACATGCATGGGACAGGATAAAAAGGAACATTAGAGAGGGGAAGAAAAAGCAAAAGGAAAAAGAAAATTACTTAAGAAATAAAAGCTACAGCGGACTACTTCTTAAATTTGTATTTCCTGTTTGCCTGTTTTGGTTCCACTAGCTCTTATGTCCAGGCAAATGTACAAGATGTGTCCCACAGGAGAAATAAAATAGTTTCTAGGGGCGTGGATATGTTCATCCACACTTCTTGGCATTGTCCCTTTCCCCTTTAAATCTGCCAGAAGGTCTTCAAGCTGGCTCCTCCCACCCACCCGGGTGGTATAACCCTCGGCTGCGCCCCATGACACCAGATCTTCCTTTCCGCTGGAAGAGTCAGGTTGTCTCCATCGTGTTCTCGGTTATTCTGAAAATTAAACTTACTTGCGTTAGTGATTGTGACTTTTGCTTCTCGATTATGGAAGACAAGTCTTCCCCCGGATTTCGCCCGTGCCCATGTGGCCAGAAGATGTCGCGTATGGACCCGCACAATCGCGTGTGCCTACTGTCTTGGTATTTGCCATGACACCACACCTACGTGTTATCCCTTGCTTTTCAGTCTAACATCCTCAACGACCATCTCGCACCCCTTAAATTGGGCAGGTCCGAAAAAGGAACCTGCCAGTGAAATCTAAGGAGGCCTGGTGGGTGGTTTCCACAGCCGCAGGATCCACCAAGCAGTTGAAGAGTATGCAGGCCTTCAAGGAGGAAGCAGCTCGCTCTGGAATCTTCCTCTCTGGGCTTCTTCCTTCCACTCAGCTTGGGCTCCACTTTCTCGGGTTCCTCCTGAGAGTTGTGCCACTCTCTCCCTACTAAGGGTGAGAGTCCTGCGGGCACATACCCCTCTCAGTCCCATAAGCGGGAGAGGGACCTGGGACCATTTTCGTCTCAACCGAGATGCTCTTGGGATTGGGAGAGACCTTGGTCCCGGGAGCTGGTCATTCCTACCTCGGTCGAAATTGCTTCTTTGGCCACTGACTTCTCGGCTTTGCCGTCGGGCCAGTTGACCGAAGTGTCTATCGACATTGAGATTATTTGCGACCTGATCGACCCTTTGTCGCAGACTCCAGTTGACTCCCCCCTCCATCGGACTCCGGTCCTTTCCTTCCCCGATGAGGAGACCCAGCCTGCTGGGAAACCTGCCGAGGAAGTGGTCCCCGACCCTCGGAAGTCTTCGGTTTTACCAGCTTCTCCTGAGCGGCCAAATCGCCCTGCCCGATCTTGTTTGAGGTCTCAGACCCCCCCGACAGACAGGCTGGGGAAGGTGCACAGTTGTGCCAAAAAGACATCGGCATCGGTCGTCCTCATCTTCCTCGGATGAGGAGAGGCTTTGGCAGAAACTCCGAAGCAATGAGGACCTCATGTGGCAGCAGCTGATTTTTGTTTTGTTTTTGTTTTTGTCCAGGCATAAGCCGACCCCGACTCCTACCCCAGCCATTACTTGACTTTCGCCTCCCAGGCCAAAGCAGACTGCCCAGGAACCAATAAAATCAGTTTCCCCCTGCCCGCGGAGCTGGCAAAACCTCTTCCGGTTCAGCCTGAACCGGTCTCTCCACCAATTCTAGTGGAACCACCGCCCAAGCAACCCATGGGAGGGGCTCCTTCCAAGGAAGCTTGTCTGGACACCAGACTTCCCCGACATCTTTCGGTCACTCGCCCCCTACCGCCCTAGGCCACTAGAGGGTGATCTGAGTGGTCGAATGCTGTATCCGGATACTTCGGATTCAAATGACACTGGCCTCCATTCTCATCCACGGGATGAAAAGTCGGCTGGTGATTTCACAATGGAGGAAGGCCCTTCATCCTTTCAGGGCATTCTCCACCTCATCTGAGTCCACAGGGATGCCCCTGGAACCTAGCCAGAAAAAGGCGGAGTACCCTCTCACTGATATCCTGGAGAGGGGATACCCCAACGGAAGCCTTTCCTGTGGCCGAAGCCATCATCAGCCCGGCCCTTGGAACTTTGGCAGCACCCTGCCTCCTGTCCAGCTCAGTCTGCCCGGATGGCACGCAAGTATGCGGTGCCCATGGTGTCATTAGTGGGGTTCACAGAGCACCCTTAGGCTGAGATCCTTGTGACCGCTTTTGTGTTCAGATGTACAGGCAGTTCTGCTGATACCAACCGATCTCCGGAGAAAGAGTCTAAGAAATTGGATCATTCTGCCTGGAAAGTCTGTGACCTCTTCCTTAGGCCTTCTTCAGGCAAGCTCGGCCATAGTCATGGCACACTTCTTCCATGTCCTTTTGGGTTCCTTGGATGAAGTCCTCCCACAAATGTGTAGTGTTGCACTTTGGGAAGAAAAATAAAAAAGCAGATTACTTTTTAAATGGACATATTGTGGGTAAAGTAGTGGAAGAAAGAGATTTGGGTGTTTTTAAACTGACAAGCGATCTCAAGTTCCATCAGCTTTGTAGCCAGGTTATAAAGTCAGCTAGTGGTATTCTTATCAACATCAAGAAACATATAAGGAGTAGGAAGAGGGAAGTGATTGTGCCTCTCTTTGGAGCACTGGTGAGGCCGCAGTTGGAGTATTGTGCACAGTTCTGGTCCCCTGGTTTCAGGCTGGATGTAAAGAGATTGGAGAGGGTTCAGAGGAGGGCTACCAGGTGAATAGCTGATGTTGGGGACCTGGACTATGAAAACAGATTGGAGGATTTGGGGATGCTCACATTGGAGTATAGGCGACTGAGAGGGGACATGTGTATGGTGTAGCATGTACTCAAAAACTCAAGTCTAAGGGATAAATTGGGACTTGCATTAAGGGAACAGCGATATGACACTAGGACACATTCATGGCAACTTAAGGGGCAAAATTTTAGGACCACGAAAAGAAGACACTGGTTTAGTGTTAGTCATTCCAGTGTGGAATAACTTGCCTGAAGAGGTAGTTACAAGTAAGACAATATGAGTTTAAGAGGAAATTGGACAAATTGCATAGCAACCAAAATAGGGAGTTACAATAATTAGAATAAACAGCGAGCATAATGGACGTAAGTCTTCTTTGCTCTGAAATTACCTATGATCTCCCTACAGACTTGCAGCCCATGGTCAAACAGGTCCGAGACCAAGCCTGTGCCATTGCTAAGCAGCAGCTCCAGATGGCCCTGGACATTGGGATTTAAGTGCCTGTTCGTTGGCAGCCACAGTTGTCTCCCACCACAGGGAAGCTCTCCTCCTTCCTGGTAGATACCCAGCACAAACTGGCTGATGTGCCTTTCTTGGGCACTGATCTCTTCGGCCCAGGTGTGGCTGGTCACCTTCAGTGCATCAAGCAGTCCAGTGCCACCTTGGACGTCACTTCTGCTCAGGGTTCTTCTGGTCCCAAGAAGCAGCCTTTTTGGCACTCTTTTCCCCCCGCGGCTCAGCAGCAGCAGCCCTCCTTTCAGGGAGGGCAGCAGCAGGCTCGGGCTTGGTGCTCCCGCCCCCAAGCCTGGAACTTCCCAGGCCTGTAAAGGAGGTTGAGGTTCAGGCCCTGGACCCTCTTCCTCCAAGCCTGCCGAGTGACTGGATAGGGGTTGCCACCCCTATTCCCGTCATGCCAGCTCTGGGTCCTCCCATGGGGAACTGGCTCCACCACTTACTTTCCGCCTGGTCTGCTGTTACTACAGACAGGTGGGTCTTAGAACTGGTCAGCCAGGGTCTGCCTCTGAAATTCGAGCAGTACTCTCCAAGCTGAGCCCGCTCCCCATGGTAGGAGAGCGTTTCCGCCCACATTCAGTCGGCTCTTCAAAACAACATTACTCAGCTCCTCCTCAAGGAGGCAGTAGCTCGA
Source organism: Neoceratodus forsteri (assembly GCA_016271365.2). Taxonomy (NCBI): domain Eukaryota; kingdom Metazoa; phylum Chordata; order Ceratodontiformes; family Ceratodontidae; genus Neoceratodus; species Neoceratodus forsteri. The sequence continues at coordinate 353,296,168 of CM057456.1, forward strand.
GTGGCAGATCCTCCACCAGACCCAGGGTTCATATCCAGGTACTTCCTGGTTCCGAAGCGGACGGGGGGGCTGGCGCGCCCCATTCTAGATCTGCATGACCTGAATGTGTACCTCAGGCTACGCACCTTCCAGATGGTAACTCGGTCCTAGATCATACCATCCCTAGAGCAAAACATGTGGTTCTGCACACTGGATCTCCAGGACATGTTCTTTCATTTCCCAATCTGTCCATCCCACCAGCGGTTCCTCCGCTTCAGGGCAGAGGAAACCTTATAAGAGTTTCAAGCCTTGCCATTCGGCCTGTCATCTGCCCTACGGGTGTTTACCAAATGCATTGCAGTGGTGGCAGCCCATCTTGGGTGTTGGGTGGTCAGAATATACCCCCACCTCGATGATTGGCTCTTAGCAGGTTCCACCCAACAGGAGGTGGAGAGGTCCAGGGACCTGGCCCTCCAGACCTGCTCCCAACTCTGCCAACGAGGCCAAGTCAGAACTCGTGCCTTCTCAGGTGACTTGTTTCATCGAGGCAGAGCTCAACTCTTGCCGAGCCAGAGCCCGGCTCCTGGCGGACAGGGCGGAGGTTCTCTCCTCCTTTGCCCGATCATTTTTGGTTGGGCAATTGCGCCCTGCCTGGGACTTTCTGTGCCTTGTGGGTTACATGGTGCCTGCACCCACGGTCCTGCTGGGTCTGTGGCATGCCTTCAGTGGGAGCTGGCCACCCAGTGGACTCTGCGCCTAGGCCATTTTGACCAGCTGATCACTGTATCCCAGAAGATGTGGGACGCCCTCCAGTGGTGGACCGTCGTAGACCGGTTGCAGGAAGGGATCCCGTTTGTTCGCCTCGAGCCGATGGTTGTCCTCACGAGCGATGCCTTTCTCATGGGCTTGGGAGCCCACATGTGGGACAACAGGGTCCACGAGTTCTGGACCCCGAGGAGTCCCGTTACCACATCAACTTGTTGGAGCTCAAAGCGGTCAGACTGGTGCTGTCAGCTTTCACTCCTCAGCCCGGGATCAAGTGGTTCAAGTCCAGATGGACAACACCACAACCATGTACTATCTCAGCAAGCAGGGTGGCACACACTCCGACTGCTGTGCAGGGAAGTGCTCTGCATCTGGATACTCATGAGCTGACTGGAGGCGGATCTCCTAGCCATCCATGTGGCAGGAGTCTCGAATCAACTGGCGGATGCTGTCAGCCGCATAGGCAAGACATCCCACGAGTGGCCTCGCCATCCAGAGGTAGCTTACAGCCTGTTCTCACACTGGGGCAAACTGATGGTGGACCTGTTTGCCTCCAGGAAAAAACACCAAGCTGAGGCTGTTTCATGCCCTCCCCCTTCAGTAGGGTTCAATGCAGGGGGATGCCTTCTCGAGGCTGTGGACCCCAGGCCTCTTCTACACCTTCCCTCCATTTCTCTTGATCCAAGGGGTGTTCCTCAAGGTGGGGAGGGACAAGGCACAGGTGATCCTGGTAGCCCCAGACTGGCCATGCCAGTTCTGGTATCCTGATCTCCTCAGCCTCAGTAACAGGCTCCTGAGGCGGCTTCCAGCACGCCCAGACCTGATCTCAGTCAATCAGGGGACGGTTCTCCACCTGGATCTTCAACCCCTGTACCGGACAGCCTGGTTCCTGAGTGGCTAGAGTTCCAGGCTTTGGGTCTCTCAGAGGATGTGCTCACAGTAGTGGAAGCATCCAGGAAGGAGTCAGCCAGGAAGTGTTATGCCTTCAAATGGAAAAGGTTTTCCATTTGGTGTTGGTACAAGGGTCTGGATCCTTTGTCCTGCCCAGTGGCTAACATTCTTGACTACCTTTGGTCACTCTCCAAAGGGGGTCTTCGGTTATTGACCTTTAGGGTGCACCTGGCAGCCATCTCTGCTTACCAGGCATGGGCTGATAAGCAGACGTTGGTGCAGGAGACAGTGGTCAGGCGCTTTTTCAAAGGCATGGATCACATATCCCCTCTGGTGCGTGAACCTCCACCTCTGTGGGATCTACTGCTGGTCTTGTGCACTGGTTCGAATGGCTTGTGCATGAGCTGTGCCAAGTGTGAGTTGTCATACTTGTGGAAGACTGCCTTTCTGGTGGCTATCATGTCTGCCAGAAGGACAGGGGAGATCCAGGCACTCTCGGTGGACTCCTCTTATCTGGTCTTCCACAGGGACAAGGTTGTCCTGCACCCCCACCCGAAATTCCTTCCGAAGGTGGTGTCAGGGTTTTACCTTAACCAGGTGTTGACTCTGCCGGTGTACTACCCCAGTTACACTTCGGAGGCAGAGCACAGGCTCCATACTTTGGACCTGAGATGAGCGCTCTCCTATTATCAGTCAATCTTTATTTAGCCTGGTGAAACTCCATTGAGCAAGCTCATTTTCAAGGAGGGTCTGGTATGTACAGAATAAATATAGTAGCACAATAGAACATATAGCACTAACAGGCATAGTAATACAATACACAGCAATAAAAACAAGGTACAAGGATAATCAGTGAGGCCCGGTCATAAGGTGAAGCCTCATCCCAGTAAACAGTACAGCAGGGAGGTGGAAGTAAGTCAGCACCAATGTGCCGAACCAGTGATTTTAGACACTGATCGCTCTAGTAGAGCAGAGTTGATGCTAGTGACAGTGCAAGCTGGGGGCTCAGCAACAAGCAGAAAGCAAGGATGAATCCAGGAACATGGCTTAGGGTAATTCTAACGAGAGGATAAAGTGTAGAGGGTTGACTGTAAGAATAGCAATGTGTGGCTACAGTTTAGTGACGGAGGACGTTGACAAGGCTCCAAGAAATATCTCAACTAGAGTGACTTGAATTCCGCAAAACCAATAGGATGCACCAATTGTATGGATTTCTGGATGTTCCACAAATGGGGCAGGACATAGCTGAAGGAGGCTCTGTCAAAACGGGAAAAGACTTTAGGCACAGCTAGTGAGAGATAAGAACTGCTTCTCCAGGCATAGTTTCGTAGGGTACAGGAGGGCAGACAGAAATGTAGAAGGGTAGCATCTTGGCTATAGATCTATGGGTCCACAGTATAGCTTTCCTTTGCCTCCTGAATATACGTGAGGTCCGTCCTACCATGGAATAGAGTACACAGTGATGGGTATCATATGCCACACCTGAGATGAAACATAAGGCCCTGTGATAAAGGGTGTTGAGCTTAGACAGGGCGGTTTTTGTGACTTGGCCATACAGGAAGTCTGCATGGTCCAAGATAGCTAGGAACGTGGTTTGTACTAGGCTTTTTCTGGCCTCCTGGGTGCTACAGATGTTGATCTCTAAAAAGGCCAAGCTTTTGCCGTGTTTTTTTTTTTTTTTGTTTGTTTGTTTTTTCAGCACTCGTCTATATAATCGGCAAATGAGTGTCAATCCACATACCTAGGTACTTGAACTTAGTGAAAGGAGAAAGTCCAAAGGGGGTATTGCTAAGCTTAATGGAGAAAAGGGAGCAAGTGAGGAGGAGGACCCTGTAAAGGCATCTATCCTAAATAGATACTTTTGCTCAGTATTTACTGAAGAGAAGGTAGGGCAGGGCCCACAGCTGAGCATCATGGACACAGGGGGGAGGGAGGTGAGCACTACTCCCTTCACAAAGAAAGGGTCCTACAAGAGCTTATAAGCTCAGGGTGGATAAGGCAATGGGACCTGATGGCATAGCATCCCAGGGTACTTAAGGAGCTAAAGGAGGAACTAGCAGAGCCATTAGCAGAATTGTTTAGTGAGTCTCTGAGCACAGGAGAGGTCCCAGAAGACTGGAGAAGGGCTCATGTGATCCCACTCCACAAGAGTGGTAGCAGGGAGGTGGGGAACTACAGGACCGTCAGTCTTACCTCAGTAGTGGGCAAGATTATGGAGGCACTCCTTAAGGAAAGGATAGTGCAACACCTGGAATCCATAGGCCACAGGATCCAAGACAGCATGGGTTTACAAAGGAAGGTCTTGTCAAACTAATCTCATAGATTTCTTTGACTGGGTAACCAGAGTGGTGGACCAAGGGGAGCAGTTGATGTAGCCTACCTTGACTTCAGCAAAGCTTTTGACACTGTTCCACATAGAAGATTGATAAATAAGCTAGGTAGGCTCAGGGTGGGTCAGAGTTGGTCAACTGGGTGGCAAACTGGTTGACTGGCAGAAAACAGAGAGTGGTGGTAAATGGTATACAGTCAGAAGAGATGCAAGTCACAAGTGGGGTACCTCAGGGATCAGTCCTGGGGCCGTCCTATTCAACATCTTCATAGTGACCTCAGAGATGGACTAGAGGTAAGCTTGTCTGTTTGCAGATGACACCAAGATCTGCAACAGAGTAGATGATCCAGATGGGGTGGGCAGAATGAGAAGAGATCTGGATAAACTAGCAGAATGGTCAGAAGAGTGGCAACTGGGATTTAATGCAAAGAAGTGCAAAATCATGCACATAGGGAAGAGAAACCCAGCCACTTATAGGCTGGGAGGGAGTTGCTAGCAGTCACAAAGGAAGAAAGAGACTTGGGCATCATCATCACTGATGACCTGAAATCATCCAAGCAGACCTCTAAAGCAGTAGGTAAGGCTAGGGGGTGTTAGGGTGTATTAGTAGGGTATCACAAGTCGTAAGAGGGAGGTAATAATCCTCTGTACAAGACATTGGTTAGGCCCCATCTAGAGTACTGCGTGCAGTATTGGAGGCCACACCTTCAAAAGGACATTAACCAAATTGAGGCAGTCCAGAGAAGGGCAACCAAAATGGTGGAGGGACTGCATCAGAAGACGTATGAGGACAGATTAACGGAGCTCAATATGTATACCCTTGAGCAAAGGAGGAAGAGAGGTGATATGATCGAGGCATTCAAACACCTTAAGGGCATAAACAAGGTGAAAGAGTCTAACATGTTTAAATATAAGAAAAATAGCAGGACAAGAGGTTGACAGGTTGAAGGAACTGAACATGTACTCCCTGGAGGAGAGGAGGGAGAGAGGGGATATGATAGAGACATACAAGTATCTTACAGGGAGGAACAGGGTGCAGGAAAACACTATTTTTAAGCGAAAAAGATGTTTCAGGACTAGAGGGCATGGGATGAAGTTGGAGGGAGGACGATTCAGAGGAAACATGAGAAAGAATTTCTTCACAGAACAGGTGGTGGACAAGTGGAACACCCTGCCAGAGGAAGTGGTGAGGGCTGAAACAATCACGGATTTAAGAATGCATGGGATAGACATAAAGGAATTCTAGAGGTCAGGGAAGGAATAGACTTCTAGGAAAACAAACTGAACTTACAAGCTCAAATGGGCAGACTAGGTGGGCCATAGGCCTTATCTGCCGACACTATCTATCCTATGTATCTATATAAAGGACACAGCATGAGATTGAGGAGGCCATTAAGAGGGAATGTGAGGAAATTCTTTTCACAGAAAGGGTGGTAGATGCATGGAATGGCTTACCACAAGAAGTGGTGGCTATGAATACAGTGCAGGGCTTCAAACATGCATGGGATAGGCATAATGGAGCAATACAAATGACTATGAATAGATAGGTCACTGACAAAGGCCAATGGCACATTTATAAGGTAGAAAAAGGAATGGGCAGACTGGATGGGCCTTGCGGTCCTTATCTGCCGTCAACTTCTATGTTTCTATGTTTCTAACTTGGTCACATAGTCAAGTGACTTGCCAAGCAGGGTGGTGATAGTGGGGAATATTGTGCTTAAGGGAGTTTAAGGACTTGGTCGTTGGGGATAACAGCATAGCCTTGGTCTTTTTGGCATTCAATAGAAGCGTTTGACTCTAGAGGTTTTGTTGCAGTGTGAGGAAATCTGCTTGCAAGTCTGAGCAGGTGCTTTCGGGAGTAGGCCTGGCAGTGTAAAGGACCGTGTCGTCCGCAAAGAGATGTACACTGGAAGGTTTGATTCCACGGTCGATGTTGTTATAAAGTGAGAAGTAAGGGCCCCAAGATGGAGCCTTGAGGTACGCCTCTGCTAATCTGTTTTTAGAGTGGAGAGATCTCCTACTGCTTTTACTTGCTGCATCCACTCTGCCAGGTAGCATGAGGAAAAGACAGCAGAAATTTGGGGAGAGGTTCACCAGCTACTTGTCACCTATGCTGAAGCTGCTTCTGGCAGACCTGCAGCAAAGCGGACGATCGCAAGATGGATTACATCTTGCATAAGTCTATGCTATGACTTGGTGGGCAAGGAGTCTCCCAGAGGGATAAGAGCTCATTCCACCCGCCATACCGCTGCATCAGTGGCTGCTTCCAGGGACATCCCCATACAGGAAATCTGTCGGGCTGCTACCTGGAAGTCCGCAAACACCTTCATCACCCATTACCACATCAACCTTGAGTCACGCCGGGATGCTGGTTATGGGGCCTCAGTTCTCCAATTAAGTATTGAGGGTGTGTGCGTCTTGCCTCCCTCTTCCCAGAGAACTGCCAGGAGTCTGCCAAGAAGTGTGGATGAGCGACATATCCATACCCCTAGGAAAAACAGGTTACTCACCTGTAACAGTAGTTCTAGGAGTGATATATATTCATCCACATGGACCCACCCGACCTCCCTGGCTGTGACATACACACCTGGCTTCCAGTGGGCTAAGATCTGGCATGGGGCGGAGCCGAGGGTTATACCGCCTGGGTGGGTGGGAGGAGCCAGCTTGAAAATCTTCCAGCAGATTTAAAGGGGGAAGGGACAATGCCAAGAAGTGTGAATGAACAACATATACCACTCCTAGAACTACTGTTACAAGTGAGTTACCTTTTTTTCGTATTCCAGAGGAGTTCCTCTGAATTTTTACTTGCATTTTCACCATGCAGAAGTGCATTGATCTCCCTAGCATGGGATGTCATTGGGTAGCTAAAAACAAGTCCAATCTAGTAAACTTGCAAAATCATGTTTACTGTTCGGCAAGTTGCTACAGTACCGATCCACGCTAATTACTGCATAGAGAATAAATGATAGTGTATTATATACAAGGAAATATCAACATCCAGGGATAGAACAAGCCATAAAGTCTAAAAGCTGTAGGGCAAGTGGCCTTTATGAACTTGTTTGACCCAGAGGTGCTATTTATGAGCATTCTGATCTTTGCCATCTTTTATAGAATTCATTAGGTTGCTGTGTCCTTTGTTTTAACATAGTGTGTGTGTGTGGGGGGTGACTGTTACATGTGCTATTAAGGGGCTTGCCACATGTATTACTGGGGTAGTTTATAGTGTGGTGTAACAGTGTGTTAAGGTGTTAATAACACATTAATACAGTGTAATTAGCCAATTGATATAACATGTTAATTGGCTATCATATATGGGGAAATGTGTGATTTCTGTGGGGACGAGGACCCAACCATGCATTGTATAATTATACACTATCTGACTTTGTTTTGCTCCTTCTCACACTGGTATATCCCGTAGATAAAGTTGGATTTTTGACTGACTGGTGTGGACTTTGCAAGAGATGCAGGCTTTGAGTTCCTAGTTGCCTGCTTGGGATACCTGAAGAGTAGTGTTGTTTTTCATTGTAGTTGTATTGCATTAGCCCCGCCTCGTGAAACTAGCTAGGCCGACAGCAGTTTCAGTTTATTGTGTCATAGGAATGGAGAAACCTGTTTTCCCACTAGTTGAGGGACGTGACCTATTATCGCGCATCCTGAATGTCTGCTTGAGGCAGTATCAAGTTGATATGTTCTGTGGGGTAATTTAACTTAGTACTCGTACTTGACTATATTGTGTCATGTGATTTTAGTGGTGTTCAGAGAAAGAGTAAAAAGGCAAATCTAGAAAGCAAGGTTACATACAAACGTACAAGAGTGCTGGCAGAAAAAGGCCCATAGGTCTGTCAAGTCTGCCAGAGTGTGCAGCTTGTAGTTTACTTCTCCTGCAGTCCACCCCCCCCACCACCACCACTATTATTACCTTTCCATCATCCTGTCTTCCCAGACTATTCCCCCCCCCCCTTTTGTTCTTATCTGTAGTTGCTCTCCCCTTGACTCTATCCCATCCCCTTTTAAAACGCTTTTCTTTAGTGCAATCAACTCCTCTGGCAGTGTGTTCCACTCTGCCTCCACCCTCTCTCTGAAGTAGTGCCTCCTCATCTCCTTCCTGAATCTACCCCCTTCCAACTTCAGACTATGTCCCCTCATGACCCTTCCTCTCTTTGGGTGGAACAGGCCTCCCGCTTGGACCCTGTGTATGCCTTTTAAGTATTTAAAGGTCAGTATCATGTCTCTTCTCTCTCCCCCATCCTCCAGGGAATACATGTTGAGCTCCCTCAATCTCTCCTCATACGGTTTATCCCCTAGACCTAGGATCATCTTTGTCACCCTGCACTGCATCACCTCAAGTAATCTTACTTCCTTTCTTAAGTAAGGGCACCAGTACTGCATACAGTACTCCAAATGCGGCATCACCAGTGATCTGTACAAAGGCAGGATAATCGCCTCTCTTCTAGAGGTGATACCCCTGGCAGTGCACGCCAGCATCTAATAGGCCCTTGCTGCTTCCCTCCAGCACTGTACTGATGATACCCTCATGTCCCCTGTGAGTAATACCCCAAGGTCCTTCATTTCCTCCGAAATTGATACATGCACTCCCCCTAGGTATAGCGGGTCCTGGGGTTTCTGGATCAGAGGTGCATTACCTTGCATTTCTTAGCATTAAACCCCAACTGCCACGCACCTGACCAGTGCTCAAGTTTTGCTAGATCTTCTCAGAGTTTTTGCCTCCCTGCCTGCTGTTGCACTTATCTTTGTGTCATCGGCAAACAGGATGATCTTACTCCTGAACTATTCTGCAATGTCCTCGATAAAGATGTTGAATAAAATGGGGCCTAGCACGGAACCCTGTGGTACCCCACTAGTCACGGGTCTTGGCTTGGAGGTCTCTTCGGCGCCCCCAAACACACACACAAACTACCCTCTGTCTGTTCTGCAGCCAGCTCCTAACCCACCCCATTAGTTTCTCCCCTGCCTCTAGGTTCCTCAGCTTGCCCAGTAATCTTCCGTGTGGCATTGAGTTGAAGGCCTTGCTGAAGTCCAGATACATGACATCCATGGCATGGCCCTCCGTCAACTGCCCTTGCGACCCAGTCAAAGAAGTGAATTAGGTTAGTCTGTGATCTTCCTGAGACAAACTTGTACTGTCTTTTGTCCTGGAGTCCATTACTATCCAGGAAGATTTTCAACCTCTCCTTTAGAATAGGTCTCCATTAGCTTCCCCACGATGGAAGTCAAGCTCACCTGTCTGTAATTGCCCGGTTCGTTCCTGGGACCGCTCTTGTGAAGGGGTACCACATGAGCCATCCTCTAGTCCATGGGCACACTCCCTGCCTCCAAAGAGGTGTAAATAGGTCTGCCAGTGGGCCTGCCAATACCTCTCCCAATTCCTTCAGGACTCTTGGATGTACTCAGTCAGGTCCCAATGCCTTGTCCACCCAAAGCTTTAAGGCCTTTAAGAACCCTATCTGCCTGGATACCCTGTCTGTTACCTCTGCCCCCCACCCTACCTGTCCCTCCTTTCCCTTGTGTCGGCCCATTTTTTTCTTTAGTGAACATCGAGAAGTACTCGTTGAATCGTCCACCTGATCTTCCCCATTTTCTGCCTAACCCCGCCACTTGATTCGGCCAATCTCATCCCTGCAGCTCCTCCTTTTATGTACTTGAAGAAATCCACCCCCCCATCCTCTGAAACAGTCTTAACTCCCTTGCAGCTTTTGCTGCCCTAACTGACCTACTCACTTTTCTAGATTTCTTTGAGTGCTCCTCCTTGTCCCCCCACCCAGATTTCTTGTACCTGTTGAAGGCCACTCTGTTCTCCCTCACTTTTCCTGCCACTTCCCTGCTGAGCCAGCTAGTGTGTTGTTTTTTTGTGTTTTTTTTTGTAGACCTGGACTGCTTACTCTGTGTCTTGGCACATGGTGTTTGTGGCCTGTCAGACCCCTCTTTATGATGTATAATTTCTGTTCAGCATCAATTCCTGGGCAAATTTCAGCAAGATGCCCCCCTAGGATGCTGCCCATCCTGGCAAAATCTGCCTTCCTGAAGTCTACCACTCTCGTCCTGGTTGACTCCCTACCAGTGTGGAGGGTGGCCTGTACACCACCCGCATTCTAACTGTCCTACCTTTGGAGTTTTGGAGCTGTACCCATATGGCTTCCCCTCATCACTCTCCTCCCTGGTACATAGTATCCCATGCCTCACATAAATGGCTACCCTCCCCCGTGTCTGCGGTACACCCTGTATCCAGGGATCACGAGATCCGAGTCATGGTATTGGGTGGCTCTGGTTTCTGTGATGGCCGCAATATTTACCCTCCCCTTCTGCCATCATCGCCTGGAATTCTGTTACCTTGTTTGCTAAGCTCTTTGCATATAAGGATACTACTTTCCACCATGTCCCCTGCTCCTCATCTCCATATCCCTCACCCCTGCTTCCGCTCCTTGTGATTCCCTTCCCCTCCTGCCTGTCTGGGGGAGGCCTTCCGGTCTCCCCTGATTGGTGACTCCACTTTGCAGTCTCACTCTGGGTGGGACCCCCCAGTTTAAAGTTATTTTAGTTGTAATCCTCCAACCTGTTTCAAGGTCCTCATACCCTCCTTGCTCAGGTGCAGCCTATCCGGTGCAGAGTTCCTTCTTATCCCACGTCCCGCCCCACCCACCTACTACCCCATACCCCATTGTTTCGCACCATCACCCCAGCCATTGTTAAACTCCTTTATTCTCTGCTTCCTAGCTTAGCTTGCCTTAGGTAGTGGGAGTACCTCTGAGGAATGCCACTGGTTTATCCCCCTGAGTGCAGAATCCTTTTTTTATTTTTATTTATTGAAATATTTCACCAGGAGGGCACACTGAACAACTTGCTCATCTCACGGTGCGACCTGGGGGGAGGGGAATAACATGAGGATATGACGGATGCAGTGTGTACAATACATTGAATGGATAGAAAATGGTTACAAATTGTGTAGGAGTGAAGACTACATAATGCAGCAGTGATACATAGTGTAGGTAGTACGGTTTGTAATAATACAATAAAGAAAATTAAACAGAATAGGTAACCATAAAACTGGCGGTACAATTTAAACTAGCAGAACAATAGTAGTGCTGTGAAATGCCAAGAGAGAGCTCAAGGTAGGACACAAGTGCTGTAAATGGGGGAGAAGTGAGTGTGGAAGGGGAGAGGTTGGGGGGCTTGCTGCCAACTCCAGTTGACCCTCCAGGATGCTATGAACCCTGCCAGGGGGTAGGGAGTAGGCAGGCGGGAAATAAGTACAGGAGTTGATTAAAGCGGGAACAGCAGGGAGCAAGGAAATTGTGCAGGGCAGTGCCAAGGGACTAGGTGGGGGAGGAATGCCGTAATTGAGGGGGAGGGAGTTCCAGGTTTTAGGGAACCAATAAGCAAAGCTGGTCTGGCCAACAAGGGAGGAGTGGCGTGGGACCACCAATGTGCATGTGTCACTAGATCTGAGGGAATGGGAGGAGGAATGGAGAGGGAGGATGAGAGGTAGGGAGGGGGATCACCAAGCCAGAATGTAGAGGTCAGTTTGACACAGTGGGAGAGACGCCTGTTTGACAGTAATGGGAAGGCAAGGGAACGATGGAGTTCACAGTGATGAGTTCGAGGGGAGAGTCAAGACCAAAGCAGTAGAAGGAGTTGGAGAGAGTCCAGTTTGGCCAAAGATGATTTGGGAGCAGCACTGTAGACTTCATTATAGTAGTCCATGATTGGGAGTATCATCTTCTGGACAAGTTTGCGCCTCTCGCAGCCAGCAGGATGCAACTGTGATTCCTGCAAAGGGCGCCAAGCTTGGGGTGCAGTTTCTTCAGGATGGCATCGATCTGCGCAGAGAAGTTGAGATGTTGATCCAACCAAACTCCAATATATCTAAAATAGGATGTGTCCTCTGGGTGTCCCGTCAAGGGTGTGCAAGGGGGGGGCAGGGTAGAGAGCCTAGAGTCTCTGCCTGGTGCCAAAGGTCATAGTCTGTCTTCTTGACATTTAGGAAGAGCTGGAGGGAGTTGAACCAGAGCCGAACTTGATTGAAGTAGTACTGTATTAAACTGGATTCCATGGCAGCAGGGTTTTTTGCCGGAGCTGTACAAGACTGTATCATTGGCGTATATGTGAATGGAGGCGGTCAAAAAGGCTGAGGGAAGATCATTTAGGAAGATGGAGAAAAGTAGGGGACCAAGTACTGAGCCCTGTGAAACTCCAGTATTGCGAGGTGGAGGTGGAGTTGGAGATTTTCACCGATTGGGTCCTGCCGATGAGGTAGTATTTAAACCAGTTTGTAGCAGGCAGGGCAAGGCCAGCCACAGAGCGGGAGTCGAGCAGACTATGGGAAATGGTGTTGAAAGCTTTGGGTAGGTAGACAGATAGCTGAGGTGATCAGGCCATCGTCCATCCCAGTAAGGATAGAATCGGTGAGTCTGAGGAGGGAGGTGATAGAGTAGTTCTTCTGAAAACCAAATTGGAATGGGGTGAAGGAGGAATTTGTGAGGAAGGAGGAGCGTTGAGAGAGCACCAGATGTTCCTGGAGTTTAGCAAGGGTAGGAAGGAGGAGGGTTAGGGTGATAATTACCAGGAATGGCGGAGGTCGCCTCCCTTAGGGAGGGGCAGGACAATGGCGTGTTTCCAGTAGGAAGGAACTTGGGGAAAGTGAAAAGGAGAGGTTTAAATTAGAGATGGGATAAGCAGCAGCTGAGAGGTAGAGAAGTTTAGGATCCAGACCGCCTGGAGAGGATCCTTTGAGGAGTTGCGGGAGAGGAGGGCACTCAAGGCTTCACTCAGAGGAAATGGAGAAGGAGAAATGGGGGGACGAGGGATGCAGGGGGCTCGAGGAGGAGCTGATGGTGAGGAGGAGCATAGGAGAGATGAAGTGCAAGAGGTGTAGTAGGTGTTGAATTCATTGGCCACCAAGTAAGGGTTGGATACCAGTGAGTTATTTTGAGAACTGGGGAGGGAAGAGAGAAGGGCATGGACCACCCTCCAGAATTTGGATGGGGAGTTTATATTTGGAATGAGGCTTTGAAATATTTGGACTTAGCCAGTCTGGTAGCTTTAATGCAAGAGTTGTGAAGCATTCTGTACAAGGCATAGTCACTGAGGTGCTTTGTAGATCTGTGTGTGTGTGAGGTTGTTTTGTGTGTTTTTTTTTTTTTTTGTGTTTTGTTTTTCCAAGCCCGGTCCCGCTCCCTGAAGCAGGCCAGTAATTCCAGGGTAATCCAGGGGAGGTAAATCCCACGGACCCTGGTCTGCTTGAAGGGAGCAAATGCATTCCAAGTGGAGATGAATTTGTCCTTGAAGTAGTCAAGGGCTTGGTCGACGGAAGTGGAGGAGGCTAGGGGGAGTCCAGTCTGTAGAAGCGATTTTGGATTTGAGTGGGGCAAGATCAATGGATTTAAAGGAGTGAAGCATAATGATTCTAGGAGGGGGTTTAGGGCGATAGACCTTGCGAACCAAGAAAATTGGGTTGTCACTGAGGGAGTCGGGGAGGATCCCTGACTTGATTACACGGTGCGGATGTGAAGTGAATGCCCAGTCAAGCAGGGTATGGTATAGCATTTTATGATTTGGACGTGTGGGCTCGAGTATAAGTTGGGTGAGGTTTAGTGCAGCTATGTCGTTCCATAGCTTAGTCGACTTGATAGACGACCAATCTAAATGCAGGTCGCCCAGTAAGAACAGTTCACCAGCTTGGGAGATGGAAGTAATGGAGGAAAAGAGTTCCATCGCAATTGAGGGAGGGATACTAGTGCGACACAGTAGGTGCCAGCTACAAAAATAGGGACTGTGTAGGGAAGAGAAATTTGGGAGACACCGGCCTCATAAGAAGTTGGGATGTAAGAAGCTGGAATCATTGCGGATTGCAAGGAGGACAGGATATACATGGCAATTCCTCCTCCCCGACCAGTCTGGTCTTGTCTGGAGAGGGAATACCTGGAGATAGCAATAGCGTTGTCTGGGATACTTTTTTTGAGCCAGGTCTCGGATATTATTAAAATGTCGTGTGTATTTCCACGAGAGTTTGGATGAGGTCTATTTTAGGTAATAGGCTGCGGATGTTTTGGTGCGGACATTTCAAACTGTGAGCAGAGTGGAGGCTTGTGGCTGGCATGGATCAGGGCGGGTCTGCTTGCAGCAGAGCCCCCGCTTGGGGGCGAAAGGATCTGAAAGATTTCTTCCAACCTTCTTGAACCTCTTGCACTTCCTCTACCCTGCTTTCCTCCAAGTCATTTGTACCTAGGTGCACCACGATATGAGGTTTATCCCCTCCCTTTTCTACACACTTCTGAATGACCTGACCTACCCTCTTCGCCATCATACCTGGCATACAGTGCACCCAGGCATGACTTTTCCTAGCTCCCTTACCCCTGCCCCCCCAATCTCACTCCTTTCAGAATTGAATTCCCCCAGTATGACTACCCTTTCCCCAATGCCTGCCCTACCCCCATGTTTTACCCTTCCCCAGGCCCCTGTACTAGTGTCCCTTCCCCATTCCCCTGTCCCTTCAACTCCCTGTTTCTCCCCAACTGTACCTCCACCTCTGCTCTTCCTCCTCCAACCTGTTTCCTTCCTTCCCAGCCCATCCCCTTTCTCTCTACTGAAGTTACTCCTCCTCTCTGCCCCTTTTATAAGTCTCTCCTCCCTACTGCCCTATATGCCCCTCCACTCCTTCTAGTTAGTGGTGCCTTGACATAACCCTTCCTTGTCTCCCCTAATTTCTCTTCTGCTGTTCTTCCCCTTCCCTTGTTCACTGCCCCACCCCCTGTTCTATGTTGCCACCCCATCCTCCTGCTCCCCACAGTAGCCAGCACTGAGAAAATATTTGTAGTCTCCATCCCCCTGCCCGAGCCCTCCCCTGTTAACCTTGCCCTGCCTCTACCTTCCCTGATCCTGTCCCCTTCTCTCCCCCCCCCCTTCCCACGTTCCCTACCACCTGCCAGTTTCCCATCCCAGTGCACCCTGGTCTTGAGAAGTTGATGCTCCTGGCCCCTTTGTTTGCGCGCCCACCCATTTCGACCTTCACCTTCTCATTGTAGCCTGTGGAGGAGCCCTCCATGTCTCCATAGCCCCCATCACCTACCCCAATCATTCCTGCTTCCTCTTCCCAGCTTCCATTTCAACCTTCCTATTTCCTGCCTAGGTTGGCCTATCGACTACACACTGGACACCCCCCTCCCTCCACAAGGTCCCCAGGAAAATGGCTGCTCCACGCCCATTACAACTCACCAACCTCCCCTAATCTACCACTCCAGTCATCTCAAAACTGCTGATTTATTTCATAATGCAGCTCACAGTTTGTCAGTCAGGAAATAGAATGCTGTAACAATCGCATCTTAATCACAGCCAATAAATGTGAACCCCTGCGCTTTGGCTTCTAGCCTTCCTTGGGGGGGTTCACGTTTTGTCGTGGTGGATGCTTATGGTGAATCTCGAGTGGAGACTGCAACAGTTTGGAATTGCTGTATTTTGGAGGGGCTGGCTGCCCTGATACAGTTGCACCGCGTCCGACATATCTGCATGGTTTTATTTCAAAACATTTTTGAACTCTTGGACTCCAAAAGCACACCATGGTCTACAGTGTCAGACATTGCAGAGAGATCAAGAAGGACCAAGATGGTACGAGCATTTCGATCTTTCGCTGTTAGGTCATTCAGTACTCGGACAAGTGCAGTCTCGGTGCTCTCTCTCATCCTAAATCCAGACTGAAGAGTATCCTAGACGTTGTTGGTCACATGGTGATCATCCAGTTGCAACGCAACCACCTTCTCAATCTTACCACAAAAGACAGGTTAGAGACAGGCTGGTAGTTGGCTGGACAGTCTGGATCCAAGGAGGGTTTATTTTTTTTTTTTTTTGTTTGTTTTTGTAAAGGAGTGGTTGTACGACCGCCTCCTTAAGGGGTTCAGGAAAGACCACCCTCTCCAAGGAACTCCAGACAATTTCAGCTAGGATCGGGCAGATAACATCTACACAACCCACTAATAGGGGTATAGGGCCCAGATCCAAGCTACAACTGGTTGGGCACAAAAGAATGGGTAATCTTCACAATGTCTGTGAATTCTAGTTGGCTAAAGTCTGTCTAGACAGACCGAGTGCTCACCACCTCCTGTCAGCCTCCACAGTCCCTTGTAGGGAGAGCCGTGCCAATACCGGACCTAATGCTGGCAACCTTATCTGCGAAGAATCAAGCAAACTCCTCATTTAGCTTGAGAAAAGGCTTCTCTCTGGGTTGGAAACAGATTGTGCAGTCCAGTCTGTCAGCAGTCTGGAAGAGCTGAGCCGGTCAATTATGCACAGCAGAAATCTCCCTGGACAGTAATTCTGCCTTCTTACAGGTGATTTCTGATTGATAGTCTTCATAATGTTTCATCAGTCTAAGCCTATCAGCATCCAGGCCGGACCTCTGCCATGCTCTCTCCATCCTTCAACCAACTCTCCTCAACTCCTTCAAGGAACCATCAAACCAAGGGATCCTTGGGCGAAGAGTGAGTGATCAAATACAAACAGGAGCAGTCGTGTCCAGGGCATCTTCCACCGCCTTATTATAGGTCAGTACAAGATCCCCTGGACTCATGCATTCACCCAACAATCCCGATAGGTCCAGCACTGCCAATAGAGCTTCTGGGATAACCTTCTTCTCCATAGGGGAAGGCCCATTGGGGATGGAGCCCTGAAACTGAACCTTATGGTGTGATGATCAGTCCAACTGACTGGTTCCACCCCCAAATCCATGATCTCCATCCCCTGGAGGAACACCAGATCTAATGAGTGACCCCCTGTGTGGGTAGTGGAGGTAACCACCTGTGTGAGGCCCAGCATTGTCATTAGCTGAAGAGATTTTGACCAAGTGCAAGGTTAAATGAAGCCCAGGCCCAAGTCCCCCAATTAACCATCTGGGGGACTCCTGCACCATGTCGACGATGAAGTCCACTGTCTCCTTCAGAAATTCTCCACCGTCGCCGGGTGGACGGTAGATGAGTGTCTCGCAACCTACACCTTCACCCAGGATATACTTGAAGGATCTGGTGGGCCCCACTGGCACATCCATAAAGCCCAGTTCCATCTTAAATATAATGGCTACACCCCCGCCCCTATGATCCAGCCTCTGGCAGTGTATCACTGAGAACCCGGCCAGAACAGCAGAAGCCAATACAGGGCCTGCATTTTCATCCAGCCAGGTCTCTGTGATGCATGCCAGATCTGCGGTTCCAACAATATCAGCTATAAAAGCTGTCTTATTCTTAATAGAGCTGGCATTGGACCGGCCCGGTGGCGCTAAGGGTTGAGGCGTTGGATGCCACAACTCGCGTTACGCCAGTGACCCGAGTTCATGAGCGAGCTCAGGGCGTTGGGGGTCGGCAGGGGCGGGTGAGGATTGAGCGCCCGCTGGGCTGTTCTCCCCAGGGGAGAAGGGACATTGCTCAGTGTGCTAGCGGCTCCCAGTGGAGACTGGGGTACTGCAGCATGCAGGGCAGCACATACATAGCGTGCTTGACACTTGGCAGGGTTGCCGTGCGCCGTAGTGTCAGGGACGCGCACCACGCACGGGAGGGGGAGTGCACACCAGAACAGGGAAACCACCAGTCTGTGGGGTAGGCGATGGCATCTGCCCCCATGCCCACTGCCGGGTCAGTCCTGCCTGACCTTCCAGTGTCCTCCACCTGGGCTCTCACCCACAAACTGGAGACTGATTGTACAGGGTGCCCAAGTGGAGGGGCGACCCCACCCTGGAGGGGTTAAGCTGGTGGTGCCGGTTGTGTGGGTTGAAAGGGAGGAGAGAGGAGGCTCGGGTAGGAGGACTTTAGGCAGGGCAGGATGCCTGAGAGAGGCTCCACAGACCATGATTGGAGGGGAAAAAAATAGGTAAAAAAAAAAAAAAGCTGGCATTACATAACACTGCCTGAGTAGGATGGGTTGTCAAGGAAGACCTCTCGGCTCCTGCCCACTTGCTGTGGAGCCCTTGGATATGGGGACAAGACTGGGAATACCTCTGTCCTGGCTCCATTTCTCCTCAGCGTGTCTTCTGGTCCCCACTACATCAATCCGCCCTCCCCTTTCTCCTCCCCTACGAGGCCCAGTTCTCCTCCATCACCTCCTAACTATCCCTAAAACTTGACATCTTGTATAGGTCTCTGATGGTAAAGGGGGACACTTCAAAAGGACGCAATTCCCTGAGCCTACTGGGGGAATACTGCCTGACTGTCTGTCTTTAAACCTTCCCAGCACATTCTCTAACACTATAAGAGCAGATGAAACCAAACCATTAAATTCACACACTCACACTAACAATTTCCAAACCACTTACAAATCAAACACACAATTCCCACCCCAACCCAATAAAACCAAAACACAGTTACAAATAATAATAAATTCAGTAACTAAGGTGTAGGAAGTCCGATGCGAGGTCAGTGTCCAGGTATAAGAAGCACACCTAAACTTCAGAGAAAATTTGTTTTAAACCAGGTGAGACTCGCCCTCACTCAATTCATACAGTCACTGGCCAGTGTTGCTCTCCTCTCCCATTAGTAACAACACAAAAATTAAGTTACCTGAGAAACTGTCTTTGGTACTCTCACTACCTCCCAAGTCCCAAATGTCAGACCAGAGTTCTAACCCGGAATAGATGCTGCTGATGTATTGCCCAAAGACCGTCGTGGAGTCTTCACCTGGCTCACGACTCCGCAGCCTTGGGATCATCACATAAGTTCAAATCCCTTCACCTGCCACCAATGGAAAGCGGCGGAGTTGACAGTTTAAATTCCGTTCTGGGAGATACTCTCACTACCTCCCCAGAACATGACCAAGGTTCCACCAGAGCTAGTGTGTGCCACCAAGTCACTGCCGAAATGGGCTACTATCCAATTGTTGATGATTAGTCGATCTTCTTCAAAGAAATAAGCCCCCAGTCTCTGGGCCACAAAATAGCACCCACAGGGGTCTGAGAACTGGCCGTCCCACTGCCAGGAATCTGGGACTCCCAGGAGAAAAGCCTACCAGCTCCCGCCATAGTGAAATCCTTAACACCCCAAGGTACATACTCCCACCGGACTGTCCTCTTGAGGTCACTCCCAAGCACAGGCAGGTCCAAACACACTCCCCCTGTGCAGCAATACGGCCCAGAGCACCAGGGTACTATCTCCTTCTCCCCACCTAAAGAGGCAGCCAGCACTAGGTTAAAGCCCAGACTGTCCACCAGGGCAGAGGGACACTAGGACTTCAGCTCTCCACTGACCACCAAAGTCTCTCGAGACTGCCCATCCAGTTGCAAGGAGTTGATCCTCCAGTCAAAGTCCAACCACTATCCTCCGGGTAGAACCCAGCCTAACCCACCCAGCCAGCCGTCACTCCAGGGGTAAGAAATAGACTTGTACCTGGAGAATAAGGGCAACGGGAACGGGGCAGAGTCCATTAATTAAAAAACAAAGTGTGCTCTCCCTACGCCAAAAGCAGAAGCAAGCATGGGCACCGCTGCGAAAAGTCTGCTCTCCGTGTTCAGTGATGCAGGGATCTCCGAGGGACTCCTCATGCAGTCTCAAGCTGCATGCATGGCAGTCCTCTCCAAGTCTGCACTAACTGTCAAACCGGCAATCGGATGGAACACAGGGCCAACCAGTCAGGTAACTAAAGTTCATTTTACCAGCTCCAGTAAACCGTCGGCAATTGGATCAGAAGTGCAGGTAGTAGGTAACAGCGAGTTGAAAATTAAAACAGATCGAGTAATGGTCAGTTTTTTTTTTTTGTTTTAGTGTTAGGGAAATAAGGCAGTACTAGCGATTTAATATAAAACATTAACGATAATATATATTGCTAATGCGGGAGTTTGTTGAAAACCCACAAAATGAAGGAAGAACTACAGTTCTGTACAGTTCAGTGCATATGCAGCATAGCAAACAGAAAAATGTAAACTTGCACATTTTGGTTTTTTCAGCCTTCAGAATTCTCAATTCCCAATCCATATCGTGACAGAAAATCAGCATTGACATTCTCTTTCCTAGATTTGTGCATCACTTTAAATAGCTGTAGTGCCAGGTACCACCATGTAATTCTAGAATTTTAATCCTTCATTTGGCTAAGCCAGCAAAGAGGACTGTGATGTTACAAGGACAAAGTCCACTCCTAGGAAGTAAAACTTAAGGGACTCCACGGCCCACTTTGCCGCAAGGCATTCCTTTTCAGTGGTGGAGTACCTTTTCTCTCTTGTCATGCAATTTCCTACTTATGTATAGAATAGGATGTTCTTTCCCATCTGTATGCTCACTCAAGACTGCACCTGTGCCCTACCTCTGATGCACCTGTCTGTAACAAAAACTGTTTCTCAGAGTCTGGGCTTCTTAAAACGGGCTGAACATAATGCAACCTTAATGGCTCAAAGCCTTATCACACTCTGGGGGTCCATTTCACATTATTCGGGTACTGTTTCTTTGTGAGTTCAGTGAGGGGAGTAGCTAACTCGGCAAACAGATCTCCGATAATAACCTGCTAGCCCTAAAAATGACCTAACATGTTTCTTGGTTTTGGGGACAGGGCTGTTAGCTACAGCTTCTATTTTGGAAACCTCTGGCATGACTTCTCCATTTCCCAAAACACAGCCCGAATATCTGGTTTTCTGCATGCCCAGTGCACACTTGGTAGGATTAATTGTCGGACGTGTCTGTTTGATCGATTTTTGGATTACTGCTTGTAGGTGTTCCAGGTGGCTTTTCCAGTCTGCACTGTACACCACAACATCATCCAGGTATGCAGCACAAGAACCAGTGTGAGGGGATAAAATTACATCCATGTACTGCTGGAATGTAGCAGATGCGCCATGTAAACCGAATGCCATGGTGGTGGACTGATGGAATCCTGTAGGAGTGGCAAATGCAGTTTTGTCTCTGGATTCTTTA
This sequence comes from Neoceratodus forsteri, assembly GCA_016271365.2. Classification (NCBI taxonomy): domain Eukaryota; kingdom Metazoa; phylum Chordata; order Ceratodontiformes; family Ceratodontidae; genus Neoceratodus; species Neoceratodus forsteri. Next base: position 353,317,021 of record CM057456.1, read on the forward strand.
GCTAGGGGAATTTACCAGTAACCCCCTGTGAGATTGAGGGTACTGATGTACTTGGCACTCCCCTGTCTGTCCGCCAAATCATCTATTCTGGGCATAGGATAACTGCAGGGTATTAAATAAGCCAAACAAATTGATTAGCAGTTTTACATGTGAAAGTGCTAATCAGCTGTAAAAATGCGTGGCGCTTGACACAGAATGGTTAGCAAAGTTTAAAAATGTAAATCATTTATTTTGTCTACTGTGCCATAGAATCACTGAAAAATGGTTAGCAGTCTTTCCCTTCCCCTTTTATAAACCTTTTTAACGTGTTTAGGGTTTGATTAAAATGCTCAACAAGATTGTCTGTATGAGGATGATAAGGAGAGGTTCTTATGGCAGTGATACCTAGTAGTTGATACAGTTCCTTCAGTAATGCAGCACCAAAATTGCTACCCTGATCAGTAATTATCTCTTTAGGTATGCCCACCCTGCTAAAAATGTTGGCAAGCCCTGCTGCCACTTTTGGGGCTGTGACAGTATGCATTGGAACTACCTCTGGGTATCGAGTGGCATAGTAGTCACATACTACCAAAATGAATCGATTACCCTTTTTACTTTTGTCTAAGGGGTCAACCACATCCATTGCAATTTTCTCAAAAGGCACATCTGTCAAGGGTAGGGGCACCAGGGGCACCTTTTCTTCTTTTTTTTTTTTTTTTTAAGTTTGTCACTGGTGCTACTTTCTGACACTCTTGACACTCAGTGCAAGAACTGCAATCGGTAGCAACATCTTCATGAATTCCAGGCCAATAAAATCTGTACAGCAATCTGGCACGGGTGCGATTCCTCCTCGAATGACCAGCCATAGGACTATAATATGCTACTGTTTTGCTGCACCTGCCGAAACTGACAAGAACACTGTGTGAAAAGATGAAATGTTCTCTTAACGAGCTCCCTGCAAAGACTTGTTAGAGACTGAAACTTGGAATTGAGAAGAAACACTCAGAAGGACTTTGTTTTCTCTGTTTGTACTGCCTTTGTAAATAGTTACTGAACACATTTTTATTTTTTATTTTGCTGTTATTACTAAAACTCCCATTGCAAAGTTTGAAAATGCTTCTGGTTCTCCTATGCTTCCTGACCTGTACCTTGACAACAGATGGTTTTAGAAGTGGGATTTATGCTGTGCATACTCTAAGCCAGGAGTTTTGTGCGTGGGTACTAGACCTGGTACCAGGCATAGGTCAGGAAGCATAGGAAAACCAGGAGCAGTTACAAAATTCGCAAATAGCGTTTTATTAACAGCAAAATTAAAAAAAAATTGTTCAGTATAACTATTTACAGTGGCAGTACATAGAAAACAGGGTCCTTCTGAGTTTTTTTTTCTTAATGTCATCTCTGTCTCCGTTTCTCCCTTACACAAGCATTACTGCTCATTTTATATGTCTGTGCCTTGGAAGCTCGTTAAGAAAACAGCATGCTTCTCACACAATGTTCTTGTAAATTTCCAATGTTCTTGGAGGTACAGCAAAAAGAACATAATGACCCAGAACTGACCACCTATAGCCAGCTCTGCAGAGATTTTGCATGCAGCATTCTCAGGTTAACTCCTTGAGTTCCACATAGCTTTGCAATCATTTCAACAGTGTAACTACAGTATATACATTTTAAACAATGGGATCTCAGTATCCGTTACATTTCCACGAAATGATTCACATATATTTTTATACCAGCAGATATGCAAGGGGGGGAAGAAAAGACAGAAATAACAAAGGAAGGCAGAGAGATAGAGGCAGAGAATGGCAAAACCATCGGAGTGATCATTTCCTAGGTCTCACAAGAAAATTTGGCTGCACAACCAGAGACGGACAGAAAAGAGGATAAAACGGATCCTTGTAGTTAACACTTTCTGCATAACAAATGAGACAGGGTCTTATTCAACCCTGTCACTGGCTTATCTGGACTTGCCATATGAGGAGAGGCTGCAGGATCTTAGCATGTGCTTCTTGGAGAGTAAGGGGGGACATGTTTGAGTTTGGTAAGTACCTCACATGGGTGAACAAGGTGTAGGTGGTGTCTATTTTTTGAGGATGAAAAGCAGCAGAACAGACATGCAGTGAAGCTTGGGGGGGGGTATTAGCTTTAAGGGGGATGTGAGGAAATGCTTCACAAAAAGGGTGGTGGACACTTGGAACAACCTGCCTGAAGAGGTGGTTGGGGTGAAAACAGTGGGGAGCTTCACGCATGCATGGGATAGGCACAAAGGCGTAGAATAAGTGGAGGAAAGCTGGTCGAGAGGGACGCCGGTGACCAAATAAGGTCCAAGGTGCCAGAATAGACAATGAAAATAGGGCAAAGTGGATGGGCCTACCGGTCCTTTTCTGCCAACAAATTCTGTCACTGTGCACTAAAAAAAAAGGCAAACTCTTTATCCTGCGTCTTCAAACCACCAGCACATTCTAGTCATGAATTGAAGATGTTCCTCTGGGAGTTGTTGTTCCCAACACAGCCAACATACAGAACTGAAGGAACTGAGAACTTGTTTCGAAAGTAACAAGATCTCTAACAATTCTAAAGAAGTTGTCCCCTATTAGTCGGTGGTGATGTCATCAAAAGCAGACACTTTTCAAACCTCGCCCTGAAAGGGAGCACAACTTTTGTTTCCCAGTAATTTCCAATAGTCTCCTTTTTATTTCCAGTTGCAGATAATCATTGTATTGCTGCATTTTTGACAGCTGCTCTTTTTTTTTTTCCTCTCCTTTCTGGTCTGAAATGTTCTGTCACCATGATGGACCCGTGCATTGCAACACGCCATCGTACATGTATATTTTTTAAGAAAATACTCTACCAGTCTGTGTCCTGAGCATCCTGAGGACATCCACTATTCTTGTAGGCTCTGTTGCTAATGACGAAGACTGCAAGAGACTCAGCACGCACCCTCATCACTGCAGACAAGCTGGACACTATAACAATGTGGTGATAATGACTTGCACTGACTAGTCTTTTGTTGAGTCTTTATCTTGCACTGCCTGGTAATTGCACCTCTTGAAAAGCTGTATAAAATGGGTAAGAAAATCTCATCAACTTTATTGGCTAAAACCAGTCCCCTACTGCATAATGCATGGTCTGCGTGGCATTTAGCCTTTTCACCAATCACTATGCCACACCAGTATGTTTATATAAAAAAAAAAAAAAAAGTTGTTCTTATTCACACTTGGCATTCATCACGACAGTCAGCCCATTGTATATGTATTCATTCCCACTTCCTCTCCCTAACCCCATTTCCTGCTTGTCCTACAGAACATGGCACAAAAAAGATGAGCATATTTTTAAATAACCGTTTTAACTGTCAGCTGTTACCCCGGTCAGTTTCTTACACGTTTTCATAGCTGCATGTCTCACCTTCATTCATGGCACTCACTCAAACCACAAGTATATCCAGCCTCAGTCTTGGATATGCAGCCATGCTCTTCCATCTGCTTATTTCAGTGCCTTAGAAGCTGATAGCCCCAGGCAGCGCTTCTGTCTCCTACTCTGAACAAACGCAGTTAAACGCAGTTTAACACAGTCAGTAGTTGTGTGTTTTAGAGGGTGCCTGTGGGAGGATTAAACGTGGGGGGGGGGTTGAGAAGGAGGTATGAGCAGCAGTTGGATGGGCACAGAAAGCATCCAAGAGCCTCTCCATAGCAAAACTCTTGGCAGGTGAATTGCGCTGTCTGTCATCAGTCCTTTAACTGCCCTCCATCACTGTCTGTGTACCGCAGAAAAGAAATGTGAAAATGCTGATGGCCTCTGCAGTGCATACCTTTCTCCAGCTGCACAGTTACAGCAGCTTCAAGTGGTCATCTTCATGGCTCCCCCTCCCCCAACGGGCCACTAAATATAAAATTTATCAAAACTGTTTCTATTTAAATAAAAATGTGTGCATCTTTCAAGGAGGTGTGTACATGCTGTGTGTATTGGGAGGGGGGGCTGCTAGGAAAAGACAGCTACTAAACAATCCAGAAATACAAGTGCAGAAAACAAAGTAGGACAAAACTCCTAACTCAAATCAAAAAATACATCCCGCTCCAGCAGGTTTGTTAATGCACCGGTTAAAGTGACAAAAGTAGGGAAATGTTAGGGATCCCAGCCCTAACGCCCCACTCCAACCCTGCAGGCAGCACCAAGAAAAACCAATTCTGGTTCACCTCTCCTGAGCTCTACCACCGTCAGGTGTGGATTGTAGCTTGGGGTTGTCAACCCCAGCGCTCACCCCATTTCTCGTGATACTCAAGAATGGGTGAGCTAGTTGACAACCCCACTGTATCGCCCATGCCTGATTTGCAAAGACTTTGGAGAGGGGAAACGATTATGGTTTTTCCTGATGCTGCCTGCAGGGTGAGAGTGGGGTGTTAGGCTTCCTAACACCACATTTCCCTACTTTTGTTGCCCTTACTGGTGCATTAAGAGTGTTTTGCAATGAATTTCTAGACTTGTTGATAGTATAATTGTGTCGGACCTGCATGAACATATCCATTTGCTTGTAGAAGCGCTGGGCCCTGTTCTTCCATCCTTCCATAAATGCATGCATCTACACTGGTGTAGAGGGCCCTGCGCTTCCATTTGTGCCGAAAAGTAATATATTTGCTTTGTTTTAAAAAAAAAAAAAAAAAAAAAAATTTTAAATATGCCCCCAAAATTTTGGAGGGGGTGGCGATTGTGTCATTCTTGTAGTACTTAAGACTTTTGCTTTGATATGTATATGGTCTCTTAACTCCAGATATTGAGGAGTTATGGGCTGTGGCTTGAAGTTGAAATTTTTTTTTGGGGGGGGGGGCCTGAGCCAGAATATTTTTTTCATACGAGGACATCTTTTTTCGTATGAACGAAAAACCCATATGGATAAGGATCCCTTCATATGAAAGAAGGATTTGGACTTAGAGGTTTTTTCCAATTCTTTTTTCATATGAAGGGATCTGTTTTCATATGGCGGAATTCCTCTTTCATATGGCCATACGAAAAAAGGAAATGGTCATGAAAAATTTTAAAATGTATAAAAAAAAAAAAAACACATTTCTTGCTAATTTTTGATTAGCAAGAAGCATGCGGTGGTGTGTGTTCAGGATGTCCTTTTTGTGGATTTTCAAAATTTTTTTTTATGTATATGTAAACAAACAAGATGGCGGCCATATGAAAAAATATTTTTTCCCTCACACAAAAAAAAATTACCCATGTATGAAAAAGGATAATTTTTCGTATGGACCAAATTCTTTTTTCACTGCAAGCAATTATCCAAAAGACTAAACTAAGCAAGTTCAGAACCTAAATTTTTTTTCACCAAACCAACCAAAGGCACTACTGCTGCCCGAGCCCCTTCTACCCTGAAAAGTTCAGACCAAAATTCCAAACCGTCTTGGCACTTGGTGATATGAAAGAGAGAGAGACAGACCCACACAAACACACACATACAAACATTTTTTTTCCGCCATCTGGATCTTGGAATCCGCACATCTGACCGGAACGAAACTTGACACATCAAGAGACCTCCTTCAAGACTGTGCATGCAAAATTTCATGCAAATCCGTTGAACTATTGTGAAGCTATTGAAGTGCAAAGTTTGAGGCTCAACATAGAAACCCCTCCTCAACCCTAACTTTACTGGTGCTACTATAATACATGGGATATGCCATGGCTCTACCGTAAATATCAGTTTTCCCTACTGCAGTTTGACCTTATGACATCTTGAGTGGCAAAGCCACGAGTGATTTCAAAGGTCAGTCATCGAAGAATATCTGTGAGATTTATAGTAGAGCCATGGCATATTCCATTTATGCATATGCCCCATGTGTGTTCTTTTATTTTCTGTTGATTTTTGAAATTTTGTTGTATTTCTTTGTGGGGTGTTCTGATGTCCAATCGGTTTATGTTTTGATGCATGTGACACTTGGCGTGCGTCACTGCATCATGTTGTACTGCAGTTGTGCTTTTGAGTGGGCAGGTCTGTGTTTAACAGTGAGTGGGCGCAGCCTAATTAGAATCTGGGGAAACGTGTTATGATGTTGGGTATGAGTGGAATAGAGTGCCAGTCTGAGAGTAAGAGACGGGGAATGCGCAGGGAGGAACAAGAGAATTAGATTTTGACAGTGCTGTGTCAAGAACCAAGGGGACAGTGGTGGTGGGTAAACTGTTTTCTTTGTGCTACAAAAAGTAGTGAAACATGGTCCATCTTTAGTGGAGAAAAAGTGAGTGTTTCAACCTGGCCAGCAGCATAATGAAACTGATAGGAGTCAGTGCACAGCTGAGTTCTAATTATGCTACTTGCTCTGTTGGCTCCAGCCAGTCCCCACCTCAGTGTGGATAAATTATAGCAAGGGAGACCTACAGTGAGGATAAATGTGATATTCTCCCTGTAGGTCTGACCACCCTCTAGATATGACATACATTTGCCAGAATTTATTTGTGTATTTTTGTTTCCAAAACAATTACAAATGCAAACCCATTTTATAAGTGCGGTAAGACACTCCAGGGGTGTGCTTTGTCCTGAGATGACCATACTTCCAGGGCTAATGGTACTTGGCCTGTGGCCTCATGTCTTACTACTCTCTTTGTGTGGTTATCTCAGTATAATGCACACTCGGTTGTAACACTGGGGAGATTAGTAGAAGTTCTATAGCTTGGTAAAGTGGGGAATTTGTATTGCTTAAATCATTGTTTTTAGTACCTCTCTGCAGCATCTGCTAGTTTCTGTGGTAATTTCATTAGAGGGGTTAAGGATCCCTGTAATGCGCCCCCCTCAGTCTGATTGTGCAAGCCACTTCAGCTCTGAACTGGAGCCAGCCCATCAACTTCCAAAGAGTTACAGATTCTGCAACACATGGCCCTTCTAGGATTCACATGTGGACTCCCCTGAGATGGGCGGACTTGGATTGTTCCTGATCATCCAGGTCACATATTGTAGTTTAAATTTTTTAAATGGGTAAAAACCCCAAGGGCATAACTCTCCATTTTCAAGGTGGACCTGGTATTCAAGCAGTAAAACAAAACTGAGAACCAAGACAGAAGGTGATAGGGGAACAGTTAAAGAAGACAGGAAATTATTTCTAATGGGTAGCTGTTTATAATGTTCCCATTTACAGAAATTATTTTCATAAGCCTGACTGATCCATACATAACTGTATCTGAATAAAAAGTGATATGGAAAACTATTTTTGTTTTGTTTTTAAAGGCAGCATTCTGTTACAGTTCTCTTCACGGAACCAGTGATCTGGAGTTTTAACTGCCAGTTTTTGCACAGCACTCAAGCATGGTTCTGCTAGGACAACATCTCATGTTTAGCATTCTGTACACAAGCTGTGACATCGTAAAATCTCCAAATTATTGGTTCATGAAGAGAACTGTGCAGAATGTTTTCCATAAAAAGAAAACTGAAAATAGTTTTTCACGTCACTGTTTATTCAGGTACAAAAAATATGGCTCATTTGGAGGCAAGTCATTAATTTCTGTTACTAGTTACTAGGAACATTATTTAACTTATTGCCAGTTAGCACAAATTTCCTGTCCCACTTAAAGTTGTGTGTCACAGTAAGCCAGCCATTGAGCTAAACGCACCATTTACCACAACCAAGAGTCAGCATAACCTCATAAAAATACTTTTTATTGTGCTGAGTGCGCCCTCAATTTGCATATGAGATGACCCCATAAGATATGCGGTGACCTGGAAATGAGAAGTTTGACAGATTGACTTTTTTTTCTTAATGTAAACGGTGCTGTCTGGACTACTTGCAGACGCTGCCCCCCGGATTTTTGCTGGAATGTTAAATAAATCTGTGTTTTATTCCCAGTGTTGTTCTCTGACCCCAGTGCCAGCCCTGGGGTTGGCAGACTGAGGTGTGCTGCCATCAGCAGCTGTTCTCGCCTCCAGCAGACCCTCTGCTATCCTGGGGTCAGGAGCCTGTGGTGTGTGCCAGACCCCCTCACCCAGTCATTTCAGTATTGGTGAACATCCCTGAGCTATATCAAAACCCCATTTTTACTTGCATGAGGCCAGATTCTCTAACTTCCTCCTGCAGTCACAATAGTTGGTCAGACACGAGAGGGGAAAAAAAATAGACAAGGTGAAATAGAATAAAACTGCAGAACCAACCTATGACGTAACTAGCCCAGTCTTGGACTACACTGTAGGCTCTAAATGCCTTCAACTAGAGTCTTCCCAGTAATCTGCTCATGAGGTAAGAGCCCAACCATGGGCAGGGGGAGAAAGAGACAAAAAAAATGTGAATCCTGCTACCACCTTTCCTGCATCGGAGCAATATAAAAAGTTCTGTTCAGAGTCCCAATGGCTGCTTCTGCACTAGTACTGATATAATGTGATGGCAGTAACTGACAAAAATGAATACAACTTTGCTGTCTTTTTCTAAATTCAAGTCAGTGCCTTTTATATTATATCAGTACTTTATCGCAGTAGCAACAGTTTTGGCTGGGACCAGAGCTTGTGAAGTTCTGCAGGTTCCTCCTCTAGCACTGACACCGCATGTGCTTTGTAAACCCAGCAGTGATTTCACAGCTTAAGTGGGAGTTTTAAAATGGAGTCACAGTACCTGTTCAGTTAAGTTACAAAATGGAGTTTGTGGTGATTTTTTTTTTTTTAAATATTTTGTAATACCTGGTGCTGACAGCTTTTTTTTTTTTTTGTGTATGTGTAACGCACACACATTTGCAGTTTTCTCTGTTGGCTGTACCTTGTGGTAACAGTCAACCATTGAAGGTAGGGAGCCTGAAAAGGCAGGTTGGTTCAGCATCAAGGCTGCATCTGTCCACCTCTTTCTGGCCAAGTGCTCTGGCAACAGGCAGTCCAGTGCCTGGGAGGGACCGTCGTCCTGGAGTCTCAAAAAGAAATGGTCCAGATCCCACACATGCTCAGCGTATGGGTCTTTGCACTGTTTGACCTCAACTTCTTATGAAAAAAAAAAGTATAAGGTAAAGAAATGGCACCTGTCGAGGTATCCTCTGGTTGTTCTGCTGTGAGACACTCTACTTCTACAGGCCCAGGTACCCCACCGTTGTCACCTATGAGACTAGGGGATGCCTGGGCCTGCGGAGTCCTGGAGCCCCTCTGTGCAATGGGGGGGGACTCCTGTGGGCAGATCGGCCATTGCGCAGTTCTTATGGAAAAGTGGATGTGCAGCATGAAAGTGAAGCAGCACTGTTTTTGGTGCTGGCTCCTGGCCCCTTGGGGTTGGTTGAGCTGGCACTGTCTTGGGTGCCACTTGACTTGGGCACACAACCAACTCTGACTGCAGCCGTGGCCACTTTTGGCACGTCCAGTGCTTGCCCCACCTGTGATGCAGTCTGTCCCCTCAAGGGATAGGGGCAGCTGTGGTGCTAAGTCTGGTTCCTTTGGGGCCGGCAGGGTTGTTGAAAGTGGTGCTGCGTCCAGCACCAGGCTCAGGCTCTTTGGGGCCTATTCTAGTGTCTGCACCACTGAAGGTGCTGCACAAGTCTTCATTGCTGGGATTGTTCCCCTTAGGGACAGTGCTAGGGCCATCCTCACTGCCATCACTGATACTGTGCCCAAGGCCACGGCCTGTAATGTCACCCTTTTAACCCCCTCCTCTTTACTACACTTTCAGTGTGGAGGGAGTAGAAGGGGATGAGTCTGATCCTGACCTCATCTCCGATTGTGAGGAAGAAGGCTCGTGCTATGATCAAGAAAACCTTCACCATACCTCATGAGGCTATTTCCTTTCAGGCTCTGCTTCGAAATGTATACTCTGCATTGAATTTTGAGCCAGTAGCCATAGACCAGGCTAGGCACTTCAACTGGAGTTTCTAAATGTGCCTGATATCCCCAGGTCTCTAGTTACATAGAAGTTGATGGCAGGAGGAGACCGCTAGGTCCATCTAGTCTGCCCATTTGTTTTAGACCTGTTTTGACACTCTAGTTGCCCTTTGTAGTCGGGGCTTCCTTGTGTCTATCCCATGCATTCTTGAATCCCCCCTAAGTGTTGACCCCCACAACCTCTTGGGGCAGGCTGTTCCAGGCATGCACCACTCTTTTTGTGAAGAAAAACTTCCTGGTGTTGGTAGAGAACCTTCTTCCTTGCAGCCTGAGGTCATGTCCCCTGGTCTTGGAGCCCTTCTTGAAGTGAAAGTTCCTGTGCCTGTACCTTGTCCATACCTATTCTGTACTTGAATGTTTTTTTTTTTTTTGTTTTTTTGCTCTGTTTATTGCATTTCTTTCAAAAAGAGTACATTCTGTCTGTGCGATATCATAACGTGGGGAAAGTATACAAATACATCCAATGTAAATAAAGGATGGAAAGCCTATACAGAATTACAGTAGGTCATTGAGGGAAACTAAATGGGTAAAAAATGAATATATGGATAAAAAAACTAAATGACTACAGTTATCTCAGGCTTTTGGGATCAAATCTAAAATAGGGTGATTCTTATCATTATTAAAAAAAAAAAAAAACATAGCAACCAGTGTTGATTGTGACCCCAAGTCCAAAATAGGTATTCCTTACACAGGGAGTGCTTTGAAGAGCAAACTTCATATCCCAAGATTAATTAAAATTAAACGGCCTATGAGAACCAGAAAGCTAGGAATAAACGAAACATATTGAATAGTTCTCCTCCTACTTAGTTCACTTCTTACTATATCAAAACAATGTCGATTAAACAGTACTGTTGCTTAGAGAGAATCATTTCTCTATCATTCTTAAACTGAAGGTCTCATTTTTAGAAGAAAAAGATAAACTAGTAGAGCTGTACTTAAGTGAAAAAATTAGCCAAGATAGTCCGGTTAGAGATCAGATCTTCTCGTCCGATTCCATAACCTGCAGTCCCTCTGAGGCCTGGAACTCCTGAGCAATAGCTTCCACCGGCTTGGTGAATTGGAAGGTGTGCCCTCCGTAGTGGATGCGGGGCCGGGCCGGCATCAGAAGGGAATGATTAACACATCGAATTTCTTCCTTCTGGTGCCAGTGGTGAAGGACAAGTCAGGGGACAAATGGATCGTCACTCCGTCGTGCGTCAGCCCTCCCGCAGATCTCGCAGCTTGAAGTATAGTGTCCCTGGTTGTGGAGTTTGCCGTAATTAGGAGAATCACTCTTGGTGTATCACCTCGGGGACCAGCCGATCGAGAGGTAATCCTGAACGCCTTCCACATCTGATCAGCCAATAAATCTCCAGGTAGGTTTAACACTTCAGGAAGCCATGGCCTCAAAAAAGTTAAGGGATCAGCTCCTTCGCTCCCTTCAGGGAGCCCAATAACCCGTACATGTGAGGACCTATTCGAGTTTTCTAAGGCCTCCAGTCTGTAATGAAGTTGTGTATTCTCCTGCACCAGTTTTTGGTAGTGGTCGCTATAGCTTGAGTAGCTGTTTTTTTTTTCTGCCGATATCGCCGTGTGTGACAGATTCTATCTTGGCGTCCTGCTCTACAAAACGTTGGAGTATGGATTCCATTTTAAAGTAGATTGCCTGTATAGCTGACTGTAACGCTCTCCAGAGGGGCTTTCAAGATACTTGCGGCCTGGTCTATCGCCGTAACTGAACTTTTGGCTCTACTCCCAACAGCTTTCTGGTTGCGACCCACAGTTATATCTGGTGTCTGTCGACTCCGGACAATGTTAGCTGTTTGAATCTTTTGATTCTGACCCAGTTTTCCCACAGATTAAACTATTTTTCTATTACTTTTAAACGTGGGATGTGAAGAGCTGCTTCAAAGCATGTCTTGCCAGATAGCTGCTCAACAGTGCCCCCGTACTTGAATGTTTCAGTCATGTCCCCTCTCTCTCTCTCTTCTCTGCTCCAGGGAGTACATATTCAGTTTCCTAAGTCTTTCCTCGTAGGACATGTACTGCATACCCCGAATCATTTTTGTTGCCTTTCTCTGTATTGTTTCCACCCGATCAGTGTCCTTCCTGAGGTGAGGCCTCCAGAATTGGACTCTGTATTCCAAGTGAGGCCTGACCAGTGATCTCTACAGTTGTAGTACCACACCTCTCATCCTGCTCGTGATTCCCCTCCCATTGCAGCCCAGCATTCTGTTGGCCTTCAATGTTGCCTTCTCACACTGCTTGATGACCTTTGTCATCTGAGATTATGATTCAAAGATCTCGTTCCTGGTTTGAGGCCACCAATCTTTCGTCACCTAGGTACTACTACTTTCTTGGATTTTTATTTCCTGTGTGCATGACCTTGCAATTTTTGGCGTTAAATCTCAGCGGTCACACTCCCAGACCATTCTTCTAGTTTGTTGACGTCGGCTCCCATCTTGCTCACTCCTTCTGAGGTGTCCACCCTGTTGCATATCTTCATGTCCTCTGCAAACAGACACGCCTTCCCTTCCAGTCTGTCAGTAATGTCTGCTGTAAAAACATTGAAGAGCAGAGGCTCCAGTACTGAGCCCTGGGGCACCCCCGCTGGTCACCCTGCCTTCCGTCGATTGCATTCATTTAACCTGTGCCCTCTGGGTTCTGCCTTGTAACCAGTTTTGTACCAGACTACTTCTGGACCAACCCCTGTGTGGGCAAGCTTCTTTACTAGCCTTCTGTGTGGAACAGAGTCGAAGGCCTTAGTGAAGTCTAGGTAGACGACATCTACTGCTCCACCATCGTCCACTATTTTTTTGTAGCATAGTCGAAAATCTCGAGCAGATTTGTCTGGCATGACCTACCTGCTGTGAAACTGTGCTGTTTAGGGTCTTGTTGGCCACTGTTTTGAGGAATGCTATGATCCTCTGGAGTAGTATCTCCATTAGTTTCCCTACTACAGATATGAGGCTCACTGCTCTGTAATTACTAGCCTCTTTGCAACTGCCTGATTTGGGAAGTGGAACCACTATTGCCTTTTTCCAGTTTTCGGGTACCACACCGCTCTTCAAGGATTTTGTGAATAGAAGTGCCAGAAGTGCTGCTAATTCTTCCCCCAGTTCCGTAAGGATTCTGGGGTGCATCTCATCTGGTCCCATGGCTGTGTGTGCTTTTAGTTTATTTAGTACCTCACGTTCTTCGGCTTCTGTAAAGGGACTCGTGTCTACTCCTGGTCCTGGGGTGGTGTTTTTTTCAGGGTTGAGCCATCCCCGGTTCCTCTTTGGTAAACACTGAGCAGAAGTATTTGTTGAGGATTTCGGCTTTCTCTGGGTCATGTTTGGTGCATTTCCCTTCAGTAGCAATCTTTACTACCCTGCCCTTCCCTTTTGCCTACCTACATTCCCTAATGTATCTAAAAAAAAAAAAAAAAAAAAATTGTCTCCTCTCTGTGCCCCTTCTGCTATCTTTTCCTCTTTCTGGGCTTTTGCCGTTCTAATTTGTTTGACTCTCATTTTTTCCTTGTACAACTCCCAGTCTTTCTCGGTTTTGGTTTTCTGGTATATGCTATACACCTTCTTTTTGTCTTTGACTGTGGTAGCCACTTCCTTGGAAAACCATAGAGGATTTCTTTTTCTTTCTGCTTTGCTGACCCATCTGGTACATTGATCTGTGGCAATCTTTATTATTCTGTTGTCCCCCACATGACCTCCACTTCCTCAATCTCTATTTCCATTAACTGGCTACTTATGATGTTCCTCATTTTTTGGAAGTCTTCCCATTCAGCTGGCCCTGCAGACGTACTCTGAGGTGGCTTGGCGCCCATCCTACTGACCCTGACCCTGGAGGTACACTCTGAGGTGGCTTGGAGGAGGCTTTCTACTGTGGCAGCTGTCCCCAAGCAGGCAGACAAGAAATAAGTGTCTAACTCTAAGCCCATGTAATTCATTCAGCCAGTAGCAGATGCCATTGTTCTGGCTGAGAATGACAAAGCCATAGTGCCCAAGGAGGTGGTCACGCACCCCACAGATAAGGAGTCTGGCAAGGAAGGCACCATGTGCAAGCAGGTCTGTGCCTTGCCTACCCTTGGCATGAAGATAGCTACATGGGTCGTTTCTTGAAGGACGAGTACACTCTGGTGCAAGCTTAAGTCTCTGGCACAGGCCCTGCCAGACACGGAGGCAAAACGAGATGCTTCTAGCTGTTAAACAAGGTATTGAATCCAACAGCCACCAGCTTAGTCTCGAGGAGATGCCTGTGACGCCAGCAGCTTGTTCCTTGGCTGCAGTTACTTGCATCAGATGACGCTCCTGACTGTGGATCTGTTGGTTTCACCCCAGACATCCAGCAACAGATCATGAATGTTCCCTTTGATGGAACTTATCTGTTTGGACAGCAGGTAGAGCACTCTATTAAGAGTCCTAAAGAATGACTGTTTAAGATTGTCAGGCCAGCTGTTTATAACCCAGAAATGTGTAGAGGATGCAGCTTTTTTACAACAAGCAGTCCTTTCATGGTAGGGGCAGGAGAGCCAAAGACAATAAATACCAGCCTCCTAACCCCAGAAAAAAGCACAGCTAAAGGTACCAGAAGCGTGCAGTGCCACCATCTTAATCTCCGACCCTAGGTCTGCTTTAGCTGTCCAAGGTAAACCATTCCTCCCCAATAGGGGTCTGCCTAACCTTGTTTTACCATCAGTGGGACTCCATCTCAGTGGACAAGTGGGTTCCAAGATCATCCAAGCAGGGTAATTCCTGGAATTGTTGGACACCTCTCCCGGACAATCCTCACAGAAGAGAACTCCCCTTGTCAGCTCGTATGTCTGATCTGCTGGCACAAGAGATTGCAGGCCTTCTGAGAAGCAGGACAGTGGAAATAGTGCCAGTCAGAATGGAACACAGGTTCTGCTCCCACTGCCACCTGGTACCAGTGAAATCGGGGGCATGCGCCCTGTTCTCGGCCTCTGAGATTTGAACAAATGCATGAATCGAGAAAAATTCAAAATGATCTCTGGGATCCTTGCTAGCTTACCTGAAACATCAGAATTGTCTGGAATCACTGGATGTGCGGGACACATACCAGCACATACTAGTGCACCCCAAGTACCTCTGGTTCTATGTGGAAGGGAAGCTCTACTATTTCAGAGTGCTACGCTTTGGGCTTTCCTTGGTGCCATGTATCTTTACAAAAGTGCTTAGCAGTACTTGCAGCGCACTTCAGAAATCTAAGACTTGAAGTCTTCCCGTATCTGAATGTCTGGCTAATTTTCAAGCCTGTCCAGACAGGAGACAGAACTGACAGCTGCCACTGCCTCTCAGTTCCTAGCATTCATAAGAGTCCTGCTGAACCCTTCAAAGTCTCAGGTGGAGCCCTCCCAGGAACAGCTGTTCATAGGAGCAGTTCTGACATGACCCAGGCTCAGGACTTCTTTCCAGGCAGCAGACTACATGTAGTCTTGCAAATGGCATGCTATATTATGGAGCCCAAGACCATGCCAGCCACTCCATGCAGCGCATGCTTGGCCTGATAGCCTCCTCAGTGTTCACAGTGCCTCTAGCAAGGTTGTATATGAGGACAACACAGTGGATGCTCAGTACCCAGTGGTCACAGGCTTTGTACCCTCAAAACTATCCCATTCAAGTGACCAAACCCTGGTGAGGTCCCTGGTGTGGTGGTAAGTGGTGGACAACCTCCTGGGCTTCCCCTTCTCCCCACTGGAACCAGAAATTACTCATCATGGGTGCCTACCTGCTGGGGAAGTGAGCTCATTGCCAGGGTCTCCAGATGCATCAGAAACACACTCCACATCAGGGTACTGAAGATGGGTGCAGTTTCTTATGGTATGAAAGCCCTAGTGGACTTGGTCAGTCAAAATGGTTGTTCTCCAGACAGACAAGTTTGTCATGTACTATATCGACAGGCAAGGAGGAGCACACTGTTATCCTCTCTGCAGGGAGGCAGTGGTGCCTGGAGTAGGAAGCAGATCTCGCTCCAAGCAGTCTGTCAGGGGTCCAGAACACTTTGGCAGACGAATTGTCGAACAAAGGTAGATCCTTACGGGTGGTCACTAGCACAAGATGTTGTGAGATCAGTATTTATTATTTTTTTTTTGGGGTGTTATTTTTCCTCCCTCAGAGCTCCGGCTACAACCCCCCTCAAGACCATAGCTGCTCCCCGTGCCATCCTGCAGACATGAGACCCTCTCCCCTTCCGCACCCCGCAACTTACCCTTCGCGGCAGGATGGTGAGGAGCGACTCGACCCACCACAACGGATCCATGCCAGGGAGGCGTCCTCCAGGAATGGCACCAGGGAACGACGCCATGCAGCCGGACACCCATTTTCTTGATTTTCTCCCGACGGGACATGGCGTGCAATGATGCCAGCGACTGAGTGCGCGCATGCTCCCGTGCGCGCACTAGTCAAGCGTCTGCCACGTCCCACCCTCCCCTTGTCTTACGGCTACGTGCTGCTGATCCCCAGCCTCCACTAGGGGTCAGACAAGCACCAGCCGACTGAATCCCCCCACCCCGGAGATGGAGAGCAGTCCTCCGGACGCTCAATCCATCTCCGCCCTGCCGACCCCCGGCAACCCGTGCCTGTTCCCGAACACGGGTCGCTGGCGTGGCGCGAGGTGTGGCGTCCAGCGCCTCAACCCTCAGCGTCACCGGGCCGGCTATGAGATCAGTATTTGAGTAGGGCATACCTGATGTGGACCTGTTTGCATCCACACTCATCACCAAACTGCCTCGATTCTGCTCCAGAAACCCAGGGCATGCGCTTTCTGTCAGGATGCATTCAGATTGCCATGGCAAAATTGTTTTCTGTATGCATTCGCACCCATCTCTCTCTCTCTCGTATCCAGAGAATGTTGTTCATATTGGAGACACACAGGGGCAAGATGATCCTAGTGGTCCCCTGCTGGCCTCGGCAGATATGGTTTCCTCTGATCTTACCTGAATCATCTTCACCATTCATGACTAGTGGATCTTAGCCAGAGACGCAGGACCCTCCCGGGAGTGTTTAGCTTCAAGAATTTTGGAGCGGGGGCACTGACGCCGGAGACTGTGCCAGCTATGAGGCAGATGTACTACATGGTGCTCGTGGACCGACTGGTATCCGATGCCAGCCCCCAAAATCTCGGTTCTGTTTTTCCTGCGCCGAGGGAGCAACTCTTGAAAGTTTCGCTGAGAGACTTCTAGAAACCTCTGTCAGTTCTGCTTGGCTACCATTCTCTCGACGCCATACTAGTTCATTGCAGTTTTTCTTTCCCTTTTCCAGTGCAGCATTGGGAGCTTTCCCCTTTGTTTTACCATCGATCATGTCCGGTCTGAGGCCCAAGCAATTCAAAATCAGAGGGGTTCGCCCCCCATGTATCGGTGCCCCTGCAGCAAGCCCATGACCATCTTAGACAGCCATGCTCATTGTTTGACCTGCTTGGGTTCTAATCACAACATGAACGAGTGCAACACCAGCATGGACCTCGGGACACTCCAAATCCATGTCTGGTTTTAAAAAAAAAAAAGCATATCTTGACCTTTTTAATACAATTATTTGATGGGACTTAAGGGAATAAATCAAATGTTGGCTCTTAGCAACTGATTGCCCTCTTACACTTCACTATTCTGACAGCCAGCCCTATTGTGTCAGTGTTCTGTACTGAGATTGTTTGGCAAGGCTTGCAAATACTATCCCCTTTCTTCCTGGGAGTGAGTGGTGGGGCTATGATTGAGGGGGCTTGGGCTACACTGGAGTTTTAAAAACTGGGATTGGGCAGATCTGTTGATTTTTTTTGGGGGTGCTGGATCACGAGGGAGAAGAGAGCAAATCTTGCTGCCATTCGGTCCGGGGGGCAGGCAGCAGAGAACATTACTGCCATTAAGGGGGAAGGGGAGGACAGAGCATTGCTGCTTTATGGTCCTGTGTGGAGGAGAGAGCTTTGCTGTCATTTTTTCCTCTGGGGAAGGAAGTTTGCTGAGCCACCATGATAGGCCAGTGGGGGCACGTCAAGGTTCTAGGATGACACCCCATGTTCAGATGTGGTCCTGGGATCACCTGGCCTGCTGTAGGACAGCCCACGGACAGGGTGGTGCAGGTGCCAGGGCTTTCAAGCAAAGGTAGTGAGGTGCACATGAAAGAAAAGATGAAGCCAATGTAAGAAAGATGACAGACAAGCCAAAGAGTTGTTCATAATGGGGAAAACTAAACCAGGAAAAATAAGAAATCACTCTGACAACACAGATCCTCAGTGTTTTATATTTTTAATGTATGACAGTTTGTTTTTTTTTTTTTTTTTTTTTTGGAGGGGTGGTTGGCAGTACAAGTAGCCTCTGTGACTGTCCCTCCTCACCCAAGCCTGCCACCCCCAACTGTGACTGTGGCCCCTGATAACTGTTTGTAGAAGAGGTGAATCTTGGGTGCTCCATGGCTAGGCTACTTCAGGCTCCCTCTTGGGGAAAACCACTATTCAGCTGTGTTTGCTGCCTACAGGTTTTGAAGGGGGGTACCTGCTGGTAGCCATAATGTTGCATAGCATGACACAGTCCTAAATAGATTTTAGATAAATACGGAGAGACAGAACAGCTACTGAAAAGCATAAAACTGGATGTTTAAGGGAAATTATGTAAGTTATGTGATGAGTTAGCAGTCCTCACAGGCCATCCTAGCTGGGTCCCCCTAATGCTTGTTTTGTATTATATATTTATTAATGTGCCACAGAACATTAAACCTTGCCACAAAAATTGATCTAACAGTTGTGCAGAAGTTCAGAGTCCCTGCTGCATAAATTACGTCTACGATGCTGCAGAGAGCAGTGGGGGCTTGACTATATGCAGTTCAGGAAAAACTGGGTGCGAAGAAAAGGAGGGGGACTGCAATGGCGGATCCAGCATTACTAAAGATCCTGCAGCAGCAGGAAACTTCTTTGACATTTAAATGACATAGAATCAGCCCAGCATAATGTTTCCAACACAACTCTTGGTAGTGGGTCACGATAAATGTTTATCATCATATTCAGTACAAGATGATGTTTTCTGCCTGCTTACTGGCAGCCAAACCCCTTTTAGTCTGTCCCCATTCATTATTGTTGCAGGACCCCTGCGGGCACTCCTTGTCATCTGCCCACTGGTGCTTTTTCCTTGGTTTTCAACCCCCAGAGACGTGACATGCAGTTGCATTCTGGCACATGCCATGTGCTCCCGCGTGACATGCACCAGTGTCTGCTACGTCCCCAATTCTCTTGACACCAAGCTTCCACCAGGAGAACAGTGCTGTGGACACTCTATTCCCCCTCCTCCCTCCTGGCCAACCCTCTGACAGCCCAGATTTGCTCCCGAACCTAGGCCGCCGGCATCGCAAGTAGTAGCGCTACTGCTGCACCAACAGGCTGGCTTGTTGCAGGACCTTTTTTTTAAAAAAATCTTGGATCCGGCACTGAAGGAGTGGTGCTTTTTTGTAAGGTAAGGCATAAAAGCAGTGGAGATGCAGGGAATCTCTGGGGTTGGGGTGGTACTGTGGGTCACCCTGGTGATGGAAAATAGAGCCAGTATTCACACTGGTGTGGTCTGCAGACCTCCAACACAGGTGGAAAATTTAGATGGGGTACTGGTTAAAGCCATTGCCAAAATGGCAATAAAGGGGAGGTGCTGCTGGTGGGGGACTTAAATGGATGATATTGTAGCACTCTGGACCCCTGCAATTAGCATAGTGGTACACAATGGAAATGGAGTACATTGCGCTATATTACCAGTACACTACTTGCTTAACTCTGTAAATTGCATTACTTGTCAGCCTGTGAGTTTTTTCTTTTGGTTCCACAGTCCAATATAGGAGGGAGATCACAACAAAGCCGGGTGCTAACAAAATAGGCATAAAGTAAAAATGAAGAATTCAGCACTCCAGGTCAGATGAAAATTTATAACCAGTTTTACTGATTCAAAACATCGCAGTACACTTGTAAAAAGTACGAAGCATTAAGATAGAATCCTTTTTATCAGTTTGAGTTGGGAGGCAGAGCCCCCACACCTCCATGTTTTATATATATATAAAAAAAAAAAAAAGGTGTGGGGCCAAAGACCCCCCAACTCAAACTGGGGGAAAAAAATCCATGGCAAGCACGTGACGATAGTGTAAAAGTGTCAACATCAGATTTTAGCGTAAATAAAAATATAACATAAGAGGGGGTCCAGAGTGCTACGGTATCACCCTTAAATCTGCCGGAGGTAGATTGGAACCTCCAAGCTGCAGCTTCAGTTAGAAGCAGGGACATCCTGGTCTCCCTGCAGTGGGCATTTCTCAGGCAACTAGTGAGGGAACCCACTCGTGATGGGGCAGTACTGGGACTGGTGCTTACTAACGGGGACAGTATTGCAGATGCGAGGTGGGAGGCCACCTGGGGACCAGTGATCATCGTTCAGTGTGGTTCAGCATGGGGACAGCAGTGGAATCGAGCCACACTGGACTTTAGGTGGGCAGATTTTAAAAAGATGGGTGAATGCCTCAGGGGCAGCCTGGCAGAGGGGCAAGACCTGGGTGGGGTGGAAGAACAGTGGGTGAAGCTAAAGGAGGAAATAATGAAGGCAACAAACCGTTGTGCAAAGCAGGTGAGCAAAGGTAAGGGGAAAAGTGAGGCTGCTGTGATTCTTAAAAAGAAGTGACTGAAAAGGTAAAAGCTAAAAGGGAGGCATTCAGAAGTTATAAAGAGAGGCAAAAGGAGTAGAATAGAGGTGTATCAGGAGAAGCAGTAGTGTGTGCAAATGCACAGTCTGAGGAGAGAATAGCCCAGGGGGTAACGAAACTGAACAAGACTTTTTTGAAAAAAGGAGGAATACCAGGGGAGGAATTGTAAGGTTGAGAGCGAAAGGGGAGACTACACAGAGGAGAACTAAGAAAAGGTAGCTATCCTGAACAAATACTTTGGTTCAGTGTTCACAGAGGAAGGAGAAGAGGAGGGGCCACAAAAGTTAAAGGAGCAATGGAGGTGGACACTAGTCCTTTTTCAGTGGAAAGAGTCCTGGAGGGACTTGCAAATCTGAATGTGGACAGAGCAGTGGGGTCAGACAGGGTATCGAAGGTGCACAGGGACGTACTGGCTGCACCTCTAACAGGCCTATTTAACAGCTCACTGGAAATGGTGTTTCTGGAGGAGGGCAGATATAGTTCCATTTGACAGAAGTGGTAGCAGGCTGGTAACTTTGGGCTAGCCAGCTCGACCCTAGTGGTGGGAAAGTTAGTGGAGATGCTACCGAAGGAAAGGATTGTAGAATATCTTGAATTCTCTGTTACAAGACCGGAGGCAGCATGGATTTGTGTGGGGGGGGGGCCCTCATGTCCAATGAATCTGATAGATTTCTTTGACTGGGTGACCAGGGAATTAGATCAGGGTGGAGCAGTGGATGTGGCCTACCTGAATTTCAGTAAGGCTTTAGACACTTCCACAGGAGACCCGTAAGGAAGCTGGGCAATTTGGGGGTGGTTCCAAAGGTGGTAAACTGGGTAAGAAATTGGTCGAGATAGAAGACCGAGCGATCGTAAAGAGTTCACTCCAGAGAAGTGTCCAGCGAGGTGCCTCAGGGATCAGTACTGGAGCTGGCCCTGTTTAATGTTCTTAAGTGCTATAATATACAAAAAAAAAAAAAAACCCACAAACTATCGAGCAGACAAGGTAGACCAGGTGGTCTCCTTCTACTAGCTACTTTCTTATTCCAGAGGAGCTGGAAGGGAAGGTCTGCCTCTTTGCAGATGACACGAAAATCTGCAGTTGGGTGGACGCTGGGGGGAAGGGGGTGGAAAGAATGCAGAGACCTGAGATCTCCAGGAGTGGTCAAGGGTGTGGCAGCTGGGCTTCAATGTGAAAAAAGTGCAAAATCATCATTTAAGGTACTGAAACCCGGGAGCAGAATACAGACTGGGAAAAGAGGTAGTGGCGACCACCAGACAGGAAAGAGACCTGGAGATAATCGTACCTGATGACCTGAAGTTGGCCAGGCAGTGCAGTAAGGCAGTTGGGAGGGCCAGTGGCATGCTATGGTCAGGGACACTGGTTTACCGGGATTGAGAAAGGGCATATTCCGTTTTACACATTATAAAAAACGGTATTGTCACCGGTGACTGTTAAGCCAAAATCCGGTTTTACCGGTGTTTGGTTTTGTGTACTTTATTTAACAATTTTTTAACTCTGCTAACATGCATTTTGGCAATTTTGACCTCCACTATTACACATCCTTCTATCCTTGTACCAATTTAAAGTTAGTTTAGGTACAAGATGTGATGGCAGCAGAAACACTACAGCCCCATCCCTAAGGTGATAGAAGCAGCATTATAATCCATCCCTCAAGTGCGATGGCAGCACCAACAGCACTACGGCCCCCATCCTCTGATGTGATGGCAGCAGCAACAGCACTATGACCTCCCTCCTCAGGTGTGACATACAGCAGCACTGTGGCCCCATCCCTTAGGTGTGATGGCAGCAGTACTACGGTCACCATTCCTCAGGTGTGACAGAAGTAGCAGCACTGCGCCTCTATCCCTAGGTGTGATGGCAGCAGTACTACATTCTCCATCCATCAATGTTGATGGCAGCAATTACAGCCCCACCCTTCGTGTAATGGCAGTAGCAACAATGCAGTCCACATCCTCTGAGGTGATGGCAGTAGTGACAGCACTATGATCCCCTTCTTCAACACCCACACCGACATGCACAAGTTACAAATGACTTGGTCTCTTTGCTTGTAGAACTCAGATGTGAATTAATCGGAACCATCACCACTAAGGTTGGCTGCCTTTGTTTTTTCCTATCTGTAATTTAACTGCCTGAATTGGATTTCTGCCTGTGACACCACTGACCAGGTTTAGGGAACAGACTTGGGTGTTGAAGGGCCAGCTGGTGGGTGAAGACTTGAGTGTCCAATGACCACTCACCTTCTCCTGGGAGGGAGGGTGAGTTCACAGCTCAGCATTTGCCGGCCCCTGATGGAGGCCAGAGGCATGACAACATGTCAGCCCTCACTGCAGGAGGGAGCGGGATGGACGTCAGCTTGTGCCTTGACATCATGTGGCCTGTCACACTCCCAAAAAAATGGGAAAACACCTACTGACCAACCGAAGGACAGCTGTTGGTCCCTCCATAAGCTGTAAGCCCCAGACATGTGTATGTTCTGACCCCTGCCATGCCCAGGATACACAGGAAGCTCTTTAGGGCAATTCTCCTCCCGTAGCCTCCCACAGGGGTGAGGGCTCACTCAATGAAGGATTACTTTGGGTTACCTGGTAGCACAGCAGTAGCGGCAGTGGATGGTGGTTGGGACTCAGCAGCAGTGGTAGGAGGCCTTGGCAAGCCTGAAGGAGTGGATGGCCAGGGGTAGGAGGAGCAAAAAAAAAAAACTGCTTGAATTTGCTTTGAAAACAGTGTCTTCACCTCAAAAATCCATAAGGATTAGTGGAGGACGTTCAAATGGATTTATGCATCTCCCAGACATGTGATGCTTTTTAACTTGGTGTCCATGAAAAGGGTGTCTCCCACTTTTCATGTCTGAGCTCAGATGTGAATTGAGCACTACTCTGCCCACCAGCATCATACAGCCCCTGGGGTCTTACCTTCTGACGCCATTGACTGTGCTTTCAAAATCCACTGGCCAAACATAAGTACACTTAAATACTTAACATTTGCTTTTTGTTGAAGCAGTCTATCAGAAAACTTTTTGTTGTCACAGAGACTGAAACAGCAGGTGGGGGAAAAGGTGCAAATTATCCAATTCACCTAAATGGGGTGCTAACTGTGAAGTCTTTTCATAAGTAGTAAGGCAGTTTCTCCTTTGTGAACATACTTTCATTCAGACTAGTTTTCATTCAAAGAACTGAGGATTTTGGATGGCCCTACTGATTATAAACTTGAATAAGCTTAGTTGGTAACAGTGATCCTGCATTTAACAATCTACAACCTAGATTCTTATATGCAAAGAATACAATAAAAACCTGACTAAAATCTAAAAACAGGCTTATAAAACACATAAAATGTATCTGAACATTTATCTTTACCTATACAAAATCACTGCAGCCCAAGTAAAACTCAGGTAAATTACATGGTACCCTGACTACTATTCCATGATGTAGTAAACATATATTGGTAATTTTTTTATATTCTTTGTAAAGCAAGTAAGGCCCACTAGGCAGAACTGTCTGTTTTCAGGAGTGACTGAGAAGCACTGGGGAGGTTATGTGACTTGCTTGGAGTCACACAGTATGCAAGTGGAGGTTGTGGGAATCAAACCCAGGTCTGCTGGATGTACCCAGTTCATTCACTGTTTGTTACTCTAACCACTAGGCATGGGTGGTTACAACAAAGCAGTGCGAGTGATTTCCTTACTGACTCTATATGCAGCAAAACAGGAAGAACACAAAGCACAGCAGCATTCATTTTAAGATGCTGAAATCTGGGCCGGCCTGCTGGCGCTGCGGTAGCACTATTGCTTGCAATGCCAGCGACCCAGGGTCAGAAGCGAACTCGGGTTGCTGGAGGTCTGGCCAGGGGAGTAGGATCAAGCACCTGGGGGACTTCCCTCCTTCTCCAGGGAGGGTGGGCTACAGGTCCTGCTGCTTTACCACCACCTGTGTGACCACAGGTGGTGATCCAAAGATGCTGCAGAGTGATCAGTAGGGGACGACGCTAGCCAGGATCTGGAGCAGTGGCATGTTTCTATGTGACCTACCTCACTGGATCTCCTGTAGTGCCGGTGCCCTCAGGGACAAAGATCAGAAAACCAGAACAATCACCCCACATCGGCCAGTGGCAGAAGGGACCCAGGTGCTCCAGACTTCATAACCAGGCTCCATGAGGGACCCACTGAGCTGCCCGACACGCACAAAGGGAGTGTGGAGGGGTGACCTGGGGTCTCCTTCCTTCCCACCTGGGGGACAATCCAGGCAGGATAGGGGCAGGACCACAGGAGCTCCTGAGCATTAGCTGGGGTGAAGCTAAGGGATAGCCAGCCTAGGGATCTCTGAAAAGTGGAGACTGATGCTGTGAGAAGGGGACATAGAGAAAATAAAAAAAAATGTAAAAAGTTGCTGAAATCTTAGAGATCCTGTGCAGTGACATGCAATTTCCGTGAGGCACCGGTACAAGAATTCAAAATCCGCAAACCAAGCAGGATTCCGTGATTGTTACCGGTGTTACCGGTAAAAATGGAAAACCAGGGTCCCTGGCTATGGTTCATAAGGAGGGGTAACAACAGTAGAAGGAAGGTGGTGATGTTGCTTCTCTGTAGATCGCTGGTGAGACCTCACCTACAGTACTGTGTCCAGTACTGGAGACAAAATCTCCAGAAAGACAGAGTGGAATCTGTCTAGAGGAGGGCAACTAAAATGTTGCAGGGTCTGCATCAAAAGCCCTGTGAGGAGGGACTAAAGGACCTCTGTATGTACAGGTCTGCGTTAAAGGCTCTACGAGGAGAGACCAAAAGACCTCTATTACACCCTGAAAGAAAGGCGGGAGAGTGGGGGATATTAGAGACCTTTAAATACCTCACAGGAGTAAATATGGTACAGTAGTGTCTGTCTTTTAGAAGAAAGATGCTCAAGAACAAGGGGACATGCAGTGAAGTTGGAGGGGTGAATACAGGAGCGATATGAGGAAGGACTACTTCACAGAAAAGGTGGTGGATTCCTGGTGCAGTCATCCAGTGGAGGTGGTGGGGGAGAAAACTGAGGTGGTTTTAATGCATGAGATGGGTATAAGGAATTCTTAGTGGTTGGGGGGGGGCGGAGAAAGAGCTGGAGATCAAGTAGGGTCTGCAGTGACACTGTAGGTAGGGAAAATTGGGGAGATTGGCTGGGCCAAACAATCCTTATCTGTCATCAAATTCTGTTTCTACAGGATATTAAATAAGCCAAAAGACTGATTAGCACTTTCATACAAAGAACTGCTAATCACCTGTGAAAATGCATAGCACTCTGCACCGAATGATTGGCAAAATATATATATATATATAATTTGTTTTATTCATTTTGTCTGTGCCATGGACTTACTCAAAAAATGGTTAGCAGTACTGCTATGCATTTCTAGAAATGGTTAGCATTACCTCCTGTTTTGCATAGCGTTTTGTTATGCTGTACCAGCTATTTAATGCCCTGTTCTATATAAAGAACATGTGCAAGAGACCACTTTTGTTCTCGGCAAGGGTTAGGGAAGCTGGGAGGGCCAAGGAAAAGGCCTCCTGCAAATCTCAAGAGGAGCAGGGCGAGGAAGAATGGGAAGAATTTTTGCTGAAAAATAGGCAAAAGCAGACATCTGTGTATTGTGGAGGGGGTCGAGAGTAGAGAAACGGTTCAGGAATATTTATTGAAAAAAGCGAATTGTGAGACTGATAGAGGGGGATAGGGTGATTGAGGCAGTGGCCAAAAGGCTGTCGCACTTAACGATTTACTTTTGCTCAATTTCACTATGGAGGATGGTGGGCCCTTGGTAGAGAGTGGCATCAAACTGCCCATTAAGGGGTCCCGGAAATGAGGCAGCCAGCATTTACTAGTGAAAGGGTAAAGATCGATAAGGTCCCAGGATCAGATGGGTTGCACCGGAGGATACTCCGGGAATTGGTAGGGGAACTGGTTGATCCCCTGGTAGGTCTGCTAACAGCTCTCTAAGGACAGGGGTAGTTCCGCAGAATTGGAGGGTGGCAGATGTAGTTCTGCTCCATGGGGGGGAGGGGCAAGGAACAGTCAGGGAACCACAGACCTGTCAGTCCTACCTGTATTGTAGGAAAGCTGATGGAGTCTGAGGATCTCATGGACTTCTTGCACAGCAGCGGTCTCCAGGATAGTAAGCAGCATGGATTTGTGGCAGAGAGGTCTTGTCAGACTAAGCTAATAGTTTTCTTTGACTGGGTGACAAGCAAACTGGATAGAGACCAAGCTGTAGATTTGCTGTACTTCGACTTCAGCAAGACTTTCAACTCTGTACCCACCGACTCTTGCTGAAGAAGATTGAGGATCTGGGAGTGCCTAAGGTCATAGTAAACTGGGTAGGTGACTGATTAAAGGGAAAGCAACAGAGGGTAGTGGTCAACAGGGTTAAATCTCAATAGGGAGGTTATGAGTGGAGTTCCACAGGGATCTGCCCAGAGTCCGGTCCTCTTCAACATGTTCGTCAGTGACATTGATGAGGGAATCCAGGGCAGGCTGTCTCTCTTCGTAGATGGCACTAAGTTCTGTGGGAGGGTGGATAGTTACGAGGAAATAAAGGCAATGCAGAGAGGCTTGTAAAAGCTGGAGGGGAGATGAAGGGTTTGGCAGATGAAATTCAATGTCAAAGTGCAGGGTGGTGCATGTATGAAATAAGAACCCCAGGATGGTGCACTGGATGGGAGGGTTATACTCAGTTACCACAGCTGAGGAATGAGACCTTGGAGATATCTACGACTTCCTAAAGCAATTGAGCCAGTCGAACAAGGCGTATAGCGTGGTAGATAGGATGCTTGAGTGTATCGGGAAGGGTATTGGTGGCAAGAAAAGGGAAGTAATACTTCCCCTGTATAGATCCTTGATGAGGCCACACCAAGAGTACTTTTCCCAGTTCTGGAGTCTTTACCTCAGGAAGGGTAGGGATAGGTTGAGACGGTGCAGCATACGGTAACAAAAATGATTCAGGACCAGCAGGACAAGTCCTTTGAGGAGTGCTTCGAGGCACTGAACACATGCTCTCTGGAGACCAGAAGGAAGAGGGGAGATATGATAGAGACCTTCAAATTCCTAAAAGAAATTAAAAGGGTGAACTGTAGGGAACTATTTAACTTGAATACCAGCTTGTGGTCATGTGATCATGAGTAGAAGCTAACAGGAGGGAGGTTCAGGAGGGATGTGAGGAAATACTATTTTTCAGAAAGGGTGGTGGAACCATGGAACATGCTGCCAGCCGTGCTGGTAAGTGCAAAAACAGTTAGTGGTTTTAAGCATGGCTGGGACAGAATGACTGGTATAGTGCTTGCTCAGGGTGTCAGAACTGGGGAGGAGAATGGGTGGGGTGGGAGGGCTAGGACATTGGAGGAACAGTAGGGGCCCCAAAGCTAAATTGGTAACTTAAGCAGACTTGACAGACCTTTGGTCTTTTTCTGCCATCGTCTGTTTTATTCAAACAGAATTACTTATCCCATAGTGATGGGCTCTGTGGATATAAGCTCTACTGAGGCACAGACCATAGTGTTTTTCCCCCAGCACCCTGCCTTTGCTCTCCATCAGCACAACTGCTGGGAACTGTGCAGCTGTCAGAGCTTTGCATTGCATTGTGCAGTGTTTTGGCTCCTCTCAGATAGTAGACCTGGCTGCTGTGGTGTTTTATGTGGTGATGTGGCTTTCCTAGTCACTGCTATGGCTAAACATTAACCCTTTCCTCGCTCTGGGTTTTTGCAGGTCTGTTGCAGCTGGTAGAAGTGTCCCTCAATCTGCTGGTGTTGATCTGCACTGCTGCCACCCAGAGTGCGTCAGCTGGATACTCCAGCCTCGGAGGAATTGGGAGCTCCTTGTACTACTCCTATGGCTATGCTATGAGTGGATTTCAAGGAGATGAAGTTAACGAGATCAGTGAGTTAGAGCTGCAGTATAACCATATGAAGACCCCAACAGTATTCTGGGCTGTGGGTGTCAGTGTTCTTCTCCTGGCAGTGGCTTTGGCTTTTTTTTGGTGGCTAACTGTACTGTGATGCTTCATGCGCCAAGGAATTTTTTGATTGGAGAGATAGCAGCTAAAGTGTTCTCTGCAGTTACTTATATTATAGGTATAGCATTGTATATACATTTTATCAACCAAATTAATGCTACAGACACTTGCAAGAGAAGGATGTCTCTCTACAACCGCCATGGCTACAGTTCGGTAAACTGTGAGATGCTGGGCACAGAAATTGCAGCGTCTGTCTTTGCCATCATACTGGTGATAGTGTACATTGTCCATGCAGTCTTTGTAGGGTTAGCCTTAAGAAAGTTCCAAGCCACATCACCACCCTGTTCAGAGTCACCAGGGGCCTCTGCACTGCTGAAAATGGGTGCATCTTCAGAGACTGTGCCAATGAGATCAGATATGATACAAGTATAGAACTGCATTTTACTATCGGTGAGGACAGGATGAGGAGTCACTTGCAGCAATAACCACACATTATACAGAGACCTACAGTTACTACTAAAATAGTTACTGGTCAGATGGAATTAAAGTGGTGGGGTATTTGGTGAATAATGATATTCCTTTAGTAACCTGTCTAATAACTGTAGTACAGCTCGATCTGTGATGTAAACTCAGAGGAGCTGGTCTCCATCTCCTTCTGCCAGTTAAACTGAGCTTGAGAAGAAGCCAGTAAAGGCAAATGTACCAGTTACCAGTTCATTTCCATGTTACACTATACTTTGTTTTTTCTTCCTTTTTTGCAAGGGGGTGGGGTGTCGTTGAATGCTTGTATACTGAAATTTTAGAGGAGGTTGCAGGGGGCTGGACATGAATCGGAGACAACAGTCGTAGCCTGCAGCTAGGGTAGTGGAGCCAGGTTAAATGTTGCTCCCGGTGGCCCAGAGAACCAAATTTTGAGTGTGATCCCATTTTCATTGGGTGGGAAGGATGTACTTCATGGCCCCATGTGAGTATTTTGTTTCATACTTGTGTGGGGAGTTAGAGCATATGGGGGGGGGGGTCACAAGACATTTAGATTGATGACAAAATGGGCCCTTCGTGATGCATCCTTTTCCTAGGCTATCGCTTGTGCTTTCTCTTTGAGAGGCCTCAAGCTGCAGAAGATGAGCCACATGCAGGCAGCTGAAGAGTATGGGGGCAAGTGGAGAGGTCTGGGCTCAAGGGTTTCCTGAGTAACATCTTGCCAACTCTGCGCTTGATTTACCCAGTGAATACTGTTAAAAATGGCTAAACTTTCCAAACTGTAATGTTTTTTTTTCCTGTTGAGATATTTTCTATGCTGTTGAGCACTTTGCAGAGCCAATAAAATATGTTGCTTATAACATGGTAGTAAATGAAAGGGCGCTGACCCATCCAATAAGACCTTTTTAACTGAGAGGGAATTGATGATTTATAACAGAACTGATGTGTTGAAACATGTTTTTTTAAGCATGGCACTGTGCCATTGTTTTAGATTCCTAATAAAGTATGCCCCACTAGCTGCATTTTTTTTTTTTTTTAAGAAAGGTTTTTCCTCCTTACCTGCTATATGTCAGAGCTTCTTGCCCATCCTCTGAGCTGCATCCCTACACCACCTGTGAGGCCCTGGCACACTGTTCCACCGAATTGTGGTTGGACCCTCCCTTTCCAGCCCTGTATCTGGTCATGGAATGGGGGATGGGGCATCTGAGACTATCCCAGGAGTTGGGGAGCAAAACCTGAAGTGGTGGTGAGGGCAGAATAGAACATTATCTGTCCTGTCATAGGGTACCCTACTGCCACACGAGTCTTTCTCTGACCCTAACATTGTTTTGCAGGGCCTGGTTGCCCTGCTGCCTCCCTCACAGCAACAGAGCAGCTTGTCTCCTTCAGACCAGGATCCAGCCTGTAAGGACACTGATATCCAGGGCTGCTAGTGTATCACTGGTGCATGGCGGGGATGGGCATCATCCTGGCATGTGTCCCCACATTGTTGTTGCCTTTAATACAGTACCTCCCAACTCTAGACTGTGTTGGCATGTCTGGCCTGCATAAGGGAGAAACGGACATCACATGGTCCCCCATGGCATTCGAGCCTCCTGGAAGGCAAAGAGATAGGTGGAGTTTCAGGGTCAGCAATGGGGAGAAATGCAAGCTCCCTCCCAGTAGCATCAGAACATGGATGCCTTAGAACCCCACTCAGTAACTGTTGTGCCAAGAATCTTCCTCCCCACCCCCACCCCCAGCGCAGTGAGAGGAGTCCTCTATCATTGTACATCAGAGGCTGCTGCTGTTCAAACTGGGGAATCCCCAGACAAAGGAGCCTGAGTGAGTTCATTGTGAGGAACTGAGCAGAAACAGACAGTCAAGATCTGGGATCACAGCTGTCCCTACAGCCTTCTTAACTGGCCAGTTTTATGTAGATTTTAACCTGTTTGAATTAAACTGTTACAAGTCAAATGTACACATGTATAGAATTGTATATGCTCTTTCCTACAGATGGTGTATGTGGAGTGTTTTTCCTTTTACTCGTTCTTTTGTCCTGATAGTATTTTACAAAATTTTGTATAATAAGCAGATGTTACATAAATTTCTCAGGTGTTGGAAAATTCATCTTACAGTGGAGCCAGCCGTGATACAGCACAGTAACTTGTAATGAGTGACGCATCGCAAACTGCTGCATGACAGAAGGGTTTAATTGCCCTTGAATTACACTGTCCCCTGCAGTATATTGTGATATACTGCAGCATTATTGTGTTGCATCCTGACTGGCGTCGCTGTATGGTGATCGTACCATATTAACAGTGTTTCCCAAGATTTCTGGGAAATGTTTAGAAGAGGTGAGCTAAACATTATTAAACCATTGTGAGAGTCTTTCTGCACTGCACTGCCTCTTCCAATTTCAAAGCAATCTAATTTGTGGTCCCCTGTGAGTTTAATGATGCTCCTGTTTTTGCAGCATGGTTGCACACTGCCTGAAGGAAGAATTTAGAAACAACCCAGTGTGTTGCAGAGCAGCAGGATTTTCAGAGTGGTTAGTGGTGCAACATAGGAACGTAGACTTTGACGACAGATAAGGACTGCTTGGCCCACCCAGTCTGCCCATTTCCCTACCTATTGGATAAGTTGCAGATCCTAACTAACCAACAGCCTACTTCCTCCTACCCCCCCAACTAAAATTACCTTATGTCTGTCTCATGCATTCTTGAATTCTCCCACTGTTTTTGACCCCATGACCTCCTCAGGAAGGCCATTCCATGTG
This sequence comes from Neoceratodus forsteri, assembly GCA_016271365.2. Taxonomy (NCBI): domain Eukaryota; kingdom Metazoa; phylum Chordata; order Ceratodontiformes; family Ceratodontidae; genus Neoceratodus; species Neoceratodus forsteri. Next base: position 353,348,679 of record CM057456.1, read on the forward strand.
TCCACCACCCCCTCTGTGGGGGAAAAAAAAAAATGCTTCCTCACATTGCCCCCGAGCTGTCCCCCCTCTGTCTTCAAATTGTGTCCCCTTGTTCTTGCACATCTTTTTCTGAAAGATGCTACCCTCTTGGACTTTTATTCCCTTGAGGTACTTGAAAGTTTCTGTCATGTCTCTTCTCTCTCTCCCCCCCGCCCCCTTTTTCTTGAGGGCGTACATATTAAGCTCTTTCATTCTCTTTTCGTTTTGCTTCTGTTGCAGACCACGCACCATTTTAGTTGCCCTCCTTTAGACTGCCTCCATCCGGTCTATGTCCTTGTGGAGATGGGGTCTCCAGAACTGCACGCAGCATTCCAGATGGGGTCTCACCAGCTGTCTGTACAGAGGGATAACTTCCTGTTTTCTACTGGTGATGGCTCTCCCTATGCATCCCAGTATCCCCTAGCCCTCCTTACTGCCATCTCGCATTGTTGCCTACCTTTAGGTCATCTGATATGACTACCCCCAGGTCCTTTCCATTTGTGGTGGTGTTAGTACCTCCCAACCCCCCACCCAATTGCGTACTCTTCCCCTGGGTTTTTGTTTCCCAGGTGCATTACTTTGCACTTCGTTGCATTGAATCTAAGCTGCCATACTTTTGACCATTCCTCGAACCTTACCAAGGCCCTTTCCATCCCCCACCTTGTGTATCAACCCTGTTGCAGATCTTTGAGTCATCTGCAAAGAGGCATACTTTTCCTTCCAGTCCCTCTGTAATGTCACCTACAAAGACATTAAAGGGGACTGGTCCCAGTACTGAACCCTGCAGTACCCTGCTAGTAATCTGTCTTTCTTTGGAGTGGACTCCGCTTACTATTAACCACAGCGTCCTGTTGTCCAGCCATTTTTTACACCGGTTACTACCCTGGGACCCACTCCCAGGCTGGCTGACTTGTTAATCTTTTGTGTGGGACTGTGTCAAATGCCTTGTTAAAGTCCAGGTAGGCCATGTCCACAGCCCCCCTCTGCTCCACTACTTTGGTCACCCAGTTAAAGAAATCTATTAGATTCGTCTGACATGACCATCCCGCTGTGAATCCATGCTGCCTTGGGTGCTGTGCCCTGCTGGCCTCTAGGTACTCAACAGTTCTTTCTTTCAGAAGTCATTCCATCATTTTCTCTGCCACTGAGGTAAAACTAACAAGTCTGTAGTTTCCTGCCTCTCCTTTGCTCCCACTTTTGTGAAGGGGAATCGCATCTGCCTTCCTCCAGTCCTCGGGTACCACACTATCCTTCCATGATTTGTTAAAAATGGTAATCAGTGGAGTCACTAGTTCTCCCCTTAGTTATTTTAGAATTCTGGGGTGAATCCCGTCAGGCCCCATTGCTTTGTCCACCTTCAGTTTTAGGAGTTCTTTCAGAACCCTTTCTTCTGTGAATGGTCTGGTTTCGACCCCCCCCCCATACAGGGTGCTTCTATTGTTTGGTTTAGGTACCTTCTTCTCCTCCTGTTTTGTGAATACTGAGCAAAAGTATTCATTCAGTATCCTTGCTTTTTCACTGTCACCTCTGCCCACCCCCCTTTATTAAGCCTCACTATCCCTCCCCTTAGTCTTTCTTCGCTCCCTAATGGACCTATAAAAGGTTTTATCCCATTCCTAACTGAGTTGGCTGTTTTTTCCTCGGTTTATGCCTTTGCTATCCTGACTGTCTACCCTGCTTCCTTCTGCTTTAACTGGTAAAGTTCTCTGTCCTGCTCCTTCTGTGTTTCCTTATACTTCCTGAATGCTATCTCTTTTTCTCCCTAACCTTCCCCACCACCTCTTTTGAGAACCATAGTGACGGGGAGAGAGGACAGGATGGGGCTGATGGGTCCAGCATCTACACCCCAAACCAGGGGCAAGGAAATGGGTGGAAGATTTGCAAACTGTCCGGGAGGAGGGGTGAGGGGCCGGGATAGGAGAAATGAGGTGGGTGAAATGGACCAGCAGATGCCACTGGGACCAGACACCTGCAAAATGGAGGCAGGTGGGGAGAAATCGAAAGGGACAAAAGAGGGCCCAGGTAAAGGGAAGGGAGCAGAAAAGAGGGAATTAGTTGTGGACAGAGGATGGGGGGAGGACCAGGGAAAGCACGGGCAGGAGCAGGTTGTGGGAGGGGGTAATGGCAGTGGGAAGCAAGGAAACGGGCATAGAGCTCAGAAACAGGTTCTCACCTCTGTTTTCGAAGGATGGTGAAGAGGCAAAAACCGGAGCGCTGCAAGAGAAAGGAGAGATGGAATTGGGAGAAGGCACGAAAAGTGCTGAGACGGAGGATGCAGGGGCAACAGGCCCTGCTATTCTGGGAAAGGAGTGAGAGGGCAGGGAGGACCCAGGTGGCTGAGAAAACAAGTAGGGGGTCACCCCGGGCCAGATGTGAACAGTCGGGGACTTTGGGGGGTGGGGAATGCTACGGGGAGACCCAAGTGGGAGCCACCACGGGTTGTGGCTGGGCAGGCCCCTGAAGGGGAGTCTCCGCAAAGAGGAGCCGGGAGGGTCCCTAGCCAAACTGAGGACAAGCATACAGCCACAACCCAGAAAGCGCAATTGAGGGTGCAGGAGAAGGCAGACAAGGTACAAGGGAGACCAGAAGGTGGGGGGGACCGAACAGGAGGTCCGGGTGGTCACCACAGGGGAGGCCAGGTGGTTAGGATGAGAGGGAGTGAGCGAGTTGCTGAAATGGAGGTTCCCGGTTCTCTTAAAGTGCACTACAATGGAGGGGAGGATGTAGTGGGCCAGACAGGAAGTGGCAGCCCAGAAAGGAAGGTGGAGGACAAGGTCATGATCATTGGTGATTCCGTGGTTAGGGGTATAAGCTGGGGTAGCAAGGTTTGGGTCAGCTGCCTGCCAGGAATGACAGCTGCAGAGGTTATTCACTACATCCCTTCCTGGGGAAAGCAGCAGGATGCAAGAACACACCTGGTGTTCCATTTGGGAACAAATGACCTCGCTGGACATAGTCTGATGGAAGTTAGGCAAAGTTTGAGGCCCTATTGTTGACTTCCGTTCAGTGGCCTTCTCTGAGATGCTTCCAGTGCCAAGGGCTAGCATGGACAGAAAGCAGAGGATAGCAGAGTTTAACTGCTGGCTCTCCAAATGGTGTGCCCAGAAGGGTTATGGGTTAGTGGGCCAGTGTGGGACCATCTGGCAAGAGGAGTCTCTTTGCCCGTGGTAGGCTTCACCTGAGTAGACAGAAAGGAAATGTTCAAGTGGAAGCTAGAAGAGTTCTGTAAAACGCACCTTAATTTAAACTAAACTGGGGGGGGGGCTGCTAGTGACACCGGACAGCACTCAAGACAAGGGGGACTGTTTCCACACACACACACACACACACACATCGTAACAGCCAGTGGAGGCCGGAAATGACACAGCTAGTAAGATGAGGTTCTGAAGGGAAGGGGACGGGGAATCCACATACTGGAAGGCCATGTGTGCGAATGCCAGCAGCCTGGGCAACAAGGTCCCAGACCTGATAGCAGTCATAGCAGAGGGGGACCTAGACTTGGTGGGAATCACGGAAATGTGGTTTCACAATGGCCAGGACTGGGACATAAACATACCAAGGTATACGCTATTCAGGAAAAACAGGGTGGACAGGAGAGGAGGAGATGTAGCACAATACGTGAGGGAAGGGATCCCTGCATCAGTCACGCAGGGCAGGTGGGGGGGGAAGCAGAGGCACTGTGGGTATCGCTGACCAAGGATAAGGGGGAGGTGGTGTGCACTGGCTTGGTATACAGACCACTGGGGCAATCAGAAGGGGTGGACAACCAGATGGTAGAGGGGATGCTCAGGATGGCGGCCAAGGGGGCGGTGCTGTTGATGGGTGATCTCAACCTGCTGGATGTGGAGTGGATGACTGACTGCAACCTCATCCAGAAGTAGAGCAGTCATAGACTCTCTCCAGATGGCCCATCTCAGACAGCTAGTCAAGAAACCAACCAGGGAAGGCACGGTGTTAGACCTGGTGCTCTCAAACGGAGACAGGGTGGGGGAGGTATCGGCAGGTGAACACCTAGGTTCTAACAATCACGGCACAGTGTGGTTCATGGTGCGCACCTCGACTTCGCGCCACCAGTCCAAGGTGAAGGTCCTCGATTTCAGGCGTGCAGATTTCGACCAAATGGGGTATTATTCTCACCAGAAACTTGACTGGATAGGGGAGCGCAAGGGAGTGGAAAACTTATGGGCCACGATAAAGGGATCCATAATGGGGACCACTGACCACTGCTCAAAGAAGGTAAGCAAAAGCAGAAAGAAAAGCCAGTGTGGTTCCAGAGGGAACTGAGGGCCAGTATCTGAGCAAAGAGGAGAGCCTTCAAACTATACAAATCAACCCATAGCAAACCTGACCAGGTGGAATACCAGGAAAAACTGAGGGAGGCAGGGAGAGTGGTCAGACGGGCAAAGGCTAGGATGGAAGAGAATGCCATGACAGCTAAAAAGGGGACAAGACCTTCTTCAGGTATATTAGCAATTGGAGAGGAAGGGGATTCCAGCCTGTAGCAGAGTCTGGGGAGAGGGTAGAGGGGGATAGGGAGAAGGCTGAAATGCTTAAGTCACTTCAGCACAGTATTCATGAGGAAGGAGGTATGGAAAGGGGGAAGCAGCAGGCCAGAAAAAGAAGGTGGGAGGGGTGGACATGACCCCCCCTTCCAGGTAGAGGAAATCTTAAAGGAGCTCAAGGGCCTAAAGATGGACAAGGCCATGGAGCCAGATGGGGTCCACAAAGAGTGTTAAGGGAGTTGAGAGAGGAGCTAGCTGCCCCTCTGACCATTCTGTTCAGTGAATCCTTACTCTCTGGGGAAGGGGGGATCCCGATGGACTGGAAGAGTGCAGATGTACTGCCCCTGCACAAGGGAGGAGGGAGGCATGACATGAGCAACTACAGGCCAATAAGTCTGACTTCTGTGGTTAGCAAGCTCATGGAAAGACCCCTTAAGGACAAAATCACCAGCTACCTGGATATAAATGGCCTCCTTGACCTCAGGCAGCATGGCTTTACCAAGGGTCTTGCCAGACAAATCTGGTCGGGTTTTTCGACTAGCTCATTGGGGTATTGGATCGGGGGTCAGTGGACGTGGCTTACCTGGACTTCAGGAAGGCATTTGATACACTGCTGCACTTAAGGCTGTTGTACAGATTGAAGTGCCTAGGTCTGGGAAGGGTGGTTACAAGGTGGATACGAAACTGGTTGGAGGGCAGGAGGCTGGTGGTGCTAGTCAGTGGGGTGCCATCGGGAGTATCGGTAGTTACTAGTGGCATTCCACAAATGTCAGTGCTGGGACCCCTGCTATTCAACATCTTCATAGGGGACCTAGTGGAGGGGCTGGAGGGTAGAGTAAGTCTTTACAGACGATGTCAAAATCTGTAATAGAGTGGACTTGCAGGAGGGGACCGAGAGGATGCAGAGGGACCTAAGGAAAATGGAGGAATGGGCCAGGAAGTGGGGGTCATCACTCGGCATGGCTAAATGCAAAGTCATGCACCTAGGCAAAAAAAAGCGCAGAATATAGTCTGGGGGCAAAGCCACTGGCCGTGACAAAGGGTGAGGGGGACCTGGGCATCAACATCTCACAGGATTTGAAAGTGGCTGGGCAGTGGCAACAGCCAGTATACTGTTGTACTGGGAGGGGGATCACCAACAGGAGGAGGGAGGTCCTGATGCCCTTGTACACCCAGCTGGTCAGGCCGCAGATGGAATATGGGGTCCAGTTCTGGAGGCCACACTTGAAAAAGGATGTGGTAAGGGTGGAGAGAGTTCAGAGGAGGGCAGCTAAAATGGTGTGGGGGCTAGATCACTTGCAGTATGAGGAGAGACTGGCATCCTTTGATGTGTACTCCCTGGAGCAGAGGAGGGAGAGGGGAGACATGATAGAGACCTCTAAGTACCTAAAAAGGATTAACAAAGTACCTACTGATAACCTATTCAAACTGAAGGAGTGCCCCAGAAAGAGGAGCCATGATCTCCAGCTAGAGGGGGCGGGAGTTTAGGGAAAATATCAGGAAATACTTCTTTACCGAGTGGGTGGTGGATGCCTGGAATGGGCTGCCAAGAGAAGTGGTGGGTGAGAACATAGTGGGGGGTCAAGAGGGCTTGGGACAGGCATAGAGGATTGTTGAAGGAAGGGGGATACCACAGCAAACAGAGGTTGCTGGACAAATGGGCTGACTAGATGGGCCTGGCGGTCCCCTTCTGCCGTCACTTTCCTATGTTCCTATGTTTTTTCTTTCATTTTATTCATTTGCATCATACAAAGGCGTGTTGCCTCGGTGATGGCAGTTTTGAATTTACTGTACTGCCCCTTGATTGTTTAAAAAATAAATTCAATATCCTGGGTCAGACCTTAACTGTAGGGGCTTCAAACTGATGTTCTGTAAAACCCCCACCATCAGGTTGGTGCTGGAAATGTGCTATTTGGGAGTTCCAGCAGCAGTTTGCACAAAAGGTTTGTGCATCCCTTTTTATTCCATTTTAAACCGTCACTGTCCTCCCCTCTTGAAAGGTGGCCTTTATCACCTGTTTTGTCTGCTTTTGCATGTTTTTTTTTTTTTGTAAGTTTAAATAAAGGAGAGCTTGATTAATACGAAGATCTCCTGTTCTGCCCATTCTCCTCCTACCTGTCCCACGACAAACCTACTCACACAGATCTGTGGATTCAGCCCTTTTACATGTTCAGAAATTTGCATCTACGATGGGGGAACAGTTTTTCTGTCTTTGCTCCAAAATATTAGAACTCCCTTCCCGTTGAAATTCCGTGTCATTGCACAGATTAGCTCCTAGACTTTCCTGTTCCATGTTAAAGCACCTCGATTGGACTCCTGTATTTGTTATCCCTCATCTGGCAAGTGCAGTTATATGCAGTTGTATCCTCACTGCTATGGAAGGACTTGTATCCATGTTTGTGTTCTTTGGTTGTATATTGCTGCATTCTGACCCCAGGAATCCCTCATTTAATATTGACGCTTTATGCAGTCATCTTGGCATTTGAACATTTGGGGGGAAAAAAAAAATTCCAGTGATAGAATCTTTGCAAAAAGGTCATTGGCTGGGATACCTGGATCTGAAAAACACCTATTTTCATATCCCAGTCAGTCTCACAGAAAATACCTCAGATTCAGGCTGGGGGAACTGCCAGTACCAGTCCATAGCTCTCCCATTTGGTCTGAGCTCCAGGGGTTTTTAAAAAGTACCTGGCTGTGGTGGCGGCATGTCTCTGAAAACAAGGTGTGGTTTTCCCCTACCTGAGTGACTGGCAGCTCTCCCGGAAAACAGAACAAGAGGGGAGGTGCTCAGTTTAGTTAGTAAAAAGCACCTTGGAGAACCTTCGATTCTTGACAGATCTGCAGACGTCCCCTACTAGAGCCTAGTCAAGTGTCCGGACTTCATAGCAGCAGAGCTAAACACCGTGCAGGGGAACGCTTTCCTCCTGCAGTCCAGAGTTGCAGCTTTGACAGCGAGCAGAATCTTTCACAGCAGGTCAGCCAAAGCCTGCAAGAGACTTCCTGCTGTTACTAGGTCACATGGCCACTTCTACAGTTTTGGTTCCATGGGGCAGGTTCCAAATGAGACAACCAGTACAGCTTATGGGACAACTGATCCCAAAGGTGGGATCCACTTTCAAAGTTTGTGCTAGTGACAGAAGCACTAATGGAATCATTACAGTGGTGGAAGAAGAAAACTTCAAAGAGAGAGCATTTCCTTTCTTCAGCAGCTGCCAACAAGTATTCTTACTATGGATGTCTCAGTCCTGGGGTGGGGTACCCACGTGCAGGACCTCACAGTGAGCAGCACAGGGAGCTCATAGTCACTAGAACATCTAAACCACCTGGAGTTCAAAGCAGTGCTGCTAGCAATGCCATCTTCCTTCTCCTAGCTTACATGGTCAGTGTCCAAATCAGGATAGACAACACCACAACAAATGTACTACATAAACAAGCAGGGAAGAATGAGATCCTCAAAACTGTGTACAGAGGCAATGAGGATCTGAGACCTGGCATATTCCTTAGAAGCAAACAGATTTGTAGTGCATCTGCCAGGCAAAGACTATGCTCTGGCAGATTCCCTAAACAGAAGTGGCCAGGTACATCACAAATGGGCCTTAAATCAGCAGATTATGGCCACAGTGTTCAGAAAGTGGGGCACCCCCAACATAGACCTGTTTGCATCTTGGTAGAGAGACCAGCTCCCACAGTTTTTTTGCAGTCGGCCAGAAGAACAGTTCCTGAAGATGCCCTGGTACTGAACTGGACAGGGAACTTTCTGTATGCATTTCCATTAATTCAGAAAGTATTCCTGCAACTCCGGAGGGAACCTGCAATACTGATCGTGATAGCTGTATACTGGGACAGACAGGCCTGGTACTTTATGCTCCTGGTTCTGTCTGACAAGAATCCAGTCAGCCTACCGCTCGGTCTCTGACTTTGTCCCAGGGCAGAATAACATTCCTGAATCACAGGACCTTGTGCTTGAAGGTATGCTTCTTGGGGAGTTATAATTTTCCTGATTGGACCTCTCAGGAGCAGTTCTAAAGGAGCTTAATGTTTCAGGGAAACCCACCACCAGGAAAACTTACTTCTCTAAATGGAAAAGGGTTTCTTACTTCTGTGCCTCCAGAAAAGTAAACGCCATAGAGGCAGGGTTGCCTATAATTCTGCAATACCTAGTACACCTACAGTGGTTAGGCCCATGGCCTTCAACTTTAGAGATGCACTTGGTATCAGCGTACATATCGGCTAGCCAGGAAAAGTCTTTGGCTCCACAGCCTGTTTTAAAAAGGTTTTTTAAAGTTCTAAACCACTTGTACCCACCAGTGAGGGACTCTGTCCCACCCTGGGACCTCCAACATATGTTTTACCCAGCTCATGGAGGCTTCTTTTGAGTCTGTGGAAACTGCTGACCTGATGTATGTCACGTGGAAGACTATATTCCTAGTTGCAGTGACCTCTACTAGGAGGAAAACTGAATTGCAAGCCCTCTGCACAGAGCAAAATTCCATAATTCCTCAGTGATAAAGTAGTTCTTAGACCCAACAGAAAATTCCTAAAGTGGTATCTGAATTCCACCTAAATCAGACATTGACCCCTCCCATGTACTCTATCCAGAGCATTCTAGTCCTGGTGAGGAAAATTTGCACAGTCTGGACTTAAAGCAAGTTCTGATTTTCTGCATGAACCAGACCAAGGAAGTCTGGTCCTGCAACACCCATCTTTTTTGTTACCAATGGTGAGGTTGGTAACGGCAAACCAGCCGCAAAGAGATCTGTCTCTTGCTGTCAGTCATGCTAGAAAAAAGCTGGAAAAATAACACCAGAGGCTTAAGGGCACATTCAACAAGGGTACTTCTGCCTCTGTGGCATCCTCAAGGGACATCTCATTGTTGAACATTTGCAAAGCAGCTACCTGAAAAAACAGTACACACCGTCACAAAGCACTACTGTTTGGACATACAGTCCAGAAGGGATGCCAGCTTTGGAACTGCTGTCTTACAGAACCTTTTTTCCTAACTAGGTTAAGAGTACAGCCTCCCAAGGTACTACTACAGAGTCTGCAAAAAGTTTAAACTTTTAAGGAATAAATGCTTGGGGTTAGAGGAAAAAAAATACTCACCGTAGTAGTGTTTCTTCTTAGAGGTCCTCACTGTGTGTTTACACTTCTTACCCTGCCTCCTTCGAGAACCTGAAACAGGTTCACAAAAGAATCCGTTCGTTTTCAATTGAGCTTGCTTGAGCATTACTGTAGCAGTTCATACATTTAGAAGTTTGTTCCTATTCATTTAATTTTTCATTGGTATTTTTAGAAATTCTATAAAAATGTCTAAAATGTTTGTAGCCTGTTGGCTAGTTTCATTAGCTGCTGCTCTACTCTGGCTTGGAAACAGATCTGAGCAGTGGCCAGAGTGGAGCGTGGATGCAGAGTTTGACCTACAGTCCAGATTCTCAAATTTGCATGGGTTCTGTCTCTGGGGCATCACTTTCGGCTGAGATGGCTGCATAAAGTGTAAACATGGTGAGGAATCCCTCAAGAGGAAACATTACTACGGTGGTAATTGCTTCTTCTAGACCATGCTTCCATGACTTCTTTGTTGTTTCCTGACCCTGGCTGCTGTCTGTATCATGTATTCTTGTGTTACTATATCCTGATGTACTCTTCAGGGTCATACCTGACAACAGGCATTTACTTGTCTAGTGTACCTGACCCAGTAAATAAAAATGAAATAAATAAATATGGCTGTCACCTGTTTTCTGCCTGCATACTCCACTCTTTTGAACACTTCTTGTTTAACATGGTTCTTCTTTAAAGGTGATATGAAATGATTTTTACATAGTTAATGGCTCTTCCATTTTTTCCTTTCCATGCCAGGTATGTATGGTTTGATATACTTTAGAATTCCATTCTCCTTAGCTGGCCCGCTGGCACAGCGGTAGCACTACCGCTTGTGACACCTTTGACCCAGGTTTGGGAACGTTCCTAGGAGACAGAGCCAGCCGGGGGGAGGAGGCTCCAGTATCTGATGGACTGCTCGCCTTCTCCGGGGAGGGAGGGGGGTTGAGGCTTGGCACTTGACTGGCCTGAGGCTGGAGGCGCAGCAAGCATCTGAGTCAGTCCAAGGGGTTGCGGCATGATGGATGTAAATGGTTGCGCCTTGACATCTTGGTGCACATCACAACCCCCAGAACAAGGAAAATCTGCTCCCGCAGCACTGGAAAGATGGAGCACCCAGTGCAGACCCCACAACTCCCACCTGCCTGTCCTGCTGAGGTGCCTGACGAAAACATGAAGGACTTTGGGGTGTATGGGCCCCATCTCGTACCCACCTGGAGGGTATAGCCACGGCTCCATGAGGGTTCACCCTCAGGCTCAGGTAGGTGGAGAGAGGGGCAGACACCATAGGTGACTCCCAATGGTGTGGGGCTACAGGAACAGGGGGGAGAAAAATTGCAGGTAAAAAAAAAAAAAAAAAAAAAAAAACATTCCACACTCTCCACCAGCCACTGCCTTTTCTTTTCATATTTCTGAGACATTCCATGACATCAGTTAACGCCATTCCATGCTATTAATCTGATTGTCCTGGAATGGTGCTACTGGTGTCACTGTGTTCAAACAGTATGAAAAGAAAGGGCAGCGACCATACCTTTCAGCATTAAAATGCATAGCAGTGGTCTGCAAACTTCAGATCAGATGGCCAGAATGTGTAGCACTTGCTCATATTAGAGAATATTTCTAAGAATGGTGGGTCTTATATGCTTAATGTTAAGGAATGTTTCTGTCCAGTTAGTTTGCTGTTTTAATGGTTTGCATCAAGAAGTAGCTCTCAAATTGAGGAACTTTGCTGAACCTTCATGGAGCAGGGGTAAATTTGATCATAAAATTCATAGTGCTATGCAAAATTCATAGCGGTTGAGAGGTATAGCAGCAACTACCAAAGAGAGTGGGATTCAGAGTAGTGCAGTGGCAAACAAAATTTTAATTTAAAGCGATTCTCCATGTTTTCCTATGTCCCTTTATGTCTGTATCATCCAGTTTCCCTGATTCAAGCGTGACTCGTTTTGCTTCTAAGGCACAGTTTTATTTTTAATTTAAACATTTTCCACTCCCGCGACTCCAGTAGCATGTTTTGTGTATTGGAGTGGTCTGCTGTGACTTTTGCCACTCATTAACTGTGCTGCATCATCACAGGTAAACAAGTGGTGTCCCTGTGGCTGCCCTGCTGAGCATGCACTGTGATTAGAGGTTTTCAGTGCCCCAGATGCAATGAATTATAATTTCTCTTGATGGTGATCGTAGTGGTTCATCTGCAATAGCCTTCTTTGGCAATGAACTTGGTGCACTAGGGGATCATCTCAGTGAATTAGACCCATATCGAGATGACCCCTATGCCAGTGATGAGGGGAGCAGTTCTGAGAGTCACAGCAGTAGTCTGGATCCTAATCAGTTTGGAAGCGCAAGTCTGGTTGGCAATAATGAATCGTACGGGCACTACATTTTTTTTTTTATTCACTTCAAAGTTCTCTTCAGTCATAGCCTGCTCTGTTTGTTTTGTTACAACTAGCGAACAGGTGCGTACTTTATTTCTGCCTTGTGTCCCTGTGTACTCTTCCTGTTGCTCTCGCAGTTCTAGTAGAATCGCAGCTACAACACTAAGTAAGGGTGCATGTAGTCCACTTGTGCCGGACGTGAGTAGCTGGGCTAACCCTACATGCTCTCTCCGCTTATTGCCCTCAGTGGGCAACCATGAGCAAACAAATGATGTATACCATCATTTATTAGCCCTGCAACAAACACTGGTAAATTAGTTACTGTTGCCGAATGGCGTTGCAGCTGCGATTCTACTAAAACGGCGAGAGCAACAGGAGCAGGTAGAAGTACACAGGGACATAAGGTAGAAATAAGTACGGACCTGTTAGCTAGATGTAACAACACAAACAGAGCAGGCTATGACTGAAGAGAACTTTGAAGTGAATAAAAAAAACCATAGCACCCGTACGATTCATTATTGCAGACCAGACTTGCGCTTCCAAACTGCCTGCCATAATAAAAATCAGCAGCAAATGAATGGATCACTATAGACAGTGCCAAAACGTCCCTGTATTTTCAGGCATCAAAGAAAGTAACCAAAGAAGACAATCAGGCACAAGATGCCAGGGGCAGGGCAGTACCAACTACAAGGACAGTAGTCCAAGCCACCTAATATTGCCTTACAGGGGCTACTGAATTGAATACGTTGGCTATACCAGCTGGTCTATCATAAGGTAGACTACAGCACTTTTATTTGTTCACGCTACTCCAGTCCGTATCAGAAGCAAGTGTACAGTTTGCCAGGATAAACGCTGTGCTAAGCCATGCGGTGGTTCTCTAGCAAACAAAGAACAGTATAGCGTGCAGTTTGTTGTATAACTTTTGGTCGTTAATAATCACAATCAACAGCGTGATTAGAGAGGGACTTTCACTGATGACTATATATAGATTTCGCCCCAAGTGATGGTGTCTCTTGTGATCTCAACTGTCACAGATAATGAGTGTGAGGCTTCTTGCTAGGGGGTCTCTGTGGTGACGTCACACTAGCGTCATAAATCAGTCGCGCATGCACCAACTCAGGAGGGGAAAAAAATCACAAGGATCATGCAGCGTTGATTAAAATGTAAAATATTCAGCCATCCAACATTTGTTCACAGTACTAGGATGGCGGATCAAGAGGGGATCACCACAGGAAACGATAGGGGGATGAACCAATTGCAGCACTAAAAAACAGATAAGTCGCTTTAAGTTGTAACCCCTAGGCGGCGCTATTCTTAGTGTTACTACTCCTGCCTTGCCTGGCCAGTCCAAGGTTGAGGGGCCTGGGTTCCCAAACTTAATTTAAAAGGGGTTCTTTTCATGATTGTACATTTGCGCAGTGCATCCACCCAGAGTTTAACTTTTAAGTGGGCTAGCTTTCACCTGGTACAACCCCCTGGAATGTCATACCACCCACTATAACCATTAGTCACCCCAACACATGGCCCAATAGACATTTTCTCACATTTTAGACATTTTTCCATTTAATGACACACTCTAATAATTTGCTCACACCACCATCATTTGCGAGCAACAATTTATTTACATGGGGATTAGGGCATAGGAATGGGGAAACGAAGGAGTAGAGGTTATGCAAGCAGTACTATTATTATTTGCATCAGATTTGGTTTGGTGCTGGTGAAAACCCTCCAGCTGGGTAGGTACATGGTTTTAAATCAGAAAGAGATCAACATTACACCAACACTGATAACTCGGATCCCTGGCTGTCTAACTGCATTGAATCAGATGGAAACACAAATTACACTTGTCCACAACTGTTACCAGTCCCCAAAATTTAGAATTCAGTGGCTCAGTAGGTAGCACACTTGCTTCTGAGGCCAGGCCGGGAGATCAGAGGGCTATGGGTTCAGTTCCCACATCTGGCACTTGGGTTAATATCCCAGTACTGACACTGTAGTGCAGCATGAGAGGGATGCTGCACTTCTGAGGTGCTGTCTTTCGGATGAGATGTTAAACCGAGGTCCCATCTGCTTGGATTGGTGGGGTAGTTTAGATGGATGTTTAAGACCCCATGGCACTTATCGAAAAGAGTAGGGGAATTTCCCCTGTGTCCTGGCCAAATTTTCCTCATTCACTAAAAATACCACCAGCAGCTTAATCTGGTTCAATGTCAGTTGGCATTCATCTGTATCCCCCTTCCCCGGGTCGTGCCTGAAAATAGGCAGGATTTGTCTGGTGCACTTACCCGGTCAACAAAAATGGAAGGAAGGAGGGAAGGAACTATTTACAATCAATCGAATCCAGCACCATGTGCAGGGATTGCCCTGCATGTTGCAGTTGGACGCATTTGGTAAGTGTAGCCAGCCGGGTATGCTGGGTTTGGAAATCAGTTATTTCTTTCTGAACATCCATCACATTTATATGTTCTGGTACATTCAACACATTTATATTTCATACATCTGGTACAGTCAATGAAGGTATAGCGCCTTCAACCATGGGCCGGGGTAGCCACCCTGGTCAGTTTACTTCAGAACACAGTCATTTCCAGATAAAGAAGTCAAATTCAAAAGACCTGGGGTCTCAGTCCCATTTGTGGTACATGGCTGTAGATTGCAGCTCCACTGGGCATCTGGATCGGATAGATTAGAAAACACGACCTCACAGGCAAAAGTCAGGTTGAGCCCTGGTACTGAGTGCTCCCCTTCCAGTCCTGTAGCTCCATAGCAGGCAACACGTATCAGCACATTTATACGATCAGCTGGGCTCACTAGGGTCCCCCAGAACAGTCTCCACCTGCACTGGGCAAGACAGGCACAGCAGATGCAAGGTGCAGACCAATTGGATAGTCAAACAGCAAAGTTTCAGAAAGGGTCCACCCGCACTGGGCAAAGGCTAGGTGCAGCAGGATGCAGACCAGATGAACAATAAATCAGTCTCTGGGCACTGGCAGCCCCAATTAAGTATTTTTCTTTCTTGCACCAGGGGGTACAAGATTACTCACTCAGGCTCCTCACGGTAGAATATCTGCAATGAAGGCTCCTGACATCTTCAGTTCTCTCACAACTGAGATGAAATCGGCTCTCACAGCTGGCTTGATGTCATCAAGTTGCAGGTCGATGTCTTTCCTCAACGTGGAAGAGAGGGCTAGCACCTGGAGGACATTCTGGCAACCCCCAGGGCTAGCAGGTTCTGCATCAACTGTTACTTTAAACTTTCACTACAAAAGAAGGCAGACACCCCCTCCTGGATGGAGGGGCTTAACTGGATCACCAGGCCCAGTTGCATGGCTGGGGGCCTGACCCCCCCACCCCTGTGGAGGGCTTCCGCTCTAATCTGGAAAAATGCTGAAAACTCTCTTATGGGGCTCTCCTGATTGGCTGGAGCTATTGGTTGCTTGGCCTCCAGTTGGCTGGAGGGCCTGTCGATCAAGAAAATGAATTATGCATGAACCTCACTTAATGCACAGTTGGTTTACTGTTTTGGCACCTGAAATTAGGTTCCTGCTGTTCCCCATGAGCTTTGGCTAATGTCTCACAAATCCTGGCTTTAATATTCTAGCTTTCTGATTGGCTGTGGCTGCTTGTAATGGCTGCTTAAACACAGTTCCTGAAGCAGAATCAGTACAGTCCCAAATAAAGTCCTAGTGCAGCCAGAATATACAAAATATTTGCCCAAATGTCCCCCAGTTTAGTAGCCACTCGAATGTTCTTATCATTGCCCAGATTTAGTAAATTTGTCTATTTTCCTGTCTCTGCAACCCCACATATTGCAGAAGACAGGCTGTTTCTCAGAGTCCCATACATTACTGTGGTGCAGCCAGAAGTTAAGGCATTTTGTTGGCTTAATCATTTCCCCCTCAACACTTGCCCCACAATAGAGACAGCAGTTACATTATTAATTTTATTTAATTTCTTCCCCCTGTGGACAATTGCCGAAAACCTAGCTTTTCTGCTGGCAGAACAGACCCTTATGAATATTAATGCATTGGGGCTCTGGGCTCATTAATATTCATTAGCCCCAATCATGTACACCTTGTAGACCTCTTTAAATGTTGTAGACAGTGGGTGCTCAGGGCCCCTCTTTGTGGTCACCAGGTCCCACTTAGCAGGTGGGGACACTGGGACCGCCGAAACGCTCTTGCACGACCACAAGGCAAGTGGTCGGGAGATCGGACGCCACTCACACCTGCAAGATCTCTGCCACAACGGAGTGCAGTCTTACCTCAGTAGTGGGCAAGATTATGGAGGCACTCCTTAAGGAAAGGATAGTGTAACACCTGGAATCCATAGGAGCACAGATCCAAGACGGCATGGGTTTACAAAAGGAAGGTCCTGTCAAACTAATCTCATAGATTTCTTTGACTGGGTAACCAGAGTGGTGGACCAAGGTGGAGCAGTTGATGTTTCCTACCTTGACTTCAGCAAAGCTTTCGATACTGTTCCACATAGAAGATTGATAAGCTGGGTAGGTTCAGGGAGGGTCAGAAGTTGGTCAACTGGGTGGCAAACTGGTTGACTGGCAGAAAACAGAGTGGTGCTAAACTGTATACAGTCGGAAGAGATGCAAGTCACAAGTGGGGTACCTCAGGGATCAGTCCTGGGGCCAGTCCTCTTCAATATCTTCATCAGTGACATTGCAGATGTACTGGAGGGTAAGGTTTGTCTGTTTGCAGATGACACGAAGATCTGCAACAGAGTAGATGATCCAGATGGGGTGGGCAGAATGAGAAGAGATCTGGATAAACTAACAAAATGGTTGGAAGAGTGGCAACTGGGGTTTAATGCAAAGAAGTGCAAGATCATGCACATAGGGATGAGAAACCCTGAAGCCACCTATAATCTGGGAGGGGAGTTGCTGGTAGTCACAGGGGAAGAAAGAGACTTGGGCATCATCATCATCATCGATGGCCTGAAATCATCCAAGCAGACCACTAAAGCAGTAGGTAAGGCTAGGGGGGATGTTGGTGTATTAGTAGGGGTATCACAAGTCTGAAGAGGAGGTAATAATCCTCTAAGGACATGGATATGTTGTTCATCACACTTATTGGCAGGTCCTTGCCTTTAAATCTTGCCGGAAGGTCTTCAAACTAGCTCCTCCCACCCACCGGGTGGTAAAACTCGAACTCCCCGCCATGGCGCCAGATCTTCCTTACGCTTGGAAGCTCAGGTTTCCTCCTTAACGCTCTGCGTATAAGACTGGTTCTAACTCTTGGTTTTCAGAAATTAATCTCTAAGGTTTTCTAGACTTCGGTCAACTTTTCCCTCGCGGCTGCGATGGACAAATCGACTCCCGGTTTCCGGAGATGCCCATGCGGGCAGAAGATGTCTCTGATGGATCCGCACTCCACATGCGTCTACTGCTTGGGCCTTGAGCACGACCGCGAGCTTGGAGCCTGTGCTCTTCTTTCTCAACCTCGTCCTGGAAGACTGTGCTGCCCATCTGCAACTTAGGCGACCAGCGTTACCCTCAGTAAAGTGAAGAGGCCGGTTGGCGGTTTCCAGCGGGCTCGGCTGATCAGCTAGAGCAGATGATCGCCCTCGAAGAGGAGGCGGCGCGGGCCGCATCTTCCTCAGCCGCGGCATTTATCCCGCTCTCTCTGGGATCCTCATATTCTGCTTCCTTTAAGGAGCTTTGTCCGTCTCTCTCCACTAAGGGAGAGGGACCAACATCTGCTGGACCTTCCTCTCGGTCCAAAAAGAAGGATAAGGGTAAGTCCCTCCATCGCGCCGTGGGAGTGGGAGGTCCCCCTCCCAAGTGGTCGACCATCGACTTGGTCGATCCAGCAACCGGCCACTGGCTTCACGGTGTCCCGTCAGGTCAGTTGACAGACTCCGTCAAGCGCGGTCGAGATCTTTCTTGACCTGTTGGACGGGTTGTCATTTCAAGCGAAGCAATCCTCTCTCCAGCGGTTCCCGGTGGTGGTTGAGGATCCCGTGGGCTTGTCAGTGCCTCTGGTTCCGGAGCCCTTGGGTGTTCCCTCAGAGCCGAGGGAAGGGCGGGTTTCCCCCACTCCTTCCCCGCACCCTCCTCAGAAAAGCTGAGGTTCGCGGTCTCTGACTTCTTTGCGGTCTCGGCACCGCGGCAAGTGGCGCCGCCGCTCGTCCTCAGACGAGGGGAGGCTTCGCAAGTTGCGTCGATGATACGAGGACCTCATGTGGCAACATTTCGCTGGCCGGGAACAAGCCGATGTCGCCTTCCCGGCCATTAAGTGGCTGTCACCAGAGTGGTCGAAGCAACCCCTTGCTTTAGACGAGGCACCTGTTTCCAGGCTTGTTGCTCAGCCGAAACCTGCTGCTCCACCGATTATGGTGGAACCTCCGCCTCCACAGCCGTTGTTTGGGGCTCCGACCAAGAACTCTGTCGGCTCAGGGTTTACCCCATAGGCTGTCACCCTCACTCCCGATCGCCCTCGGCAGGTGGAGGGTGGCTCAGGCCTGAGGCAGCTCTTTGCGGACTCTTCTGAGTCCGATTCCTCCCTTTTCTCCAGGCGAGTGGACTTGGAGTCCTCTGGAGGTCAGTCGCTGGATGATGGCCCTTCGTCCTTTCTGGGTTTGCTTAGGCTCATCTCAGAGTCCACCGGGATGCAGCTCGAGCCCGTATCCAAGCGGGCCAAGTATCCCCTCACGGAGATATTGGACCGAGGGGATTCCCCTACGGAGGCCTTTCCTGTGGCCGAGGCCATTGTGGGCCCGGCCTTGGAGCTCTGGCAGCACCCTGCTTCCTGCCCTGCACCTTCGGCCAGGATGGCCAGGAAGTATCACTGGTCCCTACCGGTTCCTGCCCGGTTTCTCGGAACATCCCTCAGCCCGAGGGTTAGTTACCGACAGCGTTTTCGAGCGTGCGAAATGCTGGGGCGTGGACAAACCTCCGACAAGGGTCAAGAAATTGGACTATGCCGGGCGAAAAGTCTCACGCCGTCCCTCCTTGGCCTTCGTCAGGCCAGCTCGGCCGTGCTTATGGCACATTTCTCCCATGCCCTGTTGGGCTCCCTGGACGAGGTAGTCCTCATCTCCCGGCTGACCTGCAGACCACGGTTAGGCAGGTGCGGACCAGGGCAGTGGCAAGCAGCAACTTCAGACTGCTCTGGACATTGGAGACTCATGCGCCAGGTCAGTCGCGGCCGCAGTGGCTATGCACCGTCGGGCATGGCTGAGGATATCCACCTTCACAGCGGATACCCAGCACAAATTGGCGGATGTCCCCTTCCTGGGGACTGACCTCTTCGGCCCTGGAGTGGAAGGCCTCCTCCAGAGGATCGAAAAGTCCAGTGCCACTTTGGACTCTGTCTCATCCGCTCAGAGGGACAAGGGCCGCAGACCGCAACCCAAGTCCTTTCGTCCGTCTGCGCCCGCGGCACGTCCAGCCCAGCAGCATCAGGGCCAGCAGGCTCACGCTTGGCATCTCAAACCCAAGCCTGCGGCTTCCTCCTCCAGGAAGCAGGGAGGTAAAGGCCCAGGAGGTCCCTCGGCCGGTCCCTCCTCCAAGCCTGCACAGTGATGGGTTGAGGGGTGTCGCCCCCAACCTTGTCGCCTCACCCCAGGTTCCCCCCATGGGGGGACGGCTCCGGTACTTCCTTTCCGCCTGGTCTGCTAATACCACAGACCGGTGGGTGTTGGAGGTGGTAGGAAAGGGCCTGCCTCTGGAGTTCGAGCAGGCCCCGCCCTTCAGAGCCGTCACCCCAAGGGGGGCCTCGGGTTCCGCAGCCTCGCTGTCAGCTCGCCGAGCCAACATCACTCTGCTCCTCGAGAAAGAGGTGATCAGAGAGGTGGCGGACCCTCCCTCAGACCCGGGGTTTGTGTCCAGGTACTTCCTGGTCCCAAAACGGACAGGGGGCTGGCACCCCATTCTTGACCTACACAACCTAAACAAGTTCCTAAGGTCTCGAACCTTCAGGATGGTCACTCTGGCTCAGATAATACCATCCTTGGAACGCGGCGTGTGGTTCTGCTCTCTGGACCTGCAGGATGCGTTTTTTCACGTCCCTATCCGTCCGTCTCACCAAAGATTCCTTCGCTTTTGAGCGGAAGGATCCCTTTTCAAGTTCGAGCCATGCCCTTCGGCCTGTCTCCTGCACCCAGGGTCTTCACCAAATGCATGGCAGTGGTGACAGCATTCCTTCGCGCCGAGGATCGGTACCCTTACCTGGACGATTGGTTGATAGCAGCCCCTCCAGACAGGAGGTGGAGTGGTCCAGAGATCTGGCCCTCCAGGTTTGCTCTCAGGTCGGCCTCCTCAACGAGGCCAAGTCGGAACTCGAACCGAAGCAGGTGATTCTCTTCATCGGGGCAGAGCTTGACTCTCTTCGAGCCAGAGCACGGCTCCCAGCGGACAGGGCCGAGGTTCTTTCCTCCTTTGCCCGATCATTTCTGGTTGGGCAATTGCGCCCTGCCCGGGACTTCCTGCGCCTCCTTGGTCTCATGGCGGCCTACACCAGCGTGGTCCGTTGGGCCCGCTGGAACATGCGCCCCCTTCAATGGGGGCTGGCCAGCCAGTGGTCTCAATGCTGCGATCCATTGGACCAGCTAGTGACGGTGACCCAAGGGATGTGGAACGCTCTCCAGTGGTGGATCGTTCCAGTTCATCTGCAGGAGGGCATCCCGTTTGTCCGCCCCGAGCCGACGGTCTCTCTATCGACCGCCTCTCTGATGGGTTGGGGTGCCCATCTGGGGGAGCACAGAGCATACGGCCTCTGGTCCCCGCGGGAGTCCTGATGCCATATCAACCTGCTGGAGCTCCGAGCGGTCCGCTTAGCTCTGACCGCCTTCGCTCCGTTTCTACGGGGTCAAGTGGTTCGGGTCCAGACGGACAATACCACGACCATGTACTACCTAAACTGCCAGGGCGGCACGCGCTCCATGCCCTTGTGCAAGGAAGCTCTCCGCATTTGGTCACCTGTGGCGCAGCCTGGAGGCGGATCTCCAGCCATTCATGTGGCAGGAGCCTCAAAACCCTGGCCGGTGCCTAAGCCGGATAGGGGCTGTGTCCCATGAGTGGTCTCTCCTGCCGGAGGTAGTACAAGATCTGTTCTCCCATTGGGGCACGCCTCAGGTGGATCTGTTTGCCTCCAGGGAGAATGCGAAGCTGAGCCTGTTCCATGCTCGCCCCCCTCAGCAGGGCTCGCTGCAGGGGGATGCCTTCTCGAGGCCGTGGACCCCGGGCCTCTTCTACGCCTTTCTCCCACTTCCCTTGATCCACAAGGTGCTTCTCAAGGCACGAGGGACAAGGCGCAGGTGATTCTGGTAGCCCCAGACTGGCCCCGCCAATGCTGGTATCCAGATCTCCTCAGCCTCAGCTCCAGGCTCCCGAGGCAGCTTCCAGCTCGCCTGGACCTGCTTTCAGTCAATCAGGGGAAGGTGTTCCATCCGGACCTTCAATCCCTGCACCTGATGGCCTGGTTCCTGAGCGGCTAGAGTTCCAGGCCTTGGGTCTTTTTGATGAGGTCCTCAATGTAGTTGAGGCGTCCCGTGAGAGTCGACCAGGAAATGCTATGCCTTCAAATGGAAAAGGTTTTCCATTTGGTGTCAGAGAACAGGCCTGGACCCTTCCTCCTGTTCCTTGGCAAGCATCTTGGACTATTTATGGTCCCTTTCTCAGCAAGGGCTCAGGTGGACAACCCTAAGGGTGCACCTGCAGCCATCTCTGCTTACCGGCGCGGGCGAAGCAGTTAATTAACACAGAGAGAAGGTGGTCTGGCGCTTTTTCAAGGCCTTGATCACATTTCCTCCGTGCAAGAACCCCACCTCCGTGGGACCTATCTGCTGGTACTGGCAAAGCTCATGGGCAAGCCATTTGAACCGATGCACAGGTGTGATCTCTCTCACCTGTTGTGGAAGACCACCTTCTTGGTGGCTATTACGTCAGCCAGAAGGATGGGAGAGCTCCAGGTGCTTCCATAGAGTCTCCTTACCTGGTCTTCCACAGGGACAAGGTTGTCCTGTGCCCCAACCCGAAATTCCTTCCGAAGGTGGTGTCGGAGTTTCACCTTAACCAGGTGTTGACTCTGCCGGTGTTCTACCCCAATCACACCTCGGAGGCCGAATATAGGCTCCATACTCTGGACCTTAGAAGGGCGCTCGCTTACTATAAGGAGCGCACGGCTGAAATTCGGGGAGAGGTTCGCCAGCTGTTTGTCACCTACGCTGAAGCTGCACCTGGCAGACCTGCAGCCAAGCGGACGATAAGCAGGTGGGTCACCTCATGCATGGAGCCTTCCAGAGGGATAAGAGCTCATTCTACCCGCCATACTGCTGCATCGGTGGCTGCTTCCAGGGATGTCCCTATTCAGGAAATCTGCAGGGCTGCTACCTGGAAGTCAGCATACACCTTCATGACCCACTACCACATCGACCTTGAGTCACGCCGGGATGCTGGTTTTGGGGCCTCGGTTCTCCAGTCTCTCTTCCCTAAGTAGGGGGTGTGCGCCTTGCCTCCCTCCTCCCGGAGAACTGCTAGGAGTCTGTCAATAAGTGTGGATGAACAACATATCCATGTCCCTAGAAATACAGGTTATTCACCTGTAACAGGAGTTCTGGGAATGGTATATGTTGTTCATCCACACGACCCACCCGACCTCCCCGGCTTCGACGCACAACCTGAGCTTCCAGTGGGCCAGATCTGGCGTCATGGGGCGGAGCCGAGAGTTTTACCACCCGGGTGGGTGGGAGGAGCCAGCTTGAAGACCTTCTGGCAAGATTTAAAGCGGCAAGGAACCTGCCAATAAGTGTGGATGAACAACATACCATTCCTAGAACTCCTGTTACAGGTGAGTAACCTGTATTTACAAGACACTGGTTAGGCCCCATCTGGAGTACTGCATGGTACTGGCGCTACACTCTTCACAAGGACATATTAACTCAAATTGATGCAGTCCAGAGAAGGGCAACCAAAATGGTGCAGGGACTGCAGTAGAAAACATGTGAGGACAGATTAACTGAGCTCAATATGTATACCCTAGAGCAAAAGAGGAGAGAGGATATGATCGAAACATTCAAACACCTTAAGGGCATTAACAAGGTGAAAGAGTCTAACATGTTTCAATATAAGAAAAATAGCAGGACAGAGGACACAGCATGAGATTAGGGGAGGCGATTAAGGGAGTAATGTGAGGGTTCTTTTACGCAGAGAGTGGTGGATGCATGGAACGGCCTACCTTAGCAAGTGGTGGATATGAATACAGTGCAGGGCTTCAAACAGGCATGGGATAGGCATAAGGGAGCAATACAGATGAGTTTGAATAGATTGTTGTTTACTCTGTCAGTGGCCGATGGCACATTTATTAGGCAGAAAAAGAAATGGGCAGACTGGATGGGCCTTGCCCTCCTTATCTGCCATCAACTTCTATGTTTCTATGTTTCTGTTGGCAGTGCGGGTGACCGTGGTCCAAACTTCTGGAGCCCGGAAAGGCTGAATAAACACGGGTTGTTCTGTAGGGACCAGAAAAATCATGCAGGCATTTCTGGAGGCGCCAGGAGAGGAGAGCAAAACGGGAGCAACTGGCGTAAGGTAAGCTCTCCTTTCCCCCCCCAAAAAAAAAAAAATTGGTGGGGGGTTTACAAAGTAAAAAGTTTAAAACGTATAAGAATATTGGATAGACACTAAACGAAAAACATGAGGACATCTAGAGGTGTTTTTAAAAAAAAAAAAAAAAAACCTGTTCAAGTAGATTGCAAAATACAGTAATCTACTCCCTGACCTTGGACACTGGAGCTATCGGGACTAATTCCAGGTCACAGAACCTATGCTCTAACACGATGAACATGAAATGTGGCACCATTTAAATGGATTTGGAAACAAAAATGAACAACCAGGATCGACATGAGGTGTTTAAAAGGAGTGGATAGTGACACATATAGTCTGAACCGGCCAGATGGCAATCCTAGTGTTGTTATTAAAGAAAAACCCTCCTTCCAAAGGTAACCTCCCAACTAGGGCCGGTACATCTGTGCAGCAGCGTCATTGCCATTTCAGACCTGTGTTCGGTGATGAGTCTGTGTCAGTGGAGGGCCAGCTGGGGGAGGAGGATTAAGAGTTCCAGAGGGCACTCTGCTCCTCGGGTTGGGGGTTGGAGGTGACCAACTCTGCCACATACTGACAGCCAGCAGAATAAGCCTAATGGTCTGTCTTGTCTGCTCGGTAGCCAGCCACCTACTGGGTGCTTGCCTTCCTGCCCCCAGCCCCCGAGAGGGTCTTCTTTCGCTTCAGTTTCCCCTTGTACCTGTCCCACCCCTTCTTGAAGCCCCTGCACTGTGCTCTCTCTCCACCAGCCTCCCGGCAGCACATTCCATGGCTCCACCACCTCTAAGTGAAATAATGTTTCCTACATTCCCCCTGTAATTTTCCCCTGCATCTTCCACTCATGCCCCTGGTTGTTCCTTCTTTAGCCTGAACAGCTCCTTGGTTCCACTCTTATTCCTTTTACGTACTTGAAGACCCCCATCATGTCTCCCTGTCCCTCCTCTCCTCCATTGTGTACAGCCCAAGCTCTTCCAGTCTCTCCTCATAGGAACTCCCTCCATGCCCTGAATCATCCTGGTGGCTCTCCTCTGCCTTCTCCAGCAGTGCTATGTCCTTCAGATGGGGTCTCCAGAGACTGTACACAGTACTCGAGTTTAGCCTGACCAAGGCATTATATAGAGGAAGGATCACCTCCCTCCCTCCTTGACACAATTCCCCTGGCTATGCAGCCCACTATCCTGTTTGCTTTGGCTGCAGTTCTTCTACATTTCGGAGTTATTCATTTTGATGTCTACCACCACCCCTAGATCCCGCTCACCCAATGTGGCTTGCAGTGTGACCCCCCCAGGGTGTATACATGGCCCGGGTTTCTGACCCCCAAATGAAGTACCTTACATTTCCCAGCATTAAATTTCAATCCCCACCTCCTTGACCACCCCTCCAGGGTATCCAGGTCCCCCTGGACTGTCTCTCTTGCTTCTTCCCTATCCACCAGTGCTCCCAGTTTGGAGTTGTCCGCAGAGAGACAGCCTACTCCTAAACCCCCCCCCATATCCAAGATATAGGCATTGAACAGGAGAGGCCCCAGTACTGAACCTTGGGGGACCCCACTTAATACCTTCCTGGGGGTGGAGACTATCCCACCGACCATTACCCTATGTATCTGCCCGGAAAGCCAATTTTCCACCCACTTGAGCACCTGTCCTCCCACCCCCATCTCCCTCAGCTTTGCTGTCAGCCCATTATGGGGTACCAAATCACACGCCTTGCTGAAATCCAGGTATAGGACGTCCACTGGCCTAAGTCTATCCAGGGCCCCCGTCATCCAGTCATAAAACTCTGAGGTTGGACTAACACGATCTCCCCGGGATGAAGCCATACTGTTTATCATCCTGGTGCCCCAAACTTTCCAGCTGCATCCCTAGCCTCTCCTTTCTAAAACCCTCCATTACTTTGCCTACCACAGATGTTAGGCTGACAGGCCTGTAATTCCCCATCTCCTCCGTAGACCCCGTCCTTTATGGATAGGCACTACATGAGCCACCCTCCAATCTTGGGGCACCCATCCTGTCCGCAGAGAGGTGTTAAGAGTGCAGCTGCCAGTTCCTTCATAACCCTCAGATGTAGCCTGTCTGGCCCTGGCGCTGTATCAGTTTTTAGCTTCCAAAGGGCCTCCCTCACCCTATCCACTGTGATTTCTCCCTTCCCCCTCATGTGACCTCCCCACCCCTTTTGGGTCTGGCCCAGCCTGTACCCTAGCCTCTTCCTGCTCTCTGGTCTCAGCCTGACCTCCTCGCTTTTGTTGGCTCCTCTTCCCTCCCATCAGGCTGTAGGGGTCCCCTGCTCCCTCTGCAAAGATTGAGGCAAAAGTACTGGTTTAGCACCTTTGCCTGTTCACTGCTTCATGAGCCCATCTCCCCCCGTCTTAATCCTGCTGATCTGTGTCCTCGCTTTTCTCTTCTCTCTTATGTATCTGTAGAAGCCCTCCTCTCTTCCCCACCCGCCGCTCCGAGATCCCTAGCCAGGTTTTGCTCCATCCCTGCTTTGGCTCCCCTCACCACTTTGGTGACCCTCCTGGCCATCAGTTCATACTCTCCTCGCTCCCTGTTCTCCCCCCCCGAGCATTTAAAATGTGCATATGCAGCCTTTTTTTCCCCTCACCGCCTCTTGCACCTCCCTGGTCCACCAGCATGGCTTGCTGGTTCTACCATGCTTTCGCCTTACTTTTGTGCAGGACCTAGTAGCCGCTTGCATCCCTTTTTTAATGGTATCCCACAAGCTTCCAGCATCCATGTCTGGTCTAATCATGTCCAACCTCTCCTGTAGAATCCTACCCATGCCCACAAAGTCTGCTTCCCTGAAGTCCACCACTGCTGTATTAGTACGGTTTCCTCTCTCCCCTTGATACGGCAGAAACTAGACCGTGGCGTGGTCACCACCCACCAGTGGACTGCACACCTCCAGGTCCCTTGTCTGGTCCCTGTCCGCTAGGACTACATCCAGTATCTATCCCTCTTTAGTAGGTTCCCCCACCTGTTAGACCAGGAAGGCATCCTGACAGACGTCCATCAGTCTCTGTTCCCTGGTTACAGAGGATGTCATGGTGTCCCAGTCAGCCCCTGGCATATTAAGGTCATCCATGACCCATCACCCTACTCTTTCCAGGGTCGCAGTGACCCTTGATGTTCTCAAGCAGTTTATTCTCCAGAGCCTCCTCTATTGCGGGGGGCCTGTACACCACCCCTATTTTCACTTTTTTTCCCTTCCCTCATTTGCAGGGTTACCCGGATCGCCTCCACAGACCCTCCAGCCTCCTCCACTCCACTAACCACTGTCACTCCTGACTATCAGTGCAACCTCTACCCATTCCTCTCTTTCCTCAAAATCTTGTAGCCCTCCAAGTTTAGATCCCAATCATTTCTCTGGGTGGCTCGCATCTCTGTAATTGCTGCCACATCCGCTGTTCCCTCAGCCAGCATAACCTGGAGCTCGGGCATTTTATTGCTCATGCTCCTGGCATTGATCAGGACTGTCCTCCACCCGACCTCTCCCATTTCCCCCAGCCCTGTGCAGTCCCTTTTCTGCCCATTTTCCTTAGATTTGTAATGCAGTCCCCGCAATCTTCTCATGCCCTAGACCTGGACCCTCGAGCAGCCCCCTGGGGCCTTTCTTTTATTGACCCTCCCCTTTACAAGTTTAAACTCTCCTCTCACCTATAAATCAAGCAAGTTTTAATTTCAAGATCTCCTCCCTCCAGATTGAGGTGTAACCTATCCCTGGCATATAGCCCCTTATCCTCCCAAGTATCCCCTCAGTCCCCCACCAGCCCATACCCCACATATAAAGATCTGTGGTCCATTGGATTGGCTATCTCTCATTTAGTCCCACCAGTCTAGCACTGGTGGGCCTAGACAGTGCTACCTGTTGGGTACTCTGCCTTGTTTTTGAGTGAGCACCTACACTTGTCCCTCTGTCATTTTCTCCAGACCCATGTGTCTATCCCAGCCTCACTTGAAACTTGTAATCATCTCATTCTTAGTCATCTCCCTGGATACACTTCAGCTCGCTTTACCATCCACTCTGTGAAGAAGTATGTCCTCTCATCTCTTGAACCCCAACAACTTAAAATTGTGTCCCCTTGTTACAGACCTCTCCTGTTGCCTGAACAGTTTGTCATGTCTCCCTTTCCCTTCTGGCCTCCAGAGAGTACAGCTTATGTATCATTGTGGTTGCCCTCCTCTGGACAGATTTCAGGAGTTCCTGTCCTCCTTTAGGTGAGGGTTCCAGAACTGTACACAATAACCAATGGCCTGTAAGAGGATCAGTTCCTTCTTTCTGTTAGAGTAGGCCCTTCCTATGCACCCCATTGTTGTGCTGGCTTTCCTGTATGCTTTAATGCATTGGACGGTGGTCTTGAGGTTGTCACTGACATCCTGTAGTTTGGCAGTTGAAGTTCAGCGACAAAAAGTGCAAGGTGATGCATATAAGGGGCAAGAACCCCAGGAAGGAATTTGGATAGGAGGGTTATGTTGGGCACCACTACTGAGGAAAAGGGACCTGGAAATCGTCATGTGACTCCTTTTCTAGACAATATAACAAGGCCTACAGCAAGGCAACTGGGATGTTGGGGTGTATTGGAAGGGTCTTGATAGCAGGAGGTGGTGCTGCCGCTCTGTAGATAACTGGTTGATGCCACATCTGGAATACTGTTAGAGCCCCCACCTGAGAAAAGACCAAGACAGGCTGCAGATGGTACATCATAGGGTGACCAGAATGATTTTAGGGCTGCAAAGCAGATCCTCTGAAGATTGGCTTAAGGCCCTGAACATGTACTGGCTGGAGGATCGATGCAAGGGTTTAGCTGACGAGAGCCACCTTAGTTGAACCCTGGCATCTATCTCTACTAAAACCCAATTTAAAATCACACTGCTTTAGAAATTATACTCCATTGAAGTAAATAGTGTACCCCTGCTCTCTCCCTACGCTCATCATAAAATGTCGGATCGCAGGGCCAGAGCAGGCTAGTAGAACTGGAAAAGGATTGTGCAGCGAGCCCTTCAGGAGCAAATTATGATCCCTTCCCTTTTGGGGGTTGAACTAAAAAAAAAAAAAAAAAAAATTAACACCACAGAGGAGCTCCCTGTGTTTTTTTTTTTTTGAAAACGCCAAGAAATGTGAGGAAAGGTGCTCTTGAAACTGTGGGTGTCAGTAAAGGTGCAAATTGTGCCATTCACTTAAATGGGGTGCTAACAACAAAAATTTCTGCAAATGGAAGGATAGTTTTTTTTTTTCTCTGTGCACATTTCACTCTAAATGGACCTTGATTCAAAACGCTGAGAATTTAGGATGGCCCTGCTGATTCTAAACTTTAATGTGCTTCCATGGAGTTAATGATAGTGGTCCCTCCCATGACAGTCCTCCACTACATGTTCACATGCAAAGACTGCAACAGAAAACTTTTTTTTCACTAGGCATGCAGATACCTATCATTAAAACAATATGATGAAACAGGTGAAATGTATTTAAACACTTTTCTTCAAATAGATAATCATTGCAGCCAGAGTAGTCCATTACAAATCTCAGTGTATGATGTGGTGAAAAATGCACTGTATTTGTATACTTTTTTATAAACATTTTACAACTGGGTATTTACAAAATATGCTGCTTTTAAATTTAATATCAAGATGTGTATCACGAAATAGTCAACCCATGGATAACCAGAGACGACCTTAAAAAGCTAAAATCCAGGGACTGCCTCTGGGAGCTGGCTAGATCCACCGGGAAACAAGGCGACATCCAGAATTATAAATGAGCATGCAACGCCTGCATGAAAACCATCCAGTCTCAGAAGTCTGACTACTACAAGAAAGTACTCACTGACACCAGGAGTAATGGGAAAGACTTTTGGAACAACCTAAATGAAATCTCTGGGAAGAAACCTAAATCTGCGCCAACCATGCCAAAGGTAAACGGGAATACCACACTCTACCCTAAAACCATCGCTGATGCTTTCAACACCGCTTTCACTGATCTTAGCAGTGTCCTTCCCCCCAACTTCTTTAATGATGACGCTCCTGAAACCCCCAACTCTTGACAGTCACCCTCCCTTCTACTTTAAAGCAGTCCATAAGAACAATGTTCGTAAGTACATCTACCAGAGCCATAAAGATTCACCGACCTCAAGCTCCTGGCCTCACCCCTGAAGAAGTGCTGGGGCCTATTACCAAGATTTTTAACCTCTCCCTCTCTCAACCAATTCCCAGAAAAATGGAAGTCTGCCACTGTCACCCCAATCCATAAAAGTGGTGACAAGACTGACCATGGGAACTACCGTCCGATCTCAATCCTGCCACCCCTCTCAAAGGCCCTGGAACACATTGCATTGGACCAGCTTACTGAATACCTGGACAAGCACAACATCCTCTGCAGGCAACAACATGGTTTCCAGAAAGGCCATAGCACTGCCTCTGCATTACTTGAAGTCACTGGGCAAACCACAGCTCCTGGACAAAGGTCATCAAACTGGCGCAATTTTTATTGACCTAACCAAGGCTTTTGATACTGTCCACCACTGCTTTCTTCTTGCCCAGCTTCAAAAAGCTGGGATCTCCCCCGATTCTATACCTTGGTTCAAAAGCTACCTTGCAAATAGGACACAATGTGTATGAATTGCGGATGTGCTCTCTGAAGCCAAACCTGTCTGCTCCGGTGTCCCTCAGGGATCCATCCTGGGACCACTCTTCTTCAGTCTGTTTCTAAATACACTGCCAGCCTCCTGCTCCCAACAAATCATACTCTGTGGCGATGATACAGTAATTCTAGCCTCACACCAGGACCCAAACCAGCTGCAAAGCAACTTCCAGTATTGCTTCTACACTATTGAGAAATGGTTCATTCAACACAAACTGATCCTCAATCAGAAGAAAACTAAGAACATGATTTTCAGCAGCACCCATAATAAACATAAACTCCATCACCTCTCCATATCGACCAGCCAAGGCAGCCTACTAGAACAAGTCCAAACTTTTAAATACCTAGGGATCACCCTTGACCCGTACCTCTCCTACACTGACATCAATAACATTGGCAGAGCTGCCAACTCCAGACTAGGCCTGCTGTTCCGCCTCCGGAGACACCTTCCCCCTGCAGCCCTGGCTGCTGCCAGCCAGAGCACTGTTGATGCCATCATTGACTATGGCCTCATCATCTATGGCTCAGCTATGGTTACTATGCTTAAACTGGTAACCACCTCCCTCAACAAAGCTTGTCAGCTAATCACCAGCGCTCAACGTTATACACACACACCTGTGACCTCTACTCCCAAACCAACTGGCTGCAACTTGACAAGCATATTATACCAAACCTGCATAGTGGCTATGAAAATTCAGATGGGCCTCGCCCCACCCGGTGTTGCTACCCTCCTACAACCTAAGAAAAGCAGCTGGTGCACTCGAGGGACCAAACCACAGCAGTTCCAAATCCCTTACTGCCGCACAATGCAAGATCAAAGAGCTTTTGTCTACCGGGCCGCCTACTGGCTAAATGGACACTCTAGTGATATCGCCACCGCCCCCCACACTTGGTGCCTTCAAAACCAGGCTCTGCCACACTCTCTTTGCTGCCAACACCTGTGACTGTAATGTCTAGCCTCGAATGCACCACTGGGTGGCCCCCCGTGTTATTGAATCAGATCACCTTATCGTGGCTCCCCTGCTCTGCCTACAACCTCAAGAGCCTCAGCCTCCTAGCACTTTGTGACACCACCATGCCAAACTTCTGCACTTTACTTTTGTTCTCTGCCAAAGCCCACCAGGCTGCATCCCCTCCTCCACCACCACCCCTCCTTTTCCTCCTCTACCTCTCCTATCTCCCTTGCTGTCCCCTCACCCTCCCCCACCCTTCCTCCCTCTATCCCTCTCTTCTTTTTCACCTCTTTCCTCCTCCCTTCATTGAATGTTTGCCTCAATTTATGTTCCTCGTCTGCATTTTATGTTTGTACAATGATTTAATTGTGTTGCCAGTAATGCTCTGTCTAACCTGTACCTTATGATGCAGAACCTTTGTAAAAGAGCCCTGGCTCAAAGATATTTGTAATCCTAGAACTCAATAAATTAAAAAAAAAAAAAAAAAGTTGGCACTGCATAAGGTTTAAACTGTTAGATTTTAGTAGATATGCTACATTATTGATAAATTTCAATAGCACTAACCTTTGTTCAAGTAGTAAGGATGTAGAATCAGGGATCGACTTTAGCAGTGGCCTGAGGCCACCAGAAACAAGTTCGAGCCAGACAAATTCATTGTTTGCTGGCCTGATTGGCCAGCACCATTTTATAGGCACTGCGCCTTTAAGACTGACCTGACGCTCCTCTACATAGCTGTTTGAGCATCAGCCAGTTGGATGCATGTGTTCTTGTACACACTGCGCTTGCGTAAATGTGCAGGAGTCTAAACAGAGACGGACATATGAGATCATCATTGAGGCATAGGTCAGGAAGCATAGGCAAACCTGTCGAAGTTATAAAATTCACAAGTATCAACAATAAAAAAAATAAAATTGTGCAAAATACTCCCTATATAGGCAGTTCAAACAAAACAGTCCTTCATCTGAGAGTATCTCTAACTCTAAATCTTAATCTCTCTGTCTTCACCTCTCCCAAACAAAAATTGCTCTTTTTTTTTTTTTATAAGATGTCTTCCTGGCAATTAACTTCTGCATCCTGAGCTTAAGTCGCATCTTATGTTTCTCACAAAATAATATCAGAACTTGTCAGTTTCTTTCCTGCAGGTGCAGCAGAATAGAACATTGTGTCCCAGAACTGATCTCTTGTTGACAGCTCTGCAAATGAGCTTGAGGAGGTCAGAATACTCACAGGGTTAAAGCCCGGTGTCCCAGATAAACCCAAACAGCGTTCTACATTCACTTCAACAGTGTAACTGTATACATTTGCAAACCAGTGGATCTCTGTTTCACATACATGTATATATTTTTTTTAACTACAGAGAAGCAAGGGAAGAAAAAATAAACAGTAAGTGAAGGAAGGGAGAAAAAGGGGGAACGGTGGGACCATCTGAGTGGCCAGTTCAGAGATTCCACAAGGAAAATGTGATTGCACAAACAGGCAGGCAAGAGATAGACAAGTGACAGCATAGGAGAGGACAGAAAAATAAATCTTTGCTTTTAACTCTCTGTAAAACAAATGGGACAGGGTCTCCTCCAACCCTGTCAGAGAGATGCATAGTGGGGGATCCAGCATGACATGATGTTAACCATGTGAAGGTTTCAGGGCTCCCACTTGCATCAACTGACAAGTGTGTCTTGCATCCTCCGTGGCTAGACTGATGTGTGGTGCAAATGTGGGTCCAGTTGAGTCGCATATTGGCGATGGAAAGATCGGGACATCCAGCAAGAGTTGTCCTGGTTTAGAGTAAGTACTCTCATTTCTCTGTCCTTGCCACCAGAACGTTTCTGTCTCGGTGCTGATGGGAGTGTTCGTCTTCTACCCTGGATAGTTAAATTTGATCTGGGACGTCATACAATTATTTAAAAAAAAAAAAAAATTTGCTTTATATGCTCAGTGGTACTTGGCTCCAGTTTATCAAGATCAGCAGCTTTAGTATTTTAAAAGGAAATCTCTTGGGCAGCAGTCAAATGGTGAAGTGGGGGCAGGGCTGGCCCAGATCTTGCTGCTTCTGCAGCCACCAGTTTGTTAAAAAAACAAAAAAAGTTTTGCAGTTTGATTTTATTTTGAATATATTAATATTTTAAAAGGAAATCTCTTGGGCAGCAGTCAGTGGTGCAAGTGGGGACAGAAGCTGTTAAAGTGGAAATTCTTAATTATAATTGGTCACCCAGAATTTCTTGCAGGCCATCAAGTTTGACCTATATGCTGGCCCAGTGGCCACTGTTCTTTGTGTTTTCTCCCAAAGTCGACCCTGTAGAAGTGACAGTGTCTGTTTTAAAATTTTAATCCAGACTATATATGCAGAAAACAATAGCAGATAATATCATGGAGCACTGGGGAAGTATAGTACGTCTCTTGCAATTTCCCTGCAATTTTTGCAAACAAAAAATGAGTTACTCACTTGTAACCGTAGTTCTAAGTGTGGTATATGGAGCACATCCAGACTTCTGGTAGTTTTTCCTTCCCTTTTAAAACTCTCCAGAAGGTCTTCAGGCTAAGCTCCTCCCACCCACCCGGGTGGTATCCCCTCAGCACCGCCCGTGATGTCAGATCTTGCATGCTGGAAGCAGGATCCATGTGCCACTTGCCTGGGAGGTCGGTGGGTTGTGGGATGTGCACCATATACCACTCCTACAACCACGGTTACAGAGTAACCCTCATTTCTATGGATGTGGATATGGTACACTAGCCACATTTCTGGCAGACTCCTAGCATTTCTCTGGGAGGAGGGGAAGGGTGCACACCCCTGCTTGGGGAAAAAGAGACTGGAGAACTGAGGCCCAAAACCAGAATCCTGGCATGACTCCAGTTCTATGTGGTAATGGGAGATGGTGTGTACAAATTTCCATGTAACAGCCCTGCAGATGATCTGGATGAGGACGTCCCTGGAAGCAGCCACTGAGGCAGTGATATGTCTGGTGGAATGGGCCCTAAGCCCAATGGGAGGCTCCATACCAGCCAACCTATAGCAGAAGTCTGTGCAGGAGACTATCCACCTGCCAGTCATCTGCTTAGCTGCTGGTTTGCCAGGTATGGCTTCAGCATAGGTGACAGAGCTGGCAAACCTCTCCCTGAACTCCAGCCGTGTGCTCTGTGTAGTGAGTGAGTGCGTGCTTGCTTGGGGTCCAACAAGTGGAGCCTGTTCTTGGCTTCCGAGATTGGGTTGGTGATGTACACCAGGAGGTTAATCACCTGGTTAAGGTGAAACTCTGAAACAACCTTTAGGAGGAAGTTCAGGTTGAGGCGGAGGACAACCTTGTCCTTGTGGAAAACCAAATAAGGAGACTCCACCGAGAGCACCTGGAGCACTCTGATCCTTTTGGTGGAGGTGATAGCCACCAAGAGGGCAGTCTTCCACAACAGTTGGGAGATGTATCACGTGTGCATGGGTTCGAATAGCTTGCCCATGAGCATTGCCAGTACCAGCAACAAGTCCCAAGGGGGTAGTGGTTCATGCACCGGTGGGGACAAGTGGTTGAGGCACTTAAAAAAAAAAAAAAAGCGCCTCACCACCTTTTCCTGCACTACTGTCGGCATACCAGCCCACACCTGGTATGTAGAGATGGCTGCCAGGTGCACCTTGAGGGTCATCGATCTCATACCGACTGAGAGGGACCACAAATAGTCCAGGATGCTCGCGAGCCACTGGGCAAGACGGAGTTTAGCTCCCTGCCCTGGCA
This sequence comes from Neoceratodus forsteri, assembly GCA_016271365.2. Lineage (NCBI taxonomy): Eukaryota > Metazoa > Chordata > Ceratodontiformes > Ceratodontidae > Neoceratodus > Neoceratodus forsteri. The sequence continues at coordinate 353,383,527 of CM057456.1, forward strand.
CTAAATGGAAAGGCTTCAACAACATGGAGGACCTCGTCTGAGAGACCCAAAGCCCGGAACTCTAGCCACTCAAGAACCAGGCTGTCGGGTACAGGGTCTGAAGGTCTGGGTGGAGGATCTCCCCTGTGAGCAACAGAGCAGGTTCAGGTGGGAGGCAGTCACCACGGAGACCTGCTGCTGAGGAGAGATTGGGGTACAAGAACTGGAATGGCCAGTCCTGAGCCACCAGGATCATCCACACCTTGTCCCTCTGAACATGGAGTAAACCCCTTGTGGATCAGGGGGAAAAGGTGTACATGAGGCCTAGGGTCCAGGGCATCACTAAGGCATCTCCTATCAGTGTCCCGCACTGAGGGGGGTGGGCACAAAATGGCCTCAGATTCACATTCTCCTGAGAGGCAGACAGATTGACCAGTGGCAGGGGAGTGCCCCACTGGGAGAATAGGCGATTGACTACTTCCTGGTGAAGAGACCACTCATGAGATGCCTTGCCCTCTCGGCTGAGAGCATCCGCCAGCTGGTTGGAGGCACTGGCCACATGGATCTCCAGAAGATCAGCATCCAGATTGTGTACGAGGGACCAGGTGCAGAGATCTTCCTGGCAGAATGAGAAGGAATGCATTCTGCCCTGCTTGTTAAGGAGTACGTGGTCATCGTGTTGTCCATCCTGGACATGAATGATCTGACCCTGCATAACTGGAGCGAAGGCCGTTAGAGCAATACGCACTGCATGGAGCTCCAACAGGTTGATGTGACATCAGGACTTCTTGGGGTCCAGAGCCTGTGGGCCCCCAGGTGGGCTTCCCACTCCATCAGAGATGCATCGGTTGTGAGAGTGACCACTGGCTGTGGGCAGATGAATGGGGCACCTTCCTGCAGATGGTCCGGGATGAGCCACCACTGGATTGCATCCCACATCAGCTGTGTCACCATGACCAGCTGGTCAGGGTGACTGTGGCGCTTTGACCACTGATGGGCCAGCTTCCACTGCAGGGAGCTCATTTGCCAGCAGGCCCATCAGACTGTGCTGGTTCAGGAAGCCATTACTCCTGCAACCACAGGAAGTCCTGGGCAGGGCGCAAGTACCCAACCTGAAATGATTGGGCAAAGGAGGTAAGATTTGCCACCCTGTCCAGTGGGAGTCAGGCCTTTGCCTGAAGGGAGTCTAACTCTGCCCCAATGAAGTGAATCACTTGCAAGGGGCGGAGATCTGAGTTGGACTGGTTGACCAGAAGGCCCAAGGCCAAGCAGGTCTGGAGGGGCCAGATCCCTGGACTGCTCAACCTCCTCCTGGAGGAACCTGTGGTCAGCCAGCCAGCCATCCAGGTAAGAGTATACCCAGACCTCGGTGCTGCAGGAATTCTGCCACCACTGCTATGCACTTGAAGACCCTGGGGGCCAAGGAGAAGCCAGACGGCATGGCACAAAACTCATATAGGATCCCTTCTGAACAGAACCGAAAGAACTGGTGGGATGGGTGAATGGATTGAGATGTGGAAGAAGGCATCCTGGAGATCCAGAGAGCAGAACCACATGTCCTGTTGTAGTGTTGGTATGACCTGGTTCAGAGTGATCATCCAGAACTTGTGCTTCCTCAAATACTGATTGAGATCGTGAAGATCCGAGAACCAGCAAATATCTGGAGACAAACCCCGGATCGGCTATGGAGTCTGAGACGCAGGCCACAGCTTCCTTTTGAAGATTTGCAGTGTCCTCCCAAAGGGTGGGCAACATGTTCATGGACACCACGTCTTCCCATGGGGCACTGGCTCGGCTGGGCAGGACAGCTTGAGGTCCAGAGGCAGACCGTGACACACCACTTTGAGCACCCATTTGTATGATGTGGCGATGGACCAGGCATTCACAAAATCTGCCCCCATGGGGTGCCAAGGACAAGATGGGCAGGAGAATGCCTACCCTGACCCATCACTGGGCAGGCTTGGGCTGCACTCCAGAGCTGGTTGCTGAGGGAGCCCTGGTTCACCTGCCTCCAGACTTCTTGGGACTAGAATTAGCTGGCTTAGGTTTGGGCTGCCAGGCCTGGTGTTGCCTCACTTGGGGCTACGGCAGTCTGGATGGAGGCCTGCCGAGTAGGGTTGAAACTGAAAGGGTTTCTTCCTTTGTTTCTGGCCCTTGAAATCCTTCTCGGAGGACGTAATGGAATCCAGAGTGGCACTAGACTTCTTGATGTGGGTGAGCCCAAACGGGCATGTACCCAAGAAGAGGACGTCTTCCAACTTGTGCTAGGTGTCGCCCATAAGGGTCGTGATTATTAACCACACCTGATGCCGCATAGCAACCACAGCAGCCACAGATGTGGCACAGGAGCCATCAATGTCCAGGGCCATCTGGAGCAGTTCCTGGCCACTGAGCATCCCTGGTCCCGGACCATCTTGGCCGCCAGCTGCAAATCTGCAGGAAGGCAGGGAATTACTTGGTCCAGAGCTCCCAATAGAGCGTAGGAAAAATTGGCCATCATGATGGCTGAACTGGCCCGCCGAAGGCCCAGGGACAAAGTGGCGTAGACCTTTGCTGCATGGTCTAGTTTTTTCAACTCCGTCAGGAGGCTTGTCGACATCCCCAACTTTGCCCATGCACTGAACACGAGTCTGTTCCAAACCTTCAGCCAAGGATGATTGATGAACCCGGGCAGAGACCTGTGGGACCGTGATATCAGGACCATATAAGACTGGAGGCAGGACACTGCCACAGCTCAAGGGCTGGACCAAGAATGGCCTCTGTGACAGGGAAACCAACTCGAAAGAGTCATTCCTGTCCAGAATCTCGGTCAGTGGGTACTTGGCCCAATCCTGGACTGGTTCTTAACGGATCCCCATAGATTCCGAGATCAAACGGAACTGGACCCTGAAGGAAACTGGCTCCATAGTGAGCTCCTGGAAGAACTCCCTGTCAAAGGCTGGAGTCTGAAGGGAGTGCATGGAAGAGTCCTCTAAATTAGAGGACTCCTCAAACACTGTCCTCGACCCAGTTCCCCATGGACAATGCATTCTTTCATGTATTATACTGTACTATGCATTCTTTCATGTATTACATTGTACCATTGTCTTGAACTGTTGTACTACTGTATGAATATACTACTTGTCCTGTATTATATTATATTTTGACTCTCACTTGTACTCACCCAAGTTGTGCCTGAAAATAGGCATTTCTATGTCTAGTGCACCTACACAACAAAAATAAATCGACACAAACCATGGCAGGGCAACCATGGAGCGCCTGGGGCTACGGTCGAAAGACTGCCATGGCTAAGAATTCACTGTTGCCAGACAAATCTCTTCATAACTGTTCCCGCACTTATTGCGAAACCTGTCCTCATCTGAAGATGAAGAGCGCTAGGCAGTGGCTTCTTGACTGATGTTGAGAGGAGGAATGTTGGGAGTCCTGAGATTTCACCAAGATCGTGATCGGACTTTGACCAGGACCTCGACCGATGGGCAGGTTGTTGGAGAAGAGCCATGGGAGGAAGGTGCTGAGGAACCCTTGAGGCATCTGTCTTCCAAGGAGATGGCCAAATAGGCCAGCTTGTCCAGCCCTGCTGTGAGAGGGCCATAAGGGACTGGAGCCCTAGAAAGGAAATCATCTCCACTGTCCTCCAACAGTGGGTTAACTTGATCGAGAAAGATCTCAGTGGGCTGATTGACTCCCAGGCCCCGACTGGCAAGCCCAACTTGGGATACAGGGGGCCAGCGGCCTGGACCTGAACTACAGAAGAGTCAACCAAAGCAGATGGTTCGACAACTGTCGAGCCAGATGCAGAATAATGGGACAAGCAAGCCTGCTCCCAATCTCACTACCTACGATGGGACCTGTTTGGCTTAGAGGCCTGTGAAGACTTAGACACTCCAGAAGGGCCCTCCCCAAGAGTAGGTAGGAACTGGCACAAGTCCCGGAATGTATCGGTGAACAAAGCATCCAAGCGCACTGGGACTCAAGTTGTAGATGAAGCTGCGCCTTAAGTAGCCTGGGCTGCAGCCTCTTCGAAGGTGGCAAGCTGTGCAGCCGAACTGGCCGCCACAAAGACCGTGTGTCCTTGGACCCAACAGGAGGGTCCCGTTCATCTGGGCAACCTAAAAGGAGGCAGGTGTAGTGGTCCTCCAACATGGAGGGTTGAAGGGTCCGGCACAGGCTGCAAGCCTGCGGATCATGCTGGGCCCCAAGGCCATAGATGCACAAGGCATGCAGATTGGTGTGTGAAATTTTCTGAGAGCAAGCAGTGCACCGCTTGAACCCCAGACCTGATTTATGGTCGTCAAGCTCCATATATAAAGGAAAAAAGGGGATAAACCCAAATGCAAACAGACTATCTCCAGTGGCTAGAAGTCATGAAGATTAGGACTTCACCACACGCAGGAGCTGGGAAGGAGGGGACCTGATGCTTCTGGAGGAAAGGAAAATCGGACGCCACGGGGCAGTGCCAAGGAGGATACCACCTGGGTGGGTGGGAGGAGCTTACCTTGAAGACCTTCCGATGAGGTTTGGAAGGGAGGGAAGCACTGCCAGAAATGTGGATAGTGCACCATATCCGTGTCCCTAGAATTTCTGCATTTTTGGAGATTTTTTTCTGGAGTTGTCCAATGACCCTGCTCACAGGTAAGAGATAAGTTGGGGCTTATGGGAAGGTCACTGGAAAATGTGTTACCTAAAATTGCAGAGGTTTTTTGCAGAAATTGCAGGGGTTCACTATACATCCCCAGCACTCCCTAATCTTACATTGTTTGCTGCAACATTTATTGAATGCATAAATTGTTTGATAAATATATTGCCACTTGTATATGCTTTTCAGTGTGAGGAAAGGCTTGTGTTTTTCAAATGAATTGCTAATTATTATGTAACATATCTTCCAAAGTCAAAAAATATCTACCTCATGCAGTGCAAACTAGATTTAATAATTCAGTCAATATTGAATATATCCTAAAACAGCACATTTTGCCTGTTTCAAGATGTAAAATAATGAAACCTTTTTAACAGCTAATTAGTTTCTGTACAAGGAAAAAAAAAAGTAGATAACTGGGGTGCCTAATCAAGTTACATAGATGTTGTTGGCAGATAAGGGCCTTGTGGCCCATCCAGTCCTATCCCTCTTTCTAATGCTTAAGGTACCCTAGATGCTACAAGCCCCCTACCCCCAGCTTGATAATTCCCATCTGCCTATCCCACCATTCCTGAATCCCTGAACCGTGGCCACCCACCACTTCCTAGGGAGACTGTTCCATCTCTCCACCACACTTTCAGTGAAGTAGAATTTCCTCAAGTTCCAAGTCTTCCACCTTTTAGTCTCATGCTGTGCCCCCTTGTTCTGCTACTTCCCTTCATGTGAAAGATGCTCCCCTCTGGTACCCTGTTGTTCCCCTTTAGATATTTGAAGGTCTCTATCATGCCCCCCCCTTTCCTCCAGGGAGTACATATCTAGAGTTCTGAGTCTCTCCTCATACGACTTGTGTTGCATCCCCGACACTATTGTTGTCGCCCTCCTCTGCACCGTCTCCATCCTGTCTGTCTTCTCAATTCTCAGTTCTAGTAAAAAAAAGAAAGTGTTTTTTGTTACAGTAATCTTAGTCAGCACATTAAGTACAAAGATTCTAAAATCACATGATAAAAGTATGAAACCATACCTGTAGCTCTTCACTACCTCATACAATACTTCATAATACATGCCACTTTCGTTTTACTCTGGCTGCAATGATTTTTTTGAATGTAACTAAATATACTTCACCTGTTTTAACATTTTCAGAAATGTTTTTTTCTTTTTGTAGGCTTTATATGTGAGCAAGTAGGTAGCACAATATTATGCAAGTTACCACTGTCATCAACTCCCTCAGAAGCACATTCAAGTATATAATCAGTAGGGCTATCCAAACTCCTTAGACATTTGAATCAAAATCTATTCATAATGAAAGTAGGCATAAAAGGAAAACCTGCCCTACCACCACTCAAAATAAGCTTTGTAGTTGATGTTCTATTTAAGCGAGTGGGGCAATTTGCACCTTTTCTTATGCCTATTGTTTCAAGAGCATGTTTTTATTTACATAACCCCTCCCCAAAAAAAAAAAACAGATTTAGTATAGCTTACCCTTCAGTACAAGGATCCTTCGTAGAGGTGTAATTTTCGATCACTCAATTTCTTGTAAAAACACTCCTAAAAAAACTATCCCAGGGCCTGCAGCCAAAATGCCTGTACTTCTTATGTTGGAGGCACACCCCATGCTGGTAGTTTTATGATGTCAGTACTGGAATAGCACAGGGCGTGCTCCGTGAAATATAATGGGGCAATTTTGACATGCTTTTTAAATACTTTTAAGTGCGGTTTGAGAAAAGAAGGCCACCGTGCAACTAACAAGCATGTTTGAGTATCTTTCCTTAATTTAAATATTTTCGTAGAATTTCAGTCAAATTCAAAATAAATGGCAAGAAATTACAGGTTTTGTGGGGAGAATGGTGAGAATTGCAGGTATTGTAAAATTGCGGTTGCACTCCCCCCCCCACACACACACACGCGAATAAAGAGCCCAGGAATTTGGGCTCACAATAAAAATCGCCCTCCGTTGCTATTACTGGCAGGTACACAGGACAAACTAATGTACAAGCAGGCAGAGCCAGGATGATGTTGGGTGACTGGGCCAAGGGTTAGTTAAATGGCGGCTTCACTGTGTCAAGGCTGCATTTTGAGGTGCTGAATTACGATGTCCTGCAAAATCAAACCTAGAGGAGGATGATAGCCAGTCTTTCCTGCGCTGTTTTTTTTTTTTTACTTTAAATGTGGGCTGGCCATCTGAAACTTAGAAACGCAGAAATTTGCTGGCAGGAAAGAACCCCTTGGCCCATCTAGTCTGCCCATTATCCTCTCCTGTCTGGTTTATCATACTCCCTTTATTCCTTGTCATTGTTTCTTCTGTTTAACTCAATGTGGTTGTCCAAAGCCCTCTTGAATTTGCTCACTGAATCTACCCCCACCACTCTTTCAGTGAAGAACTGCCCCTCATATTTCCTTTAAATCTGTCGCTCTAGCTTGAGTGCGTGTCACCTAGTTGAATTGTTTTCACTCATCCTGAATATGCTTCCTTCCTCACCTTGTTTATTCCCTTCAGATATTTGAAGGTTTCTACCATATCCCCTTCTCCCTCCTCGCCTCCAGCATATGTTTAGTTCCTCCAGTTCTTCGTGAGACCTCCCATGTAGTCATTAAACCATCTTGGTTGCCCTTTTCTGGACCCTCTCCATCCTGTCTGTCACACTGGCCTCCAGAACTGCACCCGCATTCCAGATGTACTCTGTCCATAGTTTTATATAGTGGCCTGATCACTTCCCCCTTCCTACTTGTAATGCCTCTTCCTATGCGTGCCAACATTCTGCTTGCCCTCCCCACCACCTTGTTGTATTGGTTTCCAACCTTCAGGGTATCTGAAATGAAAATCCCCAGGTCCCTTTCCTGCTCTGTTTCCTCAAGTTCCCCCTTCCCAGCCAGTATTTCGCCCATGGGTTCTTGCACCGTGTGCATAATTTTGCCTTTTTTTTTGCGTTAAATTGCAGTTGCCACTTCCGTGACCACTCCTCCAGCCTGGACAGATCCTCCCTCATTCTCTCCACCCCTCCCGGCATGTCCACAGTGCTACAGATCTTTGTATCGTCTGCAAACAAATGCACCTTCCCATTCAGGCCCTCTGAAATGTCCCCAATGTATATGTTAAACAGTATGGGACCCAACACTGACCCCTGGGGAAACCCACTCATCACCCCCCTTTCCTTGGAGTGCACTCCATTAACTACCACCCTCTGAGTTCTACCTATCAGCCATTTCTCCACCCAGTTTGTTAGTTTGCTTCCTACCCCTAAGCTGCCTAACTTGCTTTTTAGTCTCCTGTGAGGGACAGTGTCAAAGGCCTTTCTGAAGTCCAGATAGGCTATGTCCACCACCCCTTCCTGTTCACATATTTCCATTACTCCATCAAAAAATTCAAATCAGATTGGTCTGACATGACCTTCCACCTGTGAACCTGTGCTGGTTGTCATCTGTGAGCCCGCCTCTTCCAGATATTGTACCAGCCTTTCATTTATAAGTGCCTCCATCAGCTTACCTGCCACGTAGGTAAGGCTGACCAGACGATAGTTGCCTGGCTCTTCCTTCCCCTCCCCCCTTGTGCAATGGCACCACATCAGCCTTCTTCCAATCCCCTGGGACCCTCCCCTTGTCTAGGGACAGATTAAATAACTTTGTGAGTGGTGCTGCAAGTTCTCCCTTAACTCCTTGAGCACCCTGGGGTGGATTGCATCGGGCCCATTGCCTTGTCCATCCACAATTTTCCTAATTCCTCTAGTACTATACCATCTGAAAGGGCTTTGTCCATTTCCTGCCAACTCTTCCTGCTTCTTGCTCTGGCCCTTCCCTTTTCCTCAGCCTTGAACACTGAGGTAAAGTATTCATTGAGCAGATTTCATTATCCTTATCTCTCCATCAGAGCCCCCGAGTCTCACAATCCCCTGCCTGCTTTTCCTTCTCTCACTTAATACCAGAAACATTTCTTGCCCCCCCTTTTGGCCTCCCTCACTGTTTTCTCCTCCATAGCAGCCTTAGCCCTCCTGATTATTCTCCGCATGTCTCTTTAGCTTCTCCCTATAAGCTTCCTTTTCCAACAATCCCTGTGAAGATTTGTAGGTCCTGAACACTGTTTGTTTTTCCCCAACTGCTCTTCCCACCTCTTTTGTGAACCAAAGTGGTTTCCTCCCTTGTTTGTGTTTGCTTACCCTCCTGATGCATTTGTTGCCTGCAGAATTTCCCCTTTTATTGCCCCATATCTCAACTTCCAGATTCTCCTTTCCTCTAGCTCCTTTTGAAAATTTCTTTCATTTCCTAAAATCCACTTTCAAAAGTCCATTATGCTAGTGGTGGTGTCCTGTTTATTTTGAGGACTAAACTGACCATTCTGTGGTCACTATCCCCAGACTTTCTCTGACCTCAACGTCCTCAGTACTGTCAACATTTGTCATCACCAGGTCCAGTATGGCTCTCCCAAGTTGGTTCCCTGACCAGCTGTTGAAGTGCCTCCTGCATGGACTCCCAACAGCTCCCTCTCCTTTCTGATACATGCGAACATACGAAGAAGCCAGCAGAAGGTGGCCATTTTGTCTATCTAGTCTGCGTGTTGCAGGGTACACTGCTTGAGCTACTGTCCCTGCCCTCCTCCCCATGGTGCTTACCTTCACTCTGTCTATCCCAGCCTCTTAAAGCTGCCCACTGTCTTCAGTGAGATCACTTCTTCTGGCAGTGCATTCCAAGTGTCCACCACCCTCTCTGTGAAAGTGCGCCTGAACTCCCTCCTAAACCACCCACCCTCCAGCTTAAGGAAGGTCCCAATCATGTCCTCTCTCTCTCCACCTGTCTTCCAAGGGTACATGTTCAGTGCCCTCAGCTTCTCCTTATATGCCTTACCTTGCTGACCTGCAGTCATCTTTGCAGCCCTCCTCTGGACCTTCTCCAGCAGGTTAATGTCCCTTTAGTGTGGTCACTCAATACTGAACCCCATCCTCCAGATGAGGCCTTACCAGGGACCTGTACAAAGGCAGTATAACCTCCTCTATCCTACTACTGATCCCTCTAGATATACATCCCAGCATCTTGTTTGCCTTTGCTGCTGCTTTCTTGCACTTCATGGAGTGCTTCAGGTCACTAGTGATCATCACTCCCAATCCCAGTGGAATCCCCCAGTCCATATAGAGGAGATTTAGATCCCCTACCACCAGAATTTCTCCTTTGCAGGCCATCCTTTGTATTTCACTAGCCATTTCCCTATTCACCCCCACAGACTTGGAGGTCTGTACACCACCTGTATCCATACTGCCTCCCCTGTCCTCTTAGTTATCGTGACCAAGAGGATCTCTGCAGAGCCCTGTCTTTCCCTGCTCACTGTTGCGCTTATCCTATCCCTTATGTATAGGGCTACCCCACCCCCTTTTTTTTCTTTCTCCTTCCCCTCTTATAGAGACTGCCCTGGTATTTCCACTTCCCAGCTGTGGTTTCTGTCCACCACGTCTCAGTAACCGCTGTCGGGGCTAGTAATCTGTCCCACCACTACCTCCAGGTCCCCATCTTATTCCCCTTAACATGAGTAAGTATTTTTCATGGAGGGTTGTGTGGTTGCATGGAGCGGCCTTCCTGAGGGAATTCGTGGGGTCCAAAAACAGTGGGGAATTCAAGAATGCATGGGACAGACAAAGGCAATTCTGGTGGGGGTTAGGAAGAAGGCTGTTGGTTAATTAGGGACCAAGCTTATCCAATCGGTAGGAAAATGGGCAGACTGGGTGGGTCAAGGTCCTTATCTGCCATCAAGTCTGTTTCTATGTTTCTGCTAGGGTTTGCCAGCAGACCTTTCCATCTGTCCCCTCCTTTTCTGTTCTCCTTCCTTCTAGTGACCCCTGACCCTTTTTGTGGGGAGTGCGAGTTAGGCAAGTCCCACTAGCTACTTTTTTAGTCCTCCTAGCTTCATACTCGCCTCGTTAGTTTAAATCATTCCACAGGATATCATCTGTATATCTGGAACTTAAATTTTTTTTTTCTTCTGTCTTGCCTTTGTTTTCTTCTTTCCTCTTCCCCCAAAGATGAGCATTGAGTCCTGCTATCACTCAGATGCCTGTGAAGTGGGTATAGCAGGAGGGCTAGTGTTGAGTGACCTCCCTTTTGTGAGGTCGAAATGAAAACAGGAAGGTCTTTCAGGTGGGTGACAACTAAATCAACATAGGGGGCTCAGTACCCTTCAGAAACTAGCATTTGTCAATGCTGAATGTTTGCTTGCAGTGTAATAGAGCTTTAAAGAGCCCCTGATGGTGTTGGGACAAGTTTGAAAAATATAATTATTTAGATACAATTTAGCTTATATTTCACACTTGTTCTGTAATTGTCACTCTTTTTTATATACTTTATTTTTATTAGTTTCTCAATTGATTAACAATCAGTAACGTTCCATGTGACATACAGTCCAAGCTTGATATATAACCAATGGAGCTAAAAGCCCTTTTTAATCACAGGAAAATAGTATATGCATATATCATATCAGTGATACATCATCAGTGGGAAATAACCATAACCATTACCCATTACCAACATCTCAATAGTATACTGAAACAGAGCCCAAGAGCAATATGGCTGGTTCCTAAAAGTTAATGTCCAAAAAAAGCTGTCCAATAAAGAACTACCCCGCTTGTGGGAATGTATTGCCATGTGTGTGTCTCAGTTACAAACTAAAATGTAAGAAATGCTGCACTTTCTACCTATCACAAACAAAGTTGCATTAAGAGTAATAATACACGCTCCCCTCGCAAGAAACAGGGCACTCAGCATTAGCAGAGAAAAAAGGGTCCCCGGTCTGCCTAGAAGGGAGAAAAAGTAAACTTTAAAATTAAGCTTATATTACATATACTGTACCCTCCAACAAGGAGACTTCCCAACATAACTGGGCAATATACAGTGAAACAGCGTAGGTATAAAACTTCAGTCACAGCTAGGGCATGGTAATAACTTCATAAAAAGGGAGAAGGTGTAGTAAAGAGTCTTAGAAAAAGTCTGAAGGAGGTAAAACTGACCCATTCAAGGATTACTGCACCTCTACATCGTCGGTATGCTCCTCCCAGTCCTCACCTTGACTCAACTGCTCTGCCCATACCCTCGCTGCCCACTTGCCAGCCTCCACAGGACTGGAAAAGGCCCAAACCTTACCTTGATCCACAGTTCGCAACCTTGCAGGGAAAACTAGAGAATGAGGTATATAAACCTCTCAGGATGTGGCCAGAATTTTTTTTTTTCCCCCCATTGCCTTGTACCGTAACTATTCGGGAAAATATGCACTGGTTGACCATCCTGTGATAATTTTCCATTCCTGCGTACCAGGGACAAAATGTGATCCCGCTCTCCAATCCCGGCTGTTACAATCCATAAAGTGTGGGGAACATTTGAGGCCTCCTCCTCCTCCCATGTGGCGTTATACGATAGACTGCACTTGAAACCTGTCCAGATTGCCCACAGACAGAAGTTTTTCAGTGAGCCAGTCCTTAACAAACATTTTGGGCTAGTCCCCTTCAGTATCCTGTGGCAGTCCAAGAATTCATAGATTTGCTGCACAGACTTGGTTTTCAAGTGTTTCCAGCCTGGCTCGAAAATGCTGAGCTTCCTTCACCACCGTAGCCATCACACTTGTAGTCACAGCGGTCTGCTTCTTAACCTCAAATAGTTTCACACAGTCCACCATAGATTCCACCACTGTGACTCCTTGTGTTAAAGGAGTCAGTTTTTGGGCTCAAATCAGTGACTGAGGTGTTTTAATCTTTGTAGTTTTGAGCCACCATTTGCATAGTTTGTGTCCGGGCTCTGCGCCACAACAGGCTCCTCTGCCGTTAAGGTTGTGTTTGCTGAGCCGCTGCTGCTGGTTTGCTTTTCCCAGGGTCTTGCGAACCCCAATCCTGATGGGGGTTACCCATTTTGCTCTCCGGAGAGTGTACTTCATTGGTAGCTCAATAAAAGTAAATTATTACTTAAAAAAGATTAACTTTATTTGCCTAGTTCTGTATATTTTGAGAGGAGCTGACATTATGTGAGATCAGCTGTAGAGCACAGTTCTATCAAGCCTGTCTGGACACCCTGGCATCTCAGGGCTCAATGCCGTCACTTTTAGCACTGAAACAAACGGGGGTTCTACCTGCAAGGCTTGGAACAAATTTGTGTGCAGGGGACATTCCATATGGTCAGTCTCAACCAGATCATACTATTCTGGAACACAAAGCTTGGTTCTGCTCCAAGGACCTCCAGCACATAAATTTCTCCCTTCTTGTGCTGGTTGCAGAGCTCTAGCCAGTCTACTTCCTGCCTCCTAAGAAGCAGGCCCTGTGCAACAGTGCTTGGTCACTGTGTGACAGAACTGAAGCTTTTCTGCCATCAGTTTATTTTTTTTCCACTTCATGGACGTGAGACATCCTTGTTCGGGTGCAAGAGAAGAGTGTCTTCAGTCAGCCTTCCCACACCCTGTGACTTGTAACTACCACCAGGGCTCCCAGGCTAAAGCTGTGCTGCTGTACAGCCTGGTCCCCACCACAACCACAAGCCACAGTTTCAGCTGGACTGAAAGCAGCAGGACTGGGAGGCATCTCTGCAACCGGTTGTCGGAGAAGGCAAATTTACAGGAATTTAGATTACTGTATCCTGGTCATCCATTGCATCAGCAGTTCCTCTGCTTTTGGCTGGACAGTACCCTGTACCAATTCACAGTGATATCCTTCAGCCTGTCATCAGAACCCAGTGTGTTCACCAAGTGTCTGGTGCCTTCCTCCGATGCTAGGGCATCAGTCTTCTCCTACCTGGATGACTGACTCATCAGAGCCACTACCACAGAGGTCGTTGAATGGTCCAAGGATCTGGCCATCCAGATGTTCTGGGATTTTGGCCTGATAGTTAATCTGACCAAATCGAAATTGGTAGCAAAGAAGGTAATCCTGTCCATTGGAGCAGAATTGGATTCCCTCCAAACTAGGGCTCACTTACCCTCAAACTAAGCAGAGGATATTTCTTCCTTTGCTCATTCATTTCAGGTTAGGCAGTTGCACCCTGTTTGAGACTTTGCTGATGTCTGGGGTTCATGGCCTATACAAACAGCTGTGGTTGTTTGGGCCTGCTGATGTATGCACCCCTTCAGTGAGAACTAGGGCGCCAGTGGTCCCAGTACTACGATGACCTGAACCCTCCAGTTTGGGCACCCTAGTCAATGCGGGATGCCACTGAGTAGTGCTCCCCACCCCAATCCTCAACGGCATCCCTTTGTCTGGGCAGAGCCATCTCTCGTGCTGACAACAGATGCATTACTAACTGGTTTGGATGCTCATCTGCTGAACTAGACAGTTCTGAGTTTTGGTCACCAAGTGAAGCCTGACTATACACCAACCTGCTGGAGCTCCGGACTGTCCATTGATCAGGGGTCAGGCCGTGCAAGTCAAAACAGACAAAATGACCACTATGTTCTGTCTGAAAAGCAAGATGAAATGCATGCCTTTCCTCTGTCAAAAGTGCGTTGGACCTGGTCCCTGGTACCGGGACAACCAGCTGGTGGATGCTGTCAGCCAGGTGAGAAGTTACCCAAGTGGTCCCTTCACTGGAAAATGGTTTCACAACTGTTTACCCTGTGGGCACACCTCTGATGGACCTCTTTGCCTCCTGAGAGAACAGAAAACTGAGACTTTTCTGTGCCCACTGGCCCTCTTCTCTCTCCCCAAAAATATGGGAACACTGATGGGGAAATGCCCTCTCTGTCCTGAACTGCAAGTCCTCTCTCCATTTCCCTTGCTCCGTAAGGTAGTTCTCAAGGCATGCAGGTACAGGGTGAACCTAATCGGATAGCTCCATACTGGCCCAGGCAGTTCTGGTATCAGGATCTTAGCATCAGTAGCAGCCCCGTTGGCAGCTTCTGCTGCTTCTGGACCTGCTGACTAGATTAGGTAGGATGATCAGGGATCCAGTCATGAGTCCCTGCATATGTCCGCTTGGTTCCTGACTGGCTAGAGTGCCAGGCTGTGGGCTTTTCATGAGATGTAGTACGTGATTGCGCATCCCAAAAAAAGTCTTCTTATAAGACTTCAAATGGACAAGGTTTTTGCACTGGTGTGTGGGGCAGCAGGTAGATCCTCTCACTTGCCCCATCGATGCATCCTTCACTACTTTTGGTCCCTGCCTCAATGGAGTAATAAGCCACATCCCTAAAGGTGCCCCTGGCTGCCATCTCAGCATACTGACGCAGACTGGTGTGCTGACCGTGAGAAAGTGATCAGGCACTTTTCCAAAGGCCTGGGTCACCTATTCCTTCCGATGCGAGAGCCTCCGCCATCATTGCACTTACACTGGCGCTGTTACAGCTAGTTGGTAAACCATTTGACAGGGCTCTCGGTAACGCAGGTACTTGCATCCTTTAAGCATATTTTGGGCCAGATGCTCCAAAATTTTGGCAGCAAGTCCCAGAGACACTCGCACTACAAAGCCCAGGAGTCCCGTGGCTGCTGCTTTAAAAACAGCATTCCCTGAAATCATCCCTTCCAGCAGCTCTCTTGTGCAGTGTTGGGAGGAAGGGTGTGTCAGAGCTCCACAGCGAGTGATTCACAGCTGAAATTGGAGCCAAGAAGAGAAGGGGTGTGAAGTATGCATCGGCTTCGATTTAAGCTCTCTGAATCACTCGCTGTGGAGCTCAGACAGGGCACACCCCTCCTCCCAGCACCACACAACAGAACTGCTGGAAGGGATGATTTCAGGGAATGGGAGGGAGACTGTAGTCAGACTTGTTATATTAATTTCAGCGGTCTGTTCTGTGCAAGAAGGTACTACTCATTTACTTTTGAATCCCAAAGCTAATGGGATGGGATGATTAACACTTTGATAAGGATGCAGGATACTGTAAGAAAATTTCTAATGTCCCTGTTCATAGCTACAGTGGCTATTGTTATCTGTTTATCTATGATCTATCTTTTGGACATTAATGTTGAACCTGGCTAGGGATACCAAATTAATTTACTGAAGATTAATTGTGGTAAAGCTATGTAAACCCCCTTGTTTTGTGACCATGTACAAAGGTGCTTTAAATCAGTTACTGTAAAAATATTGTACTTGTTCTTTGCAAATTTACTACGATATGCCTGCCTCTTGGTACATATATGTAATGTGCATTTACTTAAAATTAATAAAATATCCGAACCTCTCATGATAGAATGCTGGAATAAAATAACGAGAGATATATATGACATGGAGGAACTAACTGCCAATATTTGACAAAATAGAACAATTTAATTCTAAATGGCAGTGCTGGGTGATGCATGCTTCGGCAGCTGATGAAGCCTTTGTCCCATAGAACAAACAGAAAGCCCCAACAAATGAATACAAAAATGATTACACAGTAAAAACGGGGTGGGGGAGGGGGTTGAGGTGAGAATTGGCAGGTGTCCCCATCAGGCAGTATGCGCCAGGAGAGCCAGGGTTGGAGTTTATGAGTATAGAACTGGGCCTGCAGAAAATGTAAACCATGGCTCTCTCTACTCCTATATCAAGAAAGAAACTGCTTTGTATCAAATGTGATTTTGGAGAAATCTGTATTTTTTATGTAATGATGCAGTGTGGGTACTTGTACAAATGAAAGGATAAAATGTCTGAACGTTTGCCTCAATAAAAAGACACATTAATAAAATAGGTTTAAAAAAAAAAAGAAAAAAAAGGGCCCCCAACAGATTTCAGGGGTACTCCCAGATTTTAGCTGAGGACCCCCTCTTTTTTTTCTCACAAAAAATCCTACAGAGAGCCCTGATTCAAGCCAATAAACAAATGTGAGATGTCACACTTGTGGAAGATCACATTTTTGGTTGCTATCACCCCACCCTAGCCAGATGGGTAATTGAGCTCCAGGAGCTTTCTCTGGAGTCTCCATATTTAGTTTTTCACAATAACAAGGCTGTCCTTCACCCCTTTGTGAAGTTCCTGCTGAAGGTGGTCTTCAGTGTGTCACCTTAACTAGGTGCTTATTCTCGCCACATGCTTTGGAGGCCAAGCATGCACTGTACTTTCTGGATGTACACCAGGTGCTGCTGTACTACAGAGAAGGCATGGAGGGGTTCAGATAGAGACTGCCAGCTATTCCTCATGTGGAAGCTGCTTCAGGCAGATTAACAGCTAAATGGATGATTGGTCAGTTGATAACCTCCTGCTACGCTTTACCAGTTGGCCAAGCAGGAGCCCACACAGGGTTGAAGGCTCACTCCACCAGCCTCTGTTGTTTGTTGCCAGGTACATTCCAGTTATGGAGCTCTGAAGGGCTGCTGCCTGCTCCAGTGTGCATACATTTGTATCCACTACAGCATCAGCATACTCAGTCAGGGTGATGCTGCATTTGAGACCAAGGACCTGCAGTTTTGGGGTCGTTTTGCACCCTTCTCCATGAAGTGCTAGTAGTCTGCCTAAGTGTACAGTGAACCAACTTTGGGTAGTTAGAAACGGAGGTTAGGGAAAAGGAAAGGGAAATTGTTTAACCAGGAGAGGCACGCTACGCTGAAGCTTGATTCGGCTACACCTGGGACAAAAGGAAGTTGTGATTTCCAGTGTCACACAGTATGCAAGTGGGGGCTGTGGGATTCAAACCCAGGTCTCTAGGTTTGCAGCTCAGAGCCTTAAACTACTGCACTATACTGCCTCAAACTGAACCAAATTTAGGTAGTTGGAAACAGAGGATCTTAACTTCTAGAGGCTCCTGCAGTAGATAATTACATATAGGACTGAAGCCAGCAGGCGTCAGGACCTCACAGAAAAATTTCTAGCTAGCAGTCTCTGGCGGGGACCACCCCACATCAGGTGACAGGCGTCATGCGGCGTCAGTATAAAAGAGCGAGTCCTCCGCCCGCCTTCAATTCTTTCCTTGGTTAGCTTGTGAAAGTGCCTCGGCAGTTAAGTTCCACTACTCGTCGTTGTTCGGTAGTTTTACCGCCATTTTCTCTTCAATTTCTTGTCAGGTTTTGTGCAGTGTATGTCGTCCCTGACTCTCTCCGAGCACAAGAACAAGTGTGACTCATGCAGCACCCAACTCCCGCACAAGGACGGACACTCCCAGTGCCTCTTCTGTTTTGGCCCGGACCACCCCATGGAGAAGTGCCAGCATTGCCTGAAGTTCAACGCCGCCACCTGTCAACGGAGGCAGCAGTCCCTGGGGGCCCATATCCTTAAAAAGAAAATTACCTCCATGGAGAAGGAGCTGAAGAAGCTTAGTCAGGCCTCAACTTTGCCAGAGGGTCACCGTAAAAAGGAGGACAAGGACCAGGACTCCTCTTCCTCGTCCACCGCGACTTCAGCTAGAGTTGCCGTGCTTAAGGTAACGTCCCTCCCGGGGGACTGTTCCGCGATGGCAGTCTTGAAGGTGTCCAAGTCGTCACTGACCCTCCTGTCTGGCTCATGTTCGGGCCCTTCGGGAGCCTCCAGGTTAACGGAGGTCTCCACTTCCAGTAAGGCCGCCGCCATGCAGCCTTCCAGTGCAAGTGGCTCCAGTAAGCCGGACATCAGCTCCTCTGATGCCCGTCCAGAGAAGACCGCTAAGTCGCTCGACCCTTTGGCTCAGCCCACAGTCTCCAAACCGCCCGACGAAGCCGCCCCCCCTCCTTCACAGCCTTCCTCGGGCACCGGTTCCGCAAACTCGGACAACGGCTCCTCCGACGTCCACCTGGACCCCGCTGGTAAGACGTCCATCGGCCCGTCTGGTCGCATGGCGTTGGAGCTGATGCCGGACCCTGTCGTCCAGTCCGCCAGCTCTAACTCCCTGCAGCGTTCGCCGCTGCCTCCCAAGGCCCCAGCGTCTCTCCTGTTACACCCCGGGGATTTTAATCATCCTTCCCCTTGTGATACGGAGGATGCTGGCACGCTCCCGTCAGGTCCCCCTTCCGCTGGGCCGGACGACCTGACATCGGACCTCGGACGCTGGCCCGATGCCCACTGGGCCTCCTATTCCTGGCCTGCCTGCGGGCGTTTCAGGGCAAAAGGCTAGGTGCAGCAGGATGCAGACCAGATGAACAATAAATCAGTCTCTGGGCACTGGCAGCCCCAATTAAGTATTTTCTTTCTTGCACCAGGGGTACAGATTACTCACTCAGGCTCCTCACGGTAGAATATCTGCAATGAAGGCTCCTGACATCTTCAGTTCTCTCACAACTGAGATGAAATCGGCTCTCACAGCTGGCAGTGTCATCAAGTTGCAGGTCGATGTCTTTCTAGCGTGGAAGAGGGCTAGCACCTGGAGGACATTCTGGCAACCCCAGGGCTAGCAGGTTCTGCATCAACTGTTACTTAAACTTTCACACAAAGAAAGGCAGACACCCCCTCCTGGATGGAGGGCCTAACTGGATCACCAGGCCCAGTTGCATGGCTGGGGCCTGACCCCCACCCTGTGGAGGCTTCCGCTCTAATCTGGAAAAATGCTGAAAACTCTCTTATGGGGCTCTCCTGATTGGCTGGAGCTATTGGTTGCTTGGCCTCCAGTTGGCTGGAGGGCCTGTCGATCAAGAAAATGAATTATGCATGAACCTCACTTAATGCACAGTTGGTTTACTGTTTTGGCACCTGAAATTAGGTTCCTGCTGTTCCCCATGAGCTTTGGCTAATGTCTCACAAATCCTGGCTTTAATATTCTAGCTTTCTGATTGGCTGTGGCTGCTTGTAATGGCTGCTTAAACACAGTTCCTGAAGCAGAATCAGTACAGTCCCAAATAAAGTCCTAGTGCAGCCAGAATATACAAAATATTTGCCCAAATGTCCCCCAGTTTAGTAGCCACTCGAATGTTCTTATCATTGCCCAGATTTAGTAAATTTGTCTATTTTCCTGTCTCTGCAACCCCACATATTGCAGAAGACAGGCTGTTTCTCAGAGTCCCATACATTACTGTGGTGCAGCCAGAAGTTAAGGCATTTTGTTGGCTTAATCATTTCCCCCTCAACACTTGCCCCACAATAGAGACAGCAGTTACATTATTAATTTTATTTAATTTCTTCCCCCTGTGGACAATTGCCGAAAACCTAGCTTTTCTGCTGGCAGAACAGACCCTTATGAATATTAATGCATTGGGGCTCTGGGCTCATTAATATTCATTAGCCCCAATCATGTACACCTTGTAGACCTCTTTAAATGTTGTAGACAGTGGGTGCTCAGGGCCCCTCTTTGTGGTCACCAGGTCCCACTTAGCAGGTGGGGACACTGGGACGACTGAAGCGCTCTTCGCGACCACACAAGGCAAGTGGTCGGGAGATCGGACGCCACTCACACCTGCAAGATCTCTGCCACAACGGAGTGCAGTCTTACCTCAGTAGTGGGCAAGATTATGGAGGCACTCCTTAAGGAAAGGATAGTGTAACACCTGGAATCCATAGGAGCACAGATCCAAGACGGCATGGGTTTACAAAAGGAAGGTCCTGTCAAACTAATCTCATAGATTTCTTTGACTGGGTAACCAGAGTGGTGGACCAAGGTGGAGCAGTTGATGTTTCCTACCTTGACTTCAGCAAAGCTTTCGATACTGTTCCACATAGAAGATTGATAAGCTGGGTAGGTTCAGGGAGGGTCAGAAGTTGGTCAACTGGGTGGCAAACTGGTTGACTGGCAGAAAACAGAGTGGTGCTAAACTGTATACAGTCGGAAGAGATGCAAGTCACAAGTGGGGTACCTCAGGGATCAGTCCTGGGGCCAGTCCTCTTCAATATCTTCATCAGTGACATTGCAGATGTACTGGAGGGTAAGGTTTGTCTGTTTGCAGATGACACGAAGATCTGCAACAGAGTAGATGATCCAGATGGGGTGGGCAGAATGAGAAGAGATCTGGATAAACTAACAAAATGGTTGGAAGAGTGGCAACTGGGGTTTAATGCAAAGAAGTGCAAGATCATGCACATAGGGATGAGAAACCCTGAAGCCACCTATAATCTGGGAGGGGAGTTGCTGGTAGTCACAGGGGAAGAAAGAGACTTGGGCATCATCATCATCATCGATGGCCTGAAATCATCCAAGCAGACCACTAAAGCAGTAGGTAAGGCTAGGGGGGATGTTGGTGTGTATTAGTAGGGGTATCACAAGTCTGAAGAGGGAGGTAATAATCCCTCTAAGGACATGGATATGTTGTTCATCCACACTTATTGGCAGGTCCTTGCCGCTTTAAATCTTGCCGGAAGGTCTTCAAGCTGGCTCCTCCCACCCACCCGGGTGGTAAAACTCTCGGCTCCGCCCCATGACGCCAGATCTTCCTTACCGCTTGGAAGCTCAGGTTTCCTCCTTAACGCTCTGCGTATAAGACTGGTTCCTAACTCTTGGTTTTCAGAAATTAATCTCTAAGGTTTTCTAGACTTGGTCAACTTTTCCCTCGCGGCTACGATGGACAAATCGACTCGGTTTCGAGATGCCCATGCGGGCAGAAGATGTCTCTGATGGATCCGCACTCCACATGTCTACTGCTTGGGCCTTGACACGACCCGAGCTTGGAGCCTGTGCTCTTCTTTCTCAACCTCGTCCTGGAAGACCGTGCTGCCCATCTGCAACTTGGGCGACCCGAAAAGCGTTACCCTCCGGTAAAGTCGAAAGAGGCCCGGTTGGCGGTTTCCACGGCGGCGGGCTCGGCTGATCAGCTAGAGCAGATGATCGCCCTCGAAGAGGAGGCGGCGCGGGCCGCATCTTCCTCAGCCGCGGCATTTATCCCGCTCTCTCTGGGATCCTCATATTCTGCTTCCTTTAAGGAGCTTTGTCCGTCTCTCTCCACTAAGGGAGAGGGACCAACATCTGCTGGACCTTCCTCTCGGTCCAAAAAGAAGGATAAGGGTAAGTCCCTCCATCGGCGCTCGTGGGAGTGGGAGGTCCCCCTCCCAAGTGGTCGACCATCGACTTGGTCGATCCAGCCAACCGGCCACTGGCTTCCACGGTGTCCCGTCAGGTCAGTTGACAGACTCCGTCAACGCAGTCGAGATCTTTCTTGACCTGTTGGACGGGTTGTCGACCAAGCGAAGCCGAAAATCCTCTCTCCGCGGTTCCCCCGGTGGTGGTTGAGGATCCCGTGGGCTTGTCAGTGCCTCTGGTTCCGGAGCCCTTGGGTGTTCCCTCAGAGCCGAGGGAAGGGCGGGTTTCCCCCACTCCTTCCCCGCACCCTCCTCAGAAAAGCTGAGGTTCGCGGTCTCTGACTTCTTTGCGGTCTCGGCACCGCGGCAAGTCGTGCCACCATGCGTCCTCAGGCGAGGGGAGGCTCCGCGAAGTGCGTCGGATGATACGAGGACCTCATGGCAGCAACTTCTGCTGGCGGGAACAAGCCGATGTCGCCTTCCCGGCCATTAAGTGGCTGTCACCAGTGGCAAGCAACCCTCGCTTTAGCGAGGCACCTGTTTCAGGCTTGTTGCTCAGCCGAAACCTGCTGCTCCACCGATTATGGTGGAACCTCCGCCTCCACAGCCGTTGTTTGGGGCTCCGACCAAGAACTCTGTCGGCTCAGGGTTTACCCCATAGGCTGTCACCCTCACTCCCGATCGCCCTCGGCAGGTGGAGGGTGGCTCAGGCCTGAGGCAGCTCTTTGCGGACTCTTCTGAGTCCGATTCCTCCCTTTTCTCCAGGCGAGTGGACTTGGAGTCCTCTGGAGGTCAGTCGCTGGATGATGGCCCTTCGTCCTTTCTGGGTTTGCTTAGGCTCATCTCAGAGTCCACCGGGATGCAGCTCGAGCCCGTATCCGAGCAGGCCAAGTATCCCCCTCACGGAGATATTGGACCGAGGGCATTCCCCTACAGAGGCCTTTCCTGTGGCCGAGGCCATTGTGGGCCCGGCCTTGGAGCTCTGGCAGCACCCTGCTTCCTGCCCTGCACCTTCGGCCAGGATGGCCAGGAAGTATGCGGTCCCTACCGGTTCCCTGCCCGGTTTCTCGGAACATCCCTCAGCCGAGGGGTTAGTTACCGACAGCGTTTTCCGGCGTGCCGGAAATGCTAGGGGCGTGGACAAACCTCGACAAGGGTCAAGAAATTGGACTATGCCGGGCGAAAAGTCACCTCGGCCCTCCCTTGGCCTTCGCCAGGCCAGCTCGGCCGTGCTTATGGCACATTTCTCCCATGCCCTGTTGGGCTCCCTGGACGAGGTAGTCCCTCATCTCCCGGCTGACCTGCAGACCACGGTTAGGCAGGTGCGGGACCAGGGCAGTGGCCAAGCAGCAACTTCAGACTGCTCTGGACATTGGAGACTCATGCGCCAGGTCAGTCGCGGCCGCAGTGGCTATGCACCGTCGGGCATGGCTGAGGATATCCACCTTCACAGCGGATACCCAGCACAAATTGGCAGATGTCCCCTTCCTGGGGACTGACCTCTTCGGCCCTGGAGTGGAAGGCCTCCTCCAGAGGATCGAAAAGTCCAGTGCCACTTTGGACTCTGTCTCATCCGCTCAGAGGGACAAGGGCACGAACCCAGCCCAAGTCCTTTCGTCCGTCTGCGCCCATGCGTCCAGCCAGCATCAGCGGCCAGCAGGCTCGCGCTTGGCATCTCAAACCCTCATGCGCTTCCTCCTCCAGGAAGCAGGGAGGTAGGCCCAGGAGGTCCCTCGGCCGGTCCCTCCTCCAAGCCTGCACAGTGATGGGTTGAGGGGTGTCGCCCCCAACCTTGTCGCCTCACCCAGGTTCCCCCATGGGGGGACGGCTCCGGTACTTCCTTTCCGCCTGGTCTGCTAATACCACAGACCGGTGGGTGTTGGAGGTGGTAGGAAAGGGCCTGCCTCTGGAGTTCGAGCAGGCCCCGCCCTTCAGAGCCGTCACCCCAGGGGGCCTCGGGGTCCACAGCCTCGCTGTCAGCTCGCCGAGCCAACATCACTCTGCTCCTCGAGAAAGAGGTGATCAGAGAGGTGGCGGACCCTCCCTCAGACCCGGGGTTTGTGTCCAGGTACTTCCTGGTCCCAAAACGGACAGGGGGCTGGCACCCCATTCTTGACCTACACAACCTAAACAAGTTCCTAAGGTCTCGAACCTTCAGGATGGTCACTCTGGCTCAGATAATACCATCCTTGGAACGCGGCGTGTGGTTCTGCTCTCTGGACCTGCAGGATGCGTTTTTCACGTCCTATCCGTCCGTCTCACCAAAGATTCCTTAGCTTTTGGCGGAAGGATCCTTTCAAGTTCGAGCCATGCCCTCGGCCTGTCTTCCTGCACCCAGGGTCTTCACCAAATGCATGGCAGTGGTGACAGCATTCCCTTGGCGCCGAGGATCGGGTGTACCCTTACCTGGACGATTGGCTGATAGCAGCCCCTCCAGACAGGAGGTGGAGTGGTCAAGAGATCTGGCCCTCCAGGTTTGCTCTCAGGTCGGCCTCCTCAGCGAGGCCAAGTCGAACTTCGAACGAAGCAGGTGATTCTCTTCATCGGGGCAGAGCTTGACTCTCTTGAGCCAAACACGGCTCCCAGCGGACAGGGCCGAGGTTCTTTCCTCCTTTGCCCGATCATTTCTGGTTGGGCAATGCTCCTCCGGGACTTCCTGCGCCTCCTTGGTCTCATGGCGGCCTACACCAGCGTGGTCCGTTGGGCCCGCTGGAACATGCGCCCCCTTCAATGGGGCTGGCCAGCCAGTGGTCTCAATGCTGCGATCCATTGGACCAGCTAGTGACGGTGACCCAAGGGATGTGGAACGCTCTCCAGTGGTGGATCGTTCCAGCTCATCTGCAGGAGGGCATCCCGTTTGTCCGCCCCGAGCCGACGGTCTCTCTATCGACCGCCTCTCTGATGGGTTGGGGTGCCCATCTGGGGGAGCACAGAGCATACGGCCTCTGGTCCCCGCGGGAGTCCTGATGCCATATCAACCTGCTGGAGCTCCGAGCGGTCCGCTTAGCTCTGACGCCCGCTCCGTTTCTGCGGGTCAAGTGGTTGGTCCGAGCGGACAATACCCACGACCATGTCTACCCTAAACTGCCAGGGCGACGCAGCTCTACCCCTTGTGCAAGGCTCTCGCATTTGGTCACTCGTGCGCAGCCTGGAGGCGGATCTCCTAGCCATTCATGTGGCAGGAGCCTCCAACACCCTGGCCGATGCCCTAAGCCGGATAGGGGCTGTGTCCCATGAGTGGTCTCTCCTGCCGGAGGTAGTACAAGATCTGTTCTCCCATTGGGGCACGCCTCAGGTGGATCTGTTTGCCTCCAGGGAGAACGCGAAGCTGAGCCTGTTCCATGCTCGCCCCCCTCAGCAGGGCTCGCTGCAGGGGGATGCCTTCTCGAGGCCGTGGACCCCGGGCCTCTTCTACGCCTTTCTCCCACTTCCCTTGATCCACAAGGTGCTTCTCAAGGCACGAGGGACAAGGCGCAGGTGATTCTGGTAGCCCCAGACTGGCCCGCAATGCTGGTATCCAGATCTCCTCAGCCTCAGCTCCAGGCTCGAGGCAGCTTCCAGCTCGCCTGGACCTGCTTTCAGTCAATCAGGGAAGGTGTTCCATCGGACCTTCAATCCCTGCACCTGATGGCCTGGTTCCTGGCGGCTAGAGTTCCAGGCCTTGGGTCTTTTGATGAGGTCCTCAATGTGTTGAGGCGTCCCGTGAGAGTCGACCAGAAATGCTATGCCTTCAAATGGAAAAGGTTTTCCATTTGGTGTCAGAACAGGCCTGGACCCTTCCTCCTGTTCCTTGGCAAGCATCTTGGACTATTTATGGTCCCTTTCTCAGCAAGGGCTCAGGTCGACAACCCTAAGGGTGACCTGCAGCCATCTCTGCTTACGGCCGCGGGCGAAGCGGTTAGGTAACTGGGAGAGAAAGGTGGTCTGGCGCTTTTCAAGGCCTTGATCACATTTCCCTCGGTGCAAGAACCTCCACCTCCGTGGGACCTACTGCTGGTACTGGCAAAGCTCATGGGCAAGCCATTTGAACCGATGCACAGGTGTGATCTCTCTCACCTGTTGTGGAAGACCACCTTCTTGGTGGCTATTACGTCAGCCAGAAGGATGGGAGAGCTCCAGGTGCTTTCCATAGAGTCTCCTTACCTGGTCTTCCACAGGGACAAGGTTGTCCTGTGCCCCAACCCGAAATTCCTTCTGAAGGTGGTGTCGGGAGTTTCACCTTAACCAGGTGTTGACTCTGCCGGTGTTCTACCCCAATCACACCTCGGGAGGCGAATATAGGCTCCATACTCTGGACCTTAGAGAGTAGCTAGCTTACACCACAAGGCGCCGCGGCTGAAGTCGAGGAGAGGTGCGCCAGCTGTTTGTCACCTACGCTGAAGCTGCACCTGGCAGACCTGCAGCCAAGCGGACGATAAGCAGGTGGGTCACCTCATGCATGGAGCCTTCCAGAGGGATAAGAGCTCATTCTACCCGCCATACTGCTGCATCGGTGGCTGCTTCCAGGGATGTCCCTATTCAGGAAATCTGCAGGGCTGCTACCTGGAAGTCAGCATACACCTTCATGACCCACTACCACATCGACCTTGAGTCACGCCGGGATGCTGGTTTTGGGGCCTCGGTTCTCCAGTCTCTCTTCCCTAAGTAGGGGGTGTGCGCCTTGCCTCCCTCCTCCCGGAGAACTGCTAGGAGTCTGTCAATAAGTGTGGATGAACAACATATCCATGTCCCTAGAAATACAGGTTATTCACCTGTAACAGGAGTTCTGGGAATGGTATATGTTGTTCATCCTACATTACCCGACCTCCCGGCCTGACGCACAACCTGAGCTTCCAGTGGGCCAGATCTGGCGTCATGGGCGGGCCGAGTTTTACCACCGGGTGGGTGGGAGGAGCCAGCTTGAAGACCTTCTGGCAAGATTTAAAGCGGCAAGGAACCTGCCAATAAGTGTGGATGAACAACATACCATTCCTAGAACTCCTGTTACAGGTGAGTAACCTGTATTTACAAGACACTGGTTAGGCCCCATCTGGAGTACTGCATGCAGTACTGGAGGCCACACTTTCACAAGGACATTAACCAAATTGATGCAGTCCAGAGAAGGGCAACCAAAATGGTGCAGGGACTGCAGTAGAAAACATGTGAGGACAGATTAACTGAGCTCAATATGTATACCCTAGAGCAAAAGAGGGAGAGAGGGGATATGATCGAAACATTCAAACACCTTAAGGGCATTAACAAGGTGAAAGAGTCTAACATGTTTCAATATAAGAAAAATAGCAGGACAAGAGGACACAGCATGAGATTAGAGGGAGGCCGATTAAGGAGTAATGTGAGGGTTCTTTTACGCAGAGAGTGGTGGATGCATGGAACGGCCTACCTTAGCAAGTGGTGGATATGAATACAGTGCAGGGCTTCAAACAGGCATGGGATAGGCATAAGGGAGCAATACAGATGAGTTTGAATAGATTGTTGTTTACTCTGTCAGTGGCCGATGGCACATTTATTAGGCAGAAAAAGAAATGGGCAGACTGGATGGGCCTTGCCCTCCTTATCTGCCATCAACTTCTATGTTTCTATGTTTCTGTTGGCAGTGCGGGTGACCGTGGTCCAAACTTCTGGAGCCCCGAAAGGCTGAATAAACACGGGTTGTTCTGTAGGGACCAGAAAAATCATGCAGGCATTTCTGGAGGCGCCAGGAGAGGAGAGCAAGACGGGAGCAACTGGCGTAAGGTAATCTCTCCTTTCCCCACCCAAAAAAAAAAAAATTGGTGGGGGGTTTACAAATTAAAAAGTTTAAAACGTATAAGAATATTGGATAGACACTAAACGAAAAACATGAGGACATCTAGAGGTGTTTTAAAAAAAAAAAAAAAACCTGTTCAAGTAGATTGCAAAATACAGTAATCTACTCCCTGACCTTGGACACTGGAGCTATCGGGACTAATTCCAGGTCACAGAACCTATGCTCTAACACGATGAACATGAAATGTGGCACCATTTAAATGGATTTGGAAACAAAAATGAACAACCAGGATCGACATGAGGTGTTTAAAAGGAGTGGATAGTGACACATATAGTCTGAACCGGCCAGATGGCAATCCTAGTGTTGTTATTAAAGAAAAACCCTCCTTCCAAAGGTAACCTCCCAACTAGGGCCGGTACATCTGTGCAGCAGCGTCATTGCCATTTCAGACCTGTGTTCGGTGATGAGTCTGTGTCAGTGGAGGGCCAGCTGAGAGGAGGATAAAGAGTTCAGAGGGCACTCTGCTCCTCGGGGTGGGGTTGGAGGTGACCAACTCTGCCACATACTGACAGCCAGCAGAATAAGCCTAATGGTCTGTCTTGTCTGCTCGGTAGCCAGCCACCTACTGGGTGCTTGCCTTCCTGCCCCCAGCCCCGAGAGGTCTTCTTTCGCTTCAGTTTCCCCCTTGTACCTGTCCCACCCCTTCTTGAAGCCCTGCACTGTGCTCTCCTCCACCAGCCTCCCGGGCAGCACATTCCATGGCTCCACCACCCTCTAAGTGAAATAATGTTTCCTACATTTCCCCCTGTAATTTTCCCCCTGCATCTTCACTCATGCCCCCTGGTTGTTCCCTTCTTTAGCCTGAACAGCTCCTTGGTTCCACTCTTATTCCTTTTACGTACTTGAAGACCCCCATCATGTCTCCCCTGTCCCTCCTCTCCTCCATTGTGTACAGCCCAAGCTCTTCCAGTCTCTCCTCATAGGAACTCCCCTCCATGCCCTGAATCATCCTGGTCGCTCTCTTCTGTACCTTCTCCAGCAGTGCTATGTCCTTCAGATGGGGTCTCCAGAACTGTACACAGTACTCGAGTTTCGGCCTGACCAAGGCATTATATAGAGGAAGGATCACCTCCCTCCCTCCTTGACACAATTCCCCTGGCTATGCAGCCCACTATCCTGTTTGCTTTGGCTGCAGTTCTTCTACAATTTTCGGAGTTATTCATTTTGATGTCTACCACCACCCCTAGATCCCGCTCACCCAATGTGGCTTGCAGTGTGACCCCCCAAGGGTGTATACATGGCCCGGGTTTCTGACCCCAAATGAAGTACCTTACATTTCCCAGCATTAAATTTCAATCCCCACCTCATGACCACCCCTCCAGGGTATCAGGTCCCCCTGGACTGTCTCTCTGCTTCTTCCCTATCA
Source organism: Neoceratodus forsteri (assembly GCA_016271365.2). Taxonomy (NCBI): domain Eukaryota; kingdom Metazoa; phylum Chordata; order Ceratodontiformes; family Ceratodontidae; genus Neoceratodus; species Neoceratodus forsteri. The sequence goes on from CM057456.1 coordinate 353,412,075, forward strand.
CCAGTGCTCCCAGTTTGGAGTTGTCCAGAGAGACAGCCTACTCTAAACCCCATATCCAAGATATAGGCATTGAACAGGAGAGGCCCCAGTACTGAACCTTGGGGACCCCACTTAATACCTTCCTGGGGTGGAGACTATCCCACCGACCATTACCCTATGTATCTGCCCAGCCAATTTTCCACCCATTGAGCACCTGTCCTCCCACCCCATCTCCCTCAGCTTGCTGTCAGCCCGATATAATTGCCAAATCCGCCTTGCTGAAATCCAGGTATAGGACGTCCACTGGCCTAAGTCTATCCAGGGCCCCCGTCATCCAGTCATAAAACTCTGAGGTTGGACTAACACGATCTCCCCGGGATGAAGCCATACTGTTTATCATCCTGGTGCCCCAAACTTTCCAGCTGCATCCCTAGCCTCTCCTTTCTAAAACCCTCCATTACTTTGCCTACCACAGATGTTAGGCTGACAGGCCTGTAATTCCCCATCTCCTCCGTAGACCCCGTCCTTTATGGATAGGCACTACATGAGCCACCCTCAATCTTGGGGCACCCATCCTGTCCAGAGAGGTGTTAAGAGTGCAGCTGCCAGTTCCTTCACTAACCCTCAGATGTAGCCTGTCTGGCCCTGGCTGTATCAGTTTTAGCTTCCAAAGGCCTCCCTCACCCTATCCACTGTGATTTCTCCCTTCCCCCTCATGTGACCTCCCCACCCCTTTTGGGTCTGGCCCAGCCTGTACCCTAGCCTCTTCCTGCTCTCTGGTCTCAGCCTGACCTCTCGCTTTTGTTGGCTCCTCTTCCCTCCCATCAGGCTGTAGGGGTCCCCTGTCTCCCTCTGCAAAGATTGAGGCAAAGTACTCGTTTAGCACCTTTGCCTGTTCCACTGCTTCATGAGCCCATCTCCCCCCCCCCCGTCTTAATCCTGCTGATCTGTGTCCTCGCTTTTCTCTTCTCTCTTATGTATCTGTAGAAGCCCTCACTCTCTTCCCCAACCCCCGCCGCTCCGGAGATCCCTAGCCAGGTTTTGCTCCATCCCTGCTTTGGCTCCCCTCACCACTTTGGTGACCCTCCTGGCCATCAGTTCATACTCTCCTCGCTCCTGTTCTCCCCAGATTAAAATGTGCATATGCAGCCTTTTTCCCCTCACCGCCTCTTACCTCCCTGGTCCAGCAGCATGGCTTGCTGGTTCTACCATGCTTGCGCCTTACTTTTGTGCAGGACCTAGTAGCCGCTTGCATCCCTTTTTTAATGGTATCCCACAAGCTTCCAGCATCCATGTCTGGTCTAATCATGTCCAACCTCTCCTGTAGAATCCTACCCATGCCCACAAAGTCTGCTTCCCTGAAGTCCACCACTGCTGTATTAGTACGGTTTTCCTCTCCCCCTTGATACGGCAGAAACTAGACCGTGGCGTGGTCACCACCCACCAGTGGACTGCACACCTCCAGGTCCCTTGTCTGGTCCCTGTCAGCTAGGACTACATCCAGTATCTATCCCTCTTTAGTAGGTTCCCCCACCTGTTAGACCAGGAAGGCATCCTGACAGACGTCCATCAGTCTCTGTTCCCTGGTTACAGAGGATGTCATGGTGTCCCAGTCAGCCCCTGGCATATTAAGGTCATCCATGACCCATCACCCTACTCTTTCCAGGGTCGCAGTGACCCTTGATGTTCTCAAGCAGTTTATTCTCCAGAGCCTCCTCTATTGCGGGGGCCTGTACACCACCCTATTTTCACTTTTTCCTTCCCTCATTTGCAGGGTTACCGGATCGCCTCCACAGACCCTCCAGCCTCCTCCACTCCACTAACCACTGTCACTCCTGACTATCAGTGCAACCTCTACCCATTCCTCTCTTTCCTCAAAATCTTGTAGCCCTCCAAGTTTAGATCCCAATCATTTCTCTGGGTGGCTCGCATCTCTGTAATTGCTGCCACATCCGCTGTTCCCTCAGCCAGCATAACCTGGAGCTCGGGCATTTTATTGCTCATGCTCCTGGCATTGATCAGGACTGTCCTCCACCCCGACCTCTCCCCATTTCCCCCCCCCCAGCCCTGTGCAGTCCCTTTTCTGCCCATTTTTCCTTAGATTTGTAATGCAGTCCCCCGCAATCTTCTCATGCCCTAGACCTGGACCCTCGAGCAGCCCCCCTGGGGCCTTTCTTTTATTTGACCCTCCCCCCTTTACAAGTTTAAACTCTCCTCTCACCTATAAATCAAGCAAGTTTTAATTTCAAGATCTCCCTCCCCTCCAGATTGAGGTGTAACCTATCCCTGGCATATAGCCCCTTATCCTCCCAAGTATCCCCTCAGTCCCCCACCAGCCCATACCCCACATATAAAGATCTGTGGTCCATTGGATTGGCTATCCCCTACCTTAGTCCCACCAGTCTAGCACTGGTGGGCCTAGACAGTGCTACCTGTTGGGTACTCTGCCTTGTTTTTTTGAGTGAGCACCTACACTTGTCCCCTCTGTCATTTTTCACCAGACCCATGTGTCTATCCCAGCCTCACTTGAAACTTGTAATCATCTCATTCTTAGTCATCTCCCTGGATACACTTCAGCTCGTTTACCATCCACTCTGTGAAGAAGTATGTCCTCTCATCTCTCTTGAACCCCAACAACTTAAAATTGTGTCCCCTTGTTACAGACCTCTCCTGTTGCCTGAACAGTTTGTCATGTCTCCCCTTTCCCTTCTGGCCTCCAGAGAGTACAGCTTATGTATCATTGTGGTTGCCCTCCTCTGGACAGATTTCAGGGGATTCCTGTCCTCCTTTAGGTGAGGGTTCCAGAACTGTACACAATACACCAATGGCCTGTAGAGAGGATCAGTTCCTTCTTTCTGTTAGAGTAGGCCCTTCCTATGCACCCCATTGTTGTGCTGGCTTTCCTGTATGCTTTAATGCATTGGACGGTGGTCTTGAGGTTGTCACTGACATCCTGTAGTTTGGCAGTTGAAGTTCAGCGACAAAAAGTGCAAGGTGATGCATATAAGGGCAAGAACCCCAGGAAGGAATTTGGATAGAGAGGGTTATGTTGGGCACCACTACTGAGGAAAGGGACCTGAAATCGTCATGTGACTCCTTTTCTAGACAATATAACAAGGCCTACAGCAAGGCAACTGGGATGTTGGGGTGTATTGGAAGGGTCTTGATAGCAGGAGGTGGTGCTGCCGCTCTGTAGATAACTGGTTGATGCCACATCTGGAATACTGTTAGAGCCCCCACCTGAGAAAAGACCAAGACAGGCTGCAGATGGTACATCATAGGGTGACCAGAATGATTTTAGGGCTGCAAGCAGATCCTCTGAAGATTGGCTTAAGGCCCTGAACATGTACTGGCTGGAGGATCGATGCAAGGGTTTAGCTGGCGAAGCCACCTTAGTTGAACCCTGGCATCTATCTCTACTAAAACCCAATTTAAAATCACCTGCTTTAGAAATTATACTCCATTGAAGTAAATAGTGTACCCCTGCTCTCTCCCTCGCTCATCATAAAATGTCGGATCGCAGGGGGCCAGAGCAGGCTAGTAGAACTGGAAAAGGATTGTGCAGCGAGCCCTTCAGGAGCAAATTATGATCCCTTCCCTTTTGGGGTTGAACTAAAAAAAAAAAAAATTAACACCACAGAGGAGCTCCCTGTGTTTTTTTTGAAAGCATCAGAAATGTGAGGAAAGGTGCTCTTGAAACTGTGGGTGTCAGTAAAGGTGCAAATTGTGCCATTCACTTAAATGGGGTGCTAACAACAAAAATTTCTGCAAATGGAAGGATAGTTTTTTTTTTTCTCTGTGCACATTTCACTCTAAATGGACCTTGATTCAAAACGCTGAGAATTTAGGATGGCCCTGCTGATTCTAAACTTTAATGTGCTTCCATGGGAGTTAATGATAGTGGTCCCTCCCATGACAGTCCTCCACTACATGTTCACATGCAAAGACTGCAACAGAAAACTTTTTTTTCACTAGGCATGCAGATACCTATCATTAAAACAATATGATGAAACAGGTGAAATGTATTTAAACACTTTTCTTCAAATAGATAATCATTGCAGCCAGAGTAGTCCATTACAAATCTCAGTGTATGATGTGGTGAAAAATGCACTGTATTTGTATACTTTTTTATAAACATTTTACAACTGGGTATTTACAAAATATGCTGCTTTTAAATTTAATATCAAGATGTGTATCCGAAATAGTCAACCCATGGATAACCAGAGGCGACCTTAAAAGCTAAAATCCAGGGACTGCCTCTGGGAGCTGGCTAGATCCACGGGAAACAAGGCGACATCCAGAATTATAAATGAGCATGCAACGCCTGCATGAAAACCATCCAGTCTCAGAAGTCTGACTACTACAAGAAAGTACTCACTGACACCAGGAGTAATGGGAAAGACTTTTGGAACAACCTAAATGAAATCTCTGGGAAGAAACCTAAATCTGCGCCAACCATGCCAAAGGTAAACGGGAATACCACACTCTACCCTAAAACCATCGCTGATGCTTTCAACACCGCTTTCACTGATCTTAGCAGTGTCCTTCCCCCCAACTTCTTTAATGATGACGCTCCTGAAACCCCCAACTCTTGACAGTCACCCTCCCTTCTACTTTAAAGCAGTCCATAAGAACAATGTTCGTAAGTACATCACCAGAGCCAGCAAAGATTCACTCGACCTCAAGCTCCTGGCCCTCACCCTTGAAGAAGTGCTGGGGCCTATTACCAAGATTTTTAACCTCTCCCTCTCTCAACCAATTCCCAGAAAAATGGAAGTCTGCCACTGTCACCCCAATCCATAAAAGTGGTGACAAGACTGACCATGGGAACTACCGTCCGATCTCAATCCTGCCACCCCTCTCAAAGGCCCTGGAACACATTGCATTGGACCAGCTTACTGAATACCTGGACAAGCACAACATCCTCTGCAGGCAACAACATGGTTTCCAGAAAGGCCATAGCACTGCCTCTGCATTACTTGAAGTCACTGGGGCAAACCACAGCTCCCTGGACAAAGGTCATCAAACTGGCGCAATTTTTATTGACCTAACCAAGGCTTTTGATACTGTCCACCACTGCTTTCTTCTTGCCCAGCTTCAAAAAGCTGGGATCTCCCCCGATTCTATACCTTGGTTCAAAAGCTACCTTGCAAATAGGACACAATGTGTATGAATTGCGGATGTGCTCTCTGAAGCCAAACCTGTCTGCTCCGGTGTCCCTCAGGGATCCATCCTGGGACCACTCTTCTTCAGTCTGTTTCTAAATACACTGCAGCCTCCTGCTCCCAACAAATCATACTCTGTGGCGATGATACAGTAATTCTAGCCTCACACAGGACCCAAACCAGCTGCAAAGCAACTTCCAGTATTGCTTCTCACTATTGAGAAATGGTTCATTCAACACAAACTGATCCTCAATCAGAAGAAAACTAAGACCATGATTTTCAGCAGCACCCATAATAAACATAAACTCCATCACCTCTCCATATCGACCAGCCAAGGCAGCCTACTAGAACAAGTCCAAACTTTTTAAATACCTAGGGATCACCCTTGACCCGTACCTCTCCTACACTGACATCAATAACATTGGCAGAGCTGCCAACTCCAGACTAGGCCTGCTGTTCCGCCTCGGAGACACCTTCCCCTGCAGCCCTGGCTGCTGCCAGAAACACTGTTGATGCCATCAATTGATTGACTATGGCCTCATCATCTATGGCTCAGCTATGGTTACTATGCTTAAACTGGTAACCACCTCCCTCAACAAAGCTTGTCAGCTAATCACCAGCGCTCAACGTTATACACACACACCTGTGACCTCTACTCCCAAACCAACTGGCTGCAACTTGACAAGCATATTATACCAAACCTGCATAGTGGCTATGAAAATTCAGATGGGCCTCGCCCCACCCGGTGTTGCTACCCTCCTACAACCTAAGAAAAGCAGCTGGTGCACTCGAGGGACCAAACCACAGCAGTTCCAAATCCCTTACTGCCGCACAATGCAAGATCAAAGAGCTTTTGTCTACCGGGCCGCCTACTGGCTAAATGGACACTCTAGTGATATATACACGCCCCCCACTTGGTGCCTTCAAAACCAGGCTCTGCCACACTCTCTTTACTTGCCAACACCTGTGACTGTAATGTCTAGCCTCGAATGCACCACTGGGTGGCCCCCCGTGTTATTGAATCAGATCACCTTATCGTGGCTCCCCTGCTCTGCCTACAACCTCAAGAGCCTCAGCCTCCTAGCACTTTGTGACACCACCATGCCAAACTTCTGCACTTTACTTTTTGTTCTCTGCCAAAGCCCACCAGGCTGCATCCCCTTCCCTCCACCACCACCCCTCCTTTTCCTCCCTCTACCTCTCCTATCTCCCTTGCTGTCCCCCTCACCCTCCCCCCACCCTTCCTCCCTCTATCCCTCTCTTCTTTTTCACCTCTTTCCTCCTCCCTTCATTGAATGTTTGCCTCAATTTATGTTCCTCGTCTGCATTTTATGTTTGTACAATGATTTAATTGTGTTGCCAGTAATGCTCTGTCTAACCTGTACCTTATGATGCAGAACCTTTGTAAAAGAGCCCTGGCTCAAAGATATTTGTAATCCTAGAACTCAATAAATTAAAAAAAAAAAAAAAAAAGTTGGCACTGCATAAGGTTTAAACTGTTAGATTTTAGTAGATATGCTACATTATTGATAAATTTCAATAGCACTAACCTTTGTTCAAGTAGTAAGGATGTAGAATCAGGGATCGACTTTAGCAGTGGCCTGAGGCCACCAGAAACAGTTAGACCAGACAAATTCATTGTTTGCTGGCTGATTGGCCAACACCATTTATAGGCACTCGCCTTTAAGACTGACCTAGCGCTCCTCTACATAGCTGTTTGAGCATCAGCCAGTTGGATGCATGTGTTCTTGTACACTGCGCTTGCGTAAATGTGCAGGAGTCTAAACAGAGACGGACATATGAGATCATCATTGAGGCATAGGTCAGGAAGCATAGGCAAACCTGTCGAGTTATAAAATTCACAAGTATCAACAATAAAAAAATAAAATTGTGCAAAATACTCCTATATAGGCAGTTCAAACAAAACAGTCCTTCATCTGAGAGTATCTCTAACTCTAAATCTTAATCTCTCTGTCTTCACCTCTCCCAAACAAAAATTGCTCTTTTTTTTTTATAGATGTCTTCCTGGCAATTAACTTCTGCATCCTGAGCTTAAGTCATCTTATGTTTCTCACAAAATAATATCAGAACTTGTCAGTTTCTTTCCTGCAGGTGCAGCAGAATAGAACATTGTCCCAAGAACTGATCTCTTGTTGACAGCTCTGCAAATGAGCTTGAGGAGGTCAGAATACTCACAGGGTTAAAGCCCGGTGTCCCAGATAAACCCAAACAGCGTTCTACATTCACTTCAACAGTGTAACTGTATACATTTGCAAACCAGTGGATCTCTGTTTCACATACATGTATATATTTTTTTAACTACAAGAAGCAAGGGAAGAAAAAATAAACAGTAAGTGAAGGAAGGAGAAAAAGGGCAATGGGACCATCTGAGTGGCAGTTCAGAGATTCCACAAGGAAAATGTGATTGCACAAACAGGCAGGCAAAGAGATAGACAAGTGACAGCATAGGAGAGGACAGAAAAATAAATCTTTGCTTTAACTCTCTGTAAAACAAATGGGACAGGGTCTCCTCCAACCCTGTCAGAGAGATGCATAGTGGGGATCCAGCATGACATGATGTTAACCATGTGAAGGTTTCAGGGCTCCCACTTGCATCAACTGACAAGTGTGTCTTGCATCCTCCGTGGCTAGACTGATGTGTGGTGCAAATGTGGGTCCAGTTGAGTCGCATATTGGCGTGGAAAGATCGGGACATCCAGCAAGAGTTGTCCTGGTTTAGGTAAGTACTCTCATTTCTCTGTCCTTGCCACCAGAACGTTTCTGTCTACGGTGCTGATGGGAGTGTTCGTCTTCTACCCTGGATAGTTAAATTTGATCTGGACGTCATACAATTATTTAAAAAAAAAAATTTGCTTTATATGCTCAGTGGTACTTGGCTCCAGTTTATCAAGATCAGCAGCTTTAGTATTTTAAAAGAAATCTCTTGGGCAGCAGTCAAATGGTGAAGTGGGGGCAGGGCTGGCCCAGATCTTGCTGCTTCTGCAGCCACCAGTTTGTTAAAAAACAAAAAGTTTTGCAGTTTGATTTTATTTTGAATATTTAATATTTTAAAGGAAATCTCTTGGGCAGCAGTCAGTGGTGCAAGTGGGGACAGAAGCTGTTAAAGTGGAAATTCTTAATTATAATTGGTCACAGAATTTCTTGCAGGCCATCAAGTTTGACCTATATGCTGGCCCAGTGGCCACTGTTCTTTGTGTTTTCTCCCAAAGTCGACCCTGTAGAAGTGACAGTGTCTGTTTTAAAATTTTAATCCAGACTATATATGCAGAAAACAATAGCAGATAATATCATGGAGCACTGGGGAAGTAGTCGTCTCTTGCAATTTCCTGCAATTTTTGCAAACAAAAAATGAGTTACTCACTTGTAACCGTAGTTCTAAGTGTGGTATATGGAGCACATCCAGACTTCTGGTAGTTTTTCCTTCCCTTTTAAAACTCTCCAGAAGGTCTTCAGGCTAAGCTCCTCCCACCCACCCGGGTGGTATCCCCCTCAGCACCGCCCCGTGATGTCAGATCTTGCATGCTGGAAGCAAGGATCCATGTGCCACTTGCCTGGGGAGGTCGGGTGGGTTGTGTGGATGTGCACCATATACCACTCCTACAACTACGGTTGCAGGTGAGTAACCCTCATTTCTATGGATGTGGATATGGTACACTAGCCACATTTCTGGCAGACTCCTAGCATTTCTCTGGGAGGAGGGGAAGGGTGCACACCCCTGCTTGGGGAAAAAGAGACTGGAGAACTGAGGCCCAAAACCAGAATCCTGGCATGACTCCAGTTCTATGTGGTAATGGGAGATGGTGTGTACAAATTTCCATGTAACAGCCCTGCAGATGATCTGGATGAGGACGTCCCTGGAAGCAGCCACTGAGGCAGTGATATGTCTGGTGGAATGGGCCCAAGCCCAATGGGAGGCTCCATACCAGCCAACCTATAGCAGAAGTCTGTGCAGGAGACTATCCACCTGCCAGTCATCTGTAGCTGCTGGTTTGCCAGGTATGGCTTCAGCATAGGTGACAGAGCTGGCAAACCTCTCCCTGAACTCAACCGTGTGCTCTGTGTAGTGAGTGAGTGCGTGCTTGCTTGGGGTCCAACAAGTGGAGCCTGTTCTTGCTTCAGATTGGGTTGGTGATGTACACAGGAGGTTAATCACCTGGTTAAGGTGAAACTCTGGAAACAACCTTTAGGAGGAAGTTCAGGTTGAGGCGGAGGACAACCTTGTCCTGTGGAAAACCAAATAAGGAGACTCCACGAGAGCACCTGGAGCACTCTGATCCTTTTGGTGGAGGTGATAGCCACCAAGAGGGCAGTCTTCCACAACAGTTGGGAGATGTATCACGTGTGCATGGGTTCGAATAGCTTGCCCATGAGCATTGCCAGTACCAGCAACAAGTCCCAAGGGGGTAGTGGTTCATGCACCGGTGGGGACAAGTGGTTGAGGCACTTAAAAAAAAAAAAAAAAAAAGCGCCTCACCACCTTTTCCTGCACTACTGTCGGCATACCAGCCCACACCTGGTATGTAGAGATGGCTGCCAGGTGCACCTTGAGGGTCATCGATCTCATACCGACTGAGAGGGACCACAAATAGTCCAGGATGCTCGCGAGCCACTGGGCAAGACGGAGTTTAGCTCCCTGCCCTGGCACTAAATGGAAAGGCTTCAACAACATGGAGGACCTCGTCTGAGAGACCCAAAGCCCGGAACTCTAGCCACTCAAGAACCAGGCTGTCGGGTACAGGGTCTGAAGGTCTGGGTGGAGGATCTTCCCCTGTGAGCAACAGAGCAGGTTCAGGTGGAGAGGCAGTCACCACGGAGACCTGCTGCTGAGGAGATTGGGGTACAAGAACTGGAATGGCCAGTCCTGAGCCACCAGGATCATCCACACCTTGTCCCTCTGAACATGGAGTAAACCCCTTGTGGATCAGGGGGAAAAGGTGTACATGAGGCCTAGGGTCCAGGGCATCACTAAGGCATCTCCTATCAGTGTCCCGCACTGAGGGGGGTGGGCACAAAATGGCCTCAGATTCACATTCTCCTGAGGCAGACAGATTGACCAGTGGCAGGGGCCCCACTGGAGAATAGGCAGTTGACTACTTCCTGGTGAAGAGACCACCATGAGATGCCTTGCCCTCTCGGCTGAGAGCATCCGCCAGCTGGTTGGAGGCACTGGCACATGGATCTCCAGAAGATCAGCATCCAGATTGTGTAACGAGGGACCAGGGGTGCAGAGATTTCCTGGCAGAATGAGAAGGAATGCATTCTGCCCTGCTTGTTAAGGAGCACGTGGTCATCGTGTTGTCCATCCTGGACATGAATGATCTGACCCTGCATAACTGGGCGAAGGCCGTGCAACACGCACTGCATGGAGCTCCAACAGGTTGATGTGACATCAGGACTTCTTGGGGTCCAGAGCCTGTGGGCCCCCAGGTGGGCTTCCCACTCCATCAGAGATGCATCGGTTGTGAGAGTGACCACTGGCTGTGGGCAGATGAATGGGGCACCTTCCTGCAGATGGTCCGGGATGAGCCACCACTGGATTGCATCCCACATCAGCTGTGTCACCATGACCAGCTGGTCAGGGTGACTGTGGCGCTTTGACCACTGATGGGCCAGCTTCCACTGCAGGGAGCTCATTTGCCAGCAGGCCCATCAGACTGTGCTGGTTCAGGAAGCCATTACTCCTGCAACCACAGGAAGTCCTGGGCAGGCGCAAGTACCCAACCTGAAATGATTGGGCAAAGGAGGTAAGATTGCCACCCTGTCCAGTGGGGAGTCAGGCCTTTGCCTGAAGGGTCTAACTCTGCCCCAATGAAGTGAATCACTTGCAAGGGGCGGAGATCTGAGTTGGACTGGTTGACCAGAAGGCCCAAGGCCAAGCAGGTCTGGAGGGGCCAGATCCCTGGACTGCTCAACCTCCTCCCTGGAGGAACCTGTGGTCAGCCAGCCAGCCATCCAGGTAAGAGTATACCCAGACTCCTCGGTGCTGCAGGAATTCTGCCACCACTGCTATGCACTTGAAGACCCTGGGGGCCAAGGAGAAGCCAGACGGCATGGCACAAAACTCATATAGGATCCCTTCTGAACAGAACCGAAAGAACTGGTGGGATGGGTGAATGGATTGAGATGTGGAAGAAGGCATCCTGGAGATCCAGAGAGCAGAACCACATGTCCTGTTGTAGTGTTGGTATGACCTGGTTCAAGTGATCATCCAGAACTTGCTTCCTCAAATACTGATTGAGATCGTGAGATCACGAACCAGCAAATATCTGGAGACAAACCCCGGATCGGCTATGGAGTCTGAGACGCAGGCCACAGCTTCCTTTTGAAGATTTGCAGTGTCCTCCCAAAGGGTGGGCAACATGTTCATGGACACCACGTCTTCCCATGGGGCACTGGCTCGGCTGGGCAGGACAGCTTGAGGTCCAGAGGCAGACCGTGACACACCACTTTGAGCACCCATTTGTATGATGTGGCGATGGACCAGGCATTCACAAAAATCTGCCCCCCATGGGGTGCCAAGGACAAGATGGGCAGGAGAATGCCCTACCCTGACCCATCACTGGGCAGGCTTGGGCTGCACTCCAGAGCTGGTTGCTGAGGGAGCCCTGGTTCACCTGCCTCCAGACTTCTTGGGACTAGAATTAGCTGGCTTAGGTTTGGGCTGCCAGGCCTGGTGTTGCCTCACTTGGGGCTACGGCAGTCTGGATGGAGGCCTGCCGAGTAGGGTTGAAACTGAAAGGGTTTCTTCCTTTGTTTCTGGCCCTTGAAATCCTTCTCGGAGGCGTAATGGAATCCAGAGTGGCACTAGACTTCTTGATGTGGGTGAGCCCAAGCGGGCATGTACCCAAGAAGAGGACGCCTTCCAACTTGTGCTTGGTGTCTTCCATAAGGGTCGTGATTATTAACCACACCTGATGCCGCGATAGCAACCACAGCAGCCACAGATGTGGCACAGGAGCCATCAATGTCCAGGGCCATCTGGAGCAGTTCCTGGCCACTGAGCATCCCTGGTCCCGGACCATCTTGGCGCCAGCTGCAAATCTGCAGGAAGGCAGGGAATTACTTGGTCCAGAGCTCCCAATAGAGCGTAGGAAAAATTGGCCATCATGATGGCTGAACTGGCCTGCCGAAGGCCCAGGGACAAAGTGGCGTAGACCTTTGCTGCATGGTCTAGTTTTTTCAACTCCGTCAGGAGGCTTGTCGACATCCCCAACTTTGCCCATGCACTGGAACACCGAGTCTGCTCCCAAACCTTCAGCCGAAGGATGATTGATGAACCCGGGCAGAGACCCTGTGGGGACCGCATATTTGTGGACCATATAGGCAGACTGGAGGCAGGACACTGCCACAGCTCAAGGGCGGGACCAAGAATGGCCTCTGTGACAGGGAAACCAACTCGAGAGGAGTCATTCCTGTCCAGAATCTCGGTCAGTGGGTACTTGGCCCAATCCTGGACTGGTTCTAACAGGATCCCCATAGATTCCGAGATCAAACGGAACTGGACCCTGAAGGAAACTGGCTCCATAGTGAGCTCCTGGAAGAACTCCCTGTCAAAGGCTGGAGTCTGAAGGGAGTGCATGGAAGAGTCCTCTAAATTAGAGGACTCCTCAAACACTGTCCTCGACCCAGTTCCCATGGACAATGCATTCTTTCATGTATTATACTGTACTATGCATTCTTTCATGTATTACATTGTACCATTGTCTTGAACTGTTGTACTACTGTATGAATATACTACTTGTCCTGTATTATATTATATTTTGACTCTCACTTGTACTCACCCAAGTTGTGCCTGAAAATAGGCATTTCTATGTCTAGTGCACCTACACAACAAAAATAAATCGACACAAGCCATGGCAGGGGCAACCATGGGAGCGCCGGGGGCTACGGTCGAGCACTGCCATGGCCAAGAATTCACTGTTGCCAGACAAACTTCTCATAACTGTTCCGCAATTTATTGTGAAACCTGTCCTCATCTGAAGATGAAGAGCGCTGGCAGTGGCTTCTTGACTGATGTTGAGAGGAGGAATGTTGGGAGTCCTGAGATTTCGACCAAGATCGTGATCGGGACTTTGACCAGGACCTCGACCGATGGGCAGGTTGTTGGAGAAGAGCCATGGGAGGAAGGTGCTGAGGAACCCTTGAGGCATCTGTCTTCCAAGGGGAGATGGCCAAATAGGCCAGCTTGTCCAGCCCCTGCTGTGAGAGGGCCATAAGGGACTGGAGCCCTAGAAAGGAAATCATCTCCACTGTCCTCCAACAGTGGGTTAACTTGATCGAGAAAGATCTCAGTGGGCTGATTGACTCGCGTCTCGACTGGCAAGCCCAACTTGGGATACAGGGGGGCCAGCGGCCTGGACCTGAACTACAGAAGAGTCAACCAAAGCAGATGGTTCGACAACTGTCGAGCCAGATGCAGAATAATGGGACAAGCAAGCCTGCTCCCAATCTCACTACCTACGATGGGACCTGTTTGGCTTAGAGGCCTGTGAAGACTTAGACACTCCAGAAGGGCCCTCCCCAAGAGTAGGTAGGAACTGGCACAAGTCCCGGAATGTATCGGTGAACAAAGCATCCAAGCGCACTGGGACTCAAGTTGTAGATGAAGCTGCGCCTTAAGTAGCCTGGGCTGCAGCCTCTTCGAAGGTGGCAAGCTGTGCAGCCGAACTGGCCGCCACAAAGACCGTGTGTCCTTGGACCCAACAGGAGGGTCCCGTTCATCTGGGCAACCTAAAAGGAGGCAGGTGTAGTGGTCCTCCAACATGGAGGGTTGAAGGGTCCGGCACAGGCTGCAAGCCTGCGGATCATGCTGGGCTCCAAGGCCATAGATGCACAAGGCATGCAGATTGGTGTGTGAAATTTTCTGAGAGCAAGCAGTGCACGCTTGAACCCCAGACCTGATTTATGGTCGTCAAGCTCCATATATAAAGGAAAAAAGGGGATAAACCCAAATGCAAACAGACTATCTCCAGTGGCTAGAAGTCATGAAGATTAGGACTTCACCACACTCAGGAGCTGGGAAGGAGGGGACCTGATGCTTCTGGAGGAAAGGAAAATCGGACGTCACGGGGGCAGTGCCAAGGAGGATACCACCTGGGTGGGTGGGAGGAGCTTACCTTGAAGACCTTCCGATGAGGTTTGGAAGGGAGGGAAGCACTGCCAGAAATGTGGATAGTGCACCATATCCGTGTCCCTAGAATTTCTGCATTTTTGGAGATTTTTTTCTGGAGTTGTCCAATGACCCTGCTCACAGGTAAGAGATAAGTTGGGGCTTATGGGAAGGTCACTGGAAAATGTGTTACCTAAAATTGCAGAGGTTTTGCAGAAATTGCAGGGGTTCACTATACATCCCCAGCACTCCTAATCTTACATTGTTTGCTGCAACATTTATTGAATGCATAAATTGTTTGATAAATATATTGCCACTTGTATATGCTTTTCAGTGTGAGAAAGGCTTGTGTTTTCAAATGAATTGCTAATTATTATGTAACATATCTTCCAAAGTCAAAAAATATCTACCTCATGCAGTGCAAACTAGATTTAATAATTCAGTCAATATTGAATATATCCTAAAACAGCACATTTTGCCTGTTTCAAGATGTAAAATAATGAAACCTTTTTAACAGCTAATTAGTTTCTGTACAAGGAAAAAAAAAAAGTAGATAACTGGGGTGCCTAATCAAGTTACATAGATGTTGTTGGCAGATAAGGGCCTTGTGGCCCATCCAGTCTGCCCTATCCCTCTTTCTAATGCTTAAGGTACCCTAGATGCTACAAGCCCCCCTACCCCTAGCTTGATAATTCCCATCTGCCTATCCCACGCATTCTTGAATCCCTGAACCGTGGCCACCCCACCACTTCCTAGGGGAGACTGTTCCATCTCTCCACCACACTTTCAGTGAAGTAGAATTTCCTCAAGTTCCAAGTCTTCCACCTTTTAGTCTCATGCTGTGCCCCCTTGTTCTGCTACTTCCCTTCATGTGAAAGATGCTCCCCTCTGGTACCCTGTTGTTCCCCTTTAGATATTTGAAGGTCTCTATCATGCCCCCCCCTTTCCTCCAGGGAGTACATATCTAGGTTCTGAGTCTCTCCTCATACGACTTGTTGTTGCATCCCGACACTATTGTGTCGCCTCCTCTTACCGTCTCCATCCTGTCTGTCTTCTCAATTCTCAGTTCTAGTAAAAAAAGAAAGTGTTTTTGTTACAGTAATCTTAGTCAGCACATTAAGTACAAAGATTCTAAAATCACATGATAAAAGAATAAAACCATACCTGTAGCTCTTCACTACCTCCTTACAATACTTCATAATACATGCCACTTTCGTTTTACTCTGGCTGCAATGATTTTTTGAATGTAACTAAATATACTTCACCTGTTTTAACATTTTCAGAAATGTTTTTTCTTTTGTAGGCTTTATATGTGAGCAAGTAGGTAGCACAATATTCATGAAGTTACCACTGTCATCAACTCCTCAGAAGCACATTCAAGTATATAATCAGTAGGCTATCCAAACTCCTTAGACATTTGAATCAAAATCTATTCATAATGAAAGTAGGCATAAAAGGAAAACCTGCCCTACCACCACTCAAAATAAGCTTTGTAGTTGATGTTCTATTTAAGCGAGTGGGGCAATTTGCACCTTTTCTTATGCCTATTGTTTCAAGAGCATGTTTTTATTTACATAACCCCTCCCCAAAAAAAAAAAACAGATTTGGTAGCTTACCCTTCAGTACAAGGATCCTTACGTGAGGTGTAATTTTTCGATCACTCAATTTCTTGTAAAAACACTCCTAAAAAAAACTATCCCAGGGCCTGCAGCCAAAATGCCTGTACTTCTTATGTTGGAGGCACACCCCCATGCTGGTACGTTTTATGATGTCAGTACTGGAATAGCACAGGGGCGTGCTCCGTAGAGTATAATGGGGGCAATTTTGACATGCTTTTTTAAATACTTTTAAGTGCCGGTTTTGAGAAAAGAAGGCCACCGTGCAACTAACAAGCATGTTTGAGTATCTTTCCTTAATTTAAATATTTTCGTAGAATTTCAGTCAAATTCAAAATAAATGGCAAGAAATTACAGGTTTTGTGGGGAGAATGGTGAGAATTGCAGGTATTGTAAAATTGCGGTTGCACTCCCCCCCCCACACACACACACTCGAATAAAGAGCCCAGGAATTTGGGCTCACAATAAAAATCGCCCTCCGTTGCTATTACTGGCAGGTACACAGGACAAACTAATGTACAAGCAGGCAGAGCCAGGATGATGTTGGGTGACTGGGCCAAGGGTTAGTTAAATGGCGGCTTCACTGTGTCAGAGCTGCATTTTGAGGTGCTGAATTACGATGTCCTGCAAAATCAAACCTAGAGGAGGATGATGCCAGTCTTTCCTCGCTGTTTTTTTTTTTACTTTAAATGTGGGCTGGCCATCTGAAACTTAGAAACGCAGAAATTTGCTGGCAGGAAAGAACCCCTTGGCCCATCTAGTCTGCCCATTATCCTCTCCTGTCTGGTTTATCATACTCCCTTTATTCCTTGTCATTGTTTCTTCTGTTTAACTCAATGTGGTTGTCCAAAGCCCTCTTGAATTTGCTCACTGAATCTACCCCCACCACTCTTTCAGTGAAGAACTGCCCCCTCATATTTCCTTTAAATCTGTCCGCTCTAGCTTGAGTGCGTGTCACCTAGTTGAATTGTTTTCACTCATCCTGAATATGCTTCCTTCCCTCACCTTGTTTATTCCCTTCAGATATTTGAAGGTTTCTACCATATCCCCCTTCTCCCTCCTCGTCTCCAGCATATACAAGTTTAGTTCCTCCAGTTCTTCGTGAGACCTCCCATGTAGTCATTAAACCATCTTGGTTGCCCTTTTCTGGACCCTCTCCATCCTGTCTGTCACACTGGCCTCCAGAACTGCACCCCGCATTCCAGATGTACTCTGTCCATAGTTTTATATAGTGGCCTGATCACTTCCCCCTTCCTACTTGTAATGCCTCTTCCTATGCGTGCCAACATTCTGCTTGCCCTCCCCACCACCTTGTTGTATTGGTTTCCAACCTTCAGGGTATCTGAAATGAAAATCCCCAGGTCCCTTTCCTGCTCTGTTTCCTCAAGTTCCCCCTTCCCAGCCAGTATTTCGCCCATGGGTTCTTGCACCGTGTGCATAATTTTGCCTTTTTTTTTGCGTTAAATTGCAGTTGCCACTTCCGTGACCACTCCTCCAGCCTGGACAGATCCTCCCTCATTCTCTCCACCTCCGGCATGTCCACAGTGCTACAGATCTTTGTATCGTCTGCAAACAAATGCACCTTCCCATTCAGGCCCTCTGAAATGTCCCCAATGTATATGTTAAACAGTATGGGACCCAACACTGACCCTTGGGGAAACCCACTCATCACCCCCCTTTCCTTGGAGTGCACTCCATTAACTACCACCCTCTGAGTTCTACCTATCAGCCATTTCTCCACCCAGTTTGTTAGTTTGCTTCCTACCCCTAAGCTGCCTAACTTGCTTTTTAGTCTCCTGTGAGGGACAGTGTCAAAGGCCTTTCTGAAGTCCAGATAGGCTATGTCCACCACCCCTTCCTGTTCACATATTTCCATTACTCCATCAAAAAATTCAAATCAGATTGGTCTGACATGACCTTCCACCTGTGAACCTGTGCTGGTTGTCATCTGTGAGCCCGCCTCTTCCAGATATTGTACCAGCCTTTCATTTATAAGTGCCTCCATCAGCTTACCTGCCACGTAGGTAAGGCTGACCAGACGATAGTTGCCTGGCTCTTCCTTCCTCCCCCTTGTGCAATGGCACCACATCAGCCTTCTTCCAATCCCCTGGGACCCTCCCCTTGTCTAGGGACAGATTAAATAACTTTGTGAGTGGTGCCTCAAGTTCTCCCTTAACTCCTTGAGCACCCTGGGGTGGATTGCATCGGGGCCCATTGCCTTGTCCATCCACAATTTTCCTAATTCCTCTAGTACTATACCATCTGAAAAGGGGCTTTTGTCCATTTCCCTGCCAACTCTTCCTGCTTCTTAGCTCTGGCCCTTCCCTTTTCCTCAGCCTTGAACACTGAGGTAAAGTATTCATTGAAGCAGATTTCCATTATCCTTATCCTCTCCATCAGACCCGAGTCTCACAATCCCTGCCTGCTTTTCCTTCTCTCACTTAATACCAGAAACATTTCTTGCCCCCTTTTGGCCTCCCTCACTGTTTTCTCCTCCATAGCAGCCTTAGCCCTCCTGATTATTCTCCGCATGTCTCTTTAGCTTCTCCCTATAAGCTTCCTTTTCCAACAATCCCTGTGAAGATTTGTAGGTCCTGAACACTGTTTGTTTTTCCCCAACTGCTCTTCCCACCTCTTTTGTGAACCAAAGTGGTTTCCTCCCTTGTTTGTGTTTGCTTACCCTCCTGATGCATTTGTTGCCTGCAGAATTTCCCCCTTTTATTGCCCCCATATCTCAACTTCCTCCAGATTCTCCTTTCCTCTAGCTCCTTTTGAAAATTTCTTTCATTTTCCTAAAATCCACTTTCCAAAAGTCCATTATGCTAGTGGTGGTGTCCTGTTTATTTTTGAGGACTAAACCTGACCATTCTGTGGTCACTATCCCCCAGACTTTCTCTGACCTCAACGTCCTCAGTACTGTCAACATTTGTCATCACCAGGTCCAGTATGGCCTCTCCCCAAGTTGGTTCCCTGACCAGCTGTTGAAGTGCCTCCTGCATGGACTCCCAACAGCTCCCTACTCCTTTCTGATACATGCGAACATACGAAGAAGCCAGCAGAAGGTGGCCATTTTGTCTATCTAGTCTGCTCGTATTGCAGGGTACACTGCTTGAGCTACTGTCCCTGCCCTCCCTCCCCATGGTGCTTACCTTCACTCTGTCTATCCCAGCCTCTTAAAGCTGCCCACTGTCTTCAGTGAGATCACTTCTTCTGGCAGTGCATTCCAAGTGTCCACCACCCTCTCTGTGAAGAAGTGCTTCCTGAACTCCCTCCTAAACCACCCACCCTCCAGCTTAAGGAAGGTCCCAATCATGTCCTCTCTCTCTCTCACCTGTCTTCCAAGGAGTACATGTTCAGTGCCCTCAGCTTCTCCTTATATGCCTTACCTTGCTGACCTGCAGTCATCTTTGCAGCCCTCCTCTGGACCTTCTCCAGCAGGTTAATGTCCCTTTAAGTGTGGTCACCAATACTGAACCCCATCCTCCAGATGAGGCCTTACCAGGGACCTGTACAAAGGCAGTATAACCTCCTCTATCCTACTACTGATCCCTCTAGATATACATCCCAGCATCTTGTTTGCCTTTGCTGCTGCTTTCTTGCACTTCATGGAGTGCTTCAGGTCACTAGTGATCATCACTCCCAATCCCAGTGGAATCCCCCAGTCCATATAGAGGAGATTTAGATCCCCTACCACCAGAATTTCTCCTTTGCAGGCCATCCTTTGTATTTCACTAGCCATTTCCCTATTCACCCCCACAGACTTGGAGGTCTGTACACCACCTGTATCCATACTGCCTCCCCTGTCCTCTTAGTTATCGTGACCAAGAGGATCTCTGCAGAGCCCTGTCTTTCCCTGCTCACTGTTGCGCTTATCCTATCCCTTATGTATAGGGCTACCCCACCCCTTTTTTCTTTTCTCCTTCCCCTCTTATAGAGACTGCCCTGGTATTTCCACTTCCCAGCTGTGGTTTTCTGTCCACCACGTCTCAGTAACCGCTGTCGGGGCTAGTAATCTGTCCCCACCACTACCTCCAGGTCCCCCATCTTATTCCCCTTAACATGAGTAAGTATTTTTTCATGGAGAGGGTTGTGGTTGCATGGAACGGCCTTCCTGAGGGGGTCGTGGGGTCAAAAACAGTGGGGGAATTCAAGAATGCATGGGACAGACAAAAGGCAATTCTGGTGGGGGTTAGGAAGAAGGCTGTTGGTTAATTAGGATCTGCAGCTTATCCAATCGGTAGGAAAATGGGCAGACTGGGTGGGTCAAGCGGTCCTTATCTGCCATCAAAGTCTGTTTCTATGTTTCTGCTAGGGTTTGCCAGCAGACCTTTCCATCTGTCCCCTCCTTTTCTGTTCTCCTTCCTTCTAGTGACCCCTGACCCTTTTTGTGGGGGAGTGCGAGTTAGGCAAGTCCCACTAGCTACTTTTTCTAGTCCTCCCTAGCTTCATACTCGCCCCTCGTTAGTTTAAATCATTCCACAGGATATCATCTGTATATCTGGAAGCTTAAATTTTTTTTTTCTTCTGTCTTGCCTTTGTTTTCTTCTTTCCTCTTCCCCCAAAGATGAGCATTGAGTCCTGCTATCACTCAGATGCCTGTGAAGTGGGTATAGCAGGAGGGCTAGTGTTGAGTGACCTCCCTTTTGTGAGGTCGAAATGAAAACAGGAAGGTCTTTCAGGTGGGTGACAACTAAATCAACATAGGGGCTCCAGTACCCTTCAGAAACTAGCATTTGTCAATGCTGAATGTTTGCTTGCAGTGTAATAGAGCTTTAAAGAGCCCCTGATGGTGTTGGGACAAGTTTGAAAAATATAATTATTTAGATACAATTTAGCTTATATTTCACACTTGTTCTGTAATTGTCACTCTTTTTTATATACTTTATTTTTATTAGTTTCTCAATTGATTAACAATCAGTAACGTTCCATGTGACATACAGTCCAAGCTTGATATATAACCAATGGAGCTAAAAGCCCTTTTTAATCACAGGAAAATAGTATATGCATATATCATATCAGTGATACATCATCAGTGGGAAATAACCATAACCATTACCCATTACCAACATCTCAATAGTATACTGAAACAGAGCCCAAGAGCAATATGGCTGGTTCCTAAAAGTTAATGTCCAAAAAAGCTGTCCAATAAAGAACTACCCGCTTGTTGAATGTATTGCCATGTGTGTGTCTCAGTTACAAACTAAAATGTAAGAAATGCTGCACTTTCTACCTATCACAAACAAAGTTGCATTAAGAGTAATAATACTCGCTCCCCTCGCAAGAAACAGGGCACTCAGCATTAGCAGAGAAAAAAGGGTCCCCCGGTCTGCCTAGAAGGGAGAAAAAGTAAACTTTAAAATTAAGCTTATATTACATATACTGTACCCTCCAACAAGGAGACTTCCCAACATAACTGGGCAATATACAGTGAAACAGCGTAGGTATAAAACTTCAGTCACAGCTAGGGCATGGTAATAACTTCATAAAAAGGGAGAAGGTGTAGTAAAGAGTCTTAGAAAAAGTCTGAAGGAGGTAAAACTGACCCATTCAAGGATTACTGCACCTCTACATCGTCGGTATGCTCCTCCCAGTCCTCACCTTGACTCAACTGCTCTGCCCATACCCTCGCTGCCCACTTGCCAGCCTCCACAGGACTGGAAAAGGCCCAAACCTTACCTTGATCCACAGTTAGCAACCTTGCAGGAAAACTAGAGAATGGGGTATATAAACCTCTCAGGATGTGGCCAAAATTTTTTTCCCCCATTTGCCTTGTACCGTAACTATTGGGAAAATATGCACTGGTTGACCATCCTGTGATAATTTTCCATTCCTGCGTACCAGGGACAAAATGTGATCCCGCTCTCAATCCCGGCTGTTACAATCCATAAAGTGTGGGGAACATTTGAGGCCTCCTCCTCCTCATGTGGCGTTATACGATAGACTGCACTTGAAACCTGTCCAGATTGCCCACAGACAGAAGTTTTCAGTGAGCCAGTCCTTAACAAACATTTGGGCTAGTCCCTTCAGTATCCTGTGGCAGTCCAAGAATTCATAGATTTGCTGCACAGACTTGGTTTTCAAGTGTTTCCAGCCTGGCTCGAAAATGCTGAGCTTCCTTCACCACGTAGCCATCACACTTGTAGTCACAGCGGTCTGCTTCTTAACCTCAAATAGTTTCACACAGTCCACCATAGATTCCACCACTGTGACTCCTTGTGTTAAAGAGTCAGTTTTTGAGCTCAAATCAGTGACTGAGGTGTTTTAATCTTTGTAGTTTGAGCCACCATTTGCATAGTTTGTGTCGGGCTCTGCGCCACAACAGGCTCCTCTGCCGTTAAGGTTGTGTTTGCTGAGCCGCTGCTGCTGGTTTGCTTTTCCCAGGGTCTTACAGAACCCCAATCCTGATGGGGTTACCCATTTTGCTCTCCGGAGAGTGTACTTCATTGGTAGCTCAATAAAGTAAATTATTACTTAAAAAGATTAACTTTATTTGCCTAGTTCTGTATATTTTGAGAGGAGCTGACATTATGTGAGATCAGCTGTAGAGCACAGTTCTATCAAGCCTGTCTGGACACCCTGGCATCTCAGGGGCTCAATGCTCGTCACTTTTAGCACTGAAACAAACGGGGGTTCTACCTGCAAGGCTTGGAACAAATTTGTGTGCAGGGGACATTCCATATGGTCAGTCTCAACCAGATCATACTATTCTGGAACACAAAGCTTGGTTCTGCTCCAAGGACCTCCAGCACATAAATTTCTCCCTTCTTGTGCTGGTTGCAGAGCTCTAGCCAGTCTACTTCCTGCCTCCTAAGAAGCAGGCCCTGTGCAACAGTGCTTGGTCACTGTGTGACAGAACTGAAGCTTTTCTGCCATCAGTTTATTTTTTTTCCACTTCATGGACGTGAGACATCCTTGTTCGGGTGCAAGAGAAGAGTGTCTTCAGTCAGCCTTCCCACACCGCTTGTGACTTGTAACTACCACCAGGGCTCCCAGGCTAAAGCTGTGCTGCTGTACAGCCTGGTCCCCCACCACAACCACAAGCCACAGTTTCAGCTGGACTGAAAGCAGCAGGACTGGGAGGCATCTCTGCAACCGGTTGTCGGAGAAGGCAAATTTACAGGAATTTAGATTACTGTATCCTGGTCATCCATTGCATCAGCAGTTCCTCTGCTTTTGGCTGGACAGTACCCTGTACCAATTCACAGTGATATCCTTCAGCCTGTCATCAGAACCCAGTGTGTTCACCAAGTGTCTGTGCCTTCCTCCGATGCTAGGGCATCAGTCTTCTCCTACCTGGATGACTGACTCATCAGAGCCACTACCACAGAGGTCGTTGAATGGTCCAAGGATCTGGCCATCCAGATGTTCTGGGATTTTGGCCTGATAGTTAATCTGACCAAATCGAAATTGGTAGCAAAGAAGGTAATCCTGTCCATTGGAGCAGAATGGATTCCCTCCAAACTAGGGCTCACTTACCCTCAAACTAAGCAGAGGATATTTCTTCCTTTGCTCATTCATTTCAGGTTAGGCAGTTGCACCCTGTTTGAGACTTTGCTGATGTCTGGGGTTCATGGCCTATACAAACAGCTGTGGTTGTTTGGGCCTGCTGATGTATGCACCCCTTCAGTGAGAACTAGGGCGCCAGTGGTCCCAGTACTACGATGACCTGAACCCTCCAGTTTGGGCACCCTAGTCAATGCGGGATGCCACTGAGTAGTGCTCCCCACCCCCAATCCTCAACGGGCATCCCTTTTGTCTGGGCAGAGCCATCTCTCGTGCTGACAACAGATGCATTACTAACTGGTTTGGATGCTCATCTGCTGAACTAGACAGTTCTGAGTTTTGGTCACCAAGTGAAGCCTGACTATACACACCAACCTGCTGGAGCTCCGGACTGTCCATTGATCAGGGGTCAGGCCGTGCAAGTCAAAACAGACAAAATGACCACTATGTTCTGTCTGAAAAAGCAAGATGAAATGCATGCCTTTCCTCTGTCAAAAAGTGCGTTGGACCTGGTCCCTGGTACCGGGGACAACCAGCTGGTGGATGCTGTCAGCCAGGTGTGAGAAGTTACCCAAGTGGTCCCTTCACTGGAAAATGGTTTCACAACTGTTTACCCTGTGGGGCACACCTCTGATGGACCTCTTTGCCTCCTGAGAGAACAGAAAACTGAGACTTTTCTGTGCCCACTGGCCCTCTTCTCTCTCCCCCCCCCCCCAAAAATATGGGAACACTGATGGGGAAATGCCTCTCTGTCCTGAACTGCAAGTCCTCTCTCCATTTCCCTTGCTCCGTAAGGTAGTTCTCAAGGCATGCAGGTACAGGGTGAACCTAATCGGATAGCTCCATACTGGCCCAGGCAGTTCTGGTATCAGGATCTTAGCATCAGTAGCAGCCCGTTGGCAGCTTCTGCTGCTGGACCTGCTGACTAGATTAGGTAGGATGATCAGGGATCCAGTCATGAGTCCCTGCATATGTCCGCTTGGTTCCTGACTGGCTAGAGTGCCAGGCTGTGGGCTTTTCATGAGATGTAGTACGTGATTGCGCATCCCAAAAAAAGTCTTCTTATAAGACTTCAAATGGACAAGGTTTTTGCACTGGTGTGTGGGGCAGCAGGTAGATCCTCTCACTTGCCCCATCGATGCATCCTTCACTACTTTTGGTCCCTGCCTCAATGGAGTAATAAGCCACATCCCTAAAGGTGCCCCTGGCTGCCATCTCAGCATACTGGCGCCAGACTGGTGTGCTGACCCGTGAGAAGTGATCAGGCACTTTTTCAAGGCCTGGGTCACCTATTCCTTCGATCGAGAGCCTCCGCCATCATTGCACTTACACTGGCGCTGTTACAGCTAGTTGGTAAACCATTTGACAGGGCTCTCGATAGCATGAGTACTTGCATCCTTAAGCATATTTTGGGCCAGATGCTCCAAAATTTTGGCAGCAAGTCCCAGAGACACTCGCACTACAAAGCCCAGGAGTCCCGTGGCTGCTGCTTTAAAAACAGCATTCCCTGAAATCATCCCTTCCAGCAGCTCTCTTGTGCAGTGTTGGGAGGAAGGGTGTGTCAGAGCTCCACAGCGAGTGATTCACAGCTGAAATTGGAGCCAAGAAGAGAAGGGGTGTGAAGTATGCATCGGCTTCGATTTAAGCTCTCTGAATCACTCGCTGTGGAGCTCAGACAGGGCACACCCCTCCTCCCAGCACCACACAACAGAACTGCTGGAAGGGATGATTTCAGGGAATGGGAGGGAGACTGTAGTCAGACTTGTTATATTAATTTCAGCGGTCTGTTCTGTGCAAGAAGGTACTACTCATTTACTTTTGAATCCCAAAGCTAATGGGATGGGATGATTAACACTTTGATAAGGATGCAGGATACTGTAAGAAAATTTCTAATGTCCCTGTTCATAGCTACAGTGGCTATTGTTATCTGTTTATCTATGATCTATCTTTTGGACATTAATGTTGAACCTAGCTAGGATACCAAATTAATTTACTGAAGATTAATTGTGGTAAAGCTATATAAACCCTTGTTTTGTGACCATGTACAAAGGTGCTTTAAATCAGTTACTGTAAAAATATTGTACTTGTTCTTTGCAAATTTACTACGATATGCCTGCCTCTTGGTACATATATGTAATGTGCATTTACTTAAAATTAATAAAATATCCGAACCTCTCATGATAGAATGCTGGAATAAAATAACGAGAGATATATATGACATGGAGGAACTAACTGCCAATATTTGACAAAATAGAACAATTTAATTCTAAATGGCAGTGCTGGGTGATGCATGCTTCGGCAGCTGATGAAGCCTTTGTCCCATAGAACAAACAGAAAGCCCCAACAAATGAATACAAAAATGATTACACAGTAAAACGGGGTGGGGGGGTTGAGGTGAGAATTGGCAGGTGTCCCCATCAGGCAGTATGCGCCAGGAGAGCCAGGGTTGGAGTTTATGAGTATAGAACTGGGCCTGCAGAAAATGTAAACCATGGCTCTCTCTACTCCTATAAAGAAAAAACTGCTTTGTATCAAATGTGATTTTGGAGAAATCTGTATTTTTATGTAATGATGCAGTGTGGGTACTTGTACAAATGAAAGGATAAAATGTCTGAACGTTTGCCTCAATAAAAGACACATTAATAAAATAGGTTTAAAAAAAGAAAAAAGGCCCCCAACAGATTTCAGAGTGCTCCAGATTTTAGCTGAGGACCCTCTTTTCTCACAAAATCTACAGAGCCCTGATTCAAGCCAATAAACAAATGTGAGATGTCACACTTGTGGAAGATCACATTTTTGGTTGCTATCACCCCACCCTAGCCAGATGGGTAATTGAGCTCCAGGAGCTTTCTCTGGAGTCTCCATATTTAGTTTTTCACAATAACAAGGCTGTCCTTCACCCCTTTGTGAAGTTCCTGCTGAAGGTGGTCTTCAGTGTGTCACCTTAACTAGGTGCTTATTCTCGCCACATGCTTTGGAGGCCAAGCATGCACTGTACTTTCTGGATGTACACCAGGTGCTGCTGTACTACAGAGAAGGCATGGAGGGGTTCGCATAGAGACTCGCCAGCTATTCCTCATGTGGAAGCTGCTTCAGGCAGATTAACAGCTAAATGGATGATTGGTCAGTTGATAACCTCCTGCTACGCTTTACCAGTTGGCCAAGCAGGAGCCACACGTGGGGTTGAAGGCTCACTCCACCAGCCTCTGTTGTTTGTTGCCAGGTACATTCCAGTTATGGAGCTCTGAAGGGCTGCTGCCTGCTCCAGTGTGCATACATTTGTATCCCACTACAGCATCAGCATACTCAGTCAGGGTGATGCTGCATTTGAGACCAAGGACCTGCAGTTTTGGGGTGCGTTTTGCACCCTTCTCCATGAGAAGTGCTAGTAGTCTGCCTAAGTGTGCACAGTGAACCAACTTTAGGTAGTTAGAAACGGAGGTTAGGGAAAGGAAAGGGGGAAATTGTTTAACCAGGAGAGGCACGCTACGCTGAAGCTTGATTCCGGGCGCGACCTGGGAGCACAAGGAAGTTGTGATTTCCCCAGTGTCACACAGTATGCAAGTGGGGGCTGTGGGATTCAAACCCAGGTCTCTAGGTTTGCAGCTCAGAGCCTTAAACTACTGCACTATACTGCCTCAAACTGAACCAAATTTAGGTAGTTGGAAACAGAGGATCTTAACTTCTAGAGGGCTCCTGCAGTAGATAATTACATATAGGACTGAAGCCAGCAGGCGTCAGGACCTCACAGAAAAATTTCTAGCTAGCAGTCTCTGGCGGGGGACCACCCCCACATCAGGTGACAGACGTCATGCGACGTCAGTATAAAGGGGCGGTCCTCCACGCCCGCCTTCCAGTTCTTTCCCGCCGTTAGCTTGTGAAAGTGCCTCGCGGTTAAGTTCCACTGCCTCGTCAGTTGTTCGGTAGTTTTACCGCCATTTTCTCTTCAATTTCTTGTCAGGTTTTGTGCAGTGTATGTCGTCCCTGACTCTCTCCGAGCACAAGAACAAGTGTGACTCATGCAGCACCCAACTCCCTCACAAGGACGGACACTCCCAGTGCCTCTTCTGTTTTGGCCCGGACCACCCCATGGAGAAGTGCCAGCATTGCTGAAGTTCAACGCCGCCACCTGTCAACGGAGGCAGCAGTCCCTGGGGCCCATATCCTTAAAAAGAAAATTACCTCCATGGAGAAGGAGCTGAAGAAGCTTAGTCAGGCCTCAACTTTGCCAGAGGGTCACCGTAAAAAGGAGGACAAGGACCAGGACTCCTCTTCCTCGTCCACCGCTGACTTCAGCTAGAGTTGCCGTGCTTAGGTAACGTCCCTCCGGGGACTGTTCACCATGGCAGTCTTGAAGGTGTCCAAAGTCGTCATGACCCTCTTGTCTGGCTCATGTTAGGGCGCTTCGGAGCCTCCAGGTTACGGAGGTCTCCACTTCCATAGGCGCGCCATGCAGCCTTCCAGTGCAAGTGGCTTCAGTAAACCGGACATCAGCTCCTCTGATGCCCGTCCAGAGAAGACCGTAAGTCGCTCGACCCTTTGGCTCAACCCACAGTCTCCAAACCGCCCGGCAAAAGCCGCCCCCTCCTTCACAGCCTTCCTCGGGCACGGTTCCGCAAACTTCGGACAACGGCTCCTCCGGCTCCACCTGGACCCCGCTGGTAAGGCGTCCATCGGCCCGTCTGGTGGCATAGGCGTTGGAGCTGATGCGGACCCTGTCGTCCAGTCCGCCAGCTCTAACTCCCTGCAGCGTTCGCCGCTGCCTCCCAAGGCCCCAGCGTCTCTCCTGTTACACCCCGGGGATTTTAATCATCCTTCCCCTTGTGATACGGAGGATGCTGGCACGCTCCCGTCAGGTCCCCCTTCCGCTGGGCCGGACGACCTGACATCGGACCCTCGGACGCTGGCCCTGATGCCCACTGGGCCTCCTATTCCTGGCCTGCCTGCGGGGGCGTTTCCAGGGCCTTCTGCCCTGTCTGAGCCCCTGGCGCCGGGTATATGCCATCTTATCCGACGCCGCAATACCATCTCCGCAGTATCTGGCACCCCAGTACCCGATGCCAGGTTTCCCGCCATCGGGGTATGGATACTCACCATACGGAAATCCTCAATATCCGTATCCCCCTCCTCCACCGCGCCCCCCAGCCACCGGTGGACCTGAGGGAGACTTTACTTCCTTGGTGAGCTGAGCCTTGGCCTCAGCCCACCAGGAAGCCAGAGAGCTGCCTTCCGATGCCGGAACCTGTTCCGGACCCCCGTCGGGGGCGAGAGACCCCCTCCACCCCACCTGTTACCAGAGGTGTCCCCTCCGGTTCCAAGACGGGGTGGCACACTATCCCAGGAACTCCCCAAGTGGTCCATTCCTCCCCCAAGCGGGTAGGGGTCTTCGTCTCCTCCATCTTCCTCAGACTTCTTGGATGATTCCGATGGACGTTCCGACTTTGACGAGCCACAAACTCCGGACAAGCCCCAGCCTAGGACTCCTCTGAAGTCCCCTCCAGAGGATCCTTCCTTCACAAAGTTGCTACGAAAGATCAGTCATTGCATCAGTGGAAATCTTTGGAGCCAGATCCACAGCGGCAGAAGCTAGCTGCACATCTGGATCTGCCAGAGGTCGCTCCTACCTTGGTTCCACCCTGGATCGAGCCTCACGCGGACTTTGTTTCCACCATTTGGAAACAACCATCCGCCATAGCCCTCCTTCCGAGGAAGGCGGACAGGCTGTACCAGGCTTCAGAGGTTGTTGAATTCCTCCCCACACCCAAGGCTGACTTGTCATGATCCGTGCCACCCATGGCCGCACAACCAACCCAAAGCATTTGAGCTCGTCTCCACCCAATAAGGAGTCCCATCTTCTGGACCAGTATGGGAAGAAAGTTTTCACTTCTTCCACTCTGGGTATTGGGGCCATGAACTAAGTTGCTCACATGGGGGATTACCAGAAGGCCATCCTTAGTGAGGTAGAAACTAAATTGGACTCCCTTCCTGAGTTGCAGACCTAGTCCGTTCGGCCAGTAGGCACATGTTACACGCTACTTACGATGCAGTGGATGCTGCTGGAAGGAGCTCGGCGTTCGCCGTCAGTTTGCGGCATCATGCCTGGCTCAGAGTGTCAGGTTTGGTCCCGGAAGTGCAGTCCGCCATCCAGGACATGCCCTTCAGGGGTTCGGTACTGTTCAGTGGTGATATCAAGGACATCACCGGCCTGCGGGAGAAGGGCACTGCTCTCAAGGAAGTTGACTTCATGTACAGAGCCCCTCAGCCTCAACGCCGTCCCTTTCACAGACGTGCATGGGCCAAGGCAAAACCACAAGGGAAGCGGGCCAACAAACCTCGGGCCCCTCCAGCTGCGAAGCCCCCACCCCCACCCAAATGGGCAGCGGGAGCTCCAGCCGCGGCGCTGCCTCACACCTCCTGACTCCTTTCCTCTCCAACGGCCTCTGGGCTTCCCAGAGGAACCAGTAGGAGGGAGGTTCTCCCTTCATCTACCGGGTTGGAAGAGGATCACTTCTGGCATTTGGGTACTCCAGCTGATAGCAGAAGGACACTAAATAGAGTTTCTTCAGAAACCTCCCAGAACCCACCCCCGGTCGTCTTACTCACTGGAACACCTTCTGGTTCGTGAAGAAATCTCAGCCCTTCTTTTGAAGGCAGCAATAGAACCCGTCCCTCCCCATCTCCAGGGGATGGGTTACTATTCCCGTTTCTTCCTGGCTCCGAAGAAATCGGGCGATGTGAGGCCTGTCCTAGACCTAAGCTCCCTGAACCTCTTCATGGAGTACAAGAGGTTCAGAATGCTCTCTCTGCAGAGCCTTCTGCCCCTACTTTGGCCGGGACAGTGGCTGTGTGCTCTGTACATGCAGGATGTCTACCTCAATATCCCTATCCACCCGTCCCACCACAGATACCTTCAGTTTTCTTTTCAGGGGGACCACCACCAGTTCAAGGCCCTCCCATTTGGTCTTTCCTCAGCTCCCCGAGTATTTACCAGATGCCTTTCTGTGGTGGCGGCCCACCTGCGTACCCAGGGAGTTAAGGTTTTCCCGTACCTGGATGACTGGCTCCTGGCGCTCCCTTTCCCTTACCCTACAGGTTTTCACCAGCTTGGGTATTACCATCAACCAGGCCAAGTCCCATTTGATCCCATCACAAAGACTCTAGTTTATCAGGGCGATCCTGGATATGACCTCCGGTATGGCCTTCCTGCCTTTGGACAGGGTGGCCACCCTTCAAGCTCAGGCCAGCCTGTTGTCCACCCGCAGATGGGTCTCTGTCAGGTCAGTCCTTTGCCTCCTCGGGCTCATGGCAGCTGCCATTCCGATGGTGCCTCGTGCTAGTCTCCACATGAGGATCTCTCAGTGGACGCCTCGGTCTCAGTGGGATCAATTGGTGGATGACCTAGATCGGGAGATCCTGGTGGTCTCTCCGATGGTTCGGCAGTTGCAGTGGTGGATGGTTCAGGAGAACCTTTGCCAGGGAGTTCCCTTCTGTCTTTCTCCCCCTCCCAAACTCTGACAACAGATGCCTTGGACGAGGGTTGGGGAGCCCACTTGGGATCTCAACGGACCCAGGGCTCTTGGTCCAGACTCGAGCAGACTCTCCACATAAACGTGCTCGAGCTGAGGGCCGTCCTATATGCCTT
Source organism: Neoceratodus forsteri (assembly GCA_016271365.2). NCBI lineage: Eukaryota > Metazoa > Chordata > Ceratodontiformes > Ceratodontidae > Neoceratodus > Neoceratodus forsteri. Next base: position 353,443,110 of record CM057456.1, read on the forward strand.
ACAAGCTCTGCATCTGTATCTGCTTCCCGGTCATCTGGCTGTTCAGACCAACAGCATGTGCGTAGTGTGGTACATTAACAAACAGGGAGGAACTCGTTCCTACCCTCTCTGCAGGGAAGTGATGCAGGTTTGGGATTGGGCAATACTTCACAACCTTCACCTCACGGCAGTTCATGTTCTGGGGGTGGAGAACATGTTGGCAGACCACCTCAGCCGGTCGTCCATCCAAGCGCATGAATGAGAACTGGATCAGGGGGTAGTAGATGATGTCTTCCTATGCTGGGGAACCACTCGGGTAGACCTGTTTGCCTCTCCTCTCAATGCAAAACTTCCCATCTTCTGCTCGCTCGCTCCAGGGTGGGAGTTTTGGAGATGTCTCTCCTAAACTGGAAGGGCAGATTCATCTATACTCCCGGATCCTGTTGATTCTGAGGGTCTTACACAAACTCTGTTCAGAAGGAGTTTGCATGATCCTCATCGCGCCGTTCTGGCCCAGGCAAGTTTGGGTCTCTCTTCTGCAGCAGTACTCAGAAGAACCTTCTCTTCCTCTATCACAGCTTTTGTTGACCCAGGATCGGGGACTCTGGTCCATGCAGGACTCAAATCCCTTCAGCTGCATGCGTGGCTCCTGCAGACGTAGTTCAAACCCGGTTCGGGGTTTCGTCACAGGTGGCGGAGATTCTGGTGGAGGCCAGAAAGCCTGCCACTCATTCCACTTATGCCATGAAATGGAAAAGGTTCTCTATTTGGGCGTCTTCCAGAGCTTTCGAGCTATTCTCCGGCTGTCGGGAGGCTCCTGGATTACATGCATCACCTCTTCGACCTGGGTCTCTGTCACTCCTCCTTGAAGGTTCACATGGTGGCCATTTCCGCTTACCATGTTCCTTTTGGGGACAGGTCTTTCGCGCAACTGGAAGTCGTGAAGACCTTTCTTAAAGGGGTTCTCCACTTGAGACCCCCCTTTCACGCACCTGTCCCCCCTTGGGACTTGAATTTCATTCTCGAGAAGCTTACCCTGCCTCCTTTTGAACCAGCAGCATCAGCAGACCTGAAGTTCCTTTCCTGGAAGACTCTCTTCCTGGTGGCCATTACCTCCGCTCGACGAATTTCCGAGCTTCAGGCCTTAATGTGCAAAATCCCATACTTGATTTTCCACAAGGAACGTGTCTCTCTTCGTACCAACCCCAAGTTTCTCCCTAAGTTGGTAGCGGAATCTACGCTGAATCAATCTATGGAACTGCCTGCATTTTTTATGCAACATTCCAATCAAGGGGAGTACCTCTTACATACTTTGGATGTTCACCGGATTATGAGATACTACACCAACAGGACGAAGGATCTCAGAAAGACTGATCAACTGTTTCTCTTTTGCTCCCGAAAGAGAAGGCAATGCTGTTTCCAGGCAATGCCTTTCAAAATGGTTGGCTCATTGTATCACTTTATGACAAGTATCATAAAACCTTGCCAGGTCAAGTCAGAGGTCACTCCACTACGGGTGTAGCTGCCTCTGCTGCTTGTTTCAAAAATGTGTCTGCGGCTGACATCTGTGCAGCTGCAACTTGGACTTCTGTCCATACCTTTATGAAACATTACAGTTAGGACATTGCCTCTCGCTGTAGAGCTGGCTTCGGGTTGGCTTTTCTGCAAGGTCTTCTTTTCTAAGACCTTTACAGCCAGAGGATCTGTGTATGAGTAGTTTCCTCCTCCTGTGAGCTTCTCTTTGTTCCAGACTGCTTGGGACTCAGTCCTATATGTAATTACCTACTGCAAGAGCCCTCTCGAAGTAAGATAGTACAGTTACGTAAGAACTTACCGTAACAGTAGATCTTAGAGAGGCTCTTGCAGTAGGTAATACCTGACCGCCCTCCATCCCCCTTTGCTTTTTCAGCTCCTTTTCCAGGATGGGAAATATCTGCTTCTCTCTCGTCTTGCCTTTTTGCCTTTGGCGGGAAAGAACTGGAAGGTGGGCGTAGGGGACTGCCCCTTTATACTGACGTCTGTCACCTGACATGGGGCGGTCCCCTGCCAGAGACTGCTAGCTAGAAATTTTTCCGTGAGGTCCTGACGCCTACTGGCTGCAGTCCTATATGTAATTACGTACTGCAAGAGCCTCTCTCGAAGATCTACTGTTACGGTAAGTTCTTACGTAACTGTACTTTACTCACCTGTAGCCATAGTTCTACTATTATTCGGTTCAAATCCATGCGACCCACCCAAACCTCCCCTGACAAGACTTGCTTTGGAATCCTGCTTGCAGATCTGCCGTCATTTATGGTGAAGCTGGAGGATAACACCATGAGTGGTGGGAGGAGTCGAGCTTGAAGATGTCCGCTGACTGAGCAGGCCTAGTGGATACTGCCCAAGTGTGGATGTGAACTAAATATTAGTAGAACTATGATTACTGATGAGGAATCTCTGGTTCTTTGGATATTGACCTGTAGGGAGGAAGGAGTGGCTACAGAGGTAATAAATTGGCTGTGCTTGGATGTGTTACCAAGTTTTGTTTTTTTCCATACATTTTTTTCTGCTGTTCCTTGGAGTGGGCAGGAGGCTCCGGCCCCTCCCTTGGAGGAGACTCCTCTCTCTGGCCAGGCTTCCCTACACCCATCCCACCAGGCCATCCCCCACGGGTTACCACCTCGCTCCCCGTGACAGGGCCGGTGGTGAAGGGCACTGTCCTCTCCCCACCCCGGGAAGCCAACATCCAGATTGCTGGGGGTCAGCTTGGGCACAGACGGCCATCATGGAGCCTGCCAGCTCTGTCTTTTCCTCCAGTTTTACGCCCCAGGGCTCACGAACGTGCAGTGGGTGGGGTGGCTGTTTCTGCCTCCTCGGAGGCAGTTTAACGCCCTGAATATGGGCCCCCCCCACATTCTGGGCAGCGTGCCTGTGCCAACACCCAGCCACTTCTGGGTGTCAGTTTACAGCACGCTGCACTGTCCCCCTCCCCCGAAAGAGGAGAGTTGTCAGTGGACATTCGATCCTTTCTCACCCCGGCCATCCCTCGAGCGACCAGAGTCCATTCCCGAACCCAGGTCACTGGCATGGCGCGACATCCAGCACCTCAACCTTCAGTGCCACCAGGCCGGGCGCTGCCAGGTATTTCTAAAACATTCTGTAGTGGCGTATTGGTTTGTGATGAGGCTAACTACCAGGATGATCATGCATTGGGCAAAACTAATGCACGGTCACTTAATGTACTTTATCAAGTCATGTTTCTAAATATTTTTCAAAATACGTAATTTTTTTTTATTTTTAAAATATTTTAGGGACGCTTAAGAGCCAATGTCCAGGCAGGAAGCATTTCTCGAATGTGCTACACTTCAGCTGCTTTATATCATTATAAATATCATTTGCAACTGATCAAACTTTGGAAATTCAGTTTGAATTGACTTATTGAACTTATCAGCTTTTGATCGATACCCAATTCAACATGGTGAGGCAGGGAAATCTTGCTCCTGCAGCTGCTAAAACTACCATTGGGAAGGCAAGCAAGGCTGCTGATCCTTCAGGCTGGGCAACTACTGCTACGCTGGAACCATCGTTGAGCTGTCCGTGGCAGCAACTACTCACCACACCGCATAGCATAGGTTTTAAACTGGAGATCACCCTAGCGAGGCTGGAGAAATGCATTATAATATCTCAATCTCCAATGGATGTGGTGTGCAAAGGCGACGAGCGATTGACCGCTGTTCAGGTGATCATTGCACGGCTGACTGAGGAAGGCGTGCAACTCCGAGGCTGCATGGAGGCCTGTACAACTGAGACCTGTGCTGGAGTGTTACTGCAGGAGGAGGATTTGTTGGAAGGTGCAGAGGGCTTGGATTTGCTAGAATCTCCAGGGGACCGTACACAGAACCTGCTGATATTGGGCGAATGTCTCATCTGGGGCATGTATCTGAGGGCTAATTCCGGGATCGGAATGTTGGAAGCTGATGGACTGTATCAACCGACAGCGAAGGAAGGTGGAGGATGAGGAGATCTCGGTGGTGTCTGGAAAGGACTGATTCTGTTTCTGGCAAGTTCCTGGTAATTCTTATGCACAGGGCTTGTGAATGGATTTGGGAAGATTTCTGAACTATTCTATCGGATATATTATGAGTGGGATTCGTGGCTGATATGAACAGTGGGGACACTTGTGTGCATTACTCTGGGAAGGGATCACAATGCGGGTCATTGTGCTCCATATGGTGGGTTACTCCACCCTATGAATATTTTTTCCCATCTTGTGTAGGCTATGTAGTTACCAGTTACTCTCCAGTCATAACTAATGAGCTTGCATGTTAGCTGGATTACCTTTGTGCCTCACTGTTAAGTTACTATCTTGGTTTAAGAAACTGGTATGTTCATAAGTCTGACATTTGAAGGTTGATATTGTACCAGTTTTCAGCTGACTGTAGTATTGTTCTAGAAATGGCACATTCTTCCTACTTAGTACCTTTGTGATCTGGATAAATAGTCTCTAGGACTGCGTTACAGTGCCTAAGTTAATTCTACCTTTCAAGGACACTCCATGGCCGTTGAGATGACTGGCAATTCTGGGACAGTTTTATTTTGGTAAAATGTTGGTTATCCCTCCCCCATTGTAAAAAGATTACAGGGGCTGTACTGTGTATCAACTTTGTGCGGATATTTTTCCCCGTTATACCTATCACCCTGTATGAGGTAGTGTGTGTGTGTGTGTGTTTACATGAAAATAAACACAAAGTAACAAAAAAATGTTAATATCCAGTTTCCCTGCTTTTGCAGTTACCTATGACACTGGGCCTGTGGGTTTTTGTCTGCTGCCCTCCAACCCTGGCTCACACTTCATCCTTTCACCAATTTTCATCCATTCCTTCCACCCTGTAATTAGTATTGCATTGTGGCACACTGCATATTGTTCTTTTGCACTGAATCGTTACCTGTGAAATTGCTTGTTTTGTACTTACTTAAATAATGTATTTCTTGGCATTGTATTTTTGTAGATCTTCTACGAGGTTCTCTTTAATCAGGTCACACCTATGGAACTATCCCACGTCAGTGCTAGGACCCCCACGGAAACTTTTGCCAGCATTCCCCTAGGGGGCTGCCCATGCCGACGTCATATGTAAGCGTCCATATAAGGCATGGCCAGCCTCCTTGCTCCTCGGTTGTTTTCCTGCTGTCGATTCTGCTCATTGGACCCGCTAGCAGAAAGAGTGATACCAATTTATAATAACTGGTGACCCCCGTTATCAACCCGTTTTCAAGTACTGTAAAAAGTCGTATTAACCCGCAGGTTGATAAGACTTTTTTCATATCAACCCGTGAGTTGATACGACTTTTACAGTCTCGCGCCGAGAAGCCTGCAGCATTCGCATTCCAGAAAAACAGATTGTGGCACTGCGAGACTGTTCTCCAAGCATAGATTCAAACTCACAGCACAACCTCCATTTAAAACGAAACGTACAGATCCAAATCAAAAAGCGTAATCATTTCAAGTATTTACCAGCCGAAAAACTCTCCACTAAGCGTGTACTTTCCCCCGACTAACCCTTATCATTTCCATAGCCGGCATGAGCTTTCACCTCGTTTCCACAATGACTGGAATGACCCCTGACCCATCGAGATGGCAAAACAATACACACTGAAGCTGAAGGACTTGGGCAAATGATTTAAACTGAAAAAAAAAATGTTTTCTAGTTGTTTAATATATATTTTTTTTGCTTTATTTCAACCCGATTGTGATTTACTTTACCCAACTTCACCCAATAAGGTAACGCAGTCTTTTTGCACCAGTTATTATAAAAATAAAACCCTATGTAGTAGGTACGATATATACATTTTTATTCACACCCTCGGTGTGTGATCATAAATGAAACCTCTAAAGGCTTTGCTCTCAAGGTTTCTCTATCACACAATTTGGTGAAAAAATGGCATCGACCTACTACATATGCATTATTCTTCATTATTTCTCTCAAAATTAATTCTCGCTCCCACCCTTTCTTGGCTTTTTCTATGCTGTAAAAAGGGCCTTCCAAATTATTTTGCATATGCAACTGCGTGGAGCACATTTTTAAGGACAATGCACATAGTGTCAGCATCTGTTGCCTAGGCCTCAACCACAAAGTTCAGGCCTGTGACATTTGACACAGATTTAATTTTATGACTAGGCAACGGAGGCAGTGAATACTCAATGATTCCTTCTGCAGAAAGCCCTCGCAGCATTGGAGAAGCAGCTCCAAGAGAAGACTGTGTCCTCTGACCCCACAGTCAGCTCCAGGGCAAACACCCATTGAAGAGTCAGGACAAAAAATCCTTTGGGAAACACCATAAAAAGCACAAGCATCAGTGAGAAAAGTCTGTCCCTGGGAGAGGTCCCAGTCACCACTATGAGCAATGCATCCAGCACAATCTCCATCACTGCAGTTTTGCACACCAGTGACTAGAACCACCGTGATCATTCCTCCGCCATCTACAGTGGGGTCTGCCCAAGGCTCTGCCATCAACACTACAACAGCTAACTTGCCCCCGTCGGTGGCTTCTCCAGCATAGTCAGCTTATTTCCGTGATGGCACTTGGAACAAGTGTCACTATGCAGGAGAACTTGGCCCCCCATATCTCCATTTCCAAGAGGTTGGGGACCAGGTGTAGTTGAAACTGGACCTCACGGGTTGGGCGGTCGCCCTCGTCAACGCATCACTTGTCATCGACACCTATGGTTGCACTCCCTAGACAGTGCATCTGACAACTTACTGTCTGCCACTGCCTGAGTGAGGACCAGGCTCACCCTACGGTTATTAAAGTTACAGGGTCATGGTCCCCTCTGGACATGAATCCCCCATTGACCCTTTTCACTGACAATCCTTTTGTATTGGTGCATCAGTCATTAACGCTACAGGCTTAGTCCCTTTGGTACAGCCACAGCCTCCACCTTTAGTTGATGATCAGCTGTCTGTGCTTTCAACAGGGAATGTCGACAGGACCATTCCAGGCCCAAACTTTTAGAGCAATCTAGGATCAACCTGCTGTTACACTCCTCCCATCGACACCATATAACAGCGTGCTGGAGCAACACAGCTAGTCCTATTCCTCATTATTGGGGAGGCTTCCAGTACGTGTCCTGTTGACACACATGCCTTCTGAGTTGGGAAACGGGTATCCTCCATTACTGTGGGAGTCTCTACCGTGACCCCTCTGGTTGATAGCCAGCAGACACGTTGACACCCGACCGCATACTTCCCTACTGGGGTGAGATGAGGGATATGGGGAGCCTCTGAATCGGATAGAAGCAGACTTCTCTCTGTCCTCCTATAGTGAAGACTCTGCAGCTTATATTCCAGGGTCACCCTCAGAGGACCAGACCATACCTGTATGTCCATGTTACAAGGCATGCAGGCGACCATGTGGCTTTCAGGGGGAGGAGAAACTCCTTGAAACTAGATGTTTTTTTACTTCTTGGAGGTCCTTGAGGCACCTCCCTTGGTTATACCCCCATTTATCTAGTTTTGAAGGATGCCACATATGCAGCTTGGTACTGACCTAATGAAGTACCATGCATTCCCAGGAAGGTGGATAAGACCTGCTCCACGCCCCTTCTAATAAGGCATATTATGCTTCTCAGCCAGAGTAGGATGTGGCAGTATTGACACTTGATCACCACTGTTCTTGGACTCGTACTCTCCTTAGAGCTCTTGCCCTGCTGGCAAGGAATCCAGAAAGTTAGATGCCTTGAGCAAGTATACCTATGCCTCTGCCTCTTTGGGCTTAAGAATTGCTATCAAGCCTATATGGTGAAGTACCATAACATTTTGTGGTGCAAGGCGCACACTGCTGCTCAGGGGGTACCAAAGGGTACAATGAAACAGGACCTCTTATGTAACCTGGAGGCAGCCAACCAGGTAGGCAAACATCTTATAAGATTAGTATTTGATGCCTTGGGTGTTCCAGCCAGGGCTGCGGCAGCAGGCATTTGTTTAAGATGCCGTGCCTGGCTCATGGTCTCTAGACTTCTCGGCTAGATGCAGAAAACATTGCTAAAGACCTCTTTCAGAGGGCAGAAGTTATTTGACAGAGAAGCAGAAGAAACATTAAAAGGTTTGTTTACTCGCTGGTACCAGAGTACCCAAGACTGTCCACCTCAGATTCCTGTGCCTTTAAAGATGCCCATAATGGACCTAGACCCCACACTGACACTCATGCCTACTCCCAAGGGGACCATAACCAAGAACCCAGTTTGTCTGCGGCCTTGGCCCATTTATGGACTGTAAGAGGTTGTCCTAAAAAGGGGAGTTTCAGGGCTCTGACTTTACATGGTCCTGATAATTTCCACTAGTCCTAGGAACAGGTGTTGCCACCCTTCCCCCCAAACCTTCTTTACCTTCCGTATCTCCAGGTCTCTTAGTGTTCTTTGTCATCAAAAGCCTCACAGTTACCGGCGGTCTTATGGCCCAGTTGGCTTCATAAGTGTGCTCCTGTCTCCTTTAAAATAGTAGGTTGGGTAACCCTAGCTACAGTTGAAGAGCTATATGCTGTATTTCCCCAGACTACTGGGATAGGCAGTGCCAGGAGCGGCCTTCAGCCAGTGGGCTACCACCTTGGTGGGACTAATCGGTGATTAAGAGCCACCCTCTTTTTCCCTTTCCCCTTGTTGAGATATGATTGAGGCTATACCCTTGAGACCGGGACCTGTAAAGTTGTGATGACTGGCAAATTATAGTATCGGGACCTAGGGTCTTTGTCAGAGGCTAGACAGCCATGCCTGCTATTTAGCTTTCAACAAACAGTATGCTTATTATGCTAGGAGTCCTTAACCAGTACTCAAAGCTTGGTATCCTTAGTGGCCTATTTTTGGCCTCTCTCCTCTGAGTATCCAAAGACTATGAAAGCTGGTTCATGAACTTTGATATTTATTTTATTTTATTTATTGAAAATTTCGGAATTACAACCTTTTGAGTCAAGGACTCCTTTGCAAAGGCTCCATGTCAGTCATGACAGAACATTACAATAATACAGATTGTACAAAGTTTTCAAGACAGAAACATTACATTTTGACAAAATGTTCAGAATCATAGCATAAGCAAAGGCTACACGTCAGTTGCAATAGGACATTACATAAAGAACAGTTTGTACAGAGATTTCCAAACAGGACATTACAAGTGTTTAACCTTCACAGTATAAGGTATACAGATAACATCTGAGGGTTGAAATGGTCATAACGGTGTGGTGGCACAGGTGACCGACAACCTAGGGGAATGATGGAAACAGCTACAGGTCTCAGAGTTAAGAAGAAGCCTCTTGATCCGGTTTTAAATTGGCCTAGATTAGGGATGAGTAAGATGGAAGATGGTAGATTGTTAAGCCAGAGGCACGATAACGGAAGGACCTCTGCCCCAGAGAGGTCCTGCAGTGGGGAACTGTATAGGAGGTCCCAGCCAGCCATCTGGGGGTACCCCTATGGGGGGCTGGTTGGATGAGGCGGTGTAGACAATTAGGTGTGAGTTTCATAAGGATCTTTTTGGCTTGGAGGCAGGTTTGGTATTTAAGCCTCCCTTCAAGGGTTAACCAGGCTGCTTGATTATAGAGCAGACACATATGGGTTTGTCTGTTACTGCTTGTGACCATGCGGCAGGCTTTGTTGAGTGCTATATTGATGCTGCTTAGGGCTGATTGGGCAGCGGCGCCGTAAATAGTTATTCCATAATCGACCAATGAAAGGACTGAGCATGTAACAGCCAGCCGTAGAGCCTGTGGGGTAAGGCAGTGTTTGTGTCTGTAAAGAATGCCAAGTCGGGTGTTAACTGAGGAGGAGAGGAGTTTGATATGGTGGTGGTAGGTGAGGGATGTGTCTAGAGTGATACCAAGATATTTGAAATGTGTGACCTGTTCAATGTGGGTACCCTGAGAGTTTGAGATTGTAAGTTGGGAGTTACTGAGGGTTTTGGTGTGCAAATATCATAGATTTTGTTTTGTTGTAGTTAAGTATTAGTCGGTGGTCGGTGAACCAACATTCAAGCTCTCGGAAACAGCCTCGAAGGGTATTTTGGAGATGGATGAAGTTGGTGTGTTTCCAATATAGCATGGCATTGTCTGCATATAGCAACAGCTTTCCACTGCAGGCTTGGGGGAGTGAGTTCAGAAAGAGAGTGAAAAGCAGTGGGCCAAGTATTGACCCTTGAGGGACACCAGCTAGAACTGATTGCTTGGAGGAGAGTGTGTTGCTAATTTTACTTGCTGTGTTCTGTCAGTAAGATAGTTTTTGAACCAAGAGATAGTTTCCGGGGCAACATGGAGGGATACAAGGGAGTGGAGAAGTAGCTCATGATTGACGGTGTCAAATGCTTTGGTCAAGTCAACATAGATTGCCCCTACTGTTGACCCCTGTTCAAGAACTTCATGAATGTATGATGTAAATTCAAGTAGGGCCGTGGTAGTACTGTGCCCTTTTCTGAAACCATGTTGCTCATGGCAGAGGAGACTATATTTGTCCAGGTATTTGGTGAGTTGGTCCGACACAATTTTTTCTAGTGCTTTTGAGGGGATAATGTAATGGGCCTATAGTTACCTGGGGCTGTTGGATCACCCTTCTTTAGGATGGGAGTGATAATTCCCTCTTCCATATAGTTGGGATTTGGCCAAGGCATAGTGAGAAGTTGAGGAGTTTGGTGAGATGAGGCAGCGTCTCATCAAGGGTAGTCGAAGAATTTTTAGATCAAGGAGTCACTGCTATGTGATGGGTATGCAGGACTTTAGAGAGGTAGCGTTTAGCCTCATTACAGGAGACTATACGCAGCCTGAAGGGGGGGGTAGGGGAAGAAGGTGTAACAGGTGGGGGGTTGGTAATGGAGTCAAAGAAGTTTGTAGGGAGGACGTGACTAAGGTCAGAGAAGGAGGTGTTAAGGGTATTGGATATGGCAGTGGGATCCTGAGAGGGTACCCTGAACTAGGAGCTGGGTTAGGTCTGCGGTGGTGGCTTTCCCACAGAGTTCCTTGATATTGTTCCAGAAAGATTTCCCAGATTTCCAAGTGGTGGTGAAGGCTTGGTGATAGTAGGTTGCCTTGGCTTGCTGGATAGCCCGCGTGCATTTATTTTCTTGCTTCTCTGTAGAGCTGTCTATCATGGGGTAGCTGTGAGTTTAGGGCCCTATGCCAGAGGTTATCTCTGTGATGCATCAGTTGAAGAAGGTCCTGGGTAATCCAAGGGGTGTCCCAGGTTTTTATTACCTGTTTTGTGAAAGGGGCAAATATGTCACAGGCAGTGTTGAAGATGGTAATAAATGCAGTGAGCGCAGTGTCAATAGATTGAGCCGTATGGACTGGTTCCCAGTTACAGGTGGAGAGATACACTTTGAGACGAGAGAGGGCACCTTTTTTGAGGCGCCTTTGGGTGGAAGTTTTTGGTCTGCTAGGAGTATTTCTGTTTGACCACCAGCAGGAGACGGGGGAGTGGTCACTAAGTACATCAGGAAGCACTCTGATTTTTGGAGAGGTGGTTTGGGAGGTTTGTAAAGATAAGGTCTATAAGCGTGGAGGAGCCTGTTCAAGGGTCCAGCCTAGTGGGTGACAGTACTACTTGGGTGAGGTCATAGGCAAGAGCAGCGTCTTTGTAGGAAGCCGACATAGGGGATAGCCAGTTTACATTAAAATCACCCATAATAATTAGTTCGCTCTTAGGGGGAAGATATGTGATTCCTGACAGGATAGAATCGATTGCAAGCTTCTGATTTGATGGGCGGGATGTAGACTGCCATGATATAAAGAGGTTTACCAGGGGTACCAAGGGCAACTTTGATAGTAATGGCCTGTGCACCATGTTCAGGTATGGGAAGGGGGACTGATAGTGGCTGGAGGGATGATCTAGCATATATGGCACAACCCCCACCCCTTTTGCCTGTCCTATCAGCTCTGAAAATGGTATAGTTCCTGAGGGAGACCGAGGCATGGGGGATATTTTTTGAGAGCCATGTTTCTGACAAGGTAAGAATGTCTGTGGAGTATTGGGCAAGCCAGCCCTGCAGCAGTGTTAGTTTTTTAGGCAAACCGCAGATGTTGAGGGAGGCCAGAAATAGGCCACTATGTCTGCCCTTCTTAGTGACACTGGGCAGGGGAGGACCTGGGTTGGGATGAACATTCCCTGATATGAGTAGGAGGAGAAGGAGAGCTTGCCGGAGGGCAACTTTACGCATCAACCTGGTTGTAGTGTGGCGGGGACCTTGATAAGTGGGTGAATTAGTGGGACTTGTAGGTATGGGGATGGAAGATATCAGCTGGGTTAAGATAGCTGGGGATAATGGGTGGTATGGGTAAGAAGGTGGGAGTTTGGAGTAGGGGGTGGGTATTTGTGCAAGGCAGATACCATTTGTGGTGCAGCTAAGGCTAGGGGTGCAGTTGCTACTCTGAGAAACTAAGGAGAGAGGTAGTAAGAGTTTTGGCCCAGGTGTGTTTCTAGGGTGATAGACAGTCGGGCAAACGAGGGGGTTCCAGGAAGGTTGATGCACCCAAGGGGTTGGGAGGGGATGAGAAAATAAAATTAAAATTGTAAGGGTTAGGAGACAAGAGATGGTGTTCATGTTGTCAAGATATGTGACTTTGTATTGCAAGGAAAGGGAAGGAGCCCTCTGGTGGTGCTGCAGTATAAGCTGCAGATGGCAAAGTGGGCTGATTGGTTCCAAACGACACGTGGTCTTTATCTATATAGCCAGATGTCAACCAAGGGTGGTGGTGGTGGGGAGCAGGCGCACAGCGCCGGCGGGGACCAAAACTACACTTTATCTGATTGAGCTGTTTCCTGCTCAGCAAGCTCACAGCGGCATAGAAATTGGTGGCTCCTGGATGAGACCGAGACGAAACTAGTCCCGAGCGTACCTGGCTACGGTGTCTGTGGGGAGGGCTGCTGAAATTGGCCCCTCGCGACCTGGGGCGATCGGCTTTCTTCCGTGAGGGAGGGCAGCTAATGGAGCCCCTGACGACCTCTTCCTCTGGCCAGCTGTGGACAAGGGAAAGGGAGAGATTGTTTTAGGGAATTACTCACCTTTAAGGCTTGGGATTAATCAGGTGTTTTTGTTCCTGTCACTGTCCCTTTTTGAATGGGACTTTGTGATTCTCCGCCCCCCCCCCGCCCCCGAGTGCTGCCTTGGTGTATTTTGTTTGCTATGACTTAGCAGTGACTATTTCTGCATATAGTGGGCTACGTCCTCTTCTATTTATAAGGGTTTTCCTTTTTATTTTATGCTCGGCAACTCCAGTATCAGCCGTTCTCGCACTTATATTTTCATGGTGCATGGCACTCCAAGGGAAGCATTGCTTCATTCTGCCTTGTTTCTTTTTCATCCAGGGATTGGACAGTCATTACATATTTTGTCCTTATATTTGCAAGGCAGCAAATAAAATAAATATAAAGCCTGTATGATTTATTGAACCATAGGAAAGGGAGCCTTCTGTAGTGCCTTCCTAAAATGTTGGCCGCATGTTTTCCAGTAGGATGTACAGTAGAGTGCTTACAGATTCAAGTGTGGCTGTCCATTACAGGACCATTCACAATTCTAGTGGGCTTTCAAATGAGTTTCATTGCTGCCATGGGTGCAGCCATCCTATGCAGATCTAGCTAAACCTATCAGACGTGTCAGTCTGGTTATTTTACAGTGAGAGAAATCAAGTGTGGGCCCTTTCAAGCACTGGGGCCATCCATAGTGAATTTTCTTGCTCCTCCTCCTAACCTGATAGGTTTTTGAGTACTGCTAAGGACCCATTCCATAGGTGTGACCTGATGAAAGAGAGATCCTTGAAGAAGATAGAACAGCTACGTACTTACCATAACAGTAGATCTTTGAGAGAATGTCTCGTCAGGTCATGCCAACCCTCCCTCCATCCCCCTTACTCTTTTTTTTTTTTTTCCCCCCCTCTATTTTGCTTTCTCCATATTGGTGACTTCTGCACCCTCTGTTACCTGGTGTAGGGGGTGCTGTTCCACTGTCCCGGTTCCCCAGTTCATAAGTCCTCTGAGCATAATCTTCAGGGGAACTGAGTAAGGGGTCATCCACGCTTATGTGGACGGTTACGTATGACGTAGTCATGGCAGCCCCCTGGTGGACTGCTGGCAAAAGTTTCTGTGGGGTCCTAGCACTTACATGGTGTAGTTCCATAGGTATGACCTATGGAAGAGATTCTCTCTAAGATCTACTGTTATGGTAAGTACATAACTGTTCATTGCACTGTTGAACTCTCCCCTTACCCATCTCCCCAGGGTGCATCTGGAAACGAGCCATTACCAGCTCAGATTGTTATTGCTGGTAACATTTTGAAATAAATACATTAAGACCATCAACCTTTGTGAAGCCGTAGGTCTGTCCTTTAAGGATTGCTCTGCCTATGCCTTTATATTGAAATATGACCACCCACTCTATCTGTTCCTGGAATGTCCAGGGTATTTTGTTCCCTATTAAGCATAAGAAAATCCACACAGTGTTAGAGGTGTGATTTGAGAGTGGCCATGCTTCAAAAAACACATCTTGCCCCAATTGAACATAATAAATTGGTCAGAGAGTGGGTTGGTCAGTGTTACTCTGTTTCCTTTAATAGGCATGGGGGGGGGGGTCCTCAATCCTTCTTCATAAGGGATTTCCTTTGTTAAAGAGAAGGTGGTGGCGGACCCCACTAGTGATAGGTATGTTTTTGTCAGTGGGACTTTACAGGGAGAAGCTGTTACCTTTGGTAATACCTATGCCCCAGAAGGAAGGGAGCCTGTTTTTTTTGATCAGCTGTTGGCCCTCTTGCAAAAGGAGCAATTCCAAGGATAATCTTAGGGGGAGATTTTAATTGTGTATTTGATCCGTACCTGGACTGCTCCACCTCTGACTTTAGGTGGGACCATGCAGTGGAGAGATAGGAATTGGGACTGGCTGAATTAAATATGGTTGTTGCATGGTGAGAAGTTAACCCAGGTGCTAGGGAATTTACTTTTTTTTCCGACCCCCACCGTACTTGGTCATGTATTGATTGCATAATGATTTCAAGAGACTGGTATAGGTGATTGGGGGCTACATCTGTTAGTCCAGTCTCTGACCATGCTAGGGTATCAGTGACACTGAATCAGGGCAGGGGAAGGGCAAGGGTGGAGATTTCCCACATAAATGCTAGTGAATCAAATAATTTAAGGAATTTCTGGTAAAGAGATGCGAATACTGTTTGGCTGCTAATGCCCACTCAGCTCCTTCTGAGGCAGTCCTGTGGGAGGTGGGAAAGGCATTTGAGAGGTGCAGTGGTGGCTTATATGGCTGCCTTGTGTAAGCAAAAAAAAATGGAGCGGCTGCAGCATCTTCAAAAGTGACTTGAACTTGCGTCCTTTTGATACCCCCAAGAATATACATTAAGGGAGCTTAAAAAAAGCTAGGGAGGCCATAAACAAAGAACTAACTGGCACTGGGAATTAGAGCCCTTATTTATGCTAAACGGAACATTTTTGAATGGGGCAATAAGTCCAGTCCTTTGCTGGCTACATTGGTTAAGGAGCAGGGTAAAGCTAATTGGATTTCAGCAGTCGGGGAAGAGACAGGTAAGTTGACTAGTGCTAAAACACATAAAGCAATGTTTTGTTGATTTTTATACCAAGTTATATGTGAGCAAGGTTGCTACAAGCCAGGAGGCTGCAGCGGATGAGTTTGTGGGCTGCCTGGGCTTTTTCTGAGGCACAAAGGGAGGATGTGAATAGGCCGGTGATGATGGGGGAGATTAGGAAGGCCACTCTTAGCCTCGCTGGGGGTAAAGCAGTGGGCCTGGATGGGCTTCCTATCAAATTTTTTAGGTCATTGGGGGATGCAATATTGACTCGCGTGCTTAACATGTTTCAGGAGGCCAGGGAGGGAGATGAGCTGCCACCCACTTGTGGTCTGGCTACTATCACCCTTATACACAAGGAAGGGAAAGACCCTATGCTGTGCTCGGCATACAGACCGATCTCCCATTTGAATAGTGATATCAGAGTGCTGGCGAAAGCACTAGTGAAGCAGGTTGAGATACTTCTGCTGCTGCTCCTGGCACAGAAGGACCAGACAGGGGTTTGTTAAAGACTGACACTCCAGTCATTATGTGAGGAGGTTGCTGGGGGTACTGCAGGCGTCATCTCGGTGCCCGGGGGAGCCTGTGTGCTCTTCCTGGATGCCAAGAACACTTTTGATAGTGGAATGTGGCTACCATGTTAAGTCATGGGAAGTTTCGGTCTTGGTGAGCAATTTATTGAGTACATTAAATTGTTATATAGTAATCCAAGGGCACACCTCCTGGTGGATTGTCCCCCCTTGTATTTGCCTTAGTGATTGAACCCCTCACAGTAGCAATCGGGGAAACAGATGATATTAGGGGGATTTAGGGAGTCTGGTGTGCCCAACATAAAATCACTATACACAGATGACATGCTGCTATATTTATCCCACCCGGAGGAGTCTATGCCACCGTTAACCGCTCTGATTGAGGAGTATTCATTTTTTTCCAGTTATAAAATAAATTTTGACAAATTAGAGCTCATGTGTCTGGGTCAGGTGGGTGCTTGGCACCAGAGTTTCTTCCAGTTTAAAGCAGCAGTACTGGATAATCCGGAAGTGATTATCAAAATTTTGCTTTTTGGCTGGAAGCATGCAGCCATAGTTCCAGTTTCCATATCTGTACATATTTTTTGAAGCGCTCTTTAGTTTATTAGATATTTAAAATGTATTTCTATTGTTGTGGCTCCACGGTAAATATGGTTGGTGCCTAATTTGCAGCCGAGCTCCCCCCTCACGTCGCATCACATCTTTTGCTTACTTCCTCGGGACCCTGTGTTGTGCATTCCCACTGTTCCTGTGTAGTACTGTGAGCCATGCACATGCACAGATGGCAGGCAGGAGAAATGCAAACAAAAATGGAACAAATTACGGGGTGAAGGAACAGCAAAAACAAGAGATTACCAGGTAAGTGCCCAACAGGGCTCAGGAAACAAACTGTTGCAAAATATCTGATATATTTTTTTTTTAATCTAGTACTGCTGCCTTAAGGTTGTGACCTCCCATATTAGATACTTGGGTATTCAGGTGTGTAGAACTTTGGACTGTATATAAACTCGGTTACACACCCTTCCTTGTGAAAATCCTGAGGGTTCTTCAGAGGTGGCAGGGCCTCCCTGTTTCCTGACTCTGGAGAATAAATATAATTAACATGAACGTCTTGCCTCGATTGTTGTATCCCATTCAAATGCTTCCAATGAGTCTACACAAAAAAAGATCTCCAAGCTTTGTAGAGGGCCTGTATTAGATTTATTTGGCAACAGAAAAAGCCCAGAGTAAGCCTTCGAAGGCTTAAAAACTCCCCCTTTAAGGGTGGCCTTAATTACCCAGATTTCTCTGTGTATCATTTGCCGCCGCAGGCTAGGTTGGTCACAGACTGGATCAGAATCCTGAGGGGAGTGGCATGGGAGTCCCTTGATCAGGGTGAGAGGCAGCACCGTGTCACAGCGTATTTGGGCCAGGGGGATTGTGTGCGTGTAGATCGAGTGGTCACAGGAGCCCCTTAGTTGAACTAGTGATTTGAGCTGGGGGGGGACTAGGAAGGTTTTGAGGGACACATCCTGCGGTACTCTGGGTCCAGTCTTCTCCAATCTGGAATTTCTTCCTGGACTTGAGGACCAGGACTTTTGGGGATGAGAGGCCATGTGGGTTTGTTGCTTGGGGGGTGTTGTATAACAGGAGTTTATTACCTATCCTGAACTAGTAGAACAGTTAAGAATAGTCTCTTCTCAGAGCTTTTGTTATATGCAAGTCAGGGGTTGGGTCGGGTGCATGGACCGCCTTCATCCACGGATCTCTCCTCTTTATGATCTGGAAAGAGGCATCTTACAGACCAGAATCTGCCCTAAAGGAGGGGTGTTTAAGCAGTATTACAACATTAAATAAGGAACACCTGATACTTCCTTGAAGGCTAGGGCTTTATGAAAATAAGACTGGGGGGTGCAATACTAACTGTGCTGAAGTAAGCTGTTGATCTTACTTAAAATGCTTAATGGTGGAGCCTTTTGTCTCCACTTTGGACATGGCCTCGCTCCCTCTCACTTGCAGTTGCATCGATATCTCATTTATAAGGAGACACCTCGCACTTTGGTGAATTGGTTGATACCCTGCTTGGTTCAGGAGCAGTGACTAATATTGCAGTGCTGTGAATTAATTTTTGAATGTTTAATTTCCATATTCTCTGTCCATGGGTCAGGTTTTAGTTGTTTATTAGATGTTTGTTTCTCGTTCTGTTTAACTGTGGGTGTCAATAGTGGGGCGCACCTCTGTAGTAATTTGGGTAGTATCTATACTGGATCTGTTTTTTTAAAGTAAATAGGGGTGTGAGAAGTATTGACTTTAATCATTCAAAGTATTGTCCTGATACGATGTTGTACTGTTGCATGGTTCTGTTTTTCTGAAAATGCTCAATAAAAAGAATTTACCCCCCAAAAAAGACCATCAGTCTTTGAGGAATGAGATGAATTAGATTTTAGAGAAGAAAGAAAAAAAAATCGGGAAAGAAGAAACTATTGAACTATCCCTACGGACTTGTGTTTTGGAGCTACCCTTACCCACAATAATGTCTGGATTTATTCTAACCATTTTATGACTGCTAAGATAATGGGTACATATACTGTAACTGGCTATAATTGCTACAGTATGACAGCCAGGAACAGATAACATAAGTAAGCATTAAGCCACGACAAAGTGTTCTACTGGGGAATTAATGACTGTTTTTTATTGTAATAGTTTTACCTTGTTTAACTGGTATTGTGTGCTGTACGTTACTGTATATTATACTGTTACTGGCCCCATGATACGATGAGATGCTGCCTGTTGGTGTGAGCTGTATTCTGGTAAAATGTATTCAGTAATTTAATGCTCACTATTGGTTGGGGCAGTGGTAGAGCTACCGCTCACAGAACTGGCAATCAGGGTTCGAGAGTGAGCCCGTCATTGGGGCCAGCGGGTGTGGTAGGATTCAGTGTCCTAGGACCTCTGTATTTGGGGGATGGGGGGTCTGCAGTACTCCTCAGCACAGATGCCATCTGACTGACCACAGGTGGCAGTGCAGATGGAGGAACCTTAAGCTTGAGAGGGGGAGGCTGGTGCTGGCCATCGCATCAGATGCACACTTTACTTTCATTGCTGCATGGACAGTCACGTCAGCCACAGCCTCAAGGATTGGAGCAACACGAGGGGATAAATACCCCTCCACCATGCAAGCGTGATGGCCTGAGGCACCTGCAGGGCCTGTACTCCCTGATCCAGGGTGGCCTCTCAGACTGCATCTTGGACTCTTCCTTTGGATCCTTCAGTCCTGGGGGAGGGGGCTCAGTATAGGGCAAGCCACAGAGTTCTTGATGTGGCAGCAAGTCTCTGGGGACAGCAGGGTGACAGGGCTTGGATGCCTGCATTAGGATGTGATTGGGGTATCAGAGGTTCCC
This sequence comes from Neoceratodus forsteri, assembly GCA_016271365.2. Classification (NCBI taxonomy): domain Eukaryota; kingdom Metazoa; phylum Chordata; order Ceratodontiformes; family Ceratodontidae; genus Neoceratodus; species Neoceratodus forsteri. Next base: position 353,462,533 of record CM057456.1, read on the forward strand.
CATAGTCTTCAGATATAGGGCGGAGGTTGTGTTGATCGGGGCTGAAGCACTGTATAAATAAATTATTATTATTATTATTATTAATTTACCGTTCCCTGCTTTGTTCCATACTTCTCCTTAAAGAGCTACTGGTGCCTCAAGGAACACTTTGAAAAACATAATAAATAGGTACAATTCAGCTTGCATTCCTTATATATTCTATATATTTATTTTAGTTATTTATTAGAGTGAATTTGCATGAATATATGATCCTTATCTCAGGGTGCCCTTAGAGTTCATGTGCCTCTGTAGTGTACTCACTACTTCAAGTCATAATCCTCTGTTGTGACATCACAATTTGTTGCCATGGGAGTAACTGATGTCACAGGCAGTGCATTATGATCTCAGGTAGGGAGAAAGCAATAGGAATAGATCAGTTGTTCAGGAGCAGAGACCCCGTTTCATGCAAACAACCTCAGTAACAAATAATGAGGAGAAGGAATACAGAATTAACGTGAAATATAAGCTGAACTGTATCTAAATATAATGTGTTAAAGTTCCCCCTGAAGGTGTCAGCTGCTCTTTAAAAGTTTTGTCTGCACGGTGCAAAGGGGGATCGTGTTTGAATGTGCTTAATTTGGTGAGGGGATCTATCCCTTAAGTTGAGAGTGTTTGCAAATGTTTGTCCTTGGAATACTGGAAGAAACTGTACATAGAAGTTACAGTACACAGGCTTTCGAGGCCATGAGTTGCTCTGCAAAATTTCACTCGCAAAATAACCACAAGGTGGCAGTACAGTCCTTAGATATGACATGTTGGATCCAAATGTGCAGGCATTTTTTAGTAATTGTAGCTAGGGCTTGATGTAGAAATGTTGGAGATGTTAAAAGCAGCATTAATACTTGTCATATAATAATAATTCATCACATACATTTCACTGTACACATTGAGCCCACCAGTTACTAATGTAAAGAGATCCAGCATTGTTCCACATCTGTCAAGAGGATAAGGTTGGGTAAAGTTTTTTTTTGTTTGTTTGTTTTTTTTTGTTAATCTTTGACACTTCACCAGATTCTCTTCAGACTGCACACACACACTCAAGCACTTTCACACACTTTACTTGGCTATTAAGAGATGTTATGGTTGGGGGGGGGCATGTATTTAAAGTGCTGAGAATGTATTTTTCACACCACTCTAGGATATTTAGAACACACTTGCCACTGCTATAAAAGGAAGTTTCAGTCGTGTGCCCAAGTGATAAATGTGTTACTGCTGACGCATTTTTTGTAAAAGCCTTGACAAATGCAGGTCTCCATTTTTAATGATTATAGAAGCACCACCAAAGTTCCATAGGGTGCTATCAAATTTGAAAAAAGGCACTTGTGCAAGGACTACTGCTGTAGGATTATGTTGCCACATTTGTCCTGTGAGGTCTTAAGCAATAAGGGGCAACAGGATGTGGATCATCGTAGGATTTACGCATGCCTTGGATGGTGTGGCACAAGGCAAAGCCAAGTGCCTTAAATCACCAAAAAAAGTGGATAGATCCCTCGACGACCCACGCCACGGAGTTCTTTTATTGTTCTCAGAAAATGAACTCCAGTTTTAAAAAGTCTGATAAAATGGACAAAAATATCCTTGCTGAACAGAATCCAAAGCAGTATAGTGTAGTGGTTAAGAGCACTGAGCTGCAAACCTAGAGAACTGGATTTGAGTCTCACAGCCACCACTTGCATACTGTGTGACCATGAGCAAGTCACTGAACTTCCCTGTGCTACCAGGACGTGCCTGGAAACGAGATTCGGCTTAGTGTGGCTTTCCTGGCCAAAAACTGAAAAAAAAAAAAAAAAATAGAATGTGTTTTGTTGTAGGATATACCAATCGTATGTGATCAGATTCCACCAGTTACAGGACAGGAGTTTCCCAACCAATTTTCTATAATTTCCAATCTCATATTTTAGTCTAATGCCACAAGACTAGTCAATGGGAAGCTGCAGAAAAGTCATAATACAGAGAAACTAAACATTAAAAGCTAAAATGCACAGCCACCAAACAGAATAATTATTTTTTCATACTTTTTATTTACGCATTTTTTCACACCTGTATTAAACCAGACAATTCCTCAATAAAAGATCCTGACTCAAAATTCCAGCTCTCACTCCCATGGCTTTAATATTCTGCACACATCTTGCGCTTTAAAACACTAGTACATTAAACAAGGAGAGTTACTAGTGTTTTAAACATGTCCATTAGCAATATTAGCAACAGCAGCCGAGCACACGGTATGAGCCTAGGGATACCCTTCCAGTTTAATTTCTTTAAAACTTGCTGCAAGTTGGCGAAGCAGCTGAAGAATCACACAGCAAACAGTGAAGTTTGTGGCACTCCATGAATGCTACTTCTCTGCTGTACTTATCAAAAGGACGCAAGATTTCCATGGAACTCCACGTGCATCTAATGGTGTGTTGAAAACACATTTACAGTATTTTTGTTGTTTAATTAGAGAAGCACAGTAAGAGAGGTTTTACCCAGTACTGCAGTAGGAAAGGTAAATGGTTTCCAAATATTAACATGTCCCTATAATCCGCTTAGGCAGAGAGCATTTTCAGGGGGAGCCCCGATCACGCTGACACACTCCCTTTACTAGTCTGTGTGCACAATCTTTCCCAATCCTCCAGATTTCCTTGATCATAGATAAAAAAAAAAAAAAAAAACCCTTCCTTTCAGACATGGCTCAGTGGAGCAATTACCCCTTTCTGCTTCAGACCTCCACCCTGCATTTCAGTTACCAGTGAAATTTCTAGGCACTGAGTAAGGAATCAAGGGACTTCTTATCTGAAGCCACACTGGAGATGGCATCAGTACAAAATGAAGAGCAGATGAGTGCTCTTTCTAGGGGTGTGCATATGTTGTTCTTACCCACACTTGTTGGCATGTCCCTTTCCCCTTTAATTCTTGCTGGAAGGTCTTCAAGCTGGCTTCTTCCACCCACCCGGGTGGTATAACCCTCAGCTCCACCCCATGATGCCAAATCTTCCTTTCCACTGGAAGATACAGGTTGCCTCCTCTCTGCTACTGCATGTTTTAGGCCCTGGCTCTAAAACCTTCAGATCCACTGAAGATTATGCTCGTCCGAGCTAGGAATTTTAGACTTTGCTTCTCGATAATGGAAGATGAATCTTCCAACTGTTTTCGCCAGTGGCTGTGTGGACAGAAAATGTTGCACACAGACCCACATTTCTGCATGCGTCTACTGCTTGAGTGTCAGCCATGACACCCTGGCTTGCGAGTTTTGCCTCTCATTCCAACCGAACATCCTCGAGGATCATCTCGCACGCTTGAAGCTGGGCAGGCCCGAGAAACGGAATCCACTGGTGAAATCCAAAGAGGCCCGGTGGGCAGTCTCCATGGCTGCGGGGTCCGCCGAGCAGTTAAAACAGATGCAGGCCTTCGAGGAAGAGGCGGTGCGTGCCACAGAGCATTCCTCTCGGCAGATTTTCGTTCCACTCGACCTGGGCTTCACATTCTCGGGCTCCTTTCGGGAGATGCGCCTTTCTCCTCCCACTAAGGGCGAGGGACCTTTGGGCTTGCATATTTCCCGGTCCCGTAAAAAGGACAAGGAACCAAGAGATTCTTCGTCTCGGCGAAGATGTTCTTGGGATCGAGAGTGATCTCGGTCCCAGAAATCTCCAGTCTTGACCTTGGTCGAGATTGTGGCATTGGCCGCCAGCTTTTCAGTCCCACGGTCAGGCCACCTAGCCCAAGCCTCGATCGAAGATGTGGCTTTCGCCTCCCAGGTCAAAGCTGACTCCCTTGGAACCGATAAAAATCTGTTCCCCCACCCATGGAGCCGGTGAAACCTGCCCCGGTTCAGCCAAAACTGGTCTCTCTCCGCCGATAGTGGTGGAGCCACTACCAAAACAGCCCTCAGGAGGGGCTCCTACAAAGGATTCCTGAATGGTCCCGGGTCTTCCTCGCAGGTTATCGGTCACCCTTATGCCTGGCCATCCCAGGTGCGTTCAGGGGGATCTTGGTGGTTGACTGATTTATCCGGACACCTCGGATTCTGACAACACCGACCTTCACTCTCACCAGCTGGATGATGAGTCGGTCAGTAGTCTTTTGATGGAGGAGGGCCCTTCGTCTTTTCAGGGTATTCTCAGTCTTATCTCCGAATCCACGGGGATGCCCCTGGAACCTGTCCAGAAACAGGCGGAGTACGCTCTTACAGATATTCTTAAGAGGAGATACCCCTACGGAGGCGTTTCCAGTGGCTGAGGCCATTGTTGGCCCAGTCTTGGAGCTCTGGCAGCATCCTGCCACCTGCCCAGCACCATCTGCCCGGATGGCCCGCAAGTATGCGGTGCCCATCGGGTCCCTCTCGGGGGTTCATGGAACATCCCTCTGCTGAGGGGTTAGTGACCGCTTCTGTGTTCAGACACACAGGCAGCTCTGCTGACACAGATAGCCCTCCAGACAAGGAGTCCAGAAAACTGGACCACTCTGCCAGGAAGGTCTGTGCAGCCTCCTCTCTAGGCCTCCATCAGGCAAGCTCGGCCATTGTCATGGCACACTTCTGCCATGGCCTCCTGGGGTCCTTGGATGAAGTTCTCCCGCACCTCCCCGTGGACCTTCAGACTACGGTCAAGCAGATCCGGGACCAGGGCCGTGCCATTGCCAAGCAGCAGCTTCAGACAGCCTTGGACCTTGGGGACTCCTGCGCCCGTTTGGTGGCAGTCGGGATTGCCTCACGCCGCAGGGCTTGGCTGAGGATTTCCACCTTTATGGCGGATACCCAGCACAAACTCACTGATGTTTCTTTCCTGGGTACCAATCTCTTTGGCCCAGATGTGGATGGTAACCTTCAGCGGATAGAGCAGTCCAGTGCCACCTTGGACTCAGGCACTTGTGCTCAGAGTGCTCCTGGCAAGAAGCAGCAGAAGAAAAAGCCTTTTTGGCACCCTGCTCCTGCAGCCCAGCAGTCCTCCTTTCACGGTGGGCAGCAACAGCAGGCACAGGCTTGGCGCCCTCGGCCCAAGTCCAGGCCTCCGGCAGACAAGGAGGTTGGGGTTCAGGCCTTGGACCCTCTTCCTCCAAGCCTGCTCAGTGACAGGATAGGGGTTGCCACCTCTGTCCCCATCATGCCAGCTCTGGGTCCTCCCGTAGTGGGTGGGCTGTGCCACTTTCTTTCCACTTGGTCCGCTGTTACCACAGTCACGTGGGTCTTAGAAGTGGTCAACCAGGGTCTGCCTTTGGAATTCGAGCAGTACCTTCCTTGCCGAGACCGCGCCCCACAGGAGGAGAGAGTATCAGCACACACTTGGTCAGCTCTGAGAGACGACATAACCCAGCTCCTCCTCAAGGAGGCAGTGGTTCGAATGGCAGATCCTCCAGTCAACACAGGGTTCATTTCTAGGTACTTCCTGGTCCAGAAGTGGATGGGGGGCTGGCGCCCCATTATAGATCTGCCTGACCTGAATCAGTATCTCAGGCCACACATCTTCAGGATGGTAACTATATCCCAGATCATACCATCCCTAAAGCAAAACATGTGGTTCTGCTCTCTGGATCTCCAGGATGCATTCTTTCATGTCCCAATCCATCCATCCCACCAGTGGTTCCTCCACTTCAGAGCAGAGGGAACCCTATACGAGTTCTGAACCATGCCATTCGGCCTGTCATTGGCCCCATGAGTCTTCACCAAATGCATGGCAGTCGTGGCAGCCCATCTCAGGTGTCAAGGGGTCAGAGTGTACCCTTACCTCAACGATTGGCTCTTGGCACATTCCACCTGACAAGAGGTGGTGAGGTCCAGGGATCTGGCCCTCCAGACCTGCTCTCAACTTGGCCTCCTGATAAACGAGGCCAAGTCAGAGCTCGTGTCATCTCAGGTAATATGCTTCATCAGGGCAGAGCTCGACTCTTGCCGAGTCACAGCACAGCTCCCAGCGGACAGGGCGGAGGTTTTCTCCTTGGCCCAATCACTTCTGGTTGGGCACTTCTGCCCTGCCCGATACTTTCTGTGCCTTCTGGGTTACATGGCGGCCTGCACCACTGTGGTCCATTGGGCCCGGTGGCATATGTGCCCCCTACAGTGGGGGCTGGCAGCCCAGTGAACTCAGTGCCTAGGTCATTTCGACCAGCTGGTCACACTGACCCAGAAGATGTGGGATGCTCTCCAGTGGTGGACTGTCCTAGACCGGTTGCAGGAAGGGATCCTGTTTGTCTGCCCCGAGCCGATGGTCATCCTCACGACCGATGCCTCTCTCACGGGCTGGGGAGCCCACATCGGAAACAGGGCCCACAGGTTCTGAACCCCCCAAGGAATCCCGATACCATATCAACCTGCTGGAGCTCAGAGTGGTCAGACTGGCACTGTCAGCATATGCTCAGCAGTTCCGGGGTCAAGTGGTTCAAGTCCGGAAGGACAATACCATGACCATGTACTACCTCAACAAGCAGGGCAGCACACACTCCCGGCTGTTATGCAGGGAAGCGCTCTGCATCTGGACACTTGTGAGCTGACTGGAGGCGGATCTCTTAGCCATCCATGTGGCAGGAGCCTCAAATCAACTGACAGATGCTCTCAGCCACATAGGCGAGACATCACACGAGTGGTAGCTCACAGCCTGTTCTTCCACTGGGGCAAACCAATGGTGGACCTGTGTGCCTCCAGGGAAAACATCAAGCTGAGACTGTTTCATGCCCACCCCCCTCAGCGGAGATCGCTGCAGGGGGATGCATTCTCGAGGCTGTGGACCCCAGGCCTCTTCTATGCCTTCCCTCCATTTCCCTTGATCCATGGGGTGTTCCTCAAGGTGAGAAGGGACAAGGTGCAGGTGATCCTGGTAGCCCCAGACTGGCCCCGCCAGTTCTGGTATCCAGATCTCCTCAGTCTCAGCAACAGTCTCCCTCGGCGTCTTCCAGCATGCTCAGACCCCAGGCTTTGGGTCTTTCTGAGGATGTACTCACTGTAGTGGAAGCATTCAGGAAGGAGTCAACCAGATGGTGCTATGCCTTCAGATGGAAAAGATTTTCCATTCGGTGTCAGGGTAAGGGCTTAGACCCTCCGTCCTGTCCAGTGGCTAGCATCCTAGACTACCTTTGGTCTCTGTCCAAAGGGGGTCTTCAGTCTTTGACCCTTATGGTGCACCTGGCAACCATCTCTGCTTACTGGGCACAGGCCGGTCAGCAGACTGCACAGGAGAAGGTGGTCTGGTGCTTTTCCAAAGGCCTCGATCACATATCCCCTCCGGTGCGTGAACCTCCACCTCCGTGGGATTTACTGCTGGTCATGGCAAAGCTCATGGGCAAGCCATTTGAACCAATGCACAAGTGTGAGATGTCACACTTGTTGTGGAAGATGGCCTTCCTGGTGGCTATCACATCCTCCAGAAGGACTGGGGAGCTCCAGGTGCTCTCGGTGGAGTCTCCTTATCTGATCTCCCACAGGGACAAGTTTGTCCTGCGTCCCCACCCAAAATTCCTCCCGAAGGTGGTGTCAGAGTTTCACCTTAATCAGGTGTTGACTCCGCCTGTGTTCTGCCCGAACTACACCTCGGATGCCGATTACAGGCTCCATACTCTGGACCTGAGATGTGCTCTCTCCTACTATAAAGAGAGGACAGCGGAATTTCAGGGAGAGGTTCGTCAGCTGTTTGTCACCTACGCTGGAGCCACACCTGGCAGGCCTGCAGCAAAGCAGACGATTGGCAGATGGATTACATCATTCATTGATCTCTGCTATAGGTTGGCGGGCAAGGAGCCTCCCGGAAGAGGGATAAGTGCTCATTCTACCCGCCATACCAGTGCGTCTGTGACTGCTTCCAGGGACATCCCTATCCAGGAAATCTGCAGGGCTGCTACCTGGAAGACGGCAAACACCTTCAGCACCCATTACCAGATCGAGCTTGAATCACGCCGGGATGCTGGTTTTGGGGCCTCAGTTCTCCAGTCTGTTTCCTAAGTAGGGGGAGTGCGCCTTGCCTCCCTCCTCCTGGAGAACTGCTAGGAGTCTGCCAACAAGTGTGGATAAGAACATCATATCCACATCCCTAGAAAAACAGGTTACTCACCTGTAACAGTAGTTCTTTTTTTTTTTTTTTTTTTTTTTAATTTTTCATCTTTATCCTCCTTCCCTACCCCCGGTGCCCCCTCCTTCCATCCGCTCATGTCCCCCGACACCCACCACCTTAGGGATCTGCCCCTAGAGTGCCCTTCCTCCTCTCCCTGGCACATTGGGGTCTGTCCCTGTAGGTAGTCAGATGGGCTTAGAGGCGGACTTCATCTAGGGCAGCGGAGATGTTTTCGGTTTTCTCCCCTTGCGCCCACGCCCCTGGGGCCTGGTCGTGCTCTGGGACGTATGTCCCGGTGGCTCGTGCTGGCGCACACCAGCCCTCATCGCCCGCGGCGTCCCTCTCCCGGCTCCGACAAGCTGCCGCCTCCATCCCTTCCTACTGTCGGTGCTTCCACGGCCATGGAAGGGATGCAGAAGCAGAGCGTTCTTGGTCACCACCCCTGAGGGAGGAGAGCATCCGTTGGGGCCGCTCGATCCTCCCTCCCCACCAACCCCGGCTGCCGAGTCCGTTCCCGAACCCGGGCCGCCGGCGTAGCACGAGGTGTGGCGTCTAGCGCCTCAACCCTCAGCGCCACCGGGCCGTAACAGTAGTTCTAGGAGTGGTATATGTTCATCCATACTGACCCACCCAACCTCCCTGGCTGTGACGCACAACCTTGCTCCCAGTGAGCTAAGATCTGGCATCATCGGGAGGAGGCAAGGGTTATACCACCTGGGTGGGTGGGAGGAGCCAGCTTGAAGACCATCCGGCAAGAATTAAAAGGGAAAGGGACATGCCAACAAGTGTGGATGAACAACATATACCACTCCTAGAACTGCTGTTACAGGGGTGTAACCTGTTTTTTCTCCTTACTAACAGCACCTAAAGGGAGTGGGGTCAGGGTCTAGAGAGACTGTAACTGACAGGCAGCCAGCAGAGCAAGAACAGGCAACACTTAAATCAATTTATAGGCTTCTTCTTCACTGTCAGGGGCTAACTGTTAATGTAGCGGCCTAACAACACACAGTCTGCAAAATACTAACGGGAAATAGTGTTCAGTTCTTCATTGCATATTACTGCTTTAACATTCTTCTTACCGAGATATGGCTATGCCTACATAGCTGCAGACTCCCTCTCAAGGGAGACTGACTTATTAGGACAGTCTTTGGTGCTTTATTTACTATGTGGGAGCCACTAGAAAAACAAATTCTGGTCAGAGCCGACAGTTGCTTAAGAGCAGCAAGTCCACTCGCACATGTGTAGTGATTAAGAGCTAGCCGTTCCCAAGATGGCAGCTGTGACATGAGTGTACATGTGCAGTGAGCTTTTGGCGGCCATCTTGGGCATGGCATCATCTCTTGTTTTCGCCTACAACTATGGAAGTTACGTGCAAAAACAAAATAGTGCCCTGGAAAGGGTGGAGTTCCTCTGCGGTCTGCGGAGGGGAGAGACGGCAAAAACCAAAAGCTGTGGACACCACAGCACTATGGAAGCATGCTGGAGAGGTATCCGGTGACGTGCTTCCACAGTCCTTTCTCTCTCCTAGCCTACCCAAAATGACTGCAGGGCTCCACCAATGCAGCCGTAAAAAGGCATATGAGTATACAGAGAATATCCTGACTGATTCAAGTATAGAAGTTGGAATGGTACTCACAGAGTAAAGAAATGGCACGCCAGAATGGACTGTTTGTTTATTTCAACAGATGTCTGAGATGAACAAAATGTTTTCCTTTATGGAAGAAATAGTGAGGAAAGTGGAGGCAGGGGGAGGTAAGTCATGATCCTCTGGAGGGGCATGTACAGTTGGAAAAAAGGTTTTCCAGTTAGGAAGTTAAAATAGTCCCCTTGGTCAGATAAGTTAAAATAACGAAAATAAAATTAGGGAGTTGCAAAGAAAAGCAAGAAATGCAGAATGTAGAGCTTGAAGGGAAAATATAAGAATACTTACCCCTTTCCACTTCTGGAGCTAGGCCCCAAATCACAACCCTCCTTGGTGAACCCCTAGAGCTCATAGATAAATTCAAATACCTAGGTTTCTGGTTAGATAACAGGCTTTCCTTCTCTCCTCATGTCGAAGAATTATCCAAATAACTTAGACAAAGACTTGGCATTTTCTACTGTATCAAGCACCTTCTTACCTATGAGGCTAAAATTAGGCTAGTTAAAACAACATTCATTCCACTCCTGGACTATGCTGACCTCCTCTATAGTCATTGCCCTGTCACCTCACTCTCTAAACTGGATACCCTGTATCACAGAGCCCTCAGATTTATCACCAATGCTCCATACAGCATACATCACTGCTTCCTCTATGTGCTTCTTGGTTGTCCTTCACTAAAAATGAGAATGAAAAAGGTGGTACTCTGGATCTACAGAGCTATCACGGGCAAACTCGCACAGTACACTTCCAGTCTCCTTGTTTGCTCTAAGGGTTCCTATTCCCTCAGAAGATGCTCTTCTCCTATGACATCCCCAGAATCGGAACTTGGCATGGGGTCTCTACTTTAAGCTACTCTCTTCCCTCTGTCTAGAGTAGTATCCAAAAATCCCTAAAACTTTCATAACTTATCAATGGCTGCCTTCAAAACACAACTCTGTCCCCTCTTGAAAGAAGCTCGCAGCTGTTTCCGCAAGCAGTGGCGGAGGAATAGCCGGTGCAGTGGCACAGGGGTCCGACACACTTAGGGGCCCAATAAAATATTCACTTTACAGTGCACTTTTCAAAACACAGTCGCAGACTTAAGCTGCTTGCTCACTGACTGAGCTGTCGGTGGCTGCCGCGCCCGACCTGTTTGCGCTGCGCAGCCCGATGATGTACTGCAGGTGGCAGCAGAGTAGACTCGCAACACACGACCCACCAGACCAAGCAGCTAGCTGCTGCTGTTCCAGTGATCCCTCCTTGGCTTAAGTCCTGCCTGCCTGCTTGTTGCTGTCCCTATACGGTTCCGACTCCTCTGTGCCCATGCAGACCCTCCCCATCCACAGCAAATTGACAGCACAGCAGGTCAGCTTCAGCCGGCGTCAGCTCAGCATTAGCAGCAATGCCCCGACCCCCTATTGCACCGACCAACCCCCTCCAATCCTGAGACTCGACCCCACCCCGACCTCCCTCCTGCTGGATCCCAGTGACAGACTGACAGTCCCAACAAATAAATTCAGTTTCAACCCAGCCAGCCCAGTATACACACACTTACTGCTCATCAGCCATAGCAGAGTACTGCAGATGCAGTGACCCGTCCCGAAGAATCATATCCATCTCCAGTCGGACACCGACCCCCCATAGTCATAGAAAGTTGGTGGCTGCAGTAATTAAAATGTGGGTTTGAATCTAAGGGGATCATGACTGATCTAAAAATAAAATGATGATTTCTAAACGTCATATCACGTGATCTACCCTTCATTTTACTAAGTGTCCACTTTCCCATTTGCAGCTTATACACTCCAACCACTAGGGGTTGCTGCACTTTCCACTCTGGCACCTCTATCCACTCTCTACTCCCTCCTAGCAACTATTGCAATCCCTGTCCACTAGAGGTCTCTCCTAATCCTTTCTGCTATCCTCACTCCTTCCCATCAGCCCACCTGCAAGCCTCAAACCTTGCACCCCTTACTCCAAAGTCTGCAGCCTAACCACCAAGCCAACGAACCAGGCCAATATCTTCCTCTACTTTCAAACTCTTAACCCTTCCTTCTTCGAAACAAAAATTCCTGTCTTCTGTCCCAAAGCTGTTCTCAAACCCAGTACCCTTCCTATCAGAGTCAGCAGCTGTACCTCTTAACCATTTTATCTGGCTATCTTATTTCTACTTTCTAAGACTTTCATAGTCTCTTAACCCCCACACTGCCAAAATATTTAACCACTTCTCTCTCTCTGCCACTGCAGGCACTGAACCCTGCACCCTCACTGTTTCAGTCTGCAGCCACAGCACTCAGCTATCACATCAGACTATTGTTTGTGATAGGTTTTAAGACTCTAAAACCCTCTAATCCTCATAGTCTGCTAAAATATTTTCTGAGTGTTACTGCAGGCTTTGAGCCCTGCTCCCTGCTGCTGCAGCCACTGTCTTGGGTCCTTTTCTATCACCCTGGGCAAGCCTTGAACCTGGTGCCCTGCCACTGTACCAAGGTGGCAACTACACTTAGAGGTAGATCTTTCACTACCATCTTCCCCTCTGTCATCCAAGTTCCCCCACCTTTCTTCACTTCAGCTCTCACACCCCTTCCAATCATGCATGCACACCTCCTGCCTCTCTCCTCCTCCTCCTGCCTTCCGCTAACCCTAATGTCCCTGTTAACCCTCAGCCTCACTACTCTAGTGCTCCTACCTGCCCCCCTCCTCTCCTCCAATGCCACTGCCCCTGCCCCTCCCCTTCCCTCCTCCTCCACTCACCCCATATGCTCCTCTCCACCTCACCCCCCATCTAGACACTACCTCTCTCCCCTTGCTCCCTCGGGCATCTTATCCTCAAGCCTTCTCAGCCTGTGCTGCCCTACCCACCACTGTGCTCTGAAACCCCCTTCTCTTCCTATCGCTCCTGGCGTAAACTCTCCTTCTGCCACCCTCTGTCCAGAGCAGCTCTCCTCCTTCTGCTCTGACTGGTAACATACATCCCAATCCGGTCCAGCTTGCAAAGGCTCCTCAAAGGAATTCACGGGCTTCATATGCTACCATGAACATATGTAGCCTCCTTAAAAAAATTTGACTCTCTCAATTGCTGGGTTGCAGTTCATAAACCTGGCATTATCTCAATAGTTGAAACTTGGCTGTCAGACTCTACCCCTGACTCCCTGGTCTCACTCCCTGGCTACTCCCTCTATCGGGAGGACCGTGTTGGTAGGCGAGGTGGGGGCTGAGCCATTTATGTCAAAGATCCTCTCGGACTAGCCCTCCCAGCCCCGGTCCTTGACTTCAGGGCTCAGGCCCTAAAACTATCTCCTGATCCCTCTAGGGGTCCCATCTACCTGACTACAGCATACATACCCCCAAAAAATCAAGCACAAGCACTAGGCCCACTAATCGATTATCTTACCTCCCTACCCCACTCCGACCAAATCCTTGTGGGGGACTTGAACATCAATTGGCTTAGCCCTTCATCCACTTCCTCCTGTGGCCTTTACAGCCATCGACCCTAACCCAACTAGTCTCCCAACCCACTAGAGTGAATCCTAGAATGGGCTTTAGCACACTCCTGGATGTGGTCCTCACAAACCGCCTAACCACATCCCAATATCCAAATCCTCCCAGACTGCCTTAGCGACCATTCCCGGTTCTCTTCTATTGGTCTACCTCCTTGCCCAAACCCACACAAACTACCCTTGGCGATGTCTTAGACCTGGTGGGCTGAAGGCCTTAAGCAACTCCTAGCCCTCATAGACTGGTCCCTATACTAACGCCCGGATATTGACATGGCCCTTACCTTCTTTATCCACACCTTCAACTCGCGACATTTTTGCACCCATAACTGCCGCGGTCCAAAGTAAGGCATGCCCCTGGATTACCCCATGCTGCGCCAACTTCTTAGCACAGGGACGTCTGGCACATTACCCGCGAGAAACAGGCACCGCCCAGCTGACAGGATGGCCTATGCTGCTGCTGCCCAGAACAAATGTACATGGGCCATCCACAAAGCGAAGGCTGAGCACTATCAAGCCTCCCTCACTTCCTCATGGGGGAACGCTAGGACCTTCTGGGACAACATTAAGCAGCTGAATGGTGGCACGCGTTCCCCCCCACCTTCGCTTATCAACATTAGTGGTTCGGTCTCCTCAGACCCTGTCCTTATTGCCAACCACCTCAACAAATCTTTCACAGACCTTAGCCTGGTGCTCCCTGATAATTTCTTCACTTCCCCCTCCCTCCAGGCCTGTCCCTATTCTCCCACGCCCCTTGCTGTACCTGCGTCGAGTCACTACCCAGGAAGTCAGACCTTACCTACTCAAGGCCTTAAAGAGTAACACAATTGGCAATGACTCCCTTGATCCCAGTCTTCTCCGTCAGGTTCTGGATCTGGTTATCTCACCAATCACCAGCCTCTTTAACAAATCCCTCTGCCTAGGGCAATTCCCCTCTGCCTGGAAGATAGCTACTGTCACCCCAATACACAAGGGTGGTGATAGGACCCTCCCTAGCAATTATCGACCTATCTCAATCCTCTCTCCTCTCTCTCTAAGGCCTTAGAAAAAATTGTGGCCACCCAAATCTCTGAATACCTCGATAAATATAGCATCCTCTGCCCAGAACAACATGGTTTCAGAGCAGGCCACAGCACCAATACTGCCCTCCTGGAGTTCTCTAACTTTCTTCACACCTCACTGGACTCTGGCTCCCTAGCAGGTGCAGTGTTCATTGACTTATCAAAAGCCTTTGATACTGTCTCCCACCCCTCCTGCTAACTACCCTTAGTCACTTAGGCTTTGCCACTGGGCCTGTTTCCTGGTGCTCCAGCTATTTGTAAGCCGCTCTGGCGTGTGAAAATCAGCAGGAAACTTTCCAGCACCTGCCCTATCCGCTCCGAGTCCCTCAGGGCTCCATTCTTGGGCCTTGCTCTTTTCCCTTTTCTCAACTCCCTGCCCAGTGTATGTACTGGTAAAATCCTTCTTACCGCGGATGATGCTGTACTCTTTGCCTTGACCCGTAATCCCATCTCACTTCAGTTCTCTGCAGGAATCCTACAATGCCAGAAGCCTGGTTTACTGAGCACAGGCTCGTAATTAATCTAAGAAAAACAAAACCATGCTCTTTGCCCACCCCAAAATAAATCCAGTAACTATCCTCTACATGATCCATCCACCTCTAAACTCCCTATTGAGCTAGTTCCTCTTATAAATACCTAGGTATAACCTTTGACCCTGCCCTCTCTTTTCATGCCCACATCTCTGCCCTTGCCTCAGCCTCTAACACTTTCGGCTGAGGTATCCTCTATCGTCCATAAAACTGCCTCCCCACGGATGCCCTCCGACTTGCAGTCACATCCTCTGTTCTATCTCTGGTAGACTATGGCCTACCTGTGTATGTGCAGCAGACCAGACTGCCCTGCACAGATCCGCCTCACCTTAAACAAGGCCTGCAGGCTCATAACTGGGGCTCCTAGTCTAACCCACACTTGCCGTCTTTACACCATGGCTAATCTACTCAACCTAGATGAGTGCCTCAAATACCAAACCTGCCTCCTAACAAAAAAATCACTCCTTGGGCTATCCCCACTGGGTCTGTCAACCACTATCCACCGTGCAAACCCTACAGTGCATACCCGCATATCCCGCAAAACTGCACTGGTTATACCGAGGGCGAGAACCTCACAAGGTCAAAGGGCTTACCCTACAGAGCCCCTGTTGGTATAACGCCCTCCCCACGAGTCACTGATGCCGCCTCATTATCTTATTTTAAAACTAGTCTTAGAAATCACCTGCTCTCAACAGCTAGTGCCTGCCTCTAAGCCTCCTCCTATCCTTCCAGACAAAGCTCACTGAGCTGCTCTCTGACCTTCTGTCCAGCTCTACCTTTACTTGCTACTATCTTCCCCACTCCTCTTCTGATGTCTTCCACCCAGCCTTACCTTTATTCTGCCCACTGAATCAATCTCCATGTAACTACTGTATATTGTCTACTCTGTAAAGCGCACATGTAAGCCTGTTGTATACTGTGTTTGACAAATGCCTGTATTTTTGGCTGATTCCTAAATGTACTCAGATTTTGTCTGCCTTGATGTTTGTTTCTTGCACTATTTTGTCCTCACTGTGACAGGTACCTTTGTAAATGAGCCTCTGTCTCAAGGTTGATAAACTGATGTTGTAATAAATAAATGCCGATTGTCACAAACGCACCCTGTAGGTCAGACCCTCTGCTTCCACAGTGCCAAACCTCAAAGTGCAATATGTGAACAGGAGACAAACAGGGTAACCCTTCCTGTCTGTTTTGGGTCCGAATCACCTACTAGCTTCAGTCCTGGGGTCAAATATGAACCTTTTCCACTAGCACACCAGTTAACAACTCAGATATGTACTCTCTTTGGGGATGCAGTACAATATTTCACCCAGTGGGTACCAACTTGGTTCACAAGTCTACCCTTATGACTCAATTTGAGACCTAGGTAATTTCTCAACTTAGCAAGAACAGTAACACAGTTTTTAAGCCCTTAACAGTTTTGTCAGATCTATCCAATACTGTTCAAACACCATGAAGTCTTGCTATAATTAGGACTTCTGCAGTATGCCTGGCTTTGAACTGCCCGGAGATGAAATAGTTAACTCCAGTGTAATCTGGAGTTCCACAGCGCGAGGGCGCTATCCAAAGCTCTATCTGGGCAGTTTGAATAGGAACTGCCAGATTCTTTACTCCGCTTCCACTGAACAGTCGCTCCGGAGATCAGCTCCTTCAGCTCGGTTCGTTTTGCGGTTTTAGTAAGTTTTATCGGTTCATTGAACCGGCAAGTATTTTAAAATTACCGCGGTTTCGGTTCTGAAGCTCTATCTGGTAACCGTAAGTACAAGGAATTAAAGTCTGTGTGGAAACTCATTATCGGTTCCTCTGAACCGATCGGTTTAACAAACTTCGTTTTCTCTGCATTTAGAGTGAGGTACCGGTTCTTATCGGTCCTAAAAAACCTTTTATTTTGTAGGGTTTTCCAATACCGTGACACGGTTAGGGACCGATAAAGTGTCTTATCCTGGCAAGCCGGAAAAAAGGGCAAGTTTGGATAGGCTGGCATTATGTCTAAGAAACCCAAAAGAAAAACCGGGCCACTGGGTTTCAACACTGTGATGTCTGTGGGAAGCCTTTGCCAAGGCTGACCCACACCTCACTGTGTCTATTGTCTGAGGGCTGACCACCTCCTGTCAGACTGCCAGGTGTGTAGAATTTCCCTGCAGCCACCCTGGAAAAGAGATTGGGCTGGCTCAGGAGCGAGAGCCAAAAGTCCGCTGACCCGGATGGCTAGCCCGGTCCAGCTCCGGCTGGACCAGAGGGAGTGCCCTCTGACCAGGCGAGACTTCCCGGGCAAAGAAAGGCTGGTCCTGAGGAACCAGTCAGAGTAAAAAAGACAAAGAAATCAGCTAGTGTGTAGTCAGTTTGTCTCTCCTTCTGCTGTAGAAATAGCTAAAGCCATCCAGATTGTCCAGTCTTTGTCTCAGGGAGTTGTTGAACCCCCTATGGCTGGTAAAAGGGGGTCTCGTTCAGGTCCAGTGGTTCAGGATTATGATGTTGAGGATTTTTATGAACCACAGGAGGGGGATGAAGATTATGATGATTGTAATTGTGACTGGGAAGGTCTGGAGGGGCCCATAGAACCGGACATTTCTCCAGACAGACCCTTTGAGTCTCCCCCTTTGTTGTCTGAGTCCCCTTCTCATTTCAGGTTTTATAAGAAGGTGGCGAAACACTCCAGCTTCCTTTAGAGGAGGCTGTGGATGAGCAAGAGGAGCCTGACTATGTGGAAATGATGGATATTCCAGAGTCTAGAAGGTTGTCTATTCCTTTGCATAAGTCATTTAGGAGGCAAACCACTAAGATTTTAAAAAATCCTTTTTCTGTCCCTCCTGTAGATAAAAAAATGGACAGAAGGTATACTTTGTCAGGCCCTAATACAGACTTCCTTACTGAGCAGTGTAGTCACGTAGGTGTTGTTCAAGCTGCAGCCTGTGACAAGGCTAATATCCCCCTGGCCTCACATCCTCCTGATAAAGATTCCAGGAAGATTGATGCCATGGCGAAAAAACAGTATGTGGCAGCTTCTTTGGGACTCAGACAAGCGAATTATATGGCTTATGTGGCTAGATATCAAAAATCTAGATGGGACACTATATTGCAGTTGGCTAGTGAGTTGGAACAAGTGGCTGCTGATGGCATTGAAGCCTCTAAAGTTCAATTTCATGCTGCTGTTGATGCTAATGATGTTTCTTCTAGGGTCATGGCCACTTCTGTAGCTCTCCTGTAGTTGGCATGGCTCAGATGCACTAATCTGTCCCAAGATACCCAGTCAAAGGCTATAGATTTTCCTGTCTTAGGAAATTCTCTGTTTGGGGAACAAACTGAAAATTACATGAAGAAAATGGATGAATACAGAACTACTTACAAAAGTGCCCAAGCTAAGGAGGCATGCCACTCCTCAAAGGCATGCCCCCAGGGGTAGGGGCAGGCCTTACCATAGGCCTTTCTACCAATTTCAGGCATTTTCTGCTTTTGCGCAGAGGGGGTTTTTCAGAGGCAGACGGGGCACAGGCAGGCCCTCTCCCTCTCCCCAGTCTAAAGCTGTTCCTGCCAAGCAGGCACCCTGACGGGGTGTCTGGGGCCGACTCTCCTGTACCGGTGGGAGGCAGACTGGCTTATTTCAGCCAGAACTGGTTGTCCCAACCTCGGACAAGTGGGTTCTGAAGTAGCCAAGGCCTGGTTCTCAGCTTCAAACAATTTCCCAAGATGAGAGCCAGACATTTTCCTCCTTCGAGTCTTTCAGAAACCCTTGCGTTAGAAGCAGAGGTTTCTTCTCTTTTGGACTGCAAAGCAGTGGAAAGGGTCCCCCCTTGTCATCAGGGCAAGGGTCTGTACTCAAGGTATTTCCTGACCCCAAAAAAGACAGGAGATTGGCGGCCCATCCTGGATTTAAGATTTCTGAACAAACACCTCGTAAAACCAAAGTTCAAAATGCTAACTTTGTGCGATTTTGCCATCCTTGAGACCAGGGGACTGGTTAGTTTCCCTGGACCTCAAGGACGCCTATTCCACATCCTAATCAGGGCCTCTCACGAAAGTACCTCAGGTTCGAACTGCCCTCTGGCCACTACCAGTTCAGGGCAATGCCCTTGGACTCACTTCTGCCCAAGGGTTTTCACAAAATGTCTAGCTGTAGTAGTGGCCCATCTAAGAAGGCAAGGGGTAGCTGTGTTTCCCTACCTGGATGACTGGCTCATTGTAGGTCAGTCACCAGAGCAGGTAATATCCACTTGCAAATCACCAGAAACTTCTCACATCTCTGGGGTTCCTGTTGAATTTTCCAAAGTCAGTTCTCGAACCAGTTCAGGTACTAACTTTTATAGGGGCAGAGTTGAACACAAAGTTAGCCAGGGCATTTCTCCTCGGAAAGAGGACAGAATCATTGCCCTGGCATCTTCTTCACCCTCGGGTCTCCGACCAGCAAGGCATTTTCTACAACTCCTAGGGCACATGGCTGCTTCTACAGCTGTCGTGTCAGGAGCAAGATTTCAGATGAGGGACATTCAGTTCCACTTGAGGTCCTATTGGTCTCAAAGAAGGGACCCCCTTACCAAATTGGTCCCAGTGACCAAGACCTTGATCCTAGCTCTGCAGTGGTGGTTGGATCAAAGCAACCTGTCTCAAGGGGTCCCATTCTTACCTGTTCTTCATTCCCTCACCCTCACCACGGACGCCTCCCTGCTGGGTTGGGGGGCTCACCTGGGCGACCTTTCCACTCAGGGAGTGTGGTCCCCTCAGGAATCTCTACTTCACATCAACCTATTGGAGCTCAGAGCTGTCTTCTTAGCTCTACAGGTTTTTTCGGAGGCTGTCCAGAACAAGGTAGTCCAAGTCAGGACAGACAATACCACAACAATGTGGTACAGCAACAAGCAAGGGGCACTCGCTCTTCAGCTTTGTGCACAAGCAATGAAGTTGTGGTCTCTGGCCTACTCCCTGAACACCTTTCTGATAGCAGTTCACCTCCCAGGGAAGGACAATGTCCTAGCGGACACCCTCAGCAGGATTTCTCAGGGCCATCACGAATGGGCTCTGAATCCTCAAGTGCTGGGGTCGGTCTTTGCCAGCTGGGGCACCCCTCAGATAGATCTCTTCGCAGCCCCAGACAACCACCAACTTCCCCTGTTTTGTTGCAGGGCCCCAGTTCTGGGTCCAGTTCCTCTGGATGCCTTTCAGCTCAATTGGGAGGGAAAGTTCCTCTATGCCTTCCCTCCATTTCCCCTCCTCTTCAGGGTACTGGTAAAAATCAGAACTCAGCCCTGCAGAGTGATCCTGATTGCTCCAGACTGGGCCAGGCAACCCTGGTACCCTCTCCTCCTGTCCCTCTCGCTCCGTCCTCCCCTGACCTTGCCCAGGACCCACGACCTGCTGACCTGTGCACAGGGGAGAGTGTGATATCCGGACCTCAATTCCCTCCACCTCAAGGCCTGGTTCTTGAGGAGTTAGAATTGCTGATTTACACCTTTCTCAAGGTGTTTGGATATTCTGAAGGCTAGGAAGCCTTCCACTAAAGCCACTTATAACTCTAAGTGGAGGATTTTTCTTTGGTGTTCTGAGAGGCAGATTGCCCCAGAATCTGCTGATCTGCCTATTTTATTGGACTGTTTGGTCCACTTAAATTCTTTAGGCCTCAAACCAGCTACCTTGAAGGTTCATCTGGCAGCGGTTTCTGTATTTGTTTCTGCAGGAAACCAGTTTCCTTTCCTCTCATCCTGTGTTTTCCAAGTTTTTCAAAGGATTACTTCCACTAACCCTCCCTTTGGGAACCAGCTCCTGCATGGGACCTGAATGTTTGCATTGCCCAGATTAATACAACCCCTTTTGAGCCTCTGGTTTCAGCAGAACTCAAGTTTTTAACTTGGAAAACTGTTTTTCTAGTGGCTATCACTTCGGCTAGGCGTATAAGTGAATTACAAGCCTTGTCAGTGGAAAAGGATTTTATTTCTTTCCACAGAGATAAAGTGGTCCTCAGGACTAACAGAAAGTTTTTACCTAAAGTGGTTTCAGATTTTCATCTTAACCAATCCATCTCTCTCCCAGTATTTTTTACTGAGCACTCTTCCTCGGGTGAGAGGAGACTGCACAGTTTGGACGTTAAAAGAGCTCTTAGCTACTATTTGGAACGTACCAAGGGTCATAGGTTGAATCCTCCAGCTCTTCCTTACCTATGGAGAAGTGGGTAAGGGTAGACCTGCTACTAGGAGGACAGTCATAAGGTGGATTGTCTCTTGTATCCAGTTCTGTTGCAAAAACTAGGTAAGGAACCTCCCTCAGGTCTGAGGGCCCATTCCACCAGGGGTACAGCTGCATCTCTAGCGGCTGCTAGAGATATTCCTATCTTGGAAATCTGTCAAGCTGCTACCTGGAAGACAGTCCACACTTTCACTAAGCATTATTCTCTGGATGTCCAGTCCAGGAGAGATGCTCGTTTTGGCACAGCTGTGCTTCAGAGCCTATTCCCTAAGTAGGTTCTGGCCCTCCTCCATGGAGGTACTGCTGTATAATCTGCAGAAGTCCTAATTATAGCAAGACTTCATGGTGTTTGAAGAAAAAATTACTCACCTTAGTAATTGCTTTTCTTCTCATGGAGTCTTGCTATATTAGGACAACCCCCCCTCCTACCCCTCTCAGAATTCCTACTTGGGTATGGGGTTGGCAATTTGGTGCAAGCACTGTGTCATGCCATTTTAGCTTTCTAGTTCCCCCCTCCCTTTCTTCTTTTGGGTTAAGGAACTAGGTAATTCTGTTTTTTGTTAAGTGGTAGATGGGCCCCTCTAGACTTGAGTCTTTTGGGAGAGGCCCTATTAGTGCTTGTCAGGGTGATCTTAATGATAATATGTAATTTTGTTTTATTGTGTGTTGGTTATTGTGTTCTGTTGTTCTACTACTAGTAGGTAGCCAATGGCTAGTGTAGGGCTTTTCCACACAGACTTGCTATGTTAGTTTAGCTTCGAAAGAACCTGGCAGTTCCTATTCAAACTGCCCAGATAGAAGCGTTGGATAGCGCCCTCGCTGTGGAACTCAGATTACACTGGAGTTAACTATTTCATCTCGGGGCAGTTCAAAGCCAAGGGCATACTGCAGAAGTCCTAATATAGCAAGACTCCATGAGAAGAAAAGCAATTACTAAGGTGAGTAATTTTTCTTTCAGCCTCCACATGCAAAGAAGACTCAAGCAGGCTTAAGGAAACCAAAGGTTTACTGGAATTAAAAAATAAGTAAATACATACGAAATATGGAACATATTACATAAGTACTTACAGTCCAGCGACACTGGAATTTTACAGAAGTATAATGTCTGATACTTACGTTTCTAGCCTAGCTAAGTTCCAGTAGGTGTTACCTATTTTTAACAGAAATGCCTTTTTGGAGTTCAGAGTTGAAGTGCTTAGCTGGAGCCGGAGGCGAGGAGCAGGTAGGATCAGGTACAGCAGCAGGATGCTAACTTCACCGCTTGCATTGCAGCTGCCGCAACCCGCAAGTTTAATTTGCTTCATTGTTCTTTTCTTTCTTGCCCTAATGTTGTTAATGCCCTAGTGGCTGTTGTGTTTGTGTAAAATGTTGTGTTCTAACTTTAGGTCTCTCCGGAGTGGAGCTTGGAGGAGACTGTGTGAGTCAAGAAAGTCACTGCTTCTTCTTGCTGAGTTGACCGGTCCTTCGAGTCCTGCCTCCCTAAGCAGCACTACAAACTTGTGACTTACTGTTTATCTCATGAGCTAGCTGCACTCGGCAGCATTAGATGAGTTGGGATTTTTTATTTGTTTATGTTCCGCTGCCTGTAAACAGGTAAAGAAAAAATTGTGGGGAGCCCAGCCTGGGGAGTTGAGGTGCCAGTATGGGGGTGGGGCCCAAAATTACAACCTGCACTGGGGCCCATCTTTCTCTTCCTCCGCCACTGTCCATAAGCCATAGTATTCAAGCCCGACCTCTCCCATCTACCCTGCTAATTTCCTTACCATCCTGTATCATTGACTGAGCTCATCCTCCCCCTAACCTAGTAGGGCGGAGACCCACATAAGCTCTCCTCCTCCCCGCATGGGCGCTCCCTCCTTCTTCCCCTTTCCTCCCCATCCGCCTCCTCTTCCCTCTTCTCCTTCGTGCATCTCCCTTTCCCCTTCCTTCTGCTTCCCTCCCCGTCTTACCCACCTTCCTGAATTGTATTTGTGCATATTATCTTTCGATATTTTATACCATTGTAAAATAGCATTCCAGTTTCCATTCATTGTATTTCTTTTAAAATTTTATTTATTGTGTCTGCATGTTTTCCATTGTATTTGTCTTGTCCGCCCAGGACCATCTTGCAAATGAGTTTATCTCAACGATGTATCTCCTGGTTAAAGATTGATTGACTTGGGAGTACTGGCAATATGAGAATGGGATAACACCATACAAAGGACCCTGATAAACATTTTTGCTACGATTTTTTTTGGGGGGCCAGATATCAGTGGAGTGGGAACTAGACAGAGCCCATAGGGCTGTGTGGCTGAGGCCTAATATAAGGATGGCCATAGGCATATAACAGAAATGTTAAGTAAGAATAAGGAGGATTTAGTGAAGAAAGTCTATGAAAAAATTATCTTAAAAGGGTAGACATCTCTATCAGGATTATCCCTGAGTTGGTACAAGAAAGACAAAATATGATTTATGGAAAGGAACAAGCTGATCTGAGAATTAAGTTACTGCAAGCTTTTAGATGAACAAGCCTAGGAGCTTGAATGGAAGGAGCTGAGAGACCACCATTGTTGGAAGCAACAAGGATTGCTGGAAATATCTTTTGAATTTTAGGGATCTTGGGGAATTTGATGGTTAAATGAAAATGTATTACAATTAGTTAATTAGGTAAGAAAGAATTCTGGTAGTATCTCCCCCAGTGGAGAGTATCACGTGGAGGCCTATGTGTGGTTATAATAGGGGATGCATATGATTGAAAGTCTGTGAGGGGTAGTAGAAAGAACTAGGAGATCATAATTATGGATAAATGTACCCAGTTGTTTTGAGTATATAGAAAGTTTCACAGCACTGTACTTCTAGTTTTAGTTTTATTGATTTTGTACCCCTCTCACTGTTCATATTTATCCAGCAGGTTCCATAGATTAGGTGAAGACAGTGTAAGATTAAATCAACCAACAAGTTGTCTGCATAATACACCAGTTTGTGTATTTGTGATTCTGTGGTGACTCCTACATGTTGTTCTTGTCTGATAGCCCGCGCAAGGAGCTCAATATATATTGCGAAGAGTAAATCGACAGTGGCCAACTTTGTTTGGTACTATGTTCTAAGGGCAGTACCTTCGATAGGGTAGGGTACCAGTTACTCTGACAAACTGTAGGATTGGTATAGAGATTGAGATTTTTTTTTTTTAGATTTTTGGTATAGAGATTGAGATTTTTTTTTTTTTTTTTAAATTGTGTGCCAAACTCAAATTTTCCGGTGTGTAGAATGCAAATTTTCAGGAGACCCTATTAAAGGATTTTTCATAATCTAAGCTCATTTCTATAATAGGTAGTTTAGTGTGGGTGTGATATGTTTAATGATGTGCAATGTTCTTTTAATGTTGTCTTGTTTGTTTAGAGTCTATAAAGCCTGTTTAGTCTCACCACTCAAGAGAGAGCCAAGTAAATTGCTTCACATTCCCTCATTACCAAAATGCAGCAGCAACTAAAATCAAAGCACTGTAAACCCATGTGACCAACTTTTCAGCAACACATACACATTGAAACAGTCACGTGGGTTTACAGTGCTAGCTCGGGGATGCGACGGTTGGCAGGTTAAAAACAAGATCTGGCAGAACCACTACGACTGTGAATGCATTAACTAGATAAGGATGTTTCATGGGCTTAAACATAAACAGTTATTTATTTAAAAAATATCAGATTTACAAACCTTTGAATCAGAGATTCATTTACAAAGGCACCTCGTTGAAACTAATACAAAGACAGCACAGTTAAGTCAAAAAAACAATGACTCTGAGAGCAGACAGTTATAACAGTCATTCACTGGAGATACATGGGTAGCAGTAGATAAATACATTACATAGTTTAGGCACACAGGCACCACATCAAGAAGACCAAAGCAGTTCAAACAATATGCAATAGCTAAAGCAAATAGACATCAGGAGTCAAAGAGCCCAGAGTGTTCACATGAAGGCTGTTGCATATACACTAACTGAATCAAAGTAAAGTACATTGAGAAAGGGCATATTTAAGCAATAAGGCACAACAGGGTGTGTTATTATGTAATAATGTCACTCCTGGGGTGGGTTGAAGCATGAGGCGAAGCAGAGTGCTTCCACCACCCCAGGAGTGACATTATTACAAGATAACACACACCCTGGAGTGCCTTATTGCAATTATACAATGGTTTGTTATATAGAGAATAAAAAATACATTTTAAAGGATGTTTTTGTTAGTGTGCAAAAATATTTCTTAAAGAGAAAATGCAAGGAATGATCCAAATCCAAAGCTATGGTGGTGATATTGTGTAATAACGTCACTGTTTCAGTGGGTCAGCAGGCAATCAGCTTCTTACATTTTCCCTTGCCGTTGTATAATTAAAAATAATGCCACCTTCTCTATTAGTTACCTATATATTTTTGCATGTTATTCTATGCACTGTTATAACAGTAAACTCAACAGAACCAGGCCATCATATACATGAAGGTACTGTACCAACTGAAAACCGTGCTGAGGCAACTGTATGTTGTGACAAGGTAGAAGATTAACACAATGTTGAGACAAGTTTTTGAAGACATTTGATGTGTTTAATTGGTTTGTTTGAGAGACTGATATACAGTTCACATAATATAAAAGTGCATATGCCCAAATGCCAGTGTGAATTCGACACATTTCATTACAAGCTGTTTTCTTGAAGGAAGATATTACTATATAAGGCCTAAAAATGGGTGTCGGGTAAATGTAAACTGGGGTAGGTGTGTTATTGAGGGTATTGCATAGTTTCTTTTGTTGCTGCTCCACCAGATCAGCAATATTTGCACAAGCTGTGCCCAGTCCAGATTTTACAGTTCTGGCCTGGGTCTGGTGATGTGGGTTTTACCCATACCCCACTGCATGTGGCTTAGTGATATACTGCACAGATAGCTACCCCACTGCATGTGGCTTAGTGATATACTGTACAGATGGCTACAAAGTCTAACCCGTTGAAGTTTCAGAAAACCATTATGCTAAAAATACCAAGACTCACCCCCAGTCACAATTAATCCTCTGCCAAAGTCATGCTTAAATACTGGTGCCTCTACATCCACGCCACTAAGCTTTTAATGCCAACATCAGGGTTTTATTTAACTCTAAAAATTGATTAACGTTTTGTTCATATAAGTGCTAAAACTTTGTGAAAATTAATAGCTCTTGCCTCACTGTGTTTAACAAACACAGCACTTCTAGAAAATCTATATAAATACTTTTTGTACAGTTAGCATCGTCCCAAGAAAAAAAACTGCTAATCAGTTATTTAAAACCCTGCAACATGCTTCTTTTTTCTGTTGCTGTGAGTTCCTTCATCTGTGAAGTCCCATTCTGCTTGTGTCAGCCCCCCCCCCCAAAACCAGATAATTTATTTCAAAACATTTTGTTAAGAAATTTTTGTTTTAGTATATCCATGGTCAGGAAAAATTAATTTGTAAAAGAAACCAAAATCCCTATTTATCAGTTCATTGAATCATAATACAGCATGATATGAATTTTTCAGATTCTGTGTGTAACCTACAGTAAGTTAAACAGACATTAGACACACAAATGCCTGGTTATTTGCAAGATAAGCAAATGTTATCATTCAGTTATAAACACCTATAGTCACAAACTGCAAGTTAAGAAAATTCAGTAGAATATTAACACTAGTCCAGAACTGCCTGCCTAAGAATGAAGTTGGTATATTATTTGGAAAAAGGCAAAAAATGGGTCTCTTGCTACAGTATGCAATGTCCTGCAAAGATGGTGGTGTCACATGGCTTAATGAGGTGCTGTGAGGTGCCTGAGGGAACTTGTTATGCAGAAAGCTCCAGGAGCACAGTCATAAAAACCTGGAATAACAGGTTCCAAGGAGTAATTAACTCAGAAAGAATATTAGAAAAAATTACCCCATTCATTCAGAGGTGTCAATGAATGTATTTCTTAACCAAGCTGGTTTATCTTCTGCTTCCCTCTTGGTAAAAATGTGAAACTACATTTATGTTATTTTAAATGAAAAATGAGTGATAAATAGCTTGTCCAGTTGGATGGCAGCTCTGACAGTTGTTCGTCTTTCTTTTCACTGATATAAACTGAGCCAGGAAAAAAAGTAAATAGGGGAAAAAATAGCATTTTGTTTCTACAACTAGTTGCTAATTGCAGCTGGTATTTGTAACATGTGCAAATCAACTCC
Organism: Neoceratodus forsteri; assembly: GCA_016271365.2. Classification (NCBI taxonomy): domain Eukaryota; kingdom Metazoa; phylum Chordata; order Ceratodontiformes; family Ceratodontidae; genus Neoceratodus; species Neoceratodus forsteri. The sequence continues at coordinate 353,489,650 of CM057456.1, forward strand.
TTCTCAAACTTAAAAGGAAAAATACACTTCATCACAGACTGTTTACCAAGTACTGTGCCCATTTTAGTATATACATGTTTAAGAAATGCCTGAAAGTTCTCTCTTCCTTGAAGTTGAATCCTTAAGCTGTAGTTTTAGACATTTTTTAGTGTTTCCTTTTGAGACACCAGGTGACTCTGATAATCATTTGTTCCAAGGGTTTTTAAGTCAGTTTGAAGGCAATTTAAGTATCTTCTGTTCTCTTAGTCCTTAACAAAATGCAGGGACTTCACAGATTTGTTGTTCCTTGGTCCACACCCCAAACTCCAGTGAGTCTTCTTTCAGTATGATATATCCACCTCATGCCCCTCCCACATGAATAAAAAAAAAAAAAAGGTGGGATAGACCTTTTGGAGCTTCTTGGGTGGAGGTGGGGTGGACCTTTCTTCCCCCAAAAAAACAATGCAGGGTTTTAAATAATTGATTAGCAATTTTTTTTTCTTGGGACGATACTAACTGTACAGAAAGTATTTATATAGATTTTCTAGAAGTGCTGTGTTTGTTAAACACAGTGAGGCAAGAACTATTAATTTTCACAAAGTTTTAGCACTTTTATGAGCAAAACGCTAATCAATTTTTAGAGTTAAATAAAACCCTGCAATGCTGCCTCCCACTACTCAGGTTCCAGTTCTTGTACCACCCATTTAAGAAAGAAAATAGTACCCTGCAACCTTTGACTAACATGAAAGCGTATTTATTTGAGGGCGGAAAACATTTCTTGAAGGAGGGTAAGGCGGAGGAGACTATTTACACCTTCAGTCAGTTCCACGGACAGAAAACATGACATCATTCCTTTTGTACGTGCAGTACTCCTATAGGCTCCGCCCACAGTCGTAATGACTGCATTGTGGACCGCGTTAGCAAATGAGCCTGAACTGTTTCCGGAGCTTGGATTTTACTGCTGCATTTTGGTAACAAAGGAACTGTGAAGCAATTTACTTTGGCTCTTTTGAGTGTGGTAAGCCAATATTATGGCGTGTTAACCTTCTACCACTGTGGCAGTGGTGTATTTTACTATTTGATAGTTGCCTCAGTATGTGCACCTATGAAGCTTGTGTAGGATTAGACTTTGAACCACTGTTTGTGTGCTTTTTTAATCCTGTTTAGTCTCTGTTGATAATGTGTTAAAGAATGTTTTCTAGTCTTTTAGCTATAATAGAGGTTTGTGTGATTCTCATTTTGTAGCTCACTCATCACCAGGCTTTAGTATTGCTGAAATAGTTGCGAATTTCCTGGTGGGGCATTGGGTCCCACTTCTTTACACCCATTGTATTAAGGAGGCAAAGTGGACACACAGCTGTGTATTGCAGAAGGAGTCAAGGACAGAGAAAAACATTTCTTCCGATATATTGGGGGAGAGAAAGGAGGGAAATTGTCAGAATATCAGAGGCGGGTAGGGTGACAGAAGAGAACGGGCAAGAGGCTGCCATCCTTAGTGATTATTTTTGCTCAGTTTTCACCAGGGATAAAGGCAGGCCCTTGACTGAGAGTGGCATCAAAGTGACCAGTAATGGGGTCCTGGAGATGCAGCCAATATTTACAAGTGACAGGGTCCAGAAAGGGCTGGCAGCTCTAAAAGATAGATAGGCCCCAGGACCAGATGGGTTCCATCCAAGGATACTCTGGGAACTGGCTGAACCCCTAGTAGGACTGTTCAACCACTCACTGCGGACAAGGGTAGTTATGAACGGCTGGAGGGTGGCGGCTGTCATTCCGCTGCATGGGGGAGACAAAGAACAAGCTGTGATCTACAGACCTATCAGTCTGACCTCCATTGTAGAGAAGCTAATGGAGTCACTGATCGAAGAAGACGTGACGGACTACCTGGAGAGCAACAGTCTCCATTATAGTAAACAGCATGGGTTCATGGCAGGGTGGTTCTGTCGGACAAACCTGATAGTCTTCTTTAATTGGGTGACAAGGGAATTGGCTAGGGGCCACATCATGGATTTGCTCTATTTTGACCTCACCAAAGCTTTCAACTCTGTGCCCCACAGATGCTTGCTAACAAAGATGGGGGATCTGTGTGCGGCTAAGGACATAGTTAACTGGGTGGGAAACTGGCTAAAGGGTACGTAGCAGAGGGTTGTGGTCAGCTGGGTCAAATCGGAAGGGAGGGAGGTCACAAGCAGGGTGCTGCAGGGATCTGTCCTGGGCTTGGTCCTCTATTATATTATAGGGTTTGACTGATAACCCATCAGATAAAAAGCGGTATCAGTACTTCTAAACACTTCACCTGTCATGACGTGTACGCAGGCAACGAGAACTGCAGGTTATCACACTGTCATTACATAGCTCCTGCTATCAGCCCTGTGTACATGTCACTGATGAACCTAATGCCGAACTACAAGGTTCCCCACCCGACACACACAATGAAACCCGGAAGAACAAACACCTGCCCACATCTCCCAACAACCAATAACAAACCACTGTACCACACAAACAACCAATCAAATAAACTGTAGCGCAGCAACACATAAACACAAATGAAACTCCCAAACATAAAGCAAAACAACTAAAATAACCAAAGAAAAACTGAAGCAATGCACAATATAGAGTCAACTCCTATAATATAAAACGACTATGTGATGCTGCAGCATATGATAGCGCTTTATATCAACGCTCATTAAGCAAGTGAACTCTAGGATTAATCACTCATGGCTCCGCCCGTGACGCACCGTATTGATAAAAGCCCTATCGCATGCTGCAGCATCACATATTCATAATATCTTCTAGGGATGTGGATATGTTCTTATCCACACTTATGCGTCCTTTCCTTTAAATATCTTGCGGAGGTCTAAAAGCTGGCTCCACCCACCCGGGTGGTATATCCTTCGGCTCTGCCCCTTGATGCCAGATCTTCCTTTCCGCTGGAAGATTCAGGTTCCTTCCTTATCACTCCATGTTGAATAGGCCCTGGCGCTTAAATCTTAAGATTACTTACCAAAACTTACTCATTAGTTTCACGCATGGTTTTCAGTCATGACTGCAATGGAGGATAAGTCCTCGCCTGGGTTCTGCCAGTGCCCCTGCGATCAGAAGATGTCTCGCACCAACCTGCATGCCACATGCATCTATTGCCCGGCCATGATCACTATACCCAGGCCTGTGACTTTTGTCACCATTCCAGCCGAATGTGTTGATCGCCTCGCATGGTTACAGCTCGGCTGGCCAGAGACATGGAACCTGCCAGTGAAGCCTAAAGAGGCCCATTGGGTGGTCTCTGCAGCTGCGGGTTCCAGTGAACAACTCAAGCAAATGAAGGCTTTTGAGGAGGAGGCGGCTTGGGCCACCGATCAGTCCTCTTCAGCACTGGTTTTCGTACTGCTCAAACTGGGCTCTGCCTTTACAGGCGCCTTCAAGGAGTCATGCCAGTCTCTCCTGACCAAGGGGGAGGGCCCATTGGCTTTGTACAGCTCCCGTTCCCGTAAAAAGGATTCCAAGGAGTCAAGAGAGAAGTCTTGTCGACGTCGTTCTTGGGATTAAGAGAGGTCTTGTTCTCAGGAATTTCCAGTTTCGACTTTGGTCGAAATTGTGGCCTTGGATGCTGGCTTTACGGTGCCCCCATCAGGCCAGCTGGCTAAGACACGGGACGACGACCCAGTCGAGATTATCGACCCAGTTGACCTGTTGTCACTGGATGAGGCTGACAATTCCTTGTTCGGGACTCCAGTCCTTACTGAACCTACCGAGGAGGAAGCCCAGCCTGCTGGGAACCTCTTCACAGTCCCTGGCTGTGACCTGGAGGAGCCGCGGGTCTCCCCAGCTCCATCTGAGTGCCTCTATCGGTCAGGGTCTAGGTTTCGGTCATCTTTGACCTACAGATCGAGGAGAACTCACAAATGGCATTCTTGGCATTCTAAGTGGCACCACCGCTATTCTTCCTCGTCCTCCTCGGAAGAAGAGAGGCTTCAGTACAAGTTGCATCAACACTACAAGGATCTTATATGGCAACAGTTGATGTTGGCTGGTCCAAAGTCAACCCCGGCTTCCACACCGGCCGTCACATGGCTGTTGCCCTCTAGGCCGGCGCCAACTCCTCCAGAGCCAGAAGACACCGTCCCTCCACCCGAGGAGCCAGTGAAGCCCCTCCCGGCTCGGCCGAAATCAGCCTCTCTGCCAGTTGTGGTGGAGCCACCACCTAAACAACCTCCCTCTGGGCTTCTGCCAAGGAGTCTCAGCCCACTAAGAGGCCTCCACTATAGGCTGTCGGGTTACTGTCACTCCCGACCGTCTGCAGTGGGTCGAAGGTGACTTAGGTGGTCAACCCGATCTATCGGACTCCTCTTTGCACTCTTGTCCATTCAACGAGGTTTTGCTTGGGGGTCTCTTGATGGAGAAAGGTCCCACGTCCTTCATGGGCATTCTCCATCTCCTCTCAAATCTATGGGGATGCCTTTGGAGCCTGTTCAGAAACTGGCTCAATATCCCCCCGACAGACATTCTGAAGAAAGGGGATTCTCCGACAGAGGCCTTCCCAGTGGCCAGAGCCATTGTTGTGTGTGTTTTTTTTTTTTTTCTTCCTTTATTATGGTAGACCCGAAAGGGCTTAAGAGATCATGTCCATACATATAGATCATACAGCTATTACATAGGTACATAAAACATATCTTGGTGACATCACAGTGCGTACCTATACAGTAACTTTTTACTGAATAAAAAGCTTATGATGATCTGGTTAAAGTAAACTACATGTTCTCAAAGAGCTGTCAAATAGTACTGCAATTGTTCTTATCTATTACTACTCGATGGAGATATTAACAGATTGTACAATGCACCGAATAAAATAGAAAAATATGTTTCCTTTCTTATTTTTATAAATTCTTGATATGAGAGAGAGAGAGAGAGAGAGAGAGGAGAGGGGGCCCAGCTGTGCCTAATTAGGCATCTAAATGCAAATGAGGCTCATACAAGAACCATCTAGTCCACCTGTTTTGGTATGAGTGGGTTTGTTGGCGAAGGCTGAATGTAATCCTCTCCATTAAGTGAATATTGTCTACTATGTCTGTCCAATCTGCTACTAGGGGGGGGGGGCTCTCTGTGCCCATTTCTTAGTAATGGCCTTCAAAGCAGCTATCGTAAGAACTGACCATTAGTATGTTGCCTCTCTTCCCCGTATCTCCTTTGGTCTAAGACCTAAAACCAGATGTTCAGGGCCCAGGGGGGATTGAAACTGGAAAATTTCCCAGAGATGGTGTTCTGTATTTGTCCAGTACTCCCTAAGTATCTGACATGTCCAAAAAATATGGGCCTGTGAAGCTGAGGCGAACCCATATCCCCTCCAGCAGTTCAAACCAGCTGTTGGTGCATAGTGTACCACCTGTGCAGGAACTCTGAAGTACCTAGCTCTCAGCTTCCAGCCATATTCCCTCCAAAGAGGGGCCCCTGTTGTCTGCCATGTAGCTTGCCACTCTCCAGCCCACTGTTTCTCTGGAAGAGTGATCCCCAGGGCTGTTTCCCACTTAAGTTTGTTTTTCAGTGGGAAGGGTCAGATCTGTTAAATACCTTTGATGCAGTAGGGATTGAGATATGGCTCCTCTCCCACCCCCTGAAAACCAAATACCACGGAAGGGGTCTCCACCTGCAGCCAGGTGTACACCTTCTGAAGGGTGAGGACATAGTCTCTGATCTGGTAGAATCTTAGATTATCTCATGGGAGAAGCCCAAATGTCTACCTCAAAAGAGATAGGGTTATCTGCAGATAAAATCTGATAAGAGTAGGAAATCCTTTCCTGGCCACTGTTTAAACCACAAATTCAAGGTGGCAGGTGGGAAGAGGGGTCATAAGCCACCATCGAAATTTCCACAATTGATTTCTTATGGGACCACAGGTTATGCCCCTCATCCATCCCTCCAGGACAGTCCTAGTCCCAGTATAACAAGATTCAGGTAACCCAACATCATCATGGAATAGGATAGCAGGGAGGGAGGTCGGCCTCAACTGCCAAATCCATTCTCTTTCAATGAGAATCAAAGCCAGGACTGCCCCATAGGAGAGCCACCCAAATTTGGGCCACAGCCCAGTAAATTAGGAAAGCTAGACCACCATAGGCCCATGGGGCATAATAAACCTCTACAAATCCTAGGATGGTCTTTGGCTCAAAGAAATCTGAAAAACATGCCCTGCCATATGTTTAACTCTCTTTGAGAGACCTAACAGGGTACACATTGAAATAAAGTAACCTTGGCAGGGCATTCGTCTTCAATGCCTGTGTCTTAAAATATATAGATAAGGGCAGGAGAGTCCATCTCTGGACGTCCATCCTTAGTTGGGTAATCGAAGGGGGATAATTAAGTTCCCAGAGCCGGTGGTTGCTAATCCCAATCTTTTTTTTATACTCAGGTTTATTAACATCAAATGGGTACAAATTCATTCATCTCCATCAGACTTTTCAATCCACTGATTTAGATACCATCTAGTTTACAGTGCTGTAATTAATTACATCTTTTCAATATTGTTTTCCTTAGTTCTAATTATTTCATCTTATTACTATGACACTTTTCTCTTTATCGTACAGTGCAAGGTTCAGTGGCCCAAGTGTTCATTCAGCCTTCCTAATTTATCTCTACCCTCTCTTAGTCATATCTCCTCCTCCCCTCATAGGCTGTGTCCTGTGTGTATTTCTAAGTGTTTGTGTCTCCAAAGATACCATCTTGTCCACCTTCTTATGTATATATGTGTTTTATGATTTAACTTAAAAGTCAATTCCTACATCTCAGAAATCTCTTTCACTATATTAACCCAGCTTTGAATCTGTGGCGGGCTAGACTTTCGCCAGGAGCGAGTTATAGTTTTGTGCGCTGCCACGATAAGTATAGCCCACAAGTATAGGGCATCAGGGGAACCCAGACCGGGGGACCCAAGACCAGCTCCGCGAAGCCCAAAGCATGTTTTATCAAGAAGACCTCTTTTAGGGCATTTCTAATCCTTTCCCAATATTCTGTTAACTTTGGGCAGTCCCAAAAGCGTGTATCGCCTCCTTTTCCTGCATTGTCTCCAACATTCTGGGGATTGCTGTGGGCTTCTTTTATGTAGGGCAGCAGGAGTGAGAAAAAATCTTGTTTTAATTTTCCATTCAAACTCCTGCCAATAAGGTGAGCTTGTGGTTTTGGTAGTGACTTGGAAAGCTCTGGTCCAGTCTTCCTCCCCCATGACTAGTCCAGCCTCCTCCTCCCATCTAGCTTTAATTTTATTTAAGGGGTCTTTTTTGATCTTTGAAATTGCTTTGTAAATATTTGAAATGTGGCCCTTCTGAATTCGCCCTGCTTGTATTTCTCGGACACAATTTAGCAGCGGAGCTGCCCTAAGTGAAGTATGGTCTGAGCCCTGACAGTGTTTTATGTAGGCCCTAATTTGCAGAAATCTGAAGTGCTCCAACCTCCTCAGCTTATAGGTCTCTCTGAGTGTTGCAAAGTTCAAAACTTGGTCTTCCTGTATTAGCTGTTCTGGATATACTAGGCCCAGCCTCTCCCATGTTCTGAAGCCATGATCCGGCTTTGCTGGGAGGAAGTCGGGGCTCCATGCTATTCTAACCAAGGGCCAGGTGGAGCGTGTCAATTTATATTTCTGCCAGATCCTGTGGGTGGCTGCTATAGTGTTCCTGACTGCCGTAAGTGGGTGTACGGATGAGGATAGCTTGTTTTTGGGAGTAGGGATCCGGCGTCCAGTGGGGTCTCTCCTCTGTGTCTCCCAGTTCTATTGTCTTCCAATTAGAGGCACACGGGGAGTAGTCCAAGCCAGGGCCGCCTTTAGTTGAGCTGCTAAATAGTAATCTTCTGAGTCTGGTAATGACCTTCCCCTCCCTTCTATGCACCTGCATTATTTTGAAATTAATCCTAGGTTTTGCTATTCCAGATAAAGTTAGTTATTAGTTTGTGCCATTTGATGAATTGTGTCTTCCCTATATATACAGGAAGGCATTGAAATAGATAAAGGAATCTAGGAAGGACATTCATTGTAATTATTTGAATTCTGGAGTGCATTGGGTGATTAATTAGGGACCATCTCTCAAAATCCTTTTAAGCTGTTCTACTAGAGGTTTATAATTGGCCTCAAGGAGCTTAGAAGGATGCCTAGTTATCACCGTGCTCAGGTATTTCATCTTCTCAGCATTCCATTTTAATAGGAGCTCGAGAGACCTCCTGCGATGGTGCGTAGTGAAAACATAACACCTCCGTCTTATTTTTGTTCAGGGAATACCCAGAGTGTCTCCCAAACTCCTCCAGGATCGACCATACCCCAGGAATGGATGTCTCAGGGTCTGCCAGTGTCAAGAGCATGTCGTCCGCATACAGGGAGATTCTCCTCTCCATCCCCCATACTTCAATACCCCTTATATTCTGTGACTGACGTATGGCTTCTGCCAAAGGCTCTATGTATAGTGCAAATAAGATTGGGGAGAGAGGGCAGCCTTGCCTGGTTCCCCTACTCAATCTAAACCTCTCTGACAAGCACCCATTCACTCGAATGTAGGCCTGTGGGCCAGTATACAATGATTTTATGCTGTCTATAAATGGTTGGGGAAAGGCCATGGTCTCTAGCACCTGGAAAAGAAAGCTCCAGGAGACTTTATCCAAGCCTTCTCCGCGTCAAGGCTCATAAGACATGCTGGGGCCGTGCTCTGTGTATTGAATCAATGGTGTCTAAGGTGGTCCGGACACTGTCTGCCGCTTGGCGTCCAGGGACAAAACCTGTTTGATCCATGTTAAGCAAAAGCGGTAGGTGAGAATTTAATCTAGAGGCTATGATTGAAGTTAGTATTTTGTAGTCAGTGTTAAGTAGAGAAATGGGTCTGTAAGATTCACATTTAGATGGATCCTTATTTTCCTTGTGGATTAGGGAGATGGTAGCATATTGCCATGAGGGTGGGATGGGAGCACCATCCTTCCAAATAACTGAATAAACCTCTTGGAGGAGAGGGGACACCTTTTTTGAAAACTTTATAGAATTCTGCATTAAAGCCATCAGGCCCTGGACATTTACCTGACTTCAGTTCTTTAATTGTATTTAGAATTTCGGTTTGGGTGATTGGCCTAGTCAAGGAGAGGCCCGCCTCCTGTGTCAATATGGGAAGGGAAAGAGGAGCCAAAAACCTCTGTCTTTCTGTAGGGGATGTTTCCTCTGGAGCCTGATAGTCTGGAAAAGTATGCAACAAAGGCCTCTGAGATGTGTGTCAGTTTAGTGCCTAATTTATTTGTAGCTGGGGAAACTATTTTAGTTTTGGCTGTATTTGCCTGTTGTCTCCTCAGTCTAAAGGCTAGCAATTTTGTAGCCCTTGGGCCTCCTTCATAGAACTTCTGTCTTAGAAAGTGTAGAGCCTTCTCCATCTCTGCCCTTTGTATATCTTCCGCTCCTTCCTTTTATTTTATCTCTTGATCTCTGTGTTTGTCCCACTAAGCTTTTGAGCTTCCTCCAAACTTAATTTGTAGCATAAGATCTTGCTGCTTTTGTTTAGTTCCCTCTTCCTTGCCTCGCAATGGCTATCAATCTTCCCTAGTCGTAGCTTTGATGGTATCCCAGACTATTTGTGGGGTGGCCCCTCTCTATTATTTTCCTGCAGTGATCTAGCAATATGCTGCTTGATATCTTGTACTACATTTTATCTTGTAGGAGGGAACAATTCAGCCTCAATGTGTGTTTTTTTTTTTTTTTTTTTTTTTTTTTTTGAATAGAAATCCATTTCCACAAAAATTGGATTATGGTCAGAGATTATAGAGGCTCCCACCCACATTTCCTGGAATTCCGTTAAGTTCTGCGAAAAAGTAAAAAGTGTCTAGTCTAGAAAAACCTTGAATCTGGGGGTAACATGTATATTCCCTGACCTTAGGATACTTCTCCTCAAATATCCTTTAGCCCCCTATTCCAGTATCTTTCTAACAGAGCTGGCCTTTTGATATCCGCTGTTGGAATCTGGGAGGTGGTATCCACGCCTGTTAAAAACTAAATTCCAGTCCCTCCCATGACTAATATCCCTTTGCCTTCTCTACAATTAGTTGAATAAGTGAGGAGTAAAAGAAACTGGTGATCCAGGTGGAACATATACATTTGCAAACTTGACTGTAATGTCTTGAACTTACCTATAACTATAATGTATCTGGCACCCTGGTCCTCTAGCACCTCCTGCGCCTCGAAGGAAGAGATGCACACATAAAATCGCAACCCTCTCTTCCTGCCTTTCTGAAGGAAGAGTGAAACACCTGGGGAATCTCCTGGACTTCAGTTTCAATGTTTCTGATGGGTAAGGTGTGTTTCCTGAGAAAATTTACCCACAGTCCTGGAGTGTTGGGTATTTAACAGTTTCCTTCTTTTTATCGGGCTTGTGCAGCCATTTATATTAAATGATAGTATTTTCGTTAACTGTTTATCCATGTGGCTTTTTACTATTTTGCCACCTTACCTTGCACTGTATACCGTTTTACCAAGCTATGTCTGATATTTTTGGAAGATTAAAAACTGTTACCCACATAATTATCAAATACAATCAGAAAACAAACTTGAGACGTCGTAACCAAGTAAACTCAACCTTCATCGTTAACCTCTTTCCTGAAAACGGAACAATATTAAAACATTTCAGAGGGGAGTGAACAAAGCATCCCCAATTCTGCTTATCAGTTTTGGATTTGTTGACTTCCTAAGCTTAGCTGGTTGTCTTGCAGCAGTAGTATAAGCCTCTAGTGCTGTTATCAGGGACTCCAGAACAGAAGAAACCCCATTAGTCCCAGAGAAACTCTCTTTAGGACATTGCATCGTACAGGACCAGATCTACATTCGGCAGCTATGCCCAAAACCCCCCGACTCTTGAGACTAAAATATTTTATACAGGTATTAAAGCCATTTCTTCATGCTGTGATTTAGTTTAATCCGTCTTCCCCTTCTAAGTCCGGACCCAGCATGGGCTTGCATTCTATAATCCTAGGCCTGGGCATATCATCTGTTACTCTGGGGCTATCTCCTGTCTCCTGCAGTGATTAACAGGTTCGAGTTCCCCAGCGTATCTCTGCAGACATTTATGAGGATGAGCCATGGTCAGCCGATCTACCTTCTGCCTTTTCAGGCAATCCTAGTTTACGGTGAGGTCTGGGGCTCCCTGTGCTCAGGGACAATCTTCCAATTCTATCTCACAGACCCTCCCAGGTAGATCCCGCCAGTCCCATCCAACTTACTGGACAACAGAATCGTGATCCCTTTGGCCCTTGTCCCCAGGCTCAGGCCCCGGTTTCATAACCCTCCCCATCCCCTCCAGAAAGACCACAGAACCCGAACCCTCCGGCAGACCCAATATCCACCCTCCTCCCACCAACCTTGTATGTTTAAATATCGCTTCCTCTAATTAAATGTTACAATTCTGAAAAGGTTAGCGTGAGTACAGTTGTAAACTGCTCAAACAAACTTGTCCTGAGTCCGCCATAAGTGAGTCCAGGCCCCACAGTTCAGGATCGGGGAGCTCAGCTAAGTTATGTGAAAAAGAAAGGAAGCCGCCGACTCAGTCGGCATTACCGCCTGGATAAACTTCAGTTGAGTCTGCTGTCTCCGTCCGGGCGAGGTTGGGTTCTTCTCTCAGGTACTAGCCTTTCTTGTTTATTTGGAGGAGTCGCCGTATTTGAATTAACGAGGAAATGTCCGATCGGAAAGTCCGGTAGGGAATCTTCTTCAAAGAGCCGGAAGAGTCGCTGCTTCTGTGCCACCAGCCATGCTGGCGCAATTAGGTCTTTCTCGAGCTTCTCTTTATATAGCGCGGTATAGGTATCGATAGAATTCCAGGTATTGAGGGCTGCGAGCAAATCAGGAACACCTTCGTGCCTTTATCCGTTGCAACCTTCAGTCGAGCAGGAAAGCGGGACCTGGGCCTTGATGGACTTAGCCGTAGAGTTTACTATAGTCAGAGGACCGCCCGGGCCTCCTGGACTGAAGCCGTGTGATCGTTGTCTAAAGCAACTCTCTGGCCACGATAAGTAGAGGACCCTGTTGCCACGCGGTTCAGTATTTTTCTTTGGTTTTATAGTATGTAAAGCGGGCAATCAGTGGCCTTGGTCGAGCATTAGGATCTCGGGCTTGGAGCCAGGGAGCGATGAACCGATCCAACGATAAGTCCAAGTCTTCAGGAAGGTTTAACATCTCTTTTAGCAAGTTCTTTAGAAAGGCACGGTATCTGCATATTTGTCCTCTGCCCTTCCGGGATCCATAAACTTGCACATTCTGGCGTCTGGATCTCCCTTCCAAGTCATCAATCTTTAGAGTCAGCTCCCTGTCCCTAGCCAGCAAATATAGCAGCAAACGATCATGTCTATCTGATTGTTCTGAGGTTTGAGTAAGGGCCAGCTCTAGTTGCTCCGTCTTATGATTGATATTATTTAGCTCTGACTATATATCTGAAAGCTTTTTATCTATGTTTTGGACTGTTTGTGCCGTCTGCATAATTGTTTTTACGAGTTCTTCTGACAGGCCTGTACCTTGCTGCTCGAGTATATGGGGGCCTTCCTCTGCTGATCGAGTCTCTGCCCTCTCCTCTTGTTCTGCATATAGTAATTCTTTTAATTTTTGCACCGGTGTGGTCGGTTCTGTTAGCCTTCATTCTAGTACTTTTAGCTGGGAAGGCATCAGTTGGTTGAGCGATGGCTTTGGAATTTATCGAGTCTGGGTGGGAGCCAGGAGCTAAGCCGCCATAGATCCGATGACGTCACCGGAAGTCGCTAATCCCAATCTTAATCCCTAGGTAACTCATCTGATCTAGGTCCCACCTCATGGGATACCTGTTCCTTAAATCCGGGGAAGGGGTAAAATTGCAACTAAGTATCTCTGTTTTAGAACAGTTCAGTTTGTATCCGGAGAGGGAGAAGAATTCCTCCAACTGCTGAAACAAAGCAGGGATAGAGGAGTCAGGTTCTGTTAGGTACATAAGTACGTCGTCTGCATATAAAGCCAGTTTATGCTCGAAGTCATTCAGTGTTATTCCCTTTATATTCCCATTCTCCCCGATAGACTGAGCAAGAGGTTCTATATATAATGCAAAAAGCATTGGTGATAAAGGGCACCCGTCTTGTACCTCTAGAGTTTCAAAGGTCTAGAAATGTGGCCATTTGTATGAATACAGGCAGTTGGGGAGTAGTATAATTTGCTTATTAGTTGTATAAATTCTCTGTAATCCAAACTGGAAAGGCTGCCCCAAAAAGCTCCAATCAACTCTATCAAATGCTTTTTCAGTGTCAAGACTCGTCAATAATGCTGAAGTAGCAGAGTTGTTGACATGGTCAATAAGATGGGTGGTTCGTCTCAGATTATCCTGAGCTTGCCTGACCGGGAAATCCATTCTGATCTAATTGTATGAGATGGGGAAGATACTGTTGTATTCTTTTAGCCATAATGGATGAAATAATCTTATAATCAGTATTTGAGAGGAAATTGGGTGATAGGAAGCACATCTAGAGGGTCCTTTCCGGCTTGGGTATCACGAAATCAGTGCTGTGGCCCAGAGGATGGAGTCATGCCACTACCCCCAAGACCCCAGAGAATACTCTCAAAACAAGAGGCTGGAGCAAGTCTCTAAAACATTTAAAAATTCCCTGGGAGCCAGTCAGTCCAGGCATTTCCTGTCTTCAGGGCTTCCACTTCCACTTTAAGTTCCTCCGCCGATATTGGGTACATCAGCACTTTGCCTGGCCGGGTTATAGTTGGTAGTTTCCAGGTTATGTAGGAAAGATTCGGTCTTCCCTCAGGTGGGGGTTCCTTTTGATATAATTGTTCATAAAACTCCAAAAGTCTCAGCTGTCTTATTTGTTTTGTATACCACTTTCTGATGTCTGGGGCCCCACACGTTTGTGATTGTGGCCCTCGCTCTTTGTGCTCTCAATCTACTGGCTAGTAATCTAAGTGACCTTGGGCCACCCTCGTAGTATTTCTGCTTTAAAAATAACAATTTCTGTTCTACCTGATAATCTAATATTTGGCCCAATTCCCCTTTAAGAGTCTTAAGTTGCTGTGCTACTGTTCTGGAGTATTTCTGTTTTTGCATTCCCTCTAATGTTTGGATTTGCTCACAGAGAGTCTTCCGTCTCCCCTCTCTCTCTCCTTCCTTACAGCAAGTTGTATAAACTTCTCCCGGAGAACAGCCTTGGTCGCGTCCCATAAGGTGGCACATGACATTTCCTGTCCCTCATTTTCTGTTAAAAAACACACTGGTATGTGTCTAAGCTGATCCTTAACTGCTGTATCTTTAAGCAAGGAGACATTAAGTCTCCAAAGAGTGTTTCTTCTACATCCTCCCAGATCCAAACTCATATAGAGTGGAGCATGATCTGAGAGGAGAAAGTCCCCTATCCAAGTATCCTGTACCCTAAAATCTCGTCTCTAGGTAGCAAAAAGTAGTCCAATCTGGAATACATATTGTATGTGGCAGAAAAGTAGGTATAGTCTCTGTTTCAGACGCTGGTAGCGTCAAACATCTAAAATACCCAATTCTCCAAGCAACTTATGGACCTTTCTTGCCACCTGATGGGACTTTCTTGGGATCTGGGAAGTGGTGTCCAGGGCAGGATTCAAGGTCATATTCAGGTCTCCTCCACATTCCAAGACTCCCTCCGCCCACTCCTAGAGAAGGAGGAAGAACGATCTATAGTCCCATAAGGGGTATCCGGTGGGAAATACACAGAAGCAAGTGTTATTAATTGCCCCACTGGTTTGCCCTTCATGAGAGCATATCTACCCTCCCCATCCACCTTTTCTGCCAGTTTTTCAAAATGGGACTTATGTGGAATAAGTACCATAGTACCTCTACGTCTCTCCCTTTTTATATGAGGCCGCCATCTCCCTAAACCCTAGCTTCAGGAATTTACTGTGCTCCCTCTCGGATAGATGCGTCTCCTGTAGAAGCACAAATTCTGCCGTCGACTTTTTAAGCTGAGCTAAAATCTTGCTGCGTTTAACTGGACTTGTAAGGCCATTTACTTTATAGGTGCATACCACCATGTCTAAATTAGCCATTATGTTTTAAAACAAGAGGAAAAAAAAAAGTAACACAGCAGTTAAGACAGGCTCCCCAGATCTCCCTCTCAGAATTCCCTTCCCCCGAAAACAGTGCAGCGTGTCTCCATCCTTAAACAACATATTAACTATATAACAATCATCATTGTCAACTGGGCAAAAACCTTTATGGTTTACCATTCAGTGACTTCCTAGGTAGAAGATCCAGGTTTATAGGATCTTTGAACTCCCTTCCCCACTGTGGAAAGGGAATTAAGAGGGGGGATATATTTACGCTATCCAAATGGAGGGCTCCCCCATAGAGCTTCAGTGATGTTAATTATTATTTAGCTCCTTGCAGTGAGTGTCAGCAGTTGAACCAACTACAAATCGTGAGCCCAAACCGCCCTTGACACTCCTAGTGAAAGGACACCCTGCCTATTCAGTAAGAGTGTTACTTAGTCAGGTTGTTTCTATCAGCAACATATGAAACTGTAGGCCAATCGACTTATGCATTATAAAATGATATGAGCATACTTTACTAAGTCCTGGTCCCTGGTAAGGGAGGAATGGGTAATGTAGTCATCCCCGCCAGAGGGGCCATTAAGCAGGCCTCATGAGGAGCTTCCATCCGCGCACTGGTCCGAGCAGGAAAGCCATAGAAATGAGGATGCTGCATACCAATCAACTGATAGCCCCCATATTTGTGGAGTTGGTAAAATATTAGTTTAATTATGGGAGACCTAGCAAGCACGGTCATAGGCATTATTAGCAGTTTAAGGGACTGAACCTCAGCAACACATCCCTAAATTGGCCCGAAGCCAAGCCCCGCAAACGGAGGGAAGCTATCCGCCCATAGTGAGGCCTAGCCCTGAGGACTTCCCCGAGGAGGTTACTAATAAAGGCCGTATAAGTCCCCTGCAATCTAGCTGAAACCTTTGTTCTTTGTGCCCCACGACCACTGCTTAGTCAGATCACCCATTAATATTTCCAAATTGTGTGGGGAGCTGAGAATTCTTAGTATAGCTTCTCCACCCGCTTTCGACAGACCCAAAAGCCCGGGCCCCTCGATCCCCTTGACGAGGGGTCAGTGCCCCCCAAACCATAACACCACAGGCTATGAAGATACTGAATGGTACATTTTAAAAACTAGTACATCCTGTCATTATGGAATGTGTTCAGTTGAATATTTTGTCCTCCATTTTAAATGAGGTTAATCTCTGGAACCCTTTATAAAGTCAGTTATTTTCAAGATATGTCCCCGTAAAGTTAAGCCTGAAGAGATCACAAGCAGCAAATGAGTGAAAGATACTACTCCTGAAAGCGCTCAGGTAATTTGGGAGTTTGCTTCTTCTATGGCATTGTCCGTTTCTGGCGCAGTCTGTGTTGGTTCTTTATTCGGCCCTCTCGAGCATTTCTTACTGTGAAGGGAGTCCCACAAGGCGGAAGCGGTCGTGTTGGCCTTTGCACCCTGTCTTTTAGTTCCACTGTGGGCCCAGTTTCTGGTCTCAACTGTCTGCATTGTGTAGATTGGCCTCCTCACCTGGGGTTGAATGCCCACCGAAATCAAAAAGTCCCCTGCTGCTTGCAAATCTTGAAGACGTCTCATATCTTGATTAACTTGAACCTTAAGTGCTGGATATTCAACGAAGCCTGATATTCTGCTGCTGTAACTGTTCAACCACTGTGAGTACTTTTCTCCTTTGGGAAAGGCAGCTGTGGTGTAAAATCGTGGTCCAAATAAAGTCAGTGTCCCAAAAGTGAATCACTTTCTTTGACCATGCTAACTGCAGAATCTCCTCCTTCACTCCATCCAGGAATGCCAGAACTACGAGCGTGGTTTCACCTTGGGGTCCAGGGCTTTGGGATCGAGGGATCTATGGGCGCAATTATGTTTAGAGCTTTGTCTGGAGGAGTTAAGAATCTCGTGGAGAAATGAGTCTATGAAAGCGGTCATTGCGCCAGTCTCAGTGCCCTCAGGGAGCCCATGAATCCAGAGGTTATTCCTTCTATATCTGTTCTCTAGTTCTTCTAGGCGTGCTTCAAGTTGTTGGGAGCGATGGTGTAAGTCCAGAAGGGCTTTGTTATGTTCATCAGTAGTGGTGGTGTAATCCGTTAAGGTTTCCTCAATTTCCCCAGCTCGTTTGGTTAATGTGGCAATTTCTGTACATTGGTCTGAGACCTTCGCTTCTAATCACTGGAGTGTCTGGTTAATTTGTTTCAGGGTTTGGCAAAGTTCTCTAGATGTGATCGTGCACTCAGATTCCTCCCTTGGGGTTTCAACGCTTTGCCCGAGCGAGAGACTCTGCGATTCCTGGGTCCTCTCGGTGTCGACTGAAGCCGGCATTTTTGAGCTTTTACTTGCTTGATTCATGGAATTATCCCTCCAGCGATGTTTCGGAGGCATCAGATAATCTGAGATTCGTCCTTTAGTCGACAGGATGATGGATTAAGGTTTAGATGCCCGTGGATTGTTATGTCGATTGGTGGAGCTCGCTGTTTAGGCTGCCATTAGGCGGGTGTCCCAACCAGAAGTCCCAGACAAAGCCATTGTTGGCCCAGCCCTGGAGCTTTGGCAGCACCCTGCCTCCTGCCCCACGCATTTGGCCCAGATGGCCCTCAAGTATGCTGTTCCCATCGGCTCCCTTTCTGGGTTCACAGAGCACCCCTCAGCTGAGGGGTTGGTGACCAAATCTGTGTTTTGGCACTTGGGCAATTCAGAAGACACTGATAGACCTCCAAATAAAGAGTCCAAAAAACTGGACCACTCTGCCAGAGAAGTCTATGCTGCCTCTTCGCTTGGTCTCCATCAGGCAAGCTCGGTGGTCATCATGGCACACTTCTCCCATGCCCTCTTGGGCTCTCTAGATGAGTTGCTTCCTCATCTCCCGCGGACCTCTAGACTACGATCAGGCAGGTCCAGGATCAAGGTCGGGTTGTACCAAAATAGCAACCCAGATGGCTCTGGACATTGGGGATTCCTGTGCCACGTTTGGTGGTGGCCAGTCGCCATGCACTGCAGTCTTGACCTTCATGGGACACTCAGCACAAACTGGCAGATGTTCCTTTCCTGGGCACTGACTGTTCAGTCCTGGAGTTGATGGTCACCTTCAGTGCATCAAGAGTCCAGTGCCACCTTGGACTCTGTTGCCTCTGCCCAGAAGGAATCTCATGGTTCCATAAAGCAGAAGTGTAAGCCCTTCCGGCCTTTTTGCCTCTGTGGCCAAGCAGCCAGAGTACCAGTTGGGAGTAGCAGCAGCAGGCTCATGCTTGGCACCTCTGCCCAAGTCAGGGGCTTCAGCGGCCCGTACGCCCAGAGAGAAAGGTCCCTGCAGTCCCTCGGCTGATCTTCCCCCTCCAAGCCTGCATAGTGATGGGATGGGGTGACCGCCCCCATGTCCTTCATGCCTACTCTGGGTCCTCCTGTGGGGGGCCGGCTCCGCCACTTCCTTTCTGCCTGGTCCGCTGTCACAATGGATAGGTGGGTTTTGAAAGTGTTGGCCAGGGGCTGCCTCTGGAATTCGAGCAGTACCCACCAAGCCGAGCCCACGCCCCATGGGAGGAGAAGTTATCAATGCACACTCAGTCGGCTCTCAGAGACATCACCTAACTCCTCCACAAGGAGGTAGTGGTCAGAGTCGCAGATCCCCCTGTCAACCCAGGGTTCGTTTCCAGGTACTTCTCGTCCTGAAACTGACGGGGCTGGCATCCCATTCTAGATCTGCACGACCTGAACCAGTTTCTCAGGTCTCGCACCTTCAGGGTGGTAACTCTGTCTCAGATCATACTATCTCTCGAGCAGAACATGTGGTTTTGCTCCCTGGATCTGCAGGATGCATTCTTCCACATCCTGATCCATCCATCACATAAAGGTTCCTCTGCTTCAGGGCAGAGGGAACCCTATCTGAGTTCAAGCCATGCTGTTCGACTGTCATACAACCTCAGTCTTCACCAAATACATTGCAGTGGTGGTGGCCCATTTTGACATCGGGGTCAATGCACCCTATCTGGATGATTGGCAGCGTGGTTCATCCAGACTGGAGATGGAGAGGTCAGGATCTGGCCTCAGACCTGCATTGACCTTGGCCTCCTGGTCAATGAGGCAAGTTGGAACTCATGCCTTTGCAGGTGATCTGCTTCATCAGGGCAGAGCTCGACTCTTGCTGGCCAGAGCCAGGCTCCCGGCGGACAGTGCGGAGGTTCTATTCTCCTTTGCCCGATCACTTCTGGTTGGGCACTTGTGCCCTGCCTGTGACTTCCTGTGACTTCTGGGTTGCATGGTGGCCTGCACCTCCGTGGTCCAGTGGGCCCGGTGGCATATGCGCCCCCTTCAGTGGGAGTTGGCCAGTCAGTGGGCTCGGCGACTAGGTCATTTAGGCCAACTAGTCACTGTGACCCAGATGTGGGACACTCTCAAATGGTGGACCATCCTAGAGCATCTGCAGGATGGTGCTCCATTTGTCCGCCCTGAGCTGGCAGTCATCTTGACAACCAATGCCTCTCTCATGGGCTGGGTTCCCATAGGGGACCAGAGTCCACAGGCTCTGGACCTTGAGAAATCCAGATGTCACATCAACCTGCTGGAGCTGCGAGCAGTTCGTTTGATGCTGACTGCATTCACTCTGTTCCTTCGGGGTCAAATGGTTCAGGTCCAGACGGACAACACCACGACCATGTACTATCTCAACAAATGGGGAGACGCACACTCCCGACCTCTGTGCAGGAAGCTCTCCACATCTGGACCCTCTTGAGCTGACTGGAGGTGGATCTCCTAGCCATTTATGTGGCAGGAGCCTCAAATCAACCCGGACACCCCTCCGTCATGTGGGTGAGGCATCCCAGTGGTCTCTCCACCCAGAGGTAATGCACAGCTTGTTCTCCCAGTGGGCACCACTCAGCTGGACCTGTTCACCTCCAGGGAGAATGCAAAGCCGAGGCTGTTTTGTTGCCCACCCCTCAGCAGGACTCACTGCAGGGATGTCTTATGGGGGCCGTGGACCCCAGGGCCTCTTCTGTGCTTTCCTTCCACTTCCGTGATCCACAATGTGCTCCTCAAGGTCAGGAGGACAAGTCTGGGTGATCGGGTGGCTCCAGACTGGTCCGCTCAGTTTGGTACCCGATCTTCTCAGCCTCCAGCAACAGGCTCCTTGAGGCATCTTCAACAATCTGGACCTGTTCTCAGTCAATCAGGGAAGGTCCTCCACTTGAACCATCAATCCCTGCACCTGACATCCCTGGTTCCTGAGTGGCTAGAGTTCCAGGCTTTGGGTCTCTCCGACAATGTCCTCACCGTAGTTGGTTTTGCATGCCATCCAGCATACTCAGGCCTCTGATCCAGGGGAGCCGAGTCACCTGTCCCTTTCCCCTACTCCTCCGCCTAAATGCTTCCAGGATGACAGAGACCCTTCACCACCCTGGTCACCTCCCTCATATGTGGATGACTACCTGTCAGACGAGGCTGAATTTCTGGTAGATTTTACCGGAGATCTGGAGGATGAAGAATTTCAGGACCTAGACTTTCAGCCCCAGTCCCCTCTTTCAGATATTTCTTCCCTAAATGAGAATTTATCCCAACAGGCAGCTGCCTGTCCTCCTGATAACCCATCCATCCATGAGATGATGGTCCATGAGATTCTCCAATACCGAGGATGACAAACAACGTAAAGATATGGCAGACACTGTCTAGAACTACCAGGGGAACCAGTCTCAGTGGTACCCCCATATACAAACCTACCAAATGCTATGCTTTGACCTGGAACCAGCCTTCCGCATAATGACTATTACACATAAGGCAATTTACTCTACCAGGCTCCTCTGGACCATCCCTTTCTATCTACTGCTCTGAAGCAAATTCAGTAGTGATTACTGCTGCTCATGATACGCACTAAATGCCCGAAACACTTGAGTACCTTTACCTACTGATAGACTTTCAATTGCAGCCAATCACTGTGATGAGCAACCACTGTTTCTGCAAGGTGAAGAATAACACTCTACCACCAAGGTCCCTGTTGAACAATATAGAGGCACATGTTACACTTGCTGAGATTGCCACATAAAATTTTTGAACAGATTCTTATTCAGACAATGAAACCATTTCAAACTATCCTATGTTTGAATACTAGGACATGGAACACTCCACAGAAAAGAGCTCATTAAGTCTATTAGGGGTTCTGTTATGTACCTCCACCTCCTTTGCAGGAGAATGTTGAGGCAATCTCCAGAGAGAACAGTTTGGTAATTCTTGTTAATGGTGTCCCAACAAAGTCAAAGGTCATCTGGCAGGATGTTGTCAATGTACAGAAGGTGAAGAATGCTCACTTACTTGAAGAGCAACAATCCTTCTAGCAGACCTTGACATTGATCGCATCAGTAGTGTATCTGCTCAGTACGATGTGTTGGAGAACAGCAAGCCAATGATTGAGAAGGCCAATGTACAAACAACTGACAATGTATAAGAACAATACATAACACATCCGCTACATGGCAGAGATCCAGTTGGAGATAACATTGATCTCTATCAGATGAAACAGGTGGAAGGCACTGTTAACATTTGGGAGGCAACTGGGAAGCATACTGTTTTCAGATTTATTTACAAAAGGGTCTGGTGGCCATTTAGATGATAGAGAAGTGCGTGTACAAGGTGCTGAATACCATACCAGTCGAATGCTCAATAAGGATGGCAAATTCAGATGCAACATACAGTACTTGTTTCACCTGCTATGGGAGAGTGAGCTTAGCATACTCTCTACATCAATTACACATGCTATATGGCTCATGACTCCACTTGATGGAATCACTACCGTACAGTTTTTGCAGAAATTGAAGGAAAAGGATGAAACTGTTCAGGTCACTTTGTCATCCATACTGTCAAGTCTACGTGGCACAAAGGAATACTGGTATCGCAGACACTCTAAGATGATGACTATGCTGTGAGAGTATGGTGCAGCAACATGGTTTGTTACACTCAGCTGTGCTGAATGCACATGGGAAGAGTTGATTGAACTCTTGAAGTGGGCAAACTGTGATGTAGAGGGCATTTCATCAATGACTCTCAGAGAGATGTGCTCAATTGACCCAGTGTCTGTGACTAGACATTTTCACAAGTGATTCCATGACATTCTGACTTTCATGTTGTCAAAGGACAATCCGTCTCTTGGTATTGTTGAATATTACTTCTGGAGAACAGAGTATCAGGCATGAGGGCTCCTCATATATGTATGCTACTATGGATCAAGGAAGCCCGCATTTAGGCGTAACATGAAGAAGCAGAAGTGTTAACCTTCATAAAATGTTACATTACTTGTCGCCGCATACCAGACAAGTATGACAGTCCTACACTGTAGAAGTTAGTGCAGAAGTTCCAGTGACATATTTGTGCCAAATATGCCACCATGCAGTCAAAAATAAATCTGATTGGTACACAGATGTCACTTAGATTCACAGACGTGTGTGTGTCAGAATAGTTGCATGAATTAACTTTTTTCAGCAATGCGCCATCACTAGAAGGCAAAATCAACCAAGAGGGTATATGAATTACCCAGACAGGAGCAAGATGTGTACATCAATGATTATAACCCCACTCTGCTTCTCATGTGACAAGCCGACATAGATGTTCAGTTTGTGGCTGACAGTTCTTTGGCTCTGGTTCGGTACGTCACTTGGTACATCACCAAACATGAACAGACTAGCTTGCAAGATATTTGGGAGGATATTGCCAGTTCAGGCAAGTTACTGACATCTCAGTTGTGGTCTCTTGGATTGAAGACCCTGTCCCACAGAGAATGCGGTGCATATGAGGCCAGTGATCGTTTGATTGGTACACATTTGTATGGCAAAGTGTTAGTGTTAATTACAAAGAGAAGCAGAAACATGTACTAATACCTCATGCTGAGATTGAGGAACTGGCTCTCAACAGACCTTCTTCAAAGCAGATATTGAAGAATAATCTGATTGACACATACTACCCCAGAAGACACAGTGACATGGATGATATTGTCTGTTTGAGGTAGCTAAATGGTATGACCACAAGACGGATGTCTCACCTGATTGTACACACAACATTTACAAGGTCAGAGGAGGATGGCTGTCTTGTCAAAAGACGTAAGCCTTGGCTCATTGACCATTGTATGTTACATCTAGGCACATCTGAGAGCAGAGAGCATTACTACTTTGCTCTGCTGTTCTTATTTAAACCCTGGAAGAATGAGTCCGAACTGAAAGGTGACTGTGACACATTTGAGGAATAATTCAATCACAGTTACAAGACTTTCAAAACTGAATACTCAGAAAGACACATACAGAGACTGCAAACTGAAAAGGAACAACTCAAAAAGGCACAGAAACAGCTTGAAGAGGACACTCCAGTTAGTTCGCAGGACAACCTTGATCCGGAAGGAGAAGGTACTGTTGGAGTGCCTCTGCCTCTGAATGCACCAGAAGTACTCATGTCAGAAGTGGAAAGTGCTGTGGAGCATGGTACACACTGTTCTGTTGATCCAGTGGAATTGAGAGAGAGAGACTTAATGAGTAACAAGATGTGGTCCACTCTGCAGTTACAGATGCTGTCCAACACGGATACTGCATGAACAGAAGAAATGTATTTGTAATGCTCATAAGCCACTGCTAATGTGTGTTAGTGGTTCAGCAGGTACAGGTAAGAGTTTACTTATAGAGGCTATTACGGCTGTTGCTGTTACTGCTCCCACTGGATTGGCTGCATACAACATTGGTGAAGTAACCCTACACTATCTCTTCATGTTGCCAGTGGAGCATGGTAGAGCAGGAGAGCATTGTAAGCTGTCATATAAGGTTGCATATCAGCTTCATTCTATGTTCACAAAAATGAAGCTGCTGATCATTGATGAGATTAGCATGGTGTGTAATGTGATGCTTGCCTGTATACACCTTCATCTACAGGAGATTTTGGGCACTGACTATGGAGATGCATTTGGTGGTAAAAGCATTGTTGTATTTGGAGACCTTTTACAGCTTGCACCAGTTAATGCAGAACATGTGTTTGCAGTTCTGTCTGTCAAACAGGCAAAGAATACACTGGGCGGCATTGGAGGTTGTAACCTGTGGAAGTTATTCACCTATGTTGAGTTGTGTGAGAACATGCGTCAGAGTGGTAACCTAGCTTACAAGGCACTGTTGGATCAAGCTCATACAGGTACATTGTCACTGCCACATCTTTCGATGTTAAACAGTTGAAGAATCACTGTGGATACTACATCAGTACATGCAGCATTAGATGTTTTTAGTGATGTGTACTCCAAGGGCACACAGATTGTCTGTCTTATACCACAACTTAAGAAATGTGCTGAATTCAACATTGTTATGTTGCAGAGAGAGAATCAAGAAATTGTCACACTGCATGCTGTTGATACAGCTGATGGTGTCATTCTAGTTGAAAGCTGGTATCAAAGATGACTGAGCACTGTCTGAACTTAAGTCGGATGTGTTACGTACAGCTAGGCTACAAGCTGTTCTTACAGATTGCAAGAATGCACGTGTCATGCTACGTCACAATTTGGATTTTGAACGTGGCATAGTAAATGGTGCAATGGGTCACATCATTGATTTTCAGTACAACGTTCAGAAGACGTTTATTGAGGCACTTGTTCAGTTTGACAAAATGGAACAGTCTGTGCACATTGATTGGACCTGTTTTAAGTTCCAGGTCTTCAAGGATATCTATGTAAACAGGAAGTAGTTTCTATATGTGTTGCATATGCTGTTTCCATACACAAGTCACAGAGCTTGAGTTTGATTCAGCCATGGTGGACATATGCACTGACATTTTCAAGGATGGCATGAGCTATGTCATGCTTTCATGCATTCGTAGTCTTTCTGGGTTACATCATCCTTCATGCATTCGTAGTCTTTCTGGGTTACACATCATCGCACTAGCACCACAGAAGATACACGCTGACAAGGCGATGTATTGTTCAGTACAACAGATTATGTACTCTTACCAGCCATAGATGCCTCTCATACCACTAACTATGTATGTGGTTGGGTCAAATGCCACAGTAGGATCTTCAGGTGCCAAGAGAAGGACATGAGCAACCTCTAGTGAATTACCTGCCCACACTATCAACAAGGTTAGTATGTCAAATACAGATGCAACATCACCTGCTCATAAGAAGTCAATTGGTATGGCTGTTGTCCCAGTATTTGATAACAGTGTTGGAGTTAACTGCTATGCAAATTCAGCTATGCAAGCATTTCTCCACATGCCACACTTTGTGCAGGCAATATCAGCTTCACAAGACACTGCCTTGTCAAAGGCATTGAAGGAACTTGTTAATGTGACTTCTGAGCAGTTAGATAATGTTCACTCACTGACACCTCTATGCCAGGTTCTAGGTACCTATGAGGGGAATAGTACATTTGCAGCTAACATGCAGCAGGATGCCACTGAGTTTATGATGGCAATCATAAACAGTTTGGATGAAGAGAGGATTCCAATGCAACAGTACTTTTCTGTCTCCTATGTTACGAGATAGGTATGTCTGTCATGCGGTCATTCAGAGTGAGAAACCACTGATGACATGCTTTGGGTTTCTTTATTTCTGCCTTACTGTCAGAGTGTTAAGTTCCACCAGCTGCTCACAAATGCAGAAAGTGGTCACCTTTGTGTTAGGTGTGGAGGATCTTGTACTCAGTCTATAAATCTGAGGGCTTCATCTCAATACCTTATTCTT
The DNA here is from genome assembly GCA_016271365.2 of Neoceratodus forsteri. Taxonomy (NCBI): domain Eukaryota; kingdom Metazoa; phylum Chordata; order Ceratodontiformes; family Ceratodontidae; genus Neoceratodus; species Neoceratodus forsteri. Next base: position 353,515,351 of record CM057456.1, read on the forward strand.
GTCCTGCATAGGTTTGACTCTCGGGTGTCAGAGTTGACACACCAATCACAGACTTCACAGCTGGTAGAGTGTTATTTAAGCAAAGTGTGTTTGACACGGATGCTGTGCTCTACCATCAAGGACAGTCTGTTCATTCTGGACATTACACTACTGTGTTGAGGTACAGAACTGGGTGGGTTGAATGCAATGACTCCATGAGCACTTTTAAGAAGAGGCTACCGCGCCACTTAAAAAATACTATGTACTGATATTGAAGAACTACCAGAATCTTCATCAGTCAGAAGAGTAGTTACGCAGCATGTAGTATACATTGCTGTCCTATTTTGCTACACAGTAACTGTGGAGTAACTAGTCCTATTCTTCATTCTCTAAATATTCATGTAATATTACATTAGCAGTACATCACACTGTTTACAGGCATATGTTCAGTCAATGTGACATCTAAGATAGTTGTGTTAATCAGTGATAAAGTGAATATGGTTGCAGTGGTCTTCAGTCTGCGCCAACTGTGTTTACAGTCACTAGAGAAACTACACTTACATGTTTAAGAAAGACTTACAGGGAGGCAAACAGATATGACTATCTGGTCCTCATGTTCTGTCATTGTCGTTTCTGCTGAGTAACTGTCATGCAGACATTACAAGTACTACTTGGCACACTTGCCAACTGTGTACCTCAACTTAGGTGCAATACTTGTGCATGTACATAAAACAACTGTGTTTCACATGTATTGTTACATGTTTGTACTACGTTTTGATATTATAAGGATCTTTTATGAGTAAAGGATATCCTTCATTTGTTTGTGACATTTCTGTGATTCACACAGTTTCACACTGTTTTCTGTGTTCTGTGCTGAGCTGCACTTAAGAGTGTCACACTCTGATATGGGCATTACTCTGTAACATGTCGAATATTATCATGTGCAGCTTTTCTTTTTTGTCCCTTTGCGGTTTGACTTCATACATCCATATTGTATAGCAACAGTGTACTACTACTATGTTTGTTTTGTTTTCGTACATCTGTATTGTATATATGTATATATCATAATAGATTATGCAATATAACTCTGCAGTATCAACTTTTGAGCAGATGTCTTTATCACTATTGAACTGAATGTATTAAGCAATGATAATCATGTTGCTGTTTAACACACTCTTTTATTGGCAAGTATCTCAAAATATTACTTATATGATTATTTGATATTAGGAGATATTTAGCACAACTTTTCTAATTAGTGGTGAGTTTAACATAGTTATTATTCACAGTAATACATAGTATAGTGGTAAATCTTTATTTTTAACAAGAGGTGCCATGTTGTCAATAGTAGAATAGAATTTATATCATTCATAGTATTATGTGCAAGCATTACTTATTATCAACTTATGTGTCTCACAGTTGATAGATACATAGATACTCAGTGACTTCACTATTACTGTTAATCACAGTGTTTATGATAGTTAGTGATCTATATAGTAGCTATTAACATATGACATTTAATATTATTTTGTGTAAGAAGATAAACTAAATACATGTAAACAATTGTACACTGTTGTAAATCAGAAACTTGCACTGATAACAACTGTTTTTATGTTCCTGATAATATTTCTCGATTGCCTCAATTGGGGGTTGGTGGGAATTTTCCAAATTCAGCTATATATCTATATGTCTTTACACATATATGACTATGTCTACATATATAAAATGTAATCTATCTAAATAGTTATAATAAGTAAGTTTTTAGGATACCAGAATGTATTTCTAAGCTATTCTTTAAACAGTTGGCAACTGGTTTTTCAGCCCACCCCAGGAACATTCACACTGTGAGTCACACAATGAAAATAACAGTATCACTGTTAGAAACATACTAAACAGTGTGCAGAGATTATAGTGGCAGCTGTGTTCATGTGGTCTGTACTACTGTCACAACTTCCTCATCAAGTAGCTGTCATACTGTTTAAGATATATATAAAACTTTGATGCAATACTTTATTTTTTTAGATATTGTATTGTGAGACTGATTTTGTGTTGCAATTTGAATTTTAATTCAGCTTTTTTCATCAACAATTAATTTGTGTCTTTACTTATATATAATGTAACAGTACTGATATTTATACTGCATTGTGTATACTACTGCATGCAAAGCAAGTATGAGAGGTTAACATGTGCATGTATTCTACTTAACAGAGTACGTCTCATTGATCTATATATTACTGTCCTATAGGATTTATGCATGAGTTAATTTTTATGTCTAAGGTGTAGCACAGGAACTATTGACACATAAATAACATAAGCCAAGTACACGCTACAACCTGCCAACATATACAATGTAGTATTTAGATTATGCTTTCTCAAAAAGACAGGAAATTCATGGCAAAAAACTCTGTTTAATGCATCACTTAGGGTTGTTCCACAGCGACAAAAGTGAAGAAATTCGGTGTTAGGGTTGAAAACCCTAACTCCACATTTTCCCACCCCACCCCACCCCCAGCACCACACACACACACACACACACACACACACATGCAAGTAGGGAAAGACCAAGACAACACAACCAATTACAGACAATCAGCAGCAGGTAACAGAAATAATGTACAGCTGTCTAAACGTACTGCAAGTCACATCCATCATCATGGTCCACCAAGTGTATGAGATCTGCTGCCATCTGAGTGCCTTGGGGTACACAGGCATACTGGCCATGAATTGTTGGTTGACCACAGTAAAAATTCTTGTATTACTAATACATTTCATATGGCTTCTGAATGAGAATGTGTAGGTAATGCATTATTCTAATAACATTACTAAGTCAGGCAGTGGTTTTGGAGTCCTTAGTTAAAAGTTAAAGTCTCTTGATGTTACCTTGATATAAGCCAATGATGTATCAGTACACTACTATGTGTACAGTACTACTGCACCATGATCTTACATTGTACAGAGACAGATCTCTGTAGGAGTCTTAGACCCCAAAAAATCACATGGTTACACTGCACTATACCTGTATTCTTCACAGTTTCCCATTTGAAACAGGTAAGTGTGTTTCTCTACTAATTGAAATGTTGCTGCTAGCATGCTGGTCGAAGGGCCCCATGCTCACATGTTTGTCTTTATGACCGTGTCATGTCAGAGAGCATTTTTACCACCCTTTCATGTGTGTAAATACACACCCTGTGAGAAGGAAATTGTTCATAAGTACAGTATTATGTGCAGAGCCCTTCTGCACTATTTTCTGAAGTTGTACACCAGAACAGATGTATGGCACTGTGTAACCAGAAAGGTGACATGATACCACTTCACTCGCTTTACCTTGGTGAATGTTTCTTACATGTTTCCATTTCTATACAAATTGATATATTGGTGGTGGCAAGGGCAGGGGCAAAGAGCACCATGCTACCACTTTGTAGCTATCAATGGATAATATCAGGCAGCATTTTCACTGACCTTTCATGTGTGTTAATGGTTCTTCCTGTTATCCTGGCATTAGCAAATAATGTGTCAGAATACTGTTATATACATAGTGCTGCTCCAATGTCATCTTATCCTGTACACTTGAGCAGCTATGTGGTACCATAGGACCCAAAGTGTTTAATGGCATCAAGGGCCATGGTTGACATTAGCAGCCACATGGTTTCAGATATGAACAACAACAATGACTGTTGCTATGGACTGATAACATCATGCTGCATTAATACCCCTGTTACTTCTGAGCTAATGCTTCTACATGTTAAATCATAATAACATAATAGTGCTTCTTTGTAGTATAATGAACACCAAACTACAGTGCTGTCATTAACTCTCTTGAGCATTGCATATCTGCATTCATTCGTTACCAGGACTTCTTTTTTAATAAGCGCATGTCTGTCTTTATGCACACATGCCCATCTTGTTTTGAACATGGGTGTGTTGCTGACTGCGTGTGACCCAAAGGGTGCCATGCTGTCACTTCTGTACTTATCACCACATTATATTACACACCTTTTTGACCATCCTTTCTTATATGTTAATGCCTTGTGATGTAATCCCAGCATAAGAAATGATGTATATCTTAGGTTTTGTGTGGCGAGTACTCCTGGTCTGGTATCTTACCCAGTGCATGCCTGTGTACCCACAGGACAGCAGAACTCATACAGTTGGTGGACCATAATGATGGATGTGTCTGGTAGTACATTTAGACAGTTGTATGTTATTTCTGTTACCTACTGCTGGTTGTCTGTGATTGGTTGTGTTGCCTTGGCCTTCCCCCCCACTTGCATGTGCATGTGTATGTGTGTGGTGCTGAGGGTGGGGGGAATGCAGAGTTAGGGTTTTCAACACTAACACCAAATTTCCTCACTTTTGTCACTGTGGAACAACCCTAATTGATGCATTAAATGGATTTCTTTGCCATGAATGTGTATATATATATATGTGTGTGTGTGTGTGTGTGTGTGTGTGTGTGTGTGTGTGTGTGTGTAAATATATATAGATAGATAGATATATCGTGAAGCCCACCAGGATGAAACACAGTGTCACAGGTTTACTGTCACCGTACTGCAGAATTCTGCAGTGCTGCACTTCATCCTGGTGGACTTCACTGTATATATATATATATATATATATATATATATATATATACACACATACATTATAGGGGCTTGGTAGTGCCCCTGTAGTTAGGGTTGAGTACGATGCTCAGTGTTGATCCCCTAATTTGTACATTGATAACTTTGGTGGCATTCAATGGAATAGCCCAAATATTTGCATGCCTGATCAGACTGGCATAGTCTCAAGACATTGAAAGTTTCATGGCAGCAACTTGTGTGGTTTCTGAGATCTGGCTACCCCTTATTTTATTAAAGGGACAATTTATTTCTTATACATAAAACACTTTTTTTGCTCTCATTTACAGCCTAGACAGTATGGACTTTTTTCATAGAAACTTCCAGGGTAGAAGTGGCCTGTGCCAAGGTAGTGTCTTTTGAAAGTTTTGTGAAAAAAATATTAAACTGTTCCTGAGTTACAAGGATTTATGGACTGGTCATGGGCATTTTGCAGATGCCTTAGAGCAATTGCTTCAGGTAAGATTTCTAGAGTATTCAGCAGAATTTAATATCACCCTTGCAGTATTGCTTGACCTGATCAGATCATCACCTCAACCAATAGACCTCCATAAATTGTTTCAGAAAGATGAGATTGTCACTTTCCAGACTAAGTATGAAGCATTCAGGCAGCAGATTTGTCACAGTGAGCTGGGAAAAACCCAGCAGCCCAGGATGACATATCTGCATATCATGGATTGGCAGTATTTGCTCCATGCAGCAATAAAAGAAAACAACTTTGATCTTAGATTACTGTATGGGAAATATTCACTGCCCCTGTTCTTCACCTTCAACAAACAAAATCATGCTCAATATGGGGCTTACTATATGCACACACTTGAAACTCTTGAAGCTTCTCATCCAAGGTCCAGGACATTAATTGAAAAGCAAGGGCTTACAGTTCAAAGGAGCCATCACTGACCAAGCTGGTGAGCAGACATATAATTGAAGTGCCAAAATTCCAGGGGGAGTCAAACACTTTGCTGAAAGTCAATGGCCTATGATAAATGGGTGCTAAATTAAATTGGCCACATCCAGCAAAATTCAGAGAGTCTCTTTTGGAGATGACTGGCCTATACAGTTCAGCCAGTAATCCACAAAAAGCATGCAGGCCATCTGAATCATCAAGTCAGAACAATGCTTCAAAGCCATATTGACTCTTCTCTATCAAGAGTTTATCAACCCATTCAGTGCTACTTTAGATGCTGAAAGGATCTACAATTTTTCCTCAGGAGCACCTGTTTCTCCTGATATTGACAATAACCTCACCAGTATCATTGTACGAGGTACAGAAATGTATGAACAATTTGTCAAAGAAAGATTGGAAAGTGGTAAAAATAAATCTTTTGACCCAATTTCAAAAGCTTCAATGAAAACCTTCAACGATGCAAACAAAAAGCACAAGTAACTACCAAAGGAAAAGTTACAGAACTTAAATTTGAAAGAGATATATTAGGAAAACTTTTGGCCTTTTCAAACAAGCACAACTTCCTGTAGATATAAACAAGTTATTAACATATTGCCTGGGACCAGTCCACTGAATCTAACCAATGTAGATGGAATTAGATGGATAACACCAAAGAGCAAGTTACTTGAGGTACTAGCAGAATACCGTCCCTTGTTAGACACTTCAGAGCTTCCCCAGGAAAAGTCTCTCAGTATACATAGTTGATCTAATGGCAACAGTGTGGGTTATGACAGGAATCCCTGAAACCTTCAGTGATCTGGCAATGAAACCTGAATAGTCTTCCAAAAGGATTTTCAAGAGTGCATGTTGTTGTAAATGCATACAGAGAGCAGTCGAAGAGGATGAGAGATTTAAATGAGGATTTAGTGAGAAGCATATTATCAAAGGTCCCACAACCAAAGTGCCAAAGAATATCAGTTACTTCCTTTCTAATGGATCTAACAAGGAGCACCTGATTTATTTGATCATGCAGGTCTGGGGAGAAAATTGCACGGGTTTACCAGAGGACTAAGTGATCTATTTTTCAAAGAGAGACAAATGCTACATGATTACCAAATAAGGGACTGTAGTTGTGGATGATTTCTGTTCTGACCAGTGTGAGGGATTTTATTTTTAAAAGAACATGAAATAATGCTTAGTCTCACATGATTTAACTAAGTAGCTAAAATAAATGCGCATGTCCAGGCTTGCTGAAGCAGGGTTACTTTAGGTGAAAAATATAGTTGTGTAGCTGAATAAAACTAGTTAGAACTGGCAGTTGCTGTCTGATAAGAAAGAACTGAATAAGGTAGAAAACAACTCCATATAAGGAAAAAAGCTGATAATAGAGTTCTGCGCATCTGTTGTAAGCAGAAAAAATCAAGTGAAGCCACACCAATAGTGTATAAAAACTGCTGTAAATTGTAATTGGAGAGCTTCTCCTTTGTAGAACTCCCGCATGCATGTGAAAGGTTTGATCAAATAAAGCAACGTTAAGACAAAACCCAGTGGTGTGGTTTTTGCCCCGTGACAACGGGAGTGGTTGCTCAGGTAATACTTACAGTGAGAGAATTTTCGATCACAGTTTTGGCGTAGTCGGCAGGATGAGTTCTTCGGTCCATGTCACCTCGTGATCGGGTTGCTTCCCTTGGACAAAAAGAAGGATATTTTTGTGGAACCCCATCAGGACGTGACGCCTAGGGGCCGGCGACACTCATCATCACTGTAAGTACAAGAATACCTTGGAGCGAGTGTACACTATAAAGAACAGGCCTAGATAGAATGGGAAACAAGGAAAAAATAAGCTGGGTCCGAGTTGGTATTGTCCGGACTGGCAAATGTATGTTTGATAAGTTTATTAAACAAATTACAAGGGCAACTGCACTGCCCTTTGCCCTTGTAATTTGTGCTTGCTCAAAGTATATACTGTTAGAGACAATGATGGCCTTTACATTTCAGGCTGCTTTTAGAGGAAAGCAGCTACTGATTATAATGTTAGATAAGCAACATTTAGAGAAAGAAAATAAACTACTGTGGATGTATGCACAGCAGGTGACTACAGACGAGATGATTTGAAAATCCTCCCCCCCATGTTGCCTATCTGTGTAGTTTCAAGTTTTTTTTTGTATCAATTTCAAGTCCCCTTGCCTCCTACAGAGGCTGAAACATTTGATCCCAAACCCAGGTACTGGGGACCTCCACCAGAGAGATCTGAACCTAGTACCTAATACGGTTACAGATTTTTTTTTGTTTTGTTTTTAAACTGCAAACCAGAGCTCTGGGAAAAGACTTGATTTGGCAGTTTTCTAATAATGGCCAAAAGAAAACCTTTGAAAGGGTTAATAGCTGCAATATTTGGTAATAATCATGAAGGTCCCGCAGTCAGTTTTCTCACTCAGACCAGTGTATCAGAAAAGAAGAAGGAAAATACCTTGGCACCGGGTAAGTCTGAATTTTTTTATTTAAAGTTGTTTTATGTCTGTCTGTTTTATTTCTGTGATACATATACTAAACAAGGTAATGCTCCATCTCTCTCGTGCATATTTTCTAGTGTATATCTGTGTTCTGTAATTATGTTCTGTTGTCCAAATTGCAAAATAGCATTGACTGCCTTTGGTGCATGACATGTTACAGTAAAAAAAAAAGAGAAGAAGCTTCTTTGCCTCATAGCTGACTGTTTTAATTGGTTTTATTTTTAATGGAACATTTGTGCTGCCTAGATAGGGTCAGTGAAGAACTTTTGTATGTAGTTGTTGGTTGGAGCAGGTAGTGTTGATGGTGAAGAGTTATGATGTCATATATTGCAATATGGAAAAAGATTTGTAGTTTGCAAGCAACGTGCCAAGCCACTGCTAGGTAAAAATGTAATGTGTTAACTGCTATGAATGGCTTTATCATACTTCTAGTTATAACCAGAAACTTTTTGCAAAATGGCAGAGTGCCATATTTTGGCTATGCCCCAGAAGGTGTAACCATGTTATACTAGATGTGTTCACTTACAGAAGGTATGTTGTGCTGTATTTTAAAGGAGTTGGAAGGTGTTTAAAAAAGAGTTTTGTTCTGAAAAGATTTGGCATGGAGATATGTATAAATTTGTTGGTTTAAAAGAGAAAAAAAATTGTCAGTGTTACAAGACAGGGGGAGGCAGCACATATATCTAAAACACGTACAGTTTTCTAATGAAACTATGGGCATTACCTCAGCAAATTGGTGTCAAATAATGTCAGTCTTATTTTCTGTTAAGTATTTCTTTTTGTGTATGTGTACTGTCTTGGCCAGCAGTTTTATTGTGTGCTCTATTATTATTTAAAGATATTTAATATCAGTAGTGTTCAAGGACACTAAAAAAATAACTGGGTTTGAACGACCCTTGCATGCACACTGTGACCTTTTGCACGTTATTTGACCTTCTTGTGTTTCAACATTTCATGTTACTACCAGTTCAAACTTGATGTGTATTCCATACCTAAAGCACAACTTTTCACACAAAATGTATGTTTTCATGACAGCACACCAAGGGTGAACCATGTAATTTGATTTTTATTGCAAAACTAGTATTCTAAGTAAAAAGGAACAAACTTTTTTTTCTCTTCTCATTTCTTCTGACTTGCAGCCAACACAGGCAATACTCCAGCTGGAAGGGGAGAATTATTCATCACCTCTGCATACTTTTTTATTATATTACTTTTTTATTTTTATGCAGTACACTTTTGAAAAAGGACTATAACAGCTGTTTTTGAGAGTTTACCATCTACAGTTAAAAACAATGGCTTTTGTTTTATATGTGACCATATGGTGTAATCATTTTTCTTTTAAAATGCATTCTAAGAGATACATACGTATGGTATTACCATTAATCCGGATCCTTTATAAACTCAGCTGTCATTTGTCATGCTTAGGATAAGGGAACCCAGGGACGCTTGGCTTCTTTTATCCTATGGAAATAATCTTGTTTTATTTTTAAACTTGTGTAGGTTTAGTATTTTGTTGTTTGTCTGTGTTTCTTTTCTTTCTTCTAGAAAAAAGTTCCCCATCTTTATAGTATGGTATGAAACTTACTAAACTAATTGTAATATTATCTTGTTATAATTTAAAGTGTAGTAGGTGGGATCATGTGCCATCCACAGCTAACCTTTTTATTGCTACAGTATTCGAGCTGTCTCTTCCACCAGTAGGAGCTTGGAGGAGGGGGGGTAAGCTACCCTTCCTCCCTTCCAGTGTAATACCCACAAAGGTTGCAAGGTATATCACTGTCCCCCCAAAGGGGTAAATAAAGAAAATGTGTATCTGCCAATAATTGTTTCTTATTTACAGGTTTAAAAAAAAAAAAAAAAGACCCAAGGTATTTTAACAGCATAACCCAGCCCAAGCCCTTCTGCTTTTTCTAGTGCAAACAGTTAAATCTCAAACCTATTATTGGTACAAGGGCTTCTGCCCTCAGCAAGTAATCAGTTACGCTGGAGGGTGAAGTTGTGTATGTATGTCCACACATATTCATTCTTTTGATTGTCTTTTCAGCTTTCTTATCCTGTCAAAACAAATGTAAAACAACTTTTGACATAGCCTTACAGCAATGAATGCATTTTTTTTCAACCAGTAAATTCACAATACTCTAACATTCCTGGACTCTAAGCTAAGTTTACAGTCTATATGTGTTGTTTAAAATGTATTTTATGCATTATGCTCAATACTGAAATTGTTCTATTACAAACATGCTTATGTTTCACGTTTATGTTATAATGTTTTGATATACATCTTGCTACACTGTATCATGTATGTATTCAGAAAAGTGCTCCACATGTATAACGTTTTTAATGCTCATAACCAAACCTAAATACTGGGGCCAGCATTGCTGACCCACCCCTACAATATGTTCCAAAGCAAAACCAAAAGTAAAATTAATGCTCCATTTGTCTTATTACTCACAGGTACCCCTGAAGAATAAGTGCACTCTATGCAGGTTTTGTCATTTTAAATTTTAACAATTATAATATGCAGAATTTAGATTGTACTCCAAACCTATGCTTCAAGCCTTACCCATTCAGTACTTTGGAGTATTTCACTATACAGGGTAAAGAAGGTAGACCTTTTCACTTGTCACATGTGCAATAGGCACTGTTATTAAATTGGCATAGGCCAACAACATATGTATTTGTCCCACTAATTGCATTGTGTAACAGGCATATTGCTATGAACTATATGTTTGAAGTGTGTTATTGTAACATTACAAGATTTTATAACTCAGGTCTCAGTCAGGCCTGCTTGCAACAGACAGGAATAATGTTCATCACTGTCATAACTGCTTCTGTGATTTAAAAGCAGGAGGTAACCATAACATTGTCATGATTTACAGATGGTCAAATGGTATAATTGAACCTCGGCCTGCACCCCCAGGTGTGCGGTTGATGTCCCATTTTTATTTTTTCTCTTTCTAATTGCCAGAATTTAGGCTCTGTCACACCACTCTTTACAAAACAAAAAGTCAATGGTTTAAAAGATTGTTATTTATGTGTTTTAACTCAAGTGTCTAACACACTTTGCAAGTTTGCAGGTTTCCACGGTGTGACACACATAAGATCTCCCGTTCAACAGCAGTAATACTTTCATCTAAGTTGCCAAGACCTTCATCTTTTCCTTAAAAGAGAAACAACTGCCACAGTTTTGATGTTATCACCATCTTTGTGCCTGACTGGTTCCTTATAAGGACTATTGCATGAATCCAGTTATTATTACCTCTGCAAGTGTAATGTTTTCAGCAAAATTACACCTATTTGTAGAACTTTAAATCAACTGAAGAAGGTCCAGTCAGTTCAGACTCTGCAATCAAGCTTATTGTTTCTGCTTACTATGAAATGAAGTCTGGGTTAGGGGCAATCCCCTAACTTCAGCAAGAAGAGTCTTCTTCAATTGACCTTCAAGCAATACATCCATTTTCTTCACTGCTGCTTGTTCCAAACATGGCTGGTACTTTCTACAACCCTATTGCTCTGTTATGGACTGTGTTCTTAATGGTTTATTGTCAATTGTTACCTTTTTATGGACTGTTAATCTTTAAGCCGGGGTGTAATCAACTACCACAACACAAATGCCATGCCAGTGTATTTGTGTGGCTACTCCATTAAAAGGACTCAATGCACCCTGGTCAGTGTGTCTGCTAATCAGCCATCCAGCAGCCAGCAAAATGAACACTGACTTTTCTACTATGCTGGTGTTTTGTTTTAAATTACTGTCTGCATTGCCCCTATATGCCTTGTGGGGTTACCACCATTCTGCAAATGACATTTCACCTGTACTGTAACTACCAACCTGTGGTTACTTATATAAACTTATGGACTGTTAATTTCATGGACTGTTATGTTTTATAAGGACTTATCTGTCAAGAGACATTATCAACAGATTCTTCAATCAAGCTCCAAGGGTGTGCCACACCTCAACACAAGGTAGCATCTACCTTACCCACTCTCAAAGTGGATTCCATGAACTCTTTTTCATCAACAAAATTGTTGTGTTATATTGTGTTATATGTGGTGTCACATGTTAGCATTTTTCACATATTTCAATTGTGGTGTTGACATCCCTCAATTCTGTATTATGTTTTACAAACTCACGATTTGTGTTCCGTCTGTAACCACCCCTGTACCAACTCCAGAACAGGATGCTTTTTATAAATGCCTTGACTATCTGTATGCTGGCAACCAGTTTTAAATCATATACCTATTCACCTAGTCTAACAGTCTAAAAGTAGAAATGTTTAGTTTTTTTAACCTTCAGTTAATAACTAATATCTTTACATTTATGTTCAATTTTTGTGAATGTTCAAGTCCTCAGGGGCCTCCTATCTTCAGGGTGGAAAATATTAAAAGTGGTCAGTGGCCAAGGTTTTAGTAATCAGTGACCAAACTTTTATCAACAATATGTAGTTGGCTAACCAAAAGATTGAGGAAATAGAAAGGTGTAAAATGGCTAGTGTAGATTGCTAAAGGGCTAGTAAAAGGTAAAAATGGTTAGTAAATGACTAAATGATGCCAACATGTAAATTAATATATCTAATAGCAAAAGGCTGTAAGTGGCTAAATACCACCATGTCACTTTATATGTGTGTGTGTGAGACTTTAAAAGGGTTAATTGTAGGATTCTATACAATGAAGAAAATAGCCGAAAGCATAAGGTGAGGCTGTGGCGAGATATGCACACAGCTGTGTTTAGCCTTGACTGTTAAAAGTTTCTCATCATATAATTCTCTTGTGTTAAAAAATATGTTTAACAGAAAACTGATACGAAATAATGAGATACCTCATTTGGTTACTGATACAAAGTTACTTTGACATTTGTAGCAAGCTAGTCACTTCTCTCATATGCTTTCTGGCTCCTAAGACAAAAGTTATTTGTGATAAATATACTATTCTGTCACCATTTGTTTTCCCCTCCAAGGGTGAGAATAACTCCCCTGTCTTGGCAAAATGTCAGGTACATCTCGTAACCAAGAAATTTGATTACAGGATGTCTCAGAAATTGTAGCTACAAAATGTATCAAAAACTTTAATTATGGAAATGTATTAATGTACAGGTGTCCAGGCTATGCTGTCATAGTTTTTTGGGAAATTCCAGCCTTGCATTTTTTTAAGCTTGCTACACATAAATATGGGACCCATGGTCAAGGCTTACAAGTGTATTTGGTGACTGGGGTGCTACTCTTCTCCATTAGATGGCAGAACTTGTAGTGGTCATATTAGCACTATGGCTACTACTAATAACCCTAATTAAGTTCTTCCTGTGACACCTCTGCAGTGCTATGACATCACGTACGTCATTCAATTACATCCATTATTGCAACCAGAACAAAGGACCCCATAGAACTTAACAAACTTCCCATTCTATATAAATGAGTGGTTAATTGATACAAAGTATCAAAAGGGGAGTATGAGGATTTTATTTTAAAAGAATATGAAATAATGCTTAGTCTCACATGATCTAACTAAGTAGCTAAAATAAATGCGCATGTCCAGGCTTGCTGAAGCAGGGTTACCTTAGGTGAAAAATATAGCTGTAGCTGAATAAAACTAGTTAGAACTGGCAGTTGCTGTCTGATAAGAAAGAACTGAATAAGGTAGAAAACAACTCCATATAAGGAAAAATGCTGATAATAGAGTTCTGCGCATCTGTTGTAAGCAGAAAAAATCAAGTGAAGCCACGCCAATAGTGTATAAAAACTGCTGTAAATTGTAATCGGAGAGCTTCTCCTTTGTAGAACTCCTGCATGCATGTGAAAGGTTTGATCAAATAAAGCAACGTTAAGACAAAACCCAGTGGTGTGGTTTTTGCCCCGTGACAACGGAAGCGGTTGCTCAGGTAATACTTACAGTGAGAGAATTTGCGACCACACCAGGAAGAAGCAGACACAAAAATTGCCCTTCATGTGCAAACATGCCATTACAATATGTCCAGGCCCTGTCACCATCTGTTCACCATCTGGGGATACTGATATACCAGCAATTTTACTGTCATTATTTTCAGAATGAGAGCAAAGTATATACCTGGACAATGGCCTTGATAACAGTAGGAAAATCTTTGACTTTAGCAAGTGTGAAATGACCACTGCTACAAAAAAAAGCTTTAGTTGGTTTCCATCAATTCACAGGCAATGATTATGTTTCTGCATTCTTCTAAAAGGATAAGAAGATTTGCTGGAACGTCCTTCAAAAGTACCCCAGATTCCTGGATGCCTTTCAGAAACTTGGGAGTGATTAGCAAGTTGATAAGGGTGTTGTAGCTCTGTTGGAGGAGTATGTCTGTAAACTGTATGGAAGGAAGCAAGTTACTAATGTAAATATAGCGAGGCAGCAGATCTTCTGGGAGAAATATTTATTTATTGAAATGTTTCACCAGGAGTGGTACACTGAGCAACAAGATGCACATCTCACAGTGCAACCTGGGGGGGTACATGGGAGAAGGAGTACATGATATATAGCAGTTGAGTTGTACATTGGAGTCATGAAATAAGACTGTCATTGCATGCTTTGTTACATGAATAGAGTGGCATTACATACTTTGTTTACATGAACAGAGAGACATTACATACTTTGTTTACAAGAATGAGAGTGACATTATATATTTTGTTTACATACCTACATGCATACATACATGCCTACATGTCTAGCATTACATTGAATTATTGTTACACAGTGTTGACAGTTTAGAACTAGAAGCCTAGAAGTTTTAGGATGGGAGCGGGGACTAGGTCTGGATAGGTTCCACAATACACAGATGACTATACTGACTAAAGGAAGATGTTTGACAAGGAGATATGCAGAAGTGCAGAATGGGGCAAATGTATGGGTTGGTAAAACAAATATAAGCCAGCTTTGTGGTCGAATGCCAAGCCGCTGGTCAGGCACGATAAGGTGAAGTGGGAAACGATAAGGGGGTAGAAGCAGGAAGGGGAGGGTGAGGAAGTCAGGGGCATGTACAGTTTGCCACATAGAAGTTAGTGAGGGCAGAGGATAGAGAATGCTTGGAGGAGGAATGGTGGATTTGGGCCGGCAGGTCATTCCAGAGCTTAGGGAGATTGAAGGAGAAGGCCGACTGGCCTGCAGAGGTCCGTCAGTGAGGAATTAGCAATAGCTGGGAGTCAGTAGACCTGAGGGCATGAGAATGGGTTGGTGGAGAAGATAGGGAGGTGATGAGGTAGGGCAGAAGGGAACTGAGCCAGAAGATAGAAGCAAATTTAGCACTATGAAGTAGTCGCAGGTTGCTCAGGGATGGTAGGGCCAGCGAATGGAAAAGCTTGCAGTGATGGGTACGGGGGGGTATCAAGGGTGAAACAGCAGAAAGCATTGAAGAGGGTCCAGTCTGGATAGGGTGGACTTGGGGGTGGAGCTGTAGGCTATATCGCAGTAGTTGAAGGAAGGTAGTATCATTTCAGAACAATTTCAGATCTCTCAGGTAGTGGGAGACAGCTGCGATTATATAGAGAGCGCCAAGCTTTAGGTACAGTTTTTCAGGATAGCATCCATGTGAGTGGAGAAGGAAAGGTGATGGTTAAGCCAGACCCTAGGTACCTAAAGGAGGACACGTCTTCTAGGTCTGTACCATCAAGGGTATGGAAGATCAGTGGTGAGGTAGGTCTGGATAGTCTCTGTCTAGTGCCGAAAGTCAAGGAGACTGTCTTCTTGACATTGAGGGAGAGTTGGTGGGAGTTAAACCAGTGCTGTACCTTGTTGGAATCAGTCTGGAGACTGGAGGTGACTTCCTCTTTGGTCCGGCCAGAGGTAAAGAGGACTGTGTCATCTGCATACATATGTACTGAGGTAGTAGAGAAAGTTTTTGGCAGATCATTTAGTAAGATAGAAAAGAGAATAGGGCCAAGCACTGAGCCCTGGGGAACACCAGTGGTAATAGGGATTGGGGTGAGGTGGAGTCAGCTATTTTACAGACTGGGTTCTGTCTTGCAGATAGGCTCTGAACCAGTTAGTGGTCCTCAAGGATAATCCAGTGCCAGATAGGCAAGATAATAACAGGGGGTGGGATACCATGTTGAAAGCTTTGGCTAAGTTGACAAAGATTGCTGATATAATTAGGCCTTTGTCCATCCACGAGAGGATGAAATCAGTGAGTCTTAGTAGGGAGGTGGTGGTGGAGTGTTTTTTTCTAAATCCGGACTGGAAAGGTGTGAAGAAGTAGGATTCAGAGAGAAAGTGGGAGAGTTGTGAGAGCATGAGGTGTTCCTGGAGTTTAGCGAGGGCGGAGAGGAGGGAGATAGGGCGGTAGTTTGCAGGGTAGAGGGGTCTCCTCCTTTTGGTAGTGGAAGGACTGTGGCATGCTTCCACTCCTTAGGAATTGATTCAGTGGTGAACGAGAGGTTTAGCAGGGCAGTGAGGGGAGCAGCTATGGCAGGGGCAGATAGGAAGAGGAGTTTGGTGTCTAGACCATCAGGTGATTTTCCCTTAGCGGGGTTCAGGGTGATAAGGGCATCTAAGGTTTCCATGGGAGAGATATGCCTGAAGGAGAAAGAGTTCAGGCCAGGCTGTGTAGGGGTTTCTGCCCAGTGATTGGGCAAAGATTCTGCTGGAAGGAGGCCAGGAGGGTCATTGCACATGTGGTGAAGTAGAGTTGAACTCAGAGGCAACTGACATGGGGTCAGAGGAGAGTCCTTGTGAGAGTAGGAGGGGATTTGTTGTTGGGGGAAGGAGTTGATGACTTTCCAGAATTTAGATGGCATACCAAGATTGGCGCTTAGGGTGTTGTTAAAATATTCAGCCTTGGTGCACTTGTTTGAGCATGCGGTTGGTGATGTTGTCACATGGGAGGAGGGTTTGTAATTTTGCCACACCTTATATAACAAAGGCAACAGAATATCTGACCTCTCTGCTACCACCCTGCCAGAAAACCCTGAAGTATATATTCTATGAGCTAACTATGTCTGCCGATTGTGGAGGCTTTCTTCTGTTGCAGTTATCAATGCCCCAAATGCAGCTTTGCATGGTTAGACTGATTATTTCAATGTAAAGTGGAAGGACACACCATTTCCAAATGATGTTATGTCTCTGCTCTATAATGCAAATGATAAGGACTCAGACGAAAATCAAGATATATATATATGATTACCAAGATGATATTGGTGTATCTGATGATGAAGAGTTTTCCTAGATGGACAAGACTAAGTTTCACTACTTTTCCAACAGTAATATTTTAAATTTTACATTTTTGAAATAAAAATGTTTTGTGTAAACAAATGTGTTTGTTTTTTCTTTCAGATAAATTTCCTTCTTAAAAAAACTTTTAAAATTAACTTATGGGTATGCATTTTAAAGCTGTAACTCCCATCTATTCATTGAAATCACACTTGAATGCATATTTAAATTAGTCTCAAAGTAGTGGCCCAAGAATCTGCATTAACTACGCCTAGCTGAAAATCGTAAACTTTGATAAGGCCTTAGAAGTGGGAAGGAGAGGAGAGGAGAGGATAAAGCCATTGACTAAGTAGGGTCAGAGGCTGCAAACAGGGCCAGGGCTTATGGGCAGACTTGATGGGCCTAAGAGTCCTTATCTACCGATAATTTCTGTTTCTACGTATAAACTTGCTAAAATTTCATGTATTAATGATGTTGTCACTCTTATCAAGTTATCCTCTTGTATTACCTTAAGACTTCAAAACCACATATGCATTTCAAAGCAGAAACCTTATCCTTTTAGACAACATAAAATTATATTATAAAGTAAAATAAATCCTGTCTGACAAGATTAAATATAAGACTATTTTGAAATTTCACAAGAAATTAAGGGATGGGGGTTGTATTTGACCCTATAACTTTTAACATAAATGTTCTGAGGTCACATATGGGTATGCATTTCAAAGCCCTATCTTTGGCCTATTCATTAAGACCACACTTGAACGTATATTTCACTTATTCTCGAAGTAATGGCCCAAGAATCTGCATTAAGCACGTGGAGCTGAAAATCACAAAATTTGTCAAAGTGTCAATACAAAACTGATGCAAACTACAATTTTCCGCAGCATTCATGTGATCAACAGACAGATCCTGAATTCTGGGTATATCTGCTACATTAAACAGCCATTGGCATTTATTTAGATCCCAAGTGACACCCCACCTCCATCTATACCTGCCAGTTCACTGTTTGCTTTCTCGCCAGTGCCAGGACTGAATTCCATAATGTCTTCTGGTACTGGGTTGTGTATGCCATGTAAGTTGATTGCCTGAGGGGAGCAAGGAAGCTGTTGTGTGTGTACCTTTTGGCCATGGTATCCAGTTTTCTGGAATCCTTCTCTGGAGGTTGGGGCAGAGAAAAGCACATTAGCCTTTTCACGTGCAGCAGCCTGGACCACTCACTCATCATCAGGGTGGGTGTACAGGTACTCAACCCCCTGCCTGTCCATCTGATACTTCTTTTCACTTTTCTTATCAACGCCAGCAGCTGAAGAAGGTGCTGACATTGATTTTGACAGTGACTTTTTGGAGGGATTTATGGATGGGGAGTAGCTTCCTCTATGTGGAAACCAGAACCATCATGTCCATACAGTCCACCTCCACTTCATCTTCCTCAGCCTCATGGAATAGAGTGTTGAGGGCATTCACCATTTTCCTGTCAAAGGAATAACAGGATTTGTAATCTTCTGAAGACCTAGGAGGAGAGCTAAATTCTTGCTCAGGTGAAACCTCTGGTTCCAGGGGCTCATCCTCCTAATCATCATCATAGTACATTTCTTCCTGCCCTCTGGAAGGCCTGGAAAAATTGCTATGTCCATACCTTGTCCTTGACTGAGGTCATTTGTCTTGTGTCCACTGTCTGCTCCCTTCCTTTTTCAGGAAGAATGACAGAAGACACATTTTTCTTTTTTTTCCCTTTGTAGGCACTGTTTCCTGTGCTGGCTCTAAGGCTCCTTTACTTTTACTTTTGCCGTCACCGGACTCAGGATTCCTCCTTTTGGACACCCTGAGTTCTAAACCATCTTACCATGCTTTTCTGATGGCTGTGCAGCTTTATCTTTTTATGTGTCCCCTTTGAGAGGGATTGTGCTGTTTTTGAGGGGAAGAACCCTCATCTGAGCCTTTACTATGCTTTGGTGGCATAAGGGCAGACCGAGAAGCCATAAAGTCATCCTTTATTTGCCATTTTCTTTTGTGTTTTAGGGCAAAATGTTTTATAGAGTTCTCAATTTATTAAATTGTGGTCTGGACCCAGGCACCTTAGACACAGCTGATGTTAGTCTTCCCCTGCCAGGAGCAGGACACAATTGGTATCATTGTTAAAGCCCATTGGCCCTCTTCTTTTCTTCTTCTTTGGTCTGTCAGTCATGCCAAACTCTGACAGACCATGAATATTTATATTGGTTCCCAAAAACAGTCAAAATAAATTTCATCAGAGCCAAAAGGTATAAAAAAAGGCTTTAAGAAAGAATGTGTCAGTTCAGTACCCAGAAAAACTTGGACCATGGTGATTTTACCTCAAACTAAAAGTTTTTAATAGGAAGTATGAGGTTTAAACAGTATTTTAATTTCAAAAAGTTGCAAGTCAGAGTGGTTTAGTTCCCTCTGGTGAGAAATAATGAAAAACTGCTAGACAAAACAAGACAAAAGCAGTTACAGTAATAAAATGATATCGTTTACTACAAGAAAGCAGTTCCTAGAAGGCAGGGATCGTGTTAATTTGCAGCCTTCTCCAGTTCCTGGGATAAGTGTATAAATAACACAAAAACAACCTAATGCAGAAGATTGAGAAATAACAAAAATAATATTTTTAAAAGAAAAGTTAAACAATTCTGGGGGCCATAAGAGTGGAGCTATACTTCAGGGTGACAGCTCTTTTCAAGCAGAGAAACAAATCTGACTTTTGCAGGGATAGTGACCACAATGCAGAGTTTGAATTTAGTTCTAATTCTATGATTCCAAAATCAGCATAAATTCTATCTCCAGATCCAATCCACTGGACTGACTGCTGTTGTAAAGCTATACTGATGGATTCCTTGGGTTAGAAGGGGATGTTGGACATCATACTCCCATTCTCATTCTAATAGACGCGATATTACAACACTAAACTGACTTTTGTGAGAGAGTCTGACACTGAAGAAAGCCCAATATTATTACCAAATTCAGTAGACAACAGATCTGTTTTAAGGGGGACCATCTCACAAATAAAGTCAGCAAAACCCATCAACAAAACCAAAATAAAGACAAAATGCAAAACTAGATGAGGGTGGAGAGGAAAGGTCAATGCCAATAAAAGTGGTTTGAGATGCTCAGTGAGGGAGAAAGGGTTTAAAAAGAATTTATTTAATATTAACTGCAAATAATGTATTGAAAAATGATCTGACACCCATTCTGAACCATCTTGAGAGTCATGTTAAAATATTCAAATATTTTAGAAAAATAAACTTGCAAAATGTCTTTACTCTTTACCAGCAAACAATTGAAGATGTGTGGATCAAATACTGAGTGAGCTACAATAACTGATGTAAACACCTCTGGGGTGATCTTTCATTATGGATTTAATAAAAAAAGATAGGAAGAGAGTATTGAGACACTAGGGACACAACTCCAAGTCAAGTTATTTTTAAACGACAGGATATTCAAAACAGATAATTTGTCAGTATTGCACTCCCCCCCCCCCAGATTCCGTCACATTGGATTCCATAGCATTTGAGAATCTTGCAGAGTAACCCACTAATGAACCTGATCTTAAAACACCTGGAAGATTCAACCCAAATTCAGTTTTTTTTTCACTTGGCCCTCTGGGGAAACCTTCTGCATTGACCTTTCAAAACATGCCACTCAATTAATTTAATGGGTTTTGACTGGGAAATAGAATATGGGCACTAACATCTTATCCACAGTATGATGGGGAAAAGATATGAGTGGGGAACTCAAAGCTATGAAAAAGGTTGTTTTTAAATAGGCAGATGGAGGTGGGGTGTTGTAGCTCTAGAAAGCTTAATTTCTATGTACAAGAAGTGCAAAGACTGCTAAATTACCCTATAGCCTAAGGTTGAATAGTGACCCCATGAATAAATTCAAATTGCAACTCTGTGAACTGATTGACCAGACTGAATGGGGAGCAGACTGTGGTAGAGGAATCTAAATTCTTGAAGGTGGTAAATCTCATTATTGCTAAATTCTACCACCTCCCCAAAATTCAAAAAAGACCTATGTGACCCACCAGGAAGGCCTAGAGTCTCTGGCACAGGTCCCTTTACTAAACTTGTGTCTGAATTTCTGGATTTCTTTCTGCAACAGTCAGGGACCTGCCTGATACCACAGTCTATACACATGCACTTCGAAAATGTAATAATTTGACATGGAACAGGGTCTACACATAGATCACAAATGGATGTTTGCTCCATCTGTACCTCTTTTCCCTACCATCTTTGTACTGAAGCAATGGATTACTTTTGAACAAAACAAATCTAATACCACTGCACCATCATCCTTGTCTTTACCTAAAATGTCAGGTTTATTCTATCCCATACCTTTTTTTTCACATTTCTGTCTAACTTTTATTTGCAGTTATGTGGAAGTGCAGTGGGTCCTGTGATGGCCTCCTCCTACACTAATCTCTTGTTTGACTTAAACAGATTTGGTCCAACCCAAGTGACTGAGAGACAAGCAGAGGATTTAAGGAATGATTTCCCTTAAAGAGGATAGCAGTTACCAGTCCTCAGCAACACTCTGCAAAGAATTAGGAGTAAGGATTTTTTGGATTCCAAAAATGAAAATAGTAGAGAAGACTTGGTTTGCTGGCCAAGGCACCTAGCTTCACCTGAGCTCTTTCCTTCTAAGACTGCTTGAAAGGCAGAGTAGAGAAACTTACCAGAGCAAGGGAGAAGGATTAAGACTTAGTTTGGCTAAGCAGATTTACTGTGTGGTGGTGTTTTTATTTTTTACTCACAGGGATTGCTACTGTTTGTTGCTAACATTTCATTGCTTTATTTTTTCTCTGATTCAAATTGTTGTTGGTATACCTTCTTCTGCATTATTACAAGGTGTGCCTACAGGTGTGTGCTAACAGATTACTGCTGTAATCTTCTGATTCAAATTGTCTTTTGCAAGGTATATCTTCTGTTACTGCTTTATTTTCTCTGGAGCAAAGTGTTTCTTACAGGGTATATCTTCTCTGAAATTATTACAGGTGGTGCTTTACAGGTTTTACAGTTTTATCTAACATTAGGATAAGCTTTCAGGGTTACTGCATTTGTTGTTGACTGTTTCTGCTCTTACCTCCTTGTTCTTTCGTCCGTGGTTCTTCTTCTTAGGCAGAGGAAGGGCCCAGCCACCCACCCCATCCCCAACCACCCCACGCTACACTCCTTTTATAGGGTACCACAGTTGTGACACTTCCTGTGGCAGAGCAGGAAGCGGATCAGTGGGGCCTCCACAAGGTGATCTCATTTATAGGGCACTAGTAATTTAACTTGTTATAACAAGTTAAACAAAGCACAATTAAACCATTACTTGCATTTTTTCCTTTTTTTTCCTTCTAATTACTCTGACTAGGTTACAAACCCAGCAACTTATTTGGAATGGATTTCATTAACTGCAGGTACTGTGGAACAATTTTCAGAAGGACAGTCTTACAGGATTTAGGACACTGTCCTACATGCTGGGCCTTTGAGATCTTAGGTCTCAGCTCCGGGCAGCATGGGCAGAGATTGCATGCCTCAAATTTCATATTGAAGAGGAAATACATTATAAGAACCACCGCCCATTTCCCCAGCATCCAACAGAAAAACCCTCGACCACAGAGGGTAGTTGGTCCAGGAGGTTGGCAGGTGGTTAGGAGGAGCAAATCAGGTGCCCCATGACTCTCTGCTCTCCAACATATTACCCCCAAAAACCATATAAACACTACAAACAGGTATCTGCCTCTATCTCTGAAATCAAATAAAGAGGCAGAAGACACTGCAGAGCAGGACACTGCGGCACAGGAGCTAGCACAACAATACTCACCCAAATCAGGAACCAAAACTAAACAAGCACAAAGGAAATCCAAAAAACTTCTGATCATAGGAGACTCCATGATTCGGGGAGTTGATACCCATCTCCAGCCAGGGGTGATGGTCAGATGTCTCCCAGGTACATCAGCATGGAGAGACACTGACTGCATTGCTAAAATTGTTCACAAAGCAGGAGAAAACATTGATGTCCTAGTACACATAGGGACTAATGATCTCGCCAGCCGGTCAGTTGTGGAGACCAAGGAACACCTGACTAAGCTGGGTGACAAACTATCATCTATTTCATCCGGCATCTCCTTCTCTGAGATCCTGCCAGTCTGGGGAGAAGGGAGCAGATGACGGAAGGTCAGAGAAGGGGAGATAGGGAGCTAAACACGTGGCTCAAGGACTGGTGCCAGGAAAAGGACACAGATTTGTAGGAACGCAACAGTTCTGGGAGCGAAAGTTCTTTAAATTTGATGGACTGCATCTGACTAAAGAGGGAGTCAGTGCACTGGAGCAGAAGTTTGACATCTTTGCAGAATATTTAAACTAGCAATGGGAGAGGGTGCAGCACCCCATACGTCGAATGGGAAGAACACCCTCCCCTCAGCTAGTGGTCAAACAGGAATTCAGCGTGTTTGCCGCTCATTTGCATCACCAGGTAAGAAAAAGGTTTGTCTCCCCATACGATTTATAGGGTAATGCCAAACTTCACCCAACAACTAACACACACAAAATCTGGCCAATTGAAATCATGTACACAAATGCTCACAGCCTGGGAAATAAGATCCCAGACCTGCAGGCAATAATGTCAGAGGCTAAACTGGACATAGTAGCAATAAGTGAGACGTGGCTTCACCAGTAAACTACACTTGGGAGACTTCAGTACCTGGCTATGTATTGTTCAGAAGAGACCGAGGTGTAGGGGGAGGAGTGGCCCTGTATGTTAATGAAAAATATCAAAGCTACAGAAATTCAGAATACACATAAGGAGCCAGAAGAACTGTGGGTCACCCTAGAAACAGGAAATGGACAGCCATAAGAACTGGGGTTGTCTACAGGCCCCAGACCAGAGGGAGGACATAGACACATTACTGTTAGAAGATATACAAAACATGACAGCTAAAGGGAGGTTCTGATAATGGAGACTTCAACATGCCAGATACAGATTGGTCAATACCAGCAGGAACATCTGCCAGAACTAGACTCATAGTGGATTCCCTGCAGGGGCCTCAAACAACTGGTACAGCAAACCCACAAGAGACAGGGCTATCCTAGATCTAGTACTGACTAACAAAGAAGGGATCACAGATCTCCAGGTAGAAGGTCACCTGGGGCCAGTGACCATCACATGGTATGGTTCAATTTGGCTACTACATCTAAATCATCCCATTCCAAGGCAAAATATGGACTTCAGAGGAGCTGACTTTGATAAGATGGCCAACAGAGTTAAGCTAGCCCTGGCAAAAAGAAACACAGGTGAGGAGGTACAGGCAAAGTGGGCAAGCATTAAGGATACAATACTTGAAGCAACATCCCATTGTGTTAGACAGAAAAGGAAGTGCAAAAGAAGAAGGAAACCACTTTGGTTCTCAAATACAGTAGCAGAAAGGTCAGAGCCAAAAGGCTGGCCTCTCAGGAAATATAAGGGAAACACAGCAGGATGAAGATAGGGAGGCATACCATACTGCTCTAAGGGAAGCAGGTAAGGCAGTAAGGCAGGCAAAGTCCCAAACTGAGGAAACACTAGCACGAACAGTAAAAGAAGGTGACAAGACTTTCTATAGATACATTAGTGAAAGGAGAAAGTCCAGAGGGGTATTGCTAAGCTTAATGGAGAAAAGGAGCATGTGAGGAGGAGGACCCTGTAAAGGCATCTATCCTAAATAGATACTTTGCTCAGTATTTACTGAAGAGAAGGTAGGGCAGGGCCCACAGCTCAGCATCATGGACACAGGGGAGGGAGGTGAGCACTACTCCTTCACAAAAGAAAGGGTCCTACAAGAGCTTGCTAAGCTCAGGGTGGATAAGGCAATGGGACCTGATGGCATACATCCCAGGGTACTTAAGGAGCTAAAGGAGGAACTAGCAGAGCCATTAGCAGAATTGTTTAGTGAGTCTCTGAGCACAGGAGAGGTCCCAGAAGACTGGAGAAGGGCTCATGTGATCCCGCCTCCACAAGAGTGGTAGCAGGGAGGAGGCGGGGAACTACAGACCAGTCAGTCTTACCTCAGTAGTGGGCAAGATTATGGAGGCACCTTAAGGAAAGGATAGTGCAACACCTGGAATCCATAGGAGCACAGGATCCAAGACAGCATGGGTTTACAAAAGGAAGGTCCTGTCAAACTAATCTCATAGATTTCTTTGACTGGGTAACCAGAGTGGTGGACCAAGGGGAGCAGTTGATGTGCCTACCTTGACTTCAGCAAAGCTTTGACACTGTTCCATATAGAAGATTGATAAATAAGCTAGGTAGGCCTGGGTGGGTCTGAAGTTGGTCAACTGGGTGGCAAACTGGTTGACTGGCAGAAAACAGAGAGTGGTGGTAAATGGTATACAGTCAGAAGAGATGCAAGTCACAAGTGGGTACTCTCAGGGATCAGTTCTGGGGCCAGTCCTATTCAACATCTTCATTAGTGACCTCCACAGATGGACTAGAGGGTAGGCTTGTCTGTTTGCAGATGACACCAAGATCTGCAACAGAGTAGATGATCCAGATGGGGTGGGCAGAATGAGAAGAGATCTGGATAAACTAGCAAAATGGTCAGAAGAGTGGCAACTGGGATTTAATGCAAAGAAGTGCAAAATCATGCACATAGGGAAGAGAAACCCTGAAGCCACTTATAGGCTGGGAGGGGAGTTGCTAGCAGTCACAAAGGAAGAAAGAGACTTGGGCATCATCATCACTGATGTCCTAAAATCATCCAAGCAGACCTCTAAAGCAGTAGGTAAGGCTAGGGGGGTGTTAGGGTGTATTAGTAGGGTATCACAAGTCGTAGAGGAGGTAATAATCCTCTGTACAAGACATTGGTTGAGGCCCCATCTGGAGTACTGCATGCAGGTATTGAGGCCACACCTTCACAAGGACATTAACTCAAATTGAGGCAGTCCAGAGAAGGGCAACCAAAATGGTGCGGGACTGCATCAGAAGACATATGAGGACAGATTAACGGAGCTCAATATGTATACCCTTGAGCAAAGGAGGAGAGAGGTGATATGATCGAGACATTTAAACACCTTAAGGGCATAAACAAGGTGAAAGAGTCTAACATGTTTAAATATAAGAAAAATAGCAGGACAAGAGGACACAGCATGAGATTAGAGGAGGCCGATTAAGGGGTAATGGAGAAATTCTTTTCACAGAAAGGGTGGTAGATGCATGGAATAGCTTACCACAAGAAGTGGTGGCTATGAATACAGTGCAGGGCTTCAAACAGGCATGGATAGGCACATAAGGGAGCAATGCAAATGACTATGAATAGATAGGTCACTGACAGAGCAAAGGCTGATGGCACATTTATAAGGTAGAAAAAGAAATGGGCAGACTGGATGGGCCTTGCGGTCCTTATCTGCCATCAACTTCTATGTTTCTATGTTTCTATGTTACTGAAATATAGCCCACTGCATCTGTACTTGAATTTTAATGGAATTGCTGAGAAGACTGTAAACATTGTTAAACATCACTGCCCTTTACCTCTGTGTGATGAGACACTTGGAGAAGTGGTTGCTCCTGTACCAAGGGTTACCTTTAGCAGAGATAAGGGCTTTTGAGATAATCTCAAACACATCCACTATACACTGTAAGACCTAGAAAACATACTGGGACATGGATGAAGAACGAACAGTTAGGTTTCCACCATTGTGGGATATGTAATGTGTACAGGTTTTCTGTAAAGGGAAATACCTTTGAATACCCTTTTCCATGGCATGAAAGTTGAACATTTGGGAACGTTTACTTGTACTACTCCATTTGTGTTCTATGTTTTGTGGTAACAAGAAAGGATCCCAGACTTCTGCTGTGTTTAATGGTATCTCTGCTCTACGACTTACATTGGAAAAACCACATGTCAACATAAACAACACATGCAGGAGCATGCCAGTAGCATAAACCCCAGTGCATTAGTGTGGGCTTGCAGTTCTTGGTCCTGGAGCATGTCCAGTGAAAACAATATGGTATAGAGTGAACACATTTTGTTACAAAGGGACAGCCACTGGATATGTTTAGTTTAGTTTAGTTAGCTTTTGTTGAAGGTAAAAGGAGGACTAGACAATTCTATTTTCAGCCTCATCCCCGGGGAAGGGAATACAGATGGATGCCAACTGACAATGTAGCCTTAAAGCCCTTTATCCAGATGGCATGAGTGAGAAATGACATCTTGCTCCATTCCCATAGATGTTGTATAGTACTGTCAAGTTCTTTATTCAGTATGAACTCAGCACATGAAAAATTGCCTTTTCTTGCCTTCTCTGTTTCAAATATTTTGAATTGCTGTATCATTCATTGACTTATTTTCTACTGTCACTATCAGGCTCTGGTGTCCTTTGAAAGGCTGCAACCACCTCAGGTATAAATAATTTGAAGTGGTACATTGGAGCCTCTTTTTATACTCATATCTCTATACTAGATTTGCTTACTGATTTTAATCTTTTTTTCCTTCTGATTTATAACTGTTTTGGTGTCACAGTCTTATTTGTCATACTGTGCAAAACCTCTTCCAATTGTGGGGCTCACATTTAAGGCTCAATGGAGCCCACCCATGGCACCAGGCACCTGCACTATTGCTCCAGCCTTTCTCTAACCTGGACTCTTGCTGCCATGGAATGCAGACCATGAGAAAAGAAAGGAGCATTATTTCTTCGGTGCCTCCTGGGCCTGTATCTTTGGTGGCTCCCAACACATTTCAAAGTGGCTGCCTGCTGCCAATGGAGCGGGCAACCAGTGCTCCCAAAATAGCAGGGATTCCTCCGATAACTTCTTCAACAGCACCATACATAACAGCCTGACTGTGAGCAATAAACTGGAGACACAGATAATTAAGGGTAGGAGCCCT
Source organism: Neoceratodus forsteri (assembly GCA_016271365.2). Taxonomy (NCBI): domain Eukaryota; kingdom Metazoa; phylum Chordata; order Ceratodontiformes; family Ceratodontidae; genus Neoceratodus; species Neoceratodus forsteri. Next base: position 353,543,368 of record CM057456.1, read on the forward strand.
GTACAAAAATAAGCAGTAGAGGGCCGCGAGTGTCTGTTGGACACACTCATACTTTCTACTGTTCCAAAGCTGCACCACCTGCCCAGCCTGTGTCGGCAGCTTTTACTCACTGATGAAAGAACACTAAGCTGTGCATAAGCACAGCTGCTTTCTGACTTTTCCAACTACTAGAACACCTCTGAGAATACAGCGCTCTTCAGTGAGAATAGCCTGACCTTGTATATTACACAGAAAGTGAAAGTGCTCAGAGTGGCAGAATCAACCAGATAAGCATTTAAAATATGAATTTTGTCGAAAATAATGGCAGGATCAACCAGATAAGCATTTAGAATATGAATTTCTTCAAAAATAATGGCAAGATCAACCAGATTATTTTTTAAATAACTTAAACTGACAGGATCAACCAGATATTTCAATACCTTATCTCATTTGTTGTCTTGGGGGTGGGGGCATGGGGGCTGTGTTGGGGGCATAGCAGGATAAACCAGATAAGTTTTTTTAAATAACTATAAATAGCAAGTTCCATCAGAAATGTTTTTAAACAACAAATGACATCTGTTGTTTTGCCAGCATTCCTGTAAGGGGAGTTGTATTACTAGGGCCATCACCTTTATGTGGCCATTGCATTGAGAAGATATGTGGTGGGTTGCATTTCGGGGCCAAAACATACATTATATAAACACTCATGAGATATCATGATATCACTGGCCTCTCGTGAAGATAAATATGATATCTTCAGTCAGGCCATGTCATTCCCTCTATATATATATCTATATATATATATATATAGATATATATACACACACACACACACACAGAGGAGTAAATACAACCCAGCAATAAAAAAGTCTGCACAAACTAAGCAGCTTAGGGAGCTGAAAGTAGTAGCGAATAAGAGAGTAGGAGAAAGGTAAAGTGTCCAGTCAAGGCCAAGGAACTAAGATACAGAACCAAATCAGCCAGTGGAGATAGAACGTGCCAAGATTCAAGCCCGGTAGCTCCAAATGCTGGGCTGCTTCTGTGTGTCTGTACCTGTGGGTCTCTGGGCTGGCTGGCAGTCAGGCAGGTCACCATGGAAGATCCACCAGAGAAGGCGCAGCTCCCACAGGAGAGGCTGGAGGTGGACATCCATTCAGGGCAACTAGCCTGCGGAGGGGAGAAGGGACAGTCAATTTATAGCAAAAAATACAAAGCCAGCTAATCCCCTAGGCACCAAGAAGGTGGGAAGACGGATTGCATATCAAAGGCTTTGCACAAAAGTAGCTCTAAAATTAAGTCACAAAGAGCTGTAACTCCTTAGGCTATGGGGGGTGATTAGCAAGCACAAGGAAAGCCACAGGAAAAAAGAAAGAAAAATCAGGGCAAGGGACAGAGATAGGTAGCAGTGCTAAAATGCAGGACACTAATTCAGATAGTAGAATTTTAAAGAGAGGATACAGGGTACCATGGAGTGCTTAGCGCTACTCCGTCAGCTCAGGCAGGGGTACAGGGTGGAAAGGAGCATACAAAGTATACCGCTAACAATATTTGGCAACTTATATCACAGAAGAGTATATACTAAGCATTATTAAAAAACAAAATAGAATGCTGAATTCAATAAAGTTTACAGACCAGTAAATACAACCCAGCAATACAAAGGTTTGCGCAAACTAAGCAGCTTAGGGAGATGACAGCAGTAGCAAATAAGAGGGCAGGAGAAAGGTGAAGTTTCCAGTCAAGGCTGAGGAACTGAGATACATAACCAAATCAGCCAGTGGAGACAGAAGGCACCAAGATTCAAGCCCAGTAGCTCCAGAGGCCAGGCTGCATCTCAGTGTCTGTACCTATGGGTCTCTGGGCTGGCTGGCAGACAGGCAGGTCACTGTGGAAGAGCCACTGAAGAAGGTGAAGCTCCCATGGGAGAGTTGGGGCAGATGCCCATTCAGACGTAAAGTGGCCTGTGGGTATCTGGGCCACAAGGTTGGGCAGGTCACTGTGAAGAGCCACCGGAAAAGGCGCAGCTCCCATGGGAGAGGTTAGAGGTGGATGCCCATTTAGGGCAAGTGACCTGTGGGTCTCTGGGCTGGCTGGCAGTTGGGCAGGTCACCATGGAAGAGCCACTGGAGAACATGCAGCTCCCATGGCAGAGGTTGGAGGCAGACACCCATTCTGGGCAAGTGGCCTGTGGGTCTCTGGGCTGCTGCCAGTCAGACAGGTCACCATGGAAGAGCTGCCGAAGAAGGCACAGCTCCCACAGGAGAGGTTGGAGGCAGATGCCCATTCAGGGCAAGTGGCCTATGGGTCTCTGAGCTGGCTGACAATCAGGCAGATCACCATGGAAGAGCCACCAGAGAAGGCGCAGCTCCCATGGGAGAGATTGGCAGCATACACCCATTCAGGGGCAAGTGGCCTGTGGGTCTCTGGGCAGACTGGTTGGCAGTCAGGCAGGTCATTGTAGAAAAGCCACTGGAGAAGGCACAGCTCCCATGGGCAAGATTGGAGGCAGAAGCCCATTCAGAGCAAGTGATCTGTGGGTCTCTGGGCTGTCTGGCAGTCAGGCAGGTTGCCGTGGAAGAGCAGCTGGAGAAGGCACAGCTCCCATGGAAGAGGTTGGAGGTGGACACCCATTCAGGGTAGGTGGCCTATGGGCATCTGGACTGGATGGCAGTTGGGCAGGTCACCATGGAAGAGCCACCAGAGAAGATGCAGCTCCCAAGGGAGAGGCTGGAGGCGGATGCCTGTTCAGGGCAAATGGCCAACTAGTACTGCTGTGTCATTTTTCTTTTTGCTTCCCAAACCCAACCTCCATTCATGGCCACACTCTGTCCACTAATCTCTCCCCAATACCAATCACTGAACAGAAAAGCACTTAGGCAGACAAGAAAATACAACCTGATGTGGTAACACCAGTAGCTTTCTAAAATACATTTTTTTGTTATGTTAACACTCAACAATGCTCCGTGATGCGAGCAGGACACGGAGCGCCTGTAAAATTTCAAAACTAGCTACCCCAGCTGAAGCAGCTCACTGAGACTTAAGCTGGCAGACTCAAGTCCATTCTATCAGGCACTCACAACTCTGATACTTGCATTCACCCTGGCCGTTCACTCCTGCTTTTACTGTCTTAATCCTATCTCCACAAGTGATTGCACTCCCGCCTCTGCAGTTCCAAAATCCAAAGTCGTCAAAATAGTGAAATGTTTAAGTTTAGATAAAGGAAAAAATATTACAGCTGACATTTCTGCTGCTGCTTCTACAAGTCACCACCAGCTCCTGCTGGAGTTCCCATCTGCTCCTTATGGGTAGCCCTGCTTCCGTTGGCGGTGGTTAATTATTTAAAAAAAAAACAGATTGGAACCTCTCTCTCTCTCCCACATTTTCTCCTTCCTAGAATCAGTATGTGCCTCTCTTTCCTGTAATAAATAGTGCTTCTGCATCAAGGTGACAACTAAATAAAACTAGCACTACTGATGGCAGTAAAGGACAAAGGTAATTTTTTACCTGGTGGAAGGACTATTTTATCATAGATTTGCATAATCAAATCTGTTATTTTGACATATAAACACCATTTTTCTAAGTGTAAAGGTGAAAAAATAGCCCATTTTGTAAGCACAATAAGACACTCCGGGGATTGAATAGATATTACCGCACTTCCGAGGGCTGAAGGCAGTCAGCCTGTGGCCTTGTGCCTCACTATGCCCCTGGGCATGCTGTAATATCTGCCCAATGCACCCCCTGATGTGTCTTACTGTTTGCAAATTATCCTCTTCAGTACTTTATCTTCCTTTTCTGTTTTTTTCTTTCTCCTTGTCTCATTTTTTCTCATTCTTCGTTTTCTAATTGAATTAGGGAAAAAACTATGAAAGCAAATACTGCACAAATTTCTCTAAGCAAGCATTAATGTAATTTACAGTCAGTGCAGTAGCATTTCCATTGTGATGTGGTGGCCTGGATCTGGGAACAGGCCTGGAGGGGAAGATAAGGAGCATCAAGGGACACTCTTCTCCTCCGGGAGGATTGTATCCTGCTGCTCTATCACCAGCTGGGTGACTACATATAAAGCTGGGAAGTACAGTTATGCTCAAAAAGGGAGAGTGCACAAACATTGCTGTGTCAGGCTTGCAGGCACTCCATGATATGAACTCACATGCTCTAGGGGAACGTCACCACCAACTGGGCAGATAAAACCCAACCTGCCCCTACCCCAACAGCCATCTAAAACCCATTCCTTTGTCTCCAGAGATGGTCCAAGGCACTTTGGCCCCTAAATCACTGCCAGAAATAGGGACGAACACTTACCATAGAATGGAAAAAATGGGTTTATCTGAGTTGGATTTCTGTGATGCAGATGAATGGGTTGTCCTGGGATCTGGGAATTATAATAGGATGGAGATCCATGGCTGTGAACTGGGCCTCAAAGCTGAGTGGAAGGAGATCCCAGTAAAAAGCCAGAGGAGAGAAATAAATATATATATATATATATATATATATATATATATATATATATATATATATATATATTTTTTATCTTTTCTAGGTTTTTCTTGGGTTTCCCTCCCCACCCCCGAGCCTCTAGTATGCAACCATACGTACACGTGGAGGTGCTCAAGCACACTGGAAGCCAGCTCAGCCCCTTCCACCCACCTCTACTGCCTATGTTACCCCATGAGGATACCTCCACCCCGGTGGGGAATGGGACTACAGAAGGGTCGACAACCCACCCCTACCACCCCCAGGAGAGGAAAGCAGCCTAACAGCTTGCTCCAATTCTGTTCCTCCCACCCCCACCCCCATGCGCACCCGATGACCCAAAGTCATCCCTGAACCTGGGTTGCCGGAGTAGCACGAGATGTGGCATCCAGCACCTCAACTCTCAATGCCATCGGATGGCAGAAATATTTTTATATATATATAAAGAACAATGATTAATTTTCACAATTATAAAATGACAAGGAAAACTGCTGTTGTCCTATTGGTCAGCTGGGACCTTACACATAATGTTATCCTAATACAACATGACGTGGTGATCCTGGCATCTGAGAAGCATACCAGGGGGAGACCCATGGCTGAGAACTGGGTGACAAGCAGGGGTGTCACATGAGGTGCGCATTAGGGGTTGGAGCTAAATCTGCATTTATTAGTCCCAAATAAAAGATCCCCAATTCCTCAACCTGACCCACATCCCAGTTGTTTGTTTTTTCACTAGGTGGGAGGGTGGGGACTCAAGCTCCTAATCTTTCCAGAGCCAAGAAATGCCCTTAGTGCCAGGGCTGAGTCAAGGGAGATCCCAGTCAAAATGCGCTGTGGGGGGAATTTGTTTTATCAAAATATTAAAGAAATATGACTAGTTTTCATAATTATAAAATGGAAAGAGAAAAGTGCTGCTGTCTGATTGGTCAGCTGAGACCTTCACCCATGATGTTATTCTGATGCAACATCACTATATCAAGTCCCAGCACAATGTAGCCACATGTCACACAAAAAATAACTACACCTGCAAACTCTAGGTTGCCACACTGGCATGTCTACTTTGAAGTTTACTAATACAAGGAACATTCTTAAAACCATCAATCCCTCCTTTCACTGTGGAAGAACTAATCCTGAAACCCACAAAAAAACAAAAAACTTTTCACTTTCCCCAAAATAAGAACCCAACTGTTTCTTAAGTCTGCCTTCACAGTGCCCCACCTGGGAGACCATACAACAACAGCAAGCATGTAACTTAAAAGCAGAGCACACAACTTCATCGTCACATACCAATCAGTGCTTTAGTTTGCTATCAAAGGCTTCTGATAGTTCTGCTTCCAAGATGCAACTGAAAAATTGTCCATGGGTGAAAATATCAGTCACACCTGCGGCTTCCTATAATCAGAGGATATTCACTTGACAGAAGGGGCGGGGCAGGGCTAGTGGTGACAGAGAGAGCACACAGGAGGGGAGAGATTGACAGCACTACAGTAGCATGCAGCAGCAGCAGCACCTACTGAACAGAACACAAAATACATTTTTTTTACATATACCAACTAATTTAAACGTCAATTTGAAAGAAATGTTGTCACCACTTTCTGCCCTCCTCAGCTGGTCCCTATCCCCAACTGCTCTAGCCCCCCATATTCCCAACTTCTCCCAGACTTACCAACTTTGTTCCCCCACAGCGTAGCCCCCTCCCCAGTGGCAAGGGTGGTGAAAGCCTGTCCTCAACCTGCCCCTTTAAGGACTGGGATGGAACTGTGCCATGGTCTACTGGTGGAGGGCCTGCAAAGGGTCGGGAATTATCCTGTCAGGGGATTTTCCACCTGATTCTCCCTTGCAGTGAAGTGGCATGCAGTGCTGTCAATGACATCACTACACATGTACCCATACATAGGACACCAGACAGTTGCCACTCCTCCGCCCCCCAAGTTGCAGCCCTGGCTTTCTGCCCCCCAGCTGCCACTAGGGGCCAGTCTAATGCCAGGCACCACACCACCCTCCATCCTGGAGCTGGAGTGCAGTCCATTAAATGCTCAATTCCCCCCCAGTTGACCCTTCAATGATCCAGGATCAGACGCAAACCTAGGTCGCCAGCATCATGAGCGGTAACTCTACTACTGCACTGACAGGGCAGCTTAATTTAAAAAGGGTGGGTAGTGCAGGGTAACTTCAGGAAGTTGGGGCCTTAAGCAAGTATCACACGGTAGCTTTTTCTGAGGTATTACCTGCGTACAGCCAGTGAGATGCACGAGTATGCATCACCAGGGCATTTAACAACTGATTGAAGGCATGGTACATGGAGGAAGGCTTGGGCTACATCAGGGACTGGGGACCAGCCTGAATAATGAAAATGGGCCTCTATAAAGAGAGATGGCCTACATCCCTCCAGGAAGGGTATCACATTCCTTGGTGGGAGGATTAAATGCTACTTGCATGAGCATTTAAAGTAGCCAGAGGGGAGGGGAGGCAACAACCCCCCCCCCGGATGATGAAGTTGCAGGGAGGGAGTGCCCAGGTAGAGTTCACTACCCTAGGGCAGGGGCACACAAATACAGAGATAGGGACAAGGCAGAAGAAAAGGGGGATAAACCAAGGTCAGCAAAGTACAGGATTGAAGGAGACAAAGAAAAGGGAAATAAAATGGAAGGAGGAAATTCAGGGCAGATTCAGGAAAAACCCAGCCAGGTATTGAAGATGGAAGTTAGGCAGTGGGCAGGGCGGGGGAAGGTGTAGAGAGCCATGTGTGCCAGTGAAAGGAGTCTTGGAGACAACATTCTAGACCTGGAAGCCATCATGGCAGAGGCTGACCTGGATTTTGTGACCACTATGGAGTCATAGTGCATTCAGCACCTTGACTGAGACATGGCCATACCAGGCTAATCGATGTTTAGGAGAGACAGGGCAAGGAGGAAGGGTTGTCATATGTGAGGGGGGGAGAATCAAGGCCATGGGCACTGGGTCACCAAGAGAAAAAGTCAGGGCTGGAGGGGCTGTGGGTCACCCTGAAGACAGGTTCTGGAGATGCTACTTATACCAGGGTGGTGTACAGGCCTCCAGCACAGGGGAGAAGTTGGATAAGGCACTTGGAGAGAGGGTGGTGCTGCAAGTTAATGACTTCAGTCTACCAAATGTGGAGTAGAGCATTGCAACTGCAGCTTCCACAAGGAGTAGGACCATTCTTGACTCTCTACAAGGTACATTTCTGAGGCAGCTAGTCACAGAACCCACCAGGGATGGTGCAGTGCTGGACCTGGTGCTTATAAACAGGGACAGCATTGCAGATGTCAGAGTGGGCAGTCCCCTGGGAACCAGTAATCACCATACAGTCTGGTTTAACATTAAGACAGGAACAGAGGCTAACCACACAGTGACAAGGGTCCTGGACTTTAGGAGGGCTAATTTTAAAGAAATGGGAGTTGCCTCATAAAGGGATGGGGTGGAGGCACAGTGGGGGAAAGTAAGTGAGGGTATAATTAATGCAACCAAACTCTGCATGAAGGAAGTGAGTAAAAGCAGAAGGAAAAAGAGATGGCAATGGTTCTCTGAGGATGTGGTTACGGTTGTGAAGGAAAAAAGGGTAGCATTCAGGAGGTATAAGGAAGCACAGAGGGAGGAGTACAGGGAGGTATTCTTAATTAAGCAGAAGGAAGCAGGCAAGGTAGTGAGGGAGCAATGAAACAGACAGGGGAAAGAACCACCAAAGGAGTCACTAGGGGGATAAGATTGTCTTTAGATACATAAGTGGGAAGATAAGAGCAAGGGGAGGGATTATGAGAAATTAATAGGGTGGAGGGGCAACTGGGCAGAAGAGGACTAAGAAAAAACAGATATCCTAAACTGTTACTTCTTATCAGTCTTCATAGTGTGGGGGGTGTTCAGACCACCAGGGAGTAGCAAGAATGGGGGGGGGACAAACACAAGTCCATGTTCAGAGGAAAGAGTCTGGAAGGGACTTGCAGCTCTGAAGGAGAATGAGGCTGTGGGATCCCAGAAGAAGGATGAGGCTATGGATCAGGTGGGATAACACCCAAGAGTGCTAAAAGAACCTAGGGAGATGCTAGCTGCCCCTGGCAGCTCTTATTCAGCAGCTCACCAGAACAGGTGTAGTTCTGGAGAACTGGAGAAGAGCTGACGTGGTCCCTTTACATGAGCTGTAGCAGGGAGGAGGCTAGCAACTATTGGGCCAGTTAGACTTAACTCAGTAGTGGAGAAATTAACAGGACCCTGCTAAAGGAAAGACTGGTATAGTGTATTGAATTCAGTGGGCTGTAAGACCATATGCAGCATAGGTTCATTGGGGAAGTTGATGCCAAGCAAATCTGAGTTTTTTGAGGGTGACCAGGAAACAAATAAGAGAAAGGCAGTGGACTTCTCTATCTGGACTTCAGTATGCCCTTTGATACTGTACCACATAGGCAGCTGATACAGACACTGACCAGCCTAGGGGTGGGATCAAAAGTAGTGAATTAGTTTAGAAATGAGTTAATGGATAGGAGACAGAGGGTACTGGTAAACGGCACCCACTCTAATACTGGGAGAGTGACCAGGAGAGTACCACAGGGCACAGTACTGGGACTGGTGCTCTTCAATGTCTTCGTAAGTGACATTGCTGAGGAACTTGAAGGGATGGTATGCGTTCAAAAACACAATGGAGTTAGCACTAGGATGTGGTGCTTCCATACTAGATTGAATACATGAAAAACATGAAAAAGTAGAGCACACACACCTCTCATTACAAGGGCACAGGTCTATTAAAAAAGAACTTTGTTAACAAATGCCACCAACCTGACGCATTTCGGATGTAAAACACATCCTTTCTCAAAGGTAAAACACCAACACTAAAATGTCCCTTAAATTCTTTAACTAATAAGATACAACCAGTGTCATTAATTTAGACTCCACAGTGATTGGTTAAAACGACTACATTCTAATTACTTTAATTATACCAATACAACTTAATTACATCTAAAAACTTTTCTATACAATGTTTATAGCAGCTAAACATATTACAAAAAATACAATAATCCAATACTAATCCTAAAAAGTAAATAAAGAAGAGAAAGAAAATATAAATTCAAACTTCAATTAGTAAAGATGGGTAGAAAAGAAGAGGGGAGGGGGAGAAAAAGGGAAACATCTCTAAACTGTTATTAATCAAAAAACACAATGATTCTCAGGAGCACGAATATTTCATTATTTTCATTTACTTCTAACAGCTAACTCAAAATAATTTCCATTTGTCTTTACACTCAATAGTTTGTGTTGGTAAACCCATAAATATCTCATAATCAAAAAAACACATTTTTCAGTATAATACGTAATGTGCATTAAACAATGGCCATGTATTTATAAGCGATCTCTAAAAAATTTATAAATAATCAGATCTCATATAATTTTCTACTTTTAACAGATACATAAGAAATAACTCATCATTTTCCCACAAATGCTGGCCATCAAATATTTCATAATGACATCCACACCAATAGCAGCTTTACTTCATAGTCTCTCGTTTATGGATATCTAAAAAAGACATGCCACTTATAAATAATTCTAGCCTAGTTTTGTTGCCTCAAAATTTTCAGATACTCATTTCAGCGTTTTACCCCACCGAAGAAAAGGGGGATGGGAAGGAAACAATAGTGATTCACTACGACTCGATGTACTAACCTAATGCTTTATGAAGTTTAATACTCTCCTTTTAATTTATATAAGCACTACCAAAGTTACATCCATGCAGGATTTACAATTTACTAAGAGCAGCTACTAATTTCAAAACTTTATTCTACGATGATTCAGCAGCTAGCTTCACATCCTATTTCCTTCATATCTACTTATTCTATAACCATGAAATAGCTCACTACAGCCACTATCTAATTTTTGTCCATCATTAACATGACAACAAATCTCTGACACAACTTTAGGGCATCATATAACTTAATTTATTTCTTATTTATTTTCTTTGTTTTAGAAAAGGTTTCAATTCAAACCCACATTCAATCCTTTATATTTCGATAGCATTAAGGTTAATGATCCAAAATACTTCCGCATTAGAAAAATAATTGAAATCACCCCTCTCGGTTTACACTGTACTCTATCTATTCCAATAAACTGAAATACATGTCGCTCCTTATTCCTTGCTGTAGTGACATGCTGCAGTAGCGTATGTTAAATCTGCTTTTCTATCGCATTTAAATGCTCTCTTACACTAGTTTTAAAATTTTGTTTCTGTTTTTCCACATAGAACATATCACAACTGCAAACTGCCATATATATAATCCTTCCGTATTACAAGTAATCAACTGCCTAATTTCAAAGTCTGTTCTATATTTACACAAGTGAAATCTTTACATTGTTTTATTACTGGATAAATCTTGCAGCTCTTACAGGATAATGGCCTATTATATCATTATGTAGCCATGTTCCTTTCCCATTAGTTGTTTCAACAAATGGCTATGTACTAATCTATCACCTAAAGTATTAACCCTTTTATATGCCATTCTAGGTGGTACAGCCGCAGTTTCTCTCAGACCTACATCACTTGACAATACATTCCAGTGGGTTTTAATGATTTTATCTATCTCTTTTGTTTGTGTAGAGAATGTTGTCACAAAATTAAATCTTTCTTCTTGTATCTCCTGAGCTTCATCTTTTCTTCCCATTAACAATTCTGCTCTATCTATTTCTTCAGCATATTCTCTTCCTACTTTGATACAAGTATCACTATAACCCCTGTTCACTAAACGTCTTGTCAATTCTTCAGCTCCTTCTTCGAATCCTGCCACTTCACTGCAATTTCAACGTGTCCCTAAAATTGGCCTTTTGGTATATTCATGACAGTATGTCTAGGATGGCAAATCTCTGCTCGTAATAGGGTATTACCATCCGTTGGTTTCTATATATCTCAGTTTTCAGACCCATATTTTCTTGTTTATAGATCCTGAAATCTAAAAAACCGATACTTTCCTGTGATGCTGTGTAAGTAAATCTCAGGTTCAAATTCATGCTTTCCAGATAATCAATAAATTGTGCAAGTTCTCCTAAAGTGCCCCCAAACAAAAAATAAATCATCAATGTATCGACTCCATATGCTGATTTTATCTAGAAATCTATTCTTCACTTGATTTAACACTATCCTTTTCCCAGGCCCCCATGTAAATTTGCAATAGTGGGAGCACACGCGCCCCATAGCAGTCCCTTTAATCTGTAAAAGCAGATCCTTGTTAAACAAAAAGACATTATTTTTTAATACAAATTCCAATAACTTCAAAATAAATGTAGTGCTAGGCATATCCATTTCTTGTCTTTGATTCAGAAAACTAGCAGCTGCATCAAGGGCACCCTCATGTGGTATGTTCGAATATAATGCCTCAACATCCATAGTGACTAAATAATCATTGTCTCTCAAGTCCATATCTTGCAAAAGTCACAACACATCTGTCGTATCCTTCAGATACGATGGCAAGATGCTGACAAATGGATTTAAATAAAAGTCAACAAACTGCGAGAGGCTTTCTGTTAATGAGCCTATTCCACTGACAATAGGTCTTCCCGGTGGGTTAACTAATGTCTTATGTATTTTGGGTAACAAATAAAACATAGCTCTCACAGGTGATTCTGTAATAAAAATTGTAGTTCTTTTGATTAATCTCTCCTTGTTTAGCAGCTTTTTCACAATTTCATCAATGCTGCTCTTAAACTCATAAGTTGGATCATAACTTAATTTCTTATAAAATTACAATCTCCGAGTTGTCTCTCAGCCTCACGCATATAAGCCTCTTTATTCAATACAACCACCCAACCACCTTTATCTGCTTTTTTAATTTCAATCGAGGCAGTATTCTATAAGGTGTGAATTGCTGCTCTCTCATCTTTACTTAAATTATTATAGTGACATACAGAGGGATCTTTAAAAAGTTTTTCTAGATCATTTTCCACAAGTTGTTTAAATACTTTCACGGCTGGACAAGGTGGTGGATTAAATGTTGACACCAGTCTAAAAGTGCTACAGTCTTTTATCTCAACATTCTCCATTAATGTATTTTTGGTAGAAAAGTAAGATTTTAAATTCAAGTTTCTACAAGCTATATTCAGATCCACCATCATATGAAATTTATTTGCTGGCGTAGTGGATACAAACCCCAAACCTTTGTCCAGCACTTTCCTCTCTGTGTCAGTCAATGTATAGTCAGAAAGATTAATTACCTGCTTTCTATCTCATTCACCACCGTCTGTTCCTGTTATATCTGCTCCGTGTAAAGCGCCACCCTCGATGTCCTCCTCGCCCTCCTTCCTCTTCACGTTCTCCGTGTCTTTCTGGCTGTTTGCCATAACCCCCTTCTCTTCCGGCTTGAAATCTTGGCCTTCTCCGCAGTACATATGGAGGTGCTGGTTCCTGTCTCTCTTGTTGAAAATGGTGTTGATTTATTTCTTCTTCAACTTTGGATTCACTAGCACTACTAAAGTCAAAGGACATATGTCTCTTCTTCTTGTTTTTTAAAATACCACAAGGGTTATTCTTCCAGTTAAAAACTCTATCATAAGCGTAATCATTTTTGTCACAAATTAATTTAATCTGTTTTGCTGCTTTAAGTTCATTATCCAGTTTGTTTATAGAATCTTTCAGTTTATTATTCAGACCTTCAAAGTCCATATTATCTTTATATTGTAAAACCTCTATCTCTTTCTTCTTTATTTCTTCTTTTAATTTCTCTTCACTTAATTTCTCTTCACATTCTTTACTGTACCACACAGGCAGCTGATTCAGAAACTGACCAGCCTAGGGGTGGGATCAAAAGCAGTGAATTCGTTTAGAAACTAGTTAATGGATAGGAGACAGAGGGTACTGATAAATGGCACCACTCTAATACTGGGAGAGGGCCAGGAGAGTACCACAAGGCACAGTACTGGGACTGGTGCTCTTCAATGTCTTCTATAAGTGACATTGCTGAGGAACTGGAAGGGATGGTATACCTTGTTGCAGATGATACCAAAATCAGCAATAGGGTGGACCTTCAGGAGAGGATGGAGAGAATGCACTGGGATCCTGGGAAACTCAAGTTGTGGTCAAGAACACGGCAGTTGGTTCAATGTCAAAAAGTGCAAAAGCATGCACCTAGAGCACAGGAACCCAGACACTGAGTGTAGGATGGGGGAGGTACTGACAGTCACCAAGCAGGAACAGGACCTTGGGATTATCATATCTGATGACCTCAAAGTGGCAGGACAGTGTGACAAGCAGTGAGTAGGGCCAGCAGGACGTTTGGGTGCATAGGGAGGGGTATCCCCAGCAGGAGGAAGAGGTGGAATTGCCACTGTATTGCTTGCTGGTGAGACACCACCTGGAGTACTGTGTCCATTTCTGAAGGCATCAGCTCAGACAGGACATAGACAGGATGGAGGCAGTCCAGAGGAAGGCAACTGAAATGGTGTAGAGGTTGCACAACAATCCCTATGAGGAGAGATTGAGAAATCTGAATATGCACACCCTGGAACAAAGGAAGGTGAGACGTGACATGACAGAGACTTACATCTACCCCACAGGGGTACACAGTGCAGGAGAGAAGACTCAAGTGAGACTCTCAAATGATAAAGGGCACCAGGACCAGGGCTGTGCAGAAAGGGGGATTCAAGAGAGATCTGAGGAAATTTTCTTCACTGAAAGGGTGGCAGACACCTAGAACAGAGTGCCACAGAGGTGGTGGAGGTGAAAACAGTGGAGACTAATGCATGCATGGGACAGACATAGGAGTGTGTTAGAAAACAGGCAGGAGGAGGAGGGAGGATTGCAGAGACCAGTTAGGGTCTGTGGTGACAGATTAGGCAAGGAACATCTGGGCAGACTAAGTGGACCAAATGATCCTTTTCTGCTGACAAATTCTGTTTCTGTTTCTTACTGCAGCTTTTATATCGACTGTGAACCATATTGGCCCTAAGCCCTTTAACCCATGGATACTTTTGAATGGAGCTGTCCTGGCGCTTCTTTCACTGCCTTTAAAATGCCTGTTTCTTTCTGGCTCTTACCTTACTTCCATCTTATGCTATTCTCCAAATGTTCCCTCCTTTTGCCAAAGTCCCATTTTTTAAAGCTCATACCCTATTCCTTTTGCCCCTTTGCCTGTCCCCACCTCAACCTCTGATGTTGCTGTCCTGTTGTTGCTGCAACTGAGTGGTTTCAGGACATCTACATTCAGAATCCTTTCACTGTTGGTAGCACTAGATCCAGCAGCACCTCCGCCCTTTTTGGGCCCTGGACTAATTGCTCTAGAAATGCTTCCTGAGAGGCATCCACAGACTAATTCCTAGTTCTAGCCCCTCGACTGCAACTTTCCTGTCTCTGTCCGGCATGTTGAAATTTTAACTACTACCACTTCCCTAGACTTGCTGCCCTCTTATGTGTCTATCCTAGTACCCAGTTTATCTCTGAATCCTGGCCCAGTGGCCAGTTGACTTCCCAGTCAGGATTAGTTTTCCCTTCCCTGTTCCTCCTAGTACCACAGGGTTTCTAATTTCCCTGACCCCCCCCCCACCGACTACCTATTTTTGTTGTGTCTATCCCCTCCTTAGCATACAGCACTACCTCTCCTCCCCTAGCCTTTGCCCTGTCCTTTCTGAATAGGGTCATGGTTTGAGGTTGCCCATGTCTCTGTTACTGCCTCAAGGTCATGTCCCCACTACATGACCAGTGCCTACAACTCCAGTGTTTTATTGCTAAACTGCATGTGTTGATACACACCATTTCCAATATTTCCCTCGAAGCAGCCTCTTCCCCTCTCTGTGAGTTTACTTGATCCTGCTGAGTTTAGTGGAGGGAGGTAAGAAATGCCCTCCTTGTCTGTGATATTTTGTGAGTGCCTTGCCACTCTGACACCCTCCCATACTAGTTTAAGCTAGCTATGTGTGTGCACACCTTTCTCCCAGAACCCTCCTAGCCTCCTTGTTGGGGTGCAAGCTGTCCCTTTTTAGACATGAAGTAGTGTCTAAATTCCCCATCTCCCAAAGGAGGCATATGATGGATATTCCCCTAGTGCTGAGCAACTGACCAGCCTCCCCAGCCCTCTGACAATAGTCTCCAAACAATGTCACCTTGTCCCTGCCCTTGATTTCTGTCCTCCCACCTGACACATCACTCCTGGATGTTGCCTGCTCACTGGGAGTACTGAGGTTGGGTTTGTCACCTCGTACCTCTGCCACCAGACTGAAGAAATGGTTCTGAGTGTACACTCCTGGGAATGCTATCCTGCTTGAACCAACCCCCTCCCTTTTCTCCCACTACTATCAAACCCCATAATGTATCCTCAGGGACCTTTGGGGTATTGGAACAGACTCCCTGACCTGTATCGTGCGCCTACCCTCAGGTGCTAAACCTAATTTCTGAGATAAACAACCTCTGCTATAATAACCTGAAATGACATACAGACCTTGCAACCCCCCATCTCCCAGAGCACCCTCTGAAAATCAGTCATGCCACGTCCCTTGCAACTGATTACTTTCCCCACCCTTCTACCTGTCTGGACATGGTAATAGTGACTGCTGAATCTACTGATCAGACACTGAAATCTTTAGGCAGCTTTCCTGTCCCCAGCCTCTCACTTCTTAAGTTCCTATTCTCTACAAATCCCTCACGGCACTTAATCTTGTGCCACTTATTCAAGCAGTTCATTCACTACCACTTTACTCACTGCTGCTCAAAGGAAGTTTCCTTTTATACTTCCTGGTGCCTTATAACCTGAAAATTGACCCTCTTATCCTGTCCCTGTGGACATCTAAAATGCCACTTTACATGTCTCTCTATTTGGACCCAGCCTACCTGCCTCAAGTAAGCAGCATCTCTACCCTTATTATTGCTTAGGTGAGGCCCCAGGCCAGAAAATACATGTAGAGCAAGACACTGTTGTTTAATATTGCAACTTAAACGTGGCTACTGTGGCTAGTCTCAATTTTCCACACAGAAACTATGTAAAAATGTTCTCCACCCAACTTAATCTACTGTACTTACTGTGTCTTAAAAATAGCCTATTGCTTCAGTTGCAGTGCCCATTGCTGGCAGACTCTAGTTTACGTAGCAAATATCTACTTATGGTGTCACCTTTCAGGGTGAAAACCACCTGTGATGCTGTTACTTCCAGCTAGTTTGAACGTTGTTTTTATGTTTGCTTGCACACGGCAAGAAACATAGTGCCACCATATGAGTTTTGTAGGTGTGCCACCCTACTCCAATGCCCTACTCTCTTTTGCAGGTGCGGTCGCATCACACCAATGAATGTCCGAGCTGTCTATGACAGCGTTCAGATGCAGTGGCATACAGTTCAGAGAAAACCACCAATACAATCAGTGGTGGTAACATGTAGGCACCTGCATGTTGTCGGTAGTAATTTGCATATTGCCATCGGCAGTATGCAAATTGCCTACACATCAACAATACATCTGAACTGCTATCACAGACAGCTCATTTTTTCTGATGGAATAGCACGGTCCCCATCAGCTCCAGTGCCTCCTCAACAAACACCAGGTAGCATGCTGGGGCCCACCCAGCATGCTCATGCGCTCCCCTCCACCCCGCACACTGTATGGCTGATGGGATGCCCAGTACTCCATCAGCTCCACTGCCCCCAAACAGACTTCCAGGTGCCACGCTGGGTGCCCTCTGAGCATGGCAAAGTCTGTATGGACCATGGGGGTTCCCAATCCCCATCGGCTCCACTGCCACCCCAAACAACTTACAGGTGCCACTGTGGAGTCCACCCAGCGTGGCAAAAGTCCCACATTGTCTTTAAAAACAAAACAAAAAAAACCTATAACAAAAGAAAATGGTGTCTCGTTGACTCTCTTGACCCCTCCCACAACCCGGGCCCACCCTCTGCATACCCCACCTCCCTACACACACCCCTCACTCCATATTTACCTCCAGAGGTTGGTGCAACGATCTTCGGTGGACTGGGAGACACGTCTGCACTCTTCAAATCTGATCACAAACTGAAGAAATGCCGGTAAGCTGTATAATGACATAAATATTTTTTTTTCTACTTTGGTGCATCTCTCGGCCAATTTTGGGAATTGTTTCACCAAATGTTCAACATGGAGTTCTTGGGACCCCACCTCATGAACTCAGTCACTGTCATTTAGTTATTTGTCCCGAAAGGTAATTTCGTGGTCACTGCTCGCAACCAGCTTTCGGGATTGACTAACAAAATGACAGTGTCACAGTTCATGAGGCAGGACCCCAAAAACCCTATGTTGAAAATTTGGTGAAAAAACTCCCAAAAATGACTGTTTTATGAGCATGCGTTGTGCAGTTCCTACACACACACGTAACTTGGAGAATCTTTAATATTTTCACTCCAGATTTTTAACATTGCCTTTTACCACACCTCCTTATGAATAGTACAGCTCTCATTTTTCACATCTCACACAAAATGTGTTTTTGCACATGTAGCGCACAATGGCGCGGTCGGTGTGCAAAATCAATGTTTGGGACAGATTAAGAAAATCACAGTGACATTGTTCATGAGCAGAGGTCTTAAAATGGCTATGTTGAAAATTTGGTGACAAAAGTCCATAAAATGACTGTGTTACGAGCATGCATTGCGCAGTTTCCATACACCCTCGTAAGTTCACGAATTTTTAATATTTTCAGTCCAGATTTTCAACATTGGCATTTTTCCACACCTCCTTATGAATAGTACAACTGTCATTTTTCAGACCCTGGCCGAAATGTGTTTTCGCCTTCCGGACAGAATAGCGCTGTCGCTGTGGGAAATCAGTGTTCAAGACGGATTAAGAAAATCACAGTGACACTGTTCACGAGCTGGAGGTCCCAAAATGCCTATGTTGAAAATCTGCTGTAAAACATCCCCAAACTAATTATATTACGGGTGTGCATTGCGTGTTCTATGCTCCGCTCATGACTTCACTAGTTTTTTTATATTTTCACTCCAGATTTTCAACATTGTCATTTTTTACACCTCCTCATGAACAGTACAGCTGTCATTTTTCACATCCTGTTCAAAATGTGTTTTTACACCTGTGACATCAAATGGCAGTCGCTGTGCAAAACCACCTTTCGGCTAACAAACTGATAGTGTCACTGTTCATGTGGTGGGGTCACAAAAAGCCTATGTTGAAAACTTGAAGTAAAAATACCAAGAAACCCCCAGGGCATTAGGGTTTTCGACCATAATGCTCTACTCTGTAGGGACTGACAGGCATCGGGGTGTGACTTGGGATTGTCAACAGCAATGTTCATGCCATTCCACCTTCACACCCACCTTGCAGCCAGTGACAGGCATCGAGGTGCGCCTTGGACCCTTTGGCCACAGAGTTCACCCCATTCTCCTGTACTGCACCCATTTCAGCATATTTCCTTATGGAATGAGGTGAATGTAAAGCCCAAACATCCCAAGGCACACCTTGACACTTGTCAGTGTCTGAAGGGTAGGGTGAGGTGAAATGTCATGACCGTCATAGGCGATGACCCAAAGGCACACCCCAATGCCTGTCCATCTCTGCAGGGTGGGGTGGAGTTGGCATCAGTTCAATACTTCACTGCCATTCCTATACTGCATCTGTCTAACTCAAGCACTTCCACTGCTATTGTCAGCAAGCAAACATTTTGGCATTGACAAATGCTTGTTATTTTGTTTCTTACTTAAAAGATTATGTTTGTACAGCCCCCGACTTCTGTAGAGCTGTGCTGTAAGGCAGGACGGAAATCAGCTGGAAACACTGCCAACAGTGAAGTTGAGCTCTGGTGTTAAATAGTGGAGTTAAAATGTTTAAATCACTTTTTTCCCCTACACTGAAAGATAGGAAAGGATTGTAATCAAATCCTTGGAGCTCACAGACTTAATGTGGT
The DNA here is from genome assembly GCA_016271365.2 of Neoceratodus forsteri. NCBI lineage: Eukaryota > Metazoa > Chordata > Ceratodontiformes > Ceratodontidae > Neoceratodus > Neoceratodus forsteri. The sequence goes on from CM057456.1 coordinate 353,562,671, forward strand.
CACACAATGAAATGGTTTGAAGCTAGTACTCCATTTGGATTAAGAGGAAATTCACACTTTGCTTCAAGCTCTGTTGCAAGAGAATGGGATGATAACTGAAGGAATAGCTCACTACTTTACACAAACACTCCATACTGTAGATACAGACTACCGTAGAGATGGATCTGTCATAAAAATCTTAACCAAGCCAGCAAGAAATATTTAAACAGAAACCATAGTCACAAAAGATTCTTTGCATGGATTAAGAAAATAAACACAATACATATCCTGTTACCATTATTTGCACACAATAAGTCAGAACACATCACATTATAATCACAGCGCCTTTATCTCTTTGAGTGCTGAGTATGTTTGAACATATATAGATTCAGGATGTACATGTATACTCCTGCAGTTGTATGTTGTATGTACATAGAAAAGGTGGTTCCCTACCAACTCAGGGCCCCAGTTACTATAGCATACCTCCAACCTCCTGCCTCATAAATCAGGGACAAGGCTTAAAAAATCAGGGACAAAGGACTAAAATCAGGGACACATCTTTAAAATTAGTGATATCCACTCAGAAAGCTGTTAGAATAAGGGCCTTGTGTAAAACACATTTTAAGGAAGAACAAGTCTGTAACTTTTATTTTTGACTTTATTTTGTAGCTACAACCCTCACTGTTTGGTCAGGAAACACCATTTTTAGGAGGGACAGAGTAAAATTTTGAGGGCAAAATGGGACGTCCCTGAAAATCAGGGACAGTTGAGAGTATGTACTATAGTGCCTCTCATGGGATTCATTTGTTTTGTGCTAGAGGGTCACTAGTGATAAAATGCAAGGTATATATTAACTGAGGTTACAACCCCACTTAGATTATATATTGTACTTTCATAATAAGGTGCAGGTTCTGTAAAAATAGGTGCATACAGGAGACTGGCATCAAAAGTTTAGTCCAAGATGTTTAATACCAAACAATTTGCAACATTGTCAGGCACTCCACCACTGACCAGATTGCCCAGCACTTTGCTTAAAGGCAAACTACATGCACAATTATAAAACACATGTTGTGCACTGGGTGTTTGTTTCTCTCGTGGTCCCTGGCATTCTGTTCACTGTGCCTGTGGCAAGGGTTTTTTGTTTTGTTTTTGTTTTTTCACTTTTCCCTGCCAGTTTTAGGGGCCCTTGGGGGTAGACTTGTAGGCTTCTTTTATTGCCTCTGATCTGTTGGAATCTTCCCAGAATACCTCTGGGAATTATGTCAGATAGACCTAAAACCTTCCAAGGTGTATTGGTTTTATTATCACCCAGTGACAGCACTTTACAAAGAAAATTGCCACACATCCAGAATAACAACAGTTGCCGCTACAGAAATCTGACTTGGTCGGGAGGAGGGCAAATACTGTTTCAAAGAGGTTAACTTCCTAAGCAATTGCAATTAAATGTTGAGACTAGATTATAACTAGGATCCTGACCTCTTAGTTCTAGTGCAGGTCTAATTGCCATCATTTCCAGAGACATTCTGGGTAAATTCCAACAGATCAAAGGCAATTAAAAGCCTGCATGGCTACCCCCAAGGGGCCATAAAACTAGCAGGGAAAAGTAAAACAAATCTTGCCTCAGACACAGAAGAACAGAATGACAGGGACCATCAGATAAAAAAAACAATGCACAACATGTGTTTTTATAATTTTTGTATGTAGTTTTCCTTCAAGTAGAGTTTCATCAGGGAGTGGGCCCTAGGTGCAACCAGGTCATTCCTGTTTGGAAGATCTTTGAGCCCAGATCCCTTTTTCAAATGTGTCCAAGTCATAAAACATAATACACAATAAATAAACAACACAACATTTTATCCTAAAAGTATGTCCTTGTATGTTTCTAAAGGAAACTAGAGAAGGAATTTCACAGTAGTCAGTAAGTAGTAAGTGTGATGCTTGGCCAGCTGGTTATGATTGTTCTATGATCGTTGTAATATAGAATGTGGTATGTGAGTGTCTCACATGAGACATTTGGTGCTATTGGTGCCCCCCAGGATCAGTGGAGTGATAAGTGACCTGAAACCAGCAGGTAACTAAAAGATTAGAGAGACTTAATTAAGGGTCTCCTGTTTTTCTATCTTAATTAGAACTGGCCCAGCTACCAGGATATAGGGCTTGTAAACTTTTATGATGTCTTGGAGGAAAAACATGTTATACAACCATGGTGTGAAAGACCTGCCTTGGGAACAGGAAACCACACAAGACCAAAGGAAAGGCTTGATTGAAGACTGTCATAATTTGGGAAATTAGTTTTGCTGAAGTCACAGTATTTAAAATATCTCCTGACAGGAAGATCATTGTTTGAATATTTTTTATATTCTAAAAGGAGGAGCTAGATGACATCATAGAAGGGGTGTGAGAGATACAGCTTAACTAGGACTTGTGTCTGATCTTGAGACATATATCTTTTGGGCTCTTAAGAAACAAGATCTCTGATCTAATTTAAGCACTGTACGGAGGTAATACATTAGATAGAAAAGATCTAAATGTACTTTGGAAGGAGTTTGACTGTAGTTTTCATTGTTTGTGTTTTTTTATGTGATTGTATGCTCTTTGATATATTGTTCTGTGTTTACATTTAACATATTTTTATCCATTTTTAAGTAAACCTTTCATTTGAAAGATACTGCCTGGGTCTTCCAAGTTCTTTCTTTTGCATATGACATATAGAGGGTTAAGACTGACAAAACTGTTCAAGAGCTTGATGGTGTTACTAAATTAGGAAAAGGTAAGAATATCCCTAAGGTCTTTTATAGAGGTTTTAAGGGTTCATTTTGGATACCTGGTTAGGTGCCCTTAGGTGAAAGATATATTGCATCCCTGAAGAGAATTTATCTGAGCCTGTACATTTGGGTACACTGGCATAAGGTTCACAGTTTGAATCTCCCCAGAACTTGAGACCAAAGGTGATTCAGACCCACAAGCAGACAGGAGGTTACCCTGTCTGTTACCTGTTCACATTACTGCACTCGGAGGTTGGCACTGTGGGAACAAGAGGGCCTGACCTGCTGAGTGTGTTTGTGACAGATTTGGTTGGCAGCGGTGCAGATAAATTTTGTAACACAAGCTTTAACTGTTCAGTGTGTCAGCTTAATACTATACAGCTTACTTGCAAAATAAGGCAGTGATTTATTTTAAAATAAATAAAACAGAACTATATCATTTTGCTTACAGTCAAGTTCCCACCTGTTTTATTTTTTTTTCAGTACAAATTAGAGTAGCTTAGTTAGGAAGAAGATGGCTCAACTACAGAGGGACACACCGCAGACTACTTGAAGCAGTTGTGCCAGGACAGAGGAGTCTTGCATGAGGCGAGAACCACCAGGCAGAACCTCGTGGATGCCCTGATGGGAGCAGAGATGCCCAGAGCATTGAGTCACAGACTGTGACTGTAAAGGACCAAACCTGGGGTGGAGGCCAGTGGTCAGTGCAGTGTCCGATCCAGTGAGAAAGGCAGCAGGGCCAAGCAAGTGAAGGGCCACAGCAGCAGGGTAAGGCCACCAAAATTCTGGAGTCAGAACCAATCAGGCTGCAGATTGAGTTGTGCAGAATGGAGCTTGAGTTCCAAAGAGAAGTGGAGCGAGAACGGCGAGAAGCGGAGTGAGAACAGAGAGAAGCGGAGCGAGAGAAATGAGCCACAGAGGAGAAGAAAGAGTGAGAACAGTGAGAAATGGACCATGAACAGTGAGAGGCAGACCATGAGGAGCATGAGTGCCAGAGGTGACATGAACTGGAGAAGTTACGACTCCAACCACCAGCACCAGAGCAGGTAAGTGGCTTGAGTTTAACAGGAACTACAGGACTGGGTTACAAATTGAATTCCAAATTGATAGCTGAATTTAAAGAGGGGGAGGATATGGATGCCTTTTTAAATTCCCTTGAAAAAGTTTGTATTCAGACTAAAATTCCTAGAGGGTCCTGTAACTTCAAGCTATCCCCCACTACTTACCAGGAAAGCTCGGGATGCATTGGGTCATATGGACAATGAGGACAGTAATGATTACAGCAAACTTGAAGCTCCACTTTTAAAAAAGTTTGATTTAACTGTAGAAGCCTACAGAGCTAAATTTCAAGCTCAGGAGAAGCCATGATATGAGTTACAAGGAGCTAGCCATGAAACAATGTCAGTTTTAAAACTTTGGTGGGAAAGAATTGAAGCAAGCTTTGTAGAAAAAATTGGAAATGCTATTTTGTTAGAACAGTTTTTGGGGGCATGCCCAGCAGAGCTGAAAGCCTGACTGGAGGACTGAGATCCCAAAACAGTGCAAGAGGTTGCTGAACTCTCAGACTGCTATGCCAAGAACAGACCTGCACTGAGAGAGAATGGGGCAGGTGTGGCAGCACAGAAAGGGAAGCGTGCACCTTCAGGGCAGCTAAAACCCTCACTGTCTCCACTGAAACCAGTTAGCTCCAGGTTTCAGAGAAAAGATTTCTCTGAGAAAAGAACAAATGTTGGGCTCTAGAAAACTGGGCATATTGCCAGACAGTGTCCCAAAAGGATGAGCCATATGCAGAATGGGGTTAGGAAAGAAGTGGGTTGTTTGTGTCTCCTGGAAGCATGCCTGAACATGAGGGAACATCATGCACCCAGTCACGGTGAATGGGGTACAGACACAAGGGATAAGGGACACAGGGGCATCCCTGATGCTGGTAAAAGGGGATCTGGTACAGCCTGGTCAGCTTATACCCAATGAATTTGTAATTGTGCAAGGGTTCACTGGTGAGGAGACCACATTGCCACTCACTAGTGTTCTCCTAGACTGGGGTGAAACAGGGGAACTGTGCAACAGGTGACTGTAGCCAAAACTTTAGCAGTTGACGTCATCATTGGCAACAATCTCAAACAGGGGATGGTGTGTGTAGTTACCCATACAAGCAGCAAAGGAAAATTTTAGTTCCTTGGACCCCACAGAAGCCATCATGGAAACCATTGGGAGGTTGGTTCCCAGCCTGTGTCTCCTAATATGGAGACTAATGAAAGGGGTGAAATTTCCCAGTAGCAGCTTAAGCTCACAGCTCCACAGTCTTACTCTGAAGAAGGAAGGGTGACCCATTGTCAGAGGGTTAGGGATGACAGTGATCCCAAGTTCTCTGACATTAGTGCTAGGGACCCTAGTTTAGAGACTGAAAGGGACCCGTCCCATGCCTTGGGAATGTGTAAGAGAGCTTGCAGCTGCTCAGAAAAGTGACTCTAGTCCAGAGAAGCTGAGGGTTTGGCCAGACTTGCCAGAGCAATAGGAGGTGATGGAAACATAAGGTTTATTGGAAAATGGACTGATGTATACTCAGGCAGTGAAGACAGAGGGAGGGGTGACAGGCAGGCAGCTTGTCATTCCCTAGGGGTGCCATGAGCAGTTGCTCAAGATTGCATATGATATTCCTTGTCTCATTCATCTCATGTATACTGGTGCGGCTGGCCCAGACTGATACCCAACTTCACCTAGCAGGTGAAGGAGTATTGCAGATCTTGTCACCAAAGTAATAGGAAGTTAAGAAAACCCAAGTTGCTCTAATTTCTGCCTATAGTGGATGGGCCATTCCAGAGTGTAGAATGATATTGGGCCTTAAATACCACTCAGCCTCTGGGAAGAGGTTCATCCTGACTGTGGTGGATTGTGCCACCCAGTACCCCTGGCAGGTGCTCCTCTCCACACTGAGCACAGACAAAGTGGACAGATGCCTTACTTGGGATTTCTCCCATGTAGGGTTTCTACAGGAGGTTATCACCAATCATGGGGGTTCTTTCATGTCAGACCTGATGAAATGGTAAAATAATTGGATAAAAAAATGTTTGTGGGAGAAGTGTGGGGTGGTGCAGAGGCACACAACACCTTATCACCTGCAAGCCAACGGGCTTCTGGAAAGATTTAATGGTACACTGAAGTCAATGCTCCAAGTGTTTGCTGAACAGCATGGGAGGGACTGGGAGAAATACCTTCCCCAGCTGTTGTTTGCATACAGGGAGGTGCCCCAAGAGTAGACAGAATTTTCCCCCTTCAAGCTCTTATATGGATGCCGGGTACATGGGCCCCTAGACTTGATCTGGGAGGACTGGGAAGGCAAGCACACCACCCAGGGCACTCCCATAGTGGATTATGTCCTTAGGTTTAGGAAAGACTGAAGGAGCTTATGGGGACAGCCCAAAGCAACCCGGCAGCTGCACAACAGAAACAAAAAGTGTGGACACCGCAGAACCAGAGCTCACTCACATGGTAGGTCAGGGTGTCATGGTCCTGTTCTGGTCCAGAAAGACAAGCTGCGACTGAGGGGCAGACTGTACAAAGTCGTTAGAAAGGAAAATGACATGAACTATATCATAGAGTTACCTGACAGAAGACAGACAGAAAGAATGTACCATATCAACATGTTGAAGCCATAAGCTAATAGGGCTGACATGGTGTTCACAGTATGTAGTCCTGGGGAGGGGACGGACAAAGGAGACCACCTTCTGGACTTGCTGGAAGAAAGCAAGCAGGAGTCCTCTGTGGAGGCAGTTAAATTGTCTCCTCAGATGTCCCCAGACAAGATCCCAGAAGTAAGGAGGTTTTAGCAGGCTTTGCCCCACTGTTTAGCACCAAGCCTGGACTAATCCCTTTAGCGACAATGATGTGGAGACAGGGACACAGCCGCCCATACGGCGGACAGCATATCGGGTGTTAGAGGCTGTCCAAAGGGACATTAGGAGGGAGGTGGAGGAAATGCTGGATTTAGGGGTAATCCAGAAATCCCACATCACTTGGGCCTCACCCATATTCCCTGTGCCCAAGCCAGATGGCTCTACACATTTCTGTGTGGACTATCATGGATTGAATGCAGTCTTGAAGTCAGATCGCCGCCCAATGCCCCGGATGGATAAACTCCTGGACAAGTTGGGAATGGTGACCTACCTTATGACTATTGACCTGACAAAGGGTATTGGCAGGTAGAGTTATCTGACAGAGCTAGGAGAGGTCAGCCTTCACTCCGATAGGCATATTTGAATTTAAAGTAATGCCTTTGAATGAAGAATTCCCCAGCCACTTTCCAAAGGTTGGTGAACCAGGTGTTAAATGGTGCTGAGGAATACACCATGGCATACCTGGATGACACTGCCATCTTTAGTGCCAGCTGGGAGGAACACCTGTCCCACCTTAGGGAAGTGCTGGGCAGGATACAGAGGGCTGGGCTCACTGCCAAAGCTGAGAAGTGCCAGGTGGCCATGGCTGAAGTGGCATGCCTTGGGCATGTTGTGGGCTGGGGACAGCTCCATCCTAACCAAGTAAAAAGTAGAGGTGATAACAAGACATGGCCCAGACCAGAAATGCAGAAGCAGGTCAGGAGTTTTCTAGGGACAGCAGGGTATTATAGGAAATGTGTACCCAATTACAGTGCCCTGGCTGCTCCTCTATCTGACCTGGTAAAGAAAAAGATGCCTAAGAAAATTACCTGGGAACCAGCCTGTGAAAAGCTCTCACTGACTGAAGGAGGTACTGTGCAGTGCTCCTGTATTGACAAGTCCTGACTATAGCAGACCCTTTATAGTTCAGACTGACACCTCCAACATGGGTATTGGGGCAGTACTGAGTCAGACATCCAACCAAGGGAAAGATCACCCTGTAGTGTACCTGAGTAAAAAGTTACTTCCTAGGGAGCAGGCATACTCTACTGTGGAAAAAGAGTGTCTTGCCATAGTGTGGGCCCTAAAGAAGTTAGAGCCATACTTAGAGGGGCAGCATTTTGAGGTACAAATGGACCACAACCCCCTGGTTTGGCTGACCCAAATGGGAAAAACTAATGGTTGACTATTAAAATGGAGTCTTGCCTTGCAAGGGTATGATATGATGATCTTACATAGGGCTGGAGCAACCAATCAGAACACTGATGGCCTGTTGTGTGTATATGAAGAGTGAACTGATTTGGGAAGCTCATCCCATGCAGGGGATAGAGCCCCCAAATTCAGTCTACGTGGGGAGGAGGAGTGTGACACTTGGCCAGCTAGTTAAGATTGTTCTATGATATTTGTAATATAGAATGTGGTATGTCAGTGTGTCTCACGTGAGACATCCTGTGCTACGGATGCCCCCCCCTCAGGTCAGTGGAGTGATAAGTGACCTGAAACCAGGAGGTGACTAAAAGACTAGAGAGACTTAATTAAGGGTCTCCTGTTTTTCTATCTTAATTAGAACTGACCCAGCTGCCAGGATATAGGGCTTGTAAACTTTTATGACGTCTTAGAGGAAAAACATGTTATACAACCATGGTGTGAAAGACCTGCCTTGGGAACAGGAAACCACACAAGATCAAAGGAAAGGCTTGATTGAAGACTGTCATAATTTGGGAAATTAGTATTTGCTGAAGTCACAGTATTTAAAATATCTCCTGACAGGAAGATAATTGTTTGAATATTTTTTATATTCTAAAAGGAGGAGCTAGAGGACATCATAGAAGGGGTGTGTGAGAGAGACACACAGCTTAACTAGGACTTGTGTCTGATCTTTGAGACACATATCTTTTTGGGATCTTAAGAAACATGATCTCTGATCTAACTTAAGCAATGTACGGAGGTAATACATTAGATAGAAAAGATCTAAATGTACTTTGGTAGGAGTTTGTAGTTTTCCTTGTTTTTTTCTTTATGTGATTGTATGCTCTTTGATATATTGTTCTGTGTTTACATTTAACATATGTTTAGCCATTTTTAAGTAAACCTTTCATTTGAAAGATACTGCCTGGGTCTTCCAAGTTCTTTCTTTTGCATGTGACATATAGAGGGTTAAGACTGACAACACTGTTCAAGAGTTTGATGGTGTTACTAAACTGGGAAAAGTAAGAATATACCTAAGGTCTTTTATAGAGTTTTAAAGGTTCATTTTGGTTACCAGGTTAGGTGCCCTTAGGTGAAAGATATATTGCATCCCCTGAAGAGAATTTATCTGAGCCTGTACATTTGGATACACTAGCATAAGGTTCACAGTTTGAATCCCCCCAGAACTTGAGACCAAAGGTGATTCAGACCCACAAGCAAAAAGGAGGGTTACCCTGTCTGTTACCTGTTCACATTACTGCACTCGGAGGTTGGCACTGTGGGAGCAGAGGGCCTGACCTGCTGAGTGTGTTTGTGACAGTAAGTTCCATACAAGAAAGACCTCTGCCCTAGGACAGTCTCCCTCAATGGTGATTGGAGTCTACCATTGCACATTGGGGGGGTAGTGTACCCATTGAATGCAAAGGTAACGACAGTTTGAATGCCAACTGGCATGAGTTCTAGTATAGCCTTTTTGTACAACAGTGCCAACTGGTAACTACTCCCATTTTTACATGCCCTATTAGGTCCAGGAGGAACCAGCTATTCAATACTGTAGGTTACCAGGGCAATCTTGTGAAATCATGTCCTCTCAAAAGTAATGGGCTTTAAATTTTTAGGGGCTCAGGAGGAGTGTAACCCACTAATGCACCACTTCGAGAAAGTTACATTTACTATATTTCTTAATACTACCAAGTAGATATATGTATTTACGTAGATATCTACCTAATTTCTCCTTGAGAGCATCTTGTTGTTTTGCTGGTTAAATGTTTCCATCAAAAAACACAAGGAGCACACGCTTTCAAAAGTGAATGGGTGCTGACTCAAAAACCAGTTGCAAGAAGCACAAGAACAGTCAAACTCACATTAAGTAAATGCAAAAAAGTGAACTTACTCATGTAGGATATATGCCATCAATAGTGGATTGCAGGCCTGGACCAAAAGTGCAGTATAAAGCTCCGGTGATTCGCAGTATACATGGGTTACTTCATCAGGAGGCATCACACCCCCTGAGGAAGCATCATGTTTATGATGCAAAGTGCTGGGGCATTGTGCTTTATTTCCAGTCCAGGCTTGCAATAAACTGTTGATGGTATATATCTACACATTGTAGTTCACTTTTTGCATTTACTTAATTCAGGGTTTCTAACGATGAGGCAGTCTCACTGGGTAGACCCAATGCTCTAGGGGAGCCCAAGCAAGTCTGAAAATGTATTGTATTTCAGTTTTGAGTTTTAGATATTGTGTGTGAGGGTATGATGCAAATTGAAAAAGGATAATAGTAGGTGAATTTATGTATTTATTTACAAATCAGTGAGCAGGAAAGGCACACAGAGCCAAGGCTCATTTCAGATGTACCAAGGGAAGGGTAGGGAGTGAACACAGTACAAAAGATAACTGCAAAACAGTAAAGCAATACAAAATGAACAATAGTGCAAACAAACAGGAACAATGAACAAATAAGTAGGTGACAATTGACCAATTAGACTGGTGTCAGAACAGTCCAAATACAAGGGTTGAGCAGAGAAGTACATGGAGCAAGTACAGGAGGGAGCAAAAGGATCCATGGGAAGTTGCTTAAGAGCAGGGTAAGAGGAGGGAGGCAGATGTGGGTAAGGTTATTACAGGTAAAGGGAAACACAAAGAGAAAGCAGTCTGACAAAGGAAGATATTGCAATAAGGGGTAACAATGATTTGAGAGTCTAAGTAGCTTAGTAAGTACAATGGCTAGGGGGGGTGTTACAAAGGGGGAGTTACAATAAACTGAATAAAATGAGAGCTAACTACTCAAAGGAGTTTCACATCATTCCTGATGTACTGTGCAAAGTATGCTATTTTTCTATTGGGGAGGCCCAAGATTATTTCAGTATTTGGGGGAAGCTCAATATTTTTTCCATGGATTGGGGGAGGCTCACTATGACAAAGTCTGAGAACTAATGACAATTTAAGTATGACTGTTCTTCTGCTTCTTAAATATTTCCAGCTGCTTCCTCGCAGACTGCCCACCCCTTTGGCTTTTGTGGGCTATTCTCTCACATCCAATAAGCATCTGATAATGGCTTTTCCCTCAGTGAGGTAGGATCAGATTTACATGTTTGATATTTGTTCCTGTATTGAAAATGCAGTGCAGGAAGCTGCATTCACATGTAATCTCCTGTAATATAGTGGAACCCCACTGAGGGGCATCATTTGAATTGGTGGATCCTTGGTTGTAAGAGGGAAACACACCTACGACTGCAGTATAGGTTCCTTGAATCTACTGAATGAAATCAGATTCCTCAGGTCCCAATCCAGTTTTCAGATTTAGGATTTTCAGATTTGAGCCTGAAAATCCTAAATCCTAAACTGAATCTTAAAACCTGTTTATATATCAGCATTTAGGATTTAGGATTTCAAGTACAAATTCTTAATCTGATTTTTAGGTCATTTTAGGATTTGAAACAAAATTGGATTATGATTCAGAAGTTGTTCCTAAAATCTTAAATCCTAAACTCAGATCAGAATCTGATAATTCTGAGCATCCTTACTGCAACGTGTTTGCAAGCCTGCACCCTAATTATGCAGGTACATTAGTGTCAGTGGCTCAGTAGGTAGCATACTCGCCTCTGAGGCCAGGAGATCAGAGGGCTGTGGGTTCAGTTCCCACATCTGGCACTTGGGTTAATATCCCTGTACTGACACTGTAGTGCAGCATGAGAGGGGTGCTGCACTTCTGAGGTGCCATCTTTCGGGTGAGACGTTAAACCGAGGTCCCATCTGCCTGGACTGGTGGTAGTTCAAGTGGATGTTAAAAATCCCATGGCACTTATCGAAAAGAGTAGGGAAATTTCCCCGGTGTCCCTACCAAATTTCCGTCTTTCACTAAAAATACCACCAACAGCTTAATCTGGTTCAAGGTCAGTTGGCATTCATCTGTATCACCCTCCCCCGGATCGTGCCTGAAAATAGGCAAGATTTGTCTAGTGCACTTACCTGGTCAACAAAAACTAAATAAAATAAAAACATAATTTAACCAGCAAGCAATCTCATTTAATATACACTTAGTATTTCTAACTTTTGACCACCAGCATAAAACAAGTGTACAACGTGAGAGGCACTGTAGGAACTGGGGACCCTGGGTTTGATGGGAAAGTCACCATTTCTATGTAATGTACATTACCTATTAGAGAACTGATGGTAATCAACTCCCATTGTCTTGACACAGAGAGTTTAAAACAAGAGTTTGAAGCAAGATGCAATTGTCCCCATTAATCAAAACAGGGCACTCTAAAACATTTGAGAGTGCAGGTAAAATTATATCTGGGAGCTCCCTTCCTTATCCTTTGAGCCCAGAAAAATGGTGACTTATCAACAGTGGGCATTGCTCTTCAAAGTTTTGCTGAACGGTAGAACTGAAGTGCAGGATATTTTATTTATTAGTTTTCTTTAAATGTTTTACCATGAAGGCATGATGAGATGGGAAGCAGTGTCTTTCAAAGGCTAGTTTGGCTAGGTTAGTTCCCTAACCAACATCACTTTCTGTTTGACAATTATGTGGAGGGGAGAGGGGGCGGAACAAAAATCATATTTTAAGTAACAAACAAGAAAACAAACAATATTCAAACTATGCCCTGCAGTAATGTCATGAGCACCACTCAACCTAAGACATGCAGGTACCTAGGTAAATACTAGTTCTTTTAAACAAAGTAGCAACTTGCGGGAGTGAGACATACAGTATACAAAATACAAAATCAACCTTCACTTAGCTATGTAACTTAGTCCCTCCTCCAATTACCACTCAGGCCAGGTAATTATCATCCAGTCCCCCCCCCAAATGCAGGACAAGACACAGCTCTTAAATATTGCACATTAAATGTGGCTACTGTGGCTGGTCTCAATTTTCCCCATAGACACGATTTCAGAAAGTTTTCCCTTCAACTTGCCCTGCTTATTTTGTACTAAAATAGTCTCTTGCTTCAATTTCTGCCTGCACCCACTGCTGACAGACTCTGTTTTTTTTTTCTTTCTGTTTTATCCCCCCGGGGTGGCTAGCAGGTGGGCTTTGGCTCCCCCTTCAAGAGAGCTCACATCCACCCCAGGATTGTGTTGCTGTCTCTGTCCCCCCCGGTGAATCCCCCATGGATTTCCCCCAAGGCAGAGCCAGAGAAGGAATGGGCATCCTCCAACCATCCTGATGCACACAATTCAGTTTTACCAGGGGTTCAGCTGAGGGTTCGGAGCGCGGTCTGGGCTTCATGTAGCCTGCCAGCATTCCCGTGCTTTTTCCATTTTCTTCCCTTTGTCCCTCATTGCTGGGGCCACACACGTCGAGATACAGAACATGGGTTGCCGGTGTGGCAGGAGGTAAGCATGATGCCTCAGCCCTCTATGCCACCAGGCTGGCTTGACAGACTTTGTTTTTGAATGTTCACCACATGCACACACACACACACACAAAACAGAAAGCCACTAATAAAGCCATGGCCTTGATTTTATTTGTGACAGGGTAAGCAATAGAGATTTCTGTGATTAGACAGTGATAGGAGTGGATTTGTCATGGACAGCAAAGGACACTAGAAATTGAAATTATACTGTAAGTAGTACTTCATTTTTTAAAAGTTGTGCATGTGTGCAATAAGGGATGAGGTGGCTAAACAGCATAATTGAAGGGTGTTTTACTTTTCAAGGCCTAGTTGAAGTTTTTCATTGCTCACACATCACTCTTTCTATTAGCAGGTTAAAATCTTCTAATTTGCAAAAGGAAAAAGGTATTTCAGAAGTAAAAAGTAACAACTGGCTACTTAAACACATCAACACTGTCAGCCAGCCCAGTGGCGCAGAGGGCTGAAGTAAGCAATGGCTTCTGCCACCACACTGGTAACCCAGGTTTGGGAACTGACCGAGTCACTGGGGGTGGTTGGGGTCAGCTGGGAAGGAAGATTGAGCAGCCAGAGGACAGCTTTCATCCCTCATGGTGGGTGGGATGTCTGTTACGCTCTTTGACTACCACCTGGTAGATGGAGGATGGCAGCAACAGTGGGAGCAGAAGAACATGGGGGGACATCGGCAGATGCTCCATGTCATTGCATGCCAATGTCCCAGGGGCATAAATGTGAAAAATGCCTGCAGCCATTCAACTTCTCCCACAGGCCTTCCATGATCTTAGGAGGCTAGCCACCCTCAGGGTGGTTAAACTGTAAGTCCACCAGACAGGTCAGTGGTGGGGCTTCTCCATTCAGAGGGATGTCAGGAAGGAAGGAAAATGTCAATGAAAAAAAAACATTTCCTATCTGCTCCCTTTGGTGCTGCTGGTTACAGTACCATGGCCTTCAATACTCAGATGACGATTTTTATGTACTGCTAGGATGGTTCCTGATCCAGTCCATAAAACATCATAGCAAGCTGGAAACATAAGCAAAAAGGGAAACTAAAATTTGATCAAACAACATTTTTCATGCTTGGATATTTAGATATGGAGGAAACTGGTATCAGATATTATTAAAATAAATACTGCTATGTAATTCACCCATAATGACTCTGACACATAAAATTCACCAGTTCTTATTTATTTCTTTTTAAAACATTTTGTGCATAAGTATTGTTAGGATTACTGTGTCACACAAGGTTAAAGATGGAGTGTTCAATCCTGCAATTTCCCCTTGACAGCAATTATTGTGTAAGTTGATTTTGTTGTTATTAATAAGTGTAAAGAAATGTCCTGCAAGACCCAGGTTTCCTCAAGGAAACAGAGGTAACAGAATATGGGGAGGAGCAAGCTCTAGCAGTGAGTATCAGAAGGAATGCAGGTGAGGAACAGACAGCTCAGTCTTCAATTTGTTATCTTTAAAATAAATTAGTTTGTGTTTCTACCCACTGTAAAATAACATTTTGTGGCTGACAGCACCACATTCTCTGGGTGCGTGGTTATTCCATAGTAGGCCCACATCACTATTATGATTCAATACAGGTTCGCTCTTAGATATACTGTAAGAACATCAAGTCTCAGGTTGATTTACTGCCATTGAGTTTCTTTATTGAAGGATTTAAGATTTACACCACTGCAACAGCATTCCTGTTAGGGGGGAATAACAACTTTAACCATTGAACTCTTTGATGCAGCAAAACCAGAGAAGGCCAAAGATCTTTTAATTGATTTTTTCTCACAGTACAGGATGTCTGTATAAATCAATACCACCCTGCACTGGTCAATTTTACAATGTCAATCTGTACTCTCAGTGTGTGCTGTGCCTACAGAACAGTCTACCAGAAAAGCCAGCACACTGAAAAACTGTACAAGTCTTTAAGCTAAACCTGGACATCTCTCTACCAAGAGAATCTCTGTAGTAATACTCTGGATAGCATGGTGGGTGGGAGATCAATGTCAATTAGTATAGTTATACTCTGCATGCTTACTGGTCCCTGCATGAAGCAGACGCAGGGGAGTGACTTACTAGACCTAGAGTCCATCCGTGTAATTAACTGCAATGTTACAATGTATGTTAGCATGCTGCTTTATGTAGAGAACCCTTCACATGACTGTTTCCTTATAACAGTAACCTGAAATGGTGTGTAGTGTGCATAGTGAATTAGGTGTTTCTGGGTAGAACCTGAGATATATGTATTAAACACTCAAACACTTTAGGCTGGAGTGATGGATCCATATCCTTCTTCAACAGAGTGATAGATTCCATTTTTCCGATAGAACTCTGAGTTGACATGGCCAATCCTTACAAAACGCCTATCACTGGGGTCAGCATGAAGATGCAAGAGTCTCCCATACTCTGAAGATGCCAAGGCTGGTACTGGTTTTGAAATTTCCTGCAAAAAGATAAATCCCAGAAGCAAAAAAAATATTTAATCTTGTGTGCACATAAGCTGCAAAAATTAATAAAAGAAAAAAAAATGTCTTAGGACACAAAGAGAGCATTACTAAATATTGTAGTCCAAAAGAAATTATGAGAGAGACAACCCTGCAAGTTGATTGGCTAACTAGCAGTCCTTGCCTGTCAGAACTAAGGTGGCAAATGTAAACAAAAATCTGCATTTCTTTATAAATATCAATCCACACTGCTGTGCACTAATGTTTTCTGATGGATTGTTGTATGACATCAGTGAATTTCCAAATCACCTCCAGAGTGGAAAAAGTTTACTTCAGACCATCCAGTAAACCGTTCAGCATCAAGTTTATTGTTCGACGGATAAATAGGACATTACAATCATATTACAGTAGCAAGTGAGGTGGGCGCCTGAATCACGGCACCGTCCAGAATGGCAATGCAATATGGGCAAAAGCCCAAAGGCAGGGGTCAGGGAGGGCAACGGATGTGGTGGGGTGGGCGACCCTAGTGACAGGATATGCTACATGTACATGCGCATAGGGTGGAGCGAGCACAGCGCAGTGTGGCCTGGGAGGGGCAGAGGATGTAGGGGTGGTGCCCGTGGTCGGGCTGCTGAGCTGCACTGTGGGCGTCGGGGTTGGCCTCTGCTTGCAGTGCTGGGGTCCTGGGTTTGGGTCTGGATCTGGGTCACTACTGTACCTTTCTTGTGCCCAGTCCAAAGTGTATATTTTCCTTCTTTCCCCAAACATGCACCCTAGACGAATTCTTAAGTAGGGGGTGGTGAGCAAAGCCCCACATGGGGGCTGTTGAAAGCAGTCCCCCACAAAAAGCAAGTATTTTAGTCCCTGGCATAGTTTTTCCATGCACCGAGGTTGTCAGGGTGGCAAAATTGTTTTTGCCACCCTGACGTTGCTCTTCTGCGGGTCACCCTTCCATGGTCACCCACATCACACAGAACTTCATATTACACATTTGAAAATCAGTCTAAATCTAAAAATAGCATATTAAATATATTCCTCAAGACATGATCAGATGTTAACATACTGTCGAATTTGCAAAGTTTGCATATATAATACATAACACCAATAATACCATGATTAATTATTCATTCTTTTTACAGGTAATTACTGCTGAGATATATTTTGCTATTAATTCTACTTCCTGTACAGTTTTGGGAGTAGAATAATAAAATTGTATCATACTGCAGCTCTGCATATTCTACTAAAAAGCTCATAAGAAGATAATTTCTGCCCTTACTTATATAAGGGACATTGCAAAATAATATGCATTATCGTCTCCTGAAATCCTTTCATACGAGGGCAACAGTTTACTATATGTGTGCTATTCTCATTCCTATTGAAGTCATTCCTGTTGAAATAATTATACTTTGAGGTTACAATACCTAGTCTTGCCCAGGTCACAAGCTTTTTCAGGTCAGGATTTGAAGGGTCATTAGATAGTCTTCGATTCCACGTACCATCTTATTTATACTTTACCACGTTGATTACTTTTGAATTTTGACTGCCTCAGTATCTTCCTGTTGTGCCAACCAGAACAGCTTTTTTGAGAGTGTTTTAAATTGCATGGATATAGATATACCCCTGTTAAAATCTTTCCAAAGGTGGACCAATTTAGTTTTTGAAGTATATTCATGAGACCCATCAGCCAGTGAAGGAACGGACTCCATTGTTTTTCCATTTTATATTCTCCTCTAAATGTTGGTTTGGTAGCAGATTAGTGGTATTGTTTATTATATGTAACCAATATGTAACAACTTGTAATTCAGTCAAATTGGACATTTTTATCCTACCAAATTCAGATCTAACCTTTGCTGATGCTGTAGATGTGAGAACTTGTAGAATTGATTTATAAAGTAGAGATGGGGCATCTCTAATTCCATTGATTTCTGGATACCCTATACTTCTGATCCATATGATAGGAGAGGATTTAGTTTAGCCTCACCAGCATTGAGTGCAGGAAGGAAGGTGTTGCCACTATGTCTATGGTTAAATCAAATTACAGCTTTGGCAACATGCTTCACCTTTGTGCATTGCAGTTCAGAGTGGGAGTTCCATTTTCTGGTTGCTGTAAATTTAATTCAAAGATACATATATTTATTTACTATATCTATGTTATCATTATGTAATGTTTGGAGGGCCCTTATTACTGATTAAAATCAAGTAGATTACAACTTTGTTATGCCATCATTATGACATCACTCTGTTGTTAACCCTTCTTGAATATGTCATATCAACGGTATATAAAATGGAATGCTCACAACACTCAATGTTCTGTTTTGAGAAAATTTTTAAAATGTTGGTCTTATCCTCCCTTCCTGCCCTTTCCCCACTCTCACCCTCTTGATGATCAACTCCTCCTCCACCCTGCCTTTACACCCCTCACCCCTCTCCCACTATTCACTGCTCCTCCCATCCCCTTTCATGCCACACACCCATCGCCACCCCCTACCCACCAGTCTACTCCCCTTTCTCCTCCCCTCAGTGCTCCTCGCCACCCCTTCCTGCATGTCTAATCCCCAGTTCTCTCCCCTCATGCTGCCTATGCTGCCATCCACCCACCCCCACCTCCCACCTGGCAAAGTCAGCTCTGGCTGCATTAAGTGAACATGACAGGAACCTCCTATCCTGTTGTGCTACATTGCACTTAACATCTAAATGGAACTTGCACATGAAGTATTTACTGCTGATGCTTATTACAGCACAATGTTGAATTGTCATACTGTTGAATTCTAGATGCAGTGCATATATCCTTGCTAGCCTAATCTTGGAAACGTTGTGGACTAGCCACTAGGTTCAAATCTAACTGATAACCTACAATCATCTCCGAACTAATGTAACTACAATGAAACCAATGTTCTTTGTTATGTTCATGTAACCAATATTTTTTGAAATGTCCACGTCTTTGTATGTCTGACCTGGAATCTTTGTAAATGAGTCTTCTGGGTCAAAGGTATTAATCCCAAACTTAAATAAATAAATTAATTAACTGATTTGTGCCAGGGTGTACCGATCAATAATGTTCTGAAGAACACACGGTAAACATTGTTGAGGAATCTTCCTGTATGATTTGTGACTGCTTAAGGTACAAATTACTCAGGAAAGTAATTCAATCCACAATTATGCAATCTTGGCAGCCTATACACTATAAAATATAATGTAGTCTTTGTTTAATGAAAGCACTTCTGAGGTTGCCATGACATCTAGAAAACCTCTCGAGATACATTCTCAAGGTTTACAATGATGTCATGGCAACCTCTTGAAGTGTTTACAGCAGGATTAACCAAAGACCATACATTATCCTCTATGTAATGTATACCTAAATTGGGATCTATTCTTTCCAAATACTATTACTTTCTTTTCTTAAGATTTATCTTTAAATCTAGCGATTTGCATTATACTGCCACTTGATCTAGATGTCCCTGAAGTCCTTTACTAGTTAGTGAAAGCAAAACAGGATTATCCCAGTAGCATTTCTTACCTACATGGCACTTACTGTTTCCCTCCACTGTATAAAATCTGCATGTTCCCTCCTCCCACAAAATCATTAGTTAAAACTGTTATTTATTCTTTGGTGGTTGTCGTATGTCCTTAATTATTATTGTTGTTTCATCCAGTGCAAGTAGCTAATGTAAGTGTATTTGTTTACCTCGGTTTCACAGAAATATGTCTTGTTTTTGTCAGCAATCTGCTAATTTGTTTGTTCCCACTTCATGCTGCGCCATGAACAATTGTCACTAATGTTTGTACTTTTTTGTACCATGCCCTCTCCTGATTGTACTTTCCTGGTCGTGCCTGAATATAGGCAATACTCTTGTCTAGCTTACTTACCCGTAAACAAAAAACAAAAAATAAATAAATCTGCATATGCAAGAATGGGACAAGGTATATTAGAAATCTTAGGGGTGGGTTGAGGGTGTCCAGCATATCAGATTGAAGTAATGTATCTATATAAATACTAAATAATGTGGGGCAGAAGACAACCTGCTTAACTCCACATGCTGAGCATTCTTGTGGGACACCTTGCTAGATCAGAGGGGAGATGGATTTGAGAGAGAAATGAGCAGTAACAAAGGAGGGAGTGATGGAGGCCCTAGTGAGTGTGCCTTAATCAAAAGTAAGAAAACTATGGCTAAGTATTCAGAAACACTACCCTGAGTAATGGTGGTGTGTGGCAGGATGAGAAAAGACAGGATGAGGGCAAGTGGGAGCATCTCCAGAGTTGCCAGTATGGAACAGATTTCTCCCACTGGACAGGTAGGAATGGGGAGGAACAATCCGAAAGAAAGAGAGGTTGGAGAGCCAAGGATGGATGAGAAAGGGTGGTAATCTCAGGGGATTAAGTTGTGAAGGGGGTGAGATGGGGAGGGAGAGAATCAAGGGCAAGCCATAGTAGAATGTATGCCAGGGATGATGGCAGGAAGAGTGGGATATCTGATAGCACAGTCAGTGAGTCAGGGGGAGAGAAACATCACATTATAATGCACCTAGGGATGAAGGAACTTGCAGGATGTGACATGAGGGTGGTGCAAGAGAGGTTCAGAGAGGTGGGGAAAATCGGTGGTGAGGCAGGGAGGATGATAGCCATTTCACATGTGCTTCCAGTCCCATGGGCTAGTATGGCAAAGAAGATAAGAATAGAGGAATTTAATGGATGGATTAGGAGGTAGTTCAAAAGAAGGTGTATGGGCTCATTGGTGGTGGGGAGGGACCTGGGATAAAAAGGACCCATATGAACTGGACAGGCTGCATCTGAGTTGGAAGAGTACAAGGGACCTGAAGGGTAAGCTGGAGGAATTCATGGGTAAAAATCTCAATTTAAACTGACAGGAGGGGGAGGCAACAGGGTGTACAGCACTCTTAGTCACCTGGTGTAGGAGGCCAATTGTCCCCCCCCCCAAGTCAGGACAGCATGTGAGGAGCTAGATGAGAAAGGCAGAGGTAAGGAGGAGCACCTGAGGGAGGAGGGTTTGGTGGGGGGCAGGTCAGGAATAAGGGAGGTCCCGAGCCACAGTGGAGGGAGGGGTCTCTGAACACTGGAAGCCAGGGAAACAAGATGGCAAAACTGCAGTCACTGATAGCCGAGGGAGAGACTGACATAGTGGCCATGACAGAGACATGGTCCACACAAAACCATGACTGAGACCTTGCAGTTCCTGGGCATAAACTGTATAGAAAGGATAATGGGATGGGAAAGTGGGGGGAGGAGCCCTGTACGTGAAAGAGGGGATAACTTGTACAACAGAGGAAAGGGTAGAGGGTAGGACCGAAGCATTGTGAATATAGGTACAATCCACTAGGGGGAAGAAACTAAGGATGGGGGTGGTCTACAGGCTCCTTTCTCAGGAAGAGGAGTTGAACAGGGTACCAGGGTCTCAAATCACAGAAATGGCTAGTAAGGGGGAGGTAGTAGTAATGAGGGATTTCAATCTACCTGGGGTCGACTGGAAAATCCCAGCTACCTCCCGTACTAGGGAGGAAGTATTGCTGGATGCATTTCATGGAGGTTTCCTGGCCTAGGGTGTCATAGAACCCACTAGGAAGACAGTTGTACTAGACCTAGTCCTGTCCAACTATGAGCATGTTCAGGATGTGAATGTGGTAGTACCATCTGCAGATACTGACCACAATACACTGTGGTTCTACTGTGCCATTGACAGGGGGATGGTTAGGAGCTGGACAAGGGTTTTGGACTTTAAAAAAGCAGACTTTGTTACAATGGGAGAAATTCTTGTGGGACACCTTGCTAGATCAGAGGGGAGATGGATTTGAGAGAGAAATGAGCAGTAACAAAGGAGGGAGTGACGGAGGCCCTAGTGAGTGTGCCTTAATCAAAAGTAAGAAAACTATGGCTAAAAAGCACAGGTGGTTTGGCAAGGAGGTGGCAAAAGCTGTAGGTCACAAAAGGGCAGCCTTCTGGAAGTAAAGCATACTCAGAAGGAGGAGGAGGATAGGGTGGATTACTCTGCTAAATCAAGGGAGAAGAGAAGAGCAGCATGGCAAGGGTGACAAAAGCTACAAGGGATGTGCAGCTAGCCCAGGGGTAAAAATGAGGGGAAGACTTTTTTCTAACATACAAAGGAGAAAAGGAACATAAGGGATGAGACAGTCAGATTGTAAAAGGAGGGTAGTTTGGCAGATGGTAGTGAAGAGAAAGTGTAGGTACTTAACAAGTACTTCTGTTCAGTCTTCACTAGAGAGAAAGAGACTAGTACTGCAAAGAAAGGAGGGTGGAAACAGGATGGGGTATATCACAGATGGCATTATTCAAACAGATGGGGTACCTAAGGGCCTAAAGGCCCAAAAGGTGGATACATTCTGAGGGCCAGATAGTGTGCACTCAAGGGTCCTAAGGGAAATGGCAGAGGCTCTGGCAGACCCTCTGGTAGACCTGTTTAATACCTCTCTATAGTCAGGGATCATGCCCCAGGATTGGAGAACTGCACATGTGGTGCCTCTACAGAAAAGTGGGCCAAAGGATGAACCAGGGAACAACAAACCAGTCAGCATGACTCAATAGTGGGCAAGCTGATGGAGACCACCCTGAAAGATACTGTAACTGGTGAGCTTTCTGGAGGATAATGGGCTCAGAACATGAGGCAGCATGGGTTTATGTCAGGGAGGTCGTGCCAGACTAACCTGATTGGCTTTTTCAACTGGGTCACCAGGACACTGGACAAGGGCCAAGTGGCTGATGTTCTCTGTCTGGACGTCAGCAAGGCCTTCGACTCTGTGTCTTACAGGGGACTGCTCAGGAAGCTAGAAGACTGGGGTTGGGGGCTAAGTTTGTTGGGTGGGTAAGATGTTTGCTACAGGACAGAAGCTAAAAGTTGATAGTTTGAGGCAGGATTCTCAGAAACTAGGCCTGTGACCAGTGGGGTCCCACAGGGATCTGTGCTCAGTCCGGTGTTGTTTAACATAGTCATAAATGACATTGTGGATGGGATCAAGGATAAAATCTTCCTGTTTGTAGGTGACACAAAGCTCTGTGGGAGGGTAAACATGGAGGAGGAGAGACAGGAACTCAGCGAAGACCTGGCTGGGCTACAGAAGCTGTCTGGCATTTAGTAACTGGGATTCAGTGCTAAAAAGTGTAAACTTAAGCATTTGGGGGCAAAAGTCCCAGGGACCAAATACTGGGTGGGTGGTGTGCAGGTATCCTGATCAGATAAGGAAAAGGACCTGGGTGGAATTATCACAGGTGACCTGCAAACACTTAGTATACTGCAGGAAAGCTGTGATCAAAGCAAACTGTATGCTAGACTGCATAGTCAGGGAAATTACCAGCAGGACTGTGGAGGTCATTCTGCTGCTAGCCATCAGGACAGACAGAGGTTGGAGAGCCCATGATGGATGAGAAAGATGGTAATCCTGGAGGATTACATTGTGAAGGGGGTGAGATGGGGAGGGAGAGAGTCAAGGGCAAGCCATAGGACAGTAGAATGTATGCCAGGGATAATGGCAGGAAGAATGGGATATCTGATAGCACAGTCGGTGGGTCAGGGGGAGGGGAAACATCACATTATAATGCACCTAGGGATGAAGGAACTTGCAGGATGTGACATGAGGGTGGTGCAAGAGAGGTTCAGAGAGGTGGGGAAAATTGGTGGTGAGCCAGGGAGGATGATAGCCATTTAACATGTGCTTTCAGTCCCAAGGGTTAGTATGGCAAAGAAGATAAGAATAGAGGAATTTAATGGATGGATTAGGAGGTGGTTCACAAAGAAGCAGTATGGGCTCATTGGTGGTGGGGAGGGACCTGGGATAGAAAGGACCCATATGCACTGGACAGGCTGCATCTGAGTTGGAAGAATACAAGGGTCCTGAAGGGTAAGCTGGAGGAATTCATGGGTAAAAACCTCAATTTAAACTGACAGGAGGGGGGAGGTAACAGAGTTTACAGCACTCTTAGTCACCTGGTGGAGGAGGCCAATGTCCCCCACCCTCCAAGTCAGAACAGCATGTGAGGAGCTAGATGAGAACAGCAGAGGTAAGGAGGAACAACTGAGGGAGGAGGGGTTTGATGGGGGGCTGGTCAGGAATAAGGAAGGTCCCAAGCCACAATGGAGGGTGGTGTCTCTGAACACTGGAAGCCTGGGAAACAAGACAGTAAAACTGCAGTCACTAATAGCCGAGGGAGAGCTGACACAGTGGCCATGACAGAGACATGGGCCACACAAAACCATGACTAGGACCTTACAGTTCCTGGGCATAAACTGTATAGAAAGGATAGGGGATTTGGAAGGTGGGGAGGAGCCCTGTCATTTTTTAGGAATCAGACATTGGCTAATTACCCTATTTTAGATTTACAGAGTTAAAAGAGCCATTCATAATGTTTCATCTGGCTTTTGAGGATGATTCTCTGGCTTTGATCTTCTTATAATTTGTTTTACCAGTATAAAGTAAAGGGGAGCAAGTATAGACAGGAGTAGATAACACTGGATCCGTGTCAGGTCATCAACAAAATATTTGTCAAACAACCCGACAGTGAAACCAGCAGGTAGGCTGCATTTTGCAGTCAGCTGCCGTTTTTCCAAAAGACACAAGTGTTTTCTTAGGGGAGGCTTCACCCCCAAACCCCCCAAGTGGGGGGCAGTGCCCTCCACACCTCCCTACTTAGGATTCTCAACTCCGAGTCACAGCTGATTCAGGGTGGTGCCGGACCCCCGACAGACAGTGCCAGGTTCCAGCAGGTTCACTACAGTGACGTGGCGCTGTTGTCACTGTAGGGGACTCTGCTGTCAAAATGTCGATGTCGGGGGTGTATACCAATAACATTTATCTACCTCCTCAAATATTGCAACACTTAGTCCCATATAAGATCAAATTGTTATTCCTTCTCTCAAAGCATGTAATTCACACAATCTATCATTAAGTGTAACCAATATTTTTATGTTGGGTGGGTTTCGATCTTTCCAGTGTTGTAAGATTAGATCTTGAACATTTACTAAAGCTAGGTTAAGGAAAATAATTTGTCCTTTGTTCCAATGATCCATCACTGGACACATCTCAAATAACAAAAGGTCTGGATCAAAAGGAACATCCAGGCAACTATTGTACTACCTATTGAAGTTACATCCAACCATACATGTTGCAATTCTGTTCAAGTAATGAACATATGCAAAAGAGAGCCTACTACTTCTGTACAATGAGGGCATAATTCTGATATATTACTGCTAAATGTTTGATGTTTAGCAGGCATATAGTATACCCAATGGAAAATATTGATTTCAGTTAGTATCAGTTTGTTGTTCTTTAGTTCATTTAGTATATGTTATTGAAAATATGGGGCCTCTGCATGCCTGGTTATCCATGGTGCATTCTGGGACTCTGTTGCATGTAACCTATTCACTAGGGCTTTGTGTTCAAGTTCTTGGTCTGGCAGTCTCCTAGTATACTAGGTAATTTATATTGTTACTTTGTAAATATTGTATATATTGTTTATTTTGTATATATTGCATATGTCATGTATAAATTGTACCTTGGCACTGTATGTTAATTATGTTCCAAGACTGTTTGTACTATTTCTGCCTTCTCTCTGTATTTGTTGCTGATTTATGATCTCTGTACATGTTGCTGATTTATGTATATGTTACTGATTTATGTTCAAGACCTCCTTGTGAATGAGTCTGCTCAATGGAGTAATTCCTGCAATAAACTTGACTTGAATTGAGAAGAATAGTACAGGAAAACAGCAGCAAACAGTACAAAAAACATTATGCACAACCAGTAAATAATAAACATACTCCAAAACAAGCCCACACCTCCCACACCACCCTCGGAGTGCTGCTTACTACCTACAAATTCCATTCTGTAATAAAAGAAAAATCAGTGGGTATTCTTTGTAGAGTCCTGAAAGGTGCATCATACATGGAGGAGGTTATATGCGACAAAGTCCCAGAATGCACCATGGATAACCAGGCATGCAAAGGCACCATCTTTTCACATAAACATTACTGTATGTCTATGAGTTACATTAGCAATATGTTCTTCGGCATTCAAGGAGCTCATGATCTCACTATGCCATTCAACCCAGGAGGGTACCTTATCATCCAGCCATTGCTGAAGTAAAACTAATATAGTAGCCACAGCAATTAAAGCAATATACCCCTTGTGAAATCCTAAGGCCCAAGAAGGAAAATTTCTGAAGTAAAGGCCTGAGCCAACTCAAAAGAAGGTGCCAAACATTATTTAATTTCATCCCAGAATGGTGTGGTTTTCTCACATGTCCATAGCACATGAAACAATTACCCCCTCAGGGTTTCTGAACCATGAGCAGATCATGTGAGTCAGCTTACCCATCCTATGGAGTTTTTGTGAAGTAAAATATAAATTATGTAAAATTATGAACTCCATCAGCCTATACTGGCCTTGCTTCACAAACGTAGACAAATAAACCCACACCCTTTGCCAATCTTATAATGTCCAGCATAGTATGTAACACCCTGTCAATATTAACATATCCCAGACAGCTTTCCTGGATCTAATGACTGCAGGCTTTGATAGATCCTGGAAAATGTGCAGTGAGACTCTGGCACTTGGAATAACTCCCCAAGGATGCTGTTCCCTGTATCCGTCCAGGAGGGAGACAGGATAAGCTGAAAGGGCATGAGATAACTGCATGTATTTAAAAAATGTCTGCACAGAGAGGCCAAATCTATTTTGAAAGGTAGGGAAGTTGATCAGCATCCCCATCTAAGAGATCTGACTCACTATAACAGAGTCAACCAAGGGCAAAAAACTATTATGGATGGGGTGGTGGGCGATTTAAAAATTGAGTTTATAAAAAATTGATTGGGTAAGTTCCAGGCCAGGGAGATATGTAGGTACTTACACAACTGAGCATGGGCAGAATCAGTTTGTTGTTCTTAGATACTTCAGATATTGCTGGAAGAATTTCTGTCCAATGTTACTCATTTAGGAAAGATCATATATCTTTTTGGCATGCCATTTGTAGTTTTATTAGTGGAAGTAGCTTCCTTACCTATAAGGTTTTGTATATTCTACTAATGAGTTTCTAGTTTTAAGTTTTGTTATTTAGAATATCTTCTGTTGGAGATAATGGAATCATATTTGTGTTTCCTAATGGTTTTCCTAATGAAGTCTCTAACTTGAAAGTATGTAAGGTAATCACCACAATGAAGATTAGATTTTATTTCAAGTTGTCAAATTCTAAGAGCTGCTAATTTTCATTAAGATGCTTTACCAGGAATAAACCTTTATTTTTCCATTTATGGACAAATAGTGTTTTTTTATTTGTGCAATTTTATGGATACATTTCAATGTAAAAAGGTAGATAGTTCTAACCTCCAACTCAGTATTGAGTAGATCTCCTGCCAAATTTTCACAGAAAATGTTGTGGTAGAATGGCATGAGTTACATTGTTCATTATGAATAAGATCTAAGTACAAGGCCACTCTAAGGTCTTTTAATGGAGATGACTGTTCTTCTGTTTCCTCCCAACTTGGTACATCTTTAGAATCAAATCATTTATTGATCTGTTCTAATTGAGCTGAAATTAAATATCAATCAAAATTTGTAAGACCAAAACCTACCTGTTCTGTTGGAGCAAATAGCTTTTCAAGAGTAAGTCTTGGCTTTTTATTTTGTCACATACATGTTCTAATTTATCTCCAACTTAATGAAGCTATTTTTAGGAATCCACATGGAAAGTGTTTGGAACAGAAACAATAATCTGGGCAGGAAATTAATTTGTATAATATTGATTCTGCCCAATGGAATAAGGGATAGGCGCAACATTTATCCAAATCTTTACTTATTTTTTTCAAACAATGGATCATATTTTAGTTTAAATAAACTGGATCCATTTTGTGAGAGGAACACTCCTAAATATAGATTTTTTTTTACTAATTGAGATATCCTTAGGGAGAGTGAGATTTTGAATGGTAAAGTCCTTATGTATGGGAAGTATTTCAGTTTTTGTCCAGTTTATTTTGTATCAAGAAACCACTGAGAAATTTGTAACTAGGTTACATAGTGAATATATTGAAACAGAAGCACCATTCATATAGATTGATACATCATCTACATACAAGAAGATTACATGTAGATCATTATTAATTGTGATACCATCTATCTCGTTACATTGTCAGTCTGCCTACATGATTGGCTCCATAAATATTGTGAAAAAGAGAGGGGACAACCCTGTCCAGTTCCTCTTTGAAGCTTGATCAATGGGGATAACTGATCATTTGTACGAATTCTTACTGAAAGTGTTCTGTATATTAATTTTATCCAACTGCTGAACTTGGTTCCAACCCCACATTTTTCCAGTATGGTAAAGAAAAACTCCCAGTTAACCCCATCAAATGCCTTTCAACATCTATAGCTACTAGTACTGAGTTTATTGAAGTCACTATTTCTGGTAGGTTCAGCATTCTTCTGATGTTGTCTGCCAGCCTCCTTCCCTCAATTAAGTTAGTTTGATCCGGGTCTATAACTTTGTTGATAACTCTTGTGAGCCTTCTAGCAAGAATTTTTGTAAATATTTTATAAACAATATTCTGCAAAGATATCAGTCTACATGAGCTGCAGCACTCTGGGGTTTATCAGATGTTAAGATCAATAAAAAATAATGGCTCCATCAAAGGAAGGGACAGACCATTCTCGTTGAGAAACGCATTAAACAGATCCACCAGCAGAGGAGCCAGTTCTTCCTTAAAATGTGTAACAAACTCTCCTTCAAAGCTATCTGGCCCAGGCGATTTGCCAATGGAGATCTATTATAAAGTTCAAGATCTCTTGCATTGAAAAAATCAAAATCAAGAGACATTGTATCCTCCTGCTCTAATTGATTTAAGTTTACATTTGAGAGGAAAACATTATTTTTTTTCATTAGGTATGTCTTCTGGGAAGTAAAGTTTTTTGTAAAATTCTGAGAATATTTCATTTATTGTTCTAAGATCTCCAGAAAGATTGCCTTTTACCAGAACTGCATTTATAGTGTTATTAACTTTCTTGCATTGAAGCTGAAAGGCCAATAACCTATGAGGTTTTCTCCTAGGAAATACTATCTAGATCAGTGATACGCAGTCCTGACTGGCTCAGAAGCCACATGAGCAGTCAGCGTCAACCAAAGAGCCATAGCTCAGGCTACAGTGTACCCGGCTCATGGTGCAAAACTGTGGGGCAGTTGCCCAGGAAAAGATGCCAGCAAACTCCTGGTACTCTCCATCATATTTGAGCATGATATCCTGCCATGCATCTGGGAGCATGGCCACCATCCTCCTCGTGCTTCCCAGTCCACTCACAGATATGCTAAGTGCTCATAGTAGGTGTATGTGTTATGTTGTGGCTGGTGAGCATGATGCCATGGAACTCCTGTATGGTGCAGCCCAGGGACAGAGGCCACTGATTCCATCCATACAGCCCCAGTGACCCTACACATTAATGTCGGTGCAATTCTGTGTGGATGCACAGTCTGTAGCGCTCCTACCTGTGTAGCCCCAGTATGTACATGGCAGTGTCCTCCCCCGTGGTCAGTGTACCACAGTGTATCATTTCCATTCTGGTGTGGCAGCTATGTTTGATAGCATACTGTGTGATGTGTCCTGATGCAGGGAAACTGTACTGACAGAGTGCAACTGTATCCATGTGACTCCCAGCTTACATTTAATTAAAAGTCAACTTCTAACACTGTCACCATTCTTTCACATACAACGGTTCCTCAGGATTGGGAAACACACAATCATGGCTGATTAATGCTGTGAAGAGTTGCAGGTGATAAGGAAATGATAAGATAATAAAGAGATGCAGGTGATCAGTTGAAGAGCCACTTGCAGCTCAGGAGCCACAGTCTGAGTATCACTGATCTAGATCTTACTGTCATCATGCCTCCATTAACTCACAGTTCCATTGCTAGACTAAATTTATCCCTTAAAATTACAACCATAGTTAGATCTTCTTCAGCAGCAGAAGTGATAAAATCTGCTTCTGCAGCAGCTAAGTCAAGTTACAGTTGGTTGAGGGCTTGAGATTGTGTATTGTTGTATGCACAGCATAAGAGATATATGCTAGACCCCACATAGAGCACTGTGTTGGGTTCTGGAGACCACATCTCCAGTAGGACATAGACAAAGTGCAGGCAGTCCAGAGGAAGGCAACTAAAATGGTGCAGGGTCTGCACCAAAAGCCCTACAAAGAGAAACCAAAGGACTTCAATATGTGCACCCTGGAACAGAGAAGGGAGAGGGGGATATGATAGAGATCTTTAAATACCTCACAGGGATAAATAAAGTTCAGGAGGGAGTATTTTTTTCAGAAGAAAAGGTGCTCAAGAAGCAGAGGACATGCTATGAAGCTGAAAGGGGAAGACTCTGGAGAGATGTGAGGAAGTACTTCTTCACAGAAAGAGTGGTGGATTCCTGGAACAGAAAAATTCAAAATCCTCAGCTCCACAATGCGTGCCACCTTGCAAAAAATCAATGTAGGGTAAAACAGCAAAGGCACCGCAGGCATATTTTTTCATTCAATTTAATATGCGTATGTAAATCACACAGCTGCCCAGCAGCAGTAGCGGGAAGAAAACCTCAGCTAGTTTTGCACGCTATGTCATTCTGGAACAGACTTCAGTGGAGGTTGTGGGATGAAAACAGTAGTGAAGTTTACAGATACATGGGATAAGCACAAGGGAATCATAGTAGAAAGGAGGGGGGATGAGAGAAACAGCTGTAGATCAGGTGCAGTCTGTGGCAATATTGTAGGTAGGAAGAAATGGGTAGACTGGTTGAGCTAAACAGTCTTTATTTGCCACCAAATTCTATGTTTCTATGTACATACCCCCAGATATACTTTTTTAATGGACCCATAGTGGCCTTGCAGAGATCTCTTGGGCAGCATTATTAACTAAAAACTCTTTGATTTCTTTTTCAATGAGCTTGGTGTCTCCTCATAGTCTAGAGTCAAACTTCAATAGTCTATCCTTAGATTCAGGTGTATCATTCTGCAAAATGATGTTTACTTGGTACGTGATCTGAGATATTAATAGGGCTGTATTTAATATACAGAATTTTATGTAGTATATTTTTAGATGTCAGACAAAAATCTATACGAGATTGAGATTTACAAGGGTTTGACTAGAAAGAATATGTCTCCTGATCTGGATACAGTTGTCTGAAAGAGTCAATTAAATTTAGATGTATCATAGCATCTATGATTACTGAGACAGCTTTCTGTTTTCTCTTTTCTGATCTAAGACTTCTATTCATATGACTTAAAGTTAAATTAAAATCTTCAGCCGCAATATAGGGAGCTGGGAATTGAGATAAGTCTATGAAGAATTTGAGGAAGAAGTTGGGGTCTTCCTCTTTAGAGGCGTAAACACTAGCAATTGTAAAAGCTTCAGGCTCAGATATTCAAAGCATAGCATGGTGCGCAAAGCAATAGTGCTGGAATAGCACAGGAATAGTGTGGAGCCGCCCTATTCAAAGGACCATATAGCGCGCACTAACAGCAGTAGCGCGGGGCAAAGCACTAATGTATGCAAGGGGCAACAGGAAGGGGGTGGCCCATGAGGTCTGCACAAGGATATTCAAAGGCCCAGCGCCGCACTAGGACACATAGCGCGACATATAGCACTGCGCTACTTACCGCCTATAAAAGGCTGGTCTTAACCCAGGGCAAAACACAGAGGAGGAGAGACCAGAACAGGAAGTGGGAATGTGTGCAGTGCCTGTAGCAGTGATCCTGCCATTGATGGCAGCAGTAGTGGAGGAGGAGGAGGAGGTGGAGAGGGAGCAGGCACAACATGGGTCACAACACAGGCCAAGGAGATGGTATGCTGCAAACAGGTGGTACCAGCCCAGGGTCTCCTTTGAGACACTGCCTGATGACCACATCATTGGCCGGTACAGGATGAACAGGGGAATGTTGAGGCAGCTCTGTGAACTCCTGCATGAGCAGCTGCACTCAAACACCAGAAGCAGCCATGCCATGACAGTGGAGGAGAAGGTGACAGCAGCGATGTGCTTCCTCACCACAGGGACGTTCCAAAGACCAACGGGGGACACCATCGGGGTATCTCAGTCTGCCACCTCACGCCTCCTGACCCAGTTCCTAGAGGCTTTCCTGCCACATGCTGGGGAGTTCATAGTATTTCCCAGCATGGCAGCAGAGCACAGAGAAACAATGCAGCGGTTCCATAGGGTTGCGCACCTACCATCTGTACTGGGTGCCATTGACTGCACCCATGTCCCCATCCATGCACCACCTGGTAATGGCAGTAATGTGTACATTAACAGGAAGGGGTACCACTCCATCAACTGCCAGGTGGTGTGTGATGCGTTGGCACATCACCAATGTGTATGCACAGTACCCCGGCAGTGCCCACGATGCATTCATCTGGCACCAGTCCCAGCTGTGCCAAGCATTCGAGGAGGGCAGGATAACCAGTGGTCAACTAATCGGTGAGTAGTAGTATACAAGGCATACACACACCAGCATGCATGGGGGCAGGCATTGCAGGCCAGGAAAGAGGTATGGGAGGGCTACGCAGGGGTGCAGGACAGCATCCGACAGACTGCTGTATGTCACTAACAGGTATACATCCTTTGACAGGGGACAGTGCCTATCCTCTGTGACCCTGGCTGCTGACACCAGTACTCAGACCGGCTACGGTGGCTGAGAAGATGTACAACGAGGCACATGCCAGCACAAGGAACATCATAGAGGGTGTCTGCATCCTGAAGATGCGATTCGATGCCTAGACACATGTGGTGGTGCCCTACAGTATACACCTCAGAAGTATGCTGTATCTTCCTAGCCTGTTGTATGCTGCACAACATGGAAATGAACTGTGGGATACAGGCACCTGAACCTGAGGGACAGTCTGACAGTGAGCCAGAGCCAGTGGTCAGGGGGATAGTGGAGCACCTTGAGAGAAGGGACCCTCACATGGCACGCAGGTCCATAATGCACAGGGACAACATCATCAGGACACTGCAACAGACAACAGGGTAAGTATAGACTGCACAACAACTTGAAAAGGTACAATTAATAATGACTTTAATGTGCACATGGACACATGAGTGACAATAACAATACCAACAGTAAACCTACACAGTGGATCTGACAACATGTGTGCATGTGTTGTGAGTTCGGGGTTGTGCAGGACACACATGGGGGGGCTGGACACAAATGGTGTGGTGTTGGTGGGGAATTGTGATGTGTGCTGTGAGGGTAAGTGATGCAACCATGGCAGTGGAGGTGTGTGTGTGCATGTGTGAATGTGCATGTGGGTGTGCCTATGTGACAAATGTGGTGTGATGAGTGCGCTGTGCCACATAGTCAGCGTGGCCATCAGTGACACCTCCCACCATGCATGCGACATGTGCCACTACCGTGGGACACAGACCTTGGTGTGCTCTGTGCAGAGGACAACGCCAATGTGAAAGGCGAGGCAGGAAGAGTAGGTCTCCTGTGCCCCCGGGGGACGGTGGAGCCTGACAGGATGGGTGGATGGCCACGGCGCCTGGGTCATGGATGGGGTGTGTGATGCTGTTGAGCTGGAGCCACTGGCAGCCCCGGAGCCCATGGCCTGCCCGTCTGTGTGCCCCTGTGCCGTCTGCACCATGGCCAAGCATCCCATGCTGGCGAACCCCATGCACCCCATGCAGGACATTCCCTATGTCAACCACCGCAGCCAACAGACCAGCAAACCCATGCTCGATGGCACCCACCAGGTGGCCCATCCTGTCCTCCGCCCACTGCTCAGCACAGGCAAAGCCCACTGTGATGGCCTCCCTGATCTGCGCAAGCTCATGGCGCATCTCCCTATGCATGCCATGAAGGTCCAGACACGCCCTCGCTGGGAAGTGAGAGCAGCCTGCAGGAGTAGGCGGGCACCATGGGCATCCTGTCTCAGGGGCACATTACCCTGAGCTGTAGCTGGCAGAGGTGCCTGCTGCACAGGAGCAACTGGATCCTGGTGCATGGCAGGCATGTCCTGCTGCTAGCGACTACAGGTGGTGGTCTGTGGAGCAGTATGGGCATAGACACCAATTTGCGTTGTACCCATGCCCTGTGGTTCTGCACTATTCCCTACACTGCCCACCACCGTGTACACAGGTACAGCCACACCGGTGATGCTGCATGCACCACTGGCACCCGTCCCACAGCCTGCCGGCAGCCCTTCCCCTGCATCCCCATGCACAGGCACAGCCAGGTGTTGCGCCAAGTCAGACACATCAGTGTCCTCACCACTGGTGACGGTGAACAGTAGGACATCCCCTCCACCACCCTCCTCTGACTGTGCTGCATCCTGGTATCCAGTGTATCCCAATACCCCTATTGACCCCTCCCCAGTCAGTAGCTGCCCTTGGCTATGTGTGTGCTACACATGCATGGCATCTGTGCAGCCATCTGTTGCACCATGCCCGGATGTTGAAGGTCGTTCCCCATCGTCCACCTCCACTACCATTGGGACCTGTCCGTACATCCTTGTCAGCCCCTGTTGTCCTGCAGGCCTGGCAGTCACTGCTGTGGAGACAATAGGGACAGGGTCGTCACCCGTGACATAGCCACTGTGCGCAAACACCACCACCACTACCACCACTACTCCATGCACACCCCAAGACATGTACCCCTTCACACAGGCCTGGACCCCATGCACCCACTAAACCCACAGTGGCTATGCCCATACCAAGCAGCTGTTAGGCAGGCCACTGTGCACCCTGTGCAGGACACCCACAGCATGGTCATGCACCCATGGCAACACAACATAGGGTATACACATGCGAATACTGACCTGTCCTTGGCAGAGCGAGAGGCGTCTCACACCCACCATCCGGCACACCTGCGACCACCACCGTCCTGAGGGTCGATGTCACCACAGTCATGTGTGGCTCCTCCACCTGCTGCTGGTGTTCAGGTGGTCCACCACTGGTCCTCATCCTGTCCCTCAGTCGCTAGGCCTTCTCCTCCTTTGCACGTTGCAGGCGGTCATTCCATCTCTTCTGCACAGCTTCGGTTGTCCTGCCACGTCCCCCTACGGCATTCACAGCCGCAGTCACCTCCTCCCAGGCTTGGCGCACCACTACATTAGTGGCCCTGTGTGTGTGGAGCACCTGCTCCCTCTCCTTCATGGCATGCACAAGGGTGTTTAACTCCTCCTGCGAGAACTTGTGTGCACATATATGCTCCTGGCGTGCTGCCGAACCTATGGGATAGTCAATAGGGGACATGTGTCATCAGCTATGTCGGTACTGCATTGCATTACACAGACATCACAATGCCCCCCCTCCAGTGCCACAGGCCACATGGACATAAGGGAGTGCTGCATGTGCATGTACGGTGCACATGCCACCAGAGTCACTGTGCGTCCCGTTTCTGTACAGCGAGCCCTGTACACACATGTGCACTACCCCTACCCTAACCACCTTGCACTGTACTGTGCCCTTTGTGTTCACTACAGTGGTTGCGTGGACAAGTTCACTAGTATGTAGACAATGTCAGGACCCAATGCAATTACCAAATGGTGCATGGGCCAGCACAGTTCCGGGACACTGCGTACGTCCTGCATAGGTGCCATGGCCTGTCATGCCATATGCCATACATCCAGGGAGTCATGTCAGGGCACTGTTGCAGGGCACACCCTGCAGGGATTGCACAGTGCACTGCACGCTTGGTTGCAGAAGTCTAGGATGTGCACCATCACCCAGCACAGTGCTTGCCTGTGGTCCAACATGGGTCAGACCATTCACCAGAGACTGCATCTCTGTGCTCCTGTCCATGCTGAACCTGTTCTGGGATATTGACATGCAATAGTGTCCTACAGCAGTCATACACACCTGCCTCATGCTGCTCTTCTCCTGTTGCATCTGTACACCAGTATGTTGTTTACGCTAGATTCCTTATCAGGCTGCAGTACCACAACACAACACCGCGGTGCACCGCACTCTTTATAGCCCATCCAGGTAATCAAGCGTGTAAGTCATGCAAATGAGTGCATAATGATATGCTAATCACACAGTTTGCCCCATGCATGCACAAGTACCCCATTTGCATACCCTGTTTGAATATGGCCCCGATTTGCCTTGTGCGCAGCTCAGTCAAAGACTGTGCAAATGGCAGCGCAGGGTTATTGGTGTTGCAGCACCATGCTAACCAGATAGCACAGTGCTATGTGCTTTAGCACAGCCACATATGCTCGCGAGGCTCCTTATGTCCGCGCTTATCACCCAGTCATAGCGCCGATGTAGCGCCGCGGTGACAGCATAGCGCAGCTTATAGCCATTACGCGGAACACAACTCAGGGCCATGCTGGGGTCATGCATGTGCAGTGTGGTTGTTTCCAGGTAGCGCCGCCACGCCATGTGATAGTGCGGCACTGCAGGGATTGCTGAGGTGCATCTCTGTAGGGCAGGGTGTTTGTGTCCAACAACAGTACAGTGCCATGTCTGGATGTGCAAGACAGCTCAGTTGTGCACAGGGACAGGCGCTGGGGGGACATAGAGTCCACGAACCTGGTTCAGCTGGTGATGAAATGCCACAGAAGGCTGTTTGGGGAGGTGAGGAAGGGGGACCTCCCATGAATGCAAGTGTGGGAGACGGTGGCTAGGAAGCTCAGTGAGTGTACCGGCATACCCCGCAATGCTGAGAAGTGCTGCCACCTGCACACGGACCTGAGGTGCAGGCAGAGGCAGCAGCGAGAGCGACAGGCGATGGTGCGTGATGGCACTGTGCCTGTGCCAGGTGAGTGGTGTTGTATGTGGAGGTAGAGCATGTAATGCTTTTGTGCATGTGGGTGTGGTGGTTGTGCAGAGGGTGGTGGTGTGTGGGGCTGGCCATGGGTGAGTGGGGTGTGGTGTGCAGCGGGGTTGTGGTGGGGTGTGTCCTGGGTGTGGGTGTGTGGCTTGTCTCTGTGTGCACAGCTGTGTGCAATGGTGCACTGTGCTGTTGCACACTGTGTACAGGCACAGTGGCATATGTATTCCATAGGGGCACAGTGCATGCGGTGACCATTGCGGTGGGTGGAGGTGGGTGCATTGAATTTAGGGTTGCATGTACATCTTGCTGTGTTTCACAATGTGTATGTTGTGTCATGCTCTAACAACACTTTCACATTTGTCCACTGTAGAGCTGATCGAGCAGCCCATGCCCGCAGGTGCAACTCAGCCCGGACACAGGAGCAGAGACGACAAGCACGAGGGCCCCATCACTCCCACAGCATGCGAGGAGAGCGGTACTGATAGAGGTGGCGGTTGTGTGAGTACCTGTTACATTGTTCTGTGATGTGTACACTTTGATGACATTGTGCACCACATCTGAGTGTCCAGCCACTCACTTGTCTGCAAAGGTCACTGGACCGGTGTGGTGTAGTAGTGTGGTGTGCGATACAGGTGTGTTTCACCACAGCTGGGTGCTATCGGCCTTGCCTGGGGGCGGTCACATTGCAGTGCTGTGCTGTGGCAGATGGTGTTGTTTGCTTGGGTGGCGGTGTTCCGTGGGGACACCATGCTAATGGATGACCTTCCCACCTCTGTGGTGCATCCATACCACCACCCACAGGACGTTCACAATTGCACAGGTGGTGGTTGTTTGCTGTGCATGCGGGAATACGGAGCATGCCTTGCAGACTTACCTCTCACCCTTTGGACACCTGCTGTGTAGCACTGCCTGTCACACTGTGCTACATACTGGCACTGTGCCGTACGCATTGTGCATCCATCCATGTGTGTCTCATTGCGAGGTCACTGTGTTGCTGTTTAGTTGCAGGGTATAGATATCACTGTGCTATTACATTATGTGCATTGTTCCCTGCCAATGTTGACCATGGCTGTGGAGGTGGTCCTCACTGTGTGGGGCGGGGGGGCCTGTTATGTGGTTGGGGACACTGACATGTACCATGTCTCCATTGGGTGATATGCTTTCAGTGGTATTGTCTGGCAGGAATGAAGGCCCTTCAGTGACGGTGTCTGTGTCCTGGCTGACTGTTGTCCCCTGGCCTGTGTTGGTCATTGCCAGGACACTGTCATGGTTCATTGATGCTCCTGCATGCATGTCGTCGTTGTTTGTTCTGTGCTCTGCATTGCTGTGCATTTCCATGTGTGGCTGGGCAGCATGCCCCAATGTGTGTATGCCCTTGTGCATGTCCTTGGTGTCTCTGCACCCAACTCACAGAGTTTCCAGCTGTGTGTCTGCCGTGTTCTAGCGGTGTGCTGTATCATGGTGGGTGGTGTCATATGTCCCCGGTGGTTGTGGATCGCTGTCATCATCTGTGTTGGGTTCTGTGTTGGTGCCTGTGTTGCCCTGTGCTGCATTGTGGGATGCTGCCATGTTGTCATACCATTGCAGAACTCAACACTGCCAGGGATAGCCCATTGGGACATGCTGTCCATCTTTGTATGGCAAGGGTTGGCTGCTGGTTGTCTCCTGTGTGGTGTACCATCCTCATGGTCTCACCCTTCCTCTTGTAGGGACCACTACAGGCATCGCTGTGGGCAACGCGTCCCGAGGAGACCGAGGGAATGGAGGAGCTTCTCTGCAGGATTTTGAGGCAGCAGCGGACACAGATTGAGCAGCAGGTCATCATAATTACTGAGACCAGAAGGGTGGCGAACATCCTGGAGGCTCGTCTCCCTGCTCCTGCGGACACATAATTATCTCCCCTGTTGTTTTCAAGTCAGCCCTCACCACCCCCTCACTGGACTTGATTCTCCCTTCCTTGCCCATTGTCTTCTGTCCCTGTGTGCGTCCTCCTCCACTTTGCACCCTTGGCCTGTGTCTTCCGTCCCTCCATCTGTTGTCATCATTATGTTTACCTTTGTGTGCCTTTCCTGCTACTGATGTTGCTAATTTATCCTGTGGTGGGCATTTGGGGTTGTGTGTTGGGGGTTGGTGGGTATTTTCTACTTTTGTTTCAGTGTTGTGGGAGGGTTGTTCAGTGGTGGT
The DNA here is from genome assembly GCA_016271365.2 of Neoceratodus forsteri. Classification (NCBI taxonomy): domain Eukaryota; kingdom Metazoa; phylum Chordata; order Ceratodontiformes; family Ceratodontidae; genus Neoceratodus; species Neoceratodus forsteri. The sequence continues at coordinate 353,601,214 of CM057456.1, forward strand.
GGGTATTTTGTACTCTGGGGTTTGTTAATCGTTATGTTCTGTGTTATATTTGCTGTTGTGTTTCCGTTGCTTTCCTGTTCATTATTGTTTATTACACTGGTTAATGACATTTTACGGTGTCCAGTGTCATTCTTGGGTGCTGGGGTTCCACATGCTTTGTACTGTTGCTGGTGTTCTTACATGGGTCTGGTTGTTGCTGGACCTTCCCATGGTCGGTGTGGCATACTCATGGGGGGCACTGTGGTGTGCCCCTGATACCTCATTCCAGCATGTGTTGCCTTGCATGTGTCCCAGGGTCAGGCGGTTCTGCACTGTGTTCCATTGTGTGTTTGCACTGCCTGCCTGGTGCTATATTCAGTGCTGTCTTGTGTGCTATATTCAGTGCTGTGTTATTCCTGGGCTTTTTTTGCACTGCACTTCTGGGCCTGTTTGCCTGGTTTCCTTTGCTTGCTATATTCAGCGGGGTTTGCCCCGGGCTATTCGTTTTGAATATGGCTGGCATTTTGCTCCGGGCTAGGTTTGCATGCCGGGCAGTGCTATTCGCTGCCAGGGGCTAACCTTTGAATATCTGGCCCTGAGAGTTTTGTTTAACATTCAGAATAGAGTATCTATTGCCTGCATCACAAAAGTAATCTGTAATTATAAATTTAGAAGAATTTCTTATTAATATCGAAGTACCCCCAGCCTGTGATATTTACAAAGGGTGCCCCTTTTGCCTGGAATAAATAATTGAAGAATGTAAAATCATTTTCTAACTAGCACATTTCTTGTAACAGTAATATAGCTACTGATTTTCTTTTCCAAATATTTATTTTTCTAATCTTTACCTGATCTTCTGTTCCTTTTACATTCCATGATAGTATATTAATCTTGGACACTCTTTATATTTGATAGTGGTACTGAACAGTCTAAGCCAGAATGTGTCTTGATTTCCTTGAGCACCCATCCATTCTTGTTTTTATTTAGTTCCAAATGAGAGTGAATAATTCTTCTGATTCCTGATCTTAATGAGACTATACTGTTCATTAATTTCCCACTATTAAACCCTCCCTTTTCACCTTAAATCCCTCCTCCCCAGTTAGTCCTAAAGGCATGAATCTGGATAAAGAAATAAACCAGTTGAAAAGAAAAATGTCCCTTTCCCAGCCCATCCTGATTCACACTTCCCATGACCTTACCCCACCCTGCCTTTAATCAAGACAGTCGATAGGTACCTAGTACCTTACACCCAACACTGGGTGCCTGAACTGGTGTTCTATAAAGGCATCGTAGGGTAACTCAAAGCCTTGGGGACTTAAACAGTTAATAGTGATTATCTCTTGGTGGAAGTAAATAATCAGAAAGAAAAACTATTATACTTATTTTTTTTTCATTTTTGATTCATAAATTATTTAGTAACTATCCCATTCCTATTTCTAATAAGAGGGAAGGTGTTTGATAACTTGGTTTTCATATAAGTTTGCTACAGTAGTGCTTCAGACTATTCAGATGGAGTCACATCTGTGGATTTCTTGATTATTCAGGCTCTGTCCCATGAAGCAAAGTTGTAGCTGGAACTGCTTGAGGAAGGTGTGTCCTCTACTAGAGTTGGTTCTCCTGAGGACATGTGAGTTGAGTTTGTAGCAGAATTATCTGTGCTTTCTGAACCCGCTGAATTCGAGCCTGTTGTGGATGATGCAAAGCCTCCAGGATCATTAAGTAGAACAGTCCTGATAACTCTTTCTGCCTTAGCTGGGAGGTGAAAATCCTGAGATGTCCTTGGAGCAATACCTTCAGTTTTGCCAGTGGTAACATGCTAAATCTGATACTGTGTTCAGTTAGCATGGCTTTTGCAGCTACAAAGGCTTTTTGTTTTCCCAAGATGTCTGGAGGAAAATCTGGATAGACTTGGGTGGACGTTACAGCAACATAAGATTCAAAACAGAGGTTGCACATGGAACAAAGGTGCAGGGATAGTGACAGAATTAAAATTCATTCTCAAAATGATGAAGGGACAGCCATCATTGAGCCTAGTGTTTATTTTATTTTAAGTGTTATGTTTAAGTCCTGACGCATTTTGGAACTAATTTCCTTTCTCAATTTTTTATTAGAGACCCTTTGAGAAAGGAAATTAGTTCCGAAACGCGTCAGGTCTCGGTACATGGCACTTAAAATAAAATGAAGCACTTTCAGATATTGGTGAACCAGTCCCTTCATTCCATTTTTTTGTGTGTGGGATTTTTTTGAATTTCTCATTCCAGCAACATGTAGGATCCTTCCCCATCTTGCTTTTCTGAGCAGCGCTTCTTTGTCTTGAAAGTGATGAAGTTTGACAAAAACAAAGCTCGGTTGTTACCCATGATAATAAGAGTTGTTAGCACCTCTATGTGCTCTATCCAGTCTCAATTTTTTTGTCTGGATATGGTCTCCCTAGGGCTTCTGTTATTAGCTTTTCAAAGAATTCCAGAAGCTGTACTCCTTGGGTACCCTCAGGGATTCTGCCCAACTTGATGTTGTCTCTCCATGATCTGGTCTTCATTTCTTCCACCTTATGTTTTAATATTGTGAGTTCCCTGAATTGGTCATTGATAAGTTTCTGCATGTCTTTTGTCCGACTCGCTCTGGTTTCTAATTCTGCTTTTCTGGCTGAGAGTGGGTCAATTTCCTGGGCTAGCCCAGAGACCAAGTAAGTTAGAGCAGAGATAGACAGGTTAATGCTAGCAAAGCCCTGCCTTACTTCTTGAAGAAGTGCTTCTTGTGGATCTGAGGGTTTTTCATGCTCATGAGATTGCTGAGGTTAACCCTCCTCCACCAGTATAGCTATCTTAGGGATAACCCCACCACTAGTGATGTCAGTATTAGACCAGTAAAAGTGTTGCCTATTCTATAATGTCTGATTCAGATTACGACTCAGTATCCATGTGTAAGGTAGTCGCTGAAATTTCCTGCTGACACTCTTTTGGTACTGCTCCCACTGAACTATCTGGTAGATATTATTTGGGTTTGTGGGAGCTGCCAGTATCCTTTTATTTAGGCTATTCAAAAGAGATGAATTTGTTCTCTTTGCTTTGTCCCAGGCTTCTAAAGTCACTATTAATATTTGTAGCTATGTTTAGATTTACAGAATCAGAAACACTCAGGCATGAGAGTGTTTGTTACAGAATCGCTTAGCGTGGGGTCCAGGGTTTACATCAATATTTCAGTGTTACTAAGTTTCAGAGGATCAGCTTTAGGGATTTTGTCCTGTTCAAGAGAAAAGATGTTGCTGTGTGTGGTTTGTATGCTCCCAACTGCTAAAGAGGAGCTAAGAGTCTTAGAGTGATCAGGAGTCTTTAAGCTTATTGGGGCCACCCTTTCCAAGTGCCCAGAACAGCTGATCCATGTGATGCTGCACTAAAGGGTGGGCCCAGCTGATCTGACAGCCAGGATTGCCACTGATTCGATCTGTGCTCTTGACTAAAGAGACTGGGGTGGCAGATGCAGCAAATAAAAGTGCAGAATTTAGCTGTTTTGCTTTTATCTTTGCATCTGAGTCAGGCTCCAGTGCTCCACGGATAGTGAGTATTATAAATACCGACATAGACTCAGATGTAGCTTCAGCCACTTTATTTGCAGAAATAGAGACGGAGGCAGCTAATGCACCTGGTACTTCAGATCTGGGGATTGTGAATGTCTCAGTGTTAACATTTGTTGGCTCTATTACCACGGAATTGGTTGTGAAAGTAGATGCCCTGACAAAGCTGAGGTTAGATTCAGTGTCCCAATTAATATGGAGACATCATTTGAGGTTGAAGCTGGGACAGAGGTTGCAGCCATGGTAACAGTAAGCAGTGAACGCTGAACGCAGAATGCCCTTAACAACCCGTAAGTCTAGCTGTTTTCTTTTTATGTTATATATATTTTTTTTTTCATTTTTCAGGAGCTCTTTAGCTTCTTGAGCCTTGTGCTATCTTTCAGACATCCCAGTAATCAACTGAGTTTTTTAACTGGTTAAACCAAACATAAATTATTTCAGTCTAGGCTGGCTTCTGGTAGTACTGATTTATTTTCTTCATTTCTATCTCCAAGAAACTTTACTTTATTTTTTAGAGCACAAAGTCATTAGATTGTAGAAAACTCCTAAAACTTTTACCCCTAGTTTGGAGAACTACCTGTCAGCCAACCAGCCAATTGGGCACCTTCACCCCCACTCCTGTTGTTACGTTAAACCACATTGTACAGTGATCACTGGTACCTAGGGGACAGTCCACTGTGATGTCTGCAATGTTGTTCCAGTTTATTCGTACCAGATCCAGCAGCACTGCCCTTTCACCAGTCGGTTCTTTGAATAGCTGCCTGAAAAAATCCCCTTGTAGGGAGTCAAGGACGCTCCTTGCAGAAGCAACTCTCAGAAGGCTCCCCTCCATGTCTGTCAGACTGAAGTCACTAACTAGTAGCACCTCCCCCTTGCTTGCCATTTTGATGAAGTCTGTCTCCAAGATGATCCACAGCACCTGTAGCCCTCTCTTTTCCTTTGGGTGGCCCTGTACTTCTGAGACCTTGATTCCCTCTCTCACATACAGTGCAACCCTCCTCCTCTCCTCCTTGTCCTGTCTCTACTGAACAGAGTATAGCCAAGTATGGGCATGTCCTAGTTGTGGTGCTCAGTGCACCACAACTCAGTTACAGCCACCAAATCCAGGCTAGCCTCCAGCATGATGATCTACAGGTCCAGAATTTTAATTCCCAGACTGCTTGCATTGATGTATAAGACTGTCCATACTTTACTCAGTCCCTGCCTGCTTTACTGCTTCCTCCCTTCCTACCTGTGTCGTCCCCTGCAGCTCCACCTGACCCATCTCTTTCCTTTTTACCTTGTACATTCCCAGTCTCCTTTACCTCTTTATACCTGGTTACATGACTTATACCCTCCTTTTCTTCTTGTGCCCCTGCCCTAGAAGAGTTTACTCCCTTCAGGCCTTCCCATCCTAATGCTGAATTCTCTCAGAGAGGGGTAGTCATTGCCTTCCTAGGTTTTACGGCCTGCCCTCTGGCTTGTCCAAGTAGCACTTAAAGCTCTTGCTAAGGACCGTGGTCCTCTTTCTGGAAGGATGCAGGCTGTCTCCCTTTTATAGGCCCATATCCTTTCAGGTTGGCCCCCAGTCCCCAATGTAGCCAAAGCCCTCTTCTATGCACCATGCCATCAACCAGCTGTTAAATGCCCTGGTGTGGAGCACCTTTCCTCTCACTGGTGATACACAGGTAACACCTCAGCAAAGGCCACTATGTGTGCCACCTGCTTAAAGCAGCTGCACTGGTTAGCTGTCAAAGAATATCCCCCTTTTTAGCAGTAATATATTTTTGATATTCCTAGATTCTTTTTTTTAACTCATCCAGCTATATTTAAGGCAATTTGAATTACACAGTGTGTAACGTACATGACTCTACAACAAAGATGGCTGTGCTTGACAGCTTTTAAAAATCTCCTCCAAGGTCATTCTTTAACTGCACATCCGATATTGATACGGTAGCGATGTCAGGGCACTGCTGGCTCGTGTTTTGGATGACCAACAACACAGCATCGTCTAACCTACTTACGTACATGAAGATGGGCTTGGCAGGATAGCAGGAATATATCAACAACATCTGTCTTGCCTCATCAATTAAATACGGTAAGACAAAATGAAAATTGTTTACATTTATGTTTTTGTTCGTTATATAAGTGCTTACTGGATTATTTACATCTTTGTTAACTAGTACTACTGCTTTAATGAAGAATTGTCAGAATTAGAAGTGTTGTGCTTACAGCCTGTTTTCACTCCTGATTAGTTTTATATAGCACAGAAAGCCCTTTGCCGATGGTTTGTTCTGATGTAGATCTGTAGCTGTGGAATGAAGTTTGTTTATCCTGAGCTATTATTTCTCATAAAAGGAAAAGCTGCTTGAACAGAGAAAAAAACAGGCTTATTGCCTTAAATAAAAATAAAAAACTCCATGATATTTATCATTCCTTTCTATGCAATATATTAGGCATATTTCTGAGTTACAGTGCAATATAATAATATTGCACTGGTTTAGAATATAATTATGAGATATGAATGCAGCTGTCTGCTAGAAACTTCCTTTATCAAAAGGTAAATTAGACTAAAATTGTTTGAAACTCCAGCCTAGCTCTATAAAGCATGTTTAACCAGGATGTTAAACCTAATATGCAACCTAGTTCACAGTTAAGGGGATGCTGAAGAGATTTGTTTATATTTTCTTCTGTAGAACATGTAGTTGGTGTTTCTGTAGCAGCATTTATTTGGATTTCTTCAGCATTATTTAGGCTAAAACTGTAGCCTCCACACAGTGCTTACTATGTGATTTCAGAATTGCTTGCACTACAGTACCTTCTAGTTTGGGAAATATCACAAAATTTTGGACCTCATTTTTAGGGCTGTCAGTGGAACCTACAGCCCTTCTGTCATCGATCAGACTATAGCTCTAAAATGACTTTTTGTGAACTCCCTTTTTAGACATTTGGAAGTATTCCCCCACAACTGCAAAGCAGTGCACTCCCCCTCTGATGTTTGCTATTTGCTGCTCTATATTAAAGGCATCTGAAGGGAGGTGGGATGCTACTGTATTGTGCCTCAGAACTTCTCAGGCTACTAACAAAAAAAAAACTTTTTAAACTACTGTTTCTATCATCTGTCCAGCTCAGTCTAATAAATGTATTCTATTTCTTTTAGCAACATAGGGGTTAACTCATTATATGATGTCTGTAAAATACTGAGCCTCTACAGTGTCAGATTACAGACAGTGGACCTGCAGTCTGTGAGCTATTTCATTCCTATGGGCACACATATGAGCTGCAGAGTGAGGGGAAGGCTGTAGCCCCATCACTTTTTGGCCTGAAGGATCTTGCCCTTTAAACAAACAAATAAACAAAAAGTAGCATAAACTAGCGTGGCAGAGTTAATTAAGTCCAGCTGCCCAGGCACACATAGAGCAAAATAGGTGCTTTGTGCTTGTTTGCTGTTTCTAGAGTCAGAAGTGTCATGAAAGTGCTTAAGTGTGTGTGTGTGTGTGTGTGTGTGTGTGTGTGTGTGTGTGTGTGTGTCAATCCTGATTTGGGATGGGCTATGTGATACAGACTGCTCATCTGTCATCTAGGATTTACAGTCTGAGACTCAGCTACACTGTTTGAGTGAGCATTCCCTCCCACGCAGCAAAAGATCAATGTAAAACTGTTATGTTTCCATCCTCCAGACAAATAGTTTCAAAAGAAACTAAAAGGAAAAGAAATAACAGATTTACAGAGAGGGCTAGAGTAGTTAGATGGACTCTGTTAGAAGTAGGGAAATTGGTTATTGCATGGATCTGGAATCTGTGTACTGGAGTTTAATGTTTGTTTACAGTTTATAAATGTAATTTAATAAAGATATATATGTTTTAACTTTGGTAACCAGGTAAGGCCCACTAGGCATAGGTGCTTATTTCCAAGGACAACTCAGGACCACAGGGGAGCTTAAGTGACTTAGTCAGACCCACACAGTATAGAAATGGAGGGCGGGAATCAAACCCATGTATGAATGCGGGATGTACCAAGCCTTATTTATAGCTCATTACTCTAGCCTGTAGGCTATAGTGCCAGCTCCATAAGTATGGAACAGTTTAGACTGGGCTGCTAATATCTCAAAGGAGAACTGCCTTGAATCAGCAAACATGCATTCTTGTAGAAGTAGATGTTATTTTTTAAAATACCAGTTCTCATTTTGTTACTGCTTAATCTGAACTGGCCTTTAGGTAAATTCAGTGAGTATTTCTGATTCACACACTGCTGACATTGACCATGTTAGAACAGTATGATTTTGTCAAGAACTTGTATTGTTGGTACAATGCATCTGTGTTCTAATTTAGAATTCTTAGGTTCATGAGGACATAAACAACATCATGCAATTCTTAGATGGCACTTTACAGCAGTATGTAACCCATAAATATCCAATGGGTTAACTAAAAGGCCAGTAAAAGTGGGGCAGAAACAGAAGGGGACCCATTATATGAAAAAGTTTCAATAGCAAACATTACTCACAGTGCAGTTCTCCTAACTAAGCTTGTAGGAATGTCAGGTATTTTATCTAAATGGTAAGGAACTCTGTTTGCAGGGATTTGGAGCCATCTACAGGGAAATTCCTCCCATAGACTTGCATTAGTTATAGGGGAAAACAGAGGAATTTGGCTTCCATTGGAAATAATGTATCTACAGGAAAACATAGGAAAATTGTTGTGCAGTTACAGGAAAAGGCAAACTTAATCTGGGAGCAGTCACACACACACACCAGTAGCATTTACTCTGACTACATAAATTCAAGAGGACTGATTTAGCAGCATGGCAGTTTTGATGATTGAGACTAAACAGCACTATATGACACCAACAAGAAACTAACTTTGGTCATTTGGTAACTTTTCACAACCGTATCGGCTCTGGCTAGATTTTGTTGGGAATGCATGGACTATAGAGGTGCTCAGCATTATAACTGTTTTGTGTGCTATAATAAATAACAACTGAAGCCTTATTTAGCATTATTTAAACTATATGTACTGTACATGCCACATAAATGCATAGCACAGACTGTAGACACACTCAGCATAATAGGAAGAACTGTACTCCAGCTTTCAATTGTTAAGGAAAAGGAGAAAGCCATTACTGTAGAACTAGGTGCAAATTTGGACACGTCCTCCTGTGCTTCTCCAGGAAAGCTGCTCTGGAGAGTAAGAAGCATAGTACAGAATAGTTGTCGGGTCACCAATATATGAGAAGCTGGGAGAAATTATGATGAGGACACTGGAACTAAAACCTAGGGCAGTGACCAGGGGATGTAAGAGCTTCAGTTACAATAGGGCCTGCACTGTTAGTGGGCCCACTGCCTCAGAGGTCAGCATTAAGAAAACCTTTTCTCACAGACAAGCTTGTATATTTCTCTCTGGAAATTGCTTATCCATTTGAAATTGGGTTTGTTAGCAGTGGTGTCAGAAGATTCCAGCTCCAGTTTCACATGGTTTGGGGGGGGGTACAGAACAAAGAAGCAATAGGGCCCATTATTCAAAACATCCAATGTTGGTGCTGGTGCTCCCAGGCATTCCCAGGAGGAGCAGGAACAAATTACATTATTCAGTTCTTTTGATCATGGTGCCAGCAAGGGGGAAATGGGGGGCAACATGGACAAACTATATATGTTTAGCAGGACCGATACAAAAAAAACATACACTATAAAAATGTCATATGCACTAGTGGTTATTTTACATTTATTGGTGGGGAGGTGGGCCCCACTAAATATTTTGCAGGGGAGCCCTTACAGCTGTTGGCATAGCCCTGCAACCCTACAAATTTGTTTATAGCCCTACAGGGCTGCTATGCATCAACAAAGCACTATATACTTTGGTACCATCCCTCTTTCAGAAGCCCTCAGAGGGATAAAAAGGACGTAGTACTGTACATTTGTACTATGGGTGTACATGTCATGAATATTATTTCCCAAATACAGTATCACAAATAATATGGTCAGGAGTACCCAGAACCAAATAGCAAGTATTTTTCCTTATTCGTGATAATTGTGGCAAAATATTGAGGCATGAAAAAACTATTAAAAAGTTCTACTCCTCCCCAGGTTTCCAGGTAAAGACCCGTGGCCCCATCCTACCACAATGATTCCCCCCACTCCTGCTCTGTACTCAGTCATTTGTCTGAAGAAGAAAAAAAGCTGGCTTCGACATTGTTCCAGGAGCCAACACCATATTTTCAGAAAGAAACCCATCTTGCCCAACCCATCAAAGTCTGGAAAATATGATTTTTATGTTGATGGCCCTCTCCAGACCCCCAATACTTGCTTTGGGGGGCTAATTGAGCTTAAACTCAGCTAGCCCAGTTGTCCCCTCTCCCTAACCCAAAGCAGCCTGTATCCCAATGCACTATAAAGTCATCAGACTGTATTAGTGAGGTGCTGTGAGAGGCATGTAACTGAAAGGGGGAGCAAAACAGTCTGCATCAGTCATGAGGCTTAAGCATTATCAATGATGCAGATTTTTTTAACCTGCACCCCCCTCAGTCATGAACACCTCTCAACCATGTGATAATACAGCCAGACAGCTTTAGTGCATTGGATGGATTAAGTACAATTTGCCCCCAATTGAGGAATAAGGTCAGGTGGCAAGGCACCTGTATAAAACGCATATTTTCTGGACACAGCAGAGTGGTTAGGTAAGGGATGGGGGTAATAGAAAAGATGGTGTCAGTCAGGAGCAGACAGTTTATTTCATAAAATGACTGCGGATGAGCAGGGCAGGTAGATGGAGGGTGGACATTTAATGTGGTGGGGAGGCAGTGGCTGAGGGACAAGCACTTGACACCTAGGGAGGTATAGAACTTTTTATAATATTATTATCCCCCGAATGCCCGAGTACCAAATACCGAGCAGCCAAGTATCTGGGATGCCAAGTATGAATGCTTGGAGAGTATTCAAAAAAAAGTACTCGCACACTTCTAATTTGCAGTGCACTGGTGAATTCCAGTTACACAAAAGTTGCACCTCTAATACTGCAAAATGCCAGACTGAGTGGTGTTCAATGTTTTGTACACAGAGCCTTAAAACGTGGCAGACTAAATTGGGTACATTGCATTACTTGCATGTATCCTTGAAATGTGTATATTCTGCAATTTGGGCAGGGCACACAGATTAAATGTTCATTTTGACTGGAAAACCTTCAGTTAATTTTTGACAATCGTGCATTCTCGTGTTGAGTAGTACAATCTCTGAACCCCCTTTACCTCATTGTATACATCAAGCCCTCGACTTCTGGCATGCTCTCTATCATCACGGTGAAGCTTCTCTTCGTATCCTGCTTCTCTTCTGAATATGCAGTCATACATGTAAATAACCCTGTCCTTAGAGAGACAGAAACAATTAAGAAAAATAGCGTAATTAATTTTGCATATGTTTTTGCAAACTCTTTTTTGAAGAGTGCCCAAGACTAGGCATTCCACTGACCCACTGCATGTCCTCTCCCATCCATAGCAGCCACTCTAAGCTGATGAGGACCAAACCTACCCCTTTTGTATGACTCTGCAGGATTGCTCATACACCCACCTTTTTTAGTTTGGACAGTACTTTTTTTTTAATTATTTGTGTGTGACTTTTTTAGTGCTTTTTATTTTTAAAGGTGATGGCTTGAAAGCACTGAAAACTGTAACCCTTTGTTTGTCCACATAACAGATGCAGCCTGGATGATCACATTGCAACTTTCCCAACAATGCCCAACTAATGTACCTAAACTCTGTCACTGAAGGACCACCGTGTACAGTAGGTGAAAGGGTAGTTTGTCTCCATGCCCACTCAGTCCTTGGCCTCTCATATCAGGATGCCAACAAAGGTACAAACTAAAACTAATACTGTTGGTGTTTTGTGATTTTGACACCTGCCCACTGGGAACTGGACTCAGACCCTCACAATTGATTTCACACAGAACACTGAACAGACATCAGGTGATAAAGGCTTCCAGCCACTACCATCATGGGCTGGATTTGAACCACTGACTTAGAGGTGAAAGGCTCCTTATCCAGATACCATGTCACTGAGCTACTGACCTATCCTGTTCCCCAGGGCAAGTGTCCTTTTAAAAACTGAGGAGAGGGAGGGGAACTGGGTCCTCATTATGAGTCACAGCAGGACACAGAGGATGTGGGGATACAACCACAGCCTCCAGCTGGGTGACCCCCCTTTACATTGAGTTTTTTTCTCCTGACTGGCATCAAGTTGAAAGGCAGGACACTGGCATGCATCTTGCCACTGCCTCACATGCACTTCTGAATGCCTGAATGGCATTCTCTGCAGTTCACCTATTTGTAACTGCATGGGAGAACAAGGATCAATCAAGTGCTGATGTTGGTCCTGTCATCTTCCTCACAGAAGAGTACTGAGAAGGGATCCTGTGTCATCAACTGAGTCAGGTGCCAGTGGGCTGACTGCATCTGTTTAAAAACATATTAAGAAATGTTGTATTTAAGGTGTCATTCTTAATTGACAGTGTGGGCAGCTGCAGTGCAAGCTTCTTTCCACACAGCCCCATCAATTTGTGTTAACCTTGTCATGGAGGGACCACCTCATAAGTGAATAGGTACTGTTAAAAGCCATTACTAATCTGTTGAAAGGAGCACAAAACATGTTAAATACAAAATGAAAAATCAACATTCAATAACAAAATAGTGCACAGTGCAATACAAAAACAAAATTAATCAAACCTTGCATTGCCATGTAGTCAGAGCTCTTCTACATGTCGAATTTCAACACTGCTTCAGTTCCAAAGCCATGCCCACCCAATCCTTGGCCTCTCGTTTGAGGCTGACAACAAAGGTGCTATTTAGTACCTATTGTGTTGGTGGTTTTGTGTTGCAAACACTAGGGAGCAAAATGAAAACTCCACAAGCAACATTTGTGATTTTTTTTTTTCAGTGATCCAGAAGTGAAAGTCTCCTTAATGCCAGTTCCACTCTCATTTTCTTTGTGTTTTACATGTGACTGCTCCGCAGAGATAATTTCAGTTGTATCTGGTCGTTGTCCTCCCTCTGATGTGATGTATAACAGACTGGTTCACTTTGTCCTCAATGCCACTAAAAGAGCGCACCATTGTGATCTATATAGAGCACTGAACTGGCTGAGGCTACAGGAAAGGAGAAACTTGCATCTTTTGGCCTTTATGTTTAAACTACAGAAAGATGTAATGCCCAGCTATATTCTAGATAAATTCAGGATCAGAGTTACTAAGGAGAGTCTGAGATCTGTGCAGGGTCGGGAATGTGTGGTTCCAAAATGTAATCTGGGAGTTAGGAGGCCTTCAGTCTCTTACAGAGGACCCATCTTATGGAACTCTATGCCTATTTGCCTCTGGGGTAAACAATTATCTGCTTGGGCACCATAAAAAATGGCTTTTTAACAGGGTCGCAGTATCTATGCAATGTTGTTTAGAGGGTATAACTTGATGTGATAATCTTTATGTAATAAGCCCTCATGAACGTATCAATTATTTGACTAACCCATATTGCATAATTTTATGTATGTGTATGTTTAATTTATATATATTGCATCAGCAACAGTACGACAGTGAGAAAAGGACCTAACTGGAAACGAGCAATGTTCAATGGAGATTTTTTCATCCCTGTTCATGATGTTATGAATACAAATTACTACTACTAATAAAAATATTGATTATAGATAAAAAATAGTTATTTAAAGAGGTGTACTCAAATGTACCTGTAACCCCCTTGCTACCCGGGGTTAATAGAATCCCAGTCAGACCTAGTGGTAGGCAGGGAAGGCAGCTTGTGAAACTCCAGTTAAATGGGTTTCACACTGTCTCACTCTGTTCTCAGTCTCAGCTGTGACTGAGGGATGCAGTGGCATCACCACATTGATTTTGGGGAGGCTACAGCTCCCCCAATCTAAGTTAAAGCCCCCCCAATCATTTGCACTAAAAAAATAAAGAAATTCCGTTTCTTGATTGTTTAAATTCTGCATCTGATGCGGATGCTCATAGACAATGCAGACACAGCATGCAATCAGCTAGAGAAACAGCACGAGAGACGCATGAACTTCTGAAGTGCAGGGAAAGCCAAAGCAACCAATGCAGCCAGAAAGTAAAGTCATGACCGCACATAGTACACTACACAGTACACACTAACTGCTCGCAGAGTCACGGAGATTAATATCGGAACTTGGGAACAGAAAATAACGCAAGTCGCAATATCTGTAAAGGCAGAGTAGACATCGCGCGTGTGGGACACCCCAGTCGCCTCATCGCAGCGTTAGGTACCTGGCCAGCAGTGCTGGCAAGGTGTGCACCCGTGACAGTGATGGGTGACTGGGGTGTCCTTTGCATGCGATTGTGTTGTCCAGCAGATGCACACCTCTTGTCTTTGTGCAGCTTGCCATTTGCAAATGCAGTTGTATGCTGATGTGCTACTAGCCACCCCCCCAAAAAAAAAATAAATAAATAAAGAGTAAACTAAGACCTGGCTTTCCCTGTGGTCCCCGATAGCAACAGCTGAGTTACAGACAGAGTACCTGCACCAACGGCGGAGAAGGTGAAAGAGAGAGAGAGAGAGTGAAAAGAAGGGCGAGGGAAAAGTTTGTCTAGGCGTCAGTGGCAGCAGCTCTTTCCGAGCAAGGATCAGTCAGGGAGATGGATCTTTCAGCATATAAGCTGGACTGGGGAAATGACTTTATATACCAGATGAGATCGGGTCAAATCAGACAGTGTTATTAAGTATTGAATGCTAGTGGCTACAGCGCCTGGCAGGAGTTCTGTTAGGGAAGGGCTTGCCTTGTGCCTCGGTGTCTTTTAAGTGCATTTCCAAGGTTGGTGATTCGCTTGGAACTCGACACTGACTGAAACATTACCTGGTGCGCCGTGGAGTCCCCGGGGTGGGAGAAACCGAAGGAAAATCCCAAGGTTACCGATTTTCTCCTGATAAAAGGGAGAATGGAGAGGAGGTCGGAGGCAGTGCTGCGTGTTTTACGCACTTTGTTCGTTTTCCAAGCAGTTCTTGGTAAGGTAATGTGCATTTTTTCATTTGTTAGATTTGGTGTTGAGATAATCGGAATGTGGGATTTTCTTCAACTCTTAACTGGAAACCGTAAATATCAGATTTGTTTTAGCATAGTAAATCTGAAAGACGTAGAACAAAATGGTCAGGCATGCAATGTGCTGTGCTGCAGTCAAGAGAGCAAACGATGTTGGGATGACTGTTCCTATGGGGGTAAGCAGCAGGTAAACGGAGGACTTCTCATCTATCTTTTTGGCCTTGGTTCGACCACATGCGGTGTTCTGTGTGCCCAGTACCTGTCAGCACAGTAGGGACAGCAGGACATAGACGATGAGGAGAGAACACACCTCTTAATTGTCTCTCATGTTACCCCAGTGATACACGTGAACAGGAACGTCAACGCACAGTACCTCGGTTCCTCAAGTACACAGGGAATTTGACTCAGACAGCAGCCTGCCCTTGCCCCTCACCCTGCAGCAGCACTTCGTGGTGGAGGTGGGAGTCCTGGCTTGCATGGTAATATGGTATCATGCTGAGCAAGCCAAGGACTGCAGTCATCAGCGCCAGTTGTCTCTGGTGTGTATGTGTGTGGGCGGGAGCAGCACCAGCAGATGTGACAGACTGATTGGGAGATAATGAAATGACATCAGTTGTTGGAGTGGGGGGGATGATAGACAGAAGGAGGCGAGCAGGGAGGGTTCATTATTCTTGTATTCTGTGACTGGCACCCGCCTCATACTCTGCCTACCAACAGCACAGCAGCTTGCTTGCATAGTGAACCAATCAGTGGACAAACACGTGGTGTGCTTCTCCAACACACACGTGGTACACCAGTAGTCTCATTGTGTGCAGTAAGAAAAACTAGTGACGCAGTTGTAGTTGGTAGAGGCAGAGCGAGCAACAGAGCAGAGGCACTATTTGGGAGATTCAAATTGGAATTCAATCTATATTTCTAGAAAGTTATTATCAAACATTGAAGACTCAGTTCACTTGTTGGGCTAAGAGGCTTGAGAGCTAAATAAAAGTGTAGTGTTTATTTTTTTTACATTTTTTTCTCTGAGTGAAATACAAGGGGGTTGTGTTGGTTTGTGTGTGTCTTGGAGTAAATTGAAAAGCTCAGACACAGACAACCTGCTGTGAGTGCTGCCATACAGCAGCATTACTAACTACTGCATATATGTTTATTTTTTTTCTTACTTGCAACTTATTTCCACATTTACTATTTTACTGAGCAAAAACTGAGTGAGTACTAGTGAAGAGCTGACAGCTCAGAAAGACTGAAGAACATCACTTTGGTGGTTTATGTTTTTAGGCTCACAAATTTAGAATAAAAATAGCAGAACTTTTCTTTTCCTAAATTGTCTTATACCCTGACCCATGCCTCGGGTTTGTATTGTGGCAAGCTTAATATCACAAGCAAGGAGTTAGCCAGTTCAATTTCAGACACTTTTTTTTATGAACAAGGGGAACCTTCTGCTTTATAAAAAAAAAACAGTTTCAGTAGCAAGCATACTCATTTTGCTTCACATACTGTGAGCCCTGTGTGTGTTAGGCTCCGTCTACTGTATTAAATAGCAGTTTTCCAATAGGTGTTTAATACTCATTACTTCGCATACTGTGAGCCCTGTGTGTTTTAGGCTCCATCTACTGTATTAAATAGCAGTTTTCAGTAGGTGTTTAATACTCATTACTTCGCATACTGTGAGCCCTGTGTGTGTTAGGCTCCGTCTACTGTATTAAATAGCACTTTTCCAGTAGGTGTTTAATACTCATTACTTCGCATACTGTGAGCCCTGTGTGTGTTAGGCTCTGTCTACTGTATCAAATAGCAGTTTCCAGTAGGTGTTTAATACTCATTACTTTGCATACTGTGAGCCCTGTGTGTTAGACTAAGTCTGTCACATAAACATTTCATCCCTGTGTGCCAGACCCAATAAAAGGGCATTTTTCTTATAATTTACTTTTTAGTTAGTTCTTGTCACACACTCATCAGCCTTGTTAAAAATGAGTATCCATGACTTCTTCCATCCAAAATCAAAAAATCAGAATAAAGAAAGTAACTTCCTGGACCCCAGTGACGCTCAACAGCTGCAACCAGAGCAGCCATTAAGAAATGAAGTGAAAGTTCCACCAGTACAAAAAGATGTAGCAAACACATCTTCATCTCCTGGAGCATCTCGTGATGCACTTGAATCAGTAGCAAGATTTACGTCTGCTGCTACTGTTGTACCTAATGATCTGGGAACCAAAGAGGCTGGTCCTATGCAGCCAAAGCTGTCTAGTTTTCCACAAAAGGATTTTGGAAAGCAGAAGCGTTCATTTTCAAGCAGCTGGTATGCATCATTTAAATGGCTTGAATATAGTGCAAGCAATGATGTCATATTTTGCTTTGCCTGCAGAATGTTTTCAAGTTGCACTGGTCGAGCGGACACTGCTTTCACGTCCAGAGGGTTTAACAACTGGAAGAAGGCAATAGAGAAGATGAGAGAACACCAACAAACAACAACACATACAGGAGCAATGGCGGCCTGGTCTACTTATGTGAAATCTAAAGACCGAGACAATATTATACAGCTAATGGATTCAGCAATGATTGCAGATATTAAAAAGTGCAGGGAGTACCTGAGAAGAATAGTTGAGATTGTTTTGTTGTTTGGCAGACAGGGAACTGCCTTTCGAGGCCATAGGGAGTGTGAAGGGAGCTCAAACAGGGGTAACTTTTTAGAGACTTTTGATCTACTAAAAAAGTTTGATCCTGAATTGCAAAATTTGCAGATTCACTTGCCAGAAATGCCACCTATCTCTCACCTCTCAGTCAAAATCAGATGATAGAATGTTGGCAAAATTAATAAGAGAGAACATTTTAAATGAGGCAAAAGAAGCAAAGTATTTTGCAATACTTGCTGATGAATCTAGAGATGTTGCTCTGCAGAGAACAAATGAGTATTTGCCTTCGTTATGTTCACCATAGTTCTCTGAGAGAAATTTTGTGCTTCCATCAAGTAACAGCATTAGATGCCCAGAGTCTGACAAATGAACTGTGTTCAAAGCTGACTAACTGGGACCTCCATGAGAATTCGTGACTTATGAGCTCAGACTTATGACGTGCATCTGTTATGAGCGGCAACTTAAAATGGAGTCCAGGAACTATTTCGTCATAAGCATCCATATGCTATATATGTTCATTGCTATGCGCATATTCTGAATTTGGTCCTTGTAGATGCCTGTTCATCACTTCATCCTGTACGGAAATTCTTTGACATGCTTCAAGAGATACACACGTTCTTTTCCAAATCTGTTCTGACTCACCAGGGGTTCTTAAATGTTCAAAAGGAGCTTGGGTTGAGTAGAATTCTTGAGATACCGGAGTTAAGTTCTACCAGGTGGGCTTGTCAAAAGCGAGCAACAAAGGCAGTAATAGAAACTTATTCAGCTCTTCTAAAATATCTTTCGGAATGTGAAGAAGGAGAAACTGCAAAGGCCAAAGGACTCCACAACAAGCTTCTAGAATTCAACAATATCTTTCTTCTTAAAATGTTTGACAAACTACTGTCAGTGGCTGATGGAACAAATAACTTACTTCAGACTCAGGCTTTGACTTCGGATGTGCAGTGACTGCTGTATCTGCGCTTGAGAGACACAATTTCGCATTGAAGAGAGATTTCTAGTTCTCTACAGGGAAGCTGAAAATATAGCAGAAAAATATGGGACACAGACACCAAAACACTCGGTCCACAGAGGCAAAGGAAGCTACCTCATTTCTGGGAGCACTTTGTTCCAACTTCACTAACTGAACTGAACAAAGTGCATCAGCATCGCATGAAACAAGAACTGCTGTGCATTTGAGAATCACTGTTTTTAGCCTGTGATTGACAAAATGATTGAGAGATTGACAGAAGGTTTTCCAAGCATAACCAAACACTGATGGTTGCTATCAATGCTCTCAGACCACAGTCTAACACATTCTTGGACCAGTACAAACTGAGGCCACTTGGAGAGAAGTATGACTGTCCAGTTCTGGAAGAGGAACTGGTAGTAGCAAGAAACTTCATTTGTCGGCTGCCAGAAAATGAACGTCCCACACGATATGACCAATCTTTATAATGTACTTCCAGAAATCATGTATCCGGACGCTGCATAAATCACTACAGATTGCTTTAACAATCCCAGTTACCACATGTGTGTGTGAGCGCTCCTTTAGTTCCTGAGTCACATTAAGACATATCTGAGAAACAAGACAGAAAATGACAGATTGAGTTCACTTGTGAATTCTCAACATTCAGACCGAAGAAAGCAGACAACTTGACACTGATGATGTGATTGACAAATTTGCATCCATGACAAACAGAAAGGTTGAGCTACTTCTCCCAAAATCAGCACGATAATAATAAAACCTGTATGACACTGATATCCAGCAGATCTGCTGGGATAATGGTGTGTCTGGCTGTTCTGGTCTCTCATTTGCTCTGGGGTCCTCCTGCAACCTTCCCAGCAGATCTGCTGGGATAATGGTTGGTGTGTCTAGCTGTTCTGGTCTCTCATTTGCTCTGGGGTCCTCCTGAACCTTCCCAGCAGATCTGCTGGGATATTGGTATGTCTGGCTGTTCTGGTCTCTCATTTGCTCTGGGGTCCTCCTGCAACCTTCCCAGCAGATCTGCTGGGATAATGGTTGGTGTGTCTGGCTGTTCTGGTCTCTCATTTGCTCTGGGGTCCTCCTGCAACCTTCCCAGCAGATCTGCTGGGATATTGGTATGTCTGGCTGTTCTGGTCTCTCATTTGCTCTGGGGTCCTCCTGCAACCTTCCCAGCAGATCTGCTGGGATAATGGTGTGTCTGCTGTTCTGGTCTCTCATTTGCTCTGGAGTCCTCCTGCAACCTTCCCAGCAGATCTGCTGGGATAATGGTTGGTGTGTCTGGCTGTTCTTGTCTCTCAGTTGCTCTGGGGTCCTCCTGCAACCTTCCCAGCAGATCTGCTGGGATAATGGTGTGTCTGGCTGTTCTGGTCTCTGATTGGCTCTGGAGTCCTCCTGCAACCTTCCCAGCAGATCTGCTGGGATAATGGTGTGTCTGGCTGTTCTGGTCTCATTTGCTCTGGGGTCCTCCTGCAACCTTCCCAGCAGATCTGCTGGGATAATGGTTGGTGTGTCTCGGTGGACCAGTAACCAAATTTTTCCACATGTACCATATTAAATACATGGCTGATAATTAGGCTTCTCAAACATATTTTTCACCACTAATATGCAGGAAAAGCCACCATTTTGTTAGGATTTTGACTAAGGGATCAGCCCCCCAACTCTGTACCCCTGGTGACGCCCTGGAGGGATGACATCACCAATAGAACTATTGCAGCTGCATGAGCCACATTGGAATCTGCAGCAAGGGAGTTGGTATAGAACGTTGGGAGGTTTGGAATTCGGTCAGTCAGTGTGAGTCAGTTCAGTGAAGTGTGAAGTTGGGAGCTTGCTGAGAAAGCAGCTCAGTGAAGGCTCTAGGAGCCTCAGCCTGACAGAGGGCTACTTTAAGTAAAGGTGTGTCTCCACCTAAAGAGAGACACAGAAGATAACTGAAGTGGTAGAGACCATGCTGTTTTCGTCTCAGTGCCCTCCCTCCGGGGGCAGGAAGGGTTTCTGCAGATTCCTGGGCAACCCCATAGTTTTGCTCATAAAGGAGAAGCTGCCTGTTTGTTCTAGAGTTTATTTGGGAGAACAAGAAGATTTGTGAGTCGCCTGTGGGGCACCTGCAACGTGAGGGTGAAGGTCTGCTCTTGCTAAAAGGGCCTATGTTTTTCACCCTGGGACTTGTGTGACAATGTGGGGATTGAACTACTAAATATTGGAAAGCCTAGAGTAATGGGCTAAGCAAATTAAAAGTAGGTTCAAGTCCAGAGCTTGTTGGGATGCAAATGATATGTAGAGGAGAAGTGATAGACGTCTACCCAGAATCTACATTTGAAAGTTCAGTAAAGGAATTGTTCAGTTTCCAGAGAAATGGCCGGGTATGGGCTTTGGGAGCTGGAGGTGGGTGGCCCCCCGTCTTTAGTGACCAGGTCCACCTCTACGGATTTCTTCTGTAGATTTCTACTTTACCTCAGGCACTTGGCCAGTGATGAGGGAAGTACCCAGATGTGGGATTGTAAGGAAAATTCTCTCTAGGAGTCGAAGACTCTAGTGTGGTTTGGGGAGCCACAACAGGATAATTGGTTCATTCCTCAAATGGACCGCGGATCAAGTGGCCGGCAGGGGAGCCGGGTCAGTGGGGAAAACCCAAGTAGTGTACAAGTCGGGCTGTGTACCCAAAGCTATGTGCCTGGTGGGTTTAGAGCCTGATGGCTGGAAATAGTGATAAAGTGTTCTGTAGTCTCTAATCTGCATTACCAGGAAAAGTAGCCCCATGGGGGTCTGTCTATGCTTTGTTTGTTCAGCTTGGATGTAAATAAAAGCCACACTGAAGAATCCCATTCCTGGTTCTGGACATTACAGTTATTGCTTCCTGTGTTCGGATTTACTTGGGTGCCCCTGTGCAGAGTAGCCAAACCTAGGTCCCCTATGCCGAGTAACCTCATCCTCCTTGAACCCAGTCCCTGCCAGGTACTGCTGTCAGCTTCAACAGCATGCCACCTGTCATTTTGCTAAAATGGCAGGGGTGAGGGGTTACAAAAATGGAGGCACCGCTTTGGATTTTGTTCTGGAAGGAAGGTGCTTGGGCAAGGGGGCTAGCGTTTTGGCTATCTGGCAGTGGGTAGCCCAAAAAGCTGAAGCAATTTCCCTAGTGTGTTACTGTGTGCTGTGGGTCTTGTGCTGCTGTTTAAAATGCCAACTGTTTACCAAGGAGCAGTAAAGCCAAAGAGTGTGCCATTGTCCTGCATCAAAATTGTTTACAGCGTTTGCCTGCTTTAAAAATTAACTGTGGTAAAGAAAAGTGTGGAAGACTAGGGTAGCAACAGGAAAATTGTGCCCTGGACATTTGAAGTGCTTTTAAAATGAACTATGGTAAAGAAAAGTGTGGAAGACTAGGGGTAGCAACAGGAAAATTGTGCCCTGGACATTGGAAATGCTTTTTGAATGAATGAGACACTTGCAGGTGTAATGGCTATGTTAAATGGCTGAAATGAGCTCCCGCCGTGGAGTCAGTTGGTAAAGAAAAAAAGTTGCATTCTGCAGTTTGAATTTGCCTGCTCGATGATCGCCGTGAGGAGAGGAGTCTTCGCGAGGAAGAAGAGGCTCATTTGCATGGCGTCATGTGATTGGTCAGGCTGAAATCAGTCCCGCCCCTCAACCAGCTCTACAGTGACTGCCCCAGCATTTGAGAGGCAGTGTGAGTGGAGGCGTACTGGCAGTGGAGGAGCATTGGAGGTTAAAATCGCTGTAAACATTGCAAAATAGACTATCTTGTTTAAAATTGGGCTCAACCCGCTAGTCGATCGTCGGAATTGTAGAATTGGTGTTCGAGAAGACGATCGGCAGGACTGCCCGCCCATTTCTGTTCTGAGGCCTCCAAGAACTGGCTGCAGGCCATTTTTCCCCATCACAGCAACCTGCTACTGATAACAGTAAGTAACAACCTAAAAACTGCTCAAACAGTGATTTTCTGCCCTATGCCATATGAATGTGTGTGCAGCAGTGTAGTCGCTTTGCAAGTAACGACTGTGTCAAGTCCCGTCAGCAAGTGCAAGTCTGTTAAGCCATTGACTGTGTGTCATAGTAATAAGTTCAGCCTCAGTTTAAAGTTTGAAGCCAGAGAAAGACGTGGTTGTAGCCAATGTGCAGCACTAGTAATACAGGCAATCCTGTGCTAAAACCTGAAGCTTTAAGGGCTGTGAATCAAAGAAATGTTACCAGCATGTAAAAGTCCTTGGAAAATCCTGTAAATGTGTTTAAAGCAAGAACAGAGCAAGTTGCGCAGTTTGAACAAAAGTTATCAGTAGTTTGTGTAAATCAGGTGCGCAGTGGCTTGACCCAGATTCTGAATGTTAATGCACAGGAGTGCTGCCGCCGCCATTACAGGGTGGGGTAGTAAAGTAAACACAGCAGCAGAGGAGCCATTTACAACTAAAGAGTGTGTTCAATAAAGTCAGACTTTCAGTTACAGTGAACTTTTGTTTGTTTTTCTGCAGTTATGGCCTCAGGACCAGCTCGTTACCCTGATCATGTCCGGGTTGCAGTAACAGCAGCAGTAAATAGACTGAGGGATATTGAAAAGTGGTGCTATGGAGGACAACTACCTCCTCATGTGGCGATTCCTAATTTTCCAGTGCATGTATGTCAAATATGCTTGAGAGCTGGAAGGGACGTCTTCATGATTCCTCACTGTGCTGGATGCCTAGAAAAATATGGCTTGTATAAAGTGCCTCCAATCCATTTGGCTCCCACATGGACAAAGGTTCAGGAATCTGCAGTTGGCAGCACACAGCACCAGGCGGAGCCTGTGGAGGAAGGCCCCTCGGGGGAGTATGGCACAAAGCTAGAGGGTGCAGAGTTAGAGACAGAACCAGAAGTTGAAGTTCCGGATGCTGGATCCCGAAAGGAAAGTTCAGATAAAGCATCAATAGACCCCTGGAGGGGCAAGCCCAAGTCTCTTAGGCGAAGATGAGATGCGGGAGGCCTTTGAGTGGGAGGTGTCGACCTCCGCGCCTAGTGATGAGTGGATAGTCTCAGGAGTGAGAACGACTGCTCACTCCTGGGCTCAGATCCTCAGTGAAGAGGAAGATGAGGGGGAACCTATGTGGCCTTGTGAAAAAGGAATGGGTACACAGCCTCAAGATCTTGCCTCGGAGGAATGCATGGAAGAGAGTGGTGATGCCACTGCCCTGGCTTTGCAAGAGGAAGAAGTCAGGGATCCATTTCTAATTTCTTTAAGGATGCGTAGCTGGCAGAACCAGGACTGGCCACCCCCAAGCCAGGCCAGCAGTCTCAGATTGACCAAAGCTAGTAAAGAGGAGAGACTGGTTCATAGAAAGGCAAATGAGATCTATGGTATGATCTTTCCTACCTTTCCTCAGAAAGTCTGGGAGGAGATTGAGAACAGCAGGAAATCCTGGATCCGGGATGAAGCAATGAAAAGTGTGCATCCTGAGGCCAACAAGCATGTGAAAAACAGACTGTTTCACAAGAAGTATACCCAGTGGAAGAGAGGCAGGACACTGTTTATAGACAGAGTGCGAATAGTGGACGGAGAGGGATGTGAAATCTCCCACTGTGTGAATCATGTGCACCCAGATGGGGTAATAATTCAAGCTCCTGAGCCCTGGTACTATTGGCCTCAGTGCAAGGACCTCCCAGGAAATGTGCCCGTGCCTACAACATGGAAAGCCAAGCAGTGGTAGTCAATACTGCCACACCAGACTGTGAAGTGCCTTATTGATTCACCAATATGGACATCCAGGACTCAGGTGCCCCACATTCATCAGTCTACAGTGTACTGGCCTTTCCAGAAACCATCGACTGGCCCACCAGATGACTTCAGATCCAGAGAGGACACTAGCCCAGCTGTATCCTGAGCCATCGCCTGGTAATCGGATGACGTCGGACCAGCTGTTTTCTTTTTGTTCCTGTTCTAAGGTTCCATCTCCCGAGATGACATCAGCCCAGCTGTTCCCAGATGTTCCCTCCTGTGGTTCCTGGAAGACGTTCGCCCAGCTGTATCGGAAGAAATGCTGCCAGGGAGAGTCTTCGTCAGAGGTGCAGGTCGGTGCAAAATTTCCATTCTACAAGTGGCTGGTAAGTCTGAACTTTTCTATCTTTATGACATTGCAGTACACATCCTACACTAGCAGACTCCAAAATGTGTGAACTGTCCTCAAAGACTCTCCCCTTTGGGACTTTGGCCTGTTAGAACTGTGCTTCACCGGGCTCCGGCCCAGGAGAGACTCTTTATTGGACTAGTCTGTGGGCATTGTGGTCACTAGTTGGGACTTTAAGGGCACTCCATTCCCCCAAATGTGTATTGTAAACAATGTCATTGTTTTCTAATGTAAATACTGTTTTTTCTACCTTTTTCTAAAAAAAATCTTTTTGGGATTATTCAGTGTTTTGATGGTAGGGGTCTAGGTAGACTGTGTATGCAGATTAGGAGCATGTGTTGTCTTTCTTTTTTCTCACAGGTGTTCCTGGGCAGACAGAAGAGAAGACAAGAAGAGGAGGAGGGGCTTATCGGAGTTCCTCATTATTGCTTTAGTGTGTAGAAATTTAAAGTACTTTGGTGTTATTGTTGTTATTACTGTATTAACCCTTTCCTTCCAGGTGTGGATTGTGGGGTAGGGAGGAGACAGTAACATGGTATAAATGTGGTATTTCAATGGTGTGTGGTTGCAGGTTGCCCAAGGTCGGGAGGTCCCTGGGTTGTTTTTGTTTTGGGGTATTAAGTTAAGGCAGATAGGTTTTCCTAGAGGGTTAGGGGATAGACAGGCTGTGGCCCTGACCTGCAGTAGGGACCGCAGTGCTGATCTATCAGGGCTATGCTCTGGATGGTTCTACCAGAGCCACTAGGTGTCCATAGTAAGTGGATAGTGTAGAGGCTGATATGTCAGCTCAAGGCCTCTAGGCCCTTAGTGTTGCCTGCCTGTGCTTGCACATGGTAGGAGGGGTCCTGATCACCCCCCTCAGCAGGTAGCACATAGGGTGGGATGGCCTAAGGCCGGGTAAATAATGACTGCAGATAGTCATTTTCCTGGTCAAGGGCGAGTGTAACCCCCTTGTTACCCGGGGTTACTAGAATCCCAGTCAGACCTAGTGGTAGGCAGGGAAGGCAGCTTGTGAAACTCCAGTTAAATGGGTTTCTCACTGTCTCACTCTGTTCTCAGTCTCAGCTGAGACTGAGGGATGACATCACCAATAGAACTATTGCAGCTGCATGAGCCACATTGGAATCTGCAGCAAGGGAGTTGGCATAGAACATTGGGAGGTTTTGAATTCAGTCAGTCAGTGTGAGTCAGTTCAGTGAAGTGTGAAGTTGGGAGCTTGCTGAGAAAGCAACTCAGTGAAGGCTCTAGGAGCCTCAGCCCTGACAGAGGGCTACTTTTAAGTAAAAGGGTGTGTGTCTCCTCCTTAAAGAGAGACACAGAAGATAACTGAAGTGGTAGAGACCGCTGTTTTTGGGTCTCAGTGCCCCTTCCCTCTGGGGGAGGGCAGGAAGGGTTTCCCTGCAGATTCCTGGGGCAACCCCATAGTTTTGCTCGTAAAGGAGAAGCTGCCTGTTTGTTCTAGAGTTTATTTGGGAGAACAAGAAGATTTGTGAGTCGCCTGTGGGGCACCTGCAACGTGAGGGTGAGTGTCTGCTCTTGCTAAAAGGGCCTATGTTTTTCACCCTGGGACTTGTGTGACAATGTGGGGATTGAACTACTAAATATTGGGAAGCCTAGAGTAATGGGCTAAGCAAATTAAAAGTAGGTTCAAGTCCAGAGCTTGTTGGGATGCAAATGATATGTAGAGGAGATGTGACAGACATCTACCCAGAATCTACATTTGAAAGTTCAGTAAAGGAATTGTTCAGTTTCCAGAGAAATGGCCGGGTATGGGCTTTGGGAGCTGGAGGTGGGTGGCCCCTGCCTTTAGTGACCAGGTCCACCTCTCACGGATTTCTTCTGTAGATTTCTACTTTACCTCAGGCACTTGGCCAGTGATGAGGGAAGTACCCAGACATGGGATTGTAAGGAAAATTCTCTAGGAGTCGAAGACCTGTGTGGTTTGGGGAGCCACAACAGGATAATTGGTTCATTCCTCAAATGGACCCTGGATCAAGTGGACAGAGGAGCCAGGCCAGTGGGCAAAACCCAAGTAGTGTACAAGTCGGGCTGTGTACCCAAAGCTGCGTGCAAGTCTGGGCTGTGTGCCTGGTGGGTTTAGAGCCTGAGGGCTGGAAATAGTGATAAAGTGTTCTGTAGTCTCTAATCTGCATTACCAGGAAAAGTAGCCCCATGGGGGTCTGTCTATGCTTTGTTTGTTCAGCTTGGATGTAAATAAAAGCCACACTGAAGAATCCCATTCCTGGTTCTGGACATTACAGTTATTGCTTCCTGTGTTCAGATTTACTTGGGTGCCCCTGTGCAGAGTAGCCAAACCTAGGTCCCCTGTGCCGAGTAACCTAGTCCTCCCTGAACCCAGTCCCCACCAGGTACTGCTGTCAGCTTCAACAGCATGCCACCTGTCGTTTTGATAAAAAGGCAGGGGTGAGGGGTTACATACCAACATATACTTCTATCAGTGTGGTACAAATTAGATGCACTGGTGTTAGAAAATATAGCATCCTAAAATGTTATCAAGTTATATTCTGTATTATAAACTGCAGAACATGGGTCAGTCTTACTTCAAAATCTCTTTTCTAGTCCATACTAAATCGTTTACAACTATATTTCTTCAATGTTCAGAAAATTTATGAAATTAATTTAAAAAAATGCATTTTCACAGTATTTCTAAACTGATTCATATAACCATCATAACCAATGGAGGTAAAATCATAAAGTCCATCTCATTCGTGTCGAAGCCTTGCTAGGTGGATGTGTAAACATACCTGCTACTTCCAAGACCAACTAAAACTTCTCTGATATCCTAGTTGTTTTATCCAATCCTATAGGACCCCTTATTCTTGAAATACTCATCCTAGAAATGATAATCTAAATAGCTTCAAAGAGAACTGAGATGAATCTGTAAGCCATTGTTTCCCAAAAAAGTTGTTTTCATGTGCTGGATCTCATTCTGTTCGTGTTCAGTCTTTACTGACCTTTGTTTTGGTCTGAGTTATACACATGTGGTAAGCACCCTTTCAGAAGAGTGGGATGTAGTTTATGTCCCCTTGAACTACACATTTCTATAGTAGAACACAGATCCATTGTGACAACAATGTAAGTTCTTAACAAGGACATGAACTATATTATGCATTTCTAAAGTGGACTTATCATAAACACTCACTGAGTTTGTAAAAAGGACAGAAGGGGTGGAATAAGAACAGAATGTGAACCAGTAGTTGAAATACATCGACTGGAAAAACAGGCTTGCAGGTTCAAGCGGTTCTCTCCTAAGGACGTTCCACATATGTTACATTAGTGCTACCTCTCCTCAAACTTTCCCAACAGTATTCATGTAACAAGGTCACAGTGGATGCTGATAGGTACTATCACTACCTTGTGGGCTAAAAAAGGATGAGGGGCTTGGGTCATTAAACTTCTGATTGCATGGGAATTTCTCTTTCTTTCTTTCTTTCTTTCTTTTTTCCATTTCACCAGGAAAAACATACTGGCCCAGATATTCAAACTGCTCCCAAAATGTGCACAACAGCAGGAGCAAGCACAATTCAATTACGCATATGCGCAACAGACGCGATATTCAAACATGGAGCAAAACAAATTGCGCAAGCAGCCAACGTCTGAATATCGCGCAAACTGCGCCATAGCGCAACCAGGAAGGGGAAGCTAAGCAGAAAGGTTGCGCCATAGCACAACAAGGCTAGCCCAGCTGAGCAGTCCAGAGGTGCCATAGCGCAAGCAGAGCCCCCACCCCAGCAGAGCAATGGAACTGCACAACCAGGGAGGCAGGCTGGGGCCCACCAGCCAGCCATGCCACATGGGCACAGGAACACACTGCAGAACCAACAAGACACCTGCACACCCAAGCACAGCATCATTGGGGGTGGGATGGATGATCCACTGGCCCATGGGGACAAGCCAACAAAGCACAGCAGGGCCATGACGCCCAGCACAACCACTGGCAGGCTGAGACTGCCACACACAGGGGTTGACAACCACAGTGCACATCAGCCCCCATCTGCACACAGCACACCTGCACCATGACCCCAAGACACCACCCATGTGCAGGACTGTCACTGCAGTAAACACCATGCATCCCCCGCACACGCCAACCTCGTAGCATAGAACCATACAAGCCAGACCCATCCTGTGCACCCAGCAGTGCGGCAGCAGATGGCAAGACCGACAGAAAGTCACTGCCACACTGGAGACACCTCCCCATGCACACACACGCACATGCACACACACACACACACACACATACCCAGGACCATACCACCCCAGATGGCATGCACACCACTGCAACTGAGCAACCCTAGCCAGCTGCAAATCAGAGACCACCACAGTATTCATAACAAAATATATATATATATCAAAATAGAAAGTAGAACAAGAACAATAACTAAACTATTTACAAGAGCGGGGTAGGGGTACAAGGTAGGGGTGGGGTGGGCAAGGGTAGGGATGAACAACTGGGAGAGGGAAGGCAGGGTGGGAGGGATGGGTGAAGTGGGAAGGGGAAGCCTGTCTAAGGCCTAGCAGGCCGGTCCCCTGCTGCCTGGTGCCGTCTCAGTTGGCTGTGCCTTCTCCGGAGCCCACGGCACTGGATGTCATGGAGGATGTCACGGTTCTCAAGCGACACCCGGGTGAGCTGGTGGAGTGCTCGCTCAATCCTGTGGAGGACGATGAGGCCTAGGAAAAGGGAACACAGTCAATGGCTGTGACTGTCCACAACCCTGAACACCACCCAACCTGCAAGGCATATAGCCCAATGTCCCGCACTTGTGATGGTATGCACCCACCCACAGTGACCATGCACATGACAAGCCCAACCAGGCGGCACCAGCTATGTGCACCACTGCACACACACACTGCCCATGTCCATCACAGCACAAACAAGGCTGTCAAGTGGCGTGGCAATGTGGTGGGATGCCAGTTCCACAGCCATGTACCCAGTGCATGCATGGACCACCAGTGATGCACACACAGACGTGCAGTGACACTGGACAGTGATGACTGTCGCCTGTGTCGTGCATGGTTGTGTTGTCCATGGCTGGTGGTCATGTCCACCCCCTCCAGCATGCAATAGCATCCATGATGTAATGATACTCACACTCAGCAAGCAGCTGTGGCTGCTGCTGCTGCTGCTGCTGTGGCCCACCCCTCGCAGCACCACCATCCACCACCTGGGCCCTGCCTGGCCCTCCTCAGCCCGTGCCTGCATCCTCTCTGCCTGGCCTGTGGGAGACAAATGTTGAGAAAACATCAGTGTGACTCCAAAGCAGACTGCCCCTGCCCCAGTGAGTGTGCCTGCCCACACAGCCAGACCCATGCATCTCACATCTGCACACACTGACACAGCCAACCATGGCAGAGCCATCCCCATGCACAGCCACCAAAACACTCACACCCTACGGAGAATACAGGTGCATAGATGGTACACCCACCTGGCCTAGGCACAACGCCTCCTGGCACGCGTGACCGTAGTCATTGCAGCACATCCGGCTCCCTCCTTTGGAGGTCACTGAACCTGTGCCAGCACTGCTCGGCAGACCGGCGCCGCCCTGTGACCCCCACCAGGTCAGTGGCCACCTGCAGCCAGACCTGGGTGCATGCCATGGTGAGGGGCTCCTCCCATACAGTGCCCCATAGTGGGGCTCAACCAGGCCACCAGGTTGGCCACCTCCACTGGCTCCATTGGGGCACTCTCCCGCGCCATGGTTGGAGTTTACAGTAGGCAATATGGCGCCATGACATGTAACCCCATGTAAATGTTGCGCAATAGACCACCATAGGTTCCAATCGCGCTGTTCCATACAGCGCTGTCAGTTCACATAGCGCTGTCACCAAACAGCGCAATAGGGCCGTACACATGGCAGCCGAACAGCACTAGGGGACAAAGGTCGGACACCAGGTCAGGGGTCTATGACGCAAGGCCACGCACAGCGCCATCTGACATCTACACATCCTGCGCGACCGACCACCTGCGTGCCAGTGCCACAGTGGACTATTGCACAGTAGTGCCACAGCGCCATATGGTGCCCAGTGCTGTAGCGCCACTGGCACAATGGTGGCCATGGCCTGAATTGCTGATCGCGCACAGCACGTCATCAGCGCGGCAGACGCCTGCGTAAGCTACCTGGGCATGCACAATGCAGTGTACCACACAGTCACAGATCTGCACCATTGGCTCAGCTGGCTCAACCCGTATGGAGCATAATCGATGCTTGTTATTCAGCCGACACATGCAAATCATTTGATCAGCCATTCAAAGGCGCAGTGGCGTGATTTGCATCTCATTACAGTTGCTCCACTCCTAATTTGCATGCATTGCGCTATAAATGTGCGACATTGGGCTGTGCTGGCCAGATTCAGTTACTGCAGGTGAGAGGTGGGTTGCATGCTGGGGAATGTTCTGGACAATGGGCATGGGATAGCGCTGTAGACTGCACAGTGACAGGTGTCCACTTCCACCCATACAGATCGCCATGACCGAGCAGAGCCAAGGTGAGGGTGAGGATGGTGGGCGGAGGAGGAGCGGAGTCTCACCACAGCAGAGACAGAGGCCCTCTTCCAGGCCTACCTGGAGGAGGAGTCACTACTGAGTGGACGGCGGGCACCCCTCAGGGTCTGTGCGGCTGCATGGGAGGGGTAGCTCAGGCAGTGAACCTGCAGGAAGCCACCAGCACCTCCTGCAGGAATGC
Source organism: Neoceratodus forsteri (assembly GCA_016271365.2). Lineage (NCBI taxonomy): Eukaryota > Metazoa > Chordata > Ceratodontiformes > Ceratodontidae > Neoceratodus > Neoceratodus forsteri. Next base: position 353,632,192 of record CM057456.1, read on the forward strand.
AAAAAGAAGATTGGGACAGACCGGGGAGGGTGAAGGAGAAGGTGGCAGCCCTCTGGGCGTGCACGTGCTGGCACTGGCGGGGGCCAGCCAGCGGTGGTGGAGCTGACCCCGGCTGAGGACCGACTGGCTGCATCAATGCAGCGCAGTGTTATTGAGGGCATACCAGGAGGTGGATTCCAGACAGGTGGAAGCCCATCACTGCACGGTATGACATGGTGGTGGTGTTGGGGGAAGGTTCACATGCACTCACATGTCCTCTTTCTGTTACAGATCCTGTTCATCTTCAGGGATGGTGGTGGGGGTCCAGGCAGTGAGGATGACCTGCTGGACATGGAGGAGGGTCCATCCACCTCTGTCACCAGCCAGCATGCACTGCACCAGCATGCACGCTGGGCTGCCAACCTGGTGTCGGTGAGTCGGTGGGGGTGCACAGCTCTGTGTTCAGCAGTCTGGCATGCAAGCATGCCAGCACGCTGTCAGACTGTGGCTGCACGCACCTGCACCATTGATGATGCAAGGACTGCAATGGGCAGTGACATGTGTGTGTCCCATGATGGACACACAGCAGGCCAGCACGTGCCCCTGGGCCTAGCTGGTTCCACCTGCCAGCATGTCTGCACAGTCCCAGGCTGTGCCTGTGCCCACTGGGTACTGTGGCTGCAGGCAGTGCATGGGAGGTGGTCCTGGGCACAGCGTTGAGGGGCAGCAGCAGCAGTCACCCACCAGGTTCGCGGGTACAGGTCCAAGTGGGACATGCCCACGTCCTTTGATGCGCCCATTCCTGTCCTGGTGAACAGCACCCACCCCTCAAGGGTTGTTTCAGGACCTTCACACCCTGGGGACTGATGCTGTTGTGGCAGAGTACCCATTTTATATTACACCACTGCCGTGGGAATCAGTACAGCAGCAAAGGCGGGTTGTAATGTCTGTGAGGCATCTGCGGCTGTGAGCGCACAGCAGGAATGTGCTCTGACCGTGTAGAGGTGGTCTATATGCGGATGGATGGCTGCACCATTATAGGTAGACCCAGGCATTGGCTGTTGTCATTGGGCCACAAGCCGTGTGTCTGTACCGCGCACTCCACACAGCACGCCTCCACCCCTATTCCCATGCTAGGACACCAAGCCTGCTCCTGGGTTCTGCTGTGGCATCCTGCATCCCTGTGAGGTGTTTGGCATCCCACAGACCCCACTCGGACAAGGTCGTGACGCGCAGTGGGACCCTGGTGGTCCATTGTGCCACCCCATGGGCCCTGCTCAGCCTGCCGTGCTGTTGGGTCACGGCGGGGCGCCCACATCCGGTGTTGTGAATGGTGCAACATGACTGACCTGTCTCCAGTGTGGCCCTGTCTGGTGCTGCCCTGTGCACTGGGCGTTGTGGTGGCAGTACTGGTGGGTGCCCTGCCCATCACGCCACCATACGATCACCTGCCACCACCCTCCCGCTGCCGGTCCAGGTGCTGTGGGCTGATGATGCCTGCATTGTACTGGACACCACGGTGCAGGTGCTCAGCATCTGACATACGTGTTTGGGGCGTACAGGTGGGGTGTGGTCTGGGATCTGTGTGTTTGCCATGTCTGTCTTGCTCTGCTGTGCACCTGCCCATGCACGCTTTGTGCCTGGGTGTGTTGTGTGTGTGTGTGTCCATGTCCCGCCCCCCTGATGGTGGTGTTTTTGGTGTCTGGCCTTCCACCCCTTGCCATGCTCCCCTGGTGTTACTGTGTGCCTGTGGGTTGTGTTAGACAGTGGGTTTCGTTGCTTTGCCTTGACTTACCTGTGTTGTGCATAATGCTCCTCCGTGATGGTGTCCAGTGCAGCTGGGCCTGGCGGATCAGTCGGGGTCCCGCTGTCAGGGGCTGCTCATCACTATCAACACCGGCCGCTTGATCCCCATCGCTGTCCCCCTCTTCAACCCTGGGCTATCCTATTACAGTCATTGGCCATGTTGTGCAGGATACAACAGGCCAGGAATATCCCACAAGCCTTTGAGGGCTGTACTGTAGGGCACCGCCGGAGGTGTTCTAGGCATCAGAAGCGTGCTCTTGAGCATCCCAAACACCCGCTCAATGATGTTCATGTTGTGGCATGTGCCTCATTATAGCGTTAAGCGATGGGTAGTCATGGGGCACCGCACGGGTATGTGCAGCCAGGAGTCAGAGTGGGTATCTGTCAGTCACCTGTGTGGAGATAGTGGAGATCAGTCTCATGTTCAGGTCCATATTGCCCATATCCCTGTGTGCCACTACCATGGCACCTGTGGCATTCCCTCTTGCCCCAGTGTTTGCATTCTACATGCGCATTTCACCCACTAGATGGCCTGTGGGGATGTCTCCACTCTCAAATCGATGGCATAGTGCGGACTGATGCCATATGAAGGCATCTTGTGTTCCACCAGGGTGTGTGGCAGATATTGATTATATCGCCCAGTGGCATCACACACCACCTGGCAGCTGACACTGTAGCCCTTTCATTCTATATGCGGTCTCATCGGGGCCAGGTGGCATGCGAATGGCCACATGGGGTGCAGTCTATGGTTCCTAGCATGCCAGGCATACGTGCTACCCTGTGGAACGCCTGCATGTTTGCTGTATGCCTGCCATGTGCTGGAGAAATGGATGTGCTCTGCAGCATGTGGCAGCAGTGCTGAGGAATTGGGTGAGGATGCGTGACGTGGCTGACTGTGTTATGCCTGTGGTATCCTGTTGGTCTCTGGAAGGTACTCTGTGGCGTAGCAAGCATGGTGGCTGTCACCTTGGTCTCCACTGACAGAGCATGACTCACGTGAGGGTGCCTGCATCACATCACTGCACAGCTCATGGTGTCGCCCAGTATTGCCCCTGTTCAGGTGGTGCACCGCCCACCATCTCTACATCTGTGTACAGCTCAAAGCTGATGCGGCATGGTACTGCCTGTTGGGGACGATCGCCGACGGGCCCATCCACGGCCTCATCCCCCGCACCTCATTCTCTAGTTCTCCTCATTACAGCTTCCATGTGGAAGCTGCCACTGTCCATCTCCCTGGCTTGTGACCCCCTCTGGCTGATGTTGCTTGTTACCCCGCTACGTCCTGACTGCTACTTCCACTGCACCGGGCACCCCTGCTGGCCTCTGCAGCCTGCGTGTACCACACTGCTTCCCTTGCCTGCCCTGGCCTGTCACTGTCTGTCTTTCTCTCTCTCTTGCCCACTTGGCATCCGCTGTGGCGTTCTTGCACCTCTTCCTTGAGCCTTTTTATTTTGGCTCATTTCCGCTGGGGCGCAACTTCCGGCTGTTGCGCATTGCGCAAGTCTTTGGATATCGCATTGCGCTCTTTATGCATGGATCCACCCCCTTCAGTTGCGCATGCCGTCATTTGCATTGCGCTGTTGCTCAGCATGTTTCGGTGGTACTAGCCGCCTCGCTGAATACAACGGCAGACTTTTGACTTCATGAGGCGTAACCCTGATATGCATGGCTAACCCTTTGAATATCTCGCCCACTGAGCTTAATAAAGCTCATTTCTAGATGTGTCCTGAGGGGAAGGGGATGCGGGAGTGCAACAGTTACTTCAGTAATGTTACAATTATTATAATAATTATTAAATAACAATAATAAAAGTACATGGTAGACAATTATGAGGAAGCACTTTGATCAAGTAGAGCAAAACATAGTATATCAAAAGAAACAGTTCTGCAAAGTGCAACTGGCAGCAACATGAGGCAGGAAAGGGAGATAGGGAATACAGCAGGACAAGTCCAAGGTGAATTTGGGACCAATGAATCATGACAGAAGGGGGTAATTGGGGAGCAGCAGTGAGATTAGGCTAGGATCAGCAGCAGGTGCAGGAGGTGAGCAGTGAATACAGGAGGAGGGATTTTAGTGATGGGGAAGAAGGAGCATTATGAATAGCAATAAGGAGGGTGTTCTTAAGTTTGGGGAAGTGGAAGGAGGAGCAGCTTGACCAGCAGAGGAGTTTACAGGGGGGAGGGTGAGATAGCAGGTGCTAGAAATGTGCAGGGAGTAGGAGGTGGAAGGCGGGGAGGAGAGGAGGGAGAACAGGTGGGGGAGAGGAAGTCCAGCCAGAATTTAGAGATAAAGGTAACACAATAAGCAAGGCATCTGGCATCAAGGGAGGGCAAGGAGAGATTGGAATACAGGGAGCAGTGGTGGGGTCTGGGAAGGCAATCCAGGGCAAAGCCATAGAAGGTGTAAAAGAGAGGATCGTGCCTGGCACGGGTAGACTTGGGAGCAGGGCTATATACAGTATTGCTGTAATCAAAGATGGGTAGAATCTTCTTCATGGCACTCTTTCTATGGGCAGGAAGTGGAATACTGCTTTGTTCCTGTAAAGTGCCTTAAGTTTAGGGTGCAGCTTCCAGTGGATGGCATCCACGGAATAAAGAAGTCAAGACAACAATCCATCCATACCCGAGGTATTATATCCAAGAATTAAGATTTAAATATCGTGGTTGCTTCCAGCCAAAGAAAGGTTTAAGTGGGCCTGGTTTAAGTATGGGACAGACCCCGGGATGCAGTACCTCCCTAGCCCCTATAAGATCACTTCACCCATGAACCAATACAGTGCAAAAACAACCTTCACAAAACAATACAGTACTTACTGCACTAGGAATAATATGCTCTCAAAAACTAATTGCAATTTTATCTGGCATGGTAGCATACAAACATAGATACTGACAGCAGATAAAGACTGTAGGCCCACTGGGTCTGCCCATTTGCCCCACCTGCTGCAAAAACCACAGACCCTTCTTGATCTTTGGCTTTGTTGTCTTTCTTATTGCTAAGATTCTCCTATGCCTATCCCATGCATTTTTGAATTCCCCTACTGAATTTGCCCCCACCACCTCCACTGGGAGGCTGTTCCACGCATTCGCCACCATTTCTGTGAATAAATACTTCCTCACTGTTACCCCTTAGTCTACCCCTTCCAGCTTCATGTCATGACCCCCTTGTTTTAGGACATCTCTTTTTCTGAAAGATGCTACCCTCCTGTACCTTACTCATGCCCTTGAGATATTTGAAGGTCTCTATCATATCCTTCCCTCTCTCTCTCTCTCCTCTCCTTCAAGGTATACATATTGAGGTCCTCCAGTCTCTCTCATATGACTTTTGGTGCAGGTCCTGCACCATTTTTGTTGCTTTGCCCTTCTCTGAACTGCCTCTGCTTGCCTATGTCCTTACGGAGATGTGGCCTATAGAACTGGACAGTACTCAGATGAGGTCTCACTAATGTTTTGCATACAGGCATCACCACCCCCTCTCTTCTGCTGGAGATACCAATCCCTATGCCCCCAGTACCCCACTAGCTCTCCCCACAGCCTTGACACATTGTTTGACCACCTTTAGGTTATCTGATATGATTACCACCTCGATCCCTTCCTTGTTTGGTGGTTGTCAGTATCCCCCCCCCGCCCCATCATGTAAGCCTCTCCTGGGTTCCTGTGCCACAAATGCATGATTTTGTACTTTTTGCATTGAACTTAGCTGCCACATGCTTGACCATATTTTTCTTGGTTTACCCAGGTCCCTCCCCATTATTTCCACTCCCTCCTGGAGGTCTACCCTGTTGCAGATCTTAGTGTCATCTGCAGAGAGGCAAACCTTCCTTCCAGCCCCTCTGCAACATCCCCTATGAAGACATTGAATAGAACTGGCCACAGAACTGATCCCTGTGGTACTCCACTGGTCACCCTCCTTTCCTGGGCTTGAGCTCCATTTATCGCTACCTCTGTGTTCTATCCCTCAACCAGTTTCTAACCCAGTTTACCACCTTGGGACCCATTCCCAGGCTGCCTAATTTGTTTAGCAATAGGAATTTCCCTGAGAAGCAGGTAAAGACAGGTGGGGATTTTCTCTGGTTCACGAAGAAATACTAAGCTTTAAAGTAACACTTCATTTTTAATGTGTCTAAGTAGGGTATCATGAGGGTAACCCATATTTATTTTTTTATTTAAGGGAGTTTTATCTTAATGGCCTATAGCAGTTGAAGGCTTTCAATGAATGGAAGGCAATCCTGTTTGTGATGAAAGTGAAAGATTAGTGATGTGAACCAAAAACTATAATGTGAGTTGCTTGAAACAAGTTACATGTGATGTGTTTGTTGGGGATTTACATACTCAATATGACTTGTTTTGGGCCTGCCAGGTTACTGATTATTTTTGCCCATTTTATAACGTTGCATAGACAGGGCAAGATCTCTTCTGCTAATGCACTCCCAGATTCATTTGGTGACTACCACACCACAAACTGGGAAATAAAATACTAAAAAGCTCCCTTAAAATTAATAATATTAATTCCTTTGGGCACATTGGCTGGGATTGCTTCAGTACTGACCTCAACAGTATATTTTCAGAAAGTGCCTTGACCTACTGCTGAACAGTAATGGTTCCACTTCTGCACTGGATATCATAAAATGTGTAATACAATACTACTGTTTGGTAGCATCACCTAGATTCAGGGTGCAGCATCTGGGTTCAGGGCTGGATTTTCAAAGGTAAGAGACTGACACAGGGTGCTTGTGTAAAAAAAATTACGCAAGGAGGAAGCTGTGTCAAAATTTATGTCAGATCTGATTTTATAATGGTGCTTGCATCAGAAACAGGTCTACATGCGCCAAACTGGGATATGCCATGCTGGCATCAAAACAATGGGTGTGCCATGTCGGAAAGGGGTGCGCCATGTCGGAAAGGGGGCCTGCATCCAAAACATGATGCACCATCACCTTATTTGGGATCTTCAAAGCACGAAGGTCCTGTCGCACGAAGGTCCTGTCAGTGATTAGACCAGCCAGAACTGGTCTGACAGACACTAGAGCATAGAAAGAGGCCCACAGCAGGCAGGCAGACCTGAGTGCGTTACTTTGAATGGAATTTTTCTGAGAGAAGACTGCACTGTATGTACAACATAATGATTTATCACGTACTGCAGCATGTAAAATATTGCTTCTAAAAACACGCCTGCACATTACTCGTTTATACTGTAATGTGAGTGCTACGATTGGACTGGTTAGGGTAACTTATGTAGAGATGTGCTTATAGAGCCAAACATCTCCCTTCAGGACTAGTTTATGGCATTTTGGGGTTTAAACTGCCATTGTCTAGGCATTTCATGCTGCATATTTTGACTCAGCTTGCATTATTCTCTCACCTCATACATCATATTTTTGACTCAGCTTGCATTATTCTCATTCCATGTGCCATAATTCTGATGCAGCAGACCTCTATGCCATTTGGGGAACTTTGCCACAAACAATGCTTTTCATGCAAAAAAAAAGGTGCACAGTATTTGGTGTACCTGGGTTTGATGCAAGGTGGTTGTTTTAATTCACCTTACGTCAGTCTAAAGGCCCTTTGAAAATCTGGCCCTCATGGTGCAGCTGCAAGATTCAAGGTGCAGCAGAGCTATTGTATTTTAATTTATTCTCAATTTTAGGCATTGTTATTCTTATATTATTCTAAATAAATTGAATTATATGTCATTTAGGGTATCCTGTCAACCTTAAGAAGAAGAAAAGAACAGTTGTGTAAGAACTTATCGTAACAGTAGATCTTCAAGAGGAATTCTTGCAGTAGGCAACACTGTTCGGACTAAGTCACCAAGTACCAGGACCACAGGAAACATTTCTAGCTAACAGTCTACAATAGGGGACCGCCCCCCTGATGTCAGCACATCGACATCCGCACTGGCATAAGAGGGGCAGTCCTCCATGCCCACCTCAGTTCCCCCCACTGGATACCCTGAGACAAGGTTCAACATGAGAATAGGAGGACTCCTGGAGCCAAGAGAGGCCAAGGTGTAAAAAGGAGCGGGGGATGGAGGGAGGGAAAAACCTGTCCACTGAAAGAGCACCTCTTGAAGATCTACTGTTATGGTAAGTTCTTACAAAATTGTATTATCTTACTTCGAGGGGGCTCTTGCAATAGGCAACATCGTTAGAACTGAGTCTCCAAGCAGTGCCACAAGGGGGTTAAAAACCCCTGGAGGAGGAAGAAACACTGTAGAAGGCAGAGATGAAAGAAGAAAGGACCAAGAAGGTTCTTAGCCCAAAGCCAGTCCACTGAAGGAGAGGGTTGCAGAAGGAATGCCCTGTCCCAGGAAACCAGGGCAAAACTTAAAAAAGGCTAAGGGCAGGATGCCTCAGAGCATCCTAGGCCTGAGAGCCACCAAATATGCAGTGTAGCTACCCCCATGGTGATTCCTTACCCCATTCCTCCAAGGAAACAAACAACCAGACGTGGACTGAAGCCGAATAAGATAAAGTCCCTTGACATCAGTCATACAGAGTAGACAGACTGGCTCATCTCCTGGTACTGAGGAACAACCCAATCCCTGGATGACCTGAGATTAAGCCATGAGGGTTGGAAAGTCCCAGGAGGAGACCATCGTGCAAGAGAAAAGAGTCTGTATCTCTGACAGGTGGCAATAAAAGGATCACCTGGGAAGGTATCTTCCTGTGTCTGGAAGGAAGAGATGTGAAGCCCTAAGCATGGTAATAACCAGACAAAGCTGGAAAGGCTTTGGAAAAATAGAAAAGGACCATCATGGATGGTCCTTGTCCCAAAAATATTCTGATGGACCCCAATATGGCCCAACCCTGACCACCTAAGATGAGCGAGGGCCAAGACTCCCCTGGAAGGAACCTCATGATGACTGCCTGAGGCCAGAAAATGGCTCTGTCATCACCTCCTTTAAGGAGGGGTGCCTGAAGAAACCCACTGCCCCAACCCTCACATGGGAAATAGAGGGAGGTAAGAGGAACAGGGAGAAAAAGGTTAGACTGATTCCATACCTGGACCAACAGGAATGGCCCAGATGAGGGAGATAAAGGTGCCACCCCTCCCGCAGGTGGCGGTGCGCTGCTATCCGACAAATGCTGGATAACCTAGGGACACTCCCACTAAGCGAGAACCCAGGGCCCAAATACAGGACTATCCCACAACTGTGGGTAGAACAAGCCCAAAAGGCCACCACAAACAGGCACTGGGGAGGGGCTGTGTAAAACAGTACCCCTTGCCAGCCCCAGGGGAGGCTGAACAAGCCACCCTGTGTACCCGCCAACTGAAAGGTTGATGGACCTAAAGTTGATCCATAGGGACCTAGACCGAAGCCCGCCAGTCCTGAGGAAAAGGAGCCAAGCTAGTTATCCCTAACTTAAGGGAGACTCTAGGACATCATGTATCAACTGATCAAACCCAGGAGTGCTCTAAGAAACCGGGACCGAAGAGCCCAGTGAACCACAAGGCTTTCCCTTCACTGAGGGACCAGGGAAACCTATGGGTACACTATCCAGGTACAGAAGGGTGAACCAAGGCTGAAGCCAATGGATCTGCTGTCCACAAAGACCCCAGGAGCCTTCCCCAGATACAGAAGGGAACCCCATGAGGGGATGGAAAGAGCAAGTGTTAGAGAAACCTCTGACAAGGGTTGTCTTGGGTCAGGAAGAGCATAACCTCTAGAAATGCAAGGATAAAAGGAAAAGAAACCCCTTGTAGTCTGCTTACTGAATGACTGCAACCTCCATCACAAGGAGGGTGGGACCCAGGCATCTCAGACCCAGTTGCACCCAGGCTGGGGGAAGAAAAGGATGATGGGCCTGCATTGGGGCCCCCAGTGCTGTGCCACTGCAACTGGTGGGCCACCAAAAGGCCCAGAGGGACAGTGCTAGCAACCACCCAGCCTGGGCACCCTGGGAGGACCTGAGAGTCCTACTCCAGTCCTAACCTCCCTGGAGGAGGGAACCATCTCCTGCTAAGAGGAGGAAGGAATAAGCCCATATGCTGTGAATGTGATGTCCCTATCCTGGCCTAGCAATGGGTCCCGGAATGGCCAAGTGTGGGAGAGAACAGGGGCCAAGAAAAAAAGCAAGGCCCAAAAGTCCTGGAGGAGGGGACATAGCACCCAACCCTCCAGGAGCAGCAAGGATAGGAAAGATAACACATCACCCTAGTTAAAGAGAGCCTGAGAGGACCGCTTGTAAGGCAGAACCCTGGATTAATGCCCCACAATGAGACAGCTCTAGTAGGGCATAAACACTGAAAAGAAAAACAAAGCTGAAAGCACAAAGGGAAGAGGAGAACCCTCACCCCCTCTATTCTATTCCCCCCATGGTCCCCCAACCGACAAAAACAGAGGGGGGAACCGGGGATCTAAGAAGAAGTGGTAGGCACCAGCAGCACCTCCACTTCTGGCATGTGAGCCTTAATGGCCAGGGTAATGGGAACCAAGAGGCCTGGCACTTGCTCCCGAGTCCCTGAGCACTGAGGGCACAGGGGCTGCTGACCTGAATGGTGGGCTGCAGGCTGATAAATCCTCCCCGCTGAGCACAAGAACCATAGTGAAGGACCATTCTGGACCCTTAAAGAGTGGACAGCAATGCCTGCATGTCCTCCCCAAACAATGATGGACCCCAGAAAGGGGCATCCAGAATGGAAGCCTGAACCACCAAGGTAAAATCGGTCAGGTTTAACCAAGCATGACACCTGATACAGACAGCAGAGGCTGAGCAGAGGATGGCAGCGTCCACAGTCCACCATGTCATATGATGCACGGAGGGCGTGAAAGCCTACGTTAGAGGCCGAACCCAAGAGTTGTTCAATCTGAGACAGAGCCAAAAATTCTAGAAGGGAGTGAAGCAAGTCCCCTACCCTGCTCAAAAAGGGACTGCTGATGCATCAGCATGTGTGCAAAGTAGTTCTGGGCCTGTAAAACCAGGGTCGAAGAAGCCTCGACCCTGTACCCCAGAAGGCCAAATCCTTGGACTCACGGTCTGGAGGAAATCACCCTGACTACATGTTCCCCACACCTTCTGGGCCCCTGATAATAGGGAGAGGTCAGCTTGTGTGGGAGTCAAAGTGAGATTTGCTGTCAGAGTGTGATAGAGCTCTGTCGGGCCTTCCATGGAATGGCTGGGACAAACGCTGCCGTTGGCAAACTGTTGACGAAATATCATGGTGTGGTACCACTAAGGGGATAACCACTAACCGACTCCTGAAAGCGCGGGTGCTGTGCCAAATGGTGTCTCTGAGGATTAAGCCCTCAGTACGCCACCTCTGTGAAGCCTGGATTGTCTTTATCATAGCCAGGAAAGATGGGTCCTGAGGGACTTAGGAATGTCCCTAATCCACACTTCCCGTAAGGTGAATGCAGAGGGGAAATCAGGGATTTGAGGGAATCTGAGGCCACATGAGTGAGCCCTCCAAATCTGATGCAGAGTGTGGAAGCAGCATAAGCCAGAGGTTGTGACAGTCCTGGCACCCGGACAGTGGTCCATTTCTGGAGGGTATCCATGGTGAATGAAGGGAGCCATGCCAGGGGAGGAGCTGAAGCCAGCACCTGCTGGAGGGGACCAGTCTTTGGGCCGATCCCCACCACAGCGTGAGAAGGCTGCTGTGGTCACAAACATCTGACAGAGGAGCGTTGGGTGAAAGGAGCAGCCTAATGCCAGGTAATGGGTCAAGAGTCCATAAACAGGGCCTGGCATTGTACTCGGTGGGCCTGACAAACATCCAAAGGGCATGGACTGTAGATTCAGTCCTGGAAATGGAGGGTCCAAGGCACAGCCTGAGATCAGAACCAATTGTTGCTGCTGATCTGGTAAAAACTCAGAGGGGTCCGAGGTAGTGACCAACTCCTGGGGAGCTGAAGTGGTGACCGGAGGTGAGGCAGTCACAGGCACCCAACTCAAAAGGGGAGACCCGCCTGCTCCGGCAAAGGATGACTCTGCGCTGGGTCTGTAGACTAGAGACCAGCTGAGGAAGGCTCTCTCGGTACCTGGTGGGAAGGGCCCTGAGGGGTAACCACCTGCAGTGGCTGGGGAGCTGAAGGCACCATGGGGGGAACCCCATAGAAGCAAGCTGCTGCCCCAAGACAGCTGGCAACAGCAGGCATCAGTCTGACAGACCATCGTCGTACCCCAAACCGGGGTCGGCAAAGACGCCGATGCCAGATGGGTGGTGTCAGCCGAAGCATCACCAAAAGGACTGGCTTGGCCACCTGGCTCAGCACCCTGATGGAGAATGGGCTTGAGCTACGTGGGCAGCAGGATGGAGGAAGAATCATCTGAACCCGCACCAGCACTGCCCACCACAGAAATAACAGCAGGAGACTGTTCTACAGCTAGCCCAGAAGGAAGGATGGCTGATGTGGTTGCTGAAGTAGACCCCTCGCACAGGGAAGACTCAGACTCTGCCATGGCCCCCGGAGGTAACTGCAGCTTAGGAGCAGACCAATCCCAGTCCTGACGCTTCTTCTCTTTCTTCTTGGAGGAAGACTGCAAAAGCCCCCACTGTGATCAAGGTCTGCAATCCTTTTTCCAATGCGGCCAATCTTTGCTGTAGGAGATGACTCTCCAGGACTTTCTGGCATCTTTTGCACGTGACCTGGTTGATTTTCTGGCACACCTGGCAGGCTTCGGTGTCATGTTCTGGGCCAAGACAGATGATGCACACAGTGTGGCCATCTTTTTCAGGGAGCTGCTTGCTGCAGGCAGACATCGACTTGTGGGAGTCTGCAGAAGAAGATGGTGATGACATGACGCTGAAAGGCGAACTGAAACGTTTGGAAAAATTATAAAGAATATGGCGGTCGACTGAAGCAATGATCCGCAAGGTCCACGAGTGCAGGTCGTCGGCAAGAAAAGAACTGAAGTGAGCGTGGGGGACCACCCCTCCTCTTATACCAGTGCAGACATCAATGTGCTGATGTCAGGGGCGGTCCCCCATTGTAGACTGCTAGCTAGAAATTTTCTGCATGGTCCTGGTGCCTGGCAGCTTAGTCCTAACAGTGTTGCCTACTGCAAGAGCCCCCTTGAAGTAAGATCATAAACTTATGATGTTACATTTGGCAAAAGACTCTATCTCCTCCAGTCCCAAATAGACAACTATTCCACAGAACCTTTTGAGACCACCACACCTTGAATTCTGTCTCCTGCTAACCAAGACAATTAGAACAAGACGTTCTGTTGGACTGCACATTACATTCTGTACTTCCTGCAATGGGGTTGTCAGGGTGCAGACATCCACCACCTGCCCACTGTCAGACTTCTACCCTTTGGTGCCCTGGAGCATAAAGTGATCAGCCTACATTCTCCAATCATTTCATGCAGAGACTCTCAGAACTGTACTTCTGCATGGGCTCTTTGTTGATATGGCCTCCAGTGTAACAGTCTGCATCACATAAGACAGAGTTTGCCCTGGCTGACTGTCATGTCTTGTGACGTGAACTGATCCATAGCACCTCTGCTTTTAATAGTTTGGATGATAACACAGTCTGGAGTGTGTAGGACCATGGCACAATAGGAAACTAGCTAGGTTATCCATAACTTTCAGTGTTTAATCCTCTGTTAAGCTGCCATCCATTTGCCTTTCAATTTAATATCATGCAAATTGCTGCTATGCATTGATACTTCCCTGCTGTAGTCATGGCTAGGCAACCAGTCTTGTAATATACTGCTAATTATTGTGCCTGCTGCCAATTGGTGTCATTTCCTTGCTGTAGCTATATTTCAGTAACCAGTCCAGTTATTGTACTGCTCATTAATTTAGTGCACAAATTATTACTTGTAATTCATTTACTGCTCAAATCATTCTGTCTGCTGTAGGTTAGCATGACTACACTGCCCTACTGCTTCTCTGTTCTGCCCTTCCCTAGTCATACCTATGGTATATTGTTGTCCCTGTCTGGGTGCATCTCACATCCCTATTTCTTAGTACCAGTTTTACCTGCCTTCCCAACCCACCAGTGTAGTCCTTACTTTAGCTTACTCCCTATTTAGGTGTAGCTCCCATACTCCACTCCACCACACGGGAGGTGTAGTCCTTACTTTTAGCCTAGTCCCTATCTGTTTGTAGCCCCCATATTCCCCTACACCAGTGGGGAGTGTATTCCTTACTTTTAGCTTCTCCCTATCTGGGTATAGTTCCCATATTCCCCTCCACCAGCTCTCCCTTCCCTCTCCCAAGTTTATTACACCCCACCCTACCCCAATCCATTGCAGGTCTCCCTTCCGGATACAGCCTACAGTTTTAACAGCCTTCATACACCTGCCCAGTTTACTGAGGGCAACTGCTTTCACCTCTTCATCATACTATTAGTTACCCTCAATCTCCTCCCCTCCTAGTCCTCCCTGCTCCTCCCTCACTCCTCCCTACCTTCCCTCCCCTCCTTTTCTGCCTGTTCCCCCTCCTCTCTTCCTCCCTTCCAGTGGTCTCTCCTCCTCCGACCTCCTCCGGCCTCCTGGATTCAGCCTCTTCCCTTCCACCTGGATCCACCTTGATGCACTCAGGGGCCTCCACCCCTCCTCCCTCTCACTCACTCACTCACTCCTCCTCCTCCTCCCTCTTTCTACTTCACTCAAGCATCTCATGGGCTCCTCTAACCTCCTTGTCTCCTTACTACTCATTCTTGCACATGACATTGAACTCAACCCTGGCCCTGCTCTGTTTACTTCCTCTCCACAAAGGTTGGCGGTAGCTCCATGTTAACATCCACAGCCTTCTCACCAAAATCAACCTTCTACAACCTCTAATGGTGAACCTCAACCTTGATGTCCTGGTGATCTTGGAATCTTGGCTGCCTCCAAGATCCTGGATACTACCATAGCAATCACTGTCTTCTCAATTATCAGAAGGATTGCTCTAAGAGGTGAGTTATAGCCATCTACCTTTCCTCCTGCGCTCAATTTGATACTGTTCTGTCTGTCTCCTTCCTGCCCATGAGATGTTCCTCCTGAAACTCTCTCTCCTCATCCCTGTATTCATTACTGGAATCCACTGCTGCCCTGGCATACCCTCCCTCCCAAACTTCCATCACTGAGCTGCTTACCACCCTGACACCCCATGCCTCCACTGGCAAATAACTTATCCTAGGTGACTTCCCTTTTAATTAGCTCCCATCCTCCCATCATAGATTATTCCAAAACGTAAAATCTCTCAAGGTTACCCAACTGATTTCTGATCCCAGCAGAAAGCCTCAAAATCCATTACCACTCCCTTCCGGACTGGATCCTCTCCTCCCATTCCCAATGTATTGTGTATGCTGGTAACCACCCTGATGGATCTATCTTCATTACTTTCTGAGCTGATGGAAACTGACTGCTCTCCCCCCATTACTAGCTGCCAGCAATATTAACACTGATTTTGAGTTCTTTAGCTCCAAATCATTGACAGCCTGAGATCATCATGCCTGCCTGAGGAAAACTTGGGTACATGATTCACACCTCCCTTGGATCTTGGCAAAGTTGCTGGCCTGTAACTGTGCACGTGACCTTGCCTGGCAGACCCACAAGTCCCCTGGCTCATCACCTAACCTTGCTAAATACAAGTCACTTTGCAACACCTGTACAAGAGCTAATAGATTTTCGAGCACTGACTACTTTGCATCCACACCACAGAACAACCTTAACCACCACTCAAAGTTCTGGAAGAATATTCATACCCTTTTTCCTTGCCATCCCAGACCACCCCCCATCCTTAAGGTGGGCAACTCCTTCATCTCTGATCTTGCAACAATCCCCTCATCTTTTAAGTCCTTTTTACAACCTTCTTCCTTCTTACCTCCACCCCAGGTGTCTAGGATACTGCAGCACATAGTCACCTATTCGCGTCAATAAACAGGATAAGATATAAATTACATTCATCATAAATACTGGACCCATTGGAATCTGTACCATATCTTTAGATATTTTTCACCTCTATCTATCCATGAGATTTCAATAAGTCACTAAGGGAAGGGGAGGATCATTATGGGCCATAGGGAATTATCCAGTATATACCCCTGCCAGGAGTCAGAGTCAGTTACCGATGAGGGAGTCTTTGGTTGGCTACGTGCCTGAAAATGTACCCCCAAGACTGGCTCAGATCCATTTATACCCTACAACACCCTGGCTCCATATTATATCTGGAATTTACTATAGGTGCATAATGCAATCTGTGATATCAAGCACATATATTGAACCACTCCATACCAACCAGTTACCCAAGCAAACTTAAGCCTACATACTAAGAAATAAATATATTGAAAAGAAAAATATAAAATATAAACATTTTCTGTTATAGTTCATATCAGCATATAAAAGCTTACTGCATGTAGGGGCCCATCCCACAACATACTCTGATCCCAATGTTTGCACTCAGTTTATGTTTCATTTCCCATTAGTATCCTGCCAAAAAACTCTAAGCTCCCAATTAGATGTTCCACATATCATAAAGAGCCAATAAGCAAATCCCTTAGGGATAACCATGAAAAACAAACACCATCCCCATCCAGCTCTGGCACCCCAGTGACTGTCTGATGAGAAACATCCAATTTCACCAAAAAATACTAGTCCCAGTTCCTCAACTAGTGCACCTTACAAATAAGACCATTAAACAGTGAATATTACTCTAGGAGTACAGGCCAATAAGATGTTCCCTAGCCTCTGTACTGTCTAGGAGACCGGATGTATAAAGCACACTTCAATGCCTAAATCAATCCAAATTGGACCCCTAAATACTCCAGTTAAGGCACCTATTCATCCTATTATTATGTAAATTGTGCTAATTTTAATAAACTTTTGTAACCCTAACCTCCCTAATCCTTATACAACAAGGATATGATTGCAACTAATGACTGACAATTATGTTCCAACACATACCATATAACAATAGCGAGACAATTACAAAAACTTTACCACAAGTCAGCAGTAGTTATTTACAAACTATATGAGTATATTAAAGCTTTATATGATGTCCTTTGCACTCAAAGAAAAGCCATTCAAGGTCCAATATTAGCCCAAACGATACATAACTAAGTCCAGTGCCCCATGAATTTTATAATATACCTCTTACCATAAGTCAAGGATTCATATAGAACAAAAGTTGAAAGTTCTTCTGTGGAGCATATTGAAGCTTTAAAAAGCTCAGTGTGGATAGAAGGAGGCCAAAAAAGGTATCTACTCAGTCCAGGAAACAGCAGTTTAACTGGGCAATATATAGAACTGTATTCTATAATCCAGGGAACATTTTCTAAACCAAGAAGCCAGTCATGAAAATACAACTGGCAAAGAAAAAGAGTCCACCTGTATAATGCCACCAAGTACTGTATGCTATTAAAAGGGATTACTTCTAAGTAGGAGAAGTATCTCCACCGCTTCCACAGAACACCTGGTCCATGACCAAGTTAAGCTGGCAGACAGTAGGAACAATATATCTTCTTTAACTGCTTCTTTCTCCATCTCGGGGAATCCATTACATGTTATGGCAGTACATCCAGCCCACTTGTCCACCAAGGAACCTCAATGTCCTATTCCTCAATGGGGGCTTAGCTTCTTCCAACTACCAGGCTGTCATGGCGGTTGTCTCATTTTTCCTTATTTCCTCTGTATCTCATCCACTGGGCTTGCATTAAACACACTCATCTGGAAATTCAAGCAGCAAAGTCACGGACTTCCAGTGACATCACAGCCCAAGTAGCAGTCTGCCAGAAGAGCTACCTTCCCTTCCAAGAAAACCAACTTCAGCTTTTCCTTTCAGATACATCCAAAACAAGTGAAATGCTATCAGGCTCAGAAGGTAAAGACAGACAGACCCATTCCAGGGCCCTGAATGCACAACAGTGCTGAGATGGGGAGAGATTGAGTGTGGACAGTGAAGAACAGAGCCGCAACATATCCCTTGCCAGCACAAAGGCCCACAGATATGATATTGACTATGAAGGGAAGAAGCTTACCCAGAATTGCTTCAAACTCCTGATGAAAGAAACTAAAGCCTCCAGGAGTGAAAACCAACTAGAATTCCATCATCTCAATGACTGACTGGATGGGCTTGAGAGAAGGACTGAGGAGATGGAGGAATGTGTGGAAGACAGAGCCATACAACTGTCAACAACCACCATAGACTCCCTCCTCCACTACACAGAGGCTCTTCAGGGGAAATGCATGGACCTCAAGATGAGATCCCACCATGACAGCAACCTCCATGCGACAGCGTTACCGGAAGGGTCTGAAGTTGGCCTCATGTGTAATTACCTAGTTGACTTGCTCTAGGATGTACTTGTTTTCCCACCTACTGTACAATAGAACTTTGCAAAGAGGACTCACTGTGCCTTACTTCTTAAGCATACTGATCCAAATGCTAGTCAATGGCCAGTTTTTATGAAGTTCTCAATTTTTTGTACAAACGAAGTGCTCCACCTGACCTGGCAGAAAATGGAGATTACACACAATGGAGTCTGCCTTTAAACTGACCAGGATTACTCTCCAGAAATCTGAAAGAAAAGGCTGCTATATAAGAATATCATTAGTGCACTAAAGGCAAAACAAAATCTCAACCCCCCATGCAGCCTGCATCAGAATTTTTCTGGGAAAATGTTATTAAGCTATACATCACACTCTCCAGGAAGCCAGACACACCTTGAAAGTTCATACAGTTCCATTGGAGACCTGACCTCAGCCCCAACAAGACACTCCCTGATCACCACAAGGTGAGCGGCAGACCATGCTCAGACATCAGATCAAGACAACAAGGCAAACAACTGCACAGCACATGATGAAAGAGATCTGTTCACTTCTGCAATGGCTTCAGGGCAGTTCCTCAAGGAGATGGATGAACACTGCATATAGCTGCAGCAATCCCAAGCAATTGGTTTGCATTTCTTTATTCAATTTTGCCTGGATTAGGTAAGACAGTTAGTTCTTGTAACTCTTTCTGCAGACTGCATATAAAGGCACCAGGGAACTGATTTACACCCCCATACCTCCCTTGATTTTGTTATTCTTTTTTTTTTTTCAAATTACAGTCGGC
This sequence comes from Neoceratodus forsteri, assembly GCA_016271365.2. Classification (NCBI taxonomy): domain Eukaryota; kingdom Metazoa; phylum Chordata; order Ceratodontiformes; family Ceratodontidae; genus Neoceratodus; species Neoceratodus forsteri. Next base: position 353,650,965 of record CM057456.1, read on the forward strand.
CTAACTTTCCACTTTTGACACCGGAATGGACCCAGGCACTCATACTGTTCAACTGCCCAACCTATAATTGCTGCAGAGACCTGGAAGCTGTTCCTACCACAGAGAACTCTTGAGACTTACATAGACATTGGGACTTCTGTTGCAAGGACTATGTATAGTAATGTTTTAAGTAATTAATCTGTGAAAAGTAATTTGGAGGCCACAAGAACTAAGCTGTCTGACACACTAGAATGGTCTGACAAGCTGTGGCAGGAGGCTGAGGGGCTAACTGTTTGTTTACATAGAAGGATGGGGAGACATCACCTCACAGCTAGTACTTCTGGTAAGGCACTGCATAGTTTAGGATACCTCTCAATCAATCCCTTAACATTAAGATCAATACCATGATGCAGATATCCAGTCTTTAACCTCACGTTTCTGTATTGTGGTTCCTCTCCTGCTGGCCCTATGCTGTGTCTGAAGGGGGCTGGAGGGTGAAGAAGAGTTAGGTTGAACAGACCACCTGGTTCAGCTACTGATATGAATACCTATGTCCAGTAGGTTCTTGGGGCTGTTTTGGGGGGTGAACAGAGCCAAGAGGCGGGCTGGGGGCTTCTTGGATCCAGCTCCCATGGCTAGTGGCAGGGGTCCAGGATGCTTGTTCTTGGGTCTCCCCTCTTGGGGCCTCAGTGTCTTCTTGCCAGACCTCCCTTGACTTCTAAACACAGTTACAGGCATTCCAAACAGGATTAGTCACAGACCAGGATAAGCTAAACTAGATCCTAAGGGGAGAAGCAAGGTAAATCTTGCACAAAACACAGTCCATAGCAACAGACTTACTAAAAATAAACATGCTGGGCTTTGGCTGCTGGACTTATACTCTTATCATTGAATGCCAGGAATTTGAGTATTACAAAAACAATTAGAATTAGAATTGGTATTGGATAGGGAACATATTGATATTGGTTCTATTGGGGAAACATGTTGGGACACAAAATGAACCCCCTGACAGTCCAACACTGGAACACAGTTATGGGAGATATAGCTGAAATGAAGCAGCTGACATTCAGGGTGCAGGAGAGGGAGGGAAAAAGTATTAACTGATGGATCAGGTGAGAACTGGTACAAACTGAGGGAGACAATCCAGAGACCCAGGAGGGCATGGGTCTAGGACCTGCAGCCCTGCAGGAGGAGCTAGAGGTATCTGCAGATAGTACATAGAAGAATTGCTAAGACACATCAAGTAGAGGTACCTACATGGCAAGGGGCCGGTGCACTTGGGTGAAGAACCACTGATTCCTCCCTACCTCCATTGACATAGACATGTCAGGCATACTTATTGGCGTCCCATCCCTCTCACCAGGGAGGGACCCACAATTTGGATCATTCTGTATAAAACTACCTAGGGACTACATTCCTCCAAGTTCATGTTATTAGAGGTCTGTTTTTACTTATTGTTTTTATTTTCTCCTTGTTTTTAGTTAAAAAATTGTTGTAAAACATTATACACTTTGTAAATGCTTAAAGTATCTCTTCAGACTGCATATCTGCTGGCTGTAAATTGTATTATAATGTCAACATTAGCCGGTGCAGTCTGTACTGCTATGGATATAGAGAATAATGCCTGTGCAGGTGTGTATTATGAGGATTTTTCACACACACGAGGTGTGTGATAATTCATAAACCCGAGTGAAGCTCTTGGGGTTTATGAGATTATCATACACCGAAGGTGTGTGAAAAATCCTCATAAGACAATCCCTGTACAGGCATAATTTTTTATAATAACTGGTGCAAGGTTTAGACAGAGGCAAAAATTGTAAGCTGTATTTGTGTGGGTGAGCGTGTGTCTCTGAGCAGCCACCGTAGTCACACAAATACAGTGTGCTTTCTTTCGCACTTCAGTGAAGTGAGAACACGAGGAAGAGAACACTGTCATATCATAACCCACTATCAAGTTATTACGGAATTCAGCGGGTAGTTATAGTGTTTTAGCAGGACCGGACATCAAGTCATAATTTTTTTGAAATTCAATATGCTTTATTGAACATTTTACTTTCTCCTGGCCTAAAAAGGCCATAACACATAGAATGTCATGAGACATCAAGTCATTATAGTGGGTCACCAGTTACTATACGTCAAATAATGCCTGTGCAGGCGTGTGTTAGGAAGATTCTTCACATACTAAGAGCATGTGAAAAATCTTCATAAAACAAATTTTGCATAGACATTATTTTTTATAGTAACTGGTGCAAGGTTTAGTCAGAGAGAAAAACTGTAAGCTCTGTTTGTGCAAGCGAGTTTGCCCTTGAACAGCAGCCGTACTCACACAAATACTGTATGCTTTCTTTTGCACTTCAATGAAGTGAGAGTACAAGGAGGAAAATGCCATAATAACTCGCTTTCAATTTATTACAGAATTCTGTGTTTATACTAGAGTCTGTACTAGAGTTAAAGGAGCAGATAAAGGAGAAGTAGCCCATGTAAACTGCTCCCCCCCACTATATCAGTGGTAGTATTTAATATTTGATTTTGAAATCATGTAGGAATCCAGCCTATTTTTAACTCCATTTTAATCTTACTTATATCAACTTCAAGTAGAAAACTATTCCATACACCAATCCGCCCTTGTGTATAGTGTAATACTTCCACTTTTCAGTCCTAATTATACTCCCACACAGTTGCAGCGGGTGACCTCTCAAGTCTCTGTTGTTCTGTTTGAAATACATATCTAGCGAAGTCATTAATTCCATATCATTCATTATGTTAAACATAAATAATAAGTCTTCTCTAATCTGACGAGACTCCAAAGTAACTAATTTGGTTTTACATAAGCTACTACTGTAGTCCATGCTTCCCATATCCTTAATAGATTTTGTAACTCAACTCTGTACTCATTCAATATTATGAAGAAGTTTTCTTTTATAAGGTGCCCAGAGCTGAGATCCATAATCCAGGTATAGGTGAACATATGCTCTATATAGGGGCAAGATCACACCCTTGTTCCTATACTTAATACTTCTCCTAATGTTCCATCATCACTTATTTGCCTTCACTATAATACTATTCCACTGGGTATCCAGTGATAATAGCCCCAGAATATGGGCGATCGTCAAAACGGTGACTCCATATTTGGCGCTATTGGAATTGGCTACCCACAAGGGCAGTGATTGGTTTTACATCATGGGTAGGGGAAAGTGGCAGGAAAAAGGGAATGGCAAGGGGAAGGGGAGGGATGGGGAAGAGGGTTATGTACAGGAACTGTCCCTGCTGCCACCGAGCAAGCCGTGTGGTGTGGTGATGAGGGATACTGGCTCTGCACAACAGGTACTGGGTTGAGGCTGGGGATGGGAGGACTAAATTTTGCCACAGGCAGTGGCTCCCAGACTTAAATTTTTTGTGGCCAAATTTGTGCCCCTCCCGACATGCCCCCTGGAGATAGGAATTCTAATTCAGGGAGGTGCGGGAGGGGTACAGCCCTCCCACAAAACACTTTAGGTTGCCAGGTCTCGTTCGCTCGGTAAGTGTATGTCGCCATTTGCTTGTTCGATGATAGACATTCCCATAATAGCAATCGCTGTTCAACAATGACTATTATGACATAGAACCATTACACTGAGTGTTGAAATTAAGTTTGTTATCAATACACCAAGATCCCTTTCAATTTTAGTCTTTTGGAGTATCGAACCCATAAATGTATAATTATGCTTGGATTGTGTGAACCAAAATGAACACCTAACTTACATAAATCATGACCTCACCTCTGACCTGGTGGCAGTCCAGTCCTGGCTCAAGGATAGCAAACTTCTTATGAGCTACTCCAAATCCCAAGCCATGCTTTTTGGAATGCCACATAAACTAAATAATCTGTTGATTATAATGGATAATGGTAACCCCCTGAATATAGTCACTTCCTCCAAGTACCTTGGAATAACACTTGATCCCTCCCTTGATTTTTCCACTCACATTCACTCGGTGTGTAAGGGTGTCAACTCCAGTCTGGGTGTTGCCTATCATGTAAAAAGCCATCTCTCTCCCTCAGCATGAATTGCAGTGGCACGAGGCCTTCTCCTTCCCAGACTCTCCTACAGCCTGCCTGTATTCACTCTACCCTCTGCTTCTCTCCATTGCAGGTGGACTGTAAGCTATAATAACATCTGCAGATTCACCCTAGCCTGCAACCATCTCACACACCACTTTCTCTACAGCAGACTTGACTGGCCCTCCCCAACAGCCCTCCTTGACTCATTACTAGGCAAATTGGTCCACAACATCATAACCTCACAGAAATCACTTTCACTGGCAGCCCTCTTAGTTCCCACATCGTGCTATTATGTCCTCAGATCTTCTGACACAGAACAACTTGTTATCCCCAGGTCACGGTCCAAGTATGGGTCTGTGCCATTCTCCTCTGCAGCTCCTGCATAATGGAACTCCTTCCTGGCTGCACTTCACCCCTGTGTCACTACAAACATGTTCAAAAACAGTTCCACTCCTACTAATTGCCTGATCCACCTGCACCTGTCCTTAGTACTACCGTGTTCTCATCCACCACTCACCCCTCTCTTACCTTCTCCACCCCACTATCCCTCTTACTCTCCCCCATCTAGTTTCTTTTGTCCTGCCCAATGTTGCTACTTAATCCTTGGCTGCTCTGGCCTTGTGCACTTCTATTTATGCTGCCTCTATGTAATATGTACCCGATTCCTATTGTCTTTTAGTTTCTTCCCCCTACTGCTTTGCCCTGGTTAATAGCATACTAGCAAACTGTACAATCCTTCTCTTACTTAATTCATTGCCTTGTCATTTTATGCTTACTTAGCATCTCATTCTATTGTATAGTTTTTGAATTGCACTGTATCTGTACTGTACTGTATCTCTGAAATGTATTGTATTTGTATTGTACTGTATCTCTCCCGGGTTGTACCTGAAAATAGGCAAATGACTGCCTAGTGTGCCCCACTCAGTCAACAAAAGCTAAATAAATACAAATAAATAAATTAGAGCACACTTGTCTTGTTAAAAGCCATGCCCCATGTATTAGCCCATTTAAAAATATTGTTCAGGTCTGTTTGGATCAAATGTCTTTGCTCCAGAGTACCACGCACGCCTCCTAGTTTAGTATCATCTGCATACTTCTGACACCAGTTGGTAATATTATTGTGCAAATCAGAGATGAATATGGTGAACAAAACTAGGCCCAGAACAGACCCTGGGGGACCCTGCTAACAATCGGACTATTACATGATGTGTAGCCATTTATAAGCACCTGCTGTAACCTATTATGTAGCCATGCTTCAACCCATCTAACAAGTTTACCATTCAGACCAGAGTGATTTAGTTTATCCAACACTGCCCAGTGAGGGACCAAGTCAAAAGCTTTCTGGAAGTCCAAATAAATAACATCAACTGGATTATTATTATCATGTGCCTGGCTAACATTTTCATAAAATCCAGTGAGGTTGATGAGGGCAGGGTGACCCCTGTTATAGTGGAAACCCTGAGATAAATTGAAACCCTTCCCCAAGCAGTTTATATGTTTTGTATAATGTCCAACATGCTGGTTGCCTGATTATAAATTAAGTGCTGAAGTGCTTATAAAGCTTCCTGTCATATTAACCTAAAAACAAACTAAGAGTATGGTTACAAAATGAGAGGACTGTCTTAATATAAGAATAACTAAAGTTTGTGTCTGCTTTTTCTAGATGTTAGCAGCCCCCTTCTAAGATATATTTTGCAGCAGACAGCATGAGGTAATTTGATCCTGCAGGAGAGTTTAGGAGAGCACAGAATGTTCTGATCTCGGCTCTGACCTTTAACAAAGTTGTGAACAAGTTATGTAATGTGCTCCAGGTGGCTGTCAAATAACTGTTCTCTATGGAGCAACAGTGGCCCCTAGTGGCTAGTTTTATGTTGTGTCTGCTGTAAATCAAAAGGTAGGGAAAATTGTTTTTCCAACTTCTAGTGAGCTTATAAAAAGCCCTCCCTTAGTGCTGTGGAAGGATAAGACAGATAGGAAGGTGAAAGACGTCCTTGTAGTGTGTGCTTTCACACTGTTTGGTTCATGCTAGGCTGAAGAAAAGCCTTGGAAACTGTTAAAGCTAAGCAGTTGTCTGACTTACCATTTTGCTTTCTGTATATTTTACTTGCTAAAAATAAAATGATAAATGCAACCACGTGTTTTTTTTATGCACCTGACTTGTGGTCTGCCTGAAATTATGTTATCCTAAACCCACACCCGATGACATATGATGAAAGAAGTAGGATCTGTCTGGACGTCCAAGGAAACAAGGGGGAGTACAGTCAGTTGGTGCCAGACCTGGTATTGAGGATACATGGCAGAGGTGCATGGAGCCAGAGATGAGGAGCACAGCACTTGATGGAGATGGTGACCTGGGGGAGGTGCCATTGATGGGATGAGATGAACCTGAAGGTGAAATGGAGACCCTGATATGGAGTCTTCACTGGATGAGTGAGAGATGGCTGGAGGCTGATTGATGCTAGAGAGAAGCGGAGCGTAGAAGCCAGGAGCTACTTGAGAGGTCCCATTCAGAGGATGGCGAGGAAGAATCAGCGTAGCAGGATCCATGGGCTCTGGAGGAGGGAGACCCCCTGACAGAGCATTTGCGACCAACGTTTATGGAGATCCCATTGTTGCCCATTTTTACAGGCTGCTATTTGGTGGAGGATGGTGAATGAGAAGAGGAGACCCCAGGTAAGACTTTGACTGGCAATGTATTACTGGGGAGAAGATGTCAAGCAAGATGGAAGAAGCTATTTTAGCTGAAAGGACTTTTGCATCTTTTAAACCTCTTCCTATAAAAAATGATTGTTCTCCTGATGTTGACTGGGGAAAGTTGCAGGTGGGGGATCCTGAAGTAACCCAGTTAAGGGAGTATGTACAAATTGAGGAAGGGAGATAGGTTAATAGTCATGTGGGGGACAGGTTATGGTGGCATGAACTTAGGAAGGACGTTCTGTATTATATGAGGCCCAACCCCTGGCGAAGCAGATGGATGCCCAGGTAGTGGTGCCAGTGGCATATAGGAAAAAGGTGATGGAGGATGCGCACTCCAGTCACTCAGGGCAGCCGAACCATGGGAAGGTATTGGCTAGACTAGCCCTGTATTTCTATTGGCCAGGCATGTATAGGCAGGTGGCAGTATACTATAAGATCTGTTATAGGGGCAGACAAATAGCGATCCCTAATAGTGATGTGAAAGGAGTAACCTAGAGGGTGAAAAACAAGAGATAGCACCCTTGAAGGAGGAGGAGACTCCCACATAGAACAGAAGGGGCAAGGTGGTAGCCAACACCACTAGTAGTGTACAAGATTTTATATGTAAACCTAGAGGTTAGGGACAGGCTGTTAGGCATACAGTGTGGTATGTTACTAGCCTACCTTTAAATTTCTAAGTGGGGATGGGGCAAGGTAGTTCCCCCCGAAGACAGTTCTATTGGGTGCTGGATGGTCCAGACATTCAAATGTTCAAGTATATCTGGTTAGGGAAAGTCAGTAGATGACATAAAACTGCTGTTAGTGGTTCTTTCTCCTAAATGTATGTGATGATATTGTAGTCTACTAATGGAGAGACTAATTTAAACAATTTAAGATGCCTCAGAGTATTTGTATTGTTATGAATAGGATATTTTACACATTTTTTAAAGGGACCCTGAGACAGAGCTACAGGTGAGGATGGGCCAAAGCTCCACACCCTTCCAGGGTGTTAGTTGAGATTTGGACAACCATAGGATGGTTGCCCTCTTATGCAGGTAGATGTGTGACAGTGTGACCCCTGTCATAGTGGAAACCCCTGGATAAATTGAAACCCCTTCCCCAAGCAGTTTATATGTTTTGTATAATGTCCAGCATGCTAGTTGGCTGGTTATAAATTAAGTGCTGAAGTGCTTATAAAGTTTTGTGTTCATATTAATCTAAAAACAAAACTAAGAGTACAGTTACAAAATGAGAGAACTGTCTTAATATAAGAACAACAAAAGTTTGTGTCTGCTTTTTCTAGATGTTAGCAGCCCCTCTAAGATACAGTATATTTTGCAGCAGACAGCATGAGGTAATTTGATCCTGCAGGAGAGCTTAGAGAGTACAGAATGTTCTGATCTTGGCTCTGACCTTTAACAATGGTGTAAACAAGTTATGTACCGTAGATACTCGCATATAAGTCGGTCCACGTATAAGTCGGGACCATTATTCAGACCTTAATTTCATGCCTCAGTGTTTGACCCACATATAAGTCGGTGCATCTTTTACATCTGAATTTCACTAAATGGTACTTTTTTTATAAGCAAATAGAAACAGAACCTGACCTCAATGCAAACATTTCATCTCAATTTAGAATCATCTTTTTTGTTTTAGTCTGAGTGCACTGATGTTACTGTAAAAAACACATTTATTGCAGTCTACCATTGCACAGTAAAACTGTGAGCAGAAAACTTGTAATTAATGCAATGGAATGCTATTGAATAAAATAGTTACAGCGGGCATGTGGGCGGAATGCAGGCAGTACAAATGTCCTGACTTAATTGCAATGCGATGTTAGATATGAGAAATGAGATTTTAAGCAGAACAAGAAACCAGCAGTCTGAAGGCAGCATTTTTTTGTTGATTGCATGTTGAAGTCTGGGTGAAGAATCCTAACATTATTCAGTTGCTAAAATTACTAAATGTTTTTAAATGTGTGTTAATAAGGGTGAGCACAGACAACAGAGACAAACAGGCAGTAGATGTTAATCGGGCAATGGTGTTAATCTTCCAGTCAGGAGATGCTATTAATTAGGTGTGAGCTCAGCTCATCTCAGGAGGTAGAAGCAATCAGGATAGCAGAACCTTTGTTTTTTTTTTTTTTATTTCTCAGTGACTCGCGTATAAGTCGGAACATGAGTTTGGAGACTGAAATTCACTCCCAAAAATCTGACTTATACATGAGTATATACGGTAATATACTCCAGGTGCCAAGTCACTGTTCTTTGTAGAGCAACAGTGCCCCCTAGTAGCTAGTTTTATGTTGTATCTGCTGTAAATCAAAAGGCAGGAGAAATTGTTTTTCCAACTTCTAGTGAACTTATAAAAAGCCCTCCCTTAGTGCTGTGGAAGGATAAGATAGATAGGAAGGATAAGATAGATAGGAAGGTGAAAGACCTCCTTGTAGTGTGTGCCTTCACACTGTTTGATTCATGCTAGGCTGAAGAAAAGTCTTGGAAACCATTTAAGCTAAGCAGTTGTCTGACTTACCATTTTGCTTTCTGTATATTTTATTTGCTAAAAATAAAATGATAGATGCAACCATGTGTTTTTATGCACCTGACTTGTGGTCTACCTTAAATTGTGTTATCCTAAACCCACACCCAGTGACAGTTGGTTACATAAGACCTAGCCTTAGAAATCCATGCTGTCCATCATTTACTCCATGTAATTTGCACCATTGTTCCATAACCTCATCTTTATTTTGGATTCAGTATTTCACCAGGAAACAAGGTAAGATTAATTGGTCTGTAATTGGAAGTCAATAATGTGAATCCTTTTTTATGGATTGGGATAACATTGGCAACTCTCCAGTTGGCAGGCACAATACCCTCATCAACAGATTTACAGTAGATTATCCTAAGTGGTTCTGCGATATAATCACATAATATTGTATCATTTTACCAGTGATTTTATCAGGTCCAGGGGCACTACCAGGCTTGATGTTCTTAATCTTTTCTACTGTATAATACGTTCAGTAGTTATCCATCTGTGGGACTCACTCCGATTTGTATTCACTATGTTAGTCAAAGTCTGCCTTGTATCTGATTTTGAAAAAAACTGATGAGAAATATTTATTAAACACCTCTGCCATGTCCTGAGAGGAATTAACTATCCTGTCCATCTCATTTATTGGACCAATAGACATTGATCCTTTTTTGAGGGAATTTATGTACCCATAAAATTCTTTACCATTAGATTTGGATGAAGTAGCTGCCAACTTTTTCTCTAGGTCCCTTTTCTTTTTTCTTTTTTTTAAAACTTGCTTTATTTTCATATTGCACAAGTTCATACATCGCTGGTTGCAGATCTATATCCACATCTTATATTCAGATTACAAGTTCATAATGGTACAGTCCTTAAAGGTTCTGCAAATATAGTCCACATTTCAGAAGTGAATCATCCGCTTGTTACCTCTTTCTTTTCCCATTTCTCAGTCCATGTTGCTTTTCCCAATGCTAATCGACATTGTACCACTGTGTACTTCATCTGTAAATAAGGAATGTGTCCTATCCAAATTTTCTATTGTCTAAAATTAATAACAGATCTTAATAACATTAACAAACAACTTATGAACTTTAACATAGGGTCTTGGCTGGATGTTTAATCCAATTTATTACCTTTCTTTTGCTTTTTTTTTTTAAATAGTCTACATACTCCTTAACTTGCACAGGCTTGCTGAGAGAGCACTGAAGTACCATCTGTTTCCTCCACCAAGTGCATAAATGGCAGCCACACTCCCATGAATTTTCCTTTTTGCAGATGTAATTCTGTGGTGGCCCTTTCTGATCTCTCAATTTCTTTTACTATTTCCATCCAATCTTTCAGGGTGGGGTCTAACCATTTTCTGGTGATAGCCTTAGTGGCAGCCACCAATAGAATGCCAATAAAGCTTTTCTTTCTACTTGATCCTCTTTTTACTACTGGGATCCCCAGGACCATATGCTCAAAGGTGGGCTGTATTTGACTATTACCTGTATAAATTTGGCATAACCTCCCCAGTATTGTGAGATCTTGGGGCAGGACCAAAAATATGATGATGCATCTCAACCTTCCCACATTTCCTCAACGTTCATCTGAGAGTGTGGCTCCATAATGCTTATTTCTGGTGGGAGTGTTGAAATATCTAGCTACAACTTTCCACCTAAATTCCTTCCAGTTCAGTGAAGCCGATGTCTTACAAACCTCTTCCCATATGGATTGTCACCCTTGATAGTCTATCTGGATTCCAGCTTCCCTTTCCCAGTCTTTCTGACTTTTCAGGGTGTCAATTGCCATAGTATTTTTGGTAAATCCTTAGTAGATTTGAAATTAATTTGGGTTCTGCTGGTTCTGTGCTGCTTTGGTTATCCCTTCTACCACCGGGTGCGGGGCCTGTTGTACCCTTTCTAAATTATTATTATGCGAGAGAAAAGACCTCACTTGTAAATATCTAAAAAGTGGGATTTTGGTATCCCGAACTCAGTTCCATCTCTACAAATGATTTCACCCTATTTTGTTTTTCGAATTGTTCGAAGCGCACCAAACCCAAATGTTTCCATTTAGTGAAGGCTACATCAAGCCTTGGGGGGAGGAACGTTGCATAGGAGACAATCTACAGTTTTTTGGACAATAGGTCAGACAGTCCTAAGTTGTCTTTAATCTATCCCCAGGTTCTATATGTCTGTGTCTGCCATAGATTGGGTGACTTATATTTCTTTAAATTACCTGGGAACTCTGAAAAATCCTTTAGGGGTGTGATCCTGGGTGCCTTCAATTTCCATATCCCATCATGCTTGAAGGATTCCTTCAAGCAATATACCATCCAGGAGTTAGTTGCACTATTACGTAGTAATTTTTAAATTAGGTAGTCCCAAACCTCCTTGCAGTTTAGGTCTTATCAGTGTTCTCCAAGCCACCCGAGCCTTAGTGATTTCCTCATATAAAGTGTAATAGCCTTATTAATTTTTCCATTCTGTTGCTGGATATGGATCGGGAGACTAGTGAATAAAAACAAGAACCTGGCTAACACATTTATGCGAATTGTCTCTATTCTCCCCACTAGAGCGAGGGGTAAGATTTCCCATCTTTTTAAGTCTGTGAACACACTCTTTAATAGCTTCCCGTAATTAAGTTTGTATAGCTGGTTCAGTTGCACAGGATATGAATCCTAAATATCAATACTTGTTGTCACCCATCTGAAGGGTATCAGTTGGGACAGTCTGGATGTATTGGTCCTACTGATCAGCAAAATTCTGTTTTGTCAGGGTTAATTTTAAACCTGATATCTGACTATAGGATGAGATAGTTTGGATTAACACTGGAAAGGAGCATTCTGGGTCCCCCAAATAAAGCATGGTATCATCTGCATACAATGATATTTTGTTTTCAACCCCCTACCTTTATACCTTCAATGTCGGGGTTAGATTGGACCGCTTCTGCCAAGGGTTCGATACTGAGGGTGAATAACAGTGGAGATAAGGGACATCCCTGCCTTGTTCCTCTGTTTATGGAGAGTGAGGTGGAAATAGAGCCATTGACCCTCACTCTTGCTTGTGGTTTACAATGTACCGCTTTAATCCAGGCTAGAAACTGGGTCCCGAACCCGAATGTTGCTCATACAGCTTCTAAGTAGTCCCATGTTGCGATCAAATGCTTCTCTACTATTGCTATCGCTGTTTGAGGATTTTTCTTTTTGTTCCTGATCCTAAAACATTTAAGCACCGCTTTATGTTGTCCTTATGTGTCTATAAAGACAGACCCCAACTGGTCCTGGGTGTATAAGATCCGGTAGTATTTATTGAGTCTGGTGGCTATAATTTTAGTGAATACCTTGGAATCAGTGTTTAGTAAGGATATGGCCTGCATGAAGAGCATTGTTTTGGGGGTTTGCCTTCTTTGGGGAGAACTACAATAATGGCATCTCTCCATGTATAGGGTAAAGCTCATTTCCGTCTCCAGGCATTAAAGAGATCTAACAAAACTGGGACTAGGGGAGTCTGAAAAGGTCTGATAGAACTCTGAGTTGAAGCCATCTTGGCCTGGGGACTTGCCTTTTGACAGATTTTATTGTTTCTCTGATTTTCTGGAGGGTCATGGGGACTCTAACAGCAATCTAGCTTCTTCCACTAGCTTGGGAAGGGTCAATTTGCTTAGAAACCCCACACTTTGAGGGAACATATTTTCTTCCCCTTCAGGTTTATATAGATCAGTGTAGTATTTTTTAAAGGCTTCTGCAATCTGTTTAGGAGAGTAGTTATCTGTTACTTTGTTATTGCATTTAGTCTGAATGCATTTAATATTTCTGTCCATCTGTTTTCTACGCAGCCTAAAGGCCTGCAACCTGCTTCCTCTATTGCCCTGTTCATAATAAGCCTGGTTTGTGTATCCCATATTTCTTGTAATTCCTTCCTTGTCTGTGCTAGCTGTTCCAACATGTCTCTAGAGCCATTTGCTTTATGTTCTGCCTCCAGCTTGCGTAGTTGCTTTTCTAGTTTTAGGTGTCTCTCCATACGAGCCTTTTTAAGCCTAGAGGAGTATGCGATGATCTCTTCTCGCAATACTGCCTTAAGGCCATCCCAGTACCACTTTATCTCTGTGTCCTTAGTATTATTGTGTGTCTGATACGATTGTATGACTGATTTCATTTTCTCCCTAAACTCTTCTCTACCTAGGAGTGAGGTGTTCATCCTCCATAAGGTCTATTACTCCCAATCCCCCAATCTAATCTCTAAAGCCATGGCCGAGTGATCCGAGATTAACTTGGATTGGATTGTGCAGTCTGTGACTTTGTGCAAATCTACTGCACTACAGGAAGTAGTCTATGTGTGAGTAGGTCTTATTAGGATTGGAATAGAAAGTGTAATCTTTCTCTCTGGGGTGGGTTTCCCACATACCTCAGTTAGAGCTAATTCTCTAATTCCGCCTTGACTGTCCTTGTCATATTTCTATTTGTGGTGAACTTCTGTGAAGAGTGATGTAAACTTGGGAGATTACACAATTGAAGTCCCCTTCCACTAGCACCATGCCCTCTCCCAATCCTGCTATTCTTTGGAATACTTGTTTAAAAAAGTGGGGATCGTCTCTGTTGGGGCGTATACATTTATCAAGTGAATTCGTTGTGAAAATATCTTGCCTGTTACCACAACAAATCTCCCCTCCAGGGCCTGATCTCCCCTCTCAATCTCCAGAGGAACGTGCCTCCCTATCAGGATAGCCACTCCAGTTTTTTCTCAGTTGGATGTGGCACTTTTACTTACCCAGCCATGATCTTTAGTTTTGATGTTCCCGGAGGGCAGTCTTGTTTCTTGGACAAACCCTATATCTGTGCTGTGTTTTTAAGGTAGAAAAGAATCTTTGTTTTTTGCAGGGGAGTTAATACCATGAACATTCAAGGATGTAATGTTTAGCATACCCATTTTTTTTTTTTTTAGTTTTCCTGCAGGAGTTCCTCAAGTGTCCCTCCTTTTTTGTTCTATTTTTCCCTCTCTTTAGCTCTCTCTTTTTCCTCTGTACCAGTATAATATTTGTAATACTTCGAGTAAGTACCAGCTCATAAAAGTAACCATTAGGCCCAACTGGGGCCAGTAACTGATACAAAATACAATAGCAAAAATACAACAACTATAAACACCACCATTCAACTTTTTTCATTGTGTACTTCCTAGGTATTGCTCCTTTAAATTCAGGAGCTCTATTAGCTGCTGCTAATTTTCCTGTATATGGTGTGACAGGCCTGACTATGAAAGTCAGTAAGTAGGTAAAGACGTCATTGTAATCCCCCACCTATCAAGCGTGGAGGATGAGGCCCATGATGTGGAGAGGCCTGGGGCTGAGGGCCAGCTTCCCAGGTCATCGCGACCTTCAATAACTTGCTTGGCCCATTCACTCTTTGTGATAAAATAATTTCCTCTATTTCTAATTCCATTGCTGCAACCAGGGTGGCAGAATTGGGATCTTGTTGGTTTAACTACGTGAAAATTATTTCTGATTCCATCCCATCTGCACTTCCCTCTTGTTAGTAGTAGTCCCCCTCTTTGAATTCTTTCCCTCCCCTCTTCTTGTTAAGGAGAAACCTTAATAAAACATTTCCATATAACCCCAAGTAACCTCTCGTGTGCTTCCCCCCCCATATCTGTGGTCATTCACAGATCTGACCGGCTTAGGGGATGGGGCAGATATCATTAAACTAATCAGACTGAAGCTATAGCCTCAGGAATGTCTTACTGTACATGTTCAGGTTTGAGATGTGGTTCCGTGGTCCTGCATCTTGGTCTCCATTGTGGACACCGCAGATTCTCTTCCTAGGATATCTTGGAGGTAGACAGAATGAGAAGCGACCTGCAGAAACTTGAAGAATGGTCAGGGGTTTGGCAGTTGAAATTCAATGCAAAGAAGTGCAAGATGATGCATATGGGGCACAAAAACCCTGGCACAATATATCAGTTGGGGGGTGAGGATATAGCATGCACCAAGCAGGAAAGGGATCTTGGGGTGTCATCTCTCATGACCTCAAGGTAGGGAAACAGTGTGACAAAGCAGCAGGTAAAGCAAATAGGATGCTGGGATGTATAGGCAAGGGCATCACCAGCAGGAA
Source organism: Neoceratodus forsteri (assembly GCA_016271365.2). Lineage (NCBI taxonomy): Eukaryota > Metazoa > Chordata > Ceratodontiformes > Ceratodontidae > Neoceratodus > Neoceratodus forsteri. The sequence goes on from CM057456.1 coordinate 353,666,276, forward strand.
AAGAGGAGGTCATAATTCCGCTATACAAGACACTAGTGAGGCCCCACCTGGAGTACAGTGTACAGTTCTGGAGACCATACCTACGTAAGGACATAGACAGGGTAGAGAAGGTTCAGAGGAGGGCAACAAAGATGGTGCATGGATTGCATCACAAGTCCTATGAAGACAGGTTGAAGGAACTGAACATGTACTCCCTGGAGGAGAGGAGGAGAGAGGATATGATAGACACATACAAGTATCTTACAGGGAGGAACAGGGTGCAGGAAAACACTAATTTTAAGTGAAAAAGATGTTCCAGAACAAGAGGGCATGGGATGAGGTTAGAGGGAGGACGATTCAGAGGAAACATGAGAAAGAATTTCTTCACAGAACGGGTGGTGGACAAGTGGAACACCCTGCCAGAGGAAGTGGTGAGGGCTGAAACAATCACGGGATTTAAGAATGCATGGGATAGACATAAAGGAATTCTGGAGGTCAGGGGTAAGGGGCAACAGACTTCTAGGAAAACAAACTGAACTTACAAGCTCAAATGGGCAGACTGGGTGGGCCATAGGCCCTTATCTGCCAACACTGTCTATGTATCTATGTATCTAGGTCTGCACTCAGGTGTGAGGGCCAGGAGATCGCTGATGGCTGAGTTCTTCTGGGTTTTCCTTCTCAATGCCACGCCACCTTGGTTATCTCTCATTCCGGGGCGGTGGAGCGGAGGTCCGGTATCTTCATTTCCATGCTCCGTAAGGTTGAGGCCGCATCATACAGTGACTCAAAAAGTTGAGGGCCTTTCTCCATGAAGATGTGCATGCAAGCTGGATGCTGTAGTGTATTTTGATTCCCTTTTCTCTGCCCAACTTTATTGCCTCCTTCACTTGTTTTTTCTGAGTGTTTAAATGGTCAGAAAAATCCTGGTCAAAATAAAGTCTCTGGGAGTCCAAAAATGCTTCTCTCTGTTTCCATGCCTTCTGTAGAATGACCTGTCTGTCTCTATAATTGAGCATTCTGACCACGATTGAGCGCAATGCTGCATTTTGCTCTTTTGGTTTCTGTACCTGGGATCTGTGAGCTCATTCTACCACGTATGGCACTTCGGTGGTTATTTTCAGTACATTCTCCAAAAGATGGGTAATAAACTCCTCCATATTAGGGAAGGAGTCCTCCGTCCCCTCCGGTACCCCGTAAATATGAAAATTGTTTCTTCGAGCCCTGTTCTCCTGGTCGTCCAGCTTGACTTGCAGCTCATGCTCTCTAGTCAGGAGGTAGAGGATGGCCCGGTCGTGCTGGCTGGTTGAGTCTGTAAGAGTGCCTATCGCCTGTTCTGCCACCATGGTCCGTTTGTTAATACTGCAGATGTCCACTCACATATCAGCCACTGATGACTCCAATCAGTGAAGTGTCTTGATGATACCAATCAGTTTGCCCATAATTTCTTATGAGTCTAGGATTTCCAGTCCATCTTCCGAATCCACGAGGCTCATTACAGGAGACATTGGGCGCGATTCTGGTAGGCCTAGTTTTCTGTCCATTTGCATCATTGTTTAATTTTAGCCACCTGTGTACCTTTCATTCTCATTTTAGCTGCTGCCATGTCTGATGGTTGACCCGCTTCACAAGGTAGTTGGTTGATAAGCTTTTAATTTTTTTATTTTGTTTGCAGCAACCCTGCAAGCTGTTAAGATCAGTCAGCCATCCAAAGCGGTGACTTCACGGAAGTCCCTTTTCTTTTTCTAATAGTATTTTTACACTGCTTTTTGTAATATGTTATACTTATCCCAGGCGCTAATAGTACCAGATGCTTTGTATCGCCTGAAAGCCTTATACTTCATTTTAATTAATTTTAATGTTCTTAGTTAACCACTTAGTTTTTTTTTTCTTTACTATTATATATTTTTTAATTTTGGGAACAAATTTACCACATACGTACTGTATAATTGATTTAAGGGTCAGAAAAGCTTGTTCAGCCCCACCCCCCCAAACCCAAAATTAGATTCAGGTTTAATTTGTTTAATTCATTGTGAATTTTATGTAAGTTCATTCTAGAATATAAGTACATTTCAGTACAGCCCCTAGTTTTATTGCTGGACATCAGTATATTAAATATCGCCATGCAGTGGTCACTGTTAGCAAGGGGGTCTTTTTCATTACATGTAGAGTATACAACTTCTTCAGCTAGAATGATTAAATCTAAGAGATGAATCCCCTAGTGGGTTGATTAACAATTTGCCTGAGAGAGCAGTGTTTAATTGTATCAATAAAAATCTTGGAATAATAACATTTGCCAGTTAACGTTTTCCCACTGTACATCAGGTAAATCAAAATCACCCAACAATATAACACTTCCTAATTCACATGCAGCATAAATTTCAGATAATAATTCCACATTAACCATTAACCTGGTCATTAGAATTCAGTGGCCTACAGTATGTTCCACCTATAAAGTTACTATTCTTAGAATTACAAAAATGAACCCAAACAGATTCAAGAGAGCTTGCTGCAGTTCTTATTTTGTCTGAGATATTCAATTGCTTTCAGATTTTCTTTAAGTTACATAGCTACACCACACCCTTTTTTATGTAATCTGCCTAATCTAAACAGATTGTAACCTGATATCTCAGTCTCTCATGTTGAATGTTGTTCCCACCAAGTCTCAGTTGTGCAAACAATTTGAGAATCCTCTATAGCTACGGTTGCCTTCAGATGTTCTTTTTTGTTATTAAGATACCTAGCAACGGTAAGTATACCTTTTAAAGTATCAACGTTACCTAGAGCAGTTTTCTTTTTCTTCTCGGAGTTAAAACCCATGCTATCCTTTATATTCAGATTTGGTTTTTGACTTGCATTACTCACCTTCCCTTTTGTCCCGCTCAGGTTTAGTTTAAAGTACATAATGCCTTGTGTAATCTTAGCCCCAACAATCACGCACTTTTTTTGTTTAAGCGTAGCCCATCTTTAGCGTACAAATCATTTCTGCCACCAAAAGTTTTCCAATTCCTTATGAATACAATGTTTTCTCAACTACACCATTCTATCAGCCATCTATTTAGCCTTCCAATTAAGTTTGGTGTGTATTATGCTGCTCTTGGTACTGGGAGAATTGCAGAAATAATAATTTCCCCCCATCCATTAATTTCTTCCCCAACTCTTCAAAGTCTTTTTTTATGTCAATCTCACTGGTTCTGCCCATGTCATTAATGCCAATATGAACTGTCACAGTAGGTTTCTGTCCTGAATTACGTAATATCTAGTCAATCCTGCTAACTAAATCATTGATTTTAGCTCCTGGAAAACATGACACCACAGGGTTCATTTTATCTTCTTTACATATAGTGCCCATCCGTAAATCTAATGATGGAATCACTTGTAAGATCTTTTTGTGGTTAATTCTGAATCACACTATTTAGGCTATCAGAAGACAATGTTACTGGAGGCTCTCTGACAATACCTACAATGATTTCTTCCTGTTCCAAAACTTCAGACCTTTTATGCATTGTATAGGTTGTTGATGGTGACGCTCTACTCTTCTGCCCTTTTTGGGGGGATCACTGGACTATCGACCAATTGTGTTGTTCTGTACTTTCTAATGTATTAGACTTCATCAGCCTCCCTCTTTTTTCACTAGTGGTTTATTACAGCACTTTATCAGGACTGCATATCCAGTCATTATAGGGGATCACAGTTATATTCTTTTAACAAAGAAAATATTATAAAAAGTAGAAAAGTTGCTCTACTGAGCACAGTAAATTAAAACACCTTTACTTTATTACTGAGACTCCCCACCCCAGTCCCAAGTAATAATGGCATACCTTTCTAAAGGTGTAGTGAGCATTTCAGCACAAAGTGCAATTGCTACCTCCACCTTTGGAATCCTCTCATGGAAGTCTTTTTGGGTCCTGGCAGGAATTTGGGAGCTCCTCCAGGCATCCATTATCAGCCCAGCTTGACCCTATAGGTTAATTTCATGTCGACAAATTGGCATACTAGCTGTATTGCCAATTCAAAAAACCAGAGTACAGTAAGCCTTCATTTTCAGGCTACCACATTAAAAATACAAGAACAGGACTCTTACGACCATGTTACTAGATGGCAGTAGTACTCAGTGTGCCCAGTGTTACTACAGTAGATGGCTTAGACCAAAGTTAGCTGTAGCTTCTAATAAACAAACTCTGGCCAGAATGGTAATAGGTTGATTTGGGGTAAAATATTGAAAATTATCAAGGTTACTTGCTTACATTAGCAAAATGTAATGTAGGCTCATAAATTTGTTGTTTTGTAATATTTGTCCACCAGATTTTCAACATAGCTTTGTTATGATCTTGTCTCATGAAGAAGGGCAGAGCAAATGTTCAACTCAACCTGAAAGGTGATTTCATGCAGGAACTGTGAAATCAACTTTTGCGACACAAAAACATGTTTTGGGCAACAATTGAAAATGACAGTGACACAGTCATGAGGTGCTGTAAAGAAATGGCTATGTTGAAAATTTAAGGTAAAATATTTAATATTATAAAACATATGAACCTGTGTTTGCAAAATTCAACATAGCCTCATAATTTTTTGTTTTAAATATTTTTACACCAAATTTTGAACATAGCCTTCTTATGACCCCACCTCATGAACAATGGCAGAGATAATTTTCATCTCCTGCCCGAAAGGTGATTTCACTCAGGGACCACAAAATCACCTTTCAGAATAAAAAAAAAAATGTTTGGCCAGGATTTGAAAAATGACAGCTGTTACATTCATGAGGAGCTGTAAAAATATGGTTATGTTGAAAATCTGGAGTAAAAATATTGAAAATTACTAAAGATATGAGCCTGTGTTTGCAAAATTCAATGTAGGCTCATAACTTTGTTGTTTTTTTAATATTTTTACACCAAATTTTCAGCATAGCTTTCTTATGACCCCACCTCATGAACAATGGCAGAGAACATGTTCAGCTCCTGCCCAAAAGGTGATTTCACACAGTAACTGCAAAATCACCTTTCAGGACAGATTTACCTCACATGACTTAAATTGTTCATGAAGTGGTGTCCCAAAAAAGGTATGTTGAAAATGTGGGGCAAAAATATTGAAAAATTGCCAGGTTATGCTACTAAGTTCAAAGCCCCACTGAAATAAAATGAAGTACATACCTGATTTCCTCAACTCGGGGTCCACCACTCAAGAGTGAAGACATATCTGCACTCCAGACAGGATTATGATGTTGGACCTCTGATCGGCAAGTAAGGGCTTGGGGGTGCGGAGGAGGGTTGGGTGGGGAGTCTTGGCCCCAAAAGACATCGATGGACAGTTTTCTTTTGCAGGTACAAAAAAAATTAAAAGACCTAGGATTTCTGCATTGAGGGATTGGCACCCATAGGTGTCACTATTATGTTCTTGGGGAGTGGGGTGATGGGTGCTGAGACAGAGGATTGGGTGGGGAATTAAAATACTTATCATGACACTGAAGGACTGGGCACCCCCAGTGTCACTCTTATGTTTCTGAGGGGTGTTGAGAGGGAGGGTCAGGTGGGGAGGATATGGAAAATAAATTGGGAGAATCCTGATCATGGCACTGGGGCATTGGACACCCCAAGTTTCACTTTTATGTTTCGGGGGGACGTGGGGTGATGGGCACTGAAAGGGAGGGTCAGGTGGGGGAATATTAAAAAAACCTCAGTGGCATTCTGATCGTGACACTGGAAGATTGGGAACACCCAGTGCCAATCTTATGTTTCTGGAGGTACAGGGTGGTGGGTGCTGAGAGAGAAGGTCGGGTGGGGGAGGACATCTATAATTTAAAGAAAAACAAATTGGCAGTTGTGGCATACTCCTGCCTTGTCCAACATGGCCAACATGCACCACTGTGCATGCTGATGAACTGTGGTGGCCATGTTTGACATACCAGAGTGTGCCGTGACTGCCAATTTGTTTTCTTCAAATTTTAGATATCACCCTCACTCAATCTTCCTCCAGCACCTACCACCCTGCACACACCCCTAAAAAGATGAGTGTCAGGATTCCACTGAGGTTTACAAAAAACAGTGCAGTGCCACTTGAGACACGGAGCAGTGTGCTGCAGGATGCCACAGATGCTGAGGTGACTGCTCCATGTCCAACATGTTCTTTGGTCAGAAGCAATGTGCTGAATCCTTTTTATAGCAATAGGTCTGCAGGGTTATGCCTACTGCAGCCCTAAAAGAGCAGCTTTGAAAAGTGAAGTCTAATTCATGAAATGCTGTAATAATGCTGGAAACATTCAAAGTGCCTGAGCAAACATGGAGCAACAGGAGTGCAGCAGCATTGCAGCCATGCTGCTGCTCTGCATCCCTCCCCAAAGGCCATTTTTTATTATATTTATTTAATTCTCTTTTATGCAACTATCTGTACATTGTTTTACTGTTGTAAGGCACCTTGAACTATTGGAAAGGGTACCAAACAAATAAAATGCCTTATGAGTGCAGGAGTCTTGTTGGCTATGTGATCTTCTGAAACTACAAGGCTATAATCTTTTTTACAGTACATGCAGAAAAATCTAAAAAAATACAGTAGACTGACAGCAGATCTTATAGCAGCATTGACTTTATCATTAAAAGGAGAAATAGTTCTCAGAGAGTAACGTTGAAGCATTATAATTGATAAAAAATATTGGGATATCCCTCTAAATTGATTATAGTCAATATTTATATGTCACTGAAAAACTCCTCAAGTTATGAATACTCTTCTTGGAATCTGTTCAATGAATTAATGGAGAAAATTAATGTTTTGCTTTCTGACTTTTTGTTCCTAGTGACAGTTGATTTTTTCTAGAATAGGAACATTTATGGAGTAGGAAGTAAACTGCTGACTCATCGATAGAGCGAAGCATGGATCCTTAGGCTTTAAGCGATTGCTTATCTCCAGAAAAGAAGTCTAGACAAAATTACCAACATTAATGGAAAAAACTTATGCAGATTATGCTACACCATGATTTATATATTTTTAATGGCATAACCAAAGGAGATGAATCAGGGTTGTACATTTCTGGGGCCAAATGGAAATTCTACAGTAGATTTCTTCTGGTACAGTTTAAGCACATTATCATACAATATAATATAGATTTGAGGTCTTCCCACAGCCAAAGACCAAACAACTTCCATTAAGAGTAACCTATTACATAAGAATAGATAAGTTAACAAAGTCATGAATAACATCAATAAGATATTTGTGTATAATCAGAAATATGTTATCCGTGCCGAACCAGTGGCGCTGAGGTTGAGGCGCTGGGCGCTACACCTCGCTCCACGCCGGCGACCCAGGTTCAGGAGCGGACTCGGGTCGCTGGTGGGTCCGGCCGGGGAGTTAGAGCTTGAGCGTCCCGACAGCTCGCCTACTCGGGGAGGTTAAGGCATCAGCCGGACACTTGCCTGACTCCGAGTAGAGGCTCGGAGTACTGCAAGCACCTAATGTTAGGATGGGCTGCCTAGATACAGCGTGACATCAGCGCCTTGCGCCTTGACATCAGGGTCCCACGCTGTAAGGGTGGGAGAAAAGTGGAAAATGCCTGCCGTCGCGGGAAGATGGAGCCTCCGGAGACGTGCCCTCGATCTGCCTTCACCCGCCCGATGGCCCCTGGACCGACGCAAGTTGAATTGATGGGGTAAGGGGCTCTGCCCCATCCCCCTTGGGGCAAAACCGTAGCTACATGGGGTTCCAGAGGGTCATACGGGCAGGGTGAAAGGTAGAGGGATGTCTGCCTTGAGGCTCCTGAAGGGTCGGGGACAGCAGGCAGGGAGGTGGATAAACCGAATTAAAAAAAAAAAAGAAATATATTGTCTGGTCTAGTGAAAATTCTGAGTAATTGAGACTGATTTTGGAATCCCCTCTATTTTCTGTCTTAAGAGATAAGTTAATACAGGAAACATTATCAGAAACACTTATGGTACAGTATCATTTACTTAATAAGATCTTACAACCATGGGCTGGATTCTCAATGCCCCACTTAGATCGGCACAGGTTGCAGCAAACAGCAGCTTGCGCTGATCACTGGTGCACCAGGGGCCTGCACCCAATCCTCGACTGGGTGAGGTCCCAGAACCAAACTCTCTCAGCTTACAATAAAGACTCCTGTACATCAAAGGAATGGTGCATGGAAAGGGAACACTGCAAGCTGTGAGATCGTCCTGCGGCAATGCCAGCACCAGCAGCACTGTTGCCCACAGCACAGGACTGATGTCTGCCACAATATTCTGACTCCACCGCTGGCACCCATGCAGTCAGCCAATGCTGGCACCCCTGGCAGGCATACCTCCAGACATCTCTGCCCCCCCCCCACAGCAAGGCAGCCTGTGCACTACACCTGCCCTGCAGGTGCCCCTGGTAGGACAGATGGCACACCTCCCTCAGCTTTATACCACACTGTCAGCATTGTGGCCAGCCCCTGAACCATGTCCATCAGCCGTCAACACCATCTGTGCAGGTGGGCATCCCTGCTGGCAGCAGGCCCAGATCCCTGAGAGCCTCCTGGTACCACCTGTATCGGTTTCTGTGCAGTGCCCAACACATACCCCAAGGGTTCCTGTGCCTTGCCCACCCACAGTCAGTGCCCCTATATGGTGGGGAGGTGCTGCCACTGACACTTGCAATCTCTGAAGGGGTCCATGGATGGAATCTCTTTTGGCGCATAGGGCATTAGACTGGCTCAGGGCTAGTGTAACTCTGGGCCAGCACTGCAGACATTGGCTGCCTTGCAGAATCCCACATTAGGGGATGTGGAAGCCAATGTCTGGTACACAGCCCTGTGTGCCATGGCAGATCCTAGTATTTATGCTGGCTGGTGCAGGGCCTGTCCAGCACGTAAGGATTACCTGACCTCGATGCATCCTGTATTCGGTGAATCTGGTTTGATGTAATGTTTGATGGAAGGTGCTCATTGCATCATATTCTTTGATGCAAGTACTTTGCATCAATTCCAGACAGCTGAGAATCGGGTCCCATGTCTTTATCTTTATAAGGCATCTAAGCCAAAACGATGTCTGACAGCTGGTTTAATACTAAGTGTACAATGGCAAAGGAACATCATTAAACTCATTCATTAGGGAGGTTAAGAAAAATAAAACTAAGGAAAATATTCACAATTTTAGTTTCGTGGCAATAATATAAAAAGATTTACAAGCAGAGAAACAAAAACAGTTATCTGGCCTATGGTCAAATTTAAAAGAAGCAATAGAAACCAAAAAGTTTAAATGATTTCGGCTTACAGCAGCTAAGGGATATGGAAGCTATGCAAACTCTCTTGATACCTTTATCACCCCTAAAGCTTGGGGAATACATTTTGCCACACTCTTCTTCAATCTAGAGCAGTCTAAAAGGCAAGGATCATCAGACAGAACAAGCAAAGAGATGGACAATTTAACATCTCCAGTTGAACTTGTTATGTGTAGGGGAGAGATTTTTAGTGCAATAATGGATGCAAAAAATAAGGAAAAGCTCCAGGATCAGGCAAGATAGTATCTGATGTTAATAAGACAACTTAGGAATGGTGGCTTCCTGTCTTTTTCACCTTTGCAATTTTATTATTCAGAACAGAACACTATGCAGTCTTGGAAGGAAGTGTCATTTCTCCACTCACAAAAAGGCCCAATTAAAGACCCGCTAATAGACAGGCAATAAGTCTTTAGACTCCTCGCAAAAAATATTCACTTAAACATTTCTTGAGACACTAAAAGACTGGGTTTATAAAAATAACAAGATTGAAGAAGCCCAAAAATGGGTTTAGAGAAGCTAGATTAACTATTCAACACTGAGTGGTCCTTTATATTTTAATGTATAAATATATTAACATCAAAAAGGCGAGATTGTTATGTTGTTTTGTGGATTAAGTCAGCTCATGACACAGTTAATAGAAATTTGCTCTGGGACATTTTATATGACGTGGGAATATATCTTCCTTTATTATGTTTGCTTGCATGCATGTGCAAGAAACATAGTGCCACCATACGAGAATTCGTAGGTGTGCCTCCCCCACTTCCAGTGCCCTGCTGCCTTTTGCAGGCATGGCCACACCGCACCAATGAATGTAGGAGCTGTCTATGACAGCCCTTCAGATGCAGTGGCGTACAGTTGAAAGCAAAAGAATGCTGCAATTAGCAGTGGTAATGTGTAGGCACTTTGCATACTGCCATCCAGCAGTATGTAAAGTGCCTACACGTCGGCACTGCACTGAAACAGCTATCATAGACAGCTCCATCCCCCCCCACAACAAGTAGCATGCTGGGAGCCCACCCCAGCGTGCTCATGCGCCCCCCCCCCACACACACTGTATGGCCAATGGTGGTGGTGCTCAATCACCCATCAACTCCACCGCGCCTCCCTAACAGATTCCAGGTGCCACTGAGCACAACCCAGCGTGGCAACAGTCTGTAAGGCTGACAGGGGTGCCCAATCACCGTCAGCTCCACTGTATCCCCCCCCAACAGATTTCCAGGTGCCACGCTGGGAGCCCACTCCAGTGTGGCAACAGGCATGGCCGACTGGGTGCCCAATCCCCCATCGGCTCCACTGCCCCCCAAACAGTCTTTCAGCTGCCACGCTTGGGAGTCCACCCCAGCACATGGCAAAAGTACCACGTTGTCTTTAAAAAAAAATGCCCTGTAAGAAAAAACAGTACCTCTCTGACTGTCTTGACCCCCTGCCCCACCCACGCCCACACTCTGTGCACCCTGCCTCCCACATCCCCACCTCACCCATACTTACCTCTGGAGTCCAGCACGATGATCTTTGGTGGACTGGGTACTATGTCGCACTCTTCAAAGCCGACCGTGAACTGAGGAAATGCCAGTAAGCTGTGTCTTGAATAACTAGGGTTTTTTCAACTTTGATGCATATCTCAGGCATTTTTAGAATTTTTTCAATTAAATTTTCAACATGGGGTTCATGGGACCCCACCTCATGAATTCTGGCACTGTCATTTTGTTATTCAGTCCCGAAAGGTGATTTTGCGTCACTGCACAGAACCACCTTTTGGGACTGATTTACTGAAATGACAGTGTCACAGTTCATGAGGTAGGCCTCAGTAAAACTTATGTTGAAATTCTGTGAAAAAATTCTAAAATGACTGTTTTATAAGCGCTGCATTAGCAGTTTCTACGCACACTGTAAGTTTGTGAATTTTTAATATTTTCACTCCATATTTTCAACATTGCCATTTTACACATCTCCTCATGAGAGTACAGCTGTAATTTTCACATCTCACCCAAAATGTGTTTCCACTCATGTAGCGCATACAATGGCGAGTCAGTGTGCGAAATCAATGTCCGGAAAGATTAAGAAAATCACAGTGACACTGTTCAAGAGCAGAGGTCTTAAATGCTATGTTAAAATTTGGTGACAAAAGTCCATAAATGACTGTGTTATGAGCGAAGACTGTAGTTTCCACGCACTCGTAAGTTCATGAATTTGTAATATTTTCAGTCCAGATTTTCACCACTGACATTTTTCCACACTTCCTTATGAACAGTACAGCTGTCATTTTTCACACCATGGCCGAAATGTGTTTTGCACTTCCAGCGAGAAATGCATGGTCGCCATGGAAATCACTGTTCAGGACCGATTAAGAAAATCACAGTGACACCTGTTCATGAGCGGAGGTCCCAAATGCCTGTGTTGGCAATCTGCTGTAAAAAATCTCCAAACTTGTTACATTACGGGCGCATGCCTGCAGTTTCTACACATGCTAGTGACCACCATTTTTTTAAATATTTTTAAATATTTTCACTGCAGATTTTCAACATTGCCATTTTTTACACCTCCCCATGAACAGTACAGCTGTCATTTTTCACATCCTATTTGAAATGTGTTTTTGCACCCGTGGTGCCAAATGGTGTAGTCACTGTGCAAAATCAGCTTTTGGCTAACAAACTGTTATTGCCACTGTTCATAAGGTGGGGGTCACAAAAAACCCATGTTGAAAATTTGGGGTGAAAATACCAATGAACACCTGAGGTGTTAGGGTTTCCAACCATAACGCCCCACCCTGTAGAGACTGACAGACATCAGGGGAGTGACTTGGGATTATCACCTGTAATGCTCATACCATTCCACCCCCATCCACACCCTGCAGCCAATGACAGGCATCGAGGTGTGCCTTGGACTCTTCTGCCCCAAATTTCACCCCATTCTCCTATACTGCACCCATCTCACCGTATTTCCTTGTGGAATGGGGTGAGCATAAGGTCCAAAGACACCAAGGCACACCGTGACACTTGTCGGACTCTGCAGGGTGGGGTGTGGTGAAATGGCATGGTCATTATGCCTGATGACCCAAAGGCACACCCCAATGCCTGTCACTCTCTGCAGGGTGGTGGTGGGGTTGGCTTCAGTTCAATACTTCACTGCCATTCCTATTATGCAGCTCTCTAACTCCTACACTACCAATGCCAATGCCAGCAAGCAAACATTCGGCATTGACAAATGCTTGTTACACAAGGGAACATGGGCCATTCTCCAGTATAATCAGCAAGGACCTAGCTCGGAAAAAAATATACACTAATATGGAGGTGCCTCAGGAGTGTAGTTTGTCTCCATTATTATTATTCAACTTAAATATTAGGGCACCTTTGAGCTTTATGATTTAGATTTTCACTCTCATCAGATTGCATTGTTTGCATTGTTAACCCATTGCTGCACTCTGTCTGGGTGGGGGTTACTTGCTGCTGTGTTGCTACTTTATTATTTCATTGCTATACCTTATCTGGGTGGCCTGTACCAGCTACTTATACAGCCTGAGCTTGTTTTATTCTGTAACTACACCCTATTCTGGGACACCCCCACATGCTGTCTTATTAAGCTCCTCCGCTGTCATTATGCAGTTACTGCTCCCTAGCTGTGCCTCATTGCATGCTGCCTTAAGTGGATATTCATTCCACTCTTGCTTCCTACTCTGGGTGGCCACTATTTGCTGTCACTTGCATGGTATTTTTGATTGCTTCAAGCCAAGCTTACACTGTACCTCAATTTTACTGTTCTTGTGTGCTTGCTTATTTTATTGGTAGTCCACTTTTATTACTGCCTAATATGTACCTAAGCCTCCACACTATCCTTTTCAATCTTCCTTTCCTATTGCTTCTTCCCCAACCTCTCATGCCATCCAGTTTTCTCATGCCTCTCTCTTTAAATCTTTCTCCTCACAACCTATTCACCTTGGTCTCTGATTCCTTAAACCTTGAATTCTGAATTCCTTGACATAGTCCTTTTTTCCCTCTCTTCCCCTTTTTATCCATCACACTGTTTTGCCTTAGATGTAAGTCTCACTTTATCCTATTGCTCTTCATCCAGCTTATCCTTCTGGTGGGAAATATTGAGTCTAACCCTGGCTCTGTCTTCCTGTTTCCTCCTCCTGCTCTCTCCATAAAGGTCTTAGCATCCTTAATCTCAGTGTGAGCAGCTTGATACTAATGCTGATCTCTTGAGAGTATGTTTTCCAGCACTCCTCCCCTGAAATACTCAGTATCCCTGAATCCTGGCTATCCTCCAGAACCCCTGACTGCAGTTTATTCATCTCAAACTAAAACTTCTTCAGGCAGGACTGTGGTAAACATGGAGGTGGTGTTGCCTATTATGTCTGCCAGAATCTTTATTGGGACTATCTATGCTTCCCCTAAAATCTCTCACTCTATGTTGGTTCATACTCTCTCCTCTGGCCTCTCATTCCTCTTCTGGTGGACTTATTTTTTGTGGGGATGTCAATACAAATAGGCTTTCTTCCACAACCAGGTCAACAACTAAAAGGATATAGTCACTTAATCTATCTCAGCTCATTACTGAGCCCACACGACTCAGACTCTACTCCTCAAACCACTCCTTCCCGGACTGGATTCGCTCCTTCCAAGCTCACTGCATAGTTACTGTTGGTATTAGTGCTGATACCTTTGGTGGCCTCTGCATGATGTACTATGTCAGAAAAGTTCACCTTCTCCCTGCCCCTCCTAAATAGATATGATCTAGGTCACTATGGTTATTAAATGTTGACTTCGCTGCTCAGAAACCTTGCAGCTGTTGACTTGCCCCATCCTATCTGCTGCTGATATTGATGCATCTCTCTCCTTGTTCCACACTAGATTCTTGCAAGTATGGGAAAAGTAAACCCCCTCCTTAGAAAGTCCTGAGTCAAGGGCTCCCACCCTCCTTGGATCACAGTGGACCTCAGTGATCTTAGTAAAACTTAAAACAATACTTGGGCCCTTTCCAAACTGTCACATACCCTTCCAGACTTCCTCTCCTATAGGAGGCTTAGAAATTCCTGTACCAAGGCAATCAGAGTAGCAAAATCAAACTATTTTAATTCTAACCTCCAGAACGACCTTAATTCCTCCACAAAATTCTGGAAGATCATTCACCCTTTGCCCCCCAGGCCTCTTCCCCTGTTCTGCTTATGAATGGTTCACCTACCTCTGCCTCCATGGTTGATGCTAATTTTAACAAATGTTTCACCACTTGTGCCCCCCTGCTTCTCAGTCTGCTACCATTTGTTACCCTCATCTAACTGCTTTCAGACAGCTACAGTTATTTTCCCAGAGACCCTGCAAGTAGAGGGAGTGTTCATTCATAAATCAAACCTGAACTGAACTCAAAACCTTTAGATTTTTGCCCGATCCAACCTGAACTTGAACCTTAAGGGAAAAAAGATGAACTTGAACCGATTCAACCCAGAAAATGTGAGAGAGACGGAGAACCCACATGTAGGCAGTAGGGAAACACCTAATTTGAACTCAGACTCAAACTGAAAAATTACACAAAAAACTCAAACTAAACTGAACTCGAGCTCAAACTTGAACCAAACTGAACTATACCATGCCGAACCTGAACCAAACTAGAACCCTAGAAGTATGTCAGACCCTCCCTCTCCTGCAAGCTCTCTCCTCCCATAACCTCTCTAGAGGCTCCAGCCCTGATGGGCTAGACCCTAAAATACTTTACATCTTTGCCCTCTCTGTCCCTGCTATTGCTCTTCCCTCGCCCATCTTCTCAACCTCTCATTTTCCTTCTGTGCTGTCCCTCAGTGCTGGAAGTTCTCCAAGATTCTCTCCTCTATACAGGTGGAGACCCCATTTTCCTGGTAACTTCATGACCATCTTCCTCCTTCCTACTCGTGCCACACTGTAAGAAAGACTAGTCTACACCTGGCTTGGTGACTCCTCTACTCCACTAACTTCTTCTCGTCTTTCCAGTCTAGCTTCCTTAAAACTATTCTACAGTCTCCTCCCTACTGTGTATCACATGTAGCATTCTTACTGGGATGGATCACGGTTATAGTTGCTATCTCCACTGACCTGGCTAAGGCTTTGATTCAGTAGCCCACCCCTCTCCTTATGGAGAAGCTGAGATCTGCTGGTCTGTCTGTTCCAGCTGTTGACTGGTTCAGATTCTATCTCTCTGGCTATCTTCAATGGGTACAGGATGGCGATACCTCGTCCTCTTTTTTCAATCCAGTCTTAGGTCCCACAAGGCTCCATTCTTGGTCCCATCCTATTTTCCATCATTTTAAATGACCTTCCATCCATCCATCCATCCATCTGTGTCAGCTCACATTTTCAGCTGTTCTCTTTGCCTCAGGCACTCCGGTTTCTACTTTCAAAGAATTGCTACATTTAGACTTCAACAAGATCGAGTGCTGATTCCAATCAAATCAACTTCAGGTCAGCACAAAGAAAACTGTGTTCATGACCTTGGCCACAAACTGACCAGATTCTCCTCTCCTCCCCTCCTGTCATCACCACCCTGGATGGCTCTTCCCTACAGTCATCCCTGCTGCAAATAACTTGGTGTGTGGCTGGATAATAGGTTTGACTTCTTCACCAATACTGAAGTCATTCATTCAAAGCTCCACCCTAAACTTGGTGCCTTTACCACAAGAACTGCCTCTTATCCCAAGTCGCCACAAACTGGTTACCAAAATGATACTCCCAGTGTTTGACTGTGTGTATGTGGTCTACTGGCAACACTCCTTCTTCCTCACTTGCCAGGATGGACACCCTCTGTAACACCTTCTGTGATTTTTCTGCCAATGCACCCTTTCATACTCACCACTGCTCCCTTTACACTTCTCTCTCAGTGTCTCCTCTTCCCTTACATCATCTCCCTCACTGTGCTCCTTTCATCTCCACATACTGGTTTGGGTGTTTTCTTCCTTACCTCTCCTCATCATCCTCTCCTCTCCTCTATTCCCCCTGCCTTGTATGCTCTTCACTCTACAGATACATTCACCATCTCCCTTTCTCACTCTAACTCTGCTGCAGAGCAATCTGCTTTCTCCAATCATCTTCCCTCCATCTAGAACAACCTGCCTCTCCTCTTCCCTTCCTCCTTCCCATCTCTCCCTCAAAGTCACCTCAAACTTTTACTGCCCTTTCCTGCTCCTGTCCTGGCCGTAGCTGACATCTGGTATCTGTTCCCTTCCCCTGTTTCATCCCAATGCCTAGGGACTATCCGGTCTTAATGATTACCACCACTTTTTAACTTCTGTTACTGCCCTACAGCTTCCTGGCTGTCACCACTTGCATTATTCCTACACCAACTGCTGCAACTTCCTCTACCGCTTTACATTTAAGGTTTTGTGTCTGCATATGGTTGCCTCTGTTTTGTTCCTAAATCTATGCTGAGTGATATCACCTGTAATTGGATTTTTCCTGCACTTTTACATTGCACTGCTATGTATGTTCTCTGTATGTATTTTTATCTCCCCTTCCCCACCCCCCTAGTTGCACCTGGAAATGAGGCAAGGCTCATTGTGCCTCTCCCAGTCACCAATTTTCAATAAATAAATAAATAAAATGATGGATACAAAAAAAAAGTCATCTCACTTATGCAGATTACCTAGTGGTGCTTTTCACTTCTTTTTTGGGACTTCAGAGGAAAGCTGATAAGTTCCAAAGGTTCTGCCTCAAGTACTGTCTGACAATAAATACGGCTAAAACCAAAATGCTGGTGTTTGAGCACCCCAGTGAAAACAAGGTCTCTGGCTATATTCATAAACAACCAGTTAACAGAGATTGTTAGAGAATGTGATTACCTTGGAGTCATATTTTCTTCTTCACTTTCTTGGAATAATCACATCAATATGATTAAAATTAAAATAATAAAAAGCATTCAAGAATTTGAGATTCTCTGCTAAATATAGAAGGTATTCAATCACAGGGATGTTGACAGTGCTTAATTTCTATTTTATATGCCTCTGAAATCAAGGAAACTCGAATTTCTCTCCTTAAGAAATGCAATTAATAAAATGTAGATACTTTCTTAAACATCCACCTTATGTTAGTGCTTATGCTTTACATGCAGAACTAAGACAATTTTCTCTAAAATTTAAATAAAGGAATGGACTACTACCGTTCATCTAGAGCTCGTTAAACTACCATCCTTGAATCCTGATTTGTTGCTAAATGCTTTGAAGCACAAATGCAATAATCAGATTGAGGATTTTTCCTTCCCTATTTAATATATTTGAAATCCACCATATATCCAGCAGGCTTAGCAATGTACTTCTATTTACACAGAAAAGGAATAAGGTATCTTCTCCTCTCTGCTCTTGCTTCCTGAATGAAGAAGATCATATAAAACATATATGGCTCGATTTTCAGAGGTCTGGGAATGACACAAATTGCAAATACTTGCATCAGAAAGGAATGACACAAGGGGCACCCTGTGCCACACTACTGGGCTTGAGACAACACCCTGGCTGCGACATGGTGGACAGTGCCTTGCACCACAGAAGGGATGCAGCATCCCACTTTTTGGGATTCCAGAAGCCGTCAGATTCTGGCTGCACTTAGACCAACCAGCGCTAGTCTAAGGCCTATAGCACTGCAACCTCAGCCCATGGCAGCCAGGCACACTGGACCGTAAGACCCCTTGTGGCCCAGATGCAGCATGTGGGCACTGTTAGGATCAGTACCCCTATGCTGGAGCAGGAAAGTCAGGCCATGGCATGCATTCTGTGGATGGGACGACACAAGTGTCTGCCTGGCAGAGTGTGGTATGAACCCCTATGTAGCTGGCATGTCATACCTATCAGTCATAACAGGGGTATACTTGCCAGCAGCACCTGTTGCAACAGACATGGGTGCATGTGGTCCCACCATCCTAGGCTGGGTAAGTGGTCTGGGGTCTGTAACCTCCTACATCACCCGGTACCTCCCTAATGTCCATACCAGCATGCTGCATACTGTGCCCTGGCATTCATGGCAGCTGTTAGTGCACTGCTGCATGAGATGTACAGTCCTGTGCCCATGTCGCACTGCTGGATGCTCCTGTAGTGAATGTGGGACACCAGCAGACAGGTTCAATGGTTGGGCTGCGGTTGGCAGAGACTGGCAGTGTCCAAGTAGTGCTGGATGACCTAAGAGTGGCAAGTGGACCTTGGCATTCCTCCACCCCCACATGGTGGTAGTTTGTGTGCTGCTCACCTGGACAGGTGAAGCGGTGCAGGATATGACTGGTGTGGGTGTCCGGGGCTTGCTGTCATGATGTGGGGCCATCCACTTTGCAATCTGGGCTGGGTCACGTGCTCAGAACCTGTCAGTCCTGTTGTGCATTGGCATGATATGGGGCACTATGGACAATGGGACTGGAGTCCTGGCAGCAAGCACCGGGTTGCTGCATGTGATAGTGGATGGCAGATGTTGCTGCAGCCAGGTGGTCTGGTAAGTGCATTGCTTGTGGCTGGTTGATGGGTCCAGTTACCACTGGGACACATGATGGGGCTGGAGAGTCTAGGGCAAGAGGATGTTAGCAACCTAAGTCCATCACCTCCCTTCCTCCTCAGCACTCCAACTTGCTGGCTGTTGCCCTCGGGTTGTGAGGATCCCTGCAAGCAGCTCCCCCTCCTCCTTTCTTCCACAGACCCACTAAGCCACAAACTATGTCAGCTCTACAGCTTGCTGGCTGCAGCCCTCAGGTCATGAAGGTCCCTGCAAGCAGCTCGCCCCTCCTCCTGTCTTCCGCAGACCCACGGAGCCACAAACTACCTCAGCTCTCCAGTTTGCTGGCTGCAGCCCTCAGACAGATTGTGAGAGTCCCTGCAAGCAGCTCTCCCCTCCTCCTTTCTTCCATGGACCCACAGAGCCACAAACTACTTCAGGTAATTTCGGAAAGAGCACACTACCTTGGCATCCAGTGACATTTTGGAAAAGCTCCACCACACGGTCAGCACCTGGCCCCAACCAGTTTTTGCCCAGCATATTCTGGGCTGATAGTTTTTGAATGCATTGGAACACAGGAGTGTATGCCACCTACCCTCCCCCGCCACTCCCACCAGAGCTCGGCAGTCAAGCTTTATACAATTCTCCCCCCTCCCCCTTTCTGTACATCACTCTCATCCTACCTTTCCTACACAACAAACCTCCACCCAAACAGCCAAACCCCTCCCCCTTCATGCATATTCCCTAACACATTCTCACTACTAACACTAGCCTCTCCTCCTCATAATAGTCCATTCCCATACATAATACTCCTCTCCATTTCTCACCACAATTTTACACCAGTCTGTACTCACCTGCCCGCCAGTCATATTCCTTGCCACTACCTTTTTCCTCCAGCCTCACCATCGCCCCCCATGTTTCCCCCAACCACATCCTCCCTACCCCTGCATGTACTATTACCACACAGCTCCCTCCCTCCCCACCACCTCACTCACTAACAGCCCTCAGCATCCTCCTTCCACTACCCACATCACACTTCCTCCACATCCTTCCTCCTTATCCTTTCCACCCAAACTACCCCCTTCTTACCTCCTCTAGCCATCCACCCAGGGTTGTTAAGCTCCACCCTACTAAACCCTGAAGCCATTCTCCATAGAAAAGTACACTCTACCCCTACTCATGTGCTCAATGACTTCACGACACTAAACTGCTACCCTTTCTCTATCCACCACTCTTCCTTCTACTGCTTCTTGCAGGTGATACTGAACTAAATCCTGGCCCTCCAGCCCCTCTCTTCCCCTCTACCCTCCCCAAAGGTTTGAAAATCTTTCATGCTAATGCCAGAAGTGTCCTACCAAAACTAGATCATATAAAGCTATTGGTATCTCAGCACACCCCTGATATCCTTTGCATCTCAGAAATTTGGCTATCCTCAAAGATCCCTAATAGTCAGTTAGTAGTACCCAATTATTCTCTTTCCTGCCAGGATTGTAGCAAAGTAAACGAGGAGGTGGTGTCACCTCTACTCACAAACCACTCCTTGCACCATTACTCACCATGAATCTATCCCATCCTCCACAAATTCCTCCTTGCCAAAATCTCACTCCCTTCCTCAACCCACTCTTCATAGGGTTCCTATATGCCTCTCTCAAGCTGCCTCCCACCCCCCCTTGTCTCCTGCTTTACCTCAATCACCTCCCATGCTACCCCAGGGAACTTCTCCTATTAGGTGATTTTAATTTGAACTGGCTCTCCCCCTCAGTTTCTACTTCCATTATCAGTACAGAATCTTTAAACCTCACTCAACTGATAACAGCACCTACCCATCTAAACCCCCACTCCCTCAACCACTCACTACTTAACTAGATTCTTTCATCTCACCCCTACTGATTAATCTCTGTGGGTACTTTCCCGATGTGTTTAAGTGACCATTGCCTTACTTTCTGCATCAGAAAATCTGCCACCACAACCCCAAATATATTTTGCACCGCCTTTAAGAACACCAAATATCACTATCCCACTTCACGATCTGGCCTCAGCTGACTGGTCCCCAATTGTCCCCGCCTCTAACATCAGCTCTGCCCTTACCTACTTCACCAGTATTTTCCTTACAATATGCAATGCCCGTGCCCCCACTAAAACTATGAGAATCAAATGTCTCCACCCCCCTTTGATCACCCCTGACCTATTATCACTGTGCAAATCCCGTGAGCATGCCTGGGCTTGATTCAGAATCTCCCAGTCCCCTACAAATTTTCAGCTCTCTTGGGCTTTTTGTAATAGTTGCACAAAGACTGGCTGCCTAGCCAATGCAAACTTTTGCAAATCATGCCTGCAACCATCTTCTCATTTCTCCTCCTCCTTCTGGAAAGACTTGTGCTCACTCCTACACCCTCCCTCTGAACTCCCATCTCCTACGCTCCAGGAGGCAGGAGTCCAGCACACAGAACCATCTACACTCGCAAATCTTCTTAACAAATATTTCACTACCTGTGCACTTCCTGACAACCCCCAAACACCTCATCCACAACTCCCCCCCCCCCCCCAGTCTAATGGTTTCAACTTCTCTTCAGTTTCTGAACTGGATGTCTAACAGGCAATCATGTCCTTATACGCAGCCAAATCCAGTCCAGACAAACTTTACCCAAAATTACTCATTATCTGTGCCCCTCCATTGTAACCACCCTTTCTCAACTCCTAAACCTTTCTTTCTCCTCATCCTCAGTACCAAATGCCTGGAAATTTGCCAGAAGCGATTCTCCTACACAAGGGGTGGTGACACATCCTCCTGGGTAACTACAGGCCCTTCTCCCTACTCCTTCCTGGCCAAAATCCAACAATCCATTGCCCTCTCTAGACTCAATGACTTCCCTAACTGCTACAAACACCCTCCCCGTCCAATTAAGTTTCAGGCAATCTCACTCCACCATGTCCTCCTACTTCGCTTACCAACTCCATACCTCAGCTACCGATCATAGCCACTTTATCTCAGCTATTTTCATTGACATCAGAAAAGCTTTAGACTCCATCTCTCACCCTCCTCATAAACAAACTCCAGGCTGTAGGACTGTCTCCCCAGCAGTAAACTGGTTTCACTCCTACCTAACCAGTAGAGAGCAGGTTGTATGAATGGGAAACACCTTTTCCTCCCCCCTCCTATCCTATCTGGCATCCCCAGGGCTCCATCCTCAGACCTGTCCTCTTCTCTCTCTTTATTACAGGACAATTAAACAACAAATTTTGGGGTGAATCAAACTGCAAATGCTCCAGTCTACTATTAGAATATGGGATGCTGATTTTCCTAAAGGTATCAGTTACCTGTAGTTTTCCCATTTAAGCAGTTTTCCTGAGACCACACAAATTTGCTAAAATGTAAACCCCGATTCTCTCCAATCTAAGCTGCAGCTCAATTCACAAAATGGCGAGGACATGCTCTATGTGATGATGTCATCAGAGCGACTCACTCCAGTTCTTTCACTGAAACCTATGGGCACTGCTTTTAAATGTTGAATATTGCCACTATATGTAGATATAAGCATACATATCAGTACTTAGCTAATGCATCAGAGTCTGTGGCAATATTCAATATTTAAAAGCAACATTCAAAATGTTGTCCAGATTCTGTACATTTTACTAGTAACTAGAATGTAATAACTTTGCTCACCTTAGACAGATCATTTTCAGTGCTAATTGCACCTCAGCTTGTATTAGGGTGCCCTGTTTATCCAAAGGTGTAGTACTGTAATCAGTGACCCAACCAGGTTCATACATGGAAGGGTTTCATACCTGGTATTTTCCAGTGTATCAATCTACATTTATTTATTCTCAGAGTTGTTGATATTAATTTTGTATGTTTGACTCCATTAGTTTTTTGTGAAAAAAGCAAGTGCAAAAAGGATGGCTTTCTCATAAAAACAGAACAGGTGCCCTCCAGCGGCAGTGCCTTCTACTGACAACTAGTTAAAGGGGCTGCTTTATACAACATGTAATCAATTTAATGATTTTCATAATTTTTGTTAGGTTTTAAAACACTCCATTTTTTTTCCTTTATGAACTTTACATAAGCCCATTTTCTAAGCACAATGATACCCTTCAGGGTGGGTGTTATGGACAATACTGGACCTTCCATGGGCTGTAAGGCACTCTGCTTGTGGCATCATGCCTCATTACACCCCCAGGTGATCCACTATTGTCCAATATGCCACCCTGTCAGGTAGGTATTATTGCTTGTATTGAACCTGCCTCATCCCAGTGTTCCACCGACAGAAGACAGTTCCTGTACATTAGCCAAAGAAGAAGCTACATTTTCTATTGAGTCCTGACGGCTTTAAATTTCTTCATTCTTGTTCTTTTTCCTCTCTAATAATTCACAACAGGAAATTCTATGTTTGTTCCACAAAGCCATTACAAAATGGTGCATTTTTTGACAATATAAAATTTTAATTGGTTTGTGTTCCATTATAACCTCGGCTCCTCAGTTTCTGGAGTCTGGGCTCTCTGCCAGTATGTCTCATTAAAAAACAATTAGAGGTGTCAGATACAGTAAGAATAGATGTTGTTTGTATAGTTTGCCTTTTTAGCCTGGTGTTGGAGGTAGGTTTGTGGGCAGTTTTTATTTCTTCACTGTTAGTCCCCCCCTCCTCCCGGCATTGTTTTACTTAATGTTTACTCCTTGCTTTAGGTTGATCTGAGGCAAGCCACAGTGGTCCTGAGCATTTCGAGACGAATGTTATTTTTTAATGAAAAGTTCACATTTTAGATGAATGTGTTAAGTCTGACAATGTGTTTGGTTTTCTATTTTTTTTTATTGGTGCTGCGATTCCACTCCAGTTGAATGGTGGAGTCACTGGCATGGTAATATGCATTGGTTTGTAAATGTCCTCATTCTGCTCCCAGGTTAAAGGGAAAAACTATGAACCAAGACATGTAGATTCAAATACTCTGGGTGAGTTCAAATTCATATTTATTAAAGGAGGGTAAATCGAAAGTAAATCTCTTTTAAAATTGTGTCATAAAACTAGAGGAGGGAAAACATTTCCTTTTAAAAATGCAATAAATATGTTACAATATTTCAAGATTATTGCCTGCATGATATTTCAATACTGTTTTGCAAGATACTTGAACAGCATGGTGTCAGTGGCTTAGTATGTTGTATGTTTTCCTCTTGAGTCAGAAGGTTGTAGGTTTGAGCCCCACATCAGAATATAAAACCAGTACTATAGTGCAGCAACTGTTTATGCAATGTTTTCTTGCATCTCAAGATATTGACAAATAATTAAAACATTTTTTTTACATGAACCAAGGATTTTTTTCATGCATGAAGTTTTCATAGAGCAAAACGTCTCAGTCCTTACATATTTCTTGCATATAATTCTTACATAAAAAAATGCATGTAGCTTGCATAAGCCAACATATATTCTTGCATGTTGTAAATACTTACAAAAGGTCTTGCCATTTTTTTTTTTTTGGTAAGGGTGGATTTTAGAGGCGTACATTATTGAAACACTTGTTTGAATATAAATGTATAAGCCCTTTTTAACAATATAATACAGTACAACACTAATATTATATAGTATCTTTCATACATTGCATCACACAAACTGATTTACAGAAGGCAAAGAAAAAATAAAAGTAAAAAAATATATAATGATTCACATACAGCAGTGCTAATAACAATAAGGGGGAGGGGCTGGACTTGCAATCTACAGGTTATTTAAAATGTTCTAGAACTAAGTCTTACAGAAGTTACATGGTAATACAATGCTGGGGACAGGAACAACTACAGTACACAGAATGCTCACTGTCATGTAGGTCTTGGAACTGCTAGTTGTACTTGCTCATACACCGTCACAGTTTAATGATCACAGCAACCACTGAGCATCACTATTCAATATTGCACACTACTGTATCGTAAACAACAAGGTCAAAAGTCTTTCCCTGCACAATCATATATGGCACTGTGACCACGTGGAGAAAGGGGCAGGACCAGCATGCTAATGATATGGTGTAATATGCACAGATTTGTGTGGGCCTTCTGCACATCTGGTCACAAGTCATGTAAAACTGTGTCAAGCAGTTCCAAGGGGGCCACAGGTATGCAACTGGATCCATAGGATCCAACATGGGACAGAAATAGCCAGTGTGACTTGAAGCACTGGGGATTTCACCTCGTGGCACAATAAACTTGTAGAATTTTGCTGGGCTATTCTTTGTATGCACTGTTATCTTGTGTTTTTCAGTTACTTGCCTTTACAGCAGTACCTTCTTGGAGTGTACCATGCGGTTCCAACTTGCAGGGGATCCAGCAAATGCTAGGGACTACAAATGGGCTGGAAGGGGGTCAGGAACACCAAGGAACATCAGAGACTGAATGATTTAAGTAATGTTGACTCAGAAAGGGTTGCACAAGTGTGGAGATGACTTCAGTGGTAATTCCACTGCCATGGAGGACTAAGCATGGAATAGTGCCATGTGACTGGCACAATGCCACACGCACCCCTTCATGGTGGTTGTAGTTTAGATATTAGTAGTCAGAAGCCATGTTTGCAACCACTGATTTCTGGCAATAGTCATTTCATGCAGTTTAATGGTTCCATGTCATAACTACGATGGCAGTAGCAATAAGCCATTATGGCTGATGTGCTCCTTGAGGAAAAAGGCAATGTACTGCAGCGAGGAAACACCAGCAAACATGGAAAAGGTAAGTTGGCCTGGTGGCACTGAGGGATGAGGCGCTGGACGCCACACCTCGCGTCACACCGGCAACCCGGGTTTGAGAACAGCTCCAGGTGGCCAGGGGTCAGCAGGGGAGGGAAGAGATTGAGCATCCGAAGGACTGTTCTCTCTTCCCGGGGAGGGTTAGGGTAGCGATCCGCTCAAAGAGTGCCCTCTGGTGGAGGCTGGGGGGTAGCCGAATGTAGCATCGCAGGCGTATGCCAGGGGTGGAGCCACGGCACGTGTTGCCTTGGTAGCTGGGCTCCACAGGGGACATAGCGTACAAGAAAAAGGAAAAAACCCTCACCTCTGATAGGCGAAAGCACCTCCCTTCACGGACCACACTCCCAGACATGGGCTCGGTCCTCAGGCTATCCCCCTCTTCTCCAGCCCAGTGACTCAATACTTGGAGAAAGAGTGCCCTGGGTGGGGGTGGCCCTTCCCTGGAGGGTAGACCTAGGGGATGCCCGGTGCCGGAGAGGAGCCTGTGACTTCTGAGCCACTTTGGGAGGTAGAGACTGTGATCCAGGAGGTTGCCAGAGAGAGTTCAGAGGTGAGTGGTGCACAAATAGAGTTTGAAAAAAAAAAACATGGAAAAGGTTGCTCTGCAGGGGACTGTGCCCCCACACCCCCACTCGTGGGGGGCTGCACCTCCACTCGTGGGGGGCTGCACCCCCCCTCACACACCCTTATTAAGGATTACTAACTCCAGGGGGTGCATGCCGGGAGGGGGAGAAACTTTAAAAAAAATAATTACTCACGGAGCAAACAAAAAAGACAAAATACTGTATCCTTCCCCAGCCCCAAACCCTGCATCCTCCCCACTGTAGCCAGCCACCCTCACTACTCCACTTCAGTGCCAGCTCAGCAGCTTCACGCCACATTACCCCTTACATACCCTTCCTCCTCTTCCGGTCTCCCTCCCGTTCTTCCTGTCACCTTGTTCCTCGCTCATCGCTACCCTTGCAGGGTAGCCCACATTTCAGGCGTTGAGACTGAGTCACTCATATCTGAGTTGCTCAATCTCAGTCGGCCTTTTAATGGTATACCCAGTTGGGTAACTGGGGAGACTCCTCTCCCTGGTGGCTATGTTTTTCCTTTGTGTATGGTAGTTTTGTTGTGGTGGTACCACGGGGGGGGGGAGCTGTTGCACCTCATAATTGTGCCACCATCAACTGTGATTCTACATCCTGCCCCATGCTGTTATTTATTTATGAAATGGATGCATCCAAATGTTGCTCACTGAGACAAAGTCCCATTCCTACTGAAGTCAGGGAAATAAACAGAAATATGCACAATTATAGAATTACAAAAATAACAATACATCTGCAGAGCAAATTCGCCATAAGCGGTAAGGTCGTTGGGTACAAGTAAATTGGTTAGAGAAACCATACAACGACAATGGTGGTGAGACATAGGGACACAGAAGGTCATGGAGATAAAGAGGACTCAGTCTGGGCTTTTTTTTTTCCGTATAGGTTTCCTACCCTCTCCCCCTGCTGTTGCCCTAGGGATACCCATTGTAATCAAGAATATACCTTAATCAGGCAATTCCCATGACACTCGAATGGCAGGGGGAAGGGTTTTCTTCCCTGCTTTTCTTCCCAAGACCCTCCCTCCACTCTACGGCATGAGCATAGCCTCTGCAAGGCTAGCATGCACACTGCACCCCTGTAATGAGAGCGAGCTCCCTGGCCCAGTTACAGGGCTTGCTGTAACACTGGAACCCACCACCAACTCTCCCGAACTGAGGCATGCTGCCACATGGCAGCTACATTAGCCTGGCTCACCTCCCAATGCAGTGACCCCAGCTCTCTCCTGAACATGCTACAGCTGGACCATCGGGGCTGCCTTCAGCCTGGGCTTTTAATATAAAAATATGGACCTGAAATTATTCATCTAATTTACAGTCAGCCATATATTCTAAACATGCATTAAGTAAATATACAGTAAATGTGATGTACTGTATCATTTAAGTGTCCAAGAGTGGAAGTTCTTGATCTTTTGTGCAGGGTGCCTATAGCATCATCTTTTGAGACTACAGGTTTGTAAACATTTTGATAAGCTACAAATCAAAGAGGAGAAGGCAACAGTGTTTAGCACGACAAAAAGAAACATACTTTAATGTTTCATTGTAAGGACTCATTTTATTTTTAAAACTAACAGGATTAATGGCCTCTTGCCCCCCCCCCCCCAACCAGAACCAGGCATTCATTCCCTAGTAGAGCCCTCCTTTGTCGTGGATTAATGCTTACACAGTAATGCTGTATGTTATGAAGTACGCTGTACAACAGCACAACAGACACAGTGTATACTATAGCACAAAAAAAGCAACCAATTTATTTGTATCAAGCTTCTTCCCATGGTCTGGAAAATGCGATTAAGTATTACATTTCAACTGGAGCACTTACTATACCTTCTTCTCATTGTTGAAGTAAGTAAACTCTTTTGGGTCCTCTCTTCGGGGAGGAATGAAGCTATATGAAGATAAAGCACATAGGGGGACCTTGCTGTTTTCAGTCACTGAAGTTGTCTGTTCCATAATTGCAGCAAGCAAAGTGAATCCTGGGAGAAGTCTGAACTATTCTTTTATGTAATTTTCCAGGTCTGCAGCCACAGCGTCCATTCGTTGCTGAGCAACCAGGCTGCAGCAGCTCTCTTAAAGGCATAGCACAGACTGTAGCAACGGTATTGTGTTACAGGCAGCGTGAGTGTAATGTGGTTTAGGAAGCTATTAATCAAAATATGTGTGCATGTGTGTGTATTATCTGCAGTGTCAGTTTACAACTTTGAAAACTAATAATAGATGTTAAGTTGACTACTAAGTTTGAAAATAAGATTCCAGGTCTAAAAAACAGGAATATCTTTTACAGTTAATTGAATACATTGTTTTACTCTGAAGTAGATTCCCTTGTTTAATTTTTTAGGTTTACTCGGTAGGATTCAGGCAGCCTGTCATAAAACTCAGGGTATAGTCATCAGTACGCCTACTATCCCCATTAGCACTGCCATCAAGTTTCTCATCTGCCAGAACTTCGCTGCCATGTCATTTATGGTACCAGATAGGCATGGAATATGACAGAAACTATTACAACTCCATTGAAACAGTGTTTAGAGACTGGGCAATTCAACGCCATGTAATTGAAATATAATACAGCTACACTGCTAGCATGCATCATAGCTAATGATGACACCACCATAGTAACAACAAACTACCTCGGGAAATTGTTTGAAATTGAGAATGCACAGGAAATAGATTAGTTAGTTTAACTAGCCCCCAAGACCCACAACATAGAACCCGTCATGCTGCCATGCCACAGTGGTAAAGTATAGGTACAGGTTCTAACATCTCCCGTAATACACTTATATAGAAACATAGAGCCTGATGGCAGATAAAGACCGCTTGGCCCACCCAGTCTGTCAATTTCTTCTGTCTGTACTGCCACCACAGACCCTACTCGATCTCCAGCTCCCTCCCTCGCCTTCCACTAAGATTCCTTTATGCCTATCCCATGCATTCATGAACCCTGCCACTGCCCTCACCACCACCACTTCCACTAGAACACTGTTCTAGGCATCCACCACTCTTACAGTGAAGAAGTATTTCCTCACATCCCTCTTGCATTTACCCCTTCCAGCTTCATTGCATGTTCCCTTATTCTTGTGCATCTTTTTGCCTGAAAAACACTCCCCATCTGTACCTTACATACCCCGTGAGGTATTTATAGGTCTCTATCACATCCCCTCACCCTTTCATAATGTACATACTGAGATCCTTCAGTTTCTCCTCGTAGGGCTTCTAATGCATACCCTGCACCATTTTAGTTGCTCTCCTCTGGACAGCCCCCACTTTGTATATGTCCTTCCTTCCTGAGATGTGGTCTCCAGAACTGGACACAGTACTCCAGGTGGAGTCTCATCAGTGATCTACACAGTGGCAACACTACCCCCTCCTTCTGCTGGAGAAACCCCTCCCTATGCACCCCAACATCTCACTGGCCCTACCAACTGCCTTGTCGCACTGCCTCACCACCTTGAGATCATCAGATATGATTACTCACAGATCCCTCTGCTGTTTGGTGACTGTCAATACCTCTTCACTCATTTTGCATTCCACCTCTCGGTTTCTGTGCCCGAAGTGCATGATTTTGCACTTTTTCACTTTGAAACTCAGCTGTCATGCCTCTAACCACCAATTTTTTTCAGGTCTATGCATATTTGTCTACCCCCCTCCACAGTGTCCACCTTATTGCAGATTTAGGTATCATTCACAGAGTCAGCCCTTCCTCTCCAACTCATTTGTAATGTCACTTAAGAAGACATTAAAGATGACTGGTCCCAGTACTGAGCCTTGAGGCACCTCGCAGGTCCCTCCCTGGAGTTAACTCTGTTTACCACCACCCTCTGTCAGTTTATCACCTTAGGACCAGCCCCTAAGTTTCCCAGTTTCCTTATGCATCTCCCACACAGAACAGTGTTGACAGGCTTACTGAAATCTAAATAGGCCATGTCTACTGTCTCAGCCTGAGCTATTTCCCTGGTCAAACAGTCAAAGAAATCTACCAGATTTGTCTGACATGACCTCCCACCCATGAATACGTGCTGCCTCAGGTCTTGTATCCCACTAGATTCGAGATACTCCACAGTCCTTTTCTTTAGCAGTGACTCCATTAACCTTCCCACAGCTGATGTCAGACTGACTAGCCTATAGTTGACAGCATCCTCCCTGCTAATGCTTTGGTGAAGCGGGACTACATCTGCCCTCTTCAGTCCTCTGGAACCATTCCTGTTTCCAGTGAGTTGTTAAAAAGGACTATCAGAGATTTAGCCAGTACTGAGCACTTTCAATACCATTGGATGTACCCTGTCTGGCCCCATAGCTTTGTCCACTTTCAGATTTGCCAGTCCCTTAAGGACTCTCCCTTCTGTAAAATAACTTGTGCCTACCGCCCATCTTTCAGTGCTCCTGTTGCATTTATATGACCCATCCTCTTCCCCTTCCTCTGTGAAGACAGAACAAAAGTATTTGTTTAGGAGATCTGCTTTTTCCTGATGCTCCTCTGCACAGTCACCACCACCCTGTCTTACCATCACAATACCTCCCCTAGTCTTTCTCTTCCCTTATGTACCTAAAAAATGTCTTGCCCCCTTTCATTACATCCTGGGCTATTCTTTCCTCAGTTTGCACCTTTGAGCTCCTCACTGCTTTTCCAGCCTCCCTCTGTTTCTCCTGATACACCTCCCTGTCCTCTTCCCACTGTGTCTCTTTATACCTCCAGAATGCTACCCTTTTAGCCTTTACTTTCTCAGCCACATCCTTTGAGAACTATAGCAGTCTCTTTTTCCTCTTGTTCTTGCTCACTTCCCTTGTGCAGAGGTTTGTTGCCTTCACTATACCTTCCCTTAGCTTAGCCCACTGTTTCTTCACCCCACCCAGGTCATACCCACCTGGTAGGTCATCTCTGAGGATTTCACCCATTTTCTTAAAATCTGTCCTCCTGAAGTCCAGGATCCTTGTCCTTATGTGGTTTGCTCCCTTTGCCATTTTTATGTTCAACCACACTGTATGGTGATCACTGATCCCCACTTGTCCAGCCACCAAGATGTCTGCAATGCTGTCCCTGTTAGTGAGCACCAGGTCAAGTATTGCCTCATCATGAGTGGGCTCCCTTACTAGTTGCCTGAGAAATGCCCCCTGCATGGAGTCCAGGATGTCGCTGCTTCTAGCTAAAATTTTAGCTGGGACTCTCGAATCTACATCTGGCAGATTATAGTCCCACACCAGCAGCAGCACCTCCTCTTTTTCTGTCATTGTGCCAGTGGCTTCCACTAGTACCTTATCTAATGCCTTATCTCCCTATTGCTCCTTCTTGGTTTGTCCCAATTGACTGAGGGAGCTCACGTGCTGCCAGTGCACCCTCCTGTCCAGCCGTCTCCAAGATGTCTGCCTGACTGCTTCCCCAAACCTCTGCCTGGTAGCTCCAATGACCTGGCAAAAAAGTGAATGTCTTTTCAGCAATTTACAGCGCATTCTGTAAGCTTCTTGCCCAGCCAAGGCCGACCAAGTTTGTCTGATCACTCCTCCCACTTCTGGAGTGCCTCTCTCCTAGTTTCAGCACTCCCATTATCTCCTCTTGTGCATTTCTGGTTTTTCACGACTGGCTGAGGGTGGTCATGTGCGCGCCATGCACCCTCCCATCGGCCATCCCCAAGATTTCTGTCCAACTGCTTCCCCTGACCTCTGCCTTCTAGCTCTGGTGACCTGCAAAGAAAAGTGAGTAGCTCTTTCAGTGCTTTACAGCATGTTCTGTAAGCTTTTTTATCTGGCTTGCAGACATGCTGCTTGTCAGCTCGCTCCTCCTGCTCTCCCACTTCTGAGCACCTTCCGAGTTTCAAAGCACCCCTTTTATCTCTCTCTTGCTCCTTCACTTTTCCATGGCTGTGCATTTGTATATAAAGTTCTGCACCACCAGTACCTCATTCAATGGCATGCACAGCATATTGTGATTAGGTGTGAATGAAAGGCATTAATAAACCAAATCCCTGTTATTTTCCTGTGCAGAGTGAGGAGGCTCATGAGGCATCCCCAGCAGTGGGTTCATACTAAATACATCTCGGCCGCTGTAGTCTCTGGCTTGCCAGGAAGGAAGGAAGGGAGGAGGAGGGAGAGGAAAGGAATTTGGTGCTATATACAGTAGTGCCTTTCAAAACATTATTTAAAAATGTTTTACCATCCATGAAGTGTTTGCAGCAGTCATTAAGTTAGGAAGTTAAGGACAGCTCAAGTGGGTTAAAGGAATTTTCCAGTTGCATGCAAACCATTTCAGCTGGCATCAGCAGGACTCAAATCACATAATACTCCCCAAATTTGAATTTCAGGGCATTCCGTTCTTGACAGCATTACTAAAGACATTGGCAAGAACAGTCTCTTCGTCTCAATGAACTTCATTTGTTTCTGCTATTTTTCCTGCCCTAAAGCCACCCAACTGTATAAGCAGTTGGGGTGGCTCTCCTTATCAAACAGGAGAGAACGTCATAAAAGCGTTTTTGTTTATAAATGTGGTTTGGGCCTGGTCCCTGGGTATTTAAGGGATAAGCTAAAATTTAGAGACCTGGATTCTACATTAAGGAAGGGTCATCTAAGGGAGAGGATAATACCTTATACGAAGACAATGGTCTGAAACATTTTTTAGCCAAATTATCAGTAAATATTGGAATAATCTCCCAGATATGTTTAGATTTAAACACACAAAGCTCCCTTCTGTACATATTTTGAAAAGGCATCTTCTCTCAACTACCGAGTCTTCTATTTGTGCTTGTTTTAGATGATTTTGGGCTGATGTTTTTTGTTTAAATCATTACATTTGTATATTGTATTTGATATGTTGTTTGTATTCTGTAACTTGTTCATTGCTATGCTAAGGTCACCATTGTAAATGAGCTTGCTGTATGGCTTTAACCTAAATATACAAATAAACAAACAAATTCATAATCCGACGCTTGTGACAACAGGATACGTTTTGTTGCAACAGGTTATGATGTCATAAGAAGAGGAATATAACTTCAGGACAGGAAAAGCAGTCACAGAAGATACAGGACCCTGAATTTAAACAGCACAGTGCTAACTACTATGTTTGGCAGTATAGCACAGTGGTTTAAGGCTCTGAACTGCAAATCTGGAGACCTGGGTTTGAATCTCACAGCCCCCACTTGCATACTGTGTGACCCTGAGCAAGTCACTTAATTTCCCTGTGCTCCCAGGTTGCACCTGTAAACAAGCTTCCAGCTTAGTGTGTCTCACCTGGTTAAACATCAATAATAATATTTTTTCCCCTGAGCAATTGCCTACCTGCTGAGGACCCCCCACCCCTTACCTCCCCCTTACGCCAGTCACCAGTTTTACTTCAAGTGACAGTGGCTGGTACTGACCTCCTTGCACCTCCTCAGCCAGCTGCCCACTGACTGTCACTGAGTGTGCTCAACAGCTGTTTCTACGGTACTCACAATCACCCTCATTCACAGTCACAACGTAGCTGTCTGAGGAGGCAAGCAGAGGGCTTTGCAGATCACCATTGTTTGAAGTAAAACCAGTGACTGGGGTGAGGTGGGGTGTGGTTTGGGGGGGTTCTCAACGGGTGGGCATATGGCAGTCAGTTGGGGGTAGGTGGTCCACTAGACTACCAGGGAAGGGACAATATTATTACAACAAGGGCAATCAGGGAGAATGGGGTTAGCTAGATTAGCAGGAAAGGGAAAATATTGTTACAGCATGGGTGATTAGAGGGAGGGGAGACCCCTGAAGAAGTGATGTAAAATCACAAAGTGCTGGGTGGATTGTCTGCCACCTCTGTACACCATCTGAATCCTTGTTATAGAGAATTTGACAAAGTGTACAATTTGTACATATGGTGTGCCGACTCTTCAACATCGTCCAGACTGTCGACAAGTCATCAAACCTACAAGCCAGAAGGGTAGACAGCAAGCCAGTAAACTTACAAATACACACTCTCCCGTGTTGAACTGTTCAATAATGCTGAGATATTTTAAATGCACCTTGCTCAGATCTCCGTATGCTACTATAATTACTGTATGATGTGCAATGTCAAGCTTTGATTTGAAGTCCTGAAATGAACTCAGGAGGAAGCAATACTAGACCTGGTACTCTCAAATGGAGAGAGGATCACAAATTTAGAAGTCAGTAGACATCTGGGAACAAGCGACCACTGCACAGTGTGCTTCACAATAAGTACAACCATGGAGACAAGCCATACAAAAACAAACATACTGGACTTTAGAAGGGCTGACTTGGCAAAATGGGTGAATACCTGAGGAATACACTAGCAAATGGCCAAAAGGAGGGGTGGAAGAACAATGGAGAAAATCAAACTGCCATCATAGAGGCAACAAGCCTTGTGTGAAACAGATAAAGAAAACAAAGCGGAGTAAAAACACTATGGTTCTCAAAAGAGGTGGCAGGGGAGGTTAAGGAGAAAAAGGCTGCATTCAAAAAGTATAAGGCATCACAGGAGCATGACGGGGAACTGTACCAATTAAAGCAGAAAGAAGTGGGGAAGGCAGAATAGCAAAAGCCCAAACTGAGGAAAAAATTGCCAAGTCAGTTAAGAAGGGGGATAAAACCCTTTATAGGTACATTAGGGAGCATAGAAAGGTTAAGGGAGGAATAGTGAAGATAAATAAGAGAGAGGAGAGGGGAGGTGGGCAGAGGGAGACAGTGAAAAGGCAGAGATACTGAATGAATACTTTTGCTCAGTATTCACAAAAGAAGATGAGGAGGAGTTACCTAAACCAGACAATAGAAGCACTCTGGGTAGGGGTTGACACCAGTCCATTTACAGAAGAAAGAGTCCTGAAAGAACTCCTAAAACTCAAGGTGGACAAAGCAATGGGGCCTGATGGGATTCACCCCAGAATCCTAAAAGAACTAAGGGAGGACCTAGTGACACCACTGACCACGCTTTTTAACAAATCATGGGAGGATGGGGCAGTACCTGAGGACTGGAGGAGGGCAGATGTGATTCCCCTTCACAAAAGTGGGAGCAAGGCAGAAGCAGGAAACTACAGACCTGTAAGTTTGACCTCAGTGGTAGGGAAAATGATGGAATCACTTCTGAAAGAAAGAATTGTTGAGTACCTAGAGGCCAGCAGGGCACAGGACCCAAAGCAGCATGGATTTACAGCAGGAAGGTCATGTCAGATGAATCTAATAGATTTCTTTGACTGGGTGACCAAAGTAATAGACCAGGGAGGGGCTGTGGATATGGTCTACCTAGACTTTAGCAAGGCATTTGACACAGTCCCGCACAAAAGATTAATAATCAAGTTAGCCAGCCTGGGAGTGGGTCCCAGGGTGGTAGCCTGGGTAGCAAACTGGCTGCACAACAGGACACAGAAGGTAATAGTGGTGGAACATTCCGAAGAAAGGGGTCACCTGATGGGTACCTTCAGGGCTCAGTACTGGGTCCAGTCCTCTTTAATCTTTATAGGTGACATTGCAGAGGGTCTGGAGGAAAGGTATGCCTCTTGCAGATGATACAAAGATCTGTAACAGAGTTGATACACAAGGGGATAGAAAGGATGAGAAGGACTTGGCAAGGTTGGAGGAATGGTCAGACATATGGCAACTTAGATTCAATGCAAAGGTGCAAAGTAATGCACCTGGGAAACAAAACCCAGGAGAAGAGTACACAATAGCAGGGAGGTACTTAACAACAAAAATGGAACAGGACTTGGGGGTAGTCATATCAGATGATCTAAAGGTGGGTAAGCAATGAGAAGTCAGTAAGGAGAGCCAGGGGATACTGGGATGCATAGGAAGGGGCATCACAAGTAGAACAAGCATTTGTCAATGCCGAACGTTCGCTTGCAGGTATTTGCAGTGGTATTTGACAGTTGGACATGGCTTAAAAAAATCAGTGACAAAGAAGTACAAGCATTTGTCAATGTGGAATGTTGCTTGCTTCTATGTGCTGTTTAGGTATTTGGAAGTCATTGGAGTGCAAATATTGAAAAATCGCAAACTTACGAGCGTGCTGGAATTGTAACGCACTCGTAAAACAGGCATTTATGAATTTTTTCACAAAATTTTCAACATAGCCATTTTAAGACCTCTGCTAATGAACAGTGTCACTGTGATTTTCTTAATGTGTCCCATACATTGATTTCGGCATACCAACTGCGCCATTGTGCGCTACATGGTGGAAACATGTTTTGGGCAGGATGTGAAAAATGACAGCTGTACTGCTCATAAGAAGGTGTGGTAAAATAGCAATGTTAATCTGGAGTGAATAATATTGAAAATTCGCGAACTTACGAGTGCATAGGAACTGCGCAGCACACTCGTAAAACAGTCATTTTAGAATTTTTCACTACATTTTCACACAGCCATTTTAAGACCTCTGCTCATGAACAGTGTCACTGTGATTTTCTTAATGTGTCCCATACATTGATTTAGCACACCGACCACGCCATTGTGCGCTACATGGGCGGAAACACATTTTGGGCAGGATGTGAAAATGACAGCTATACTGTTCATAGAGGCATGGTAAAATGGCAATGTTGAAAATCTGGAGGAAAATACTGAAAATTCATGAACTTACGCAGCTGCATAGGAACTGCGCAACGACACTCGTGAAACAGTCATTTTAGGAATTTTCACCACATTTTCTACATAGCCATTTTAAGACCTCTACTTATGAACAGTGTCACTGTGATTTTCTTAATGTGTCCCATACATTGATTTCACACACCAACTGCGCCATTGTGCGCTACATGGGCGGAAACACATTTTGGGCAGGATGTGAAAAATGACAGCTGTACTGCTCACAAGGAGGTGTAGTAAAATGGCAATGTTGAAAATCTGGAGTGAAAATATTGAAAATTCGCGAACTTATGAGCCTGCGTGGAACTGTGCAAAACGCACGCCAGAAATAAAGTTTGGATTTATATCACTGGTTGGGACTCTTCATCGATAATCATGCCGTCATGGCTATTCAGCCCAAAGCGGGTGATTTGCAGTGACTGCAAAATCACCTTCGGGCCAGAATAACGCCATGACAGTGACATCATTCATGAGAAGGGTCCCAAAACCCTATGTTGAAATTTTGCAAAATTCCAAAAATGCCTGAGATATGCAAAAGTTGAAAACCCTCATCTAGCCCATTATACAGCTTACCGGCATTTCCTCAGTTCGCGGTCGGCTTTGAAGAGTGCAGACGTATTCCGTCCACGATGATCGTCGGCGAGCTCGGAGGTAAGTATGGGGTGAGGGGGTGGGGAGGCAGGTGTGCAGTGGGTGGGTGCGGGTAGTGGGAGGGCGTGGGGCGTTTGCCACACTGGGGTGGGCTCCCAGCGTGGCAGAAGGATGGCTGGGGGCTGTGGGCCGAGAAGGATTGGGCACCCCATCGGCAGGCAGCCCAGCAGGCGCTTGCCATGCTGGGGTGGGCCCAGCGTGGCAGCAAAAGATTTTGGGGTGAGATGACATGTGCTGTGCACGCAGTGGTTTTCTTTGAAGAGAAGACCACCGCTGTCATACACAGCACCACATCCGATTGGTGCAGGATTGCCACGCCTGCTCAATGGAGCAGGGATTGCAGGGGAGGCACACCTCCAAAGTGTCCCATTCTCCCAAGGCGTTCCTTTGCAAGCGAATGTAAGAAAGGAAGTGGTTATCCCTCTGTACAGACAGTTGGTGAGACCCCATCTGGAGTACTGTGTGCAGTTTGGAGACCTCATCTACGCAAGGACATAGACAGGATGGAAGCAGTCCAGAGGAGGGCAACTAAAATGGTGCAGGATCTGCATCAGAAATCATATGAAGAGAGACTGAGAGAGCTTAATATGTATACCCTTGATGAAAGGAGGGACAGGGGGACATGATAGAAACGTTCAAGTACCTCAAGGGAATCAACAAAGTCCAGGAGGGTAGCATCTTTCAGAAAAAGAGATGTGTAAGAACAAGGGGACACAATTTAAAGATAGAGGGTGGACGGCTCAGGGGTAATGTGAGGAAATCTTTTTTCATGGAGAGAGTGGTGGATGCGTGGAACTGCCTTCCTGGGGAGGTTGTTGGGGCTAAAACAGTGGGGGAATTCAAACATGCATGGGACAGACACAAGGCAATTGTAGTGGGGGGTGGCAGGAAGTAGGCTGTTGGTTAACTAGAATCTGCAGCTTATCTAGTAGGTAGGGAAATGGGCAGACTGGGTGGGCCAAGTGGTCCTTATCTGCCGTCAAAGTCTATGTTTCTATGTAACTCTATTGGCACTTTACTTGTCATTTTGTTTGCACAAACTCTGAACTCTATGCATGAAATCTTTTGCAGGCATTTTTAAAATTCTGTTTGTTCAATGCATTGTTTATAAGCATAACTTTCAGGGTCTGTCTCAGTTCACAGAGGTGTGATGTGCTTTACATTTGGGTGGTGCGGGGGGACCACTACACTACCAGAGTACAGGGAGCTAGTGTTACAGAATGGGCGATCAGGAGGTGGGGGATTACTAGATGTCAGGGCCATTCACTACAGATAGGGGAAACAGCACTGCACTGAATGCTATAGAGTCCATAACGGGCATACAAATGGTCTATGTAATGCTTTGCATTCCTAATGGACTCGTTAGCATGTTAGGGCTGACTATGGCCCACAGGAGCCCTGGAACTATCACGTTTTGGGCAGCACTATCTCCAGAGAGCTCCCCAGTGGTCTGTATTCAGCCTTGAACCATGTCAGCTTAGCACATAGTCACTATGTACTGCATTGGCATGGCCCCATATTCAGACAGTCAGCATCAACGTGCGCTGTCTGAATATTTCTTAGAGATGGCCGTGCGCTATTTGCCGTGCAGTACTACTAACAGAGTGGTGCTACTGGCTAGCTCTGAATAATGGGGCCAAAGTCTCAACAAAAGGTTCAATTTAATGAAAATGTCTTCATTGGTAAAACATAGGCAGTCCTGAAATTCACATTTTGGGGGAAATTTGCTGAAAACAAAAAAATGGCTTTTGGTACAGGGAAAGAAGAAGAGCAGAGTTAAGCACAGGGAAGTTAAGTGAGTTACTCAAGGTCAAGAAGTGAGCACTGCAGGGTCTCCAGTTTCAGAGCTCTACATTCTAATCACTAGGCAACTTGGCAGAATCTGGTTTTCAATGGTGTCTTGCTTCTACACAGTTTTACGGCTGCAAGGGAATTATGCAAAGGGAGGTCAGGTTACTTGCCCAAGGTCACATATTGAGTATACAGGTAGCATTTGACCAGGGTCATCAGGTTCACTGTTACTCTTATTTTTTTAAATATGGTACCATTTATTTTTCTACAAAATTTTTGGAAATATACATCTCACACCCCTTTCCAAAATGTAGGCCTACGCTGCTACCAAAATTTACTGTCTGCATTTTTTCTCAAAAATATATGCCCTTAACCCACTCTGAAGCTTTACAGCCAGTCTGCAGCCTTTCTGAAATGTGTGCCCCACGCCACTCCTGAAATTTACCCTCTACTCCATCCAAAATTTTGTCCAGTGCTCATCATGGAATTTGTACCTATTACTCACCCAGAATTTGCACCCTGCACTACACCACAAATTTGCACCTACACCCGTTCCTGAAATTTCTGCCCACACCTCTCTTAGCATTTGAATTTTAACCCAGTACTCTCCCAAAATTTGCCCCCTGTACCCCACTTAAAACTCTGTGCAATATATCTCCTGGGATTCACTATATGTACTACAACCAACATTTGCCACCTCTGCCCCATCCTGAAGTTTGCACGTAAAGTTCCCAAAAATGCATGCCCATCCCTCTCCTGAAATTTGAAGCACTTATGTCTCCCAAAATATGTGCCTTGCAGACATATTGAAATCTGGGCTAGAATCCCTCTCAAAATTGGCAACCAGTACCCCTTCAGAAATGTATGCCCCACACCCTTACTAAAATGTTGGCCAGTACGCCTAATGAAACTTGCATCCTGCACTTCTCTGAAAATGTTCCATCCTGACCCTCCTTTTCAAATGTTTGCCAGTACCCTTCCTGTGATTTTCATCTTGTATCTCTTAGACAATTTGCGTCCTACTCCCCGCCCAACATGTGCATCCACATCCCTCCCAAAATATACGTGTCAGCCCAAATTTTTTTCCTGCACTCATAAAAGGTGGTCCTGTTGTATATTTCTACAACATATTCCTTCCAAAATGTGATCCCATGCCCTCCTAACAAGGCCAGATTCACACTTCCACAAAGTACTCCAGTGGATAGGGTCTTTGTTTTCTCAGGGGCCCTTTTGTGTTTTTTTTTTTTTGCTGGGCTGTGACTGGACTCAAAGAAATACTGCACTGCAGCTAGACTCATTTGGTAGTACATCCACCTCTGGGCCAGATGGTTGTGGGTTCTAGTCCTACTCTGAGATTGGGCTTAAACCATAAATGCTGGTACTCAAGTGTAGTACTAAGGGGATGTTGTATTGTTGGGGTGTGTTGTCCTTGGGATGAGATGTTAAACCAAGGTCCTACCTACCTGTTCTAGTGGTTGTTTAGGTAGTTGTTAAGGAGCTCATGGCACTTCTTTAAAGGTGTAGGAGAACTTGTATTCAAGAACACAAACAAAGATACACCAAATTAACAGCACACTGATACTGACAGAACATAAATATCAGGGTGTAAAACAGAGAGAAAATAATCCTCACACTTTAAGCATGCAATATCACAAAGGCCGAGGAAAAACAAATGTCAAAACTAACATACCCCCAACTATTTTGCAATTACTTTCTCACATGTAAGTGGTAC
Source organism: Neoceratodus forsteri (assembly GCA_016271365.2). NCBI lineage: Eukaryota > Metazoa > Chordata > Ceratodontiformes > Ceratodontidae > Neoceratodus > Neoceratodus forsteri. The sequence continues at coordinate 353,706,930 of CM057456.1, forward strand.
ACCTGAATAAATTACTATACATAAAATATCCAAGGGAAGTAAACACAGTACAGTACTCTCATTTACAAAAGGCTGTCAGTACGACCTGTTATGACACAGCATCCACAATCCATGTGTGATGTCTCAATAATGCCTGTAGAGTATAAGAGAGACATTTGGCTTCATCAGTGTAAATTCTGATCAATGTAGCTTTGATGGCGGCTACAATTTCTAGACTGTCAATATGATGCTGCTGTAATGTCGGGCACATCTTGCCTACCATAGGTAATATCTACAGTACATACAGCAAAAATCACACTCAGAGTGCTTTTATAAAGATGCTTCAGCTCTGGGGGATATATACCCAGTGCAACAATTTTATATGTCGATGGAAACCACCCCAAAATGGTCCAATAGGTAGTCAAATGTGTCCAGAAATCAGCCACCACTGGGCAGTATATAAACAAATGCTCCTGAGTTTCTAAAATGTGATTACATGAAAGGTATGAGCACATCTTTTCATCAACAGACATATTTCAATGAGTTTTTAACATTCATTTCCCCGTGGCATGCTAGCCAACAGTTATGTCCCACATTTCTGCTGGGATTCTTCTGTCTGTGAGCTGTAATAGAGCTTTCTCTTTGTTCCTACTGGGACAAAGGGGAAGACGTAATTCTGGTGAAAAGTGTGACACAATAATCAAATGATACAACTGTTTTCTTGTTCGAGATACTACTTGCTGAGATGTGATATTCCATTGTTTAAGTTTGCTCAGATTGGATAGGATATACAGTAGGTTGAGACCTATGATGTTACTGGGTTATGTGACATTTTGAGTTTTTGTTTATTCCATTTGTCTTTTACAGATGAAAACCATGGAACAAGTCTAGTCCAAATCTTGTTTTTGCAAGAAAGCATTGGACTCATATTGCTGTAGATAAAAATGTTGTGAAAAAAAATGCTAGAGGGTTATCATTTTAACTCCCTTTACAATAATCTTGATATGTGATTTCACATCTCATTGGATTTAAACAGCTTCCCATAAACCTTGAAAAAAACATTATAAACTCTTGCCTCCTCTGGACAATGTGGGGGTGGAAAAACATTAGCTAAGTTTAAAAAAAAGAGATAGATTAGTGTCTTAATTTTAGAAATAGAACTAACCTTCCAAATTGCCACTTTTTGATTAACAATACCTAGGGTGTGCTCCCAGTTGTAATGAGCAACCTGTTGAATCCCATAAGTGATCCCTAGTATTTTAATGGGATATTTTGATATTCAAATGTGGTGCAGACTATTTTGAACCACTCCACTGTTATATCTGATGAGTATTCTGCAACTTTAATTGTAGTTAATTTTAGCCCCTGATATTCATAAATATCCACAGTGTGCATTACCTGGGCAATGGAGTCACTGTTACAAACCACAACATTCGTCATTTGTATAGGCCAAGGTGTTTGGGATGTCTATACCAGAAATAGGTATGTTTTCAATGTGTGTTTTTTGCTGAATTTTCCTCAGAAAGGTGTCTAGGGATATAAGGTGTAAAAGTGGACATAAAGGGCCCACTTGTCTAACCCCTTTACGCATTATTTCCTTTTAAGTCATCCATTCACGTAAGGTATTGTTGTTGCATACTAATGCAGAATACAAATCCTCTGTATGAATTTTTGAAGGATGCCATAATGGTCAGGGATACTAAATAAATAAGTGTGAGACACTTTATCGTATGCCTTTTCTTGTTCCAGTGCCAAAAAAGTCCTGATATCTGTCCTTTCTCCACTTTCTCAAAAAGTTCCCTTAACAAGATCAGATTGTCAAATAGGGATCTGGAAGGAATTGCACAGGGCTGTCAATGGGGTATGATTTGTGTCAGCTGTTTTTAACAGCCTGTTTGGCAAACTCTACTGGGCTGGCAGTATAGCCTAGAGGTTAGAGTAATGAGTGGTGAAAGAGCTTGATACATCCAGCAGACCTGTGTTTGATTCCCACAACCTCCACTTGCATAGTGTGTGACTCTGAGCAAGTCACTTAGCCACCCCAGTGCTCCCAGGTAACCTGTGAAAACAGGCACTCGTGCTTATTGGGCCTTACCCTGTTGCCAAAGAATAAAAAAAAATTGAAAGACAAGATTTTCAGATCAGTGTTTAATATCTACAATTGGATAATTTGTTTTCCCAATTTTTAAATAAAAATATCAAAATAGCCTGTAACATAGAAGAAAAAATTACTCACCATGGTAATGTTGTTCCTTCTTAAGGGATCACTTACTATGTTTACACTTTATGCAGTCATCTCGGCCAAGAGTGATGTCCCAGAGATAGAACTATTGCAAATCTTTTTGTTTGGAATGTAGGTTCAAACGCTGCATCCACACTCCAGTCTGGATGTTGTTCATATCTGTTTCCAAGCCACAGTGACACAGCGGCTAGTGAAACTAAATAAAAGGCTGCCCAAACAATTTTTAGGAAAATGTTTATAGAATGTTTAAAACACTAAACAAATTGAGACAAACTTATGATATTTTATCATATAAACAATAACAACATGCTTACAATTGTGGGAACTGCAATAGTAATGCTCAAGCAATCTCAGTGAAAAAAGCAATTAATTCTTGTGTGAACCTATTTCAGGTTCTGGAAGGGGAGGCAAGGTTAAGGAGTGTAAGATCCCTTAAGAAGAAAGAACATTACTATGTTGAGTAATTTTTCTTCTAAACTCAGGAATCACTAACTTAATGTTTACACATTATGTAGACTCAATAGCAATGCCTTGGAAGGCTGAGTCCAGAACCTAATTAGGAAAAAGGTTCTGCAAGACAGCAGTTTCAAAGCTGGCATCCCTTCTGGAAGGTATGTCCAAACAGTAGTGCTCTGTGAAATGTATTGTTTTCCAGGTAGCTGCTTTACAAATGTCTAACCATGAGATGCCCCCTGAGGATGCAACAGAGACAGAGGTACCCCATGTGGAGTGTGCCCTTATGTGAGTTAGTGGCATTTTTCAGCTTTTTCATAGCAGAACTGAATGCAAGAGACTGTCCCATGACAGATACATATTTTCATAGCTGGTTTGCCATTGCCATCCTCACCATAGGTAGTGAAAAGTTGGTCACTGTAGGACCTGACATCTTTTGTCTGGTCCATGTAGATAGACAGGACCCACTTCCGGACCAGGCTATACAACTTTTCCTCACCTCAACTGAAATGCTCTGGATAGAGTACAGGGAGGGTCACTGACTGATTCAGGTGGAATTCAGATACCACCTTAGGAAGGAATTTTCTATTAGTTCTAAGATCTAATTTATCCCTGTGGGGGATTATGTAATTTGACTATGTGCAGAGGGCTTGCAATTCACTTACCATCCTAGCAGAAGTCATTGCAACCAGAAATATGGTTTTCCATATACCATACTTCAGGTCAACAGTATTCATATGCTCAGAAGAAGCCTCCATAAGATATACAAGGCACATGTTGAGGTCCTAGGGTGGGACAGGGCCCTCACTGGTGGGTACAAGTGGCTTAGGCCTGCCAAAGACTTTTCCTTGCCAGCTGATATTTATGCTGATACTGCTGCTAAGTGTAACTTTAAAGTTGAAGGTGATAGGCCTAATGACTATAGATGTACTAGGTATTGTAGAATTATAGACAACCCTGTCTGTACTGGGTTTATTTTTCTGGAGGCACACTAGAAAGAAAACGTTTTCCATTTAGAGGAATACGCTTTCCTGGTAGCAGGTTTCCTTTAAACCTTAAGCATCTTCAGGACTTCTGAGAGGTCCAATCCAGAAAATTCTAACTCTTCAAGAACCATGCCCTCAGGTGCAGGATCCTGGGATTTGGGAATGTTATTCTTCCCTGGGACAAAGTCAAGAGCTTGTGACAGAATGGCAGGCTGATTGCATTTTTGTCAGACATGACCAGGAGAGTACCAGACCTGTCTGGCCCAGTATGGAGCTTTCAGGATCATTGTCACAGGTTTCTTCCTAAGTTTCAGGAGTACCTTCTGAATGAGTGGGCATGATTGGAAGGCATACAGAAAGTTTCTTGTCCAGTCCAGTATAAGAGCATCCTTTGGGACTGTTCCTTTGGCTAGTGATCTGCAGCAAAACTGGAAGCCAATAGTTCTCCAAGATGCAAACAGGTCTATATTGGGAGTGCCCCACCTTCTGAGTACTGTTGCCAGAACCTGTTGGTTTAAGGCTTATTCATGACTTCCCTGGTCGATTCTGCTTAGGGAATCTGCCAGGACATTCTTTTTGCCTGGCAGATGCACTGCAAATATATTTATTTCTAAGGATAATGCCAGGTCCCATATCCTCATTGCCTCTAAACACAGTTCTGAGAATCTTATTCCTCCCTGTTTGTTTATGTAGTGCATTGCTGTGGTGGTGTCTGTCCTGATTTGGACATGTAGCTGGGAGGAGAAAGACTGCATTGCTAGCAGCACTGCTTTGAGCTCCAGGAAGTTTGCGTTCTAGTGACTCCTGTGGGCTCCATGTGCCACTCACAGTGAGGTCCTGCACGTGGGTGCCCCATGCCAGGATTGAGGCATCTGTAGTAAGAATACTTGATGGTGATTGATGAAGGAAGGGAATGCCCTGTCTGAGGTTGCTTTCTTCCTTCCACCACTGTAATAATACCACTAGTGTTTTTGTCCCTTAAGTGCTACTCTGTGTTTTTCATTTGGGACCTGGCCCATGGAATCACAGCTATGGTTGTGGCCATGTGACCTAGTAACTGTAGGAAGTCTCTTGCAGTTCTTGGCTGGCCTGCTGTAAAAGACTCTGCTGTTACTATCAAAGCTGTATCTCTGGCCTGCGGGAGGAAAGCTTTCTCTAGCAGGGTGTTTAGCTCTGCTCCTGTAAAGTCCAGTATTTGAACAAGCTGTAGTTGGGACTTATGCAGGTTTATCAAGAATCCCAGGTTCTCCAGAGGGCCTTTTTACCAACTGAACACCTTGCTCTTGTTCTGTTTTCCCTGTGACTAGCCAGTCATCCAGGTAGGGGAAAACCACCATGCCTTGTTTTCTCAGATGTGCTGCCACCACATCCAGGAACTTTGTGAAAACCCTTACAGTTGAGGTGAGACCAAATGGGAGAGCTGTAAACAGTATTGACAGTTCCTCAGCTTGAATCTGAGATATTTTCTGTGAGATTGTCTGACTGGGATATGAAAATCGGCATCTTTCAGATCCAGGGATGGCAGCCAATTACCTTTCTTAGTGTGACCATCTTGACTTTTTCTTTTTTCAAATGTTTGCTCAGAAACCTGAGATCTAAAATGGGTCACCACTCCCAATTTTTCTTGTAGGTCAGAAAGTATCTTGAGAATATGCCCCTGCCTTAATGGGAGGCAGGGACTCTTTCTATAGCTTTTGATATTGACAGTTTTTTACTTCCAGTTGTTCCAGCAGGCTTTTTCTGTGGCAGAGTGAGCTGGAAAACTTCTATGTTTCTGCAGGTTTGGAAAGTGTTTGAACTGCAGACACAACCCCCAGTCCACTACTTCCAGTACACACTTGTCTGTGGTAATGTTTACCTATTCCTGGAAGTATAGTAGTGTGCCAGTCTTCCTCCACTGGCAATGGTAGGGCAAGCTGGGCAACATTTTTAGTTTGTTTTTTTTTTAAATAATTTATTAAAAGAAAATTTTCATTTTACAGAGAACAGTTACATATACGTACAATACAGAGATTCATACAGGATACAGTGGTATTACTATAAAGTTAAAAGGAGGAGAGAAAACAAAGAAAGGTGAAAGAAGGAGGAATAGGAAGAGAAGAAGTACAGACAAGTGCAGATAGAAAGATAGAAAAGAGGGGAAAGAAAGATATTTAGAGGGGAGAGACAGTACATAAATGCCTAAGAGGACCTTTAAAATCTGTGAACCTTTGAAAATTAAATTTAAAAAGGTAAAGAGGCAGAGTACATAGCATATGCTCCTGTTATAATCAATGAGACATTTGTCTAGAATCTTATTGGTTTGGTATCTCTACCTACCCATATAATTAATTTCCTGGTGGCTTCAGACATATTTAGCTAACAATACTATGATGTCAAGTTTTTCTCTTGTTGCCATAAAATGTAAAAAGGGTGGCCATCTCCCTCGAAATGTATCTATCCCTAATCTCACCTTAGCCGTCCAATATTCCAAATCAAGGATTTTCTTGCAGCTGTCATACCAGACCTCTACTGTAGGTTTGGTGGGTGTAAACCAATTTATAGTAATTGTTTTAAGAGCCGCCCCTACTAATATCACAAAAAAAATATCTTTGTGCTTTAGCTTTTAAGGAAGATGGGGGGAGGCCCAAGAGACAATGCTGTGGCAGCTCTGTTAGAGGGATCTCCAACATTTCACAAATTATTTTCTGGATATTTCGCCAATATTCTGGGACCACAGGGCATGTCCAGAAAATATGGAAATAAGAACCTAGTGACTGACAGAGACGCCAACATCGGTCTGAGGGGGTGATTACAATAATGTTTTGTCACTGTGGGAGGCCTAAAAAACCTCACTCCCACCTTCCACCAAAACTCTCTCCAAAACAAAGATGCTGTTATGAGGTTAATGCCTTCCCAAACACCTTCCCAGTCTATCAGAGAGATGCATCTCAAATTCTGTATGTTAGGCCTCCTTTATTTCAACTAAGGGATCAGGAGTGATGTTAGTCATGATTTGCACTAACCTGGAGACTACTTTTTGAGTTAATAACCCTGATCCCAGAGCAATCATGGATTCTCTGAGGGGGTTTTCAGGGGTATTTGACCTCTCCCAGGGGAGTCCCACAGCTGTTGCCAAGTAATGCCTCAGTTGCAGGTACCTAAAGTGGTCTTGTTGGCTAAGGCCAAACTCCTCTTTTCAGGGATTTTGTTTTGACTAGGACTTAGGTGCTGGAGCTGCAGCATTACACTTGGCAGCCTTTTCTCCCCATCCCCTATAGCAACCTCCTTGTGACTGGTACTCATAGGGAGCGTAAGAGACATTGGGCCCCGCACTGGGCTTGATTCTCAAAGCCCATAGATTGACGCAAGGTGTCTGTGTCAAACATAAACGGTGCAAGTGGCACCTTGCGTCGAAAAATGAGCCCTGAGCTATTCACAAAGGCAGCCTGTGACAAACGCAGGCTGCATACACCAAAGGGGACATGCGCCAACCTTGCCTCACAAAATGGGCTGCAACATGGAACTAGGGGGCTTGTGGCAGATGTAAGCTGACATGTCCTTTAAAGTGGGATTCACAAAACTCTCCCAGAGGGAGAATTTCCAAGTACCCTTAGACCAGCCAGGGATGGTCGAAGGTTGCTTAGACATATCCCTCTGGGAGAGTGTAGCACCTTGTGACACCCTGTGACTGTCCAGAACTGTGTGCTTTTTCCAATTAACATGTTCAAATGTTAAATAAAAAACAGAAGAATAGATGTACCATGGTCCCCCCTCCCAAGCCAGGTTCCCCCATACATAGCCCTGGTGATTTAGCAATCCCCCTCCCTGATGCCCAATGTGGGCCCTTACATTAATAAGCAATTAAGCTCCCTTTCCTGGTGGTCTAGTGGCCCCCCTCCCTGATCCCCGATGTCATACGAACATACAAAATTGCCAGCAGATACAGGCCTTATGGTCTATCTGGTCTGCTTGAGTGTGCAACACTTGGCCTTTAGACTGCAGCAGCCCCTCCTCCCTTGCCTCCCCTTCTGTATTTCCTCCTGCTTCTTTCACCCACACACCCTGTCCACCCTCAGTTTGGACCCTCCCTTTGAACCTGTCCCACCCCCTCTTAAAGGTGCTCACTGACCTCAATGATACCACCTCCTCTGGCAACGCATTCCACCCTGTAACCACCCTTTTGGTGAAATAGTGCCTCCTCATTTCCCTCCAGAATCTTCCTCCTTCCAATTTCAGACTGTACCCCCTGGTTTCCCTCCCACCTTTTAATCTGAAAATACTCTCAGTGTTTACTCTGTTCATGCCCTTCAGGTACTTTAAGTTCTCAATCATATCCCCTCTCTCTCTTCTATCCTCCAGGGAATACATATTGAGTATTCTCAGGCTCTACTCATTAGATTTATCTCCCAATCCCAGGATAATTTTTCTTACCCTATGATGTACCCCTTCCAGTAGCTTAATGTCCTTTTTCAAGTAGGGGCACCAGTCCTGCATGCAGTACTCCAAATGTGGTCTCACCAGGGACCTGTACAACAGAAGGACGACTTCCCCTCTCTTAGAAGTGATTCCCCTTGCGATGCAACCCAGATTTCTGTTAGCCTTTGCCACTGCCTTCCTGCATTGGGGTGAATGGTTCATTTCCCCTGTTACTTGTACACCCAGATCCTTCTCCGTTGACATGGCTAACTGAACTCCCCCCAGCCAGTAACTACTTCCAGGATTTCTGGCTCCCAACTGCATGACTTTGCACTTCTTGGCATTGAACCCAAGTTGCCATGTGGTCGACCATCTCTCCAGTCTTGCTAAATCCTTCTGGAGTACTTTACCACCTTCCCCACCATCCACTTCTGCACATATCTTAGTGCTGTCTGTGAAGAGGCTGATCTTACTTTTTATCCCATCTGATATGTCGGCAATGAAAATGTTAAACAGCACTGGTCCCAGCACCAAGCCCTGTGGGACACCACTTGTTACTGCTCTGGGCTCTGATAGTTCACCCACATGACTACCTTCTGTTGCCTATCCTGTAACCAGCTCTTGACCCAACTAACCAGTTTCCTCCCCGCTCTCAGGTTACTCAACTTGCTAGCCAGCTTTCCATGTGGCACCGAGTCAAAGGCCTTGCTGAAATCCAGGTAAAGGATGTCCACTGCATGACCCTTATCTAGTGCCTATGCTACCCAATCCAAAAAGTCAACCAGGTTCGTCTGGCAGGATCTGCCCAAGACAAACCAATGCTGTTTGCCATCCTGGAAACCATTATCATCCAGAAATTGTACCATCCTTTCCTTAAGGATAGTCTCCATTAGTTTCCTACAATTGTGGTAAGGCTAACCAGTCTGTAGTTCCCTGGTTCATCCCTGGCTCACTCTTATGGAGGGGCACCACATGCGCCTCCCTCCAATCCCTGGGCATGCACCCTGTATTCAGGGAGGTGTTGAATAGGTCCACCAGCAGCCCCACCAGGACTTCTGCCAACTTCCTCAGGACTCTAGGATGAATTCCGTGTGGCTCAGGTGTCTTATCTACCCTCAGGGGCTTAAGGCCCTCCATCACCCTACCCACTGTGATCTCCCCATCCATAACCTCCCACCCCCCACTCTTCCCCTTAGGTATGGGCCCTTCCCTCTCTCTGGTGAACACTAAACAGAAGTACTTGTTAAGTACTTCTTCCTGCTCTGTCCCCTTTTCCACCCATCCACTGCCATTCTTGATCCTAACAATCTGATCTTTACTCTTTTTCTTCTCCCGTACATACTTGAAGAAATCCTCTTTACCCTCTCTGATTCCCTGTGCTAGCCTCAGTTCTCTCGATGCCTTGGCTGCCCTTACTATTCTACTCACCTCCCTGGATTTCCTCATGTATTCCTCCCTTTCCTCTCTAGTACCTGCAAACCCATTATAATAAAAACTCATTAAGCTCCCTTCCCTGGTGTTCTAGTAGCCTTCCCCCCTCGATGCCCTATGACGCCCATTATAATAAATATTAATTAAGCTCTCTTCCCTGGTGTTCTAGTGGCCCCAATCCCCGATCCCTGATCTTGCCCATATTTAGAATGATGAAATAAAAACCCATCCTGGTGGTCTTGTGGCCCCCCTCCTTGATCCCTGATGTCGCCCCTTTATACAACAAAGTGTGGTATGGGCTGACAGTTCAGTCAGCGACTGACTGCGAAGGTGAGAGTTGGGCTGTACCAGTCGCTTGCTGTGTTTTGGTATGGGGGTAGGGTGGTCGGCACTACCTGCTGGGTTGGGGGGGCCACTAGAACACCAAGAATGGGGGGTATTGTATATAGGGGTGACATCGGGAACTGGGGGCACTAGACCACAAGGATGTTTTTTTATTTCATCATTGTAAATACAGGCGACATCAAGGATCGGGGAGGGGAGCCACTAGAACACCAGGAAAGGGGGTTTAATTCATATTTATTATAACAGGCATCATAGCGCATTAGGAAGGGGGGCCACTAGAACACCAGACAAAGGGGCTTAATTAATATTTATTATAATGGGTGACATAGGGCATCGGGGAGGAGGGTCAATAGAACACCAGGGAAGGGGGCTTAATTAGTTTTTATTCTAATGAGCGATATAGGGCATCGGAGAGGGGACCAGTAGAATACCAAGGAAGGGGGTTTATTTATGTGACCAGGGATGGGGGGACCATTACACTTTGCCACAGGAGCCTGCAGCAAACCCCTCCCATGCGCCACATGTTTGTCGCATGGGAGAGGTTGCCACAAGTGTGGGAACTTAGGCACCAGGACCACTCCTGTACCAGAATCTGGTGCAGGGTCCCTGGCGCACTGGGCTTCTGCACAAACTGCTGTTTGCTGCAGCTTGTGCCACTCCAAGCCCCTTTGAGACTCAAGTCCACAGGCTCTGGGAAATATATCGTACTCTGCCCCCCGCAACATGACTTGTAAGAGAGTAAAGGCCTGTTCTATTGAAAGTAGTTTTATATTCATCCACTTTTTCATGTAGGGCTTTATTTTGTCACCAAATAATGAATTTCCCTCAAAGGAAAATCCATGGCCTTTGTTTTTAGTATCATGGGAAAGGATGGCAGTCCTTGACCAGGAAAACCTTAGCCAAAGCTCTGGCAACAGTCATTAGTGACCACCGCAGTGTGGAAATTATATTTTGTGGCATCCAGGGCTGATCTCACTGAAGCAGTCAGGTCCTGTGCTAAACCATCAGCAGCTCAGTCTGTCTGTGCAAGAATTGTGTTTCAAAGTCCTTTCTGGTACTGTGCTATATGTGTTGAATAAGATGCCTGCCTGCCTGCTAAGTAGAGAAGCTGTTGTATGAACCCTTTTTGCCATACTATCTAATTTTTTAGAGTCTTTTTCAGGGGCTGTGCAGATAGAGCAATTTTTGCTCTCTCTCAAGTAGCAGCCTGGACTACCCCATAATAATCAGGATGGGCAAGCAGATATTTTCTCTCAGTTTTTTTGTCGATGGCTGCAGCTGAAGTAGGTGAAGCCATGATTTTCGCTATAGCCTTTTTAAGTGGTTTATGTATGAGAAGCAACATCCTTAATGGTGGAGCTACTCACATGTCAATAAAAATCAGCATCCTCTTCATCCTCCTCCGCTTCTAGTGGGGAGGGGTGTTGAGGGTATCAACCATTTGTCTTACAAATGAGGAAAAAGATGAGTAATCCTCAATTTGCCTTGGAGGAGGCTTGAAGTCTTGCTCATGTGTATCGTCTAACTCCATGGAGTCACCTTCCTCCATATGCACATAATATTCTTCTTCCTCCTCCACAGGCAGATAGGTTGGAGCCTGAGCCCAGGGAGGGGTAACAGGTATCTTATTGAAATTTTCCCATGGTCTGGACCACCTGGAAAATTGCCACATTTCTGATATGTCCCTCTGATGAGGGAACTTTTCTGTGCCATCAGCTTGCTCCTTTCTTCATGCAGGGGGCGTGGCAATGACATTATTGTCTTTCAATTTCTTTTTTTGCAGACACCATTTCCAGTGCCTGCCATAAGGCTATTGTTTTTTTTTTTTTCATCGTTGGATTCAGGGTCCCCCCTTGGGACACCCTGATATTGGAACCATCTTTACCAAGCCTTTCTGCTGGATGTGCAGCTTTATCTTTTCTCATGTCACCTTTTGCGTTATTTGCTGCCATACATGAGGAGACAGATCCTTCAGATGCATGCTTCCAGTGTCGTTGAGACCACCCTCAGAGCCTTTTCTATTATTTTTAGGTGACACAGAGGCAGACTGAGAAGTTTTTACCCTTTTAAATAAGGTTTGGGGATAAACAATATGACAGGATTTACAATTTATAACGTTGTGTTGTGGGCCTAAACACTTGAAACAAAGCTCATGGCAGTCTGCCCCTGCCAAGAGCTGAAAACAATTTTGATGCTCCACAGGGTCTCTCTGACATACCAGTTAGAGAGAACCCTGAAATAATCCAAACAATTCCCCAATAAAATGATGCAGTATGAGAGCCCGATAGCAAAAACAGCTCTTGTACTGAAGAAAGTGTGCCAAAGGTCAAATCACGGCTCCTGTAACAGGAACCAATTAATTAAAGTGAAAGGGCACAAACAGAACAGTAAGCTGAGGTTTGAAGTCAATGCTAGGGAATTCTCACATTTATGTTACACTTGTTATAAAACATTAAACAATGTTTTCGAAAAAAGGTACAAAATTCTACTGTGACAAAGAATGTCACAACTACTGTTTAATCTGCTTGTGTCTCATAAACAGTCAGTGTGTTCTTTTTTATCACAGCACTATTTATCGCCGCCCAGCTGCCACATTCAGCTTGACCAGCTTCCCCAGCCCCGACAACCTGGAATTACCAGGGCTTACCTTATGCCCAGCCCGGGAGCGGTATATGCGGAGGGTCGGGCATCATCCTGCCTCCGGGTTGTTTTTCCCTCTCCATTTTCACCCAATTACCCTGGGACCCTAGGAGTAGAGTCATGCACATGGAGGCACACGTGCATACTACAGTCCCATTGACAGTCCCTTCTGCCCACCCGTCGGCCTAGCACCTGTGCACCCTCTAGCCTGTACTGCACCCTGGCCTCCACCATGAGGCAGATAAGAGCTGAGGGATGCCACCTTCCTTCCCCAGAGAGGAGAGGAGAGGAAAGCTGCCTTTCTTCTGCTCCATCCAGCTCCGCACCTCCCCCCAACCTCTGACGGCCCGTGCTCGTTCCCGAACACAGGTCGTCGGCACGGTGGAAGGTAAGGCACCCAGTGCCTCTGTGCCACCGGGCCGGCCATGGTCAGTGTGTTCTACTATATGGGAGATATAATGTCACTGTATTGAGTTCATCAGTGTTCCAGGAATGCTCATTCAGCCCTAGGTGACTATTTTGAATAAGGTTAAACATAGAACCTTTCGACACACATACGTGCTCCCGGGCTGGGTGAGAAGCATTATTTTAAAATAGGTTCATAGTTGAGTACAAGTTCAGTAGGCCAAAGCCTTTTAATGAACTCATACTAACATACTATTTGCCAGCAGATTAAGCCTTACGGTCTATCGAGTCTGCTCGAACTTTAGATCCTTAGTTGGGTGCCGAGACCCTCCCATCCCTTGTGCTCCAGAAACCCGTATCATCCATCCCCACCCCCCTGGGACAGGCCATCATCTGATACATCCACTTTCTGTGTCTGTCCCATCCTCTCTTGAAGCCCTCCACTGTGGATCTCTGAACTAGCTCACCAGGCAGTGCATTCCAGCGTCCACCACCCTCTCAGTGAAAACCTCCTCTTTCCCCTCACCCTTCCACCTTCCAACTTCAAACCATGCCCTCTGGTGATACCTCCTGCTTTAGTCTAAAGATCCCTCCATGTTTACCTTATTTATTCCCTTGAGGTACTTGAAGACCTCAATCATGTCCCCTGCCTCTCCTCTCCTCCAATGAAAACAGGCAGAGCTCCTTAAGTCTGTCCTCATACGCCAAATCCCTAGCCCTCATATCATCTTTGTTGCCCTCCTCTGTACCCTCTCCAGGAGTTGTATGTCCCTCTTCAAGTGTGGTCTCCAGTACTGTACACAGTACTCAAGGGTGGTCTAACCAGTCCATTGTACACGGCAGAATCACTTCCTTGCTCCTAGAGGTGCTCCCTCACGATGCATCCCAACATCCTGTTTGCCTTGCTAGCCCCTCCTGCACTACTCAGAGTTATTCTACATGCATCCACCATGACCCTAGGTCTTTTCCCTATTGAGGCCTCCAGCGCCTCCTCCCAGGGTGTACCTGTGTTTAGGGTTTCCGACCAAGATGCAACACCTTGCACTTGGTGATATTGAAATTTAATTTCCATGTGTGAGCCCAGCTTTCCAGGGTGTCCAGGTCCCCTTGCAGGGCCAACCTCCCCTCTTCTCCCTCAACTACTGCTCCCATCTTGGAGTCATCCGAAGAGACTCATTTCACACCCTATACCCTCCCTGATGTCCGATATATGCATTAAACGGGATCGGACCCAGGACTGACCTCATTGCCCACTACCAACCTCTCTAGGGTTCGAGAGCTCCACAGACCACTACTCTCTGAGTGCGTCCAGCTAGCCAGTTTTAATCCATCTGACCATCAAAGGGTCTACTCCTAACCCATCAGTTTCTCCACCAGACCATTGTGGGGACAGAGTCAAATGCCTGCTGAGTCCAAGAATAATACATCCACAGGCTTACCCCTGTCCAGTTCTGATGTTACCCATTCATAGAACTCCACAAGGTTGGTTTGACATGATCTACCTGGCACAAACCCATGTTGCCGACTATCCAGACTCCCACCTCCTCCAAGTACACCCCCAATCGTTCCTTTAGTATATTCTCCATTAATTTTCCCACCACCGAGGTCAAACTGATGAGTCTATAGTTACCTGGTACTTCCCTCGACCCCCTTTATGGATTGGTACCACATGTGCCTCTCGCCAATCCCTAGGTACCCTCCCTGTCTCAAGTGACCTGCTGAAAAGCTCCGCCAGGGGTGCAGCCAGTATGTCCGCCAATTCCCATAATACTCTCGGATGAATGCCATCCGGCCCAGGAGATTTGTCTTTCTTTAGGGCCTTGAGGGCTAACCACACCCTTTTAGCAGAGATAGCATCATCCGTCCCCTCCACCTTACTGGCCTTTTTATCCTTACCCAGATGTGACACCCCTGGGGTACCTCTCTCCCTCTTGCTCCATTTCTGTTGCTCCCCTGATCCCACTTACTGATGTTTCTATCCCCTTCGTGCCTTGCTTTGTAGATATCCCATCCCCCTCCCTAGTGAACACAGAGGCAAAGTACTCATTAAATACCTCTGCCTGGTCCCTCGCCTCTTCCACCCACCCTCCTTCTGATCTCAATCTGCTGAGATGGCCCTTAGTTTTTTCTGCTCCCCAATGTACCGGAAGAACCCCTTTCCTCCATGTATCCCTGTGCCAGCCGCTGCTCTTTACTGGACTTTGCCCTCACCATATGGGTGACTTTTCTAGATGCAAGCTTGGTACATTTCCTATCCTTATCCCCTCTTGTTGTTTTATATTTTTGTAGGCCGCCTTCTTTCTTTCTCTTCTGCCTGCTACCTGTACCTCACTGGACCACCAGCATGGTTTATGTGACCTTGCTCCTTACGCTTCAACTTAGCGGAGATCCTGACTGCCTCATGAAGTCCCCGCTTTATGACCTCCCATCTCCTTTCCACACTTGTCATTGAGTAATCCCCATCAAGTGATCCTTGAGAATATTTCCCATGCCCATAAAGTCTGCCCCTGAAGTCCACTGCCAGTGTCCTAGATCTCCCTCCCCATGCTTATTTGAAACCAGACAGTATTGTGGTCGCCCCAGTCAGGGGTCTTGTACAACCATGTCCCTTACCAGATCCCCATCTGCCAGAACCACATCCAGGACATGCCCTCCCTTGTGGGCTCCATCACATGCTGTGTTAAGAACACATCCTGAAGCCATCCAGCAGCCTCTGCTCCTTGGCCACCTTAGAGGACATGGTTCCCCAGTTTGTACCTGGCATATTAGGTCCCCATCAACACCACTCCTTCCTCTTTTGGTCCACACTGGGCAATGATGTTGTCCAGCAAACCATCCTCTAGAACATCACTCATCCTGGGGGGCCTATATGCTACACCCAGCTTGACCTTATCTCCTGCTGAGGATCGTAAGGTGACCCATAAGGCCTCCACGTTTCCCTCTGCCTCTTCTACCCTAGCAATTTCTATGTCATCTCTAATGAACATAGCCACTCCACCCCCTCTGCCCTCCTTTCTATCCTTCCTGAGCATAGTGTACCCTCAGACGCTTAGGTCCCAGTCATGGTTTTGTTGGCTCACGCCTTGATCGCCGCCACATCCACCCCCAGAACAGCATGGCCTGGAACCTGGCAACTTGTTTCCAAGCTCCTGGCATTTACTAACACCAACCCCACCCCTTATCCTTGATCCTCTTTGTCGAACCCCACCCAGATTCCTATACTTCCATCCTCCTCTGCTCCTTCTGGAACCTCCATCCCAATCTGTTTCCCCCCTCCCCCTTGGGCGTGAGGCTACTCCCTCATCTGGAGGAGAGCTTCTGGTCAGCCCTCCCTTATCCCTTCCCCCCTCACAGTTTAAACCCCACCTTTCTTGTATGTAGTCAACCATCCCCTGTTTAGGACTTCCTTCCCTAATGGGGCAAGATAAACCTGTCCTTGGCATATAGTCCCTTATCCTCCCAAACTCATTCCAGTTCCCTAACACCCCCAACCCACTCTCTTCACCCACTTCTTGAGCCAGTCATTAACCTCTGTGAGTTCATTTTTTTCTCCACTGAGGCCTTTGGTACTGGCAATATCTCCAAAAGGAAATGTTGTATCCATTGTCCCGACAGACACTGGCAAGTTCTTGGAACCTTGCTTGGATTTCAAAATGCTATTTCCTCTAGAGCATTAGTTCCCAAATGCACCAGTAAATCCGTTTTCCCTCCACAATCCCTAACCATTTCATACACCATGAACTTTGCTCTGTGCACTGTCAGCCCAGAGATACTCACTACCTTCACCTGGCTATGGCATCCACCCCCCTGTCCCTCCCACTGGATACCCCTAATCATCGAGGTCTCCCAATAACAGAACCTTAACAACCGCCATCATCCTTATGGTTACTTCCACTATGCCCTCTCAGCCCCCTTCCCCCTTTATTCATGATCTCAATTTCGTGAGTCTTCCTGCCTTATTAGAGACCCCTTGTCACCCTTCCCTTTCTGCCTCCTTGCTATTTTGCCCACTTAACTCAAACTCCATCTGAATAGGTGTCCCTTTAACCCTCTCTTATCCGAACCATTTATCCTGGCCCTGATGGTTTCTCCTTCCCCACACTGCCATCCTCCCCTTGTAATAGTACCCTGCCTCCAGAGGCTCTCTGTGGTCCCCTTAGCTAGGGCCCCATCCTTGGTACTGCCCCTGCTGAAGGGGGCCCTCCCCACCTCCTTGTCTCCCAGTTTCTCTCCAATCATGCTCTCCTCCTCATGTCTGGAATATGTTGCATCTCCCCATTTGCTTAACATATATGTTTCCTTCTCCTCTGGGACTATTTCTATCCTTTCCATAGCCGGTCTGTGATGCCCTATGGGTATCAGACTCCCCCCTGGCCTCTGTATAAGTTTCCTCATTTCCACCAACCCCTTCCTCCCCCTCTAGGTTGCTTAGTAGCTCAAATTTATTGTGACACTATGTCAGCCTCCATCAAGTAACCCGAGTTTCCCCTGACTGCACCTCTAAACTGCCCTCTTCCCCTCTTGCTCTGTTCACCTTAGGAGCTCCCTTCCCACAGTCTGCTGTTTTAGGCTTCCACACAACAGCCCCTCCTGACTCTTCCCTCCACTATCTTTGTATTCAGAATGTTCACCCGACGCTTTCCCTTAGCATCAACTTCCTATCTAAGGTCCTCTGTCCCTAATATCTCCTCCTGCTTGCTGTAACATAACATCCTGTAATTTCAGAGCGTTGCCCCAGCCTCCCCTCAGCCCCACCCTTCTGCTGCCCATATCCACACCCCTTATCCTTGGACACCCCCCAGCTCCCCCAGCTTACTCCTTAACCAATATACCTCACTCCTGATACAAGATAGCTGTCTACAGAGTGGGCAGCCTCCCTCTCTCCAGGCCCAATTGAGAATTATTGCCATCCCACAGCCTGTGCAGCCTACAACCCTTCCGAAGATGCCTGCCATGGTGAATATGGCCACCCTGTTTGTCCCCTCTGTTTATAATGGCACACCCCTTTCTCAGTCCCTTTCCCTGGAATACAGTTTCTCTCTATACTGACTGTAGTTATTTACAAACCCAATTTCAACCCCACCAATAAAGTTCCAAAGTCTCACAAACACACAGTCCAGTGTGTTCGGGTCCCACTAACAGTGTGTGTAAGCAGACATCAGGTACCGATGATGTCATAGGCCCACCAGCCTGTTGCTTTGAATTTCAGTCCTAAAACAGAAATACTCAGCCCTTCAATCCCAACCCCAGTGGTTTTTCATTTAAGAAAGCCTACAAAACAGGGTGGGTGGGAGGACTCTTACCAAACACCAGGCAAACAACACATTTAAATTTCCCTCTAATTAACCCTGACAAACAACAGTCCCCAAACCTCCAAAGTTACAATATCACAGCCCAAGTAACAGTTCTAATTCAAGGTAATAATTTTTACCACATAGAGCTAATTTCACTTACAAACTATTCAAATATTTCAGTTAAAACAGAATATAACCCCAGACCTCTGTCCAACCAGCCTGCTGCTTTGAGTTCCCAAGTGAACAAGATGACTCACCACCGTTTTACTCCTAAAGGTGGTAGGCCTGTTTTATATCTCCCATATAGTTATCTAGTCTGTTTTGAATGTTGATATATTGTCACTCTCAAGTATGTGATTTGGCAAGATATTCCAAATATTAATTATTCTCCGAGTGTAGAATTTGCTTCTTTTAGTTGTTACATTTATTTCTCCCATTAGTTTATGTTCAAGAGACCTAGTTTTTTTTTTATTAGTTTTCTGCTCCACTAGTATTATTGTTGCCATGACAGATTTATCCTGGATGGCTTTGTATGTTAAACAAAGATCACTTCTGATATGTCTGTATTTCATGGAGTATAATCCTACATTTTAACTTCAGCTTTTTATGGTTTTGATTTTCTTGGTCACCTTTCATTGTACTCCTTCTACTAGTTTTTTGCCTTTTATGGTACTAGGTGCATAGAATTGTGAACAGTATTCAAGATGTGGTCTAACCAAACTGGAGTACAGTGGAATGACAACATTTGATTATCTCCTCTTAATGTTACTCAAGATACAATCTAATATTCTATAACCTTTTTTTAACAGTGCCTTTAGTATGCTTGCTGAATGAGAAGTCATCTGTGATTAATAGTCCCAGGTCTAAAATGATGGTTTAATACACAGTAGTTGATTGCACTAACAGTTCTCACAAATGAAATATTTCTGTTATGTATGGGGGAACAAAGATGGAGCCTAACCACGCAGTTGTGAGATTTTATATTGCGTGACATGGCTGTCTCATGCTAGAGCAAAGCTAGCATGTTTATGGCACTTCAGGACAATCTTGTGTGTATTAGGTGAGGCAACACTGTGGTCCTGTCCATGTTGAAAATCTCGGCTTTAGTAGGGCTACTCCAGGTAATACCGGTAGATAGAATATGGTTAGCCCTTATTATTTATGGAAATCAGTGACTGCACAAAAGTTGTTGTGCACATTCCAGAAGTTGCTCTGCACATTCTGTCATCAGCTTCACCTGTGCTCGCCCTTACGCTCACTCTGGCTGCTTTCAATTTCTCTACAGCACTAGTCAGTTTCACCTGCACTCGCTTCCCTTTGTGCTCACTCCCACTGGTTTCAGTTTGTCTATAGTGCTTAAGAAAAAAATAGTGGCAGTTTCTTCAACAAGCAAAGACAGAGTGGCTATGGGAGGAAGAGGATCAGAGCAGCAAGAGGAAAAATATTTTTTTTTTAGCAAAGATGGAGTCCCAGTGTGGATGGGGAGGAAGGGAGGAAGCACATCAATGTGCTGCATACTAATTTTTTAAACCATATACTATAACAAATAAAACATGGGTGAGCATACACAGCTCACCTTGTGTTTCCACCTCGGGGCTGAGATAACAGCATGGATTGAGTTTCGCTCTTGTAGTTCATATGCCAGTATCTCAGCCACTCACTGGAAACACAGGCTTGTGTATGGTTGCCCATACATTATTCCTTACATCAAGTATGGGATTTGTTTCACTGCAGCCCGATCAGGCAAGAGGTGAAGATGTAGTGACCAAGGAGCTGATGCAATACCAAATGTTTTGGCTTGGATAGCAGACATGAATCAGGTACCACATAGTACAAGCTGAAGGCTTAAACATCCTGGAGAGATCCAGAATACCTTGGAAGGATGGTTATGCATCGTTAGATGAAGCCAGGTGATATCCCTTGGCTAACTATTGTCCCCCTACATTGAAAGGGCTACAGGAGCTCTTCAAAAATGTATGCCGGTACATCAAGTTGTTCAGAGCTGTTTGAAATAAAAGACAAAACCTAGATAAGTTGGTCACTTAAAAATGATTAGGTTTTTATTAATTTTATTTTTCCTGTATAAAATGGGACAAGGTTGCGGCCCCACCACAGTTCCTCACAGAGATAATTCATAAGTTTGACTAAACTGTTATACTTCTTGTAGTTAGAACTGAATCTAGGTAGTTAGAAATCAATTTAAACAAATGGGCTTTTTGCACAAAAGAAATTCTGAAAATTTATTAAAACCTTACTCTTTATAAGGCTTTGATTTTTATTTGCAAGATTCAAAGCATTATTTAATTTCTAGATATGATCATAAAAGAAACATTTTTACTGCAAATGCAGATGAAAAAAAAAGATAAATTCCACTGTTTAAACGTGTACACACTGGAGTTTAAACATGTACACACCGAAGGAGAGGAGGGACGGGGGGGGGACATAATTGAGACATTCAAATAGAGGAAACGGATAATCATAACAGGCACAGACGGTCTATTCAGGAGGAAGGTGGAGAGAGACACTAGGGGCCATGACATGAGATTGGAGGGGGTAGATTCAGGAGGGAGATGAGGAGGCATTTCTTTACGGAGAGGGTGGTGGCAAAGTGGAATGCACTAACAGTTGAGGTGGTGGCATGTAACTCAGTGGAATGCTTTAAGAAGGGTTGGGACAGGACAAAGGGGAGGGTAAAGAGAGGTAAGGAGAGGGGTCCGGGGCAGTTGCTGAATAGGGAGCTATCTGCAATCTTGAGCAGCCTAGATAGACCACAATGGCCTTTTGCTGCTTGCATTTCTGTATGTTTGTAGATACTTTAGAGAAGATACCTGTACATGTTACATAGGGCAAATAAACATCAGCCAATTAATTAAGACAAAATAAGGAATGAGTACAAATGAACATACGAAATTGCCAGCAGATACAGGCCATTCAGTCCATCTAGTCTGCTTGAGTGTGCAGCACACTATTAAATTACAGCTGTCCCCCTCCTCTTGCACCCCCTTCTAACTTAGTGTCTCCCATTTCCTCCGACAACTCTTCTCCTACAGTTTTAACCTCCTTTGGCCCTATCTCACCCCCTCTTGAAGCTGCTCACTACCTGCAGTGCTACCATTTCTTCTGGCAGCGCATTTCAACCAGCCACCCTCTCCATGAAACAGTGCCTCATCATCTCTCTCTCTCTCTCTTGAACCTTCCTCCCTCCAATTTCAGACTGTGTCCCCTGGTGTCCCTTCCCCCTTTTAACTTAAACAAACCCTCTGAATTAACTCTGTTTTTGTCCTTTAGGTACTTGAATGTCTCAATCATATCCCCTCTCTCACTTTTATCTTCTAGGGTGTACATGTTGAGCTCCCTCAATCTCTTCTCATACGTCTTGTCCCCTGTCCCTAGGATCATCTTCGTTGCCCTACGCTGGACTCCCTCCAGTAGTTTGATATCCATTTTCAAATAGGGGCACCAAAACTGCACACAGTACTCCAAGTGCGGCCTCACAAGAGAGCTGTACTGGGGCAAAATGACTTCCTTCCTCCTAGAGATGATTCCCCTGGTGATGCAGCCCAGTATTCTGTTTGCCTTTGAAGCCGCCTTCATGCACTGTGCCAAGTGTTTCATGTCTCCTGTCACCAGCACTCCCAGATCTTTCTCCTCTGCTGGAGTGGTTAACTGCACTGCCCCCCAACCAGTAGCTGTTCTTTGGGTTTTTTACCCCCAAGTGCAAAACCTTGCATTTTTTGGCATTGAACCCCAGATGCCATGTGGCTGACCAGCACTCAAGAGTCTGCAAATCCTCTTGTAGTATCTTACCCCCTTTCTTACTATCTACCTCAGCTCAGATCTTAGTGTCATCTACAAAGAGGTTGATCTTGCTCCTTATCCCATTTGATATGTCTGCTATGAATATGTTAAACAGTACCGGCCCCAGAACTGACCCCTCTGGGACCCCGCTGGTTACCGCCCTAAGCTCTCCCCCAACTACCACCCTCTGCTGCCTGCCTTGCAACCAGCTCTTGGTCCACCCAACCAGCTTCCTCCCTGCTCCCAGGCTGTTTAACTTGCTGGTCAGCTTTCTGTGGGGCACAGAGTAAAATGCCTTACTGAAGTCCAGGTAAAGGACATCCACTGCATGGCCCCTATCCAGTGACCTTGTCACCCAGTCAAAAAAGTCTACAAGGTTGGTCTGACATGATCTCCCAGACACAAACCCATGTTGCCTGTCATCCTGTAAGCCATTCTCCTCCAGGAAACTCACCAGCCTTTCCTTAAGTATGGTCTCCATTAGCTTACCCACAATGGCTGTAAGGCTCACTGGTCTGTAGTTCCCAGGTTCATCTTTGGGCACACTCTTATGGATTGGCACCTCATGTGCCATCCTCCCATCCATGGGCACACAGAATTGTTTAAAAAATCTGCAAGTGGTCCTGCCAGGACCCCTGCCAACTCCATGAGTACCCTAGGATGCACTCCATCCAGACCAGGTGCCTTATCCACCCATAGGGACCTTAGGCCCTCCAACACCCTTTCAACTGGGATCTCCATGTCCATCACCTCCTCTCCCCTGCTGCCCCACCCTTCCCCTGAGGTATAGGCATATCCCTCTCCCAGTTAAACACTGAGAAGTACTCATTTAGTACTTCGCCTGATCTGCCCCCTGCTCTACCCACCTTCCTCCTCCTTCCCAGTCCTTACAATCTGGTCCATGCAATTCCTCCTCTCATCTATATACCTAAAGAAATCCTTTTCTCCTTCCTTGATCCCCTGCACCAGCCTTGGTTCTTTTGAAACCTTGGCTGCCTCACTGCTTTGCTCACCTCCTTGGATTTCTACACATGTTCCTCACTATCCTCATCCTGGCAGGATCTCGTATACTTTCTAAAGGCTGCTCTCTTTTCCTTCACCCTTTCCACTACATTTCCATTTACCCAGCTAGGTGTCTTGTTCCTGGCCTTATTGCTTTGGCACTTGGTGCAAAAGGTAGTGGCTTCTACAAGACTGAGTGCCACAAGTATCACTGGCTAACATGCACACAGATTTTCAAAATTAAAGGATTTGATGGTGAAAGAAGAAGAAAAAGAAGGTATACTGGTACAATGGTAGCTGTTAATGTTCAGACATTAAATATAGTACTAAATGGTATTTAACATGTTCATATCAGCAAGTCACAGAGAAAACAGAGGCAGCAAAGGAACAGGGCCAGGAAGCCACACTGTTTTTTTGCATTTGGAAACACATTGGTTCAGAAACACCAAATTTGTTAACATTTCACCCAAATTCCAGCTTTGTTAGGGAAGGTACTCTAATTCTAATTATACAGAAATGTTCACATTCAGTTGATTATCTATATTGTTTTCGGATACATTGTTCACCTTATGCAAAATACAAAAGAAACCTGTTTTGACAATTATATTGTGTTTCTTGTCAGTGTCCTATTTTATACAGTCTACACTTCAGTATTAAAACTATGTATGCTGACTTTATAGGTTATACATTTTCAGACATGTAACTAGAATCACATACCACGCGGAAGAAGTACTTTCTGCAAAACACTACCAAATTTGGTGTGTTTATAACCTTGTGGAAAAGAAACAGATTTTGTTTTTAGTTTGTGGTGACTAAGGCACTGTACACACTAGGGAAAGAGCAGTTATGCAAGAACTTACCATAACAGCAGATCTTCAAGGGGATCTCAGTAATCAGGTTACACCGTAACAACTTCACCATCGATGAAGGGGAATCCACACAGAAGATTTTCAGCAATACAACTGGGGCCACCCATGCCAACATTATACATCAACGTCACCAACAGGCGTTGATTGGCCCCACTCCCTCCTCAGTTCTTTCCCCTGGAGACAAAGGGAGTGGATCCCTACCCATGGGGTACCAAGGAGAGAGACAGAGGTGCCCAGACCTTAGCAAAATAGGCTGGATACACCAGATAGCCAGTTCCTAGACAAGAGCCCCAAAAAGGAGGATGGTGGGAGGGAAAGCAGATCTGATGACTGAGATCCCCTCGAAGATCTACTGTTATGGTAAGTTCTTACGCAATTCCTCTATCTTCATTGGGGTTATCTCAGTCATCAGGTTACACTGTAAGAACGAGTCCCAAGCAGTTACGGGTGCAAACAGATGGTCTGAGAGGAGGGCTCTCCCTAAACTTAAGATAGGAGTCCTTGTAGCACAGCCCTGCCAAAACCTGCACAGGCTCTAGAGGCAATGTCCAGATTGTAGTGCTTAATGAAAGAGTGGACTGTAGTCCAGGTGGCAGCCACACAGATGTCAGTGGCTGAGACCCCTCAGAAACAAGCCACAGAGGTAGCTACTCCTCTGGTGGAATGAGCTTTGACAGCACCAGGCAAGTCTTTGCCATATTTGTTGTAACAGAACACAATGCAATTAGCCAACCATTTGGATAAACATTGCTTAGAAACTGAAGAGCCCTCTCTATCTGGGGCGAAAGAAACAAACAGCTGCTTTAACTTCCTATTTTCCTTGGTCCGAAGCAAGTAGTATTCAAAAGTTCTGTGCATATCTAATGTATGGAGCAGTGCTTCCTCTGGATTGGCACACACTGTAAAATAAACTGGAAGGTGGATAGACTGGTTGAGTGTAAACTCTGAGACCACCTTAGGGAGAAACCTAGGATTTTGTGCACAAAGACACCCTGTCTTTGTGAACAATCAGATAAGGCACCTCGCACCAGAGGGACTAAAGCTCTGAAATTCTGCAAGCAGAAGTAATGGCAACTAAATATAACACTTTCCAAGAGAGAAAGCGCAGATCACAAGTTGTGATTGACTCAAAAGGAGATAGGATCAATTTCTCCAAAATAAAATTCAAATCCCAAGCCGGAACAGGAGAACGGAGTGGGGGTATCAGGTGCAGGCTGCCCCTGAGAAAAGTATGGGAGACATTCAGCTGAGCAATCGTGTGGTCTTCCACATGCTCATGGAAAGCAGAAATGGCTGAAGGTGCATCTTGAGGGAGGAGTACTGGAGACCTGATCCAGACAAAGAGATCAGGTAGTCCAGGATGTGGTTCACCGGGCAAGTGAAAGGGTTCAAACCATGTTTGGCAGCCCAGATGGCAAACCGCTTCCACTTTATGGCATATGTGGTTCAAGTGGAAGGCTTTCTGATGGCCACCAGGATGTCTGCCACTCTGTCAGAAAGTCTGAACCTGGCGAAGGCCATGTCCTCAGGAGTAAAGCATGCAGATGGATGGACCTGAGGTTGGGATGGACCACGGTCCCTTGATCTTGGGTCAACAGGTTCCTGCATAGAGGGAGAGGGACTGGAGGTTCCTCCGTCAACGGCTGTAGCAGAGGAAACTGTACTGCCAAGGCCAGCATGGAGCCACTAACATCATGCTGGCCCCATCCATCTGCAACTTGATGAGCACCTTCTGGATCAGAGGAAATTGAGGGACTGCATAAAGAAACCTCCTGCTCCAAGAGAGGGACTACGCGTCTTGCCAGAAAACTCCAGGCCCTGGATCTAGCGAGCAGAAATTGGGCAGTTTTGCATTGAGTGGAGATGCAAAAAAGGTCCAACTCTGGATGACTGCATCTGTCGAACAAGTCTGCGATGGTTGACAGAAGCTCCCACTTGTGCATGCTGGACTGAGTCCTGCTGAGTCTGTCTGCCAGAGTGTTTAATACACCTGGCACACGGACCACAGAGAGTGTCAGGCTGTGATCTAGTGCCCAGTACCATACTCTCATGGCCTCCCTGCATAGGGGGTATGAATGAGTCCCCCCTTGCTTGTTGGTGTAGTAAACTACACTTAAATTGTCTGACTGCACCAGCAACTGACCTGGAGCAAGGTGGTCTTGAAAAGCCTGCATGGTATAGAGCACCACCCTCATCTCCAGAACATTAATATGCAGGGAGATTTCTAGCTGGCACCAAGAGCCCTGGGTCTGGAATGGGCCTAGGTGTGCTCCCCAGCCCTGACCTGGGGCATCCGTGGTTAGGATCTGATGTGGGGAGGAGATCTGGAATAGGATGCCCTGTAAAAGGTTCAAGGGATCCATCCACTACTGCAGTACCTTGCGTACTGGGAAAAGACCAGGACTGGTTGATCCAAGTCGTCTTTGTACTGGTCCCACTGCACCCAGAGGGTCCACTGGAGAGTGCATATATGAAGCCTTGCTAGTGGAACAGTGGGTATGGTAGCTGCCATCAGGCCTAGCAATCTGAGGTACACCCTGGCAGGAATGTAGTGACTTTGGGTGACTTTCTGAGCTTGAGTTATAAGGCACTTCACCCTATTTTGGGGCAGAAAGGCCTTCCCCTGTGCCAAGTCCAGGACCACTCCTATATACTGCACCCTTTGGGACAGTAGCAGGACTGACTTGGGAAGATTGACGGTGATGCCCAGAGAATGGAAAAGCTGAAGAGTTTGCTCCAGAGTCAACAAGAGTTGTTTCCTGGACGGACCCTTTAGGAGCCAGTTGTCCTGATAAGGGAAAACATAGGTCCCTCCCTTCTGAGAGCTGCTGCAACTGCTGCCAAGCACTTGGTAAAGACTTGCAGCACAGAGGACAAGCCAAAGGGAAGCACCTTGAACTAATAATGCTCACCCTAAAAGGCAAAACGGAGAAACTTCCTGTGAGGAGGAAAGACCGAGATGTACAAGTAGGCATCCTGCATGTCCAGTGAGCAGAGCCAATCCTCCATTTTGAGGAGGAGCCTCAGGCCTGGCAAAGTTATCATCCACAAGTTTTTGTACTCGATGTACAGATTGAGGTTTGCTAGGTCCAGAATGGACCTCAGGTCACTTGTCTTTTTGGGTACCAGGAAAAACCTGGAATAGAATCCCTTATTTCCCTGGCATTGGGAAACTGGCTTGATGGCCTGCTTGTGTAGAAGGGACTGTATCTTCTCCCAGAGAATGGGCAAATGAGCCAGAGGGCAACTGGAGGGTGGAGGCGAGGTTTCTGAAGGTTGCCTGATGAGCCCCAGGGTGCGATACCACTTGATGATTTGCAGAATCCATGCATCTGAAGTCAGGGTTCTCCACTGGTTCAAGTGGAGGGAGAATTGCCCTCCAACCACTGCTTCCTGGTTCGGGACCAGAAGAGGGGGCTCTGGTAAGGAGTCAATAGGAGGTGGAGTCAGCTGTCTGGGCTGGTCCATCATTTCTGGGGTACTTGGCCATAAACCCACCTCTGGTGGGGGTGGGAAAGTCAGCATGGACCCTGCGTTTGCCTTGGTGCTGGGGACCCAAACTGGGCCTACTGGGTGCTCCATGAAAGGGAGGGTGTCCCTGCCTCTCAGTTGGTTAGGATGGTAGAGGGAGTGGACAGTCTTGATGGCCCTGCCCGAGGCTTGCAGGTCATTAATAATAATAGCCTGGACATCAGGCCCAAACAATTTAGTGCCATTAAAGGGGGCATTAAGCACTTTTGCTGAATGTCAGCAGCAAAACCGAACACTCTCAGCCACGAGTGCTTGCGTAGGCAGATGCCAGTGGCAGCGGCGCTAGCGATGGTATCAGCCATGTCATAGAGGGTCCTCAGGAGGTGCTTACTAATGTCCTTGGCGGCCTGGAGGCGTAGAAGCAGTTCTTGCTTTTGTGTGCCATCTGGAAGGGCCTGTGCCACAGCCCTGCCCTTTTTTCAATTGGCATTCTGGTACTTAACCATATGGAACAGGTGATTTGCAGTCCTCATACCCACAGTGGAGGAAGCATATACCCTCTTTCTCTAGAGGTCTATCCTGCAAGACTCCTTATCTGGGGTAAGGGAGCAAAGGTGCTTAGGCACCTTAGACCTGTCATGAGCTGCCTGGATAACCACTGAGTCTGTGTCAGGCTGGGCAGCATAGCATGGAAGGCCCTGAGGGGCATGATAAAGTTTAGTAGCTCTGTGGGGCATAGCTGGCACCAAGTCTGGTCTGTGCTAGGCTGCTGTGGCTGCATTTCTCCGAGCTGGAAGGATTTATTTTATTTAATTTTAGTAACTGGGTAAGCCCACTGAAATCATTACAGTCCCTTTTTCGGGGCAATCCGGAGTTAATTACAGATAATGTTGCACAGACATTTTACATAGTACAAGAAAGATAACTGATCACATTACAACATGAAGTAGTCGAGGACATACGTTAATACAATGAACAATTGAGTAATATATTACAAAAAGGGTAAACGATCTTGACAGATATTCACAAGCGACCACCATTTTAAGAGAGAGAGGTGGTGGGAGTCAAAGAACACAGTGCATTTACATCCTCATTAACACATCAACCAAGTCCCTAGCTTGAATCCCAGTTATTACAAATCAGTAATTTGTTGGGGCTGTTCCACTATGGGATACAGATCTAACATAACCATCACACTAATGTAGGCATGCATTCACCCACTGCCCAGTGTACTAAGAGGAATTTTGTGGATAAATTAATGGTAGCAAGTGCAGATTCTCAGCTCCATTATGTGAGCTTTGAGTTCTTTCTTAAATGCCCCCCCAAGGAGTTGCATTCCAGGAGTTTGCCTGGCAGTGCATTCCAAAGGTGGGGTATATATGCAGAAAAAGACCCCTGTCCTTGGGAGACCTAACTTTTTGGACTTGGAGGAGCTGCTGGCTGGAGGATCTGAGGCTCCTACTGTTTTGTTTGGCAAATACTGTGCCAGCCAGGTTGGGGGGCATTTTCAAGTCTGACTTTGTAGGCCAGGCACAGAGCCGGATGTTGGAGTCTGCCATCTAGAGGGGGCCAATTTATGGTTTGGAGCTCTTGACAATGGTGCTCCATGTGTGGGGCCCCAGTGGCAAACCTGCCTATCCTATTATATAGGGTTCTAAGTTTCTGGATCTCTGCACTATTAACTGAATATAGAACCAGAGATCCATTTAAAAAGGAAGGTAGCAGGGTGCCAGTTGCAACTTTCAGTCCAGAATTCCCTGTTAGGAATGAACTGAGATGATACAGAGGACCTAGTTTCTGGTTCAAGGTACTGTTCAGCTGGTCAGTATGTGCTTTAAAGGTGCATTCTTATCCTGATTAGACTCTAAAATACTTAATGGTGTCAACAACTTCAACATTCGAACCATCTGTGAGAGTGGAAGTAAAAAAATTAGATATATCTGATCCCAGGCTTTTGGTGCCAAATAGAATGGCCTTCATCTTTTTACTGTTTAAGACAAGTTTATTGCTCACCAGCCAACTCTCGAGAAGTAGAAGGTCTGGAGGCATGATTTGTTGTGGAGATTCAGGGATGTCCATGAAGTACACCAGCTACTTTCTGGTGGCATCCTCTTCCTCAGTGTGGACGCCCATAGCTGCAGACGGCTGCTGCATTACATTGAAAAAAGGTGGGGTTCTTCAGAGGGTACCTAGGAATGTGTTTTATGGAATCCTCACTGACAGAAAAAGCTATAGACCTGTCAGAGATCAGGATTTCCTCCTCTTCCTCAGGAAGGATGAGGTCTGGATGGCACTCTTCCTCAAAGTCGACCTTGCTGATTTCTGGGTCTGGCACTGGGTGTGCCGATGATGGCTCATGAGGGACTTCCTGTGGATGATGAACAGGTGTCGGAGATGAAGCTGTTGTCAACAGCGTTTGTGAGAGGGGCCTGTAGGCGCCCAGCTGCTCTACCAGCACATTAGTGAATCAGATCAGAACTTCATTCAGGTTGACAATGGCCACTGACAGAGGGGGAGGCTGATGAAGCAGACATTAACGACCCACTAGTTAGGTCCTGAGAGCCTGAAGAACCCATAGCCCTGGAGGGAGAAGGGGCAGGCTTCGACAGGATAGTCGTCAAAGACAAACCTGTAGTCAATGAAGAAGGGGCCGACAACCCGGAGGTCAACGGCCCTGGTGCCCTGAGAATCAGGTGGTGCAGCTGTTGGAATGGGTCTGGTGGACACAGAAACCTGGACAGCAGTTTTCCTTGTCAAGGCTGCTGTTGTTGACAAGGATCCTCCAGATGAAGGAGAAGAGGCCATCAGGGGATAAGACTGATGCCAGTGGGAGCAGTCGTGATCTTGGTCTTTTTTATGACTTCTCCCCAAGGACTTGTCTCGGGCCTGGGAGCTCATAGACCTGGTCAGCGACTGAGAGACCAGGGCCCCCCGAGGACACCTACCTGGAACTGCTACCTACTGATCCATCAGGAAGTTTTTGAGAGCCTTTTTGCGTCGCCGAAGGGTTGTTTGATTAAACTTTTGGCAGAGCTCTCAGTCATAAACTTCGTGTTCAGGCCCAAGACAGCAGACACAGAAGGAGTGTTTGTCTGTGGAGGCAGTCTTCTTTCTGCAGCATCAGCAATGGAAGAGAGAGGTAGATGGATTAACTCTTGACATAAATGAAAAGTAGGAATCTCTTTATAAAAAGAGATTTAAAGAATATAAAAAAAGCTGTAGGCAAAAAATGGCAAGAATACTGTGACGGAGTTTCTGCAGAGACCCATGTGAGTGAGTCGAGGCAGGAAAGAACTGAGGAGGGAGCAGGGCCACTTATGCCTGTATAGGGTTGGTGACATTGAAGTATGAAATCGGCATGGATGGCTGCCCCTTCACCGACGGTGAAGTTTCTGTGGTGTAACCTGATGACTGACATAACCCTGATGAAGATCTTTTTTTTTCAACTTTCTTTATCCGCCATGGCAGGCCACTGCTATCCTCCGCCACCCTTACCTAACTAGGGGTCTTTTGGGACTTTCTTGTGCTATACGCATTCTGGCGGAACTTCAGAGCCAGGCCGGAGGCTTCACCCTGTGGTGACCCCTGATTTTCCACCATTTTTCTCCCCTTAGTTATCCTGGGACCCCAGAAGTGGCGACGCATGCACATGGAGGTGCACATGCGTGCCACAGTTCCAGTCAACAGCCCCTTCTGCCCTCCCCTGGCCTAGTGCCCGGACTTTCAGAGGTGACACTGCCACCCAGCCTCCACTGGGGGGAAGCTAAGCACCGAGAAGCCCTCCTGGACCCTCCCAAGGATGAAAGCTACCACCCGGCAGCTACTCAGTGTCCTCTCTCCCCCCTTGCCGACCCCCGATGACCCAAGCTCATTCCCGAACCCGGGTCATCAGCGTGGCGCAAGGTGTGGTGTCCAACACCTCAACCCTCTGTGCCACCGGGCCGGCCCTCCCCGACGAAGATCTTAAAAATGTTTAACAGACTTAAACCATTTTAAGCCCTTCAAACTTGGTTTGCATACACATGGTAACATGGTTAAAACCATGTTACAACCATATTCTAAAACCCTGCTAAAACCCTGGTAGGGAGGTAGTCTTGGTTTTAGAGAAACACAATTGCCTTAATCCATGTTAACAGCAGCATGGATGTGGTTTGTGATGCAACATGGCTTACGGCAATCATGTTTAAACAAAACTAAAGAAGTTTGCCTTCAGTATAGAAAACAATACATTACACACAGGGCTGTGCTCTCACTGCACTCCAATTCTGACAACTTAGTTTCCATCCCGATCTGTTTAGGTGCCCGCTCGCAGGTATCCCATTACACACTGCAGCACCCGCAATGTTTTGTGCAGGTGCTGCAATCATGCCTGGGAACTAATTTGGGTAAGCACAGTTATCGTAGTGTGGACACTCCCAACAACCATGCTAGGGACTAGTTTAGAAAACATTTTTAAAAACATTTTTTAAATCAGTGCTGTGTGTACCATTTTCTTTGCACATTTTAATAAAATCAGTACTTCCTGTTAATTCATTTTCTTTTATTCGCTGATCACCATTTATGATACACTAAACAACTTTTGCATGGAGTCAGGTTTAAGAATGATGCAGAAAACTGGCAAAATGGAAAATGGACGGATAAGAAATGGAAGTGTTATATATTTCTAGCCTACAAAAGACAAGCAGTAACTGTCACTGGGTCAAGTGTAAGATCAACGGGGCAGTAAGTAGACATTAGCAGGGCCTTCTGTGAGCTAGTATGCTTAATTAATGTATCATTACCTTCAATTATTGCAACTGATCTACATAAAGCCTTGTTCACACACATAAATAATGTGCATGGTCCTTGAAAGTTTTTTATATCAGAGGAAACTATCACTTCTTATCATGACCATAATCCATTTAGAGGGGTACCTGGCCTTATGCAAAAAGAAAACTAGACTTTATCAGCAATCCCTGAGATTTCCTTAAAGGGGGTTGCAGTCATTCCTCGTGTGGTCACAGGCTTCACTGCGACCATGCAGGGAAGTGGCGGGGATTGCCATGCAAATGGCCTACAGTGACATTCCCAGTGCATGTTGACCATTGCATGTCTGGCTGCATCTTTAGACACACACCCTGCCTGTAGAACTATTGCAAGTAGTTCTTATGGGTGTTGCTAAAGAGGGACATGGAATTAAAGGCAGGAGGAGGATGAAGATGAGTGAGTGATAAACAGATGGAGCTGTGCATACTGGAATAAAGCTAGGGATAAGGGGAGCTGCTTGACACCTGGGACTGAAATGTGGGCTAGGGTTGAGGGGGCCACTGGACCACCAGTGAGGGAGCAACATGTAGATGCCAACATGGCCAATAAGTAGGCCTTGTGATACAGGTTTCTGGGTCAGGGATAATATATAGACAGTAACGTCTGTGCCATTGGCATTTGTGGATGACATAGTGCCATGCCATGAGACCGGTGATATGAAGTCCACAGAAGTTAGTGGGTGTCCTTAATCAGGTGTTTGCATGCAAAAGTCCTGTTTATGCACACCAACATCTAAGATGCCTAACTTGTATTCCGACTTAGTGACAGTGGACTCTCCACACCCACCCCCCGACTAAGTCAGCCATCTGTGGAAAGCTGCTAGGTACGAGGTGGCAACAAGGCACCTGCTAACACCTCATTTTGCTCCTCTACACCTGGTGACAAAGAATCAATCACTGCAGGGTATAAAACATATTTTTTTAATGACCTTATAGATACAGGCTGGTAGGTAAATAGACTTGAAGTTAACAGAAATGCGGTGGATGATGACAATGAAAAGGCCTGAGGATGGTCCCTTTACATAAGTGACTGTAACTGGACTGTGCTGCTATTCAGATTATGGGACTTTATTTTTGGGAGGTTTAATCTCTCTCAAACGTTCAAGCTGGTAATGTTAATAGGACTGTGAGATACAGGTGACATTTTCATGTATGACTTGTGTTACCAGTTTTCTTACCTTCTTGCAGAAATTTGTTGCTCTTCCACTTCCTGTTTCCCTTCGTTGACTTTGGAGACATCATGTATCACTGTGCGAAGATGACCACTCAGCTGCGCCCAGATCATCTGTGCAAGTTGTGCAGGTTTATGCTTGGGAACTTGGAAACAAGCGGATTTCTACTGGTATCTTGGTGTTATACTTGATCACAATTTATCTTACTCATTGCATGAAGAGTCTTATTAAGACAGCCAGTATGACATTTTGACTACTTTTTATAATAGATGTAACCTTGCACTTGAAGCTCCAAAAGAGGTAATTTTGATTTATATAATTCCAATTATTGAATATAGGCCTGTAATATAGTCTGCTGGTAAATCTGTACTGCATCAGGTTGAGTTGCTATTCAACAGGACATGCAGATTTGTTTTCAATTTGCCTATGGGGTGTCATGCTTGCACGCTCTATGCAGCAACAAATCTGCCCAATTTGACCCAGAGAACACAATATTTCTTGAGATGTTGGGCCTGGAAAATGTATCATGGGAGGGTACCATACAACCTGGGTTCATTGGTTACTTTGTGTGGTTCAGACTCTGCTGTTACAAGGTCACCATTGAGAGTGGTACTGAAATTACCAAGATGTAAAATAAATTAGTCAGGGCTCTTTTTATTACATGATAGGATACTTTTGGAACTCTATGCCTAAAGAAATGACTGTTGTGATGACGTACAAGCAATTTGCACGATCTCTGAGATCATATTTATACAACTTGCATAATTGTGTTTGTTTCAACTAAGTTTGTCTACTTAATTTGTCTATTTGTGTACTTTTTTCTTTGAAATTCAGCTTTATTTCTCATCTTGGACATGTACAACATGCAATAACCATATTACAATTGACAATGTATGTTACCTGGCCGGTCCCCTTGTCAAACATTGTAAGACAGTGCCTTTCCACAAACCGAATGGTTCTGTATAAGACAACCAGAACCTTCTTTGGGAATATGTAAAATAACAATCAGTGTGACATGCCTTGTGGAATTTATATTCTCAAGCTCCCCAATGGGTAGCAAAATCCGCAAAGATCAGAAACAAAAATGTCTCAACGTCTTTCTGACTGCATGTCAAAAGTCATATATCAATTTAACAGGTACCACAATAAACAGAACACTAAACAACATAGAAACATAGAGATTGATAGCAGATAAGGACTGCTATGCCAACCCAGTCTGCCCATTTTCCCTACCTGCTACAAAAAACACAGACCTTACTTGATCTCTGGCTTTATTCTCTTTCCTATCACTATGGGTTCCCCAATACCTATTACATGCATTTTTGAGTTAGTACCGACCACCTCCTCCGCAGGGAGGCTGTTCCATGCATCCACCATCCATTCCGTAAAGAACTACTTCCTCACGTTACCCCTTAGTCTACCCCCTTCCAGCCTCATGTTCTGTCCCCTTGTTCTAGAACATCTTTTTTTCTGAAAGATGCCACCCTCCTGTACCTTAGTTATGCCCTTGAGATATTTGAAGGTCTCTATCATATTCCCCTCTTCTCTCCTCCAGGGTATACATATTGAGGTCCTCCAGTCTCTCTTCATATGACTTTTGGTGCAGAGCCTGCACCATTTTTGTTGCCCTTCTCTGAACTGCCTCTATCCTGTCTATGTCCTTATGGAGATGCAGCCTCCAGAACTGTACACAGTACTCTACATGGGGTCTCACCAATGATTTGTACAGTGGCATCACCACTTCCTTTCTTCTGCTGTTGATACCTATTCCTATGCACCCCAGTGGCTCTCCCCACAGCTTTGGCACATTGTTTTGCCACCTTTAGGTCATCTGCTAAGATTACCCCCACATCCCTTTCCTGTTTGGTTGCCATCAGTATCCCCCACCCTGTAACTCTCTCATGGGTTCCTGTGCCCCAAATGCATTATTTTGCACTTCTTCGCATTGAATCTTTGCTGCCAAACTCTTGACCCTTCCTCTAGTTTACTTAGGTCCCTCATTTTTTCCACCCCTCCTGGAGTGTCTACCCTGTTGCAGATCTTAATGTCATCTGCAAAGAGGCATACCTTTCCTTCCAGCCCCTTTGAAATGTCACTTATGAAAACATTTAACTAGGATGGCCCCAGAACTGACCCCTATGGCACCCTGCTGGTCACCCTCCTTTCCTCGGATTGAACTCCATTTACCACCACCCTAAGTGTTCCATCCTTCAAT
The DNA here is from genome assembly GCA_016271365.2 of Neoceratodus forsteri. Taxonomy (NCBI): domain Eukaryota; kingdom Metazoa; phylum Chordata; order Ceratodontiformes; family Ceratodontidae; genus Neoceratodus; species Neoceratodus forsteri. Next base: position 353,742,435 of record CM057456.1, read on the forward strand.
CAATTTCTAACCCACTTTATCACCTTGTGCCCAGTTCTCATGCTGCCTAGCTTGTTTCCAAGCCTCTCATATGGAATGGTGTTGAAGGTCTTACTGAAGTCCAGGTAGACCACATCCACCACTCCCCCCTGATCCACTTCCCTGGTCACCTAGTCAAAGAAATCTATCAGATTTGTTTGACATGACCTTCCCGCTGTGAATCCCTGCTGCCTCAGATCCTGTGCTCCCTTGGATTTAAGATGTTCCACAATCCTTTCTTTTAGCAGTGATTCCATTATTTTCCCCACCACTGAGGTCAGGCTGACTGGTCTATAGTTTCCAGCCTCCTCCTGCACCCATTTTTGTGCAGAGGGACTACATCTGCTCTCCTCCAGTCCCCTGGAACCACTTCTGTTTCCAGTGATTCTTTGAACAGGGCTTCCAGTGGTGCTGCTAGCACTTCCCTTTAATACTCTATAACTATTTACAAAGAGCAGAACTATGTGTGTGTTTCATTTCCATCCAAGGTATACCACATATCACAAGAGTGTTCTAAACTCAACCCTGGGTGTTATACACAATCCAGGGCTGCCAGGCCTTGTTGAAATTATCCAGTGAGGTGCAGGTAGACTATAAACTGCTCCATGCTGTAAATCCCAGATACCTTCACCTTCTACTCTTCTACCTCTGGCACTGTGGGGATGAGCCATTGTGATGTCAATGTTTTGAAAGCTGCTAACACCATGCACTGAAACACTTCTACTCTTTTTCTGGGCCAGATCCTTTCCACTTGTGCCCTCTGCACAGTAAGAAATACTGAAAGATGTCTGGAACCTCCACCCCCAGATCCTGGGGAGCTCACGCCAGATGCTTATCCAAAATATAGACAGCTTTGGATATGACCCCAAAATATGAAAATGTGTGCACTGTTCACCACAGCCCTTCTCTTTGTGTACTGTTTTATGTATTTATGTATGGCTGCCTATGAAAATGGGCAATTGTGTACACAGGCCTTCACTTAAGTGAATGAATGAATATTCTCCTGTGAATGGTCTACCCATTATTGCCTGCTGTATAACCAGCTTAACTGGCCAAGTCTCTCAAAAAGGCATGACTACCACGGACTTTCTGTTGTTGTACAACTGTGCACAAGCCCAATTATCTCTTGCCCCTTGTCACACAGTCAAGCAGTGCCTCCTCACTCCATTCAACAGCAGCACTTACCTTCTGAATTCCCAGAGTGAAGCATGAATTTGGTAGAAGGACCTTTGCATTTGCAGCACCAGCTACCTGGAATAAACTCCCTCGCTAGCTGAGGAATAGTTCTAGCTTGCAAGCAGTCCAGTCCAGTCTTTTCTGCCACCTTAGAACTCCTTGTATTTGGTCTGGTTCAGAATCCACCTCTGCCCAACCATGATGATGTTGTATAACAATGCTCATGCTCTTTATGTGCTGTGACCCCACTTTGTTAGCTTGCTTTGATTACTATTTGGATGTATTTACCTTTACAGTTTGTTTTTGCCTTCATATTTTAGCCTGTATATAACTATTCCTGCTGGACTTTGTTCATTTGTTGACTGTTGATAGCCTCCTGGAATCCCCATTAAAATGAGATGCTGCATCTTTTGGGGTTATCCCGTTGAAGTAATTTCAGGTAGACAGATAGATAAATAAATAAATTCTATTAACTCATACAGTCAACTGTTATTACAAAGGTAGTGCTACCACCTTCCTCCTCCTTCTTACTGATCACGATAAGCAGCATGGTAAAGGTTTACAATATGGCTAGAACAGACAAAGGTTACAAAGAGGTTCTCTATCCGCTGTACTTCGTTCTTCTACAAAGTGACAATTTATGTACTGTGGAGTTAGTCATTTTATTCTTTTTTATTATGGACACTGTGGCCTCTGAGGTTTTCTTTAAATAGTCACCTTTATAATTTTCACGATGCCTAAACAGACAGTATTAAGACACTGAATAAGTTAGATTATACCAGTAGGTTTGTCCTTAATGTGTTTGTTTTACTAGCCTCTGACTGCACACTGTAGCTTATGTTTGTACACTTTTGTTTAAATTATAGTTGTACACCCACAATGCTGTATCACAGAGACAGGCGATTCTGTAGCACACAGTATGATTTTTTGGTATGCTACTGTGGGCTATTCTTATGTCACCCTTCAGAGAATCTTTTCTGTATTTTTGTTGTAAATGAAAACAATAAAAGAAAGATAACAAAATAGAAAGAAACATGTTTTTGAACCGCAATTTTTAATTAAAGACCTACTGTAAAGAACACAGCAATCATCAACAGACACTGAAATAGTAACGTTGTAATAATCAATTGCAAAGTAAATGCTCTACAGCGTAAGTGAATCAGACAAAAAAAGATTGTATATAATAAATATTTACTCTTACAAACAGAAAACCCTAACAATAAATTTTAATGGTCCCTTCTTCAGCAGAATGTCATCAAGAATATCTTAATCTTTATAGACTATTCAAAAAAGTTAACTTTTGCAACAAACAGTAGGAAAATACTTGTTGAAATCAGGCACATTTGTCAGTGCAAAGATTTAGCTTGGTGTAGTACACCAATCACTTGCCTTAGTTCACAGCTTAGTTTTATATTAACAGAAAGAAGACCAACAATTTGTCAGGACACTCGTAGCAAGGTTTTCTATGAGTTTTAAACACCGCTATTTGGTCTTACATGTTCCTACAATAAATAGTCAAAAGGTTCAAAGAAATGTTGAATCAAGATACTGTACATGCTGGTGAGATTAAAGTTTGTAATCACCGTAAAGCAACAGGACCCAAGTTATCTGTGTTCATTCACTTAGTAGTCACAGATAATACTGAAGCAGCAGAATGGCAATGCAAAGTGAAAACAAGTTGCGTTGCTCTATAGGACAATATGGATATTTACGATACCACAGTCACAGTCAGAATGAATAACAAGCAGACAGCACTTATCCTTCCAAAGTCTCTATTAGTTTAAATATTATTTGCCCAGTATGCTCAGGTGAGTAGTTATTATGAAAGTGAACACACTTGAACACACAAGGGTCCTTGTATAGGACTTTACTGCCAGTAAAATGAGGGGAAGGGGGATCAATAGTAAATAAGAACAAAAATTAATTATGGAATACATTACACTTGGGAAGACCTTTTCTGAAGTTCTGCACTTTAGCTGTCTCTGAGTAACAATGGAGTTCTGTTTGTAAATCAATGGGTCTGTTCTTGCTGTCGTAACAGCAAACTACTGTTTTCTATCCTATGATGAAACTTACTACTGATCAAATGACCGACAAAGCTCATCAAATGGTGGCAGTGTGCTGTCAGAAAATAACCTAACTTGGCCTTTATTAGAATGCCTAGTCTCACCTAAATGCATATCTCACTTACAGTGCAGAGCTGGGGGCTTGTATTATCCCTCTGTGAATATTAAGGCATAACGAAGTCAAGTGAGATGCTTAAGGACTCACTGAATCAGTGACACCTTTGTTCCAACCATTAAAACACATCGGGCATGACTATCAAAGGAATTTGTCTCTTATCTGCTCACCATTATTTTCAAAAGCAGACAGGCACACTGTTAGACCATCTGTTAGATGGCGTAACTCTGTTTGAAGTTTGGATGCAGTTACACCCACAAAAGCAGAATTTGCCTAAAACGGATGCAGACAGTGACTTTTTAACAAAGGATGGGTCTTTTGGAAATAGCAGTGAGGTAGTTTGAATGGATTCAGGCAGGTGCAGGCAGATCACACATTTGTGCCTACATCTGACCCTTTGAAATTCAGGCCACTGCCTCAGTTGTGAAACATTACAAAGTTTCTGTTCATTTAGTACTAGCTTTACTTTCAAACAGGTTTGCTAGACAATGAAAGTGCATACAACATAATTATGCAAATGTAGTTGAGCAGCATTAAGTATATGACATTGGCATAGATAGGTAACTGCCTAATATTTTGATTATTTATTAGTACCTATATTAAACCATGAAACTACTGCTTTACATCAGCCCCAAGAGACAACAGGGGAGGAGTCACCTCATTATAAGCACACCTCAGCATAGCCTTACTGCACACATAGAAAAGTAGAGCATGCCTAGGAAGTTAATTCTTTATTTTAAGTAAGATATTTTCCATTCTGATGCTTTGATTTACTGTGCTTGGCAGTTCATAGCCGTGCTGAGTGGTTCAAGCAGATCATTAAACTAAAGACTGAGATCCAGCCTCCTGATTGCCCAGAACCCACGTGTATACCACACTGTAAAAAACACACAGACCTCCCACATGTCCTGCCATTGCATTATGCAGAGGTGCTCAATGGACATGAGCTTTTATGTTTATTATATTAAATTTAGAAGAAAAACTAATTTACCACTGTCATGTGGAGGGTGTGATTTCAACAGTAAAGTAGCCCCCTCACCCCACTTTGCCTTACCACTTAATCCTCTACAATACTGAAAAGTCAATTAAAAAGGGCCCTCAGCCTAAGCCATGTAATAATACTGACAAACACAGATACTGGTAATAAGCCAGAATTGGAAGCAAGCTGACTTCACATTATGTGAACCTAAGTGCTGTCTCACAAGTCGATTTCTGCTTCACTAGATTACACACGCAATGTGTTTAGTAACACCTTTTCATAGATGAACTAACATTATCCTCTATTTAAATAAAGAGTATTTTCAATAAAGAATGCAAATTGTAATGTACAACTACACCCTCATCTGGAACTGAGCTCTCGCTGGATATGCACTGAACAGACAGTTAGAAGTAGTATACCAGCCATGTGATATTAAAACATTTACTGGAACTTTTTTTTTTGTACTATTAAAGAAGATATGCATAGTGGGCTATGGAATGGCTGAATGTACAGTATTTCTTCAGACTTTTGAGGATAAAGTAATAATAACACTGAATTAGGAGAGCATGATATATTTTTCTTTCTTTATTTTTTGATAATGGAATTATCCAGGGTAGCCCGACTGAGATTTAACATCTGATGTAAAATGGAATCCTGCTTCTACTGAATTTCAGACCTAGAAGGGCTGAAGCACATGGAGGTAAAGTAATCTGCCAAATGTCACAAAGTGATTATGCTAAGATCTGAATCTGGGATCTCCTAATTGAAACTGCTGTGCACCAACACTGGATCACAGTGCATACCTTGCATTCCAGCCTTCTCAAAAATAAGAATATTTAAGAAAAAATTAATTACCACACATGAATATCAAAGGTGAATGATTAGCGGATCAAACCTTCAACAACACTGCTCAAGCCCTTAAATCAAAAAAGGGTTTTATGAATGGGAAAATCTGCACTCCTTGCTTATTTGACATCACAGAGTAGAGCCACTCCCACAAAATCCAGTGTTCAGGAGCTTGGACTGTTCGGAGCTCCACTGCTGCAATGTAGTTCATGGGTCTGTTCAATCGGCTTCTTATAGATTGGACAGGAATACAACGAGGGTCTTTTGTGGCTGTAGAGGTTGGGGAAAAATAAACATGATTTTACAAACAGTACAAACTCTACAGATTTTCTCCTCATAACTGCTGAGAGCATAATTGTTATGAGGAAGACAGAGGTCTTCCTCATAACAATTACATTTTCAGCAAACCCTGTCTGCTTGATCAGTGGAGTGTGATTTCTGTAACCATGACACATTTTAATACAGTACCACGTTGGCATTCATAGCCCAGTTATGATAAGGGTTGCCTGGAACACTACCATGCAAGAGACTTGGGTTCACAGTGCCAGCCTGACTCCTGCGGCTGCCTCCACTGAGGATTTTGTTATTATCGGTGAGAAAGGACATCTGCCTCTCTCTTATTCAGGAGAGGTTTAGCTAGAGGGATCTCAGAACAAGAAGGCAGCAGGAGTTAAAAACAAGGGGACAAAATATACTAAATGGACTTGTAGCAAGATGCTCATCTGCACCATACCCACCCAACACACACACACACACACAGTCCAATAATCCCAGAAACATTGCATCCATGCATTAGATCCTGATATTTGGAGATAAATCGCCCTCTGTTTAGAAAGCTACAGGGATGTAGAAGAGGGTCTGTAGGATGACCAGGTGCCTGTATAGCAGCAGAATGGCAGCAGCTGAGGGAGATACAGTGGTTCCAGAAGATAAAGAAATCTACAATAATCAGGTCCCAACTCAGTGTGAGGCAGGGCCTGATCAGCATTTCTAACAGCGTTAACTGTTTTAATTTACCATCCCTCCCACCAGCATTTTGAAAGGAAGTACCCTAGCGGTGAACCCACAACATCCTGCGGCTGTCAGAGAATGACATATAAGCCAGGGAGCAGGCGTGGAGCATGCACAGGGTCCAGTATATGTCAGAGCTATTAATAGCTCTGGTTTAAAATATCATGTCTCAGTGCTACACTGAGACCAGAGTATAGACTAGCAGTTGACTGCCAGTCTACACCTGGTCTCAGTATAGCACTGAGACATGTACATGGCAAACTGGAGCTATTAATAGGTCTGTGACTATGCAGCATCCCTAGGCATCCTCCTGCAACTGCTCCCCGGCTCATGTGTCATTCTTGGGACAGCCGTGGGAGGCTGTGGATGTGCCGCTAGGGGTGCTTCCTTTCAAAATGCTGGCAGAAGGACAGCAGGCTCAACCAGATAAAATCTTGATTACTACACTCACTATATGACAAAAAAATAACACTGCAAAATGCTAATCGAGCCCAGCCTCACACTGAGGTGGGGTCTGACTGCAGGTGGACATTTCCCTTTAATATGAGAAATGATGGCATCTCTTCTGTTTCTATTAGAGTGCCTTTTCAAGCTCCTTGGTGAAAACTGCAAATTGAACCAGAGTAGTTCTGGAATACAAAAGACTTGGAGAAGGAACTCTTATAACCAAAGAGATGCCATAACTTTACATAGAAGTAGATTATAAACTATATTAAAGATTTGTTTAAAAATATGGCACCAGAATGTAAAATCAAAATGTTTTACTTTCTAGAAAATTAGAGAAATGTGTGGGGAACAGTATCTCCAAAAAGAATTTAGAACTTTAGAATGTTAGAACCATTAGTATGAGAGATCCTCTTATAGTTATTATAGATCGAGGGAGTGCTTCTGACCAAACAGAGTGCTCCCTTCCCCGCGCAAGACACTGCTATTCTGTGAAGAGTGTCTCACGTGCAGATGCCCTGGAAACAGGCACATTCCTGGACATTTTGTAAGTAACACGGCTCTAAACTCTATAATATTTAATATGTCCCCCCCCTTCGCCACTTCGCTGCGGATAAGAGTGGTTTCACTTGCATTCTGTTTCAGCTGGAACAGCTCAGCTTCACTTCACTGTTCTCACCGGAGAACGCGTGTGAAACCACTCTTATCCTGCAATAAGTGGCTCCAAGGGATGTATTAATATATATAAGACAGTCTGGAATGTTTAGAAATGAGCAATCCTGATTGGCCAGAAATTATGTAATTATTTATAATGACAATGAAAAATTAATACAACAAAACTCTAGATGAAAACTATAACATTTTTAACTGCCCCACTCCATGTATTTTAATATTTAACATGTCGGTAGTCAACCTAAAACAACTAAATGTAGAAACTGCATAATGGATTGAAGTAGAATAACACATTTTATCTGCACTAGTGAAGGGTAAGACTCATAACTCACAAGTGGCAAAGACGTTAGTTAGGAAGCGCTTAACACTCATGTGCGGAGACAAATGTATTATTGCACTGCAACCCATTGTGTACTTGATATTTATACAACACGTGTGGGTCTGTATCAATGAAGATATCACTGATATCTCAAGGGCCACTAGTGAGATATCAGTGATATCTTCATGCTGGGTATGTCACAAAGGTTTGGAATTCATTTAGAATGTTCAGCCTCAGTAGCAGTACTAACCATACTCAAATGCAAATAATTTTAAAAATTATAGCATATGGTACTGTGAGCACGAAAGTTGTTTAGCGCAAAATATCTATAAAATTAGTAGTATTTCATTTATAGCTATCTTTATTTTTTTATTTAGTTATTTACAGTATATTTACTGGTTAGGGTCAATTGACCACTGCAGGCAGAACCCTACAAACTCTGTAATTCACACTTGTGAATTACAGAGTTCTGTAAACTACGGGTCCTAGAAATAGCCACAGTGTCCCTTAGCTCTCTCTGAGAAACTGTCCTTGTGCTGGCATGTCCCTCGGCTGTTGACAGAAAACTGCCAGCTAAAAACTACCTTCTCAGAAAAGTAACAGGAAAAACCCAGGCGCACTGTTTAAATAAAATTTTGACAGTTTAAAAAACCTATAGTTAAAGCACTTTTTATAAATACTAGTATAAGCTGTTCTGCAGTGACAAAGTTCAAGCTGTTATGAGCAACTGTTTTACTCTGTTCTGTTCAACTTAAATAAACGTTATGGTTGCCCACAGAAACAGATTTCATCTCTCTCATTTTTCCATTAACCAGTAAATATAAAAATAAAACATGGGAGGTCTGAAACTCAGATTTATGCACACCCTCGGTGTGTGATACCCAGATAAACCAGCTGGCTTTGCCTCAGGGTTCACGAGGCAAGACACACCTCAGGTGTGCATAAAATTCTCATTAACCACACTTCCCATGCATTATTCAATATTTTATAATTAGCAAAAAAAACTATCAGAAAATTCAAATTCTTTTCACGTTTTTGACAAGCGAATGTAAACAACTATAAAATGAAAATGACAGCATGGTACTGTGAGCATGAAATTTGTTCAGTACAAAATATCTACAAAATGAGTGGGTTTAATTTACAGGTAACTTTTATTTGTTTGTTTATTTTTACAATTGGCAAAACCAGCAGAAAATTCAATTGTTTTCACTTTTTCGACAAACAAATGCGAATAACTTTAAAACGAAAAATGACAGCATGGTACTGCAAGCATAAAACTGGTTCAGCCCAAAAATATCTACACAATGAGTGCTGTTTTATTTATGGATACCTTTTAGTTTTTTTTATAATTAGCAAAAAACAGCAGAAATTAAGTTTTTTTCACAACAAACAAATGCAAATAACTTTAACATGGAAACAAGAGCGACCCACACCTGTTATACAATTTGAATATGACATGGTGAGAGTGAGATAGTTGACATATCTCCACTGATGCCACTGAACTCTAGATATCCCACTCATGGTTTCACCACTGTGAGGATATCAAGAGTTCAATGGTAGCTTATGGAGCTATTTCTACTATCTCACTCTTACAGTTACAAGGAGGAAAGCACCTGTAGCTATAGAGGTCACATCCAAACAGTCATAGTACAAAAACATACCTTTTTATTCAATTCACTTTAGCATAAAGTTCCAGCACCATGTGCACAGCAGACTGTCCTGCAGCTGTCGCACAAAACTAACATTTCACTCAGTACAAGCTGAGCTTCATCAGAGTAATCTAATTCAACATGTAGGATGAGAAGAAATTGGTTCTCCCCCCACCCACCATAGGGACCTTTAAATGTGGCAAATGCATGTGTTGCAAATACATTAGAATCTGCAAAACATTTCAACACCCTAAGAGACATCAACAAATTGTGATTAGGCAGTTTATGAATTGCAGCACCTCAGGTGTAGTAAATCTACTGAAGTGCAGTTGTGGAGTGTTTTACATTGGCCGTATCACTTGCCAGTTCAAGACACGAGTGGGTGAGCATGTCAGAGCACTAGAAAAGGGAGATGAGACTTACGCCACAGTAAAGCATGCAATAAGCCTACTGAGGCTACAACACACAACATTGAATTCATAGGTATTGAACAGGTCAGTTTGGGTCTGGGGGGGTGGACACAGTAAAACTGACAGGGAGAAGAGAGAGCTACTGGATATATGAATTGGGTGCCACAGAGGAAGGAGGTAGTAATGATAGTATCAACCTGAAAGCCTTTCTGACAGAACTGCAAGGAAGGTAAAACTGATGGTTCATTGTTTGTCCTGCTGAAATGACTCTATACAACAGGTTTAATGCCTGACAGGACATTGTTTTTTTTTTTTTACATATTTTTGCATCTGCCCAGTTCCTGATTTTAACTTTGGCATAGTGCCGAACTGGAATTTAATATTAAATTATGATATAATAAATAGTCATTTTGAATAACAAGTGAATGAAAGTCTTTATTAAATAAAATAATTTAAGATTTCTTGACTAAAGTAAGATGCAATTTGTGAGAAAATGTCCTATCATATTCTTATAGAGTGTTAGTTAATTGTATTCATGCACTTTAAATACATATTGAAATATCTGTCACAGTTTGGTGATTGGCTGAATGATGTACATTTGCATATGTAATGGTAGTTAAGGAAGGGCACTATGTGTTGAATTACATTACTCTGATGAAGCTTAGCTTGTATTGAGTGAAACATTAGTTTTGTGCGACAGCCACAGGACAGTCTGCTGTGCACATGGTGCGGAAGTTTATGCTATGATGAACTGAATAAAAATGTTATATTTTCTACTATGATCATTTAGATGTGACATCTATGTCTGCAGGTGCTTTTCTCCTTGTAACTGTGGTTCTTGTTTAAGTACAGCAATGTTGAGTCTATTCCTGGTGCTCATTCTCCTTGTTTGCACTATTTCACTGTCACCCATGTCATATCCCATATATACAGCACTACTGCTAATGCTTTTATGTAAGCAATAAGAAATCGACAGGGTGTACATGGAACATATTTTACCACACAGCCAGGGGCATAATAAGGCCACAGGCTGAGTGACTCCCAATTGTTTAACCAGGTGAGGCACACTAAGCTAAAAGCTTGTTTACAGGTGCAACCTGGACGACAGGGAAGTTAAGTGACTTGCTCAGGGTCACAAAGTATGCAAGTGGGAGCAGTGGGATTCAAACCCAGGTCTCCAGATTTGCAGCTCAAAGCCTTAAACCACTGCGCTATACTGCCTCCCTTTAGCTGCTGGCTGTGCAGTAAAATATGTTCCATGCACACCCTGGAGTGTCTTATTGCGCTTATAAAATGGGCTCCTATTTTTATTTTTTTACAGTTATCAAAATCATGCTTAAATGTAGAAAAAAAGATTTTATTCTTCTAATCTATGATAAAATAGTCCTTCTGCCTACATTGTTTTGTGTTAATATGCATCAGCTCATTTGCATATAGCTGTACATTATGATCCATGGTAGCACTATGCGTGTGGGGACTGTAACAAGAACAAGTGGATTTGTGTGTTTTGTTTTTTGCTGGGATGGACAGGGATGAGAGAGTGAGAACGCTTTTTAAAACAAATTTTATTGATTAAACTGCAACTAATGGCAGCAGAAGCGACATGGGCAGGAATTTTTTTTAATTGATTAAACCACATCTGATGGAAGCACAAGTGGTTGGTGGAGCAGGTGAAAACTGCAGCCAGAAGCGAGGTGTGGACAGAGTGTAAATAAAATAAAAAAAAAAAATAGATTCAGGGTTTTGTTTAAACCGGCTTGGCGAACCAGTAGCATGATGGCAGCAGAGCACAAATGAAATGTTGCAGACACAAGAGGAAACTGAACGTGAGGAAATTTACTGAGATGTCAGCTGTAAGTATAAAAGCAGCACGACCTATTTAACACCCCCACCCTCTTACAATATGAAAAACTTGGCGTCTTTAAAAAGGAGCTTAGGCAGCTTCTGGCCAAACTCGATCACTGTGACTGCAATACATAACTGATGCCTACCCATACTCTATGACTGATCCTTCTCTGGTTGCTACCTCCCCACCTGCCACACCCTATCCCTTCCACCCTACATATGTCTCACCTCCTCAACTAACCCTTCTCTGGCTGCTACCTCCCTTCACCAACCACCCCTCTCCCTCCCCCCACACACACTTATTCAGTGGCACTCAGTGGCTCAGTAGGTAGCCACTCGCCTCTGAGGCCGGGAGATCAGAGGCTGTGGGTTCAGTTCCCATCAGGCACTTAGGTTAATATCCAGTACTGACACTGTAGTGCAGCATGAGAGTGGTGCTGCACTTCTGAGGTGCCGTCTTTCGGATGAGACGTTAAACCGAGGTCCCATCTGCCTGGATTGGTGGTAGTTCAGGTGGATGTTAAAGATCCCATGGCACTTATCGAAGAGAGTAGGGGAATTTTATTAGACAAGGAAACATAACATCAAGTGTATATAAAGTAAACAAATGAAACATTATGATACATGAGAATCAAAACATGTTCATTCAAGTATAAAGAAACATTGTCAGAAAAACAATAGTTAAACTGTAAGAGACATGTCATTAATACAAAAACTTAATATTTGTCCATAAAGAAGTAGCAGAGGAAGCTGAAAGTTTACGACACTCTGAATTTTTAAGAATCAACAATGCAGTTTCAATATGCTGAATAACAGTTTGAGGAGGCAGTCTGATCTGTTGCAAAGTATATTGACAACAGGCTGCCATAAATAAAATTTACAAACTGAAAGGATCACTCTGAGTGTACTAAGGTGACATGGTATTCGTGAAAAAGAAAAATCATTCAATATCAATATTTGATGTGTGATATGGCTGAGGAATGGCCATTTCCATTTATTGGACAATGTTTTCCAGAATAACAGTACATCCGGACATTCCAAAAAAATGAGACATGGTTTCCACAATATCAGGGCAGGAAGGTTTAGGGCAATATCTCTCTTGAGATGATTTATGCTTAAGGTTCCCTCTTACCGGTAAGCAGCCATGACAGCATAACCATGTAATGTCCCACATATGCAAAGGTATACGGGCATCTTGCAACATTAATAAGGCATTCCCTGTGCTGGAAGGGGGACAAAATGGGAATTGTATATCAGGCCTGAAAAGATTAAGAACCTCATACAAATGTTTCCTTGGAAGTGATACAATAGATACTTTAGTAAGTTTCCAGCTACGTAATTTCCTAAAGCTAACTATGGCATAAGTAGGGGAACCAGGGATATGGGCAAGGATGGGGGGGAGTAAACCCCAGTTATCCCAGATATCATGCATGTGATGAACAATCCATGCATCACAAACATGAGTAGTTGAATAATTGGAAAAGAAAAAAGGTCAAATAAAAAATTATAGGGTTTACCATGTTAAGTCCTCCTTGTTTTACAGGTAAATATGTGAAAGGGCATCTAACAGGGTTTAAACGACTCCCCCATATCATTTGAAAAAATATGCTCAAAAGTCTGGTTTCTAGTGCACGGGGAGGGGCATATACATAGCTAAGATATAAAAAAATCGGAATAAGAAATTGTTTTGCCACTAACACTCTCTTTTTCTTACCCAATTTCCAAGACTTCCAAAGGGCAACTTTCGCTTCTCCTATGCCTAAACGTTGTTCCTAATTATATGTTGTCGGATTTGGAACATTTAACCAAATACCTAAAATACGGTGAGGGGTTAAACATAGCGGAATTCCACCTACATCAGTAATCTGAACAGAGTCAGTACCTAAAGGGATAGTAACACTTTTACTTAAATTGAGTACCACTCAAGAGTTTGGAAAAGGAATGAAAAACATCTATGGCTCAGTCCCCTGATCGTTTATCTTGAACAAAGAGTACAACATCATCTGCATAGGCAGAAATTTTAACAGAAGGCAGTGTCGGGTGCGGCGCAATACCAACAATGTTAGAATCCCATAAAATATGTCTTATAACAGGATCTAACGTGAAGGCATATAATAATGGGCTTAAAGGGCATCCCTGATGGAGGCCTGTCTTCAGAAGTAAGGTGATACCCAGATGACCATTAACCAGAGGTGTAAAATATGCCATAGAGAGGAGACGTATGATCCACTGGATAAATGGAGCAGGGATACCATAAGAGTGTAAAACATATAGTAAATATGTATGTTGTACAGAGTCAAATGCTTTCGCTTGGTCCAAGGAAAGTATAAAACCAGTGAGAGCATTGTGATTTTTTGCCTCAAATAGTTCCCCCAGGAGAAATAAATTGTTCTGTATAGAATGTCCTGGGATAGCACAGGACTGAGCTGAATCTAATAGGTCAGGGGCCAGGTGTGCTAACCTAGTATTTAGAATACATGCTAGTAATTTGTAATCAGTGTTAAGAAGATGTAAAGGTCTCCAAATGAATAAATCATGAGTGTCACCTTTTTTGTAGATAAATTTCAGAAATGATAAGCCAAAGTCTGTGGTAACCTCAGGACAAACCAAAATATAGTTGAAAACTTGTGTCAGGATTTCTAGAGAATTATCTTTGAAAGTTTTATAAAATTCATGAGTCAATCCATCAGGACCTGGAGAGACTTGTAACGATAAGTGGCGATAGCGAAGCTACTTCTTCCTGTAATGTAGTGACGAGGTCTGACCACAATGTTCAGGGAATTGAGGAAATGGAGCAGAAAAAATGCAGAAAAGTTGGAAGGAAAAGGAGTAGGCCTACAAAATAAATTCTGTAGATGGGACTGAACTATTATTAACATATTTTGTGTGTATAAGTAATGACGCCATCCTGGTTAAATAAACCATTCATTACCGCGGTGTTTTATTCTTTGTGTGTGCACAATGGGTTTGTAGAAGGCAAGTGTGAAGATCCAACTCTCATGAAGAAGTCTAATGTACGGGCACTATTATATTGATAGGAGATCATCTGACGTTTAACGGAATCTATTTGGGAAGAGTAATCTATAGAAGACGTGGTAGATAAAGATAACAATCTATACAAGTGATTTCTATGAAATAAGTAGGTAATATATGCTTCGCGGGCTATCCTTTTGCCCACTGATTGAAAAAGGTGTTTAAGTTCTAATTTAGTGCCAAACCACCACTGTAGCAAAGAATCATAAAAGCATAGAACTGAAATTCGGGCACGGAATAGTAGTTGTACACGATCTTGCAGTTCTAGAGAAGAGATGAGAGAATTATTTAATTTCCAGATAGGAGAGGGAGGAAGTAATGAGACAGGGGGATGACCAATACAGAAACTACAGGTAAGTAAGAAATGATCAGAGATCTCTAAGGGTCGAAGGGTGGCTGTTTGTGCAGTACAGTGTGGTGAAGAAAATAAATAGTCAATTCGGGAATGAAAGTGTGACCTATGATATGTATTACCAACAGTAGTATGTAATGAGCGGTAGGCATCAGTATGATTCATTCCTTTTACCATATCAAATAAAGCCAGTGAGTCACAATACATCTTCTTCCCTTCCGTAGTTCGATATTTAACATCTAAGGAACAATTAAAATCTCTCCCTCAGATAATATGTTTTGTGGTGCATAACACCGGTTGAAATAATTTAAATAATGCAATACGAGAGGCTTTTATTTGTGGGCCATATATGTTAAGTAGACTAAGCTGACAATTATTGAAAGTACAATCAAGTGTGAAGGTCTCTGCCAGGAGAAATATCAATAATGCATGTAATAGTGAAATGTGTGGAAAAGAACAAAACAGCTATCCCATCAGCAACACTGTCTTCAAAGGTCCAATAAGATGGCCCTTTAATCCAACTGCGTTTGAGGTGTTGGACCTCAAACAGGGAGGTAATATGTGTTTCCTGAATAAAAAGAATGTCAAGGTGTAGGGAAGCAGCTAGATGAAGAAAGACCATTCTCTTCTTGTAGCTTTTAATGCTACAAACATTAAGAGTGGCTACAGTAAGTGATGTCAGGAGGAAGTGTAAAATCATCCACTGCCGTCCGTGATCGTCATATTTTTCCATTTTTTGCTACTTTTAAGAGATTTACCAGATTTTTTATGGGACACATCAGGAGGTTTGGGTGTGAAAAATTCAACGTCTGAAGGAGGAACTGAATTGTCAGATTCTCCATCAGACTCTAACTTTCCTCCTTTAAGACATTCAAAGGGATTAGAAGGGTCAAAAGTTTCACAGACTTCCGTGCAGCAGCCCTAGTGACCCGTCTGCTGGGTTTAAACCCTTCCTGTTCCGTGAAGTGGTTACTGTATTAGTTTCAGGACAGGGTAAGGAAGTGGGTGCAGGTATAGAAGGGGGGATGGTCCTGCATTGTAGGTGGAATCTCACTAAGCACTGAAGGAGAAACGGGGGCAGTATCCATAAGGTCAGAAACATTTACCTGTGAAGTGGGAACATCCTGCCTGTTATCCTGTGCCTTCTGCACCAACATATCAGGATCCCAGCCTCCCTTACTGTTTTACTAGCCCAAGGACACTGGTGGTGGCGTGCCTGGCCTGCCTTACATTTAAAGACATTCAGACAAGAAACACTTGGATGACCATATCCCCCACAAAGACTATATTTCAAGAGATCACACGTGCTACTCAGGTGAGTGTGTGCTCCACATTTGTAGCATGCCCTGGGCTGACCCCCCATAAAAGCAGACACCTCGGTCTTTTCCCTAAAAGAAACTGTTAGGAATGTGTTGAAGTTCAGAGTTAACCAAAAAGAGCTTGACTTTGAACTTCCATCCTCCCGTCCAGAGGCCTTCGTCATCCAAAAGTGCCTCAGGAGGGGATAACACTGTGCAGTGTTTCTGTAGCCAATGATTTATATCACTGACACTTACCCCCTCGTTCCGAAACATAATGGTGACTGTATGTATGGAAGGTTTAGTAAGGGGGATAACATAAAATGGAGTCCAGGGAGAGGTATTCTTTGATGATGCGCACGTATGCCAGAATTTTTCCAAACCAACAGTGGTTTTAAAACTGACATTAAACGTTTCCTCCCCAGAAACATGAATCAATGATATATGTCAGAAGCCTGGTATTGCATGGTGCCTTTCAGTAACGTCCGAGCAACATAATACCTGTCCGAACTCCTTAAGCCCACGAACAGCATTTGTACGCGGGGCTTGTTCTACTTTGTTCTTAAATAAATCAGAAAGCATAGGGCCAGTATGGGGAGCTAAGGGGGGTATTATTGGGGAGGGTCTTAGGGTGGGGGTTGTGGAGGAGGTACCCTCTCCAGGGTCATCAAAAATGGAGAGCGGAGGGGGTAAGGCAGTCTAGGAGGCTGGATGGGGGCTGTATAATGTCTAAATCCTGGGCAGGGGAAGAAGGAGCGTGATGTGTAATTTTCTCATCAGGAGGTGGAGACAGATGAATTAAATCAGATTCGGGTATAATAGGCGGTTTAGTAGCTAAATCATCAGTCGCATCCATTACATCCCCCCAAGCTACTGTAGGTATAACATTTTGTTTACTACAAATATTAGGTGACAGAATAGTGTCCTGTTTCAAGATAGATACCTCGTTGGAGCTCACAGGTGCAGACCTGGAGGGGGAGAACAAAACACCGTGTCTGCCTTCATCCCAAGACGGGTCAGGGGTCCATGAGCCTGATGCTGTTTCAGTCCAGCCAGCGTTGCACAAGGCAGTTGAGGTAGTCCAAGCAGGATCTCCTGCTGAAGTCTCATTTGGAAGTCCAAATCGTGATCTCATAATGTCCGACGTAGAAGTAGAGGCAGAAGTAGGTAGGTTAGAAGGCTGTGGTAACTGAGATACACTAGGTGTAATAGTAGAGTCTCCCGAGTGCGACGAGCCTGTTGCATCTCCTATGGTAATGGAAGTGCACTGGGGAGGATCCGTTGGGGGGACCCGCAACTGTGAAACAATGCGTTCCGTTTGCAAAGCAGCATTAGAAGGCAAAGTCATAGGAAAGGGGATCCACAGCACAAGCAGTATTAGGTACGTTGTTTATACCGTCAAATGATAGCAATAACATGACCTCTGGTGAATTGTGTTGTTACTTGCATAAAGTAGTCGAAGAAGTATGAAGCAGAGTAGTCCCAGGCAAAGCGAGAGGCTCTAAAGGCAGTGCAGCACCATCGTGATGCTGACTCCGCTCTCCAGCATCCATGGCTGCGTGACGAAATCCCCTACCGGAAAGAGTAGGGGAATTTCCTCGGTGTCCTGGCCAAATTTCCCTCATTCACTAAAAATACCACCAACAGCTTAATCTGGTTCAAAGTCAGTTGGCATTCATCTGTATCCCCTCCCCCGGGTCATGCCTGAAAATAGGCAGGATTTGTCTAGTACACTTACCCGGTCAACAAAAACTAAATAAATACATAAATATTCTTGACAAAGCCTTCTCTGGCTGCTACCTAACAGCATCTAGCACTTAGTAACGAAACTATTGGTCTGCTGATTATTTCTGGAAACCTGTTTACTGGATTTTGGTGTCTGATAGTTCCACTGCACACGTTGATAAATCATTAGCTCAATTTAGCGACTTCCGTAACTGCCTTGTTAGGTGTAACCTCTTTACTGTATGTTCTTGTACTGTAATGTATGTTCTCGTATTGTATTGCTGTTCATCTTCTGACTTGAAGTCTTGTAAAAGAGCCATGTTGGCTCAAAGGTTGTAATTCTAAACTGAAATAAATAAATACAAATAAAATAAATAAATAACAGCTGAAGGGGCATCCACATAAGCGGCACTGCGATGCTTAACTTAAACCAGCAGTGCACGGTCAGCAAAGGGTTAAGTGACAAAGCTGGGTGGCTTTTTAAAAACACTTTTTTATTTTTGCTGGGGAAAAGAAAGTAAATGGTGAACTACAGAATACTTTTCCTGATCCGCCGCAAGTCCTTGACGGGCCACCTTAGCGAGGGGAAAGAACATGGCGGTGTTTCAAAATCAACGTTCTGATTGCCCTGTGATGTCTGTTGTAATGCGGTCCTGCTTTTCTGAACTTGTTATTAGCTGTGCATGGAACAGATTTCATGCACAAGTAAAAACCAATCAGAAAGCAGGATTTTCTCTCCCTATTTTATAATATTTGTTTTAGCTTAGAACTGCCTGTTTTCTAGTGTAAACTCTCCATCGTATCCATTATTCTCAGTGTTCTATTTCCAGAATCTAAGTGGAAATGACATGTTCTAAATGTAATAACATGGGTTCTAAGTGTAATAATGTGGGTTTTCAGTGAAAATAATTATTTATACAAAAATAATATGATTTATTTACCAACTTTATTCACCACTGGTGTGGTATATGTAAGCAATAAGCCACAACAGGGTGTGCATTAAAGAATTAACTGTGCATGCCCCAGGGGCATAGTAAGGCACAAGGCCAAAGGCCAGTGTCCTTGGACTCCTCGGAAGTGCATCATTAATCCTTCAGTGTACACTCCAGTGGCGTATTGTTCTTATAAAATGGCTAGGTTTTAATTTTGTATATTGGCTTAAAAATATAAAATCAATATGTTATTTTATTACGAAAATGTGTTTAAATACTGTATCTTTCCTGTGGTAAAAAGCAATAAAATATTTCTGTTTTGTGTGGCCTTTGGCTTGTAATGTATTAAACAAGCAGGTGGCACTGTCTATGTATCAGGGAGCAGTGTGTTTGCTTTTTGTCACAAACTACAACAGGATAAAAAGCATATCCTGTGATCTTGCCACCCATCTTGTGCCCCCCCCACCACCAGGATGCCAAACGCCTCCTCCCCATCCTGTGGTCTCCCTCCGCCACCAAGATGCCAAACACCATTCTGCTTCTCTCCCAGCTGCAGTCAGATGCAAGGTATACTGAGCATGATACGTGGGTGGCAGCTCCATTTTTCTTATGGAATGCAGCAGATGCACATGGTTGCGTGGAACAGCAAAGCTCGTGCAATCACTCACAATTTTAAAAATAAGATTAGTCTTTTTTTTCCTTTTGCTCTGTCTCCTGTCCTCACTCTAGTTCACACTGTTGCTTACAGTCAGTGTGGTAGGCAAATGGGAAGCGGAGTGGGTGGGGAGGACTCACAGTGCAAAGGTCACGAGAGGTAGTAGACTTTCTGTGCAATCATAATTTTAAAAGCAACAGGTCATTTTTTTATGCTCACCCTTGCGCTTGTGCAAAGCAAATATATATATATGGTATGATAGTGAGTCTTGAGAGGTGTATCACTGTTGTTTCAATGCAGGGCAGTCTGCAAGGGTTCGACAGCATTAGATCAATCATTAGCCAGTCTGATCATGACACAGTTCTGGACTTGCAGGGCGGAAACTTCTGAATGATAGGGCAGCTCTTTCCTTTGATCTGCATGATATCACGCCAGCAAGCAGAGCTGATTAGCATCATGATCAGCCTGCTGTGGTCCTCCTCCCAACGTAAAAACAATCCCTTCCACCCTCTGCCAAGTATCACTCCCACCTCCCATTGCTTCCCCCTTATTTTCCAACAACGGAGTGCCCAATCCTCTGTACCAACTAGTAACCCCCACCCCTGTCCATTTTTGTTGTGCGACACCAGGAGCCTACCCCCCACTATAACACTGACACTGGGATGCCTTATCCCCAGTGTTGGTACAGTATCTGAAATAAAGAAAACTATCCCTTATAGTCTTTTTTTATTTTTATACACACTTTTAAAAAGGAAAACTGTCCACTGATGTGTGTCCCCACTGCTGGCACAAGGCAGCTGTTACCCTGCCCCACCCAACCCTACCATTCAGCACCCACCACCCTACATCCCCCCACCCGTACTTTTAATTTTTCAACACTGGGGTGCCCAATCCCTGGTGCCAGCTAGTATCTCCCATCCTGCCCATTTTCACTGTGCGACACTGGGGAGCCCACCCCCAGTGCTACAAAACATATCACTGACACTGGGGTGCCCGATCCCAGTGTCAGTACCAGAAATCAAGAAAACCATTCATCACAGGTTTTTATTTTTTTATTTTTATACACCCTGTATATAAGAAAACTGTCCATCGATATCTGTTGCCGCCACCAACACACTGCTGCTGTTACCCTCCCACTCATCACCCACCAACCCACATTCTGCCACCCCATACTTACCAACCAGGGGTCTAATGCCATAAGCCTCTCTGTACTGGAGACACGTCTTCACTCTTCATTGCCGGACCATGAAATGAGGAAATCAGGTATATAGTTCAACATATTTGAATGGATTTTGATCTTGTCCACATAACTTGATAATTTTTCAAGATTTTTTTTCCCAAATTTTCAACATGGCCTCTTTAGGACCCCATCTCATGAACAAATGCAGTGAAATTATACAAACCCATCACAGAAAGGTGATTTTGGGGTCATTGTGTAAAATCACCTTTCCAGCAGAATTAGAAAATGTTCTCCATTCTTCTTCACGGGGTGTCATCAAAAGGCTATGTTGAAAACTTGGGTAAAACATTAAAGTTATGCATGCACACTCAACTTAGACAATTTTAGTATTTTGACCCTAAATTTTCAACATAGCCTTTTTTTACACTAGTTTATATTTCAAATCCTGGCCAAAATGTGTTTTTGCCCTTGTGGCATGAAATCACCTTCTGAGCAGGATTTGAAAATGTTTTCCACCTTCATTCATGAGGTGGGGTCATAAGAAGTCTATCTTGAACACTGTGGGTAACTATTAATAAGCAAACAAACTTATGAGCAAACATTGACTTTTTCAACACACGCTGTAGCTTTGGTAACTGTCAATATTTTGACCCCAAATTTTCAACACAGTGATTTTTTCACACTACCTCATGAACGTGACAGCTCTTATTTTTCAAATTCTAGTCAAAATGTGTTTTCACACTTGTAGTGCAAAATGATGTTTCTGCCACATTATTTTTATAAATGACTCCTGTCATGTTCAGAAGGAGTCGTCGTAAAAAGACCATGTTGAAAATGTGGGTTCAAAATATGAAAAAAACAACTAAGTTATAAAGAAATGTTGAATTGTTCAACTGTTTATTCATAACTTTATTTTTCAGATTTTGACCCCTAATGTTTAACATATCCCTTGTGTTACCCTACCTCCTGAACATGACAGGTGTCATTTTTTCAAATTCCCTCTGAATCTTTCACCTTTTGGATGGGATTTTAAAAATGTCACCTGTCTTGATCATAACGTCAGGTCATAAAAAGACTGTTGAAAATTTGGGGTCAAAATGTGGGATCTCACTGAAATTGGATATTGCCTTTAAACTGGCCTATCCTGTGTAAATACAATCTAAAAATGTGTTAAAGCAGGACACCACTGAGAATGAGATACTGGATCTCATCTTGTTTGTCCTCGGTAAATATATAGTAAAAATGTGTCCAAGCAACACCCGGTACAACACCAATGCAAGTGGTAATCATTCAGCATTGACAAGTGCCTGTCTTCTTTTGTTGAGTCCTTATGCTAGTAAGAACCTGCCCTTGCTCCTGCTGATACTGTCAGTAATAGAGTCAAAGTAGTGGGTGGGCTGGCAGGGGGATGGGCCTGCCATGCAGGCAGGTGGTGGGGAGATGTAAGGCCTCACACTGTAAAAACTCAGATTCTACGCTCATCTGCTGAAATGTAAGGGAAAAACATATTAGGATATAGCAGCAATGGGGAGTTTGAGAAATACAACACATGAATGAGGAATCAGCTATTTTGCACATGTATGATAGTAACTGCACTTTGTATGTGTATTGATATCTTGTTGTAAAGAGGTTTTTAAGATCAGGTACCTCGGCTGCATTATTACTATTTTAATGCATGGTCAGCGCGATGTCTCTCAGCCAATGAAGTTTGTAGGTTTGAGATATATATATATATATATATATGACAAAACATCATATATAGTATAGACAGATATATTACAAATCACTGGTGCATACAAGTTTACACAACTTAATTCTCAGGTTTACAAGGAAAACAAGCTCATGCATCAGATTTTTTTCTACTAATGAGAGCAACAGTGAGGGGTTAAAAAGCAAGTGCTAACTTCTAATAAACAGGCAACTATGTTATTTATTGTGTTTTGACTATTGGTAGTTACTTTCTACTTTTATAATTAAATATGCATTTGTGCAGTGGAACAAGTGGGTTTTCACCTTTGCTTTTCACATTGCTAGTAAAAAGAATTGAGGAGGAGAATTCTGGTAATGTAATGTCAAACTCCCAACTACTTATTTAGGTTAGAAAATTATGTTATTAACTTGTAAATTTTTGTTTTAATATGCAACTGTATTTGTTTACTGCTGTGGGATTTGTTGTAATTGACTTTAATGTGCAACTGTTGTCGTCGAAGCATAGGTCAGGAAGCATAGGAAACGAGGAGCAGTTTCAAAATCCAGAAACAGCATTTTATTTTTCAATAACAGCAAAATAAAAATTAAAAATTATTCAGTATAACTATTTACAAAGGCAGTGCAAACAGAGAAAAGTAAGTCCTTCTTCTGAGGGTATCTCTTAATTCCAAGTTTCAGTCTCTCACTCTCCTTGTCTCTCTAGCTAAAGCATTGCTGCTCTTTTTATAAGTCTTTGTCTGGGAACTCGTTAAGAGATCCTGCTTCTCACAGAATGTTCTTGTAAAGTTTATAGAATGTTCTTGTTAGTTTTGTTCCTTGCAGGTGCAGCAAAAAGAACATAGTGACCCAGAACTGATCTCTTGTTCACAGCTCTGCAAAGGGCTTAAAACTACATCTCAGGTTAATCCTTTGAGTTCCAAATAGCTTTTTGTAATCATCTCAACAGTATAACTATATACAGTTTTAAACAAAGGGATCCTAGTATCAGTGACATTTCCACATACATATTCACATATGTTTTCATAACTGCAGATATGCAAGGGGAAGAAAAGACAGAAACAGCAAGGGAAGGTAAAGAGACAGCGAGAGGCAGAGAATTGGGAAACCATCGGAGTGATCAATTCCTAGGTCTCACAAGAAAATCTGGTTGTGTAACCAGAAAGAGAATAGACAGAAGAGGACAGGCTAGAACAGACCTTTGCATTTAAACTTTTCTGCATAACAAATGGGACAGGGCTTTATTCAACCCTATCACATACCCCTTTAAGAGGGATTTGTTTTACAAAAACAGGTTTCCAAATGTTCTATTAAATTCCCATCTAACATGAGCGTATAACTTTTACAGTTCAGTGCATATGTAGCATAGCAAACAGAGAAATATCAACTCACGTGTTTTCAACCTTCAGAATTATCAGTTCCTGATCCATATCTTGACAGAAAATCAGCACTGACATTCTCTTTCCCAGATTTGTGCATTACTTTAAATTTAAATGGCTGTAGTGCCAGGTACCACCGTGTGACTCTAGAATTTTTATCCTTCATTTGGTTAAGCCAACAGAGAGGATAGTGATCTGTTACAAGTGCAACGTCAGCTCCTAGTAAGTAAAACATAAGGGACTCCATGGCCCACCTTGCCATAAGGCATTCCTTTTCAATGGTGGGGTACCTTTTATCTCTCTTGTGCAATTTCCTACTTATGTACAGAAAGGAAAATTACGTACCTACCGTAATTCTTGATCTTCTTGGACGAGTCTCCACCACTCATTCACACTAGTGGGATTGGCGCCGAGGCACTAAGACCCATCGGAGCAAACTTTGCTGGAGGGTCGGCGAGAGACGCGGCATGACACGGCGCCATGAAAGCAGCGGCTCGAGCTGTAATGACCATCTCGGCGACGACCCTCCAACCGCCTCAGTACCTTTTTTACCAAGGAGGTGCAGCGCAACTAACGAAAAGGGTAAACCCAACATTAAAAACGGACATAAGATACTCCGTATGACCCGTGTAAGAAGGGTCAGCAAAGAAGTCCTCACGGCCTCAAAGATTTGAGGAGTGAAGACCAATGGAGCGGTGAGCTTCGGGGATGGAGTGGAGTGTGAATGAGTGGTGAGACTCGGCCCAAGAAGATCAAGAATTACTGTAGGTACGTAATTTTCCTATCTTCCTGGACATAAGTTCCACCACTCATTCCACTAGTGAGAGTACCAAGCTGATAATCCCCAAAAGGCGGCAGGAAAGCCAGAGCTCACGTGCTCAAGATAGAAGCCTATTAAGATAGTTCTGCTGAATGCGGAATGCCGCCTGGCATGAACATCCAGTGCATAGTGCTTAAATTAAAGTATGCACTGAGCTCCGGAGTGTTGCTATATATCTGCAATTGGAACATTGCGAATTTCCGCTAGGGATGTCAGATCTACTTCTAGTAGAGTGAGCGACACTTCTACCTTCTAATTTAACTTGAGCCATGGAATAGCAATGACGAAGGCATGCCACTAACCATGAAGAGATACATCTAATAGCGACAGGTTGACCCAGCCGGGTGTCGCTGAAAGAAACGAACAGTTGCTAAGTCTTATGAACATCCTTGGTTCTATCTAAATAGAACTCAAGGCTCTCTTAATATCCAAGGAATGAAGAGCTCGTTCCCCTCATTTTGGAAATTAGCTAAGCAACGGAAGTACCAGAGGTTGGTTCAGATGGAATTCTGACACAACCTTGGGAAGAAATTTAGATGAGCATGAGAACTACCTTGTCCTTATGGAATACAGTATACGGAGGGTCCAGAATCAGTGCATGTATCTCTAGAGACCCTGCGGGCTGAGGTAATGGCCACCAGGAAGGCAGTCTTCCAGGTAAGAAATTTTAGCTCACAGGTAGCTAAGGGTTCGAAAGGCTTCCGAGTGAGCATGTCCAGCACCAGGTTAATGTCCCAGGCTGCAACTGGACGCTTAATGGGGTCTTTGGTATGGAGAGAATCCCCTTTAAGAAATCTCTTCACTATAGGTAATCTGAGCTAGAGTTATGGAAGAAACCGCCTATGAACGCTGAGATGGTACCAGGTGAACTTAACTGTGGAGTATTGAAGACCTAAGTTTGATAGGTCCAAAAGATACTCCAGAACCTTGCCAGGAGGACAGGGAAAGGGATTCCAAGAGGATTTTGTTGACATTAGAGAGAAAACGCTTCCATTTGAAGCCGCATGCTTTTTTCGGTGGCTGGCTTCCTAGCAGCCAGAAGGATGTCTGAGACTTACGAGAGCGTTGAACCGATTCTACTTCTATCTCTTCAGGAGCCAAGCATGAAGGTGAAGTGATTTCATGTTGGGATGGACCACCGAACCCTGAGTCAGAAGACTGATTTGCAAAGGAAGTGGTCTCGAGAGGCTGCCAACATACTGTTGAGTAGAGGAACCATAGTTGCCGAGGCCAGGAAGGAGCAATGAGAATCATCTTGGTCCCCTGAGACTCGAACTTGAGGAGTACTCTCTGGATTAGAGGAAGTGGTGGAAAGGCGAAGAAAGCGCTTGTCCACCGCAGCCTGAACGATCCTGACAGAAAATGCCAGGCCCTGGATTTCTGAGCAGAAGAGAGGCAGTTTTGTGTTGAGTGGGGATGCAAAAGGTCCAGGTCTGGAGTCCCCACTCTTTGAACAGGGACCGAGCTACGGCTGGATCGAGAGACCACTGTGAGGTCTGCCTCCGTTCTCTGCTGAGGTGATCTGCTAGGTCGTTTTGTATACCTGGCAGATAAACCGCTTGAATCAGAGACTTGTGCTCCAAGCACCACTCCACACCCTCATTGCTTCCCTGCAAAGGGATAAGAATGAGCACCTGCTTGTTGATGTAATACACATCACTGCTTTGTTGTCCGTTTGAAGGAGAATGTTCTGTGACAAAGGACATCCTTCAGAGCTCGGATTGCATAGAGGACCGCCTCATCTCCAGGACATTTATGGGAGATGAGTTTCAACTGAGTCCATACACCTTGAGTGTGGAGGGAGAGACAGTGAGCTCCCATCCCATTAGCGATGCATCTGTGGTGATGGAGATCTGATGATCCGGGGAGCAAAGGGGAATCCTTCCAGGAGATTGCTCTCTTGAGACCACCAGGTGAGAGACCTTCAAGGGCTCCAGCCACCTTGATGGGATAAGACTGGGGGTGAGGAGGTCGGGGACCACTGAGTGGAGAGCATCCACTGGGTGGTTCTCATGTGCAGTCGGGCCAGAGGGACAGTGAAGACCGAGGACGCCATGAGACTCTAACATGCGCTGCATCAGAGAGCTGTAAACCGATTGGTTCTCCCTGATGTAACGGGCCATACGAGGATGTTCGAGTCTTCTGTCCCTCTGGAAGGAAAGCCTTCGCTGAAGAGGTGCTAGAAGCGTCCCTGATGAAAAGGAGCTCTGGGAGGGTTGCAGCTGAGATTTTTTCAAATTCAGCAGAACTCCCATGGACGTGAGAAGACTCTGAAGTCGCTTGCACGGCTTCCAAAGTCCCTTGGCCGGAAGGGCTTGCTAGAAGCCAATCGTCCAGGTAGGGAAACACTCGGAGTCCGACTTTCCTGAGATGCGCCGCGAGAACTGCACAACACTTTGTAAAAACTCGGGGCGCCGAGGATAGCCCAAAGGGCAGGACTCTGAACTGATAATGCTGACCCAAAGCTACAAACCTGAGGAATTTGCGGTGGGTCGGGTGGACGGGGATATGCTGGTAAGCATCCTGCATATCCAGAGAGGCCAGCCAGTCGTGCTGATGTAGCAAGGGTAACAGGGTACCTAGGGAAATCATCTTGAATTTCTCCCTGGGGAGGAATTTGTTTAACTTTCTGAGGTCTAGAATGGGGCGCATCCCCCCAGATTTCTTTTGGAACCAGAAAGTAATGGAGTAGAACCCCTGTGTTTCAGATGCGGGGCACCAGTTCTATTGCCCTGTTGTTCAGAAGGCCCTGATCTCCGGGCGTGAGGAGATCTGACTGAGAGGCCGACAACCTGGGTTGTCGATGGGAGGACATCTGGGGTTCAAGAAATTGAGAGAGTAACCCTCGAATTATCCAAGAACCCATTTGTCTGAGGTTATGGACTTCCACTGGTTGTAGAAGTACATCAGACGCACCTCCCACTCGAGGAGAAAGTTCCACCCGGCAGAGTGGATGGAACTTGGGCCAACGACTATAAGGTAGCGCTGGGAGCTTTAGGTCCCTGCGCTTATGCTGCGCCTTCTTGAGGTTGGGGCATGGTTTTTGATGGAAGCTTCCTGCCTCTGCCTCGAAAGGACTGACGACTATGAAACTGACGCTTGTTCACATGCCCCGAGAGGGGGCAGGCGGAGGTCTGGCCAACTTAATGGCCGATCTAGTTCTCTGGGTGGCCTCTAGGCTTGCTCCACCTGAGGGCCAAAAAGAAAGGAGCCATCAAAAGGCAGCGCCATCACCTGCTGCTGAGCATCATTCGTGAAGCCAGAAGCACGAGCCAGGAATGGCGCCGAGTACAAATCCCGCTGCTGCTGAGCTGGTAGCAGTGTCGAAAGCATCCATGGCGGCTTTGACCTGTTGGTTATTGACTCAATACCTCTAATAACGGTCAGAAGAAGCTCTGACTTGGAATCTGAATCTGGAAGAGCTTCAACCATTCTTTTCATAGAGTGCCACAGGATATACTCATACTGAGAAAATAGCCTTGATAACTGGCAATACGATACTTAGAGTGGAGGCAGCAAAGACTCTCTCACCTAATGTATCAATCTTACGAGACTCTTTGTTAATAGGTCGAGCTGTAGTAGTTTGAGGAAGAACGACTTGTCCTCTGCCAGGACTACAATAGGATCCGCAAAGGCTTGGGATGCCAAAATGGGACGTATCCTTGGAGCTGAATACTTCTTATCAATGGATTTAGCCACTGAGGGAATAAGAGCAGGTTATTCCATACCATTTGAGACAGCGCCTCAAGGAAGGCTGAATCGGAGGAGTCAAATCCGTAGGGATCTCCGGCATGAAGATACTGGAGTCTTAATATCTTCCAGGATGCATGTCTGTAGTCTGGAGAGAAAGAGTGGATCCCAGGTTCTTCAACAGAGACTTAAAGGACAGGTCCCCACCACAGGCTCTGTAGCAAAGAAAGATCCTGTTTCTCCACTTCATCACCCAACCCAAGGTCTGGGTCAGGCTCAACTATCATCTCCTGATGGTCCAGAAAGGACTGTTTGGACAGAAAGGAGGAAATTAGAGAGGAGGAAATGGCAGAAAAACAAGGAGAGTCCCTTGGCATGTAGGCGGACGGCAAACGGGCTGAAGACGGCATCGAGGGAGGGCGACGGGCGCAAGAGGCACGCTGGCCTCGCGAACGCTTCGGGCGGCGTTGCTGGACGACGCGCTAACGGCGCTTACTGGACGACGCGCCAACGGCGCTGCTGGACGACGCCGCGAACGCGCCAGCGACGACGCCAACGGCGCCGCCGATTCAACGGTACTACCGGGCGGCGCCGCTGATAACGCGAAGCGCCACCAACGGCGCCGAGAGACCACTGCCAAGCCGCCAACGCGCCGCAAGCTCGCGTCCCGAAAACGGGCGCCGACACGCTACAGACCTTGCAGAAGGCGCCGAAAAGCCCCGGGAACCTGGAAAACAAGAGAAGGAAAAATAACAGGAGATAAGGGCATCGGTGTGAGGCTCCCTGCGCCGCAGCCATGTGAGGGGGGGAAACACCTAAGCACGGAGTCGCTAGCACCGAAGAAGGCGCCGCGCGACTAGGAAGGTCCAACCGCCCTACCTGATCGCCGGAGGAGCCCGAGGGCTCCGAGGTAACCGAGCCAGGCAGAAGAACCAACCTCCGAGCCCATCGCCCATAAGAGCGCCCACTGATGAAACTGCTCATCTGGCCCTACCTATAGGCGGGGAGGGCTCCGATGTGAGGGCAACCCGATTGCGCCGGGCTGGCGACTCCGAAGGGAGACGGCCAACTAGCAAATAACCGACCGTCGGCGCAGACATACCAGAGGGCGACCTCGGGAGATGCCTTCTCTTTTTGACCTGTGGGCCGGAAGAAGAGTTTCAGACGCCCGGGCGCCGATGCGACCGCTTTATTTTATGCCGGCGGGGATCCGCCCATCCCCGGCATCGGACTGACCGTAGTCGGAACCCGCTGAGGAGAAGGAGGCTGACCGACCCAGCCCGGCTGACTGAACAGCTTTCATCATCAAGTCTCCTACGTCACTTGACCTGCTCATGGTCGACTCCGTCCAGTAGGCCGTAGACTTTCAAGTAAAGTTAAATTTAAATATTAGAAAATTTTACGAAAAAATAGAATAAAACTAAGCGATACTACTATCGTGATAATGTTACAAAAACAAACTGAAAACTATCGCTAGTTTGAAGTTTGACTCCCGACTGAAGCGGCGGCGTCGTCCTGAAGCGCACTCGTGGCGGAAAAAGAACTGAGGCGGTTGGAGGTCGTCGCCGAGATGGTCGTGCCGCTCGAGCCGCTTTCGCGCCGCGCCGTGTCTCCGGGCGCCTGCTCTCGCCGCCGACCCTCCAGCAAAGTTTGCTCCCGATGGGTCTTAGTGCCTCCGGCGCCAATCCCACTAGTGTGAATGAGTGGTGGAGACTTATGTCCAGGAAGATCAGGATGTTCTTTCCCATCTATATGCTAACTCAAGACTGCAGCTAGACCTACCTCTGATGCATAAGTCTGTAACAGATATTCTTTCTCATAGTGTGGGCTTCTTAAAACAGGGGCTGAACATAATGCAGCCTTAATGGCATGAAAAGCCTCATCACACTCTGGGGTCCATTTCACATTATTTATTTATTTATTTAAAATTTGATGACCGGGAAAGGTACCATGAGCGAAGCTCATTTCCAGGTACAATCCGGGGAAGGGGGTACAGATATAAACAGAGGGTAATCATAATAGAATAAAGTGGAGATGCACAGTTGTATAAATATTTGCTACTGACATCCAGTATTATACAGTATGATACAGAATATATATACAATTATTTACAATATGAGGCTGGAAATGCAGCTAGGGTATTATTCAGGAACCATTTCTTTGTGAGTTCAGTGAGGGGAGTAGCTAACTTGGCAAAGCTAGGAACATATCTCCATAATAACCACCTAGCCCTAAAAATGACCTGACATGTTTCTTGGTTTTGGGGACACAGCTGTTAGCTACAGCTTCTATCTTGGAAACCTCTGGCTTGACTTCTCCATTTCCCAAAACATAGCCCAAATATCTGGTTTCTTGCATGCTTAATGCACACTTGGTAGGATTAATTGTCAGACCTGCCTTTTTTATCGATTGCACAGGTATGAAGCACAATAACCAGTGTGAGGGGCTAAAATTACATCCATGTACTGCTGGAATGTAGTGGGTACGCCATGTAAACCAAACAGCATGGTGGTGAACTGATAGAATCCTATAGGAGTAGCAAATGCAGTTCTGCCTCTGGATTCTTTAGCTAGGAGGATTTGCCAGTAACCCACTGGTGAGATCGAGGGTATGGATATACTTGGTACTCCCCAGTCTGTCCACCAAATCATCTATTCTGGGCATAGGATAACTGTCAAATTCTGACACTTGATTAAATTTCCTAAAATCAAGGCAGATTCTAATTCCCCCTACTTTTTTGTTTACAATCACCACTGGTAATGACCAAGCACTTCTTGACTCTTCTATGACACCCAGTTCTTTCATTTTTTTGTATTTCCTTAGCCACATCTGCTCTTAATCGCTCTGGTAATCTGTATGTCTTTTGTCTAACAGGAAAGCATTCCTTGTCACTATTACGCACTTAATTTCATTTTGCTTTGTATGGTACTGTGCTAAAAGTTCTGTACTGTTAAATGTCTTTAGCAATTACACATTTCTGCAGTTTGTCTGGAGGTTAAGGAAACATTCACCTTTACAGCTTCAGCAGTTACAGTTTGTCCAGTCTATCATAAGCTACATCAATATCTTCTTTATCAGTTTTGGCAAAACTAGCAAAACAGCTTTTGGTGTTTTTCAACCCATTTCTTGAGGAGGTTAGCATGGTATATCTTAATAGGATTTTTCCTATCAGGGGTCTCAGTCTTATAGTTAACTGTGCCGGTACATCTAAGCACTTATATGGCCCTTGTCACTTCATTATCAGTTTATTTTCTGTAGTGGGTAACAGTAGCAAGACCTTTTCACCTGGTTCAAAAACTTTTTCTTTTACCCCATGGTAATTATACACTTTCTGCTGGTTTGAGGCCTCTTCCTGATTACTATGGGCAATTTCAACATATTTTGCCAACTTCTTTCTTAAGGCACACATATAAGATGTAATAGATTGTTTCTGATGGGGGTTATCTTTCTATGTTTCTTTTATTACATCTAGTGGCCCTCTAGGTTGTCTACCATACAACATATCAAATGGTGAAAAACCTGTTGATGCCTGTGGCACTTCTGTAAGCAAACAGTAGGTAAGGTAAGTATTGGTCCAAGTCTTTCCCTTCTCCTTTTACAAACCTTTTTAACATGCATTTTAGGGTTTGATTAAAACACTCCATAGGACCATCTGTCTGAGACTGATAAGAGGAGGTTCTTATGGCAGTGATACAGCTCCTTCAGTAATGTAGCACCAGAATTACAACCCTGATCAGTAATGATCTCTTTGGGTATGCCCACTCTGCTGAAGATTTTGGCATGCTCTACTACTGCCACTTTTGGGGCTGTGACAGTACGCATAGGAACTGCCTCTGGGTACAGAGTATAGAGCCACACCTTTGGAAGAGTTCCAAGGCAGTACAAAACAGTAGAGAGGGGGAAAGATAGACAACAGGAAAGCAGAAGACCCTTAAGACAGCAAGCCTTAGAGGATGGCTACAAGGTGTTAGCCGGCCCAGCCTCTGGTTTTGTCTGCTCATAATAAATGCTACTTAGCCTGTGCTTTTCCTCCTTCAGTTGCTTACTTTATAAGGTACTGGTCTCTTTGAAAGCTACCATCTTACTTTTGGTATATAACGCTACAATAATAGTGCTGCAAGAACCGGGCTGTGTAAAGCGCAAAAGCATTTAGAGCAACAGGGGTAGAACAGCGGTAGGGAATTACTGCTACCCCTGTCACTCTGCACTGTTACACAGAAAGGATCAAATTGCCGTGTGCGTGGTGCCTGGTTGAGCCGCTCCCATGGTGGAATGGCTAAGGCACCAGCACGACAGAGCTGGAGACCTGGGATCATGGTTCGTTACTCCAGGTCTCCGGTGTTGCTTTTTTGTTTGTGTTTTTTTTTTTTTTCAGAAAAATAAAATTTTTCACCCTCCCCAGTTTCTCTCCATCCACGAAGCCCACACCCTCTTGGAGTGTGTTAGTTTTAATCTGGGTGTGTGTGGGGTGAAGCCCCCTACGTCAGGGGTCACAGGCCCCCCCCCGCAAAACAAAGAAAGTCCTATTATTTCGAAAGGTGTGCACTGTTTCTGTTGGGGTTGGGGTTTTTACCAATGATATTTCAGCGGACACTGTTTTCCTTGCAGCATTGATTGCTATGTTGTTTTTGTCAGCGACATTATGACCCTGTGCCCTTACTTTTCTGTTCTTGGAGGATTATAAAGCCAACAACAACCCATCTAAGGGACACCAGATCCAGGCTTCAGTGTTTAGTGAAAGTATGGATCGATTTCCATGTGGTGGTACAGCATACATCAGCTGCCAAAACCGAACTAAAACAAGCCACAAAAGTTGCCATATCACAGGTGGCATGCCCATAGACAGGACCAAGAAGCTCCATACAGTGCTTCTGGTAACAAAATGAAATGCAGGATGTCAACAGGCACCCACCTGCCTGAGAATGCATGAAATAAAAGAAGTGAAAACTTTCTGAAGTCCTTCATGCAGTCCAAGTAGAAGCTTAAAGCCCTATGGAATTGAGAGAATGCAGGATAACCCCTCCAGCATTCTGAGGGAAAGGGAAAAAAACAGGAAGGTGCATAGTCTGGCTCAATGAGAACTTATAAACCTCCTCAGGAGGAACCTAGGATGGGCACATAATGATACCCAATTCTGGGGCAAACAAGGTATGTGGGATCTTCAACAAAACCAGTCACTTGGAAACTCTCCATTTCACAAGTAGCAGCAGGCTTAAAACAGTCTGTGTAAGAGATTCCAGAAGCAAACTAAGGTCCCACACCAGAACCAGCCTGCAAGTTGGTGGATGCAGATGCAGATGCAGGAGCCCTTTAAGGAGCCTGTGAAACACCTCCAACTGGGCCACAGTCTTTCCCTCTAAGACGGCATGAAAGGCAACAATTGTAGAAAGAAGGCCACAAGTGCTGTATTTGTGGATCTAAGGCATTTGACCTAGTCGACCACCCTCTCCTACGCTCTAATTTCCACCACCTTGGCTGCTCCTCTGAGACTTCCTCATGATTTCGGAGCTATCGTGAGGGTAGGTCCCAGTTAGTTACAATTGGGACTACATCCTCCCTTGCCCTGCCTGTCTCTACCGGGGTCTCCCAAGGCTCCATCCTTGGCCCTTTACTGTGTTCCATATTTATCAATGCACTCCCAGCCGAGAGTCTCTCCTGTAAGGCACTTCTCTATGCAGATGATCTTGTTCTATACCATAATGACAAGTCACCTGCAAATATCTCCTCCATCCTTACCCTTAATTATCGTGCTGCCTACAAATGGTTTACTTCCAAAATTCCTGGCAAACAAAAAGACAAAATCAATGTTATTTGGTTCAAAACCATTCTCACCAAGGTCTTCAAAGCTAAGTTTCTCTACTTGTACTCACACCTATTGCCCCCTCGAAAATATTTCTAGTTTCCAATAGTTGGGCGTCACCCTGAACCCTCCCCTTACATTCACTGATCATGTTAACATATACATGTGTGAGTTAACCAGAAATTAGGATCCATCTACTGGTTAAGACAATTCCGTCCCATGAGGTGCGCCTAGCAATTGCGCAAGGCAATCTTCTATCCTTATTGATTACTGCTCCCCATATATTCCCCATGTCATCAGCCCTGCGCCACAGGCTGACATCAGTTTACAACAGCAACTGCCGCCTGTCCCTCCTCATACCCTTTCTACCCATCATTGTGACTTATACGAATCGCTGGTTGGCTCACACTTCAAGGATGCTTCACCATGCCTTGGGCGGCCTAATAGACAATACACTCAGAGATGGTCACCTGTCCCCTTATTCATCCCTACTCATGGGCAAAGTGGCTACTAGGTACCTCCGTGAATCATCCATCCTCCGCCTGGTAGTTCCCAGAATCTCCACTACCATAGGCAGCAAAGCCTTTTCCATCTCTGCCCCCTCCTTATGGAACAAACTCCCTATATCACTCCACTCATCCTCCTTTCACTTATCCTTCAAAAGCCACTTTAAAGATTGGCTACTACTGAAGCCAAATGCTGTCCATCTGTGTAAGCTGGGATGATTCCCCCTCCCCACCTTTTGTGTGGGTCTCCCACACTTGCGTACACTCTTTCTATAGCTTCTTTCCCACCCCACTTGGCCTCTCTCCCTACCTATAGCCTACTTCACTGCATTTTGATTATTGTGGACTGTCGCCTGAATTTTGAAATATCCACCTGGTTGTTACTTGATTTTGTTTTTTACGTGCCTTTTGGAAATTGCACTTTATATGGTTTGTCTGGTGATTTGTCACCTTATTGTATTATTCTCCATGTTCCTGTGATGATGTATATGGACTTTTCGCTAGCCTACAACTTCACCTTGTACCTTACTGCATTCTCATTTTTGTTAAAGGAAAACTACACCCAAAACTTGAAAATGTATGTTGTGCAGAGTGTTTTAATTTGTATGTGAGTTCTAGTGTTTCTTCCCTTGACTGGTATTAGGAGTTTTTCCTAGATTAGCCTGCTAGCTTTAGGGTAGTTTTACACCCTGGAGATCACCATATCAAATCGTTTTATTGCATTTCTTTGTCCTACAGTGCACCTTGTTTCATGTAATGGTGATGTAGCAGAGCCCATAAATCCAGCAGAAAGCATTGCATTACAATCAGTTCACAACAACAGAGATGGCTATATTTTAAATCTGTAGAATTCAGCTTGGTGACCACCTCATCCTAAAGGTTTTACTGTCCTGAAAAACTTTGCTGCTGGTTATTTTGTGCAGCTTGTAAAGCTTCCAAGATATTTAGTTTGTTTGGCATGCGTGTGCTGAATGTTGGGTCTCTCTTACATCACAGTCACATGAGACAAAATGCACTGTGGGAACCAGAAATACAATTACACTATCAGGTATGGAGATCCTCAGGGGTCGTAAAACTAGAATAAAGCTAGCAGGCTAATTTGGGAAAACCTCCTAATACCAGTCAGAGGGAAGGAAACACTAGAACTTCACATACAAATTAAAACACTCTGCACAACATATATTTTTTCAGGTTTTGGGTGTAGTTTTCCTTTAATACCCTCTGTACTGTATTTCCCTGCATCTCATTGTTAATGGCCTGCATTGTGGCCATGTTACTCCTCCTGTATTTTGTTTTGCTAAATGTGCCATTGTTTATGGCCCAGGTCATGCCTAAAAACAGCCCCTTGGATCAGCACACCTACCCAGTCACCAAAGACATAAATTAAATAAATGTAAATTCACAGAAGAGTACTGGAGGCCTGAGTCTGATAGGGACAGGAGGTAGGCCCTAGACATTCTGCACCGGAAATGAAAAATGGTTCAGTGAGCAAGAGCACCTAATACTGAAAAATACCCATTTATGGGAGTAAGTGTGATGGGCAGATGGCTTACAAGCCACCAGCAGAATATCCAAAACCACCCAGGATACCCTGAAGCAAGACAAAAAAAATGGTAGTTCCATCCCCCTCCAAAAGGAAGCATAAGCATTGCTGATGGCTATACTGAATCTTGATGTGCAGATATGCATCCTGCATAGTCACAGTGCAAAGCCAACTCCCCTGAGAGAGCAGAGGGAGGAGGGATGGAGGAGAGATCATGCAAAACCTTCTGCACACAATATATCTTCACAGTCCTTTGAGGTCCAAGATGTAGCACAGATCACCCTTCTTTGTGGCCAGGAAATATCTTAAACAGAAACCCAGGCACTAGCTGAATAAGCTCTTTATCCAACAGAGCATAGACTTTGGTCACCAGGACCAATATATGCACTGCAGTGTAGTCTAAAGGGCTGAGAGAATTCATGTGGGTGCAATCTATTCCAGCACATGACTCTGTGGAATAATATTGAGGCTCCAATTGTCTGAAAGAATATCCTGATGTTTTTCAGAAACTCGGAGATCCTGTATCCCCATGAGAAGGCAGTGGATGCAGAAGGAGTCAAGGGGGGTCACTGTCAGTATCTGGACCTCTAGAGGTATTAAAATGTGTACTTGAGGAAGAGGGCACTGCTGAGCAACTCGAACAGGAATGTAGCATTCACTCAAGCTCCGCGAGAAATTTCGTAAAATTAAATTTTATCTTGTTCTGTGCAAATTTCTTTAACTCTAACTAACTGTACTGCTTTCTTTAACAGCCTATTATCAGGATGGGAAAGCCTAAGGTCACCGCTGCAGCTCCTTCTGAATTTTTTTTTTTTACACTAAAGGCCATAAGACTGCTGGATGGCCTAAACAACATGCTGGAGCACCAACCTCGAGTGACACAGTGGCTGACAAAGTCACACTGGCTACAGAAAACACCACTCTGGGACAACCTATAAAAATAGTAAAGGGCTTGAACTGAAATTCAATATTTTGCATCCCCGAGTATCAGCGATTGAGACCAGAATGGACATAGTAGACCAGATGGTTTCCAGGACCAAAACATCCGTAATACAAAACTTAGATGTCACCACTAAATTAAAGAAAGCTATCTCCTCTGCCAGAGTGCCAGAGACTGGAGACAGTGGAAAACCAGTCAAGAGAAAGAAACTTAAAAGTAGTGGGGCCGCCAGAATTAGTTGAAGGAGAAGACTGCAAAGAATTTGCAGGATCGATGCTCAAAGATGTTCTGCATTTGTCTGAAGGGGAACGTACTGTTCCTTCTCCATTGAGAAAGCTTACTGGATCACTCCACGGCAGGCTCCCACATCCTCATCTACCCCAAGGACCTTTCTTATTATCTTCACTGAAGTGGGGGACAGCACCAGCCTGGAAAGAAGCGAAATGATGGCACAAGCTGAATTACAGGGATTCTAATGTTTTTTCTATATGGATTTGTTCTACAGCACCTGACAGAGGCAAAAATATTTTGATGGCATGAGGAGTTGCTTGAGAAATTTGAAATACAGCACCAGCTATTGCTCCTGGTGCTGAGCCAGCAATTGACCTTGGTTTCTAACCATCTTCTGAAAGCTGTTTGTCAGCTGGACTGTTGGGGGGGTCTCCATACCCCAAACAGAGAATGGCTAAAGTCTGCTATCATGACAGTGTCGCTGGCTTGATAGAGAGCCAGCATTACAGCAGCCATCACCATTTTTAGCAGCAGCTGGTCAAATCTCTTAGACTCCTTGTCTGAGGCATGTCCCCATCCCATTGGATTTTGGATTTACAAAGCTAAATCTGAGACCAAGGCCTCCAGAGAAGGGTGACTGGAAAACATAGAAAGGGAGCCTACTGGGACGTGAGAACCATACAGGGGAAGTGTGATGGCAGGATGCTGAATGCAGGTCCCAAGATGACCTTAGACAGGGGAAAGGCAACCACTGGGAAATCGTCCTTGTCCAGTAAACAGGTACTTACTGTAGCTTGCTTCTGAACTGGCTCAAAGGGAACTTTCATGGACTCCGACATAAGCTGGACAACAGCCCAAATGACATCGGCTCATGGTCAGTGGATTCTCAGTCGAACATATGAGTCCTGGTTAAGGCCATTGATGAGTCGCCTTGGGGTTGGTCCATGACCGCTCACCACCATGGACCACCTTGGAATCCTCAGGCTCCGAACAGAGGCTGCAGTGGAGGTGGCTCCACCAGAAGAAGTCGAGAAGCAGACGCTGGGGACTCTTGCAAAGCATGGGATGGTGTGGGAACATCCAACAAAGGCCAATGGACCAAAGGCCCATGGGGCAGAGCCCTACCACTCCCAGCAATGGTCCACTGTTGGCAGAGGAGTTCCCTTTAGCACTGACGCATTTTTCATCTAAAGCTTTCTTCGCCGGAAGATCATGAACATTTACAGGGACACCTCCCAGTTGAGTGGTTGAGAGTGCAAAGGTGCCTCAGCTGTCGACCCAAAGGCCAGTGTCAAGGGTGTCCTCCAGGGGTGGTATAAACAGAGGCATTTGAGGCACAGTGCTGCCGCCCCTCTGGCAGCACTTTTTTAGCATCTCAGTAGACATGGGAGGAAGTTCCAGAGGACTGGAAGAGGATTGATGTGGTCCATCTGCAAGAAAGCAGCAGTAGGGAAGATGCTAGCAACTACAGGCCAGTCAGTCTCACATCAGTGGTGGGAAAATTAATGGAGACACTACTGAAGGAGAGGTTCATGGAGCACCTGGAGGCAAAAGGGCTGCAGGACCACTGGCAGCAAGGTTTCACACAGGGAAGGTCATATCAAACTAATATCACAGCTTTCTTTTACTGGGTTACCAGGGATGTTGATCAAGAAGAGTAGTAGATGTGGCTTATCTGGACTACAGTAAGGCTTTCGACAATGTGCTGCCAGGAGGCTAGTTAAGAAACTAAGCGGCCTGGGGTTAGGAAAGAAAGTGACAAGCTAGTTATTAAACTGGTTAAGGATAGGAGTCAAAGGGTGGTGGTAAATGGTAGCCACTCAGGTGATAGAAAAGTGACTGGTTGGGTGTCATGGGGTTCAGTGCTGGGACTGGTCCTCTTCAAAGTCTTCATAAGTGACACTGCAGAGGAGCTTGAATGGAAGGTGTGTCTCTTTGCAGACGATACAAAAATCTGCAACAAGGTTAACACTCAGGAAGGGATGGAGAGAATGCAAAGGGATCTGAGGAAACTATAGAAATGATCCAGGGGTGGCAGCTGGATTTCAATGCCAAAAAGTGCAAGGGTATGCACTTAAGAGTTGTGGAACCCAGGGCTGTGTATAAGATGGGGGGTGTGGAGCTTACAGTCACCAAGTAAGAAAGATACCTAGGGGTCATCATATCTGATGACCTCAAGGTAACTAACGCTGTGTGACAAAGCAGTGGGAAAGGCTAGCAGGATGCTGGGGTGCATTGGAAGGACCTTCCAGCAGGAGGAGGGAGGCGGTGCTGTTCGTTCACTGGTGAGGCCCACATGGTGCAGTCTTCCTCGACCTCAGTAAAACGTTTGATACCATTGACCATAAACTACTAGTTGCCAGTCTCATTAATTAGGTGCCACTCCCTCTACCGCCCAGTGGTTCACCAGTTATGTAACAGGAAGGAGATAGAAAATTAAAGCTGATGGCATTTTCTCAACCCCTCTGCCGATTGCCAGGGGAGTCCTGCAAGGCTTCATCCTTGGCCCTATTCTTTTCTCCCTGTACAGTAATGATCTGGACTCAAACATAACCAACTCCAAACTGCATTTCTTTGCAGATGACAGTACTATATGCCTCTGGCAGATCAGTGTCTGAATTAAGGGATGAGCTCAAAGCTGACTTTGCTCAACTTGAACGTAATCTTATTAATGCTAAACTCCTACTCAATGCCAGGGAAACCAAAGCAATGCTTTTCACTCTTAATACTACCCATTCCACCCCCCTTGACATACCTAAAAACTTTATTGTCACATCTCTAGGTGAACATTTGGAAGTCACCTCTAATTCAAGTATCTTGGCCTTTGGTTAGATAATAAGCTCTTCTTTAATGAACATATTGATCGACCTTGCCATAAGACTAAAAATCAGGTTAGGCTTTTTCTTTGAAACAGGGCCTTTTTCCTTAGAGACTAGAACCAGGCTGGTCCAAGCCACATTCCTTCCTCAACTTGACTATGGGGACCTAATATACACGTCAGCTGCAACATCGAGCCTAAATAAACTGGATGTTCTTTACTACCGTGCTCGGTGTTCATTACAACTCATACCGACCCCACCATTGTGACCTGTATGCAGCCATTGGTTGGACGTTATGTACCACTCCGACGACTGCTCCATGCTGCTGCTTGACTCTTAAATACTCCTAGATAAGCTTCCAAGCTATATTACATCTCTTATCCACACCTCACGTAGTATATATACACTTAGGAAATCTGATTTTATCGCCCTTGATGTGCCTAGGACTCGCACCACCTTTGGCAAACAGGCAATATCATATGTTCTCCCAACCATTTGGAATCAGCTTCAAGCCACACTGAAACTATCTAGTACTGTCTCCGTTAACTTTTATAAAAAGCTAACTACATCTAAATTTAGAAATAGTTATAACTGTTATTAAGTCTCTTACCTATCTATAAGTTTCTCTATGTCCTCCCAATGTACTGATACCTGCCTTAGTCCTGCTGGTATCCTTCCATACTGGCAAATTATAACTATCTCTTCAGCTGATCTAAGATTCTCCTCTACCCCCTTACCCTCATCTCACCTGCCCTCCTTCTTTATTCTTCACCTAAAACTCTCTACCCTTATGCTCTTCACCTATACCTTACCCCCCCACTCCTTCATCCCTTTTCTATTCCGCTGGCTGCTCTTTCCTCAAACCCTTGCTCTTATGTAATTACTCTCGCCCTGTGAATTTAACCCTCGACTACTAATGTTGCACAAGGTAACTGTAGTTCATAGCTACCTTATTATGCCCTAAGTTGAGCACGATGTACCATATGAACCTAAACTTTATTTTATTGTACTTACTGTGATTTTTTTTTTGTATCCTATGCATTGTTTTCCTTGTCTGTATACATGCTCCAGGACCACCTTGTGAATGAGCTTGCTAAATGGAGTTTTCCTGCAATAAACTTGAACTTGAACATGAACATGGAGCACTGTGTCCAGTTCCAAAGGCCACACCTCCATAAGGTCATTTAAAGGGTGGAGGCTGTACAAAGGAGGGCAACAAAATGGTGAAGGGGTGGCACAAGAAGACATACGAGGAAAGGCTGCAGGAACTCAGCAAGTACTCCCTGGAAAAGAGGAGAGCTAGAGGGGACATGACTGATACTTATACGCACCTTATGGGAGTGAACAAGGTGTAAGTGGAGGGTCTATTTCAGAGAAAGGAAGGCACCAGAACAAGGGTCATGCAATGAAGCTAAAGGGGGAAACTTAGGAGATGATGCGAACATACATCTCCACAGAAAGGGTGGTGGATGACTGGAATGGTCTGCCAGAGGAGGCAGCGGGGCAAAGACTGTGGAGAGCTTCAAGCATGTGTGGGTACACACATGGGCATATGAGTGAAGGAACAGGGAAGGGAGTGACATGAATGACCAACTGGGGTCAGTGGTGATGGAATAGGCAGGGGCAAGGGCAGAATGGATGGGTATAAAAGTCATTTTCTGCCGATAAGATCTATGTTTCTACGTAGGGCACAATAAATCTCTGAAACACTTCCCAATGAAGCTGAAGGTAACATGGCAAACTTTTAACAGAATCATGACAAAAGAAGCAATTGTTTTAACAATGAACTTTTTACCCTCTACCATTAACTACTTAAATCTGAAGCAAATACCTACTGATATTGGTTCAGCCTGGACACAAACCATGGGCCCTAGCCAGCAAACTTTACACCCCCTCCTTTGCACACAGAAATAATAAGGAAAATAGCTCTTCTTTTGCACACAAAGTGCCTCACTAGGGCCCCATGTTTACCAACATGGAGGAACATCTCTCATACTGAAAAAGGCAGCTTGGAATATATGAGGCCCAAAACATGATCATAAAGGGTGGTGGAGCAAAACAGAGTGCAAACAGCTGCCCCACTGTGCCTCCACGCTTTAGGACAATACTCAAAAAATGTTTTTAGTCACAGGGGGAGGCCTTGCAATTTGCTCTGCAAATTAGACTGCCAGATGTTAGCAAAACACACAGGAAGTCTGAATATGGCAAAGGGATAAATGCTCAGAGCTCATAGGCACTGGCGATGCTGCTGGAAGAGTCCATCCTCACACCCCATACCTCATGACCCACTTCTGGGCCACTGCTTCTGCCATTTGTTTTATTGTCCTCATGTACTCCCAGGTTGTCCAGTGGCCTCCCTTCCCCACTCACTCCCCATCAACACTCCCTGGTGTGTCTAGTGAAACTTGTCCCATATCCTTGTATTCCTGACTATGTTTGCTGGCCCCTCTGTTCCCAGTCCAATTTTGTGATCCTCTGCCACCTACCTGTAGCACAGCTACTGGCTGAGCAGGCATCACAAACGTTTGCAAACATGAGGATCACCATGTTTTGTGCTTTGACCCCTGCCCCTTTCCCCACATGGTCGCAAAGTGTTTTGTGATCATGCAGGAGAGGGTTTCACCCCCATTAGCATAACACAACAGGGTGGCAACGCCATGACTTTTAGCAACTTATGGCAGTCCCTTGTAACTGTATATTAAGCATGATCTTGAAAAGAAAACAAGGAACGTATGTATGGGTGACCATATACAACAAGCCTGTGTTTGCATCAAAGTGTAGAGATAAGAGCATATGGACCTCAAGAGCAAAGCAGGAGAGAGGTCCATGCTGTTACCTCAAGTCCTGAGATGGAAATATAAGGCGAGTTATGTATGGTCACCAATATTTTATTTTTATAGTATGTGGTTTTGTAGAGGAACTAGTGAGTGGCACTAAGCACCTGTAGAGAGAGAGAGAGAGAGAGAGAGAGAGAGAGCGATCAATGAAAATGAAAACAGGCAGTCAGGCAGGGAGTCAGTGAGAAAGGGTGCTCAGTGAAAATGAAAGCAGGCTGCCAGGTGGAACACAGGTGCGCTTTGATGACAGAACATGCACAACAACATCTTTAGAATGTGTACAACAACTTTATAACTGTAGCATAACTTTTCAGAGTGCAGGGTCTGCATCAGAAACCATACAAGAAGAGATTAAAGGACCTAAATGTTTACACCCTGGAAGACAGCAGAGAGGGGAGGATAGGATAGAACTTTAAATACCTCATGGGAGTAAAAAAAAGGCACAAGAGGGAAGTATTTTTCAGCAAAAAAGGTGCTCAAGGACAGGGGAACATGATAAGAAGCCGGAGGGGGGTAGATTCAGGAGAGATGTGAGGAAGTACTTCATCACAGAAAGAGTGGTGGATTCATGGAAAAGACTTCCAGCGGAGGTGGTGGGCATGAGCACAGTGTTCAAGAATGCACTGGATAGGTATAAGTGAATCTTAAGGGAAGAGGAGTGGGGGTGAATGGGACAGAGATCAAATAGGATCTGTGGTGATAGTATAGGCAGGGAAAAATGGGCAGACTAGGTAGGCCAACTGTCCTTATCTGCCAGCAAA
This sequence comes from Neoceratodus forsteri, assembly GCA_016271365.2. NCBI lineage: Eukaryota > Metazoa > Chordata > Ceratodontiformes > Ceratodontidae > Neoceratodus > Neoceratodus forsteri. The sequence goes on from CM057456.1 coordinate 353,786,193, forward strand.
TTCTACGTTTCTAAGAATCCCCTACATAATAATGGTCATTTTATTGTTTATGGTATTATTATTGTTGATGTTTTAATTTTGTTATGTATTAGCTTTGATTATTGAAAAGCGCTTTATAAATACATTTTGATTGATGATTGATTGAATAAGCCCTACCCATATACTATAAAATACTTCCGATATAAGAATTATTAGTTCACTACGTTTGAAAGGGCTTTTTTAATTTCAGACAGTACACCAACCTTTTTAACTGTTACAGGGAGGATGATGGGGACTTTATTTTGGTATCTCAACAACAAGTGGAGACTTAAGAGCGAGGAGATGTGGGAGCGGGAAGGAGGCTAGGGTATCTGTGTGAGTCGGACTTTAGAGCATGAGGTGTTCAGGTCGCAGTGATGGGTTATGGAGAGACAGGTGTGTGTGTGTGTGATGTCACTGTTGTGTGGCTTCATCTTTTGCTGTCTATCCACTGTCTGCCCTCCTCCACTATTTGTGCCGCATGGAGTTTGTTATATATAGTTAGGAGGAGTGCAGGGGGTGCAGCTCCCCACAACGAAGGGGTGTGAGGGGGCAGAGCCCCCCCCCCTCCATTACACTGGTTTCCTCTAATGTGTTTTTGTGCTTCCAGACAGGTGTTGACTATGTTATCACAGGTGCTGATTGTGCCTGTTCCCGATGTAAGTACCTTGCGATTTTACTGTAGCTCGTACCCCATGCTGCTGACTTCTTGCTCCCAGTCTGCTGTCATTTAGCAAGTTGCTTTCCGCCTAATGTAGGTGACCCCTTTATTTAGCAGCATTCAGAAAAGGCACAAAAGTGACTGCTCTCCTGCCACCTCACTCACTTCAGAGCTTAGAGATTTGCAGTTAAGAAGCAACATCTAACTCTGTCCAATGATATTTTTCTAACAAAAAAAAAAAGAAAAAAAGCTAGCCTGTTGGCACAGGGGTAGCACTACTGCCCGCAATGCTGGCACCAGGGTTCATGAACAAGCCTGGGTCATCAGGGAGCTGCCAGGAGGAGGAGGAGCGAGTGTCTGGGGACACTTTCCTCCTTCGGGTGGGGGGCTTTCTTCTGCATCACTGACACCTGCAGATGTGCAGATGGCAGTGTACACAGGAAGGGAGGAACGTGCCATGCTGCATGTCATGTGAGTGTGCTGACGCACACTGACATCAGGGACTACGTCCTGATATGGCGTCTCTACAGGGAGGGAATACACAGCACCGCAGAAGGGGAAGGAAAGTCAGAAATTGCCCTGCCTGGCAGGATGATCACTGACCCTCCACAGGCCCCAAACTGGTGAGTCATGTGCCTTCCAGAATCTGGATCCATGAACGAGGGGGGTGTCGAGGGACACCCTGCCACAGACAGCATGCCATGGGGGGACTCAGGAGGGTAAGTCCAGGAAGAAACTGGGAGGGCTGGGAGGGTTGTTAGGAAGGAGGGCCAGCCAGGGGTGAAAGGAAGATAAAAAGTGAACAGAAAAGAAACAGACAAAATGAACAAAAAGTGACAATGCCTTACAGTTCCATCTAATTTTGTATTACTACTACTACTGTAAAGAACCAGGTAATTTCAGAAGCACTCACTGTTGTTCTCAGCATAGATCCTTATAACGGGCAGCATCTCAAAGAGAACTTTGGGCTTGGATTCGATGAGTTTAGAGTTTCGTCTGTCCCATCCTGCTCCTTCTAAGTACAACCCATACACATAGACACCTTCCGGAGGAGGCTGTGTGATGTCGTCCTTCATCCATTTGGTAACCTCATTGCACAGCACCACACTATCTAAGGCCCACCCTTTGTTAGCTCGAGTAATTTCCTATGAAACAACAAAACATTTTTAAATAATCATGTCACAGACATTCAATGTGATGAAACAATAAGCACATTAGATAATTTACGTCTTTTTGCAGAACAGCTAAACACACTGCATGGAGCAGTGCAGCCTACTTCAGTGGTTACACATCAGAAAGATGAACATGGAGACTCAACTACGAATCCCACCACTACCACTGCTCACTGTGTAGCCTTGCGCAAACCACTTTATGGTAATGGGAAATTACTTTAAACAGCTTAAAATACCATCATGTTAGAATTAGTTTTCCTATTTTGTTACACCTTTAGGCATGGAAAACATAGGAAAGGAAGATCTGATGTCACGGGGCGGTGTTGAGGGAGGATACCACCCGGTGGGTGGGAGTAGCTATTGATGATCTTCTGGACAGATTTAAAGGAGAAAGGAATTCTGCCAGAAGTGTGGATAGTACACCATATCCATACCCCTAGAAACATACAGTGGCATTCCCCAGGATGAAACCCACTTTTAAAGCACTCTGCAGAATGCTGCAGCAGATCTCTAATAAAGCAATGTATATTTCAAGAATTGGACCCTTTTGTCATGCGAGAAACTGTGGCATTCACTTCATCCTGGCAGTGTCACATTTTCCTGAATGACAAAAGGACTAACTGCCATTGAAATTACATTGCTTTATTCAGTAGGTCTGCTGCCGCATTCTGCAGAGTGCTGCAAAATGCTGCAGAATTGGCTCATTCTGGGGACGCCACTGTAAATAGATTCTGCATGGTTCACCACTCAAAGACAACTAACTTGGAAAAAGACTTGGGAATCATAATTAGTGACTATAAAAATAACAGTCACTGTAACACAATACATATCAAAGCAAACTTCATTTTAAATACAGTTAGAGACAATTCAGTAGCAATTCCAGAAGAATATTTTTGCCATTATACACAACCTACAGTGTGTTATGTCATTACTGGATTATGGTTCACTGTTTCGGGAGGTACAAATATAGGTGAAACAATAAGAATAAAAAAAATACAATGTAAAGCAACTAAAATGATGTATGGACATGACTCACTAGAGTATAATGAGAGATTAAAAAGACCTAAACTTTCATAGCTTAGATAACAGAAAACTGAGGGGGACTCTCCTGATATTTAACATTCTTAATGATCAGGACTTGTTGGCTAATATGGGACTCACTTTCAGGAACTCCAACATTACAAAACGTAAACACAATAAACAATTGCAGTTGAATAATTTCAAAACTAATAAAAGGAAGACATATTTCACTGGACATGTTGTTGGGATATGGAATTCATTATCGGCATCTATGGTAAACACTGAAAGCACATAAACCTTCAAAAATAGACTTGTTAAACACCTTGCATCAATCAATATGGAATATTATGTCATAAAGAAGTGGCATGTCATGGACACTCTAGTCCTCTGCTGTCCTGACAAACCAAGTGTTATGTGTTGGAGAGCAGAAATATGCAATCCAATGCACCCACATACCCATGATAGAAGGGAATTATGGTGAGAAAAACCATTAGGAAATTCCGCTGGAGGGACTGCAGCCTTAGTGATTGAGAGGAAAACATTATCTGGATACTGGGCTTCCACAGCTGGACCTACTCCAAGCAGTGGTGAGAGGACTACGGAAAATGGGTCTGGAGACATACCTTGTGACCATCTGGGTCAAGACCTGCCAGCAAAGGTAGAGACTGGCTGTACCAACTTCAGCGATCGAATCTCCATCATCTGGTATTCAAATGTGAAGTAGGCATCGCAGGTGTCCATGTCCTGGATATGCCCAAGGCAGGTAAAACACAATTAATGCCAGTCAGAGCATGTAATACCATACCCTCAACAAGAACATCGAAAACTAACCCCAAGAGCTTCATTTTTTTGTTATAGCTGGGCATGTAGTTCAGAAAAAATAGGAAAGAAGAAAAACAGAAACTGAGATACTGATGTTTCACTCATGGTGTGCACTGATGGAGGGAAAACAGAACTGAGGTAGTTATTGTGTCATCAATGGTGACAGGACCCAGCATGTGATGTCATGCATGCAGCAGTACCAGCACCATTGGCTGACACCCTGTAAGAAAGTTTTACTCTTCTAAGGTCCTAGCCCCTCTGGCCTAAGACCAAAGAGTGGTAGTGGTGGTGGTGGTGGTGGTGGTGGTGGTGGTGGGGGGTCTCATGGAGAAGATCAATTCTTGAAATATCCACTATTAAAGGAGTACTACAGTCAGCATTTGCAACAACATATGTTATGCAGAGTGTATCGATTTGTGTGTTTCATCCTGTGTGTCCTTCCTTTGTTTGCTATTAAGTGTTTCTTCTCAATTTGCCTAATAGTTTAATGGCCTCTCCTACTAGATTTTTGGCTTCTGGGGTTCACCCATATTACCATGGTTTACTGCTCTTCTTTTTCCTACAATACATCCTGTCCCATGTGACTGTGATGCGTCTGGCACCACAGATTTAGTAAGTTCTGGTTTAAAGTCAATTTTACAACAGTAAAGGTTACATTTTACAGCTTAGCAATCACTTGAGGTATGACTGAGTGGGTATTCTGTAGGAAAACAGCTAGAGTCTTTACTAATTATTGCACTGATGACCTAGGGTGATTTATGCGCTTTTTACAGCTGGGTGTAGTTTGATGAAATTCAAAGCTTTAAAAGCAAAACATTTATTCCTGATGCCTAGACCTAGACAGACAGAGAGAAAACAAAACTATTAATTAGTTATTTAGCTGAGGTCAAAACATTAGACTACTATCTTCAGGTTACTGCTGCGGTACTTTCCCTCACTGAATCAGTGGTCCTGGGCACATTACTGTTACATGAGACATGAGGCACTGTTGGACAAAGAAGAGCAATACACCATACTAATATGGAGATCCCCAGAGACCATAAAACTAATAGGCAAATTTAGAACAAACTTCTGTAACCCCCCTGCAAATGGGGGTTCCCAAAAGACTTCCAGGAGCTTGCTTGAATGCTCCAAGCCTGAATGGTGTTTGGCATTTAAGCCATTTATCAGTGAGTGTTTTTAGAACCTCTGGTACTGTCTCTTTAAGAGCTGTCTGCTTGCAGACATAATTAGTTTGTATGGGGGACTGTGTGTTTCTTTGATTGAGTACCACTCAAGCTGCTGCCAATTCACTTCATTTTTGCAGTCACTAGGAGTGCAAAGGGAACCTATCTGAAAGATGTAACTGTTTGCCAGAAATTATTTAGAGTAATAATGAAATTACAGTTTGTCTAACCTGCTTTCTTTGCAGTCAGAACTGTGTCTGCTAGTTCCCCATTCTAGTTTTGAACTGCTGAACTGGACCAATCAGTGTGGGGTAAGCTAGCTCTAAATGGTGCCTTGGACGAATCAGAACTTGGACTCATAATCTGAGCCAGCCACAAGAGGATTGTATGGGCAGTGACTCTGGGAGATGTAGTTTAGACTTCAGTGCCTTTTGGACCAACAGCAGCAATCTATTGTGAGTGACAGCCAATCCAGTCAAGAACTGGGAGGAACTCAAAGGAAGTGCCGGTTTTGTCGGTTGGAGTTTCAGTTGAGCTTTGGCAGTGAAGAAGGAAGGAGCCTGTGCTTTTTCAGTGTGCAGTTTTAGTCAAAAACGTGTGTAAGGCCCAGAGTTCGGTCTGCAGCTTGTTAGGACTGAATCAGTCCTGTGAAAAGAATCAAAGGATCTCTGAAGAGTAGAAACCAGGCTCACCCTGTAGAAGACTGGAAGAATTGCTGAAAATTGCACTCGGTCTGTCAGGAACTGAATCTGCTGTGTGTTCTCCCGGTATTGTGCAGTAATTGCGATCGGGATACAGATGCAGCCTGCCTGGTATAGTGCTTTCTTTTATATGGATGTGTGAAGAGGTTTGTGTACCTCAAGTGAGCCCTGCTGACATTGAAGGACCTATCTTATTTGGAGGTCGTGAGTACTAATTCAGGGTCGCTCCCTGTTGAATTGCCACATTAAATCCAAATGGAATTACTGTACTGCTGACTGTTTAATTCTCCTTTTCTCTGTGTGAAAGGGCCCCCTACCAGCTTGCCACGGTTTGACTAGCCACTAGGGCTTGGGTACCCAGGGACAGTAACAGATAGGGATAGGCTGCACAGAGCCATAGGTACATTATTAGAGTGATAAGCTAATTAACCTGATTTCCCTGTCCTTGTTATATCCCCCTAACAAATCAGAGCTGCTTGTTTCAGCAAAGTTATACTGCCTGAGGTATTTGTCTATGTTAAAGTACTGTACTGTGATTGTTGCACTGTATCTCATTTCACAGGAGGTCCCAGTGCGGAACCAATCCTGGGGTAAGTGTATACTGTGAAGGTAATTCTGATATATTGTGTGGGCCACTAGTGGGAAGAAAGGGGGGTTGCAGTGTCCCAGAGGGCTGTGACCAAGTTAGTTTAACTATTGCAAACCCTGACCTCTGGGTGGAGGCACCCGCCATTGGATCCAGGCCCCTCAACCTGTTAGTGGCAAATCAGGCAGGGGTAGTAGCCCCTGGGATAGCGCCATCTAGGGGTTACACTTCAAATAGTAAACAAAGGGAAGGACTAAGCCCACAAATCAAGACTCCAACATGTTTGTGCAAATTTTTACTGTAGTACTCCTTTAAGAGAACTGCCTATTCTTGGAACTCAGCAATTACCCTTTATTTCCTTTAGACCCTCCAGTATCTCTTCCAACTGTGGGCCAAACAACATGCTACATGTGACAGGCCTACTGAGTAAGTGAGACTAGGATACATGGTCTGCCAACCAGTGTCTCAGCCAAATTAACCTAAGGGCCACTAGTGCTGCCGTCAGAACCTCTCAAAGAAGTATGTAGGAGATCCTCTACAGAATACCCAAAAGAAGGCAGCCATACATACTAAGGAAAGGAGATCTCTAAATGGAGAATCCTCTGGATCCTCGTTCAACACTGTTGTTGGCCATTCACAAAGTGCTTGTGCTACTAATGCCAATGCTGATGCCAAGTAAGCTGCTTCTAACTGCTTATCATTAGGGTCTAAAAGAGTAGCTGTGCCTCTACTAGAATAGCCATCTGTTTAACTACAGAAAAGATGGCTGCATCCATAACAGGAGGAGCCTCCCATTTATTGAGCAATGCATCAGGAAAACAGGTAGCATTTTGTCCATTACTTAGAAAACTGCTTCTTCCTGTACACATTATCCCATTCATCGCTAACTATCTGTGCAAAATGTTCAAATTCAGGGAAGCAGTTAGGTTTATTCCCTGTGGGGACAAGATGGGATCAACACTCAGCATAGGGGTAGACTGTTTCCAGTACCTGTAAAATCCTAGAGGAATCCTTGACCAGGAAGGAAGTATGCTTGGGATCAAACAGAGCTGGGATCGGGAAGACCGAGTCTCTTCTACTCATTTACCTTCCTCTTTCTCTTCACTAGAATCCTGACAGTCCTCTGGGTTCTGCATGTCATTAGGATCAGAACTGCCTTGGGAGCCTTACAGGCCGTTGGGTGTTTCCTTGTCCAGACAGGTCTGGGTATACATTCAGATCTGGAAGAACATCCTTTCTGCCCAGATTCTGTGACAGATGTTCTGATACATCTGAACGTTCCTGTCTCGACTTCCCAGAGGGCGCGGTCTTCTGCAAAGTGGGTGCAAGAGTAGGAACGCCCTTTGCATCACAGTCATTTGCTCTCCTTTGTAGAAGAGCTCATTAAAATAACAAAGGAGGGTTCTGTGTAACACTCTGTTGGCACTGTAAAATGTAAATCTATATGTGCTACACTTGTGCCACTGGCAGTTGGGGACCATTTGCCGAGAAATTAGCATTGGTCTTCCAAGTGCAGAACTGACAGAACATACCATGTGGAGACTGTCTCAAGAGCTCATAACATGTTTTACATTTTATATTAATGTAACAGGGCCAGCTGAATGCCATTATGCCTTCTTGCTTTTTCTACTGTGGAGGAGTATATTACAGAGGGGTTTGTGTCAGAAGCTTTAGTCAATTTTCTTGTGCACTTGCAGCTATTTTTACATACTTGTGTCACTTTTTGCACACATGCATCAATTTTGGTTCCATGTCAAAAGGTTAAAGAAATACAGCTGACCATATGAGCATGGAGAAATTAGCGGGACCAAATACAGCAAAACTAATAACAACGAAAAGCAGAACAGCAACTGCGCTATGAAAATAAAACATAAGAGGCATAATCTCAAATCTCAGTATATTTTATGTAGGGGCTTTGACCCTGAACTCCCCTGACTATATATAACCATCTCAGAGACTACGCAAATTAGAAATAAATGCTGAATATTACCACAACACAAGTCCATGTTTCAAAATTGCAAGTTGCTGACCTGACATTCGCTGTTATACAGCAGTTGCTGATTTGACATTTGTGGATACTGACTTGCTCATATTGCTGCCCTCATATTGAGTCACACACTTCATGGGATACTTTCATTTTGTGCACCTGCATTCATTTTTGTGCACTAACATTAATTCTGTGTACTTGCATTAAAAGTGTTGACAGTTGCATCAATTTTGACCAAAATGATGCAAAACTCTATAAAATGATGCAACACAGAAAACTGTGGCATGCTGTACCAAAATTCAGTGGCAGCAATCAGAAAGAAAACAATTACCAACTCTCCCCCAAAAAAAATTTTAACTTCAAAAAGTCACAGACTGCAGACAGGAGCCATCACTGAGGGAAGAACCTGAGCAGACGACACAGAGGAGGAGGGAAACTGATCTGAAAGAAAAATAAACCTACAACAATGGTTTACCTAGGCACCAGGCTAAACTCAGACCATCACAGCAGGGCCTTTAATACTTACCTTGCAAACTCTGAGGAATTCTAGCAGAATTCAGGTTGAAGGGCAAAATACCCAGTCTCCTACAGGAATCTGGGTTAAAGCAGGAGCCAATGAAGTGAACAAACTATAGCCATGATTTAATCTTAAAAATTCTGTCTTGCAGAAGAAACAGGATTCACTGCTTAAGAGTTACTGTAGTGACAGAAAACAAAGATTTTTCAAATAAAGCCTTCAAGCAGGAGAGCTCTTAGCTATTCTGCTTCACCATTCAACCAACATGCCAAGGCTGAAGATTCTAAGTTGACTTTAAATGGGGTGGAGCCAGGGTTATACGATGATGTCACTGCTTTGAAGTGTGTTGGTTCAAATAGACGAGCATCAAAAACCCTCATTAAATGGATGCCCTAGGAAAATACGGAATGACCCAGAAAACAGGTTACTCGCCTGTAACGGTAGTTCTAAGAGTGGTATATGATGCTCATCCACACTTCTGGCAGTTGCCTTTCCCTTTAAGACTTGCTGGAAATGTCTTCAAGCTGGCTCTTCCCACCCACCCGGGTGGAAACTCCCTCAGCTCCGTTCCATGACGCTAGATCTTGCCCGCTGGAAGCAGTGTTTTGCACCAAAGCTAGGGGAGGCGGGTGGATCCGTGTGGATGAACATCATATACCACTCTTAGAACTACTGTTACAGGAAAGTAACCTGTTTTTCAAGGACATGGCTATGATGTTCTGTCACCACTTCTGGCAAACTCCTAGCAGGTCTCTGGGAGTAGGGAGGCAAGCACACCCCTATTTAGGGAACAGAGATTGGAGAACTGAGGCCCCAAAACCAGCATCCCGGCATGACTCGAGGTCAATGTGGTAATGGAAAATGAAGGTGTGTGCTGACCTCCAGGTAGCAGCCATGCAGATTTCCTGGATAGGGACATCCCTGAAAGCAGCCACCAATGCAGCAATGTGACAGGTGGAATACGCCCTTAGCCCTATGTGAAGCTCCTACCTGCCAACCTATAGCAGAGATCAACGCAGGATACAACCCACCTGCCAATCGTCCGCTTGACTGCAGGTCTGCCAGGTGCGGCTTCAGCGTAGGTGACAAACAGCTGGTGAACCTTTGCCCGAACTCCAGCCATGTACTCTTTGTAATAAGTGAGGGCTCACCTCAGATCCAGAGTATGGAGCCTGTGCTCGGCCTCTGAGGTGTAGTTGGTAAAATACACTGGCAGATTAATCACCTGGTTAAATCTGACACAACCTTTGGGAGGAACTTCAGGTTGGAGTGCAGGATAACCTTGTCCCCGTGGAAGACCAGGTAAGGAGACTCCACTGAAAGAGTCTGGAGCTCACTGATCCTACTTGCTGACATGATAGCCACCAGGAAGGCGGTCTTCCACGACAGGTAAGACATGTCACACCTGTGCATCGGTTGAAATGGCTTACCCATGAGCTTTTCCAAAATCAGCAGCAGATCCCAAGGTGGTAGTGGTTCACGCACTGGAGGGGAAATGTGGTCAAGGCCTTTGAAAAAGTACCAGATCACCTTCTCCTGCACCACCGACTGCTGACCGGCCCACACCCGGTAAGCAGAGATGGCTGCCAGGTGCACCTTAACTCATTCAGGCCTAGATACGCCAGTAGGTGGCATCTGAAAGCATAGCCACTTAGGCCAATAAAGCCTGTAGACATACTCGGCTAACTTTCACTCAGGCCAGGAAATATCTGAGGAAGTCAGCAGTTTGTACCCAAATATTAAACAAACTGAATTGCTTAGAATTGATTGCATAGCACTGTTAGGTAATTTTGTGCTGAACAATTTTGCTGCTGATACTTTGTGTCTATCATGTATACTTTAGCAGTTATTCGCATTTGTTTAAGGTATGGTGTGCATGGCTGGCATTTGTCTCTCAAGCCTCATCTAAGCACCTTGAATAAATCTGGAAAAAAAAACACAGTTGTTTGGTGTTTCAGCTAGAATGAAATAAAAACTAAATGGATTACAACTGATTGTATAGCACCATTAGAAAGGTAAGTTTGTGCTGAACAATTTTGCTGCTGATACTTTGTGTCTATCATGTATACTTTAGGAGTTATTTGCATTTGTTTAAGGTACGGTGTGCATGGCTGACATTTGTCTCTAAAGCCTCAGCTAAGTACCTTGAAAAAATCTGAAAAAATCACAGCTGTTTGGTATTTCAGCAAGTATAAAATAAAAACTAAATTGACTACAACTTTATTGTATAGTACCATTAGAAAAGTAAGTTTGTGCTGAACAATTTTGCTGCTGATACTCTGTGTCTATCATGTATACTTTAGGAGTTATTTGCATTTGTTTAAGGTACGGTGTGCATGGCTGACTTTTGTCTCTAAAGCCTCAGCTAATATCTTGAAAAATCTGAAAAACACAGCTGTTTGGTATTTCAGCAAGTATAAAATAAAAACTAAATTGATTACAGTTGATTGCACGGCACCATTGGAAAGGTAATGTTGTGCTGAACAACTTTGCCACTTGTACTTTGTGGGTAGCACTTATGGTTCAAGAGATATTCACATTTATTTGTGGCATGCTTGATTTTGCTTACAAAGGTCCAGGATACAGTGCTAAGAGTATACAGGGCACAAGTGGTGGAAGTCTCAAAGAGCTGTTGAGGTGTGAATGAGTTAAGGGTCGTCGACCGAAGACCCGACTTAAAGAGGGACCACAGGTAGTCAAGGATGCTAGCCACCAGAAAGGACAAGGAGTCCAGCCCCTCTGCCCTGGCACCAAATAGAGAACCTCTTCCACTTGAAGGCACAGCATTTCCTGGTTGACTCCTAACAAGAAGCCTCCACAACAGTGAGGACATCGTCAGAGAGACCCAAAGCCAGGAATTCTAGTCACTCAGGAACTAGGTTGTCAGGTGCAGGGACTGAAGTTCCAGGTGGAATACCTTCTTCTGACAGATGGAGAGCAGGTCCAGGCATATGGGAAGATGCCTCTGGTGTCTGCAGCTGAGGCAGAGGAGATCAGTGTACCAGAACTGGTGTGGCCAGTCCAGAGCCACCAGGATAATCTGTGCCTTGTCTCTTCTGGCCTGAGAAGCACCTTGTGGATCAAGGGAAGTGAAGAGAAGGCACAAAAGAGGCCTAGGGTCAAGGGCCTTGAGAAGGCATCCCCCTGCAGCTTTCCCTGCTGATGAGGGAAGGCACAAAACAGCCTCAGCCTTGCATTCTTCCTGGAGGTAAACAGGTCCACCTGAGGGGTGCCCCATTGGGAGAACAGATCGTGTACTATCTCTGGGTGGAGAGACCACTTGTGAGAAGCCTCGCCCACACAGCTGAAGGCATCTGCCAGTTGGTTGGAGGCCCCTGCCACATGGATAGCTAGGAGATCAGCCTCCAGGCTGTGCATAAGGGTCCATATATGGAGAGCTTCCTTGCACAGTGGCAGGGAGTGCATCCTGCCCTGTTTGTTGAGGTAGTATATGGGTGTGGTGTTGTCCATCTGGATCTGGACCACCCGACCCCGGATGTGTGGAGTGAATGCAGTCAGCACTAGCTGGACTGCTCGGAGCTCCAGCAGGTTCATATGACATTGGGACTCCTCGGGGTCCAAGCCGTGGATTCTGTATTCCCCAGGTGGGCACCCCAGCCCATGACAGAGGCATCAGTCATCAGGATGACCATTGGCTCTGGGTGGAAAAATAGGATCCTTCCCGCAGATACTCTGGGACTAACCACCACTGGAGGGTGTCGCACATCTGCTGGGTCACAGTGACCAGCTGGTCAAAGTGACCCCTGTGCTGAGACCACTGGCTGGCCAGATCCCACTGCAGGGAGTGCATCCTCCAGAGGGCCCATCAGACCATACTGGTGCAGGCCACCATGTAATCCAACAGGCGCAGGAAGTCCCAGGCAGGGAGCAATTGCCCTACCAGAAATGATCGGGAAAAGGAGGAGAGAGCTCCACCCTGTCCGCCAGGAGCGAGCCCTGGCTCTGCAAGAGCTGAGCTCTGACCAAATGAAGCTGATCTACCTGTGAGGGCATGAGTTCCAACCTGGCCTTGTTAACCAGAAGGCCAAGTTTGATACAGGCCTGGAGAGACAGATCCCTGACTGCTCCACCTCCTGCACTGAGGGACCTATCATCCAGTCATCCAGGTAGGGGTAAACCCGGACCCCTCAGCACCACAGGTAACATGCCATCACTGTGAAACACTTGGTGAAGACCCTGGGGGCTGAGGACAGGATGAATGGCATGGCCTGGAACTTGTAGAAGGTTCCCTCTGCTTGGAAGTGGAGGAATCTTCAGTGTGATGGATGGATTGGGACATGAAAGAATGCATCCTGAAGATCCAGGGAGCAAAACCATGTCTTGCTCTAGAGATGTTATGATCTGAGACAGAGTTACCATCCAGAAGGAGCATGACTTGAGAAAGTTGTTTTTTTTTTGAAATTACTCTTTATTCTCCTCTCAGCCTGCCTCCTCCGACCCTTCAGTGAGGACCCCTGGACATCCCACTGCCCGAACCCTACCCACACAGACCACAGATCCCCATGGAGCCTTGAGATTACCCCAGGCGGGCGGCGGGGTTCTTCACCCATGCTTCGTTTCGTCGGTCATGGTCTGCTTTCGGCGGGCACGGGCACATCATGGAGGCCGCGTCCAAAGTCCTCCCATCTTCCCGGCTGAGGCAGGCTCGCCGCTTTCTCCTCCCGAGCAGCCAACGACCTCCCTGGACGTCATGACTGCACTGCCGACGTCCGTGCTGCTCAGCGGCCAGCCATCCCTGGTGGGGCTTGCAGTTCCTCGAGCCTCGGCTGGGGTCAGGTGCGCCGGGCATCGGCCGAATCCTCCTCGGAGCAGGCGAAGCTGTCGTTGGACGCTGCCGTCTCCCCTCGCCGGACTAATCGACGACCGAGTCCGCTTCCTCGAACCCGGTCGCCGGGCGTGGAGCGAGGTGTGGTGTCCAGCGCCTCAACCCCTCAGCGCCACCGGCCGGCTGAGAAAGCTGTTTAAGGTCGCAGCTCCCAGTCCGCTTTGCACCTGGAAGTACTTGGAGACAAACCCTGGGTGTCCTGGAGGATCTGCAACAGGAATCACAATCTCCTTGTGGAGCAGCTGGGCTATGTCATCTCAGAACTGACAGAATGTCTGCAGATACCAAGTCCTTCTTGTGGGGCGTGGGCTTGGCAAGGAGGGTACTGCTTGAATTCCAGAGGCAGGCCCTAACCCACCACCTCGAGAACCCACCTGTCCGTGGCGGCAGCAGACCAGACGGAAAGGAAGTGGCAGAGCCGGCCCCCCCACGGGAGGACCCAGGGGAGATGTGACGGGCATGAGGGAGGCACCCCTCATCCCGTCACCATGCAGACTTGGAGGAGGTGGAGGGTCCAGCCGCGGAGCCACCAGAGCCTCTCCCCACAGGCATACAAACAACCGAGGCAATGGACTTCAGCTGAGGTCACCAGATTTGACCTCAGGAGAAGAGGTGGACTGAAAGGGCTTCCTCCTCTGCTGCTGCTTGGAGCCCTTGGGGTCCTTTAGGCAGATGTCATGGAGTCCAAGGTGGCATTGGACTTCATGTGGGTGAGATGACCTCAACCCCAGGCCCGAACAAGTCAGTGCCCAGGAAAGGGACATCTGCCAGCTTGTGCTGAGTGTCTGCCATGAAGGTTGAGATCCTCAGTCAAGTCCCTCGCAGGCGCATGGCCACTGCAGCCTCCATGGAGTGGTCCCCACTCTATGGCTGTCTGGAGCTATTGTTTTGCAATGGCCGCCCTGGTTTCGGACCTGTTTGACTGTGGTCTGGAGGTATGCTAGAAGATGAGGAAGCAGCCCATCCAGGGTATCCAGCAGGGCATGGGAAAAGTGGGCCATAAGGAGGCCGAGCCTGTTGGCAGAGACCAAGCGAGGAGGCAGAGCAGACCTTTACCGCATGGTCCAATTTCTTGGACTCTTTGTTGGGTGACTTGTCAATATCCCGGTGTTGCTGGAGTGCCTAAGACAGAATCAGCCACCAACCCCTCAGCGAAGGATGTTCCTTGAATCCAGAGAGGGAACTGGTAGGTACCAATATTTGCGGCCATCTGGTCAGAAGGCACAGAGCAAGAGGTGGGGCACTGCCAGAGCTCCAGGGCAGGGCTAAGAATGGCCTCTACCACCGGAAAGCCTCCATCAGAGTATCTCCTGGTCGAGGATCTCGGTCAACTGGTAATGAGCCCATTTCAGGACAGGTTCCATTTCCACCCGTGGACTCAGCGATCAGGTGGAAAAAGGCCCAGAAAGGTGGTAGGGCCTTCATCTGTGAGAGATCCCCATCGACTCCACATCAACCCGGCGGGAATGCAAGGAGGAACCCTTGACTCTAAAGAGTCACAAAGAGGTAGACAGCCCGAGTCCCTGCTGACCCTCCACAGATGGTCAGGGTAACAGTGACCGACAGCAGATCGGGAAGCCCTAGGCTAGCCGAGACTCTTGGTCGGAACGCTGGTCTTCAGCTGAGTGGGTGGCTACTCCACGGAATTGGGTGAAGATGCCGGGACCACTCTTTAGGAAGCACCTGAGGTGCAGAAGGTGGCAGCTGGGCAGAGAAAGTCAGGTGATGGATGGCATAGTAGCTGGAGCCGGCTTAATGCCAGTAAGCACCAGCTGTTGCCACATGAGATCCTTGTACCAATGAGGCAGTTTGCGCCAAAACCTTTCCTCACCCGAGGAGGATGAGAATCAAGTATAGCGGTGGCACTGCTTTCCATGATGCCAAGAGTGGGAATGCTGATGCCGGTGGGAACCGCTCAACCCACAGGATGAAGACCTCAACCACCTGCGAGACCAGCGGCAGGGCTCAGAGGGAGTCAGCAAGCACCGAGGCTCCTCCGGGTCTTGGTCAGAGACGGCAGGTCAGCGGACTGATCCGTCCCTCCCACAGTCTCTGAGTCAGGACTGGAGTACAGGATAAGGAAGTGTCGGCCTTTTCAGTAGACAACTGGTTGACCAGTTCGAGAAAAATCTTGGCCAGAAGATTAACCAATGTCTTGGCCAACTGGCCTGAAAGAGCTGCCATGGAGCAAGTAGCCTGTACGAGGATCTGACCAAAGTCAGATCCAGAGAATGCGGAATCAGAGGATCTTGACCTGCACGCCCTGATCCCAGGAACATCAGTGAGACCATTTTTTTGGACTCTTTCTTAGACTTAGATTTATGCCCTGAATGAAGGCTGACAGGGACTGGCACAGTTCTTTGAAGGACCCTGTAAAAATTGGTCCCAGCTGGAGCGGCATGAAGGCAGAAGCTGAAAAGGAATGGCAAGTAGCCTGGGATGCCGCTTCCTCAAAGGCTGCAAGCTGTTCAGTGGACCCCGCAGCCGCAGAGACCACCCAAAAGGCATCCTTGGATTTGACCGGTGGGTTCTGTGTGCTCGGTCAGCCTAACCTGAGCCTGGCTAGACAGTCCTCAAGAATGGTTGGATGAGAAGAGTGACAGAAATCGCAAGCCTGAGGGTCATGCTCATGCCACAGACAATATATGCATATGGTATTTGGATCTGTTTGGGACATCTTCCTCCTGCAAGGGCTCCAGCGGAACCCGGGAGCGGGCTTGTCATCCATCGTGGTCGTGATCAGAGATCGAGCTGAAGACACAAAGTTTAAAACTTTTTAGGAAGTAAATCCAAAGATTTAGGTTGCAAGGCTTACCGGCGCGAAAGCGGTAAGGAGGGAACCTTCTTCCAGTGGAAAGGAAGATCTGGCATCATGGGGCGAAGCCAAGAAAGTTACCACCCTGGTGGGTGGGAGAAGCCAGCTTGAACACGTTTCCAGCAAGTCTTAAAGGGAAAGGCAACTGCGAGCAGTGTGGATAGAACATCATATCCACGTCCCTAGAAAGTTTAGTTCCTTACCAGTAACAGTAGATCCAAGAAGGACTCTCCTCCATATAGCCACACCTTTGAACTGTAAGCCTTCTGTGTCAGGACCACTCAGAAACGTTTGCCTAGCTGAGGCCATCAACACTGATATATGTAGGTGCTGGCTAGATAATGTGGGAAGCCCTGTGCTTCCTCAGTTTCCCACCAGAAACCAACTCAGAATTGTACCATACTGACAGTAGAGAGACCAGAATCCCAACCAGGCAGACAGGGGAAGCAGCAGTACCAGAAATAAAAAGTTCATTTGAAAGGGTGCAGAAAAGGAGAAGACCAAGAGTGCAATAATGAGTACATCTACCAGACTATGCCACCTGGAATACAGAAGAGGTTAGGTGGGAGGGTGAACTGTAGCTGTTTGGAGGATGGAAGAGATTTTCTCAAAGATCTACTGTCTGTGGTAATTAACTAAACTATCTTCTTCAAGGACATCTCTCTCTGTAGAGCCCACTTTTGGAACAGTTCCCAAGAACTACAAAACAGTAGAGTGTGAGGAAGGTCAAACAGCAGGGAGGTGGAAAATCCTTAAGACAGCAGGACTTGAGGTTGGCAAGGCCGAAGCCAGTCCATCTACAGGACACCAGATCCAGACTGTCTTGTTTAGTGAAAGTGTGGATAGAACTCCACATGGCGGTACAGCACATGTCAGCTGCCAAGACTGAATGAAAAAAAGCTATAAAGTGGCCAAGCCATGGGTGGCATGCCCATGAACAGGAATGGAAGCTCCTTACAATGCTCCTGCCTTCCAGTAGAAGGACCACGTGTCTTGACAAAACTCCAGGCCCTGAAGTGAGCGAGAAAAAACAATGCAGCTGTACACTCTGTGGGGATGTGGAGGTGTCCCGAGGACTGTGCCCAGGTTAGCTTGACCACTACCAACCCTTACCTCCGTGGGTGGAGGCACCTGCTTGGGAACTCAGGCTCCTTTAACCTGCTACTAGCCAAGCAGGCAGGGTAGTAGTCCTTGGGATAGTGCCACCTAGGGGTTACATTTTGAGGCTCACGCTGGGATTTGTGTCTTCTAGTGGCCAAAAATTATTAATTATTGTTAAAGATTAATGGCTACCCCAGTAGAAATGGCTGTACACCAGTTGGTGGGGTGGTGTACTGGACAGGAGATCGACCTCCCAAAATACTCTACTTATACTGGATATTCCCCTTGGTACCAGTAAAGACACTGTAGAGGGAGCACTCTCCAAAGTTGAATGTTTAAAAAACCCTGTGGTGGTGGGTCGACAGGCTGATTTGATTGCCCAAACTTTCATAGCCTTGTTAGAGTGTAGTGACCTTGTGGACAGCTCTAAAGTGCCACAGACTATTGCCCCAGAAGGGGTTCCAGCTGCCTGGAGAGTGATAACTAAAGACAGTAAGACCCGGGAGGATGCGCCCCACCATTATCTGAGACTTTTGAGGAGAAATTTACTAAGTTGTTGCTAGAGGAAGGGAAAGCGTGAGAGGACTTTAGAAACTATTCCTGCCACCTGGAGGTGTTCCTTCCCCAACACCCCCTCCCACTCCAGCACCTATTACTGCCCCTATGTTCTGTGCTCCGTGCTAATGCTGGCCCCTATATCTGTACCTGCCATTAGTCACGACTCCCACCGAAAACTGAGAATCTTTCTCGGCACCTCCCCACTTCTCAGGGGAGGATGACTGAGATCTGGATAGACTATGTTGCCTCTAGTACTTGGAATGGCAATGCTCAGAAGCAGAGAACCGAAAGAGGTTGAGTGAGAGCGTCCGAGGTCCTGCCCTGGCTACCATCTGTGCCAAGCGGGCCAATAAGCCCCAAAGCAACTGCACAGGACTATCTTGATGCATTGGAGAATGTGTATGGGAGCCCGGATTCAGATGAGGATCTGTGGTGGAGAGTAAAAAACGCTCAGGGGAGCCATTGTCTGTGTATGTACCTCGGCTTGAAAAGCTGCTACAAAAGTGCCTCAGAAAGGGTAGTTTGCCATCAAATGAATTAGATCAAACTAGGCTGGACCAGATCCGTAAGTCTGCTCTGTTTTCAAAATTGTTACTGCTTCAGTTGGCGCCTTGCACCCGACTGGAATCACCCTCTCTATGACGGTTAATGAAAGAAATCTGGGGTTGAGCAAAAGGTGACCCCATGGGGACTTGCACCATATCTGCTGTTGCCATGCTAAGGACCGAGTGATCAGCCAAGTGAGGCTCAGGTAAAAAGTCGGCACTTAATGAGCACTCTGAGAATGCAAAGGACTCCCGACCCTGGGCCCAGCACTGGAAAGATGAGCTACTAAAGGAAGTCCGAGAGTTAAAGACGGTGCCTCTAGAAGGGTTTCCCATGGAACAAGATTCTGGTCCCTTCAGGACGTGACTCACCATGGGGGTGGGTGCACCCTCTGGCATCCGCTACCAAGGGTGGCTCCAAGGCTGAGAACACCGGATTGACTGCCACTCTAAAGGAACTGTTAAGACACATTGCACCACTCTCACTAGTGCAAGCAGATACTAGACCCCAATCTCTTACTACTGCTTCAGTTCCTCATACGATGTTCTCTCCCAGGATGACCCAGGAGTCTATCATTTGTCACCACTGTGGAAAGGACGGCCATATGAAAAGAGAATGCCGGTCTCAGAAGGACTTAGAAAGAGTAGTAAACAGACTCCAAGGGGAGCTCTGAAAAGCAAATCAATGGCCAAAGGTGCCCGAATGACAGCAGTGAGGGTTCGAAACCCTAACTCAAATTTCTTTGTGGCTAAATAGTCTGTCCAGGCCTCTGCTACAGCCTCCCCAGACTGGTCCAAAATAGTGGGCCTTTCAATGGAGACTACGGTGACTGAATGGTATTCATACTCGGGCTGTGCTTGACAGTGGGTTGCAAGTGACCATTGTATTCAAGGACTAGTATGACAAACACTTATCTGATGTGCCTTTGCAATCCCTGGAAGGCCTACATGTGTGGGGCCGGAGCGACAAGTCTTATCCCTACCTAGGGTGTGTCCGCCTCTGGTTGTCCTTTTCTGCAACTGTAACTGGTGTAGAGGAGTGAGTAGAGACATTGGCCCTAGTGTGTCCCCACTGGAATGTATGATGGGGTCCCCCTGTTAATTGGGACAAATACCCATATGTTTGGGAAACTGGCGCAGCTCTGTCACGAGAAACAAGAGCAATGGATTGGGAGGGCCCTGAGAATTCCGGCTTTGATCAAGAGGGCCTGTGATTTGCAACAGAGACCCAAGGAAGTAGAACAGGATGAACCAGTGGGGATCGTGTGGAAGAAGGATCCTGATTCAGTGGTACTGGCCCCTAACACCTAGTGTACCATTCAAGGGGAGGTCCACTTCCGGAAAGATGTCAAGAACAAAATACTGATGTTGGATGTGCCAAGTGATGGAAAATTGCCAGAAAGATTATTGGTTAAGCCCAACATCTTGCCTGTTCATGCCCAAGCCTATGCATGACGAGTGATGGTCCAGATTCAGAATGTGTCAGATCATGAGATCGGGGTTAACAGAGGGTGCACCCTAGCTACAGTATACTGCACAGACACTGCAGTATTGCCCAGCAGCAAGCACCCTAGTGAGAAGGAGAGAGTGACCCCAGACTTGTTTGACTTTGGTGACTCCCTGTTGCCAGCTGAATGGAAGGCTAGAATTAGCAAGAGTCTTGCCCAGAGAGACCAGGTGTTTTTGTTGAAGGAATGTGATGTGGGATGTGTCCAGGGTGCGGAGCATCACATACGCCTGCACGATGAATGGCCATTTCGAGACAGGTCCCGACGCCTAGCCCCAGCAGACATAGATGATGTGAGAAGACACCTGCAGGAAATGCTCGCTGCTGGCGCGATACAAGAATCCAGGAGCTCATACGCCTCTCCCATTGTGGTTGTGCGTAAGAAGAATGGGTCTGTGAGGATGTTTGTTGATTATCGAACCCTGAACCAGCGGACCATCCCAGACCAATACACTATGCCTCATATACAAGATGCCCTGACTGCTTGAATGGGAGCGTAATGGTTCTCGGTGTTGGATCTTGCGAGTGAAACTACCAGATCCCGATGGCCGTGGAAGACCATGAGAAAACAGCCTTCATCTGTCCATTGGGGTTCTATGAGTTTCTGAGGATGCCACAGGGGACATCTGGTGCCCCGGTCACCTTTCAGTGACTGATGGAACATGCGGTGGGAGATATGAATTTGCTGGAATGCCTGGTGTACTTGGACAATGTCATTGTGTTTGGGACTACCTTAGAGGAGCATGAGAACTGACTGTTTAAAGTCCTAGACCGACTGGAAGACTTCGGCCTCAAACTGTCCATTGACAAGTGCCTGTTTTTCCAATCTTCCGTGAAGTATGTGGGGCATAGTATCTTCAAAAGGGATAGAGACTGATCCCAATAAGGTTGAAGCACTGACTACTTGGCCCCAGCCCCATAATCTGAAAGAACTACAACGTTTCCTGGGGTTCTGTGGCTACTACTGCAGGCTCATAAAAGACTATTCAAAGGTGATCTCGCCCACTCTTGAACCTTACCCAGGTTACCCTTCTACCAATCATAAATACAAAAAGGGCCATTAAAGAACCAGAAAAGGATACTTCCACCTGTGAACTCTTCGGGCCCGCTGGATGCCCGTCCTGTGAAGCAGCCTTCCATGAGATCATATACCAGCTCACCCACGCCCCATCCTGGCCTATGCTGACCCCACCAAACCCTGTGCTGCATACGGACGCTAGTCTGCAGGGTTCTAGGGAGCAGTGCTGTATCAGGACCATGAGGATGGCCTGAGACCAGTAGCTTTCGCCAGTAGGAGCTTGACCCGCCTAAACAAAACATTCTGTGCATAAGTTGGCATTCTTTGCGCTAAAATGGACCATCATTGACCAGTTTCATGAATACCTCTATGGGGCAAAGATATTGGTGAAGACTGACAATAACCTGTTGACCTATGTACAGACTTCAGCTAAGTTAGACACCACTGGGCACCGTGGCTTTCTGCATTATCAACCTATAATTATGCTGTCGAATACAGACTGGCCTGAACCATATTGATGCTGGCGCCTATCACGAAGGCCCACTTCAAGAGTGATTGGTCTGTCTGTCTGAACCTGACATTCGAGCATTGTGCCAAAAGTTTGATTGGGATGAACAGATGTTCATGGACACAGTGGACTGTTTAGTAGATTGCTTGGGCCCTTCTGACACCTGCATACCAACTGCTTATTGCCACTTTGCTGCTGTAGATATTAATGCACTACCTCAATTTGACAATGACAGCATTCAGTGGGTTCAATCCCAAGATCCTATGATTTAGCTAGCACTTGATGCCCTGCATGCAGTGAAAGATGTGTCTAAGTTACGTCCCACTGACTTGCGAAATGCTTTATTGTTTAAAGAAGGCCCCAGATTGAAGTTGCTCAATCAGTTGTTGTATAGAGAGACAGTAGATCATAGTGGCAAAGTAGACAAGCAACAATTGGTCCTGCCCATGGCCTTTAAAGGTTTGGTACTGAGGTCCCTCCACAATTAC
Source organism: Neoceratodus forsteri (assembly GCA_016271365.2). Lineage (NCBI taxonomy): Eukaryota > Metazoa > Chordata > Ceratodontiformes > Ceratodontidae > Neoceratodus > Neoceratodus forsteri. Next base: position 353,808,229 of record CM057456.1, read on the forward strand.
ATGGAGCACCTCGGTATTGACAGAACCCTTGACCTAATACAATCTCATTTCTGCTGGCCCAAAATGTGGGCCGATGTTGAGCACCTTGTAAAGACTTGTAGTCGCTGCCTGCAAAGAAAAGCCCTGCCTCAGAGGGCTACCCCCTTGTTAATATTACTACCAGCACCCCCATGGAACTAGTCTGCATAGACTTCTTGTGTTTAGAACCTGATCAGTGGAACATTGTCAATGTGTTAGTGGTTACGTATCATTTCACACAGTATGCACAAGCTTTTCCCACTAAAGATCAAAAGGCATCTACCGTGGCCAAAGTGCTAGTGGAAAATTTCTTTGTCCACTATGGTGCCCACCAGCAGATCCACTCTGACCAGGGCAGAGACTTTGAGAGTCGACTAATCAAAGAAATGTTCTCTCTCTATGGGGGGGTGCAAAAGTCAAGAACCACCTCCTATCACCCGCAGGGAGACCCTCAACCAGAATGTTTTAACTGCACCCTTCTAGACATGCTGGGCACCCTCCACCCAAAAGACAAGCATAAATGGAGCCAGCAGATTAGCACCTTGGTACATGCATACAGTTGCATGAAAAATGATGCCACTGGGTTCTCCCCCTACTGCCTCATGTTCGGGAGAGAGGCCCGGCTGCCAGTTGAAGTCTGTTTGGGGTCTCTCAGATGAGGTCCAAGCCGAAAACTACTTGCAATATGTACAAAAACTGAAAGCTCAGAGTTAAACCATGCGTATCAACTGGCCCAAGCAATGGCCACCAGAGAAATCTAGCCAACAAAGAGAGGCATGATAAAAAGTAAAGGCTCAAGAGCTCGACCTGGAGACCGTGTGTTGTTACACAATTTGACATTGCATGGTAAACACAAAATTGTTGATCGATGGCACCATCTTCCTATGTAGTGTTGGAAAGTTGGATGATTTACCTGTGTACAAGGTGCACCCAGAGAACAACTCCAAAGCTGTCAAGACCATGCACTGTAACCACTTGCTACCCATCGGCCAAGTCATGATTGAGGCTGAACCCCCAGAAATTGAGCCCCCTGGGCCGGTGACTAGTGCTGCTGCAAGAAAGAGACAGAGTCAGCCTACCCCAGTGGTCACAGATTTAAGGTTTCCTCCACAGCAGGCCCAGAATGATAATGACCGTCAGTCCACTTCTGACAAAAGTAAGTGCGACTATGCCTATTACCCTCTTATGAACTGAGTCAGCTGTTTTGAGGTAACCCCATGATTAATTGTGGGATGAAGCTGGCCTTCTGGACTGCCTAACCCCCAGTTTTGTCCTTGGAGCCAATGCTCCTGAAAGTGAAGTGCAAAGTATCACATCTGAAAGTGCTGAGTCTCTGTGTATTGTGGAACTGTATGATTTGTCTGAGGGAGGGGTTGATGGAATGAGTCTTTCTAGTGACATGCCAGAACTTGAAGAACACTATGAGCATGCTGATAACCCCTCCAGTACCAGGGCCTCTTCAAATGAGCAAAGTGTTGTAGAAACAGAGCCTACAGAGCAAAAGAGCTGACAGTGCTCCAAGTTTGGCATTTCTACCCAGACAGAGGCACCCTCACAAGTGATGAAAGCCCCCAGTCTGTTGCTGAAAGTACAGAGACTGTGGTTGTTCCCCCCAGAAAGACTGGCCGAGCTGTCAAGCCAGTAGTATGTTTCAGCTATGATTTTCCGGGGAGGCCTGTGGATTTGCCTCTCCACGTACAGTAGTTCACAAAGGTGTTTATGTTTTACTAAGCTCACTTCCCAAATTGAGCTTGATGGCCCATTCCAGGTTACTTGTTCTGCCTCTCACCATGGTGCCCCTGCCCCATCCAGCCCCAAATTAGCTGATAGGGAAGGGCCTCCTCTTACTCTGTTTAATGTACAAGAAGTTATTACTTGATTTAGTATAGTAATGTTCAACTGACTTGTGTGAAATATGCCTAATGTATTGTCAGAATGGACAAAGTATTGGGAAATGTAGTGAATATGTATAGTGAAGTAATAAGTTTATGTTAACTGATGCATGATGGTACAGACTTGACGTGGGCGTCAAGTTTTCTCCAGGCAGGAAGGGTGTAACCACCCTACAAATGGGGGTTCCTGAAAGGTCTTCCCTGAACTTACCTAAATGCTCACTGCCAGGCTGGTGTCCAGCGTCTTAGCAGTTTAAATGTGATTGCCAGACAGTGCCTGTATAGCCTCAGTACACTGTCTCTAAGAGCTGCGTGAACTGCAGTCATAAGTAATCTGAGAGGGAGCTCTGTTGGAAGATGTAACTATTTGCTGAAAATCATTTAGAGTGATAATGATAATGTAGTTTGTCTAACCTGCCTTCTTTGCAGCAAGGACTGTTTTGTTTATCTCCACTATCTTGGTCCTGGACTGCCGAATTGGACCAATCAGTACTGGTGGGACCTAAAATGGAGCCGGACTACAGGAGCTGTCTGGAGTCAAAATCTGTAGGAATTGTAGTTTTTGGCTTTTTGCACCTTTTTGCAACTGAAGGGGGAACTCTTGCTTTGACTGACAGCCGAATCAGCCAACCAAACCTTTTGGATCTGAGAGAACTCCCTAGGCTTGCTGGTAGTTGAGTCAGATCTAAGCTGGGAGCTGAAGAAGAAAGAGCTCAAGTGATTTTGAGCAGCAATCCTGAGTGGATTCACATGGGAGAACTATGAAAGGGCTGAGTTTTGGCCTGCATGTCTGCCTGCTGCCACTGAGAGGGAGAAAAGATAATTTTTTCAGACTAAATCCGAGTTTGTGAGAACGAAATAAACCACTGATTTTCTTCCAGGCTCATACCTGAAGAAACCCAAGATTTTGCTGAATCGATCGGCCTGTCAGGATTTCCAGCTGCTTTTGAATCCCCAGTTTGTGCAGAGACTCTATGATCACGACCGGAGAGCGGTTTGCCTGGTACAATAGAATTTCCTTACATGTAAATGTGCTGTGAGTTGTTAGTGGGTCGTGATTCAGTTTCCACTGTGTGAGCTGTGTCTGCTTGCTGGAAGCTGTATCTATCCCAAACGGACTGTATCCAAATCTGTCTCCATTTGACCGGGGCCTTGCCACACTGACCCAGCCAGACTACCTGCTGCACAGAGAAAGCCATTGACGAGAGACCTCCCTGTGCATAAGCCCCCTGCTCCACGCTTGAACAGGAACAACGTCTCTGCGAATCGTGTCGGCTGTGCTTGTCCTGGCACTCCAGATCAACCACCTGCAGTCTCAGTTTTCATTCAGCCTGTGTCCAGTCTTGGGTATCGTAAGTAATCATCAGGGTAGATTCCTGCAACAACAGCCTAATCTAAAAGTGTGTCATCTGATTGTCTTGTTGTTTTCTTTTAACGAACTGAGCCCCCGGCTCTGGAGTATAATTAGTGTGTGTGGTGCATTTTTTTTTTCTTCCATCACAGGGCCCCAACCAGCTGCAACATTCCTGGCTAGCCCACCATTCTCCATCTGTTTACCCAGAGTGTGTGACTATTTATAGACCCTGAAGTGCATGCATAACTGAATGATAGAGTCTTTAAACAAATTAACCTGATTACGCCCCTTCCTTGTTCAAGTCCCTTAAATAAATCAGATCTAACTTGTTTTTGCATTTACCCTGACTGTGGTTCCAGTTTGTGCAAGAGTAATGTACTGCTGTTATTTGCTGTGTGTATCCGTGTTTTACAGGGGGTCCCCAGGGCCGAGCCAGAGGAAAGCCCTGTTGGTAAGTGCAAACAGTGTGGGTACTTGTGTGATGTATCAGGGGTATTGTGAAAGTGATTATTGTGCATTGTTCCGGCCACTAGTAAGGAAAGAGGGGGGTTACAGTGTCCTGGAGGGCTGTGCCCAGGTTGGCTTGACTACTTGCCAGCCCTGACCTCCGGGTGGAGGCACCCGGTTCAGAACTCAGGCCCCTTAACCTGCTACTAGCCAAGCAGGCAAGAGTAATAGCCCTTGGGTTAGCGCCACCTAGGGGTTACACTTGGAAAACAGTTTTCCTGTTGGCCATAACTTCTGCCAGAAGGGTGTGCAAGTTGCAGGCACAGACCCAAACTACATCATTTTTCACAAGGACATGGAGGTCCTAAGGGCAAACAGAAAAGTCCTCCCTAAGGCAGTGTCCAAATTTCACCTAAAGCAGCCTATCACCCTTCCAGTATTCTTTACAGCAAAATCCAGCTCTGAGAGCAGAGGCTTCACAGTCTGGATGTCAAGAGGGCACTTAGTAGCCTTGTTTACATGCACACTGGGATACGGTTCAAACTCCAGTTTCAATGGAATCGATGCTGCATTCCTTAATTGGAAGCTCATGTAACCTCATTGTGAGTTAGGTTCCTGTTTCAACCTGAGCTGAATTCAGCTGCAGTGGTTCAAGTGCATTGATTATTTTGAACCCAGTTACCTTGTGCATGTGAACCTGATTGTGAACTGATTCTGCTATATTTACTGTTGAAATTGCAGCAAAAGGAATGCAGCCAGATTCACAGTCCTCAGTTGCTCTGTGTTTACATGCAATGGGAATCCGTCACCTTGTAATCAATTCAGTTCATTCCCATCAGTTCAGTAGCATGTAAACCAGAACGGATTACAGTCTGAATGAAGTGAATTGATCACAAAGATCTGACTTCAAGGGGGAGCGCTTGCAGCAGGTAATACCATTAAGACTAATGTCACCAGCCATTCCCCACGGAAATCTTTTAACTAGCAGTCTGTAGTGGGGAGCCACCCCCGATGTCAGCTCTGCCAACGTCAGACGTGGTATAAAGGGGCGTTCTGCTACCATCTCAGTTCTTTTCCTGCCATTGACCTGCTTTATTTCGCCCACAGACCCCTTCTTTCAAAGTCGACCGCTATTTGAGAAAAGTTCAATTAAAAGTTAGTTTTTTCACTCGTTTTCTTGGATTATCTCCGCTCTGTGTATGTTGTTGCCCTCTCCACCATGACAAAAGTCTAAGTGTGTATGCGGGAAGCAGATCCCAGTGAAAGACAGCCATGTGGCCTGCTTCATCTGCCTAGGCCCCGACCATCAGCCCAACGCCTGCCCACACTGCCAAAAATTCAGTCAAAAAACAACAACCAGGATAACCAACGACTCAAAGCTTACCTCCTGGAGAAAAAAGTGGTGGCTATGCAATGTGGTTCTGAACCCAGCTCTTCTTCTCCTGCCAGGAACTCCCCACCCAAGGATAAATCGTCGAGAGGGAAGCACCACCACTGGGATACAGATAGGGCCAGGTCTGAGTCATGCCTGAAGTTGCCCTCCAAACCTCCGTCTTCTTCTTCGACCTCCTGCCGGAGATCGGGCTCGTTTCCGGCTCAGGCCTCCGAGTCCTCCCACAAGAGTAAGCCTGCTCCTGCCTCATCTCAGGGCAAGCACCGGGAGTCAGCCCCTTGTGGGCATTCATTTTCTGTGGCCCAGAGACCCCACAAGTCCGCTTCAGAGTTGACCCAGGAAGGCCTTTTCTCAGGGAAACCGAAGGAAAAACCAAGTTCATCTGAGAAACATTAGCGCTCAGATGAACTGGAGGGATGGCAGGAGGTCATCCACCACCGGACACCCCCTCCACCCCCACCAGCCAAGGTACACCCTCCCTGTGACAAGCATCTGCCTTGCCGGTCACCTTCATTGGTGTTCATTGGTGGAAGGGTTTGGATTCATTGGTGACTGGGGACCCACCTGGAGGGATGGAGGTTTGTTCAAGCCTGACGGCCTGCATCCATCCGGAGGGGAATCCAAGCACTCAATGATAAAGTTTAAATGCTACATTGACAAGCATTTAAACTAGCAAAGGGGTGGCAGGCCAGCAAGGAGGATACCTGCTTGCTCACCCCCACAGCTAGCAGTGGAACCAGTGAACCGAGGAGTGCTTTATCTCTGCAAAGCAGTGTGCAAAAGATGGAGATTAGTGCCCAAGAGGTGGATAAGCAGAAAAGGGTCAAAATTCAGCAGACGGGCAGACAGCAAGGAGAACCAGGATAAATGACAACCAAGGAAGGGGCTGAGTAGAACAGTGAGACAGTCTAGGGAGGTCAAATCATGGAAAGCCAGTGTGCAAATGCCAGGAGCCTTAGCAACAAGATGGAAGATCTGGAGGCTGTCATGGTGCAGTCAGATCCTGGACATTGTACATCACTGAAACCTGTGTACGGATAACCACGACTGGGAGATGGCCATACCTGGCTACAACATATTCAGAAGAGACAGAGCAGGCAGGAAGGGAGGAGGAGTGGCACTCTATGTGAAAAATGACATAAGGGCCACAGAGATCCAGGAGGAACAAAATGGGGGAGAGATACTGTGGGTTAAGCTGGAAAGGAAAATGGGGACAGCCATCCGCACAGGTGTGGTCTATAGACCACCAGCCCAGGAGGAAGAAACAGATAGGGAGCTGATGCTAGCCATCCAAAGGATGGCAGACAAGGGTGAGGTAGCACTGGTTGGAGACTTCAATATTCCAGATGTGGACTGGAGCATCCCAGCAGCAGCATCAACTAGGAGCAGATTTATCCTGGACTCCCTTATGGGTGCCTTCCTCAAGCAGCTGGTCATGGAACCAACTCGGCAGAAGGCAATACTGGACCTTGTGCTCACAAACAGGGACAGTGTGATGGGGTAACAGTGGGGGAGCGCCTGAAACAGTGACCACCAGTCATTGTGGTTTGAAATCACAGAAAGAGCAGAACCAAACCACACAAAACACTGATCCTGGATTTTAGGGGCAGACTTTGGGAAAATGGGGAGATACTTGAAAGAGGCATTAAGGGAATGGGACAGGAATCAGGGGTTGAGGAACAGTGGGCAGTATTTAAAATGGGGATTACAAGAACAACAGAATTATGTATTAAGCAGGTTAGCAAGAGGAAAAGGAAGAGGAGACCATTATTGTTTTCCAAAGAGGTATAAAGAAAGTGAAAGCCAAAAGATTGCATTCAGGCAATACAAAAGACACAGGCAGAAGGGATAGGGGAGAAGTACCAGGAGAAACAAAGGGAGGCAGGAGGTCAGTAAGGAAGCCAAAGCTCAGACAGAAGAACACATTGCAAAATCAGTGGGTAGAGGGACAAAACCTTTACAGGTACATAAGTGAAAAAAGAAAGACAAAGGGAGGGATAGTGAGACTGAAGAGGAGGATGGGGCCTCATGGAGGATGACAACAGTAAAGCTGACATACTGAACAGGTATTTCTGCTCAGTCTTTACTGAGGAAGAGGAGGTAATGGGTCTGAAGGAGTACAAAGGTGAAAATGGTGCAGAATGGACACAAGTCCCTTTAACGAGAAAGGGTCCGAAGGAACTGGAAGTAATAAGAGTTGATAAAGCATGAGCAGATGGGGTGCACCCAGGTCCTTAAAGAACTAAGAGAGGTGGTGGCTGAACCTCTGGCTATCCTGTTTAGCCGATCACTGAAACAGGGAGGTACCCAAAGACTGGAGGACAGCAGATGTAGTCCCTTATACAAAAGTGGAAAAAGAGGAAGCAGGGAACTACAGACCAGTCAGCCTCACCCGGTAGTGGGGAAGATCATGGAAGCACTACTGAAGGAGATTGGTGGAACATCTGGTTGTCAATGGTCTACAGGACCCAAGGCAGCATGGTTTCACCAGGGGAGGTCATGTCAGACCAACCTCATTGAATTTTTTGACTGGGTGACTAGAGGAGTTGGATCAGGGGAGGCAGTGGACATGGCCTATCTGGACTTCAGCAAGGCCTTTGACATTGTGCCACATAGAGACTATTATACAAACTGGGAATATGGGTGTGGGCAGGACAGTAGTGTGGTGGGTAGGTAACTGGCTGGGTGGCAGGACACAGAGGGTGGTGGTAAATGGCTGTCACTCCACAGAGGGAAGAGTGACCAGTGGGGTACCACAGGGATCAGTGCTGGGACCGGTCCTATTCAACATCTTCATCAGTGACATGGCTAGGACCTAGAAGGCAGAATTTCACTGTTTGCTGATGACACAAAGCTCTGTAACAGAGTAGACACACCAGAGGGTGTAGACAGAATGAGAAGCGACCTGCAGAAACTTGAAGAATGGTCAGGGTTTGGCAGTTGAAATTCAATGCAAAGAAGTGCAAGATAATGCATATGGAGCACAAAACCCTGGTACAATATATCAGTTTGGGGTGAGGATATAGCATGCACCAAGCAGGAAAGGATCTTGGGGTTATCATCTCTGATGACCTCAAGGTAGGGAAACAGTGTGACAAGGCAGCAGGTAAAGCAAATAGGATGCTGGGATGTATAGGCAGGCATTACCAGCAGGAAAAGGGAGGTCATAATTCAGCTATACAAGACACTAGTGAGGCCCCACCTGGGTACAGTGTACAGTTCTGGAGACCATACCTACGTAAGGACATAGACAGGGTAGAGAAGGTTCAGAGGAGGGCAACAAAGATAATGCATGGATTGCATCACAAGTCCTATGAAGACAGGTTGAAGGAACTGAACATGTACTCCCTGGAGGAGAGGAGGGAGAGAGGGGATATGATAGAGACATACAAGTATCTTACAGGGAGGAACAGGGTGCAGGAAAACACTATTTTTAAGCGAAAAAGATGTTCCAGGATTAGAGGGCATGGGATGAAGTTGGAGGGAGGACGATTCAGAGGAAACATGAGAAAGAATTTCTTCACAGAACGGGTGGTGGACAAGTGGAACACCCTGCCAGAGGAAGTGGTGGGGGCTGAAACAATCATGGGATTTAAGAATGCATGGGATAGACATAAAGGAATTCTGGAGGTCAGGGGTAAGGTACAACAGACTTCTAGGAAAACAAACTGAACTTACAAGCTCAAATGGGCAGACTGGGTGGGCCATAGGCCCTTATCTGCCGACACTGTCTATGTATCTATGTCCCGCACCCTGAAGCCCTCAGAGGGTCGGTCACCTGACGTGCCTCCGCCCACCCCTGGATGCCAGCTCCCTGGTGAAGGTGATGCTGAACGTCCAGACATGGATAAGTCTCCTGGACCGGTGCCGGATCCTAAGGACCCCAGATGCCTGGTCCCATAGAGCCGACGCCCAACCCAGCGTGTCGTCCCTGTGGCAGACATCGGGTCTTTGTTCACATCATGGTGGAACACTGTGAAGGGGGATCTCCTGTATTGACCCTCAGTGCCCACCCCAATTCTGCCACCCATGGGACCTCCTCCCACTCCACCTACCCCAGTCGGGGATGAAGGTTTCCACCCAGACCCTAAGGGCAAAAGAAGGAGGAGGCATGCCTCACCAGTTCCTTCTTCTAGCAGATGCCCATCCTCCTCTGATGACGGGGACACCAGGCCATCTTCTCCTGATTCCTCTGAAGAGGAGGAGTTCATCCCACCTTCTCCAGGACCCGAAGACTCGCTGAGGTCCTATCCGGATGACCCCCTCATTTTTAGATATTATGAAGCACATCCAATCAATTCATGAGTGGGACCCTGAAGAATTAGACCCAGAGCGCAGACGCCTGGCCAGGTTCTTAGGGTCTGAGGAGCCAAAGCCCTTGGTTATTCCGCCCTTAGTCGAGCCCTTCCAGGATGTGACTCGACTCACATAGCGAAACTCAGTTTCTATGTCGCCCATCCCAAAGAAGGCCTGACAGGCTTTATAAAACCCCCAAGGCAGAGCCCATTTTGGGGAGCAGCCCAGGGCTAATTTGCTGGTGCTCACAGCCAAAACATTTGAGCTCTCAGCCTCCGGATCCTGAATCCAAGAAATTGGATAGCTGGGGATGGAAGGGGTATTCCTCAGCTACAGGTTCCATCAGGTCCTTGAACTTTATGGCACATATGATGACTTACCAACAGTCCCTATGGCAAAAGACCTTGGAGTTAGTCAAGGCAATGCCAGATTCAGACGCTAAGGAAGAAGTTTTAGACTGTGCCCAGTCGAGTCTGGATGTGGATAAACATGTCCTATGCTGCTCGTATGATGCTGTGGACATGGCCTTCCAAGCTGCCGCCTCGGGTGGGGGAGGTCTGAGGAGGCATTCTGGCTGAGGCTGTCTGACTTTCATCCTGATCTCCAGGACACGAGTCTGGACTCCCCCTTCCAGGGTCCAGTGCTGTTTCAGCAGGAAGTAGAAACCCTGGCCAAACAACTCCAGGAGTCAGGAAAGGCTGTGGTGGACAATCACTGCATGTACAAATCCAAGCCTCAAGGACCCCGCCACCGTCCCTTTCACAAGGGACAGGGAGGAAAAAATCCCCAGGACAAGGGGTTCAAGAGGTGGGGTCACCCTGCTCCCCAAGGCTCCAAGCAGCCCAAAGCTCCCAGGGCACATGGCCCCACTACTCCCACCACCTGACTCGCTGCCTCTCCCTCCTTTCTCTCAGGAGTCACAGAATGAGAAGGTCAGAGGGAGATTTGCCCTTTACCATGTCGAATGGTCCACCATCACCTCAGACCAGTGGGTGCTGGACACCATTCGAAAAGGGTACACGATAGAGTTTCTCTCTATCCTACCGGATAGCGCCCCCCCCCCCCGTCCATTGTCCACCGATCCATGCCCACCTTCTGACGGAAGAAACCAACAGCATTTGGAGAAAATGCTATCCAGCCAGTGCCCTCCGCAAAGAGGGCAAAAGGATATTATCTCATTTTTTCGGTTCCAAAGAAAACGGAGACCTTCGCTGATTCTGGATTTAAAGGTGATAGGAACAGTTTTACACCTCTAGATGCCCTCCAGTTGTTCTTTTATTGGATACCCAGTATTCTGATACACTTCTGACCTTTTTTGTTAAATTAATAATCTAATTTTGCTGCCTTTGTAACTACCCTGAATCCCTATCTGCTCATCAGTTGCCACTGTCTCTTTTGATACTGCCTGAACATTTTATGACATCACAAACTCCTTTCCAGGACTTTCAGATGAATGGCATAGAATGGGAGTGTGTGATGTCATAGGATGTCTTAGAGATAAGAAAATCAGGAACAGTAGCTGGTGAGGAGAGTGGAATACCATGTAGATCTGAGGGCACCCCAAAACTAGATTATTTAATTATCAAAAAATCATCAAACTATATCAGAATACAAAATTGGCATGGAAAGGAAGATGGAAGGTCGGTTAACTATGTAAAAATCATGTCCTGCCTCCTTTAAGTCAGCTCAGTCTCTCAGTCAAATACCAGAGATTTCAGATGGTAACTCTGGCAGGTCTGTTTCCTTTGCTCCATTACGGGGACTGGTTATGCTCCCTAGATATGCAGGATGCTTACGTGCATCCTCAAGTTCTGAGATCTCACAGGAGGTTTCTCTAGTTCAGGTTTCAGGACCAGCATTACCAGTTTCAGGTCCTGCCCTTCGCCCTATCATCTGCCCCCAGAGTTTTCACCAAATGTCTTGTGGTGGTGGCAGCGGCCTCAGAAGGAGAGGCCTCTTTGTTTACCCTACCTGGATGACTGGCTCATCTCCACTCCATCAGAGGAGCAACTTCGAGTTGCCCTAAAGGAGACAGAAGAGCTCTTCTGCTCCCTGGGATAACAGTAATTGGCAAAGTCGCAACCCTGGCCAGCCCAGCAGTTGCAGTACATAGGGGCAATCCTGGATATCGTACAGGGAAGAGCTTTTCTGCCCTTGGACAGGGCAGATCGCCTGCAGGTTCTGGCAAGCAGAGTTCAAGCAGCCCCCTCTATCCCTGCACGGGTCATTCTTCAGCTTCTGGGCCATATGGCAGCAGCCATAGCTACGGTCCCCCTCACCAGATTGCATATGAGGGTCCTTCAATGGCACCTCAGTGTACAACGGGACCAGGTGGTGGATGACCAGGTTCAGCAGGTCCGGCTCGCTGGCTGTCCACTCCGCCACTGGACTGGTGGCTCTGCCATCCAAAACCTAGAGGGAGGGATCTCCTTCAGAGACCGCGCCGTCTCAAGTTCTCATGATGGACACCTTATTGACAGGTTGGGGACTCACCAGGGATCACAGGACCTCGAGGGTCTTGGTCTCCCATAGAAAGCTCTCTACATATCAATGTTCTGGAAATTAGAGCAGTTCTGAATGCATTTCAGGCATTTTGAGACCAACTCTCTCTGGGTCTTCTCCTGGTGCAGACAGACAACACACCCATCATCTTCTACATCAGCAATCAAGGGGGCGGTCACTCTTATCCCCTTTGCAGGGAGGCCATGAGAGTGTGGGACTGGGCAGTAGAACATCTTCTAGACCTCACTGCAGTACACCTGCTAGGTGTCCAGAATGTTCTCGCCAACAGTCTCAGTCGCTCTCACTCTCTGAATCACAAGTAGGAATTGCTTCAGGAAATCACAGACTACCTCTTTGGTCGCTGGGGCCATCCAGAGCTGAACCTCTTTGCATTCCTGTGCAACGTCAAACTGCACAATTTCTGCTCGCTCACTCCATGACCTGGTGTTTTTTGGTGAGATGCATTGTCCCTCTCTTGGACAGGAGGTTCCTGTATACTTTCCTCCCTTTCCTCTCATTCAGAGAGTACTGCTCAAACTGCAGCTAGAGGGAGCCAGATGATCCTGGTAGCTCCTCTGTGGCCTTGTCAGACTTGGTATCCACTGCTCCAACAACTGTCATTGGAGTCCCCAGTATAGTTGCCTCTCTCCACCCACTTGCTCTCACAAGGGCAGGGGATGCTCGTCCATCCTGCTGCTGTGTTCTCTTCACCTGCATGCCTGGCTCCTGCAGTCTTAACAGAGGAGAGATTAGGAGTGTCAAGCAGAGTGGCAGAAGTTTTGGTGGCAGTGAGGAAGCCTTCCACTAGAGCTACTTATGTTATGAAATGTAAGCGTTTCTGCCTTTGGGCAACGGCTCGTGCCCTAGATCCCCTGGATTGCCCGATTAGGCATGTGCTAGATTATCTTCTTCACCTCTTGGACCTGGGGCTAAGCTATTCGTCCATCAAGGTACACGTGCGGTTTCTGCATACCATGCATCATTTGGGAGAGAACTCTAGCACAGCTGAACATCTGCAAGACTTTCCTTAGAGGGTCCTCACATCAGACCTCCCAGGAGAGATCCTGTCCCTATTTGGGATTTACTTTTGTCCTAGAAAGCTCCCCTGCCTCTATTCGAACCAGCCACGACATGCCAGCTGCATTCTCTTTTGGAAAGCACTTTAGTTGCTGTTACTTCCACTCGGAAGGGTTTCCAGCTTCAGGATTGAATGTGTAAGGAGCCTTTTATTGTTTTTCACAGGAACAGGGTGACCCTGCATATGAACCCTAAGTTCTTACCGAAGGTGGTGTCAGTACTGACTCTGAACCAGGACATTAACCTTCCGGTTTACTATCCTGAGTTTGAGAAGCATTGTTGCATACCCTGGATGTCCACAGAATCCTGAGGTGTTCTGTCCATAGGACTAAAGTTTCTAGAAAGACAGACGAGTTGTTCTTCTTCTTTATGAAAAGGATGACACGGGCTCCTGTCTCCAAGCAATCACTAGCCCGTTGGCTGGAGCACTGCATGTCCTTTTGTTATCAACACCATGGTAAACCTCTGCTGGGACCCATCAAGGGTCACTCCACCAGGGCTGTGGCTATGTCTTTTGCCTCCTTAAAAAATGTGTTTTCAGTAGATATTTGTGCTACGATGACTTGGAGCATGGTCCACACCTTCATCAGGCATTACAGCCTAGACATTGCTTCTAGGAGGAGAGCAGGTTTCAGACTGGCCACCCTGCAAGGCCTACTCTCTTGAGGCTGCTCAGTTTGCTTATTTATCTCGACCTTCCTGTCAGACCTGGGCCTATCTTTGGGTACTGCTTGGGACTCAGTCCTAATGGTATTACCTGCTGCAGAGCTCCCCTCGAAGTCCAGATAGTACAGTTACGTAGAACTCACCGTAACAGTAGATCTTCGAGAGGAGCTCTTGCAAGTGTCTTCCACCCACCATCTCCAAGGAATCTGTGTTTTACCCTTATTCAGGGTTGGGGAGTTCCTGCTCGGTTTTCCAAATCTTTTCAGCTGGGTCTCCAGTGGGAGAACTGAGATGGCGCTGGGGGACCGCCCCCTTTATACCATGTCTGACGTCAGGAAGAGCTGACGTTGGAAGCGGCCCCCGCTACCGACTGCTAGCTACAAGATTTCCATGGGGTCGTAACGCGTGGCGGCAATAGTCCTAATGGTATTACCTGCTGCAAGAGCTCCTCTCGAAGATCTACTATTACGGTAAGTTCTTACGTAACTGTACTTTATTGATTCTCACTACATGTAAACATAGCAATTTACTACATGGACTGCACTAAGGAAGTCAGGTCTTCCCATTCACAGCTGTTCATCACATATGGTGAAGTGGGCAAAGGAAGACCAGAATCAAAGAGAATTATTGCTCACTGGATAGTCTCTTGCGTTCAGTTCTGTTACAGCAAAGCTGGCAAACTACCACCACAAGGCCTCAGGACACTTTCCGCGTGTGGCACCTCTGCCTCTGTGGCAGCTGCAAGGGATGTTCCCTTGCTACAACTTTGTAAAGCAGCAACCTACAGCTACCTAGCTACAGTACACACCTTCACAAGGCACTGTTGTTTGGATGTGCAGTCCAGAAGGGATGCTACACTTGGCACTGCTATCTTGCAGAACCTTTTCCCTAAATAGGTTTTTTTTTGTACTCAGCCTCCCAAGATACACTGCCGATGGCAAAAGGGGGGCAAGATGATGGCAGTGCTGTGCTAGCCTCTGCATGCTCCCTGTAAGAGAGCAACCTACCCCTCCATAGTGTTTTTGGCCTATGTTAACCGCTAGGAGAGCTGATTTGATCCTGCTGGATCCCCGGACCGGTATTTCAGCTGGCGATCTTAAATTCATGCAGCAGTTCCAAGCAAGATAGGGGTTTTAAGTAGAGTTTTTAGTTATAGGGTGGGCTGGTCAGTGAATGTAGCACAGGAGTCAGCTTATTTGTTTTTTTATGTCATGCTCCCTTGGATCCCTACCTGGTTGTTGGAGCAGTTGAAGGTGGGAGCAGCCGGTTGCTGGTGTCCCGTCTTTCTTCACCTCCACTGGAGATCTGTGTCCTGGCAGCAGCCGTGGACTTGAAGCTGTCAGCGTTCACTCCAGGAGGTGCTTTCTACTTTGGAAGGGCTGCCCTGCAAAAGCCTCCTCCCGAGTACAACGGACCTTTTTCCCACCTCGAATGTCCCCCTAGATGTGGTCGGTACCTCTTTCACCATCAGACGAGAGGGCCTCTTAGACAGGTGGGCTTGGTGGTTGACACGGTTTCCTCCCTAGGAACATGCAGGCGCAGAGGGCATCGCCACATAAGACTTCCAAGGGCAAAGGGCGACTTTGGCTGAGTGAGAGGTCATGGAGGTGCCCGGGCGCAGGCTTTCATCCGCTGTCTGCTCTGTCCATCGGCTTATGACCAGCCATGGAGCAGCCTTGTTCATCTTCTGACTATTCCACCCCTCCAGGATTATCGTTAAAGGAAGGGGCGAATATTAGTGACTCTGTAGCGGTCTGATCATTGGCTGTGGGCTGCCCTTGCTCATCCCCTGGTTATTCTCCTCCCCCAGGATTATCGTTAAAGGGTAGGGCAGATGGTTGGTGACTTTTGGGGACTCAGAAGTACTGGTAACTCTTTCCCAGGCCCTCTGGAGTTGGTAAGAGAGGCTCCGTTGGGGACCTGGGAGTGCTCCTTGTTTACTGCTCCTATTAACATTTCATTCCTCACCTAAATAACAGTTACCCTGAGACCGGGGTTGGTGAGAGGGCCCCCCGGTCTTGTAATCATTGGGCTGTGTGGCTGAATTTGGAATTGTATTGATTATTTGCACCTTATTCATACTTCAGGCCCTGTCTAGTAGGGTCATATTTATAGATCCAAGGGCCTGTGCTCTATTAAACTGCTAGACTATATCTGTGTTTCTTTGCTGCCCTGGTGGGGTGGGGTTGAGGGATCTGTTGGGGTGGGTGTTTGGTGTTTTCCTGTTTTTATGAAGATTGTTACAAGGGTGTGTGTATTGCTGCTGAGTGTGTTTATGTCTGAGTTTGGATTAGCCGGCATTTTTGCTGGCTGGGGCCTTTGAGCTAGCTAGTATGTGTCTGGGAGTGCCTAGAAGTCTGGGGTGGGCCAGAATAGTGTACGAGGTGTCCCAGTTGTTTGACCTGCAGCCCTTCACCGAACTCCCAGTTTCTGACACTACAGCACGCTGCTGTCAGGATGTCAGGATTAGGAGGAACCGTGTTGGCTGGATATGGCGGGCACCCGGACACTGTGGAGTGGAGCGGCATTGAGGTTGTCAGGTGCAAAGGCACCTGTGTTTCGATGGGTCCTGGAGAGAAGCCAGACGTGTGGTTCCCATCCCAGGGCTCCACCAGACCGAGTGGGCAGGCAGCAAGAGGGCTGCTTGACCCACCAATCTCCTGAGAGCAGTGCTTTGCAGTGCCAGATCAATCAGAAACCAGATCGCAATTATCGTGGACTTGGTTTCGCTCAGTCAATTTGGCTTACATTACGGAGACCTGGTTAGGTGACGATGCCAGCCTGGTATTAGAGGCCACTGTCCCTCGTGGGTACTCCGTAGTGCACTGCCCCAGAGTAGTATGCAGGGGCGGGGGAGTGGCCATTTGTTTTAGATCCAAGCTGGGCTTTACTGTGCACCAAGTGAGAACACCGGGTTCCTTTGAATGTGTGGCAGTCCATGGGGGGCAGGGCTCAGGCTGCAGGATTCTCCTGATTTACCACCCCTCTGGGGCGGCGGGAGGATTCCAGCAGGAGGTAGCTGACTTCGTCGTCAATGAAACATTGGAATCCCCCACATGTTTCGTTCTGGGGAATTTTAATGTTTGGGCTGATGACGAATCTTCAAGGCTAGGTTACAACCTCCTCCAGTTGATGTCATCACTGGGCCTGACCCAAGAAGTTTCTTCCGTGACCCACCAGGGCGGCCACATGTTGGACCTGGTCTTCTCACTGGGTCTTGAGATAAATAATCTCAAAATTGATCAGGTCACTTGGTCTGATCATTGCACTGTGGAGTTCCAGTTCAGGGCTCCCCATGAGAGCCCCTCCTGCAGAGATAGTCAGGTACCGCCCTTTGAGGGGTTTGACCCGGAGGATTTCTAGCAGTGGCCGATCTGTCTAGTGTGGTAGTGCATGCTCAGGGGTATGGTAGAGGCAGTTGTCACTTATAATAAAGCGATGTCTGATGCACTCGAATCCCTCCCACCAGTCCATGTATGACCCAAATCTTCTTACTTGAGGTCTCCGTGGTTTGACGGGGAGCTCAAGACAATTAAGATTAGGGGTCGGAGGTTAGAGCACTGCTGGCGTAAGACTGGGCTGGAGGTGGACAAGCTGGCCCTGCGCATTCACTATTGTGAGTACCAGGGGGCAATCAACTGTAAGAAGGCAGAGTTCCTGTCCAGGGAGATCACTGCTGGGAAGAATCAACCAGCTATGCTGTTTCGTACTGTGGACAGGCTGTTACATCCAGCCTGTCTCCAGCCAAAAACAGCTTTTTCAGATTCTTTATGCGATGAGTTTGCTCAATTCCTTTTGGACAGGGTGTCTGCTATCCATCACTAAATTCCATCAGTGAGCCACACCATGGCCAACAGTGTCACCTTGGGTGTCCGGGGAGCGCTCTGCCTGTTTGGGGTGAGTTTAAACTGGTGGAGGTACCTGAGGTCATTGGGGTTGTTTCCAAACTGAAGCACACATATTGTGAACTGGACTCGATGCCGATGTGTTTCTTGATGGGATGCATCGACTTCATTGGCCTGGTGTTCACCTTGATTGTCGGGTGCTCTTTGGCAGAAGGGGTTTACCCAGATGCTTTGAAGGAGGCACTGGTAAGACCCCTTCTGAACTAACCAACTTTAGACCCTGACATCAAGGTGAATTACCATTCCATCTCCCACCTTCCATTTTTTTAGGGAAGGTCATTGAGAAGGTTGTGGCGCAGAAGCTTGAGGAGCACCTCATGGCCTTTGATCTATACGAGCCCCTCCAGTTTGGGTTTTGGGCGAGGCATAGCACAGAAACTGCACTAGTTTGGGTGCACAATGACCTCCTCAGGGCGAGAGATCGAGGAGAGGGACAATTCTCGTTCTCCTTGATCTCTCCTCAGCTTTTGACATGGTAGACCATTGTGTGTTACTTGACTGCCTGAAGGAATTTTGTGGACTCGCTGGCACTGTCATCTGCTGGTTTGAGTCCTATCTCACAAACAGGAAGCAACAGGTAGTGATGGGGAATTTCTCTTCCTCCTCTAGCCTCCTGTCTTGTGGAGTCCCTCAGAGCTCGGTCTTGTCACCAATGTTGTTTGCCATGTATATGCTACCCCTGGGCGAGCTCATTAGTAAGTATAGTTTGGGTTTTCATTGCTATGCTAATGATTCCCAGCTGTACCTTTCCTTTGCCCCTGGGACATCTGGCACAGTGGAAATGCTAAATAATGTCCTTGCTGAGATCAATGACTGGATGGCCTCCAGCTGGTTGTGACTTAATCCCGATAACACGGAGGTACTGGTGGTGGAGTCGAACAGAGGGTGTGATAGGGTGGCCTCTGGTATGAGGGACAGGTTTATTCCTGGGTTCTGTGCCATTGAAGGCCTCCTCTAGGGTGCACAGTCTTGGAGTTATCCTCGACAGCGGTTTGACATTTGAAGCTCAGGTGTCATCCGTTGTCCGGACTAGCTTTTTTCATCTGAGGAACCTCGCCAGGATCAAACCCCTAGTTCCCCCCCATTGACCTCCCCACCTTAGTGCATGCCTTTGTGACATCTAGGCTTGATTACTGTAATGCGCTGTACCGCGGGGTCTCTGGAGGCACCCTCCACTGGCTGCAGCTGGTGCAGAACATGGCTGCTAGGCTGCTAACAGGACAGTTGAAATACTGTCACATCACCCTAGTGCTGTGTGATCTGCACTGGCTGCCAGTCGGATGGAGGGTCCTTTTTGAGGCCCTACATGGACTGGGCCCTGGCTACCTGTTGGACCTTCTTATACTTGCTGCCTCGGTCTGCTCCTCCGATTCTCCTCTAGGGGCCTCCTCGCAATTCCCAGGACGAGGTTAAAAACTGTTGGTGACAGAGCATTCAGTGTCGCCGGCCCTGTCCTGTGGAATTCACTTCTACCGGGTGTTCGGGAGGCCCTTTCAGTTGAGGTTTTTAAGACCCGCCTCAAGACCTTCCTGTTCAGTCAGGCTTTCCCAGACACTCCCTTTTTAAGATAAGTGGCCCGTGAATGCCCCAGTAACTGTTTTAGTCCAGGCCTCTATTGGGGGTCTGTTTTTATATTATTGCTGGAATTTATTTATTGTTATGTTTTTTACTGTGTTTATTTACTTTATGTGTTTATTATATTTTAATTTTACGGCACCCAGAGCCTCCGAGATTGGACGCCTTAAAAATAACATTTGCCTTGCCTTGCCTTGCTTTGTAGTCTGCAATAGTAAGCATAGTGAGGATTCCTGGGTGAAAAGAAGAAAATGACTTACCACAGTAGTGTTGTTTCTTCCAAGGATCCTCACTATGCTTGCCAAACCCACCTCACCTCCTTTCAGAACCTGGAAAGGTTCCCAAGAATCAGTTCAGTTTGTTTGAGAATTACTTTCAGCATTGCCTACAGTCAGTTTTGGGGACTTTTGTTGCATAACTTTAGTCTGCCATATTTTGTTGCAGTAGGGGCCCAAATATTTTCTTTAAATTGTCTTTTGTTTGGGTCTAGCTAGTTTAGTAGTCACTGCTCCCCTAACTGTCGAAATAAATCTGATGTTAGATGGCAGAGTGAAGCGTGACCATGCAGCAAAGATTTGAATTTCATTCCATTCCATCGTTCTCTAGTTTGCATACAATTCCACCCTCCAGGGCAAGTCAGATCTGCAGGCTGATTGCAATAATAAGCTTAGAGAGGGGGATTCCTTGGAAGAAACAACATTACTATGGTAAGTATTTTTTTTCTTATAGGTGGTCGAACCCACGCTGGGTGTCTGGTTATTAGAGTAAACCACACACTCTGCCATACATTATCACTTACTAAATGCTCAAAATGCCCTCTGATCTGGGCAAACTAGGATGGTTGGCGACCACCTGAAGAAGGGCCCTGTGTAGTTCTGAAGTGTACTGAAATTCCTTTGTCCAATAAAAGGTATCAAATCACGTACTTTGTATATATGTTTGTACAAGTACCAATATGGCTATAAGCATTTCTGTGTGATAAGGAATATATTATGTCTCTGTAATTTTAGCAGACTTAGAAGTGTGTTTGCTTTTTGTTGTGTTTCTAGACACTGCTAGAAGATGCAGAGCGTTGCAGACACAAGATGCAGACAGCATCCAGTTTGATCAGTGGACTAGCTGGTGAAAAGGAGCGCTGGACGGAACAGAGCAAGGAGTTCATGGCACAGACCAAACGTCTTGTTGGTAGGTTCAGTTTAAAGACTAGAAAGTGGGTTTCTGTGAGAGTGACTGTGCTATCTGTGGTTCTGTTCATTTATTGTGTACATATGGATTAAAGGGACACCCTGTTAATCCTTGCTGATGTGGAGGGGATCAGTTCTGTCAGAGTGGTCACCAGTGTTTAAATCCTGCTTGCCTTCTTTACAACATCAAAAAGATGTTACTAGGTCTCCAAGGGGTGTCTCTTATGGTATAAGAGACTCTGTGCATGAGGTTTGGACAGGAGGACCACAAATTGAAGCTGAGCTGGTTTTTCTGCCCAAACCTCACCCTCAGAGTCTCTTACAGCACAAGAGACACCTCTCAGAGGTCCTGTTAACCTGTTGGAAATCACTCGAGTTTAGCTCAAGTGATTTGTAAGTTTATAGTCTTTTATTTTAAATTTTATTGTGCCATCTCCCCCACCCCCAGCACTGAAGTGAGTGCTTCCTCCGAATGCTTCAGTAGAGAGCATACTGTACACAGGATAAGAGGTAACAGTGGTTCCAAGATGTTGCTTGGCTAAAATCACATTAGTGATTATAATATATTACATTAAAAGCATGTTATCTGCAGTGGAACCTAGGCTAGTAACACCATATAGGACCCAGCATTGCTTCAGTATGAACACCAGAGAGCAACTATTGCAGCGGTTCCTGCTGCCAGTTGTAAATAAGGGGGATGCTGTGCACTGTACGTGCTACAGCAGCTGGATACACTGCATTGTAAAACCAACTTGGCAGATTTACTTTCTGAGAAGCACACATATAGTCATTGTATTCTTTGCAAAAAAAAAACTATGTTACTGCATCATTTAGGGTTAAGACTAAAGCAACAAAAGTAGAGAAATGTAGTTTTAGGGTTTCCAACCCTAAACCCCCCACATTTGAAGCAAATCAGGGGTGGAGTCTTCCTTGGGGTTGTCAGCCCTAAAGCTTACCCCATTATATACACTCTTGAAACATACACACCAGCGTTCATCATATCTGAGCATTCTTGCTACCGCAGTGGGATGAGCTTTTGGGTTGACAACTCGAGAAGAATCCACTCTGATTTGCTTGTGTGTGGGCTGGTTTATGGTTGGAAACCTTAAAACCACATATCCCTGTATTTTTGTTGCTTTATGCTTAACCCTAAATGGTGCATTGATGCAGTTTTTATGCAAAGAATTTCTGTACTTTTTCAGGTAGTATAATCATATGCTCATTTGCCTGCGGGAGTGCAGGGCCCTCTAGGCCCTGCGCTCCCATCCCTCCATAGATGCATAAATGTATGTTGCTGTGGAAGCTAGCAAAACAGCAACCAAATTGTCATCATAGCCTTCTTATTACCCACCGCATGAACCCGGTACTGAAGATGTTCAAATCCCAGACGAAACATTATTACGCACCACCACAATGTTATTCTGCATTACAGGTGTGAAAACACAGTTTGGCCAGAATTTGAAAAGTTACAGCTGTCACATTTTTGAGGTGATGTAAAGAAATGGCTATGTTGAAAATTTAGGATGAACATTTTTAAAATTATCAAAGTTATGCAAGAGCATAGCTAAATTTCAGTGGATGCACATAACTTTGCCATTTTTACATATTTTGACCCCAAGTTTTCAACATAGCCTTCTTATGACTCCACCTCATGAACAAGGCCAGTGAACATTTTCAGATCCCACCCAAAAGGTGATTTCACCAAGCAACCCCCAAATCATCTTTCAGGCTTGATTTGCGTAATTCCACCAACAGAGGTCATGAGGTGGGGTCCCAAAAGGCCATGTGGAAAAGTTGGTTTAAAATGTGCCAAAATGATGAAGTTATGCATCAAAGTTCAAAACCCCACAGAAATACATTGAACTGCACTTAGTTTAGTTTCTTCGATCGGGAGAGTGGATCTTCACCCTGGTACCTGTCCAGGTGAATGAGTGTGTGTGTGTGGGGTGGGAGTGGGATGCGGGGTGGTGAGTGCTCAGTGGGAGGTCGGTCAGATCGATGAGGGACCATTTTCTTTTTTGCAGGTTTAAAAAAAATTGAGAGACAGTTTTCTTTATTGCAGGTTATACTCAAATACGGGGATGGTGATTGGAGGGGTTGGGGATGCCACTAGACACCAGGGAAAGATGAAAAAAATACAGGGATTGCAGTCAGAGGGTGGAGTGGGGGTACCACTAGACAGCAGGGGAAAAGTAAAAAATACGGGTACAGCTATTGGAGGGGTGGGGTGCCACTAGACACCAGGGAAAGATGAAAAAATATAGAGATGGCAATCGGAGGGTAGGAAAGTGCCACTAGACACCATTGAAAATGTAAATAATACAGGGACGGCACTAGGAGGGGTGGGAGTTCTAGACACCAGAGAAAGATGAAAAAAATATGGGGATAACAATCGGAGGGTGAGGGGGTGCCACTACACACCAGTTAAAGACTAAAACATTAGGGGACAGTGATTGAGGGGTGGGAGGGTGCCACTAGACACCAGGGAAAGATGAAAAAATACAGGGAGAGCAATTGGAGGGTGGGGATGCCGCTAGACACCAGGGAAGCATTCAACATTTACAGGGATGGCAATCAGGGGGTGGGGGTACTGCTAGACACCAGGGAAAATGAGGGATGTATAGCTTGTGCAAATTCCCATGTTATCCAAGGGAATTTGCAAATTTAAAATTTTGTATACTTTTATATAGCCCCTACATAGTTTAGGGGTTTTAATATATTCTAGCACTACTCCTGAAAACCTGTGCATTTTGAACTTTTGCTGCAGTTCTGCGCTGTGGAAATGAGAAAAAAAAACTTAAGTCCAAAATCCTTTTTTGTTCGTAGGAATCCTTTTCCATATCAAACAAAAAAGGATCCCTTCAAATAAATATAGAATTGCAAAAAAACTAAGTCCAAAATCTTTTTCCTTATGAAGGGATCCTTTTATATGAATGAAAAAGACGATACGAGAAAGGATTAAAAATGTTTTAAAAAATCACATTTGGGGGTCATTTTTCCAACAGCTAAGTGCAGAATCCACCTAATGGGGTCCCGATGAGTCAGATAGATGTGTTGATCTCTCTGCAAGATGTCATTTTGTGGCTTTTGAAAATAAGTATTTTTTAAATAAGCGAAACAAGGTGGCATCAAATAAAAAATATTTTTTCTTCACTGAAAAGGATTGGCCCCATATGAAAAGAATCCTTTTCGTATGGCCAAATTATTTTTCTGCTCCAAACATCTGTCCTGAAGTGCTTACTGAGCATGCTCAGACCTGAAAGTTCAAAATTGAATTATATGGAACGGATTAATATTTTTTCACCAAATCAGTGGAAGGCACATCTGTGGGCCAAATCCTTTCTACCCTGAAAATTTTAGACTGAAATTCCAAACCGTCTGGGTGCAAGGCAATTAAAAACAGCAATTTTTTTACATTTTTTTTTTATCATCTACATCTCAGAATCTGCACATCCGACCAAAATGATACTTGGCATGTCAAGAGATCTACCCCACTAGACCCAGGCATGCAAACTCTTGTGCAAATCCATGGAATGGTTTCAAGATATTAAAGTGCAAAATTTGAGCTTTAACATAGAAACCCTACTCAACCCTAAATAAAGTGGTGTGACTGTGCCACTATTATCTATCTATCTATATTTTTTTGCAACTTATTTATCCAGGATAGCCCAGCTGAGATGCCATGTCTTACTTTGAGAGTGGTCCTCTTCTACCACTATCTGTAGCTGCATGGACTGGAGCACAGAAAGGTTAAATAACTTGCTCATTGTTGCACAGTGAATGTTAGGCTTTCCTGGGTACATGGCTTCCTAAACTGGCCAAGTTTACCTGAGCTGAGAAATTATTTAATTTATTTATTTAGTTATTGAAAGAACAGAATTACAACCTTTGAGTCAAGGACTCCTTTGCAAAGGCTCCATGTCAAAAATGAAATAACATAACAGGGTACAAGAAAGACAAGAACAGAGCAATATTACAATGTTGAAAAGAGGACAAGTAACAAAATTCAAGGGCGGAGAGATCTAGCCCAAGTCAGACAGTGAGCAGTAAACAACAATAGTTACAGTATCAAAAGACAGTGATCATTAAACTACAGTCTGGTTACAATTTCTGCAGGGTCAAGTGGTAGGGGCAGACCGCAGGTCAAAGGGGAAGTGGGAGAGAGTGGTGGGGTACTTGCATCCGCATTGCAAATAGGGACTAAGTGCAGTCGCAGCAGGAATGAGGGAGAATTTCTGAACAGACTCTGGATTTAAATGGGCCTTGATGCTGCTCCAGAGAGACAGCAGGAGGTAGTTTATTAAACCAGAGGGGGGCCCTGTGGAAAAAGGAGCATTGGCCCAGAAAAGTCCTTCAATGGGATACTAAGAGAGAGCAGACAGAGAGCTTCATGTTGTCCGGGGTTGGGTGGAGTGCTGCACAAAATGGCGAAGTCCCAAGGGGGAGGAGCAGAGTGAGAGCTTTCTGGCAAGGAGACAGGTCTGGTATCTGAGCCGGTCCCTTGAAGTTAAGCCAAGTTGGTGCGCGGTAGAACTCACAGGTATGGATCCACCTGTCACATCCTGTGTCAAGTCTGCAGGCTTTATTTAGGGAGACCTTAATACAGCGTAAGGCAGTGGGGTCAAGCGGAGCCGTGGATGACAATCGATAAGTGAGCACTGAAAGAATTCATAGCAAGGTTTAGGTGCTTGGGGCAGGCAACCCCTATGCCTGCACAAGAGCCCTATTTTAGCATTGACAGCGGAGCAGAGGAGATTGATGTGTTCGTGGAAAGTGAGAGAGGAGTCAAGGGTGATTCCTATGTAACCCCCAGGTGGCGCTATCCCAAGGGCTACTACCCCTGCCTGCTTGGCTAGTAGCAGGTTAAGGGGTCTGAGTTCTGAAATGGGTGCCTCCACCCGGAGGTCAGGGTTGGTAGTGGTCAAGCTAACCTGGGCACAGCCCTCCGGGACACTGTAACCCCCCTCTTTCCTTACTGGTGGCCGGAACAATACACAATAATCACTTTCACAAT
This sequence comes from Neoceratodus forsteri, assembly GCA_016271365.2. NCBI lineage: Eukaryota > Metazoa > Chordata > Ceratodontiformes > Ceratodontidae > Neoceratodus > Neoceratodus forsteri. The sequence continues at coordinate 353,833,552 of CM057456.1, forward strand.
ACTCCTGATACACCACATAAGTACCCACACTGTTTGCACTTACCACCAGGGCTTTCCTCTGGCTTTGCCCTGGGGATCCCCTGTAAAACAAGGTTATACACAGAAAATAACAGCAGTACAGTACTCTTGCACAGACCGGAACCACGTCAGGGTAACTGCAAAAAAGAGTTAGATCTGATTTATTTAAGGGACTTGAACACGGTAGGGGCGTAATCAGGTTAATTTGTTTAAAGGCTCTATCAATCAAACAGTTATGCATGCACTTCAGGGTCCATAAACAGTCACACACTCTGGGTACCCAGATGGAGAATGGTGGGCTAGCCAGGAACGTTGCAGCTGGTTGGGGCTCTGTGATGGAAGAAAACAACATGCACAACACACACTATTTGTAATCCAGAGCCAGAGGGCTCAGTTTGTGAAAAGAAAAACAACAAGACAATCAGATGACACACTTTTAGATTAGGCTGTTGTTGCAGGGAGTTACTCTGATGATTACTCATGATACCCAAGACTGGACACAGGCTGGACGAAAATCGAGACAGCAGGTGGTTAATCTGGAGTGCCAGGAGAAGCAGGGCCCACATGATTCGCTGAGGCATCATTCCTGTTCAAGCATGGAGCAGGGGGCTGATCCCCAGGCAGGTCTCTCGTCAGTGGCTTTCTCTGTGCAGTGGGGTAGTCTGGCAGGGTCAGCGTGGCATGGCCCAGGCCGAATGGAGAGGAAAGCAGATTCAGTCCGATTAGGCTGGATGAAGCTTCCAGCAAGCAGAGCACAGTTCCCCCAGTGGGGAACCAAATCACGACCCACTTTCAATGCACAGCACATTTACATGTAAGGAAATTCTACTGTACCAGGCAAACCGCTCTTCGGTCACGATCGCAAAGTCTCTGCACAAACCTGGGATTCAGAAGCAGCTGGAAATCCTGAAAGGCCGATCGCATTCAGCAAAATCTTCGGTCTTCTTCAGGTATGAGCCTGGTGAAAAATCAGTGGCTTACTTCTTTCTCACAAACTTCAATTTAGTCCGAAATAAATCTCTTCTCTCCCTCTCAGGGGCAGCAGGCAGACATGCAGGCCAGAACTCAGGCCTTTCCACAGTTCTCCCACGCGAAACTACTCAGACGGCTGCTTGACTGTCTCAAGCATGTTGCTTTTTCAGCTCCCAACTTAGATCTGACTCAAACTGCAGCAAGCCTTGGAATTTCCCCAGAATCCAAAAGGTTTGGTTGGCTGATCTGTCTGTCAGTCACAACAAAGGCTCCCCCTTCAGGTGCAAAAAGGTGCCAAAAGCCCAAAACTACAATTCCTACAGATTTTAACTTCTGACAGCCCCTGTAGTCCAGCTCCATTTTAGGTCCCACCAGAACTAATTGGTCCAATTCGCAGTCCAGGACCAAGATAGTGGAGATAAACAAAACAGACCTTGCTGCAAAGAAGGCAGGTTAGACAAATTACATTATCATTATCTCTCTAAATGATTTTCAGCAAATAGTTACATCTTTCAACAGAGTTCCCTCTCAGATTACTTATGACTGCAATCCAGGCAGCTCTTAAAGAGATAGTACACAGAAGCTATACAGGCACTGTCTGGCAATCACATTTAAACTGCTAAAACGCAGGACACCAGCCTGGCAGTGAGCATTTAGGCAAGCTCGAGGAAGACTTTTCAGGAACCCCCATTTGTAGGGGGTTACACCCTTCCCTGCCTGGAGAAAACTTGGCGTCCGCGTCAAGTCTGTACCATCATGCATCAGTTAACATAAACTTATTACTTTACTATACATATTCAGTACACTTCATGATACTATATCCATTCTGACAACACATTGTGCATATTTCACATAGGTAAATTGAACATTACTATACTGAATTAGGTAATCACTTCTTGTACCTTAAACAATGCAAGTGGGGGTCCTTCCCTGTCAACTAACTTGGGGCTAGAGGGGGCAGGGGCACCATGGTGAGAGGGAAAGACAAGTAACCTGGAATTGGCCGTCAAGCTCAATTTGGGCAGTGAGCTTGGTGAAACATAAACACCTTTGTGCACCATATTGAGAGGCAAATCCACTGGCCTCCCGGGTGAATCATAACTGAGGCGTACTTCTGGCTTGACAGCTTGGCCAGTCTTTCTGAGGGGGAGAACTACCATCTCTGTATGCTCAGCACTGGTCTTGCGACTCTCGTCACTTGTGAGGGGTGCCTTTGCCCAGGTGGTAACGTCCAAACTTGGGGCACTGTCAGCCCCTTGCTCTGCAGGCTCTGTTTCTACAACACTTGACTCATTTTGCGAGGGCTTAGGCACAATCAAGCTTTGAGGCACTGAAGGGGGGTGGTCAGCACTCTCATAGTGTTCTTCAAGTTCTGGTATGTCACCAGAGAGACTCAAACCCTCAGCCCCTTCTTCAGGCAAATCATACAGTTCCACAATACACAGAGACTCAACATCTTCAGACATGATACTTTGCACTTCACTTTCTGGGAGCATTGGCTCCAAGGATGAAGCTGGGGGGTAAGGCAGTCCAGAAGGCCCAGCTTCATCCCCACAATTTATCAGGTGGTTACCTCGAAACAGCTGACTCAGTTCGTAAGAGGGGTAATATGCATGGTCGTATTCACTTTCGTCAGAAGTGTGCTGACAGTCACTATCATTCTGGGTCTGCTGCAGAGGAAACCTTAAATTTGTGACCACTGGGGTAGGCTGACTCTGTCTCTTTCTTGCAGCAGCACAAGTCACCGGCCCAGAGGGCTCAATTTCTGGGGGTTCAGCCTCAATCATGACTTGGCCGATAGGGTAGCAAGTGGTTACGCATGGTCATGACAGCTTTGGAGTTGTTCTCTGGGCACACCTTGTACACAGGTAAATCATCCAACTTTCCAACTACTACATGGGAAGATGGTGCCACCGATCAGCAATTTTTGTGTTTACCATGCAGTCCCAAATTGTGTAACAACACACGGTCTCCAGGTCGAAGCTCTTGAGCCTTTACTTCTAGGAGTAAGGATATGTTGTTCATCCACACTCTCTGGCATGTCCCTTTCCCCTTTAAATTCACCGGGAAGTCTTCAAGCTGGCTCCTCCCACCCACCCGGGTGATAAATACCTCAGCTCTGCCCCATGACGTCAGATCTTCCTTTCCACTGCAAGATTCAAGTTCCCTCGTGCTACTTCTGCAGTTCGTAGGCCCTAGATTCTCAACGACGGTTTTCACCGCAATCGCTTTCTTTAAAACCATCAGAGTTTACGATTCCTATCCGAGCGTGTCGAACATGGAGGACAAGTCGTCCCCTGGATTTTGCCGGTGTCCCTGCGGACAAAAAATGTCGCACCGATCCCCACCTCACGTGTGTCTGTTGCTTGGGTGTCGTGCAGGACACCACTTCTTGCACCATTTGTCTGGCCTTCCATCCCAACATCCTGGACGACCGCAAGGCACACCTAAAACGAGCGAGTCCGGAGCTTCGCAACCCACCGGTGAAATCGAAGGAGGCCAGGTGGGCGGTTTCTGCGGCCGCGGGATCCGCCGAGCAGCTCAACCAGATGGCGGCTTTGAAGAGAGCTGCTCAAGCTTCAGCCAGCTGAAGTTTTTAGTGCCATAACCTGGGTTCCACCTTCACTGGGTCCTTTGGGGCTGTGCCAGTCTCTCCCAACCAGGGGTGAGGCGCCTCTCTCGTCACTTCTCCCACCCTAAGAAAGGACAAGGACCCTAAATCTTCTGCCCGAAGAAGACGTTCCTGGGACCGAGGCGGTCCAATTCTCAGGATCTTGCGGTCTCGACCTCAGTCGAGATCACTTCCTCGGCCGCCGGCTTCTCGGACCTTCCATCAGGCCAAGGCACGGAGGCCGAGGACACGGCTGAACCGGCCGAGATTTCTCTCGACCCGATTGAGCCGTTGTCGCTGACTTCTGTCGATGACTCCCTGGAAAGGACACCTATCCTTTTCTTCCCCGATGAGGAGACCCAGCCCTTGGGTATCCTGATCAAGGGAAAGGTGCCGGAACCTCGGTTCTCACTGACTCCGGCTTCTCCCGATCGAACCAGCCGACCCCGTCGGTCTCAATCGAAGACCAGGACTCCTTCGGTCGAAAAACCAAAGAAAGGTCACAGGCACTCTAGAAAGAGGCGGCGCCACCGATCCTCATCCTCCTCGGACGAGGAGAGACTTCGACGGAAACTCCGTCGGCGTTATGAGATCTCATCGAACTGCTGATTCTGACTGAGTCGGTAACCCGGCTCCGCGCAACACCGGCCATTACTTGGCCTCAGTCTCTTAGGCCAATGCCGAGCCCTCCGGAAACCGAAGATTCTGGTTCCTCCACCCGTAGGGCCAGACTGCATTCCAGCTCGGCCTGTTTCGGTCTCCCGACTGACTTTGGTGGAACCACTGCCTAAGCAGCCTCAGGGAAGGGCTCCCTTGAAAGAGGATAGGACAGACACCGGCCTTCCTTGTCATCTGTCCATTACGGTGGTCCGCGATCGCCCTCGGCGTATCGAGGGAGACATAGGTGGGAGACCCTTATATCCTGATTCTTTCGACTCGGATGCCACTGGTCTGCACTCGCATCTGGGGGATGACGAGTCATCAGTGGCAGGCTTGGAGGAAGGTCCTTCCTCCTTTCAGGGCATTCTCCTGCCTCATTTCAGAATCGACCGGAATGCCCTTAAAGCCCATCCAAAAGAAGGCGGAGTACCCCCTCACGGATATCCTCAAGAGGGGGGATACCCCGACGGAGGCCTTTTGAGTGGCCAAAGCCATTGTTGTCCCGGCCCTTGAGCTATGGCAACACCCTGCCTCTTGCCCCGCTCCATCTGCCCGTGTGGCCCGCAAGTATACGGTACCCATGGGGTCCCTTGTGGGTTTCACAGAGCATCTCTTGACCGAGAGCCTTGTGACTGCTTCTGTGTTTAGACGCACGGGCAGCTCAGCTGACACTGACCGCCCTCCAGACAAGGAGTCCCAAGTATATGGACCATTCTGCCCGGAAGGTTTATGCAGCCTCATCCTTGTGCCTTCGTCAGGCCAGCTCGGCTGTGATCATGGCACACTTCTCTCATGCCCTTCTGGGGTCACTAGATGAAGTCCTCCCTCATCTCCCAGCGGACATGCAGACCATGGTTAAGCAGGTCCATGACCAGGGCCGTGCTGTTGCCAAACAGCAACTCCAGATGGCCCTGGATATTGGAGAGTCCTGTGCCGGCTCCTTAGCAGCCACGGTGGCCACTCGCCACAGGGCCTGGCTGAGGTTATCCTTCCTGGCGGATACTCAGCACAAGTTAGCTGATGCTCCTTCTCGGCAACGACCTCTTCGGTCCGGGAGTGGCAGGTCACATCCAGCGTATAGAGCAGTCCATTGCCACCTTGGATGCTACCTCTGCAAAGGGTTCTTCAGGCAAGAACCAGCAGAAGCGCAAGAAGAAGCCCTTTCAGCACTCTTCCCCTGCAGTTAGACAGCCCTCCTATCATGGAGGTCAGCAGCAGCAGCAGGCTCAAGCTTGGCGCCCCAGGCCCAAGCAGGGTCCTCAACAGCTCCGTAAAGGAGGCCGAGGTGCCGGTCCATGAGCCTCCTCCTCCTCTAAGCCTGCTCAGTGATGGGTCAGGGGTTGCCACCCCTACACCTGTCACGCAAGCTCTGGGTCCTCCCGTGGGGGGGCCGGCTCTGGCACTTTCTTTCCGCCTGGTCCGGTATCACTTCGGACAGGTGGGTTCTGGAAGTGGTCGGCCAGGGACTGCCTCTAGAATTTGAGCAGTACCCTCCCAGCCGAGTCCGCGCCCCTTGGGAAGAAAGGATCTCAGCTCGCACTCATTCAGCCCTTTGGGACGACATTGCTCAGCTCCTCCGCAAGGAGGCGAGTAGCTCCAGTGCCGGATCCTCCTACAGACCCAGGCTTCGTGTCCCGGTACTTCCTGGTGCCCAAGCGGACGGGCGGGGGGGGTTGGCGCCCCATCCTAGATCTCCACGACCTGAATCAATATCTCAGGTCTTGCACCTTCTGGATGGTAACTTTGAACCAGATCATACCATCTCTGGAGCGCAACATGTGGTTCTGTTCACTAGATCTACAGGACGCGTTCTTTCATCCCAATCCGTCCATCCCACCAACGGTTCCTCCACTTCAGGGTCGAAGGGACCCTGTACGAGTTCCGAGCCATGCCGTTCGGCCTGTCATTGGCCCCTCGGGTCTTCACCAAGTGCATTGCAGTGGTGGCAGCCCATCTTTGGCATCGAGGAGTTCGGATATAACCCTATCTCGACGACTGGCTCCTGGCGGGTTCCTCCCTTCAGGAGATGGAGAGGTCCAGGGATCTGGCCCTCCAACCTGCTCCCAACTAGGCCTCCTTATCAGCGAGGCCAAGTCGGAACTCGTGCCCTCTCCGGTGATGGGCTTTATCGGGGCAGAGCTCGACTCTCGCCAAGCCAGAGCTCGGCTCCCAGACGGACAGGGCAGAGGTCATCTCCTCCTTTGCCCAATCATTTCTGGTTGGGCACTTGCGCCCTGCCCAGGACTTTCTGCGCCTTCTGGGCTACATGGTGGCGTGTACCTCAGTGGTCCATTGGGCCAGGTGGCACATGCACCCCCTTCAATGGGAACTGGTTGCCCAGTGGACTCAGCGATATGGTCACTTAGACCAGCTGATCGCTGTAACCCAGAAGATGTGGGACACTCTCCAGTGGTGGACCGTCTCAGACCAGTTGCAGGAAGGGATCCCATTTATCCGCCCCGAGCCGATGGTCATCCTGATGACCGATGCCTCTCTCATAGGCTGGGGAGCCCACATGGGGGACAACAGGGCCCACGGGTTCTGGACCCCCGAGGAGTCCCGATGCCACATCAACTTGTTGAAGCTCAGAGCAGTCAGACTGGCCCTGTCAGCTTTCGCTCCTTAGCTCCGGGGTCAAGTGGTTCAAGTCCAGACGGAAAATACCACGACCATGTACTACCTCAACAAACAGGGTGGCATGCACTCCCATCTGCAATGCAAGGAGGCGCTCCGAATCTGGGCCCTCATCAGCCGGTTGGAGGTGGATCTCCTTGCCATCCATGTGGCATGAGTCTCGAACCAACTGGCGGATGCTCTCAGCCGAATAGGCCAGACATCCCACGAGTGGTCTCTCCATCCAGAGGTAGCCTACAATCTCTTCTCCCATTGGGGCAAATTGTTGGTGGACCTGTTTGCCTCCAGGGAGAACACCAAGCTGAGACTGTACCATGCCCACCCCCCTCAGCAGGGCTCACTGCAGGGGGATGCCTTCTCAAGGCCGTGGACCCCAGGCCTCCTCTGTGCCTTCCCTCCATTTCCCTTGATCCACAAGGTGCTTCTCAAGGTGAGGAGGGACAAGGCGAAGGTGATTCTAGTAGCCCCAGATTGTCCCCGCCAGTTCTGGTATCCAGATCTCCTCAGCCCCAGTTGCAGGGCTCCAGAGCGGCTTTGTACATGCCCGGACCTGATATCATTGAACCAGGGGAAGGTATTCCATCCGGACCTTCAATCACTGCACCTCACAGCCTGTACCTGAGCAGCTAGAGTTCCAGTCTCTGGGTCTTTCCGAGGATGTCTACACTGTGGTGGAGGCATCTCACAAGGAATCGACCAGGAAATGTTATGCCTTCAAATGGAAAAGGTTTTCCATTTGGTGTTAGGGTAAAAGTCTGGACCCCTTATCCTGCTCTGTGGCTAACATTTCAGACTACCTTTGGTCTCTCTCCAAAGGGGGTCTATGGTCATCGACCCTTAGGGTGCACCTGGCAACCATTTCTGCTTACCAGGCACAGGCCGGTCAGTCGACATTGGTACAGGAGACAGTGTTTGGGCGCTTAAATTTGCTTAAAGGCTCTATCAGTCACAGTTATCACACACTCTGGGTACCCAGATGGAGAATGGTGGGCTAACCAGCAACGTTGCAGCTGGTTGGGGCCCTGTGATGGAAGAAAACAACATGCACAACACACACTATTTGTAATCCAGAGCCAGAGGGTTCAGTTCGTGAAAAGAAAAACAACAAGACAATCAGATGACACACTTTTAGATTAGGCTGTTGTTGCAGGGAGCTACACTGATGATTACTCACGATACCCAAGACTGGACACAGGCTGGATGAAAATAGAGACAGCAGGTGGTTAATCTGGAGTGCCAGGAGAAGTAGGGCCCACACGATTCACCAAGGCATCATTCCTGTTCAAGCATGGAGCAGGGGGCTGATCCCCAGGCAGGTCTCTCGTCGGTGGCTTTCTCTGTGCATTGTGGTAGTCTGGCACGGGCCAAGCGGCATGCCCAGGGCCGAATGGAAAGGTCTGATTCAGTCCGATTAGGCTGGATAAAGCTTCCAGCAAGCAGAACATGTTCACAAAGTGGGAACCAAATCACGACCCACTTTCAATACACAGCACATTTACATGTAAGGAAATTCTACTGTACCAGGCAAACCGCCCTCCGGTCACGATCGCAAAGTCTCTGCACAAACCAGGGATTCAAAAGCAGCTGGAAATCCTGACAGGCTGATCGCATTCAGCAAAATCTTCGGTCTTCTTCAGGTATGAGCCTGGTAAAAAATCAGTGGCTTACTTTGTTCTCACAAACTTGGATTTAGTCTGAAATAAATCTCTTCTCTCCCTCTCAGGGGCAGCAGGCAGACATGCAGGCCAGAACTAAGGCATTTCCACAGTTCTCCCACATGAAACTACTCTGACGGCTGCTTGACTGTCTCAAGCATGTTGCTTTTTCAGCTCCCAACTTAGATCTGACTCAAACTGCAGCAAGCCTGGGAATTTCCCCAGAATCCAAAAGGTTTGGTTGGCTGATCTGTCTGTCAGTCACAACAAAGGCTTCCCCTTCAAGTGCAAAAAGGTGCCAAAAGCCCAAAACTACAATTCCTACAGATTTTGACTCCAGACAACTCCTGTATTCCGGCTTCATTTTAGGTCCCACCAGAACTGACTTGTCCAATTTCCAATCCAGGACCAAGATAGTGGAGATAAGCAAAACAGACCTTGATACAAAGAAGGCAGGTTAGACAGAATACCTTATCATTATCACTCTAAATGATTTTCAGCAAATAGTTACATATTTCAGCAGAGCTCCCTCTCAGATTACTTATGACTGCAATCCAGGCAGCTCTTAAAGAGACAGTACACAGAGGCTATACAGGCACTTTTCTGGCACTCACATTTAAACTGCTAAAATGAGGACACCAGCCTGGCAGTGAGCATTTAGGCAAGCTCGAGGAAGACTTTTGGGGACCCCATTTGTAAGGGGTTACACCTAGATATTTAAAGGTGGGTACCAGGTCAGGTGGGAGCCCTTAGAGTTGAGGATGGTGAGGAAAGTTTTATGTTTGTTTTGTCTGGGGTGAAGAGCATGACCTGGTCTTTTGCAGTTCATGACAAGGTGGTGATACGAGAACCAGCTTCAGCCTGAGTGAAGGAGTGCTGCAGGAGGTTTGAAGAGAAAGGGGTCAGGGTGACTGTCAAATATGACTGCATCATCGGGCGTACAAGCAGCTGCCCAAGCAAGTCTTGGGGAGGGTGTTCAAGAACATGCTAAACAGGAGGGGGCCCAATATATAGCCTTGGGGGACCCCAGAGCGAACCGGTTTACTGGGCAAGTGTGGTGTTTAACTTGACCCTCTGGGTTCTGTCACTCAGATAGCTTTTGAACCAGGTGGTGGCTTCCAGAGATAGCCCCAAGAGGGGCAGGGATTGTAGGAGAAGCATGTGGCTGACAGTCAAAAGCCTTGGTTAAATTAATATAGGTAGAGCCAACCAAGTGTCCTTGGTCAAGGGCTTTGTTGATGAAGGTGGTGTATTCAGGAAGGGCAGCAGTGGTACTGTGTCCCCTCCTGAAGCCATGTTGTTCAGGACAGAGCAGGTCATATTTGGTGAGATAGTCGGTGAGTTGGTGTGACACTATTTTTTCTAAAGCCTTGGAGATGGGGAAGAATTGAGATGGGGCAGTAGTTGCCAGGGTAGGTACGGTCCCCACCTTCAAGGATTGGAGTGATGATGGCTGATTTCCAGTGTGTTGGAAATTGTCCAAGACATGGAGACCGGTTGAGGATGTCCGTGAGGGTGGTGATTATAGTGTCTAGGGTGAGCAGGACAAGTTTGAGGTCCAGTGAGTCACTACTAAAACACGATTTGCTCAGGGCTTTGGTAAAGTAAGGTCTTGCCTCATGTGGGGAGAGTGTACGGAGCCTGAAGGTGGGGGTGGTTGTAGGATGGGTGGGTTTGGAGGCAGTTCAGGGGCCGGGTTGAAAAAATTGGGGGGAAGGACACCGCTGAGGTCAGAAAAGGCAGAGTTAAGGGTATGCACAATTAGAATGGAGTCTTGGGATAGGGAGCCATTTACCAGCAGTTGGGGGGGGAAGGGGTTTCACTAAGTTCTTTAATGTTATTCCAGAACTTACACCCCGAGCCCCAGGTGGAGGAGAGTGACTCCTGGTAGTGGGCGACTTTGGCTTTCTGAATTTTCCAGGTGCATTTGTTCCTGAGTTCCCTGTATAATTGCCAGTCGTGTGGTTTGCCTGATTCATTAGCTAAGTGCCGTTGGTTGTCCCGTTACTTCGTGAGGTCAAGTAGGGTGTGGGAGAACTAGAGGGGTATCATAATTTTTAATCAGTTGCTTGGAAACTGGGGCATAGCAGTCATAGGCCAAGTTAAATGTAGCGATAAAGTGGTCAAGAGCGAGGACTGTGGTGGGTGCAGAGTTGATGGGGAACCAGTCACAATGCAGCAAGTACTGCTTAAGCTGGAGGAGGGAGCCCCTTTGTAAGCAACAGTGAGAGGTAAATTTTGGTGGCCGTTCTGGAGATGTTTTTGAGGTCTATTTGCAGAGAACTGGTGAGTGGTCGCTCAAAACTTCCGAGAGTACTGAAACCTCAGAAAGGCGAGCAGGCCTGTTCATGAGGAGGAGGTCAGTGAGAGTGGAGGCACCTGTTTTCTGATGGAGTCTTGTGGGGACTGGACAACTTGTGAGGTCAAGGGTAGCAATAGAATCCTTGTAGGGTGGAGGAGGCAGTGAGCCAATTGACATTAAAGTCATCCAAGGCAGTGATTTCACTGGAGGAAGGCAGCTGGGCAAGGCAGTTCAGTACCGAGTCGAACGCAAGCTTTTGGTTCCGAGGGCATATATACTGTAACTATGTGGAGAGCTTTTCCTGAGGCATCAGGTTGCAGCCTGACAGTGAGCTTGGGCCCTAGGGACTGGGTGGGGTATCAGAGACTAGAGAGGCTTGAAGAGGGTAACGGTAGTATAAGGTACAACCCCTCCCCTTTGACCTGTCTGTCAATTCTGAGGATAGAGTATGCAGGTATATGGACAGCAGAGTCTGGTGTGTCAGGATCAAGCCATGTCTCAGTTACTACTAATATATCAGGGATATAGTAGGACATCATACTTTTCTGGAGGCTACAAATATTGATGGTGGCTATGGTAGAATGTTGGGGAACTGAGAGATGGGAGTGGGCCATTATTTGGGTGCACATTGCCAGATATTTAGAGGAGGAGCAGAGCATGGCGAAGGAGAGCAAGTCTGAGCAATCTGTTTATGAGCTTGGGATTCTAGGGCCACGGGGAGATAGGGCTGCTGGGGAGGGAGTTGGGGCCGCGGAGGTGGGTAGGCCGCTAGGGATGGGAAGCACAGTACTGACCCCTGGTGGCCGTCTGTGATAACCTGCTAAAGAGGAAATGGACACTTGGAAATGACAAGATAAACCGAAGGTCGGCCTTGGGTGGGTGGCTGGGGAGTTGATGCAAAGCATCAACAGGTAAACACCCTTCCAGTGGCACTGCAGGTAAGAGAGCAGTGATTACCTGTGGAGCCTGCTCAGCCTTTCACTTCCGATGCTGGCACTGGTACATGCAGATCTACAAGTGCCTTCATGGCCCTGCACTAGCTTGTTTATATGGAACGTTCACACTTACCTCCCCTGCTCTACAAACATTGACTTACTGTGTAAATGATGAGAAAAATCATTGGAAAACAGCCATTTGCATACACAGACCCAGACTGTTGGAACAAGATGCTGGACCATATATTGTAAAACATGCCCTTTGCTCTAGGTTTATTCAAAGGGCTGCTGCTGCTACCTCACCACATACCAGCTGTATAGCATGTAAATTAAAATGTACATCCATTGTAGCATTATGTCCGTAACTGTAGTACGAATGACTAGTATATCTTTTTTTTCATGTAACTTCTAAGATTGACTGCTGTCTCCTGGAACCCTTGTGAAAATGAAATGTCTCATTTCATGGTTCCAAACCTGTGGGCCAGTATTTTAATAAATCATTTTTGTGTCATAAAAAATTGTATGCTCAAACCAGGACAGCTGAGAGCATTCCAGCAAGATTTAAGAAAGTCGTCGTTGATGGTGATGATGAATCAAGAATAAGGGAATAAGAGTGGAAGCTGGCGGGAGGGGGGTGCAGGAGGGACTTTACAGAGAGTTCTTGAGCTATGGAACACCCTACCAGCAGAGGGGGTGGGTACGAAAACAATTAATGATTTCAAACACAGCTGGCACCAAGTAACAGAGTTAATAGTTACACAAGGGGAAGCAGTAGGGCTGGGGGAGGTGAGGGCAATAACTCCGACTAGACATGAGGTTCTGGGTAGGATAGGGTAAAACAGGGAAGGCTGGATGGACCAGTGCTCTTCTTCTGCTGACATTTTCTATGTTAATGAAACCGGCCACTGATAAGAACTGATGCAGACAATTTCAGAATTCTTTTTCCAAAAACACCAGACCGAAGCAAAAGAAATTATATATACTGTACACACATGTAACGTTCATTTGGGGTCCTCCGGGGTAGAGTATGAGGGGGCCAGCCTGAGTCCTTTAGTCTTCATCCTTGTTGGGAGTCTAAGGGTATCTCAGGCACCAAAACAACTTTTGCAACCTTTTGGACAGTAACAGGAATGTCCACACGCAGTTTCTGAGTCAAGTGAAGGTGACATTTAATTTGTGCCTCCATCTCCATTTCCACTCAGCATCTCACTTCCATGGGGTGATATTCACTACCCGCCTGCCACAGTTTCTGTTTAGGGACAGTCCTGATTTACAGTCTGGTTTAGTTCACTTGTCCTTTCCCATATCGAGCTTTTTTTTTTCCTTTTTGCTATTACTTTTCTCCCCTGTCCCAGTTGGCCCTACTTCATTGCCATCCTCCCAGCCCCATCCCCCAAACTTCAGACCCTCCCATCTTTCCCACAGCTTGCCCTCCATGGCAGGGCAGTGGGAGCCCCAACACAACCTACCAGGTCCGGACCCAGCTGGGAGGTACCTTCTCGGGCAGTGCCTGTGGAGGACTGGACATTCATGAAGCGCGACTGGGACCAGTTTTCCGCTTTCTCCTATGGAGGGGAGTGCCATGCCAACAATGGCTGTGCTGCATGCATGTCCGCATGCAGTATGCCGGTCAGCTGCTCCTCTTCCTCCTCCTCCTCCATGCCTCACTGTGCAGGACCCGGCGTGCCAACACCTAGCCTCCATTAGGTGTCAGGCAGGTGCCGGTCTCTGTTCCCCACCCTCCCCAAGAGAGGAGAGCTGTCCTCTGGACTCTCGATCCTCTTTCCTTCCCGGCCGACCCCCGATGACCTGCTCACACTGCGAACATGGGTCTCCGTGGCAGGAGGTAAGGCATGATGCCTCCGCCCTCCATGCCACTGGGGCAAGCTTTTTGAGCCTCCCATATCCTGAACTGCTTGCACCAATCTCCCAGTTTTTCTTTCAACAACAGGGTGAACTTCTCAGGAGTCCTGTGTCCCACAGGTGAGGTAGCTAAACCTATTTGTGGATCCCTGCACAACTCTATACCCTATACTGCTGTCCTTTGCATTTTTGATTTAGTGTCTTTTCTGACTCCAAAGGCTTCTTTGCTATTTGAGAAAGGTGTTTAAACCCAGTCTTTGGTTCCCACACATGATATATTGTATCCCACTGCCTCTTTGCATGAGGGTCCCTGTGCCATGTAGGTAGGGAAATAACCTATTTTTGAGTCCTACGAAGGCTTACACACCTTTGTCCCCCTCTGTCCATTCTTTCAGATTCCCTTCTGTACACTTTGATGGGTACAGGACCTTCCATATTTATGTTTCTTTTTCCGCTTGCCATTTTCTTGCACTCAGCTGTCTTTCTTTCTTCCTTTCTTTGATTGTATACCCCCAATGAGCATTCTCCAGATTAAAAGGCCTCCACCACATCACCAGTATGTCTGTGTCTTTCCTCCTACAGAGAATTCTCTCACCCATGAGCTACTTCTCTTTCCTCTTTCCAGGGAACTCTACTACTTCCTTCCACTAGTTAACTCACTCATATCCTGCCAGCCATTTCTCAGCTCCTCCTCTAAGCTACTTAACCCTGTAGTGACCCACTGGGCCTCTGCCTGACTTCTAATTACTGTGTACTATTTACCCCAGAAACCTAGTAGCCCCAAGGCAAGGGACTACATACAGCATACACGGGCTATGGCGTTGCTGCAGCCATTAGTCATTTCTGGTTGATGGCTATTCACATCATGGTCAAACAGAGCAGTTACTGTAATTATTCAGTGCTGACCAAGCTCACAATAAACCATGAGGAACAGAAGAGGAGTCAGTCCAAAAAAGTCCCCTTGTGTGTCAAGATCATTGAGCGACGACTTGAGCATGCCTCTGAGTCATCATATAGTGCATAAAAGCACAAGAATGGAGAGAAGCACAGGTTTCTCAGGCATTGTGCATACTGTAGCAGGAAGTGATACAGAAACACAGAATTTTACAAGCAGAAATAGACCCTTGGTCCATCGAGTCTGCCCAGTCCCTCCCCTAGTCCCCACAAGTATATTACTGGTAGCACTTAAGCAGTGTGTCTAACAATTGTGTTCGTCCTGTGACCCCCATTTAACCCTTCTCCCCCTCCATAATTTTCACCATACCCACGTGTCTACTCCACCCTCTCTTGAAACTTGTAACTGTCTCAGTGTTAATGGCCATTCTAGTTAGATGGTTCCACCTGTCCACCGGCCTCTGTGTGAATACTCACATCCCTCCTGATTCCCTCCCCGCACCAAATTATAATTATGTCCTTGTGTCACAGAACCCTCACATTGCTTGAACAGCTGCTTGCTGTTCACTTTGTTTATTCCCATTAGATATTTTGAAAGTTTCAGTTATATTCCTTAATTCCTTTCTGGTCTCCAGGGAGTACATATTCAGGTCAGTCTTTCATCATGCTATAAATCTTCCCTTGCTGCCTGTACATCATTTTTGCTGCCCTGTTCTGAATTGATTCTAAGTGGTCCTTGTCCTTTTTAAGGTGAGGTTTCAGAACTGCACAAAGTACTTTAGGTGTGGGCTTACCAAGGACATATTGAGGGTCAGGATCACTTACTTACTTACTTTAGAAAATGCCCTGTCTATGCAGCCTATCATCCTGCTGGCTTTTCCATGTAGCATAGTGCATTGGGAAGTGTTCTTAAGGCCGTTCCTTTTGATAAACCACAGATCCCTTTCCTGTGAGGTCTGGTGTAACCTCCCCCCACCCAATATTGTGTTTTTAGGTTTCTTTCCCTAGTGCATGGCCTTGCACGTTTTGGTATTAAAATTGAGTTGGCAGATCTTGGACCTCTTTTCCAAATTTCTCTAGGTCCTCTTTCACATTCTTAACACTTTTCTCATTGTCTATCCTGATGTACAGCTTAGTGTCATCTGCGAAGAGACACATTTTGCCCACACCTCAAAAAGGACATTAACCTGCTGGAGAAGGTCCAGAAGAGGGGCTGCAAAGTTGATAGCAGGTCAGTAGTGTAAGGCATACGAGGAGAGGTTGAGGGCACTGAACATGTACTCCCTGGAAGACAGGGGTGGGGAGACATGATTGAGACCTTCAAGTACTTGAAAGGATAACCATGATGGATAAGGGTGTCTCTTTAAGCTAAGTGGTAACCATAACACAAGGGTGCACAGTCTTAAGCTGGGGGAGGTTTAGGAGGGAGGTCAAGAAGCACTTCTTCACGGAGAGGGTGGTGGACACCTGGAATGTGCTGCCAGAGGAGGTGGTGTCATTGAAGACAATAGGCAGCTTGAAGAGAGGCTGGGATAGCCTTAGGGGTAAGGTAAGGATCATGGGCTGGGAGGATAGAAAGGATGAGAGGAGTGGGAGGGCAGGGTCAGCTCAAGCTGTGGACCCTGCAATACGAGCAGACTAGATAGACCAAATGGACTTCTTCTGCTGGCTTCTTCGTATGTTCACATGTATGTATGCATTTTTCCATGGAACCCATCTCCAGTGTCACATACAGTTTGAAGAGCACAGGACCTAGGACCAGCTCCTGAGGCACCACATTGGTGACCCTCCTTACCAAGGACTGCCTTTCATTTAGTACTATTCTTTGAGATCTTCTTTGAGGACTTCTCCATCCATTGAGCCACACCATTTGAACTTTACATCATCAGCATTAGGATCACCTAGAAATGTTTGCCTGCTGGGTTCACCCATATTGACACACATCGGTGCCGCCTGTATAACGTGGGAAGCAGCATGATTATTAAGTTCTTTGTTCCACCATCAGCTGCTCATCAGATTATCAGAGAATCAACACTGAAACTCACCTTCACCTTTGCTGGTTTTTTTTTTGCTATTCAATTTTATTATTTTCTTAGTTGGGAACAAACTGAACTGCACAACTGGAGCCATGCTACGGGCAATAACACTAGCAACCCAAAAAAAAAAATAGCACGCACTCACCACACCAGCAATACACTGTAGATAAGTGAAAAAACCACATATGGGGTTGATGTACCATGGTCAGTTGTTTAATTCGTTGCCAAAATCAGCATACGGGATTAACTGCGGGTGCAAATCAGGTGCAGCAAAATAGTTTGTACGTGTGCGTTTGTCAAAAGGCTTCCTGACAAAGTACACAAGTGCAAAGCATTTTACTGCACCTCCACAGTTACTCCTGTATGCTGACTTTTGGCAGTGAATTAAACAATTGACCACACTACGTCAGCCTTGCATGTATTTTTTTCACTTATCTGTAGTGTATTGCTGATGTGGGTGAATGTACACATTTTTTGTTATTTTCTTACTTCAGTATATGTTTTGTGTTGCTATCAAAAGATAAAATGCTTTTATTCTGTCTCTGTTGTTGTGACAAAGTGAAAATCTACAGATATGACACCCATACACTGTGTTCCTGCTGCCCTAGGCCTCTTGCACAATGTTCAGAACTGCAGTAGCTTGCCGGGCTTGAAACAAGTCATACGTAGATGTCACTGGAAGGGTTTTAGAAGCCCTTCTCAGAAGTGTGGAGAGTGCGAGTGTTTACTGGCTTTGTCATCAGTTTCACCAGCCCACTCCACTGGCTCCCCATCTTTGACATCCTGCCATTCACCTAGGTGGCCATCGACAGTGGAGAGAACTCTGCTGTAGATGTTGAAGGCTTCTGGAAAGCCAAAGGACAAATCCAAAGATGTGGAAAAGCAACAACATCAAGGGAAGCATAAAGATTACCAGTTAGTGACTTCTCCTGCCCATTCCAGGTCTCCTTTAAAAGGAGGCAAAGGTAAGTCCACTTCTAAGACCAAGGCTGTGGCCTGAGGTTCTGTTGCCCCTCTGACTGTTTCTAAGACACCATGGTCAGGGTCTGGCAAGTGGATCTCAGCCAATTTTACTAGCAGGTTTTGGCCCACCAATGGGATCACCGTTGACCCCTGTTACGGGCATTGCCATTGCACAGACTTTGCTGCAGACCATGTCAGCTCTGTTTACACAGATCCTGCATAAGGCCCTGCTGTAGACACTATTAACGTCGACGCTCCCTGCTGGTCCGTCGATGCCAACATTGGGTCTTGTGCCTTCAGCCTCCATAATTGGCTCTGTGCCTTCTTTATTGATGCTGGCTCCCTATAGGGATTCTTTGCAGCCTCTCCTCCCTGGTGAGGAGGAAAAGGAGGAATATAATCCTGACCTTCAACACTAGTATGAGGATTATGAGGAGAAAGAGGGTGACCAACCTCTACATGAGGACATAGGCTCCAGTTCTGTCTTCCCAGTTTGTAGTGAAGAAAATGTGGTTTACGCCTCATGTTCTTACCCTAAGAATGCCCCTTGATGCTGTCCTCAGCTAATACAGAAATCTCTTGGCTTAAGAGCTGAGAAGGAGAACTCCACCAAAAGGAACTATATAATTTTTGGAGGTTTTACAGTGCCTACAGTGATCATTCCTCAGTGTAGTAAACTGCCAGAGTTGCTCACGGATCGTGGTGCTCACAGTATCCCCACTTTTGCTCCCCTCCCTATTACCCTTCTTCTCCTGCCCCTCCTGACTAAGTCTCCTGTTGGCTGTCCCCTACTCCTGCTCCTCCCCTCACCCCTCTTTCCTACCTTATGACATAGCCCCCTCAGGCTACTCCCAAGCTACTGTGTGCCTAACTTCAGCTTGATTCCTTGATGCCTTTTCTATGCCTTTAACAATATATTGATTCGTATGTCAAAATGCACTTCTTCTACCTGTAACAATATAGTCAATGTAATTGCCTATTCACCTACTTGTACAGTCTGTCAATATTCTGTCTTCCTGCAATGTTCATCAAGCTGCCTTTGTAATTTTGTCTTTCGTCCAATTGACATGAAACCTTAGTAGTTTTTGTCTGTCATCTACCTGACATGGAACCTTTGTAAAAGAGCCATCCTGGTTCAAAGGTACTAATCTTCAACCAAAATAAATAAATGTAAAATCAAAGTTGCAGCAAACCATGGTGTACATTCACACGAGGAGAAAATAGCACAATAAAGTAGAAAATACAGCAAACCATGACAAAGTACAGTGCGCATGCATGAAACATTGAGAAGGTTTCCTGGTGGTGTGGCGGAGGCTTTGGTGCTGCCGATTTTTTTTGAATAAAGGAATTTAAACACTTTCTACTGTATTGTTCTATTTTCTCCTCGTGTGAGTGTGTGCCATGGTTTGCTGCAACCAGTGATCATTCCACCCATACACTTGCTTTGAGGATGCCTCATGGCTGCTTGGCACAAACTTAGTGCCCTACCTGCTGTACCTCGTAAAGCTGCCAAGCAGTATCCAGCTCCAAACTACTAAAGCATTTGATTTTTCTAAGCCAGAAATGGAGTTAGTGGTCCTTATGGCATCTAATGACTGGTTTAAAGCACCTTGTCATGTAAGTTCCATTACTCCTTACGAAGAATCCAGGAAGCTGGATGTTAGGGCAAGAAGACCTATGCTTCAGTGTCCCTTGACGTAAGTATAGTGCGCTATAAGGCTTACATGATTAAATATCAGAATAGCCTGTGCAAATCTATCTTGGAAGTGGCTGACAAGCTGCCGGATAAGCCCACAAAAATTGGGGTTCAGCAGACTGTTGCCTATGGCCTGGATGCTGGGAGGCATCTTCTTTAGTTCGCCAGTGATGCATCATATGCCTCCACTCATGCTGTTGCCTCTAGCATTTTGCCTCCAGCACTACTCCTGGCTTAGAGTGGTTGGCTCTGCCATTGATGTACAGCAGCCAGTGCTAAATGACTTTTTTTCATGGACAGAAATTATTTGGCCACAATGTGGAAATTGCTTTGCAGTCCTCCAAAATAACTGTTCTCCCTCAAGGCTCTTACCCTTCAGCCTTGTGGACAGGGTAGAGGTTCCATTATTAGGCCCTACTTGTGTCCTGCCTGTGAGTACTCCTGTGCCCTGGGATGTGGGTCCCAGTGTACCTCTACCCTCCTCCTTTGCCCCAAATGGGCTATGGAGCCTGTGCTGTTGTGGAACTCCACCAGGGTTACTACCCTGGTATTTACTGGTTACAAAGTGGTTAGGTGATCTGTGTCCTGTCCTAGACATCAAGGGATGAAACTTGTGCATTGAATACAGATGACTTTGGATGGCATCTCTTCTGTCCCTACTCCCTCTGCTTCTGCAGGGGGATTGGATGTCCTTTGGATATGAAGGATGCTTACCTCAGTATCAAGGTGATTTGCAGTCACCGACTGTAACTATGCTTTATGCTGGAGGTTTCTCATTACAAGTTTTATGTCTTGCCATTTGGCTTATCTTCAGTATCGTGTGTCTTCACCCACTGCTTCATAGTGGTAGCTGTGGCGCTTGTAGGAAAGGTCTGTGCGTGTTCTGTGTCTGGATGGCTGGCTTCTGAATGCCATATCCGGGAAGCCATCCTTCACACTCTGTTTCAGATGTGCCAGCTGTTAAATCAGCTTTGCATCCTAGTCAGTGAACTGAAATCGGTTCTCACTCATGTATGCCTACAGTGTTTCAGTACTTTCCTCAACATGTCTGCAGGCTGGGCCTTCCTACTGTACCAGAGGACCATGGCAATGCTTGGATTGCCCAGGCACAGCTAGTAGTCTTCCAGTCATTATGCCTCAGCAAGATGCCTTCTCAGATGGCTCAAGCTGATGGTTGCAGCCATTGTCGCTGTCCCTCTGGCATGCCTGCACACAAGGATTACTCATTGGTTCCTCTGTGTCCCATGGGATCATCTTCATCATGCCTTCCTCTGGTGGTTGGACTGCTTTAAGTGTGACTAAGGGTCTCCCTTCCTCTGTCTCATGCCCCTGATGTTCATGACTGTGGAGGCTTCAGGCTCCAGTTGGGTTGCTCATCTTGGGACATTCCAGATGCAAGATCAATGGTTCTCCCTGTTTCACGCTCTGCATAATAATACGCTAGAGATGAGGTTGTTCTTCTTGGCCTACAGGTCTTCACTGTCCTTCTCCAGGATCAACCATTGTTGGTGCAGATGGATAATGTTTCTTTGATGTAGTACATTAACAAAATTGAGGTGCTGTCTGGCCGTCTCGATTTTATTTCAAAGCCTGGAATAAAATTGTTTCTAATTTCATTTTTGGGGGGCAATGCCAGAGGGTTTGCTTGTCGGTTCTGCATTTGCCACTTGCCTCTGGAGATGTCAATTTGCCTAACCTGGAGTGCTACACAAAAGCAGCTTTTCTGAGGATTCTACTGTTATGGTTAACTCCCATATATTCTGCCCCGTGGAAAGAGCTAGACTCGATAATAAATTATCTCTTGTGACATGGCCCCGATAGCATTTGTGTTACGGGGATGTTCTCCCCCTGAATAACTTCTCAAAATTTTCCCGGGGGGTTTAAGTATTTGGAATCAGTTGAAATATCACCCAGACTTTTCAGAGGTTTATTACTACTGTATATGAGACTGTTGTCAGCAGATGAGAATTTTGAACAGTCCAGCCATGTCCTGGCCTTTAGAGGATGGCATAGGCTAGAACTTCATTATCTTTACCAGGTCCTTTCCTCAAGGGGTATTCTCTCATTTGCAGACTTACAGAAGGAATTTGGCTTATGTCACAGAGATCATTTTAGATTCTTACAACTACGGGCATACATTCAGAGCCAGCGACTGGAGAGAGCATGTTTGCCCAACCCAAAAGCACCCTGTTGGCCCTGTTACGTGACAGTTTAAATGGTAACGGGGGCATGATAGGTCAGCTATACGCATTCTGCGAGATACTCATGGGGACTCCATGCTAACAGTTCTTGACAAATGGAATGAGGATCTTGATTTATCAGTCACTATCAAGGAATGGTTAGAAAATGCAATATTGGCATTTAAGGTAACTGTTTCTCCTACATGGGGGGAATTTGCTTGGAAATGCCGCTACAGATATTTCCGACCTCCAGCTGTCTTTGTCAAGTATTTGCCCTTGTCATACGGTGAATGTTGGAGAGAGTGTAAATGCAAAAAAAAAAAAAAAGCTGATTTGGGTCATATTTTTTGGCTTTGCCCACTATTGACACCCTTTTGGTGCATGTTACAGTCCGAGTTGCGAGACTGCCTAGGGAACATGGTTGAATTGACAGCAGAATTAGTGCCGTTGTCGATCATGCCTGGGAATAGGCAGACATGAAGCCGTACCTTATTGCCCATTTATTTGCTTGCAGCAAAAAAGGCAATTACCAGGAGATGGATGTCATCTGTCATCCCTTCTGTTGTTGATTGGAGAAACATTATGTCAAATATATATCAATTAAAGAAACTCACGGCAAGCCTTCATTAAAAAAGTGAAGGATTCCACCTCAAATGGCAACAGTGGGTAAGCTACATGGTACAGACTGACCCTGACTTTGTCCCCTAGGACCAGTCCAAGACCCAAAGCAAGGTCCTGTTTTCCCTAATGGGGAAGGACTTTAGATGGGCTAATTAATGGGGTTAAGTGTAATATATTGGCTTGATGAGGCTAATAAGTGAAAATGTCTTCTTTTTTACAAGAAACAGTTTAATGGCTATTGTATGAACATTACAATATTATAGGTCTTGTCAACTTTAACAAGTGCACAGTTGGTGTCTCAACACCACAGTTCTTTCTCTATAACTGTATATATTCTGTCATGTGCCTCTTTGTTTAAAACTTAATAAAAAATTATATTTAAAAAAAAAAAAAAGGAGGTGCTTACTCCTGTCCCCTTTGCAGGGAAACAATTAAGATCTGGAACAGGGCCATGGAGCACAGCGTGTTTCTCATGGCTGTATTTCTGCCCACAGCTTCAGTATCCTGGCAGATCATCTCAGTTGATCCAGGCTCTGTCCCATGAGTGGGACCTTCTGGACTTGATCATCTTAAGTTAGCCTTTTTTTTCACATCCTCACAAAACTGCAATATTTTACTCATTTGCTTCAGGGCCTGCAGTTTTCTGGTGAGATGCGCTGTCCCTCTCCTGGAAACAGAGGTCTCTTAATACAGTTTCTCAATTCTGATTCAGAGGGTTCTGGACAGGTGTAGATGGAACTGGACACCCTGATTCTGATGGCCCCATTCTGACCCAGGCAAATGTGGTTCCCTGTACTGCAGCATTTGGCATTGGAACTTGCCAATCCTGCATACTCTTCCAGCTGGAATTCTGTCACAGAAGCAGGGCTCTCTGGTGCACCAAGATTTCTGATCCCTGCACCACCATATCTGGCCTTTGGGATGTAGAACTCTCCTGCTTTGGGGATCCCCTGCAGTTGTAGATGTTCTCTTTGTAGCTTGTAAGCCCTCTACTAGGTATGTCTATTTAAACAATGGTAATGTTTCTTAATATGCTGTACCTTTCATAGCCTGGACCCTTTTACATGTCTATTGAACCATGTTCTGGATTTTTGTCTCTAACTTTTGCAATTTGACATCCAGTACTTCTCTGTGAGGGTGCATTTGGCTGCTGTTTCAGCCTTTCATGCTCTCACAGATGGTAAGTCAGTTGCCCAGCTGGAAGTTTCCCACAGGTTCTTTAGAGGTGTCCTCACATATTAGTGCCCCCTATCTGTAGACTGGCTTTGTTGTGGGACCTAACATAGTTCTGAGACCCTTATGGCACCTTCTTTTGAACGGACTGCAACCTGTGAAATATATTTCCTGTTCTAGAAGATGCTGCTTCTGGTGGCCTTTGCTTTGGCACAGAGAGTGTCTGGTTGCAGAGCCCCCTTATCTTTCAACAAGGATTGATTCATTCTAAGGACCAATCCTAATTTATCCTAAAGATTGTCTCTGATTTAACACTGAATCAGACTATTCAACATTTGGTTTATTCTCCCCCCCCCCAAAACTGATAGAGGAGAATGGTTGTTGCATATATAAGATGTCTGTACAGCTCTGGGTTACTACTTGGATCGTACTAAGTGTAACCCCTAGATGGAGCTGCTATCCCAGGGGCTACTACCCCTGCCTGATTTTGCCACTAACAGGTTGAGGGGCCTGGATCCAATGGCGGGTGCCTCCACCCAGAGGTCAGGGGTTTGCAATAGTTAAACTAACTTGGTCACAGCCCTCTGGGACACTGCAACCCCTTTCTTCCCACTAGTGGCCCACACAATATATCAGAATTACCTTCACAGTATACACTACCCCAGGACTCGTTCCGGCACTGGGACCTCCTGTGAATGAGATACATGCAACAATCACAGTACAGTACTTTAACATAGACAAATACCTCAGGCAGTATAACTTTGCTGAAACAAGCAGCTCTGATTTATTTAGAGGATATAACAAGGACAGGGGAAATCAGGTTAATTAGCTTATCACTCTAATCATCTACCTCATGGCTCTGTGCACAGGCCTATCCCTATCAGTTACTGTCCCTGGGTACCAAGCCCTAGTGGCTATTCCAAACCGTGGCAGCTGGTAGGGCCCTTTCACACAGAGAAAATGAAAATTAAACAGTCAGCAGTACAGTAATTCCATTTGGATTTAATGTGGCAATTCAACAGGGAGCGATACTGAATTAGTACTCACGACCTCCAAATAAGATAGGGTCCTTCAATGTCAGAGCTCACTTGAGGTTCACAAAACCTCTTCACACATTTATATAAAAGAAAGCACTATACCAGGCAGGCTGCATCTGTATCCCGATCGCAATTACTGCACAATACCCGGGAGAACACACAGCAGATTCAGTTCCTGACAGACCGAGTGTAATTTTCAGCAATTCCTCCAGTCTTCTACAGGGTGAGCCTGGTTTCTACTCTTCAGATATCCTTTGATTCTCTTCACAGGACGGATTCAGTCCTAACAAGCTGCAGACCGGAACTCTGGGCCTTACACACGTTTTTTGACTAAAACTGCACACTGAAAAAACACAGGCTCCTTCCTTCTTCACTGCAAAGCTCAACTGAAACTCCAACCGAACAAAACTGGCACTCCTTTTCTGAGTTCCTCCCAGTTCTTGACTGGATTGGCTGTCACCACATAGACTGCTGCTGTTGGTCCAAAAGGCACTGAAGTCTAAACTACATCTCCCAGAGTCACTGCCCATACAATCCTCTTGTGGCTGGCTCAGATTATGAGTCCAAGTTCTGATTCGTCCAAGGCACCATTTTAGAGCTAGCTTACCCCACACTGATTGGTCCAGTTCAGCAGTTCAAAACCAGAATGGGGAACTATGGCAGACACTGTTCTGACTGCAAAAGAAGAGGTTAGACAAACTGTAATTTCATTATTACTGTAAATGATTTCTGGCAAACAGTTACATCTTTCAGATAGGTTCCTTTGCACTCATAGTGACTGCAAAAATGGAGGAATTATGGCAGCTTGAGGTACATGCAATCAAAGAAACACGGTCCCCATACAACTAATTATGTCTGCAAGCAGACAGCTCTTAAAGAGACAGTACCAGAGGTTCTAAAAACACTCACTGATAAATGGCTTAAACGCCAAACACCATTCAGGCTTGGAGCATTCAAGCAAGCTCCTGGAAGTCTTTTGGGAACCCCCATTTGCAGGGGGGTTACACTAAGGATTGTACAAAATCCTCTCAACACTTTGTCTTTCACCTCCAGAATGGTGCCCCCCCAAGCAATGCCTTTCCAGATGGTGGGAATGTTGTATTGCTTTCCTGTTACTGGAGGTGTGGTACGCAACTTCTGAGTCCCATCTGTGACCACTCCAGTCTTACAGTAGTATGGCTACTTCTGTGACTTGTTTCTTTTTTTATAATAGTTTATTGGTGTTTTGTTTTATGACTGAACAGAACAGACAGAAAAAGAAAAACAGTAGATACAGTAGCAATCACTATCAGTTGATTCGCTTGCTTTAGAGGCTTTGTAACAGTCAGTGGCCAGAGGCATCAGGAGGGATGTTATAGCAGTGGCAGCTGGCATTATGGAGGCTGTTACAGCAGTGATGGCTAGCATTATAGTACAGTTACTCTACATTGTAAAGGAAGTCAACTTTAAATGTACTAAAAGAATTATGGAACAAACAGGCCATCAATCTGAAGTTTATGATACCCATGTATGCCATGTTTCATCAATACGGTATCTGCTTAATTATACAATCCCTGCATAACCCACAGATAAAGTTTCAGCCCTCCTAGGTGACCACTGCACAACAGAAACAATCACTACCTCTTTCTTTTTTACTTCACCTCCTGTAACCATGGTGTCTATACCGCAAGTCTCACACAAATATACCTAGTTCCCAGCCTTACTAAAACAGCCCCAAAATTTGTATAACATTAAAATATTTTTCCATTTATAGAAGGCTCTCCGTGACCAATTGCAAGTGCCTCACCTGTGTCTGATTTTTTCTTTGGCTCATCTCTACCACGCTCCAACACAGCTCAAGCAGCAGCTCCATAGTACAACATCCTTTAAACTACATACCACTGGTGCGCTCCTCCTCTCAATTTAAAAAGAAAGAAAAAGGAAAACCGCTGAGTGGGACTGTTACTTTGAGTGAGACCTTTTGAACAGAAAAGCACAGTAACCCCAGAAGCAGACCTGACAGTAGCCCTTCATTGCTCGCTACCATGGTAAATCAGACATCCTAAATTACTGTTAGGAACCATGACAGCAATACAGGCTGCCGCGCGCCCCCCCACCCAATGGTATCTGGTCATGCTGATATTACTGACCGCTCCCCAGAACAATTCCACAGCATCAGCCAACTCCACCACCCTGCAGCTACATTCATGCTGATGAAGGGCACTGTAATCCTAACAACACAGTACTATTTTTTCTGGCAGAGTAATAACGTCAATAAAAATCATTTAAACAACAAAAAAAAACTTGTTTTGTTTTTGTGGCATAAAAGGGGGAAATTGTATAATCACAGTAAACTCATCCAAGGTGTGGGTTATGCAGGGGTTTTCCCACTTCTGGTGTGATTTGGTCACTCAGCCTGCTGCCTCGTGACCAGACCACACCAGGCATGGGTAAATCCTGGCATAACCCACACCCTGTCATAGTTTATTGCTTAAGTAGCTTATAGATTTGTATCGCCAGGTTATAAGTGTTATCAGTAACAATATACCACTGGGCTAATGTCTGCTACCTAGGGGTTAACCATGATCTTGCTAGAACCTTCATAGCTAAAGCTAAAAGAATCAGTAAAAGTTTAAATTGCCTCTCCTTTATCTTAGATTGGGAAGGTGGAATGGATAGCAGTATCAAAGATGGGGTTAATAAACCTAAGGTGTCAAAATCTCCTCTAACATGGTCCCTATCTGTTTCCATTAAATATGTAATCTGGAACAACCCCAAAATATATGGGTGTGGTCTGCTGTCTGAACATCTCATCCACTCCAGTACAAAGCCACCATTAGACCCATGCACTTAGCAAGAATTGCCAGTGTTTTTAAAAATCTCATCTGCCATTTCCATGAGAACTTCTCAAGTATGGTGCCGTGGTAAAACTCATATGCTAGGAGTACAAAATCCACCCATAAAGCATCATCATGAGTGGTCTGAAGTCCAACATTCTGTTTTGCAAAACGGACCCCTGGAGTTCAAAGTAAGTTCTCCCAGACCCCTGTAAAGCTGCCCCACCAAGTGAGTATGATGTATTGTTTGTGCCAGGAGGGTGTTTGACCTGACTGGAAGCATTCTCACTCTTGCTGGGGCCCTGCTTCGATATATAAGATTGAAGTCGTAAGTAACAAAAGTGATCTGATCAGGACGAAATGTATCTTGACTGGAGGGCTTGAAATGGCAATGTTCCTTGGGGGTTTAGAAACTAATAGAGATAAGTAAGGTCTGTCATGTGCTGGTGGTGTAAGAAGGGACTGAATTTATTCAGGGGACAGGTTCGGTCTCCCAGGAGTGCCTGCATCCATCATGTAGAAGTAGAGAGGGAAGGATTCTACAAAACCTTGTGGCAAACCTTAAGGGTTACAGCGGTATAGGTACAACATTTAGTGAATAGGAGCTATCCTACTGGGTTAGCATAGAGGATTGGGTCAATATTAAAAAGATCATTCAGGGCAAACTATATGTCTTTCCAAAAAGTACAGTACTTAATGGGTGTCCATTGACAAATGAGCCTAAAGTGGGATGCCCAATCATGTTGTTTTAAATTAGGCCATTTCACCCCTCATTTGTCCCAGGTAGCTGTAGAATGGGTACCCAAATACCAGGTCTGCTGCCACCCCTTATTAATCTAGAGATCAGTTTGTTCCACGATGGAAAGGTCTGGCAGTATCAGGACAGTTTGTCGAAAATACAGAATCCGGGTAAGAATGTGCTGGCAAATTGCTTTAGTCTGCTAGAAAAACTTGAACTGAGATGGAGCCACTGAAGGAGTTCTTCAGTGATTTCGGGGGTCAGAGATTCATAGTTCAGTAATTTTGAATGGTGAAGGTCCTTTTTTATTTATATGCTCAAATACTTTATCTCCCCTGTGGTCCGCCTGAAGTGCAGTTGGGCTTTAATTGCACTGGAAGGGATGTAGTAAAAAATTAAGACTTCTAGGCCAGGATTCACAAAGATTGCTCCGGTGCAAACCCAGTTTTGTGCAAGCAAACTAGGTTTTGGGCTGAGTTGGTATTCACAAAAACCTGGTTTGCCTGATCAGACTGGGTTAGCGCCAAGGCAAAGTATGGAGCCGCAATGTAAATAAGGGGGAGGAGACCTGCATATCAGTGCAGTCCAATTCACAAAGCATTTGCTCTGCGCAAAGGCCTTTTGTGGATCCTCTTACATGGAGCAGATACTGCCAACTGAGACATTGCTTTAATCCTGTGCAACCCTAGTGGTTGGCAGAGGTACCAATATGCCCTGGAGCCAGTGCCCCCCCTTCCCCGGTGATCGCTGATCCGAATTGAAAAAAGGAATATGCCCTGGTGTTAGTGGTCCCCCTTCCCATGATCATCGATCACTGGCCCGGGTAGTAAAAAGACTTTTCTTTGATGCTAGTGATCCCTCATCACCACCACTGATTGCCAGCCTGATTGTAAGAAAAGATGTATCCCTGGTGGCTAGTGGTCCTTCCTGCCACCGATGCCTGCCAGATACACACATATGTTTGTGCCCTGGTGTCCATGGTCCCACCCCATCTGATCCCCATCCACGAAAAAGTGGGAGTAATTCAGGTAGAACAACCCCCATGATCATCAACCCAACATGCAGGAAGAACCTTTCACTGGTGTCTAGCATGCCCCCCCACCCTGGCAGGTGGTGCCCCTCCCCATCCAGAACCCGGCGGTGACTGGCACAGCCTCTCTCTCTCCACCATGGCTGGCTGCCAACTGAACTGTCAGTGACCCTGTACTATATAGTGCGTGCGTTGATTGACAGCTGAGCTGCCAATTAAGATTAATGAGCATGTACTGTATACAGTATGCGCTCATTGACAGCTCAGTCAGTGGATGTCCGTGGTGGAGAAAGGAGGTTGTGCCAGTTGCCACGCTCAGTTTCAAGATGGGCTACCTGTTGGGGTGGGGGTCCGCCAGACATCAGGGAAAGGTTCTTCCAACCCGTCGGGCTGGCGATCGCAGGAGGTGGTTGTCTACCTGAATGACTTCCACTGTTGCGTGATGGGGATCAGACGGGGGGTGTGGGACCACTAGACACCAGGGAGAATCATATTTTCTTATTTGGGCAAGGGATCAGGTGGGGGTAAGACCACTAGCCACCAGGGACACTGTTCCACAGGTTGGGTTAGGTATTTGAGGGGGGGACCACTGGACACCAGGGACAAACATATATGTGTATTTGGTGGGCATTGGGTGGGGGGAGGGACCACTAGCCACCAAGGAAAAGTCTTTTTACTACTCAGGCTGATGGTTGGTGATCACGGGAAGGGGGGCCACTAGCACCAGGGCATGTTCCCTTTTCAACTTGGGCCAGTGATCAGTGATCATGGGGGAACCACTAGCACCAGGGAGATTGGTGAATTTACAGACACAGGTCTGTCTGTGAGGCAGGGGATGGGGGTACACTAAACTTGCCACACCTTCATTAAATGAGCCCATAATGGGCATGCAAATGGCCACATAGTGCCTCGCATGCCCAGTGGAATAATTTACATGGCTGCTTTAGTGAATTGGCAATAGCACACCTGCGCTATTCATTGTAGAGCCATACTCATGGCTGCATGAGGAGTGGCGCAAGTGGGATTAGCACGAGTGGTATTGGGAGTTAGTGCTGACTCCATCTGGCCCTATTTTCAGTCGGGTAGCATGGTGCGCTATCTGACTGAGAATAGCAACATTTGACACCTGGGCAAATGCAAAGCACAACACAAAATTCTTCACCTTATTACTTTATTCTTATCTTTCTGTGTTCTCTGCAGAGTACGATATTATTATGTTTATGTTACTCTGCTTTTATTGTACCTCTCACGTTGTACCATTTTCTGTCCTACACAAGACTTCCTTGCAAATGAGCTTGCTCAATGGAGCTTTCCTGGTAAAGTGAATAAAATTAATTTAAAAAAATAAATAAAACTTCTGCACAGTGCTGTGTTTTTTTTTTTTTTTTGTGAATCTAGGCCCTGGTTTACTATGAGTTAAGTAAAACCCAGTCAAGGTTTCATGTAGCTGTAACAAGTCACAAACTCTTGGGAGGTAATTATCTAGGGATGTTAGTGTAATCATAATATCATCTGCAAATGGTGATGTCTTTGGGGGATGCCCCTCTCCAGCCAGATTGGGGTGAGCCATTAACTCGAATATATGCTGGTGGAGAGGCATATAGGTTACAAAGCAAGGAGATAAGGTGCAAACCCAAAGTGTCAGGGTTTGACAAAGGAATGGCCAGGATACCCTGTCAAAGGCCTTCTTCAAATCGAGGCTGGCCAGGACCAGGGGGATGGAATAGTCAGTAACATGATCTAGAAGCAGCCATGTTTGACACACATTATCATGTGCTTGGTGCTTCTGGACAAAGCCCACCTGGTCCATGTCCAGTAATGATGGGAGAAGACCCTCTATCCAAATTGCCCAGACCAATGTGAAATCCTTGTAGTCCTGGTTGCGATTAGAAATTAGTCCATAGGATTGCAGGCAAAGAGAGTCTTTTTGAGGTTTTAATATGGCTGAGAATGTGGCAACATGTCAGGAGGGGTACGGCCTTCGTCATCCTGCAGAGATCTGTAAACCTATACCAAAGAGGTGAGCAAAACTTCAGTGAATATCTTTATAAAATTCTGCTGGGAAGCCATCTGGCCATGGGCATTTCTCTGTTTGGAGGGAGGTTAGGGCCAGGAGGACTTCCTCCTGAGAGAGAGGGGTTGGAGCAACTGCTGTCTGATCCTCTGTTTAGTATGAAGCAGTAGGGAGTTCAGGTAAGTTTGGAGCCACTCCCTCCCGAATCTTTGCTTATAGGTGGGTGTAATGTTGTTGCAGAATTTGTTGGATATCACTGTTGTGGTGTATTAAGCTGTCAGTTCAAGGGTCTCCATCTGCATAATGCAGACCTGTCATCTGAATGCATGCAACTGATGAGCCAGGTTCCAGGCTTCCAGGGCCAAACCCTTGTAATAATGATGGCAGAGGCAAATAAGGTCTGCTCCACCTGTCAGTCTAGGCGCTGAATATGACTCTTCAGCTGCAGGATCTGAGGATAAACCAAGGCATTCCCTTGCATATGAAACCAGAGCAGTGTACGAAGAGTGTCCTGCAACTCTCGGAGCTTCTGTTCTGTCTCCTTCTTTTGCCTAGAGGCATAGTCAGTGAGTTCCCCATGAAGCACCACCTTCAGTTTGTCCCACAGTATGTTGGTGGACACTTCTTGCAAAGTGTCTTCCTATAGGACTTGGGGGATATGCTCTTCCAGATGTTCTTGAAAGGCCTCATGTCTTAGAAAGCCGAAATATAGTCTCCAGTGAGTAGTTATTCTTGGCTTATCAAGGTGAAGCACAACACTGAGCAGGGGGACAGCCAGAAAGCTGTTTCCCTCCAGGGGTTCCTATGTAAAGGTATTCCAAATGCTCCTCAGTGGTAAATATGCAGTCCAACTGAGCATAGCTACCAAGCTTAACTGAATAGTGAGTTTATTCCCGTTCAGAGGAAGAAAAGTGTATCCAGGATAGCTATGTGAGTCAAGGTAGCTTTCACAAATTTCTGGGCTGGGATAGATGGTATTGCCTCAGGTTAGAGGATTCAAGGATGATTTGGAGTGTTAAATTTAGCCCCCCTCCATGACCAGTTGGCCTTTCAAAGCTGTAAGCAGTTTTTTTAAAGAAGACCTGAAAAGTATGTTTATCTGTTCCAAGAGGAAAATACAGTATACGTTGGCCAATGTGACTTGCTGGTCATACAAGGTGTCCCACCAATATTCTATAGCAACTCTCAGGGTCCAGAATTTGGGAGTCAAGATGAAATGGAGTCCCTCTAGAACTCTAGTCAAAGGCCTTGCTGAAATCCAGATATAAGATGTCCACTGTCTGGCCTTGTCCATCATCAGCGACGCTGTATTAACAAATTTGATATGGCTTGTCTGGCATGACCTCCCTTTCACAGAGTCATGCTGTTTACTGTCCTGGAGACCATGATTCTCCAAGAAATCTACCAGCTACACCTTGAGAATAGTCTCCAGCAGTTTCTCTACAATAGAAGTCAGGCTGATAGGTTTGCAATTGCCCAAGTCTCCCCTGTCCCTGCTATTGTGCAGAGCAGAACATCATCCACCCTTCTATCCATGGGGACCAAGTCTGTCATTAACTAACAGTTGAACAGGTCTGCTAAAGGGGCTGCCAGAGCCTACCCAACATCCCTGAGTACCCAGGCAAGCAGCCCATCAGATCCTGGCAACTTCCCCATCTTCAGCCTCCTCATACCTTTGAGCACCCTGTCCTTAGTGATGGTCCACATCACCATCTCAGTATCCCTCCTACCTTTAATGCTACATTCTGGCAATGGCTGTTTTTCGTTAACTGTGAAGACTAAGGAGAAATATTCATTTAATATGTCTGCTTTTTGTCGGTCTTCCTACACCCATATACCCCCTTTTCAACTTTTTAGTTTTCTCCGTTTTCCTTCTTCACCCTAATGTACTGCACTTGAAAAGGACCTTGTTGTTTTCCTTCAACTCTTTTGCTGTTTTGAGCTCTGCTTTTGCCTTTGCTCTCCTCACTGCATTACTGACCTACAGTATTTCAGTTTGCTTTAGTAGAGCTCCCTACTTGCCTCCCAACTAATTTGCTTTATACCTTCTGATGGATGAGGGTGGGCCACCAGAGGAGTGGCATCTGCCTGACCTATGCCCTCTTTTCATGTTTCCTCCCCAACTTCTCCACCAGGAGTGCACATTGGGATTGACTGCTGGTGAGGCCTGATGTGGCCAACCTGTGGGCATGCTGCACTGGTCCTGTACTACATCCTTGTATCTGTGGTCACCAAGGTGGTGGTAAAGCAGCGGGACACGAAAACCCTCTCTACTCTGAGGAGGAGAGTATCTTGTGGTATGCTCGCTCTTCCTCCCTCTGGTCAGCAGCCCAGATTTGTCCCTGAACCCAGGTAGCTGGCATCGTGGCCAGTAGCACTACCATTGCACCAGCAGGCGGCCTCCCTGTTTTCCTGAACAGATGATGGCCCTGGACTGTGTGAGGTCTCAGTCATGGTTGTATGTCACCCACATTTCTGTTATGGCCATTATATCCTGGCCTACCCTCTGCTGCCACAACCTGGAAGTCATTCAGTTTGTTCCCGAGGCTTCTGGCATTTATGCAGACCACCATCCAAGAACACTGTTTCCCTCCCTTACTCTGTTCATTGACCAGTCCTTCCTTGCTCATCCTCTGGACCTTTTTGCATCCTGTACCATCCTCCTTGGCTGCCATGATTCCTGCTCCCTGGTGAACCTCAGTGCCACATACATATATCTGAACTGTCTATTACTCCTGAATACACCCTCTAGTTTTGGGAGGCTGGCTGTCAAAGACAGCAGTATCACAGGGACTACTGAGATAGTCCCACCATATTCTTTGGACCAACTTTCAGATCCTTACTGGGGCAGACTCCTTGCTGATTATGGGCATCCTAAGGTACCTGATCATCAGCCATTGAAGCCACAGTGAGGTTTACCTCAGACCCTTTTTGGGGTCTAACTGTTGGTCTCTCACATTACCACCACTTGTCATGCATTAGCATCAGTTTAGTCATTGTCTGTAGCTCCTCCAAGATTCTCATTTTATCAGTACCTTCTACACAGTGACCTACTCCTCTTGTCATCATGGGCACCTATCCGTCCCCTAAGACTGCTGCCTCTGGCCATGTTATTTTTTCAGGCTTTCTACCCCACTGGCAGCAGTGAATCCCACCCCCACCCCCCCACAACACTCACAGCCTCTTAGTCCTCAGGATACAAGCTGCATCTGATGTGGTAGGTTGATATCTGGCCCAGGATTACTGGAGAAACTGTCATCCTGTCAACCCCAGGGTTTTACCACTGTTTTCTGACTTCCTATGTCCACTCACAGGTGCCATGAAGTAATAATTTTCATTGTACTGCCAGATCCCAGCAAGTATAGTAAGGTGACTAGGGAGATCAGAGGAATATACAGTTGCCTGCTGGTGTCAAGCAGGAATATTACAGGTGCTACATAAGTTTTTGTATTAGCATTTGTGAAAAAAGTATCTGATTCACTGACATCACCAGGACAGTGCTTCTGCAGCCATGTAATACTCACTTTTTAATGAAATTGGGTTCACCCACGGCATTGCGCCTGTAAAAGCGCTGTGGGAAATGGGAATGCAGGCAATGAAGCGCCATCAGTTAGGGTGCCAGGCAGTGCAGCACAGACACACAGTGCGCTGATGGTTTTCAGGGGTTAATGCGGTGGGCTCTGCCCACTGTGGTGCACCTTGCAACCCCCCCTTACAAAAATATAATCACCTGCACCACTGGCATATCGCAGTGGAGGTGACATAGATAACGGTGCCCAGAACCCCCAGGTGCCTGGATCAGTTTCACCCTCATTTGGGCACTGTAATGACGGCGCTGCAATGACATTCCCCTGTCAACAATATACGATTAAATCTGATGTCCCATAAATAACCTTTTGTTTTGGCATTTTTCCATTTTTTAAGTTGCAAAGTAAAATGACCTCTGACTTGATCAGCTTTGATCTGAGAGAATGTTTATATAATTCCTGTAAGGTCAAGTAATTAAGGTGTTTCAGTAATTCCTAGTTTAACACTTTTTATCATTTGTTTTAGGTTTCATTCCGATATGATTACAGAGAAAGTTTCCAGTTCCATCCTGTGAACAACTTTTTTTTGTTTTTGTTTGTTGATTAGGTGACGTGTTGTTGGCTACAGCTTTCCTCTCCTACTCTGGCCCCTTCAACCAGGAATTCCGTAACCTGCTTCTGACTGACTGGCAAAAGGAAATGAAAGTCCGTAAAATACCATTTGGTAACAATCTGAACCTCACGGAAATGCTGATTGATACACCGACTATTAGTGAGTGGAACCTCCAGGGGCTGCCTAACGATGACCTGTCCATACAGAATGGCATCATTGTAACTAAAGCAGCTCGCTTCCCTTACTGGTTGATCCACAAACACAAGGCAAGATTTGGATTAAAAATAAGGAATCCGGAATGAACTTCAGGTATTGTCATGATAAGGTAGTGCTGGTATGGTTTTCATAACAGTTTTATGAAAGATGGGTTCATGGTTCTTTTTCTAGCATATACTGTCACAGACTGGTTCTCTCGCAGAACTCAGTCTGCACCATGCTACCAGTTTTCACAACCCTTCAAGCACCTGCATAGTCACCTTGGTATGCTGCTACCACTTAGCTTGACTCTTACTCAGAATATCTTTAGGTCCAAATCCCTCTAGAGCCACTGCTCACACAGTGCAATGCTCATTCCCACAAGGCAAAAAAAAAACCCTTAGTCACAGCTGAGAACATGTTGCTTTTGATATGGTAGCTTTGTAGCCTGTCTCTTCAGAAACGGATCACAGACTTGCCAATTTTCCTTTGGTTATCTATACCTTAAGGCTCAGTCATAGAAAGCATGAAGTATATAAAAGTAACATTTCTAGGGACATGGATATGTTGTTCATCCACACTCATTGGCAGTATCCTTGCCGCTTTAAATCTTGCCGGAAGGTCTTCAAGCTTGCTCCTCCCACCCACCCGGGTGGTATAACTCTCGGCTCCGCCCCATGACGCCAGATCTTCCTTACGCTTGGAAGCTCAGGTTCCTCCTTAGCAGCTCTGCGTTTGGCTAGTTCCTATTTTACCTCCGTTTGCGGTTAAAATAATATTTTGCAAAAGACTTCTGATCTTGATCCTCGCGGCTGCGATGGATAATCGACTCGGATTTCGGAGATGCCCATGCGGGCAGAAGATGTCTCAGACGGATCCACACTCCGTGATGTCTGCCCAGAGCGCGAGGCGACCGCGGGCTTTGCGACCTGTGCTTTCATCTTTCGGCCTCCGTCACCAGTACGTGCCGCGTTACAGCTAAGGCGTCGAGCGTTCCCTCGGTGAAGTCAAGGAGGCCCGGTTGGCGGTGTCCCCGGTGACGCTTCCGGCGGATCAGCTCGGCGGATGGTCGCCCTCGAAGAGGCGGCCCGGCGAACCGTATCTTCCTCGGCGCGGCATTTATCGCTCTCTGGGTTCTTCCTACACGGCTTCCTTTAAGGAGCTTTGTCTGTCCCTCTCCACTAAAGGAGAAGGGCCTGCGTCTGCTGGACCTTTTTCTCGGTCCAAAAAGAGGGACAGGGTAAATCCCTCCCGTCGTGACTCTTGTGGGAATGGGAAAGGTCCCTCTCCCGGGCCGTGACCGTCGGCGTTAGGGCGCCGGCTTCGGCCCAGCCACTGGCCTCACGGTGTCCCGTCAGGTCAGTTGACCAGAGACTCCCACTGATGAAGTCGAGATTTTTCTCGACCCATTGAACGAGCTGTCGCCTTTGGCGAGATTCCCCTCTCCCCGGTTCCCCCGGGAGGAGTTGAGGATCCCGTGGGCTCGCCTGTGCCTCCGGTTCCAGAGCCCTCGGATGGACCTTCCGAGCCGAAGGGAGTGTCGGTTCCGGCCGACACCTCCCTGCACCGACCCCGGAAATTCCGGGACTCTCGGTCTCGGTCTCGGGACCTCTTAGCGGTCCAGCCGTTCCCACCGTCATGGCGGTCTCGGTCTCGGACTCGCGATAGCGGCGTCGCGCTGATCGTCCTCTCCTCCTCGGATAGGAGGCTTGGCGTAAATTCGTCAGCCAGTGCGAGACCTTATGTTGCAACAACTCCTCCTGGCGAGAATAAGCCCGACTCCGGCGCCTTCAGCCATTAAATCGCTGTCACGGACAGCCGACACAACCCTCGACTTGCCGAGGCCTATACCCAGGCCGGTTGTTCGCCAAAACCAGCTGCTCCACCGATTGCGGTGGAACCTCCGCCCCCACAGCCACCATTGGGGCTCCGACCATGATTCTCGGTCGGCTAAGGGTTTACCCCATCGGTCTTCAGTTACCCTCACTCCCGACCGACCTCGGCAGGTGAAGGGTGGCTCAGGCCAGAGGCAGCTCTTCGAGGACTCTTCAGTCGAAGATGATTCCTCCTTCTTCTCCAAGCGATTGGACTTTGGGTCTTCAGGAGGTCAGCCAATGGACGATACCCGTCGTCCTTCCTAGGACTGCTTGGCTCATCCTCGGAGTCTACCGGGATGGAGCTCGAACCCACGTTTCAAAGCAGACCCAGGTATCCCCCCTCCACGAGTTTCTGGACGAAGTTCTCCGGCAGGAGCCTTTCCGGTGCTTGAGGCCATCAGTGGGTCCACACTGGAACTTTGGCAGCGCCCTGCTTCCTGCCCTACGCCTTGACCAGGATGGCCAGGAAGTATCACCGGTCCCCCGGTTCCTTGTCCGGTTTCGGAACACCCTCTGCTGAGGGGTTGGTTACCGACAGCGTTTTCGGCGCGCCCGGCGCGCGCCAGGATGTGGACAAACCTCCTGACAAGGAGTCCAGAAATTGGACTATGTCGGGGCGAAAAGTCTACGCTTCGTCCTCTCTCGACGCCTTCCCAGGCCAGTTCGGCCCGTCCTCATGGCACATTTTTCTCATGCCCTGTTGGGCTCCCTGGATGAGGTCATCCCTCATCTTCCGCCGATCTGCAGACTACGGTTAAGCAGGTGCGGGACCAGGGCAGGGCAGTGGCCAAACAGCAGCTCCAGACTGCTTTCGGATGTAGGGGACTCATGGCGCCAGATCGGTGGCGGCCGCGGTGGCTGTGCGTCGCCAGGCTTAGCTGAGAGATATCCACCTTTGCCGGATACCCAGCACAAGTTGGCGGATGTTCCCTTTTGAGGGACTGACCTCTTGACCCTGGGTGGAAGGTCACCTGCAGAGGATCGAGAAGTCCAATGCCACCTTGACTCGGTCTCTTCCGCTCCAGAGGACAAGGCCGCAAACCACAGCCTAAGCCCTTCGTCCTTCTGTGCCCCGCGCCCGACCAGCAGCATCCCAGGGCCAGCAGGCTCGGCCTTGGCATCCCAAACCCAAGCCGCGGCTTCCTCTAACAGGAGGCAGGGAGGAAGGGCCCAGGAGGTCCCTCGGCGGTCCCTCCTCCAAGCCTGCCCAGTGAGCGCTGAGGGTGTCGCCCATCCCGTCACCTTACCCCTGGGTCCCCGTGGAGGCGGCTCCGCACTTCCGTTCCGCCTGGTCCGCTGTTACCACCGGACAGGTGGGTCTTCGAGTGGTGGGAAGAGGCCTACCTCTGGAATTCGAGCAGGCACCACCCTTCAGAGCCGTCGCCCCTCGCGGGGGAGGATCCCAGCCTCACTGGCGGCTCGTCGAGCCGACGCCCGGCCTCCTCCTCCAGAAGGAGGTGGTAAGAGGTGGTGGACCCTCTTTCAGACCAGGGTTTTGTCCAGGTACTTCCCTGGTTCCGAAACAGACGGGGGCTGGCGCCCCATTCTCGACCTACACGACCTAAACAAGTTCCTAAGGTCTCGAACCTTCAGGATGGTCACTCTGGCTCAGATAATACCATCCTTGGAACGCGGCGTGTGGTTCTGCTCTCTGGACTTGCAGGGGCCAGCGTTTTCACGTCCCTATCCGTCCGTCTCTCACCAGAAATTCCCTTCGCTTCGGCGGAAGGATCTCTCTTGAGTCAAGCCATGCCCTTCGGCTTGTCTCCAGCTCCCAGGGTCTTCACCAAATGCTGGCAGTGGTGACAGCATTCCCTGCGGCGCGAGGGGGTCAGGTGTACCCTTACCTGGACGACTGGCTGATAGCAGCTCCCTCCAGGAAGGAGGCGGGTGGTCAGAGATCTGGCCCTCCAGGTTCTGCTCTCAACTGGGCCTCCTTATCAAGCGAGGCCAAGTCGGGTCGAGGCGAGCAGGTGATTTTATTCATCGGGCGCAGCTCGACTCTCTTGAGCCAAATGGCGGCTCCCGTGGACAGGGGCGAGGGTTCTTTCCTCCTTTGCCCGATCATTTCTGGTTGGGCAATTCAGCCCCTGCCGGGACTTCCTCGCCTCCTGGGTCTCATGGCGGCCTGTACCAGCGTGGTCCGTTGGGCCCGCTGGAACATCGTCCCCTTCAGTGGGGACTGGCCAGCCAGTGGTCCTGGCGCTGCGATCCCTTGGACCAGCTTGTGCCGGTGACACAGGGGATGTGGGCAACGCTCCAGTGGTGGACCCGTTCCAGATCATTTGCAGGAGGGCATCCCGTTAATCCGCCCGAGCCGGCGGTCTCTCTGTCGACCGATGCCTCTCTGATGGGTTGGGGTGCCCATCTGGGGAACACCGGGCTCATGGCCTCTGGTCCCGCAGGGAGTCGATGCCACATCCAACCTGCTGGAGCTCCGGCGGTCCGCCTAGCTCTCACCGCCTTTGCTCCGTTCCTCCGGGGTCAAGTGGTCCGAGTCCAGACGGACAATCCCACGACCATGTACTATCTAAACCGCCAGGCCGGGACGCGCTCCATGCTTCTATGCAAGGGAGCTCTCCGCATTTGGTCACTCGTGCGCAGCCTGGAGGCGGATCTCCTAGCCATTCGCGTGGCAGGAGCCTCCAACACCCTGGCCGATGCCCTGAGCGGATAGGGGCTGCATCCCACAGTGGTCTCTCCGGAGGTATACAGCATCTGTTCTCCCTTTGGGGCACACCTCAGGTGGACCTGTTTGCCTCCATGGAGACGAAGCTGAGTCTGTTTCATGCCCGCCCCCTCAGCAGGGGCTCGCTGCAGGGGATGCCTTCTCGAGGCAATGGACCCCGGGCCTCTTTTCGCCTTTCCCCATTTCCCTTGATCCACAAGGTGCTTCTCAAGGCGAGGAGGGACAAGGCGCGGGTGATTCTGATGGCCCCAGACTGGCCTAGCCAGTTCTGGTACCAGATCTCCTCAGTCTCAGCTCCAGGACTCAGCGGCAGCTTCAGCTCGCCCGGACCTGCTCTCAGTCAATCAGGGAAGGTGTTCCATCCGGACCTTCAATCCCTGCACCTGATGACCTGGTTCCTGAGCGGCTAGAGTTCCAGGCTTTGGGTCTTTCGACGAGAGGTCCTCAATGTAGTTGAGGCGTCCCGTGAGGAGTCGACCAGAAAATGCTATGCCTTCAAATGGAAAAGGTTTTCCATTTGGTGTCAGGACAAGGCTTGGACCCTTCCTCCTGTTCCTTGGCAAGCATCTTGGACTATTTATGGTCCCTTTCTAGTCAAGGGCTTAGGTCGACGACCCTAAGGGTGCACCTGGCAGCCATCTCTGCTTACCGGGCGCGGGCCGGGAAGCAGTCGGTGGCGCAGGAGAAGGTGGTCTGGCGCTTTTCAAGGCCTTGATCACATTTCCCCTCCAGTGCAGGAACCCCCACCTCCGTGGGATCTACTGCTGGTACTGGCAAGCTCATGGGCAAGCCATTCGAACCTATGCACAGGTGTGCTCTCTCTCACCTGTCGTGGAAGACCGCCTTCTTGGTGGCTATCCGTCAGCCAGAAGGATGGGAGAGCTCCAGGCGCTTTCCATCGAGTCTCCTTACCTGGTCTTCCACAGGGACAAGGTTGTCCTCGCCCCACCGAAATTCCTTCCGAAGGTGGTGTCGGAGTTTCACCTTAACCAGGTGTTGACTCTGCCGGTGTTCTACCCCAATCACACCTCGGAGGCGAATATAGGCTCCATACTCTGGACCCTAGAAGGCGCACAAGCTTATTATAAGGAGCGCAGCGGCTGAAATTCGGGAGAGGTTCGCCAGCTGTTTGTCACCTACGCTGAAGCCGCATCTGGCAGACCTGCAGCCAAGCGGACGATAAGCAGGTGGGTAACTCCTGCATAGATCTCTGCTATAAGTTGGCGGGCATGGAGCCTCCCAGAGGATAGAGCTCATTCTACCCGCCATACTGCTTGCAGCGGTGGCTGCTTCCAGGGGCGTCCTATCCAGGAAATCTGCAGGGCTGCTACCTGAAGTCAGCAAACACCTTCATTACCCACTACCACATCGACCTTGAGTCACGCGGGATGCTGGTTTTGGGGCCTCGGTTCTCAGTCTCTCTTTCCCAAGTAAGTATGTGGGGGTGTCGTCTTGCCTCCCCTCCTCCCGGGAGAACTGCTAGGAGTCTGCCAATGAGTGTGGATGAACAACATATCCATGTCCTAGAAATACAGGTTACTCACCTG
This sequence comes from Neoceratodus forsteri, assembly GCA_016271365.2. NCBI lineage: Eukaryota > Metazoa > Chordata > Ceratodontiformes > Ceratodontidae > Neoceratodus > Neoceratodus forsteri. Next base: position 353,874,849 of record CM057456.1, read on the forward strand.
TAACAGGGAGTTCTAGGAATGGTATATGTTGTTCATCCCACGACCCCCCCGACCTCCCGGCTTCGACGCACAACCTGAGCTTTCCAGCGGGCCAGATCTGGCGCCATGGGCGGAGCGAGAGTTATACCACCCGGGTTGGTGGGAGGAGCAAGCTTGAAGACCTTCCGGCAAGATTTAAAGCGGCAAGGATACTGCCAATGAGTGTGGATGAACAACATATACCATTCCTAGAACTCCTGTTACAGGTGAGTAACCTGTATTTAATATGCCACAATCTTTACATATGTTACAGGATTATACGTACTAAAGACTATGGAAAATACAGTATTCTACAGAAAAAATAACACATTAGAAAAGACAGATGTCACACAGAAAATCTCACTAAAAGCTAACTAAATTTCTAAGTAGAGTAGCTTACCCCAACTGGGCTCTTGTGAGTTATGGCAAACTCAAACTCATTATGATGCCAGTTCATTGCACCATATTCTGTCCTTTTAAGGGAAGGATACTAGTGCAGCCTTATATTTTAAAAGATTTAAAGTTTTTCTAGACAGGAAGTAACCGGAGGGCACTTCTGGTGAGCCACATTTTAGCACTTGCACTAGCAAGCAGGCTGGACATTTAACACTACGACCCTCAGGGAGCTGTTGGAGGATGCAGTTGACAATACTGTAGCCACTTTGTTCTAGACAGGAAGTGGCGGGCGGCACTTCCAGTTGGCTGCATTTTAAGAACTTGCCCTAGCGAATGGAGGCCATGCTGGCAGAGGCAAGCTGCATCTACCTGTGTCTGCCAGAGTAGGCGAGGGAGGTGGGAAGGTCTCTTCAGCCACGGTAGAGGATACTGCAGTGTAACATCAGTGAGAAAGCATGCCATGGTGGCCTATTAACTAAGTAGTTGATAGGTAGCTGGCCTGGTGGCACTGAGGGTTGAGGCGCTGGACACCACCTCGCACCACGCCAGCGACCGGGTTCAGAAAGCGAGCCCGGGCACGGGAGTCAGCAGTGGAGGAAGAGATTGAGCAGCCAGTGGACTGCTCTCTCTCTTCCCGGGAGGGACAGTGAGCGATCGCTCAGGAAGCGACCACTGGTGGTGGCTGGAGGTAGCCCAAAGTACCGTTGTGGCATATGCCTGGGGTGGGGCCATGGCAGTATGTTGTCTTGACAGCTAGGTTCCACAGGGGACTTACTAGTAAAATACCCTCCTCCTTCCTCCGATGGCGAGGCACCTCCACCAGAGACCACACTCCCAGAAGTCGGACGTGGCTCTCTCCTTGGTGCGTCCTCCTCCTCCACCTTGGCCCAGAGCTCCAGCTATAGGAAAGAATGCCCAGGGCAGGGCAGCCCTTCCTGGAGGAGTAGACCGGGGATGCCGGTGCGGGAGTGGAGAGAGAGGGACGAGTCAGGTCACGCAGGGAGGTAGAGTCCGACGAGTGGAAGGTCGCCAGAGAGAGTTAGGTGGGGCATAAGGTTGGGGTGGGAAAAAATAGAGTTCAGAAAAAAAAGTAGTTGATAGGTAGATACACTGAGGAATTCCTTGACTACCAGAGAGTGAACCAAGAGTTATCCACATCCAAAACCTTGAATAATTGTTACGTGAGGGTAGTGAGAGGGGATTTATCCTTCTATCTCCTTAGGCACTTACTGTTGTTAGATTATTGTGTGACACTGTAGAGCTGCTTTAGCCTCTAAGGGTGGGATATTCAGAAATGCACCAGAAGCAGGCGCAAGAGCGGTACCGCACAAATCCGGTGCACCATGGCACACCAAACGCGATATTCAAAGGCTGCACTTGACGGCATGCGCCAGGCGCAGCCAGCTGAATATCGGCTGAGATGCCATGGCGCGACCAGGGCTGCGCCAGGAAGCAAGCTAACATGCGCAATAGCACAACCAGGGATGCACTAGGGAGCAAGCCGACATGCGCAATAGCACAACCAGGGATGCGCAAGGGGCAGAGGTGGCATGTGCCAGGACACAGATGGAAGGGCAACAGGTAGAGCAGGAGCAAGCCACTGGGGCGGGATGTCCCGCCACCAGGGTGCAGAAGGTGCCAGGAGTGAGGCATGGCAGGCACACGATGGAACACCGCCCAGTGTGCATGGGAAGCAGCAGACCCCGACCACGCGCAGCACAGTGGCGCCGGAGGCAGGGTGGCACCAGTGGCCACTGGTAAGCAGCCACCTGCAACTCCCTCAGAAAGGCACGAGACATGCCACCACAGCCAGCAACACACAGGAAAAAGCACACAATGCACATGCCACAGAACCCAAACAGAGAGCCCACGTCTGCCCCAGGGCAGAGCCACCATCAATGGGTGTACACCAACAGGCAAAACCCCCTGGCCACCCCAGTCGTACCACACTGCCGCCATGCACACCACTGCAGCCTGGCTCCTCACGCCAGCTGAAAAGCAGACATGGACACAGGTGGCTAACAATATAAAAGTGTATTCCAACAGGCATTAAATAACTATATACATATTCACAGATAACAGGGGACAGGGAACAAGGAATGGGGAGGCCACATACAAAATGGGAGGCCGGGGAAGGGAGGCGGGGGACAGGGGTCATGGCTATACAAGAGGACAAGGGAGGGGGGACAGGGAAGGGTAACAGTCACAGGCCAACGGGTCCTATGACCGTCCACACCCCACTGGTGCCTGACGCCGTCTGCACTGCGGCCTACTCACCATGCATTGTATCAGCTGTGCCACCTGGAGTGTGGCTCTGGAGGCCCGCAGGATCTGTTGCAGGAGCCTGGTGTTAACATCAGTGTGACAGACACCTAGGACAAAGGAGGAAACACAGTATGAGTGCATGTTCAGAAGACTGTAGCACACCCACCGTGCTGGCGGACAGCGGTGACATGCACCCTGGGATGGCACCCAGCCACCCGCGTGTGTGCGCCCACACATGCCGCTTACCTGGCAATCCACAGCCATGCAGAACACTGCACACCAACACCACCCACGTGCTGCATACCACCACCATGGCATGCAGGCGACATGGCTAAGTAGCAGGATGGCAGTGGCACAGCTTGAATCTGGGTGCAGCCACAGCACGGTGCAGCAGTCACTGCAGGCAGTGCACAGCTGGAAAGGCCATGTGTACAGGGGGCCGTGGCCCACCCCCACCCCCGCTGCCCACCCTGAACAACATAGTAGCATAGAACAGTGCCTACCGCATGCTGCAGTGCACCCTGCACCTGTCCAGCAGCTCCACCTGTCAGCCTGCACACGGGCCCTGCAGTGGCCTGCCCTGGCCCACCCATGCGCCAGCCATTCAGGCCCTCCTCCCTATCCTCAGGGCCCAGGAAGGAAACATGGAGAAAGATGCAGCAGTACCTGGCACCACATGCCCCCCCAGCACAGCGTGCTCCGGCCCAAGCAGCAGCAGCAGCGGTGGCACGGCTCACCATGGGAAAACAGGACGTGCAGCCCCAGCCCCTCAGCAGCATGGCGTGCCACCCTACTTGCCCACAGAACACTGGTTAGGCTCGGACATGGGTGTAGGGCACTTACCTGGCGTGTGCAGCACCCTCAGACTCGTGCCAGTAGTGACTGTAGCCTCTCAGGGTCCCTCCGTTGCAGGTCCCCATAGCGGTGGCGGCATTGCTCCCCGCTATGCTGTGAACCAGTAGCCTCCTCCAGCCCATCAGCGACCTCCTGCCACACCTCTGTCCGTGGCCTAGTCGGGGCACCTGGCCAAACAAACAGCCAGCATGTTGTTCCACAAGGGCCACAATGTTTACAAGTTCCACCTGGGACCAGTTATGTGCCCTGGCACTGCTGCGGCGCGGCATGGCTATTTTGCACCCGTAGATCCAAAATGGCACCCAGTAGCACACAAGCCACACATGCTGGGGATGCATGGCTCACAAGGAGATGCGCTGCCATCATCAATCGCGCAGCCACGGAGATGCGTGATACGGGCAAAGCAGTACTGTCACGTGCTGCATGGCTCCCAGAGGGGCAAAGGGCAACCCGTGGAGTCAAGGGTCAGCATATGCTGTCTTGTGGCCCTGTGCTATTGGGCTTGCAACACATGGGCTGCAAAGGGGCATGAGGGCACCACGGTACACGGCCCAGTGCGCTCGGCATCATGGCACCCACTGGTGCATGGCGCCATCTGCCCGCATGGCGCTACAGCGCCATCGGCACTGCAGCTGTACCGGGCACCATAGGCCACATGCGCAGTGCCACATGCCCAATAGCCGACGGGAGCCGTAACGCGTATTGCGAGTGTGCATAGGTGCGCCAATGGCGTATCGTGCCAGCAGTACGCGCTGTTTAGTGCCGGGCCTACTGGCAAGACGCTACAATGTTGCGCCATGACTTGAGCATGCAGTCCATTGTGCAAAAGCGCAGATTCGCGATATTCAGCCGGCATATGCAGATTAGCTAATCAGCATACCCACGGTGCATTGGAGACATTTGCATCCCAATACAGCTGCGCAACCCCTCTTTTACATGCACTGTGCTATAAAGGTGCCGCGGGACTGCACAGGATATGGACAGGTACTGCATCCTTCAGAGGTAAGATGCAATGCCGTGGGGCTCCCGAGACAGTGGATTGGGAGAGTGGTGTGGGTAATAGCCGTTAATGACCACATGTCTATTCCTACAGGACACAGCATGACAGAACAAGAGGAGATTAAGGAGTGTGGGACTGCACGGAGGTCTAGGCCCAACTTCATGAGGGCAGAGACAGATGCCCTATTCGAGGCATACCTGGACCAGGAGCCTCTACTGAGTGGCTCGACAGGCACTACACAGGCCCAGGCGACAGCATGGGAGGGTGTGACCCAAGCCGTAAATCAGCAGGGCAGCCATCAGAGGTCTGTGCAGGAGTGCAAGTAAAAGGTCGGCACAGACCGGAGGCAGATAAAGGAGAAGGTGGACAGCCTGAGGTGCCACAGCTGACGCTGCAGGAGGAGTTGGTGGTGGCTGCTATGCGGCGCAGCCCCGTCGAGGGGGTGCCCTGTGGCGGCTTTCAGACAGGTGGCAGCCCATCACTGCATGGTAGGTATGGCAGCGCCCGGGGCAGTGGGGCAGGGGGGTGCGCCTGCGGCACTAATGCGACTGTTTTCCCTTTCAGCTCCTGAGCGTCGGCATGCAGCGGTGGAGGTGGGGGTGTCCGCCTTGGGGGCAGTCCTGGACCCGGAGGACCATCCCTCCACCTCCACCTGGGGCCGGACCGCATGCAGCCCAACACCACTGACCATCCGCATGCCTGTGGCATGGTCGCAGACAAGGCCCTGGCAGTGTTTCAGCATGACGCTAGGCATGGCGTTCAGTATGCTGAGACACAGATTGGGGTGGGGTTCGGGACTGATGATGAGACCATCATTATGGATAGCGATGTTGCCGTTGTGGGGGTAGGCACCGTACCACATGCCCGCCATGGCAGCACAGACAGTGCCGTGGAGGTGGTTGTCCGCCAGCGCCACCGCCCCGGCATCGCCGTGGGCGCCACCTGATGGTGGTGGCAGTGGTGGTGCAGCGCACTGGTGCTGCTCAGTGCACAGCAGCTGGAGAGCAGCAGCGGCGGTTGGGCCGGTGTCGAAGGGGGCGGGTGCAGCACCGCCATCGATTGCAGCGCTGAACGAACAGCCCCAAGAGGGCCCGCTGTGCAGTGCCCACCTGCGCGGGGGCTGGGCTGGGGTCGAGCAACACATGTGGGTCAGCACAATGCCCATATGCCTGGGCGCCAACCCTGGCCAAGCACATCTGTCTGCAAAGGCCCGCTGAGCAGCAGGTGATGGTCGTGGTAGGTGCATGTATTCGCGCAGAGCCGCGCCAGGCCATGGTGTGGCACGACAGGACTTTGAACAGCTGTTGGCCAAGAACACTGGGAGCGCGGAGGACATGCAATCAAGCCCTGGATTGGCTTATTGCCGCGGTCACGGCCGCCTAGTACCACTGGCGACCGTGGTGCGTGGGCTATCCACTGCAGACTCTGGAGTGCTCTCCACCCTCTGTCATGGCGCCGAGCGACCCCACTGTGTTGGCGCCGGGTCCGCTTGGGCATTCTGGGCATGCCTGGGGCAGGCATGTTGGGAGTCTGCAGACACCTGCGAGGACCCAGTCGCGTTCCCACAGTAACACCCCTTGGGGACCGTCCCAGACTCCCCCTGTGGCTGTCGCACAGCCTGTGTCTGCTGGGCAATCTCGACGGGCCGTCCATGTGTGCGTTGGCTGTGCAGCCATGCGGCGGTCCTGAACCACCCACCTCCCTGACCACTGTCTGCTGCTGCCCTGTGTGCACACTGACATGGTATGTGCGTGTGCCTTCCAGGGATGTGGCACCCATGGTTCACGCTGCACACAGGCCTTGTACACACCCGCCTGGCTGCTGGCCACTGTAGCGTGTGCATGATGATGCCTGCAAAGCGCTAACTGCTACTGTGCACCGGTGCTCAGCGTCTGACACATGCCTGGCACCTGTCTCTGGGTGCGGGCATGATGGTTCTTGTGTGCATGTGCCTGTGTGTGCGGGTGTGTGGGTGTGTGGTGTGGGTGGGGTGTGCAGCGCTGTGCTGAGTGCTGCCACAGTGTCCAGTCCCATGCCTGTCCACACCCCCCTCCAGCCGTTTCTGTCACAGGGCACGCCCATGCATGCCTGTATACTGTGTCATAGTCCCGGGACGTGCATGTGGATGTGGTCACCTACCTCGTGCTCCATAGTGTTCCTCTGCGATTGTGTCCCAGTGCTGCTGGGCCATCCTGTTCAGCCGGGTTCCCTTCGCCCGGGCGGGCCAGCGCACCACCATCTGGCCCGATGGCCGCATGTCCCCACTGCTGTTCCCCTCTTGATCTTGACAGCTATCACACAGTCAGTGGCCATGTTGTGTAGTGTCAGCAGGCCAGAAATAGGCCCAGGCCTTTGAGGGAGCTGTAATGTAGGGCACCGCCCAGACCTGTCCAGGCAACGGAACCGTGCCTTCAACAGCCCAAACACATGCTTGATGATGTTCCATGTGCTGGCGTGTGCCTCATTGTATTGCTTCTGCGCTGGGGTCGTGGTGCCGGTATGGGTGAGCAGCCAGGGCCAGAGTGGGTAGCCACTTCACCTGTGTGTAGAGATGTGGTTAGAATGGTGGGCTGTGTTGCTGCACCCCAGCCTTCCGGCCTCATCCTCTGGTGCACCTGCCTAGCTTCCCCCACCTTGCCCTGTTGTGTCCAGGCTGCCCGTTTCCACAGCATACTCACCTGTTAGGTGGCCTGTGGGGATGTCCCCACTCTCAAACCTGTGGCACAGTGCCGACTGGTGTCAGATGTAGGCATCATGTGCTCCACCAGGGTGTGTGGCACAGACATTGATTATGCGCCCCCTGGCATCGCACACCACCTGGCAGTTGTCACTGGGGTAGCCCTTCCCATTGATGTACGCTACCCCCTCCAGGCCAGGTGGTGTGCGAATGCCAACATGGGTGCAGTCGATGGCCCCTAGCATGCCAGGCATACGCGCCACCCTGTGGAACTCATGCATGTTCGCTGTACACTCTGCCTGTGTGCTGGGGAAATGGATGTATTCTGTAGAATGTGGCAGCAGTGCGTTGAGGAATTGTGTGATGAGCCATGACGCGGCCGACTGGGTTATGCCTGTGGTGTCCCCTGTTGGTCTCTGGAAGGTACCCGTGGCGAGCAGGCACATGACAGCCCTGACTTTCGTCTCCACTGACAGGGCGTGGCTCCGTCTTGTGGGTGCCTGCATCTCCTCACTGCACAGCTCACAGAGTTGCCTCAGAATTGCCCGGTTCAGGCGGTACTGGCCCACAGTCTCTGTATTACTGTACTGTTTGAAGCTGGTGCGGGCACGCCACTCTGCCTCTTGCCTCCTCACATCCTCATTACTGCCTCCATCTGGAAGATAGCACTGGCCATGGCCTGGGTTGCCCTGCCCTCCCGGGTGGCTGTCTCCCAGGCACCCCTGGCTGTGGTGCTGCTGGGTGTGCCCCTGCGCTGAGCACACACCTGTGTTTGGGGTTCCCGGCTGGCAGCCTGTGGGCTGTAGCCTTTGCCTCCCACCTGTCTGGGTACCTGTTCTGCCCCTCCTGTGCTGGGTTTCTCAGGCACATGCTCAGGTTGTTGCCTCTGCACCTGTATCCTGCCTTTACACACACACTCGCTCACACACATGGACACTCACTGTCACACACCCAGTCCACCCTCTATGACACTCGCTGCCTGCCTCTGTCTCTCACCCCTCCTGCTGTCCAGCCTTCCCACTTGCTCTCCCTCTCTGTGGCTCCCCTCTGGCGCAAGCTTCCTTACCTTGCATGCTCCCTCTTTTTATGTGCTCAAGTTTGCTTAGCGCAAGTCCCTTTTGCTCTGTGCTTGCCTGCTGTTGAATATTGCACTGTGCCGCTTATTCATGGCTATGCCCCTGCACTTGCGCATGCATGCATTACCATTGTGCATTGGCGCGCGGGGTTCACGCAGTTGCAGCGCTGAATATCGCTCTCCGGTGGCATTTATGCGGATTAGCTGTGGCGCAGCTGCTTTAAATATCCCACCCTAGGTCTATACAAAAGAAGAAAACAAAACAAACAAACAAAAATATATATATATATATATACACACCAGTGCAAAAGTGATAAGGGGGTAAATCCTCACTGTGCTAGGGGTCACTACCATCCAATCTCCCTGTTGTGGTGGATTTTTACAGCTTTAGGGGCTAAGTAAACTGTATATTAGATAAATAGTTGAATTACCACAATGATAGACCCAACTGAGGATCTCCTTGAAATCTTGTGTAGCATTGGTTCTGCAATAAAATGCGTAGTCTGTCAGATGTACTCTTCTACCCAGTATGAGTATCCTGAAACCGACTACAAATGTTCTAAATGCAAAGAAATTGAGATACTGCGTAAATATTTATCTAAATTAAAGGATGATGTGGCTGTCATGAATTGTGTAGCTACCTGCAGTACTGATGTATCCGGCCCCCATATCAAGGTGGATAATAAGAAAAGAGCAAGGAGTAACACTATGGAGAAAACTGAATTAATTGATACCATAGAGCTGGACGAGGAGCAGGACTGGTCGGTGGTTACAAGAAAAAATACAGTCACACACAAAAAGAGACAGGCTATGGGAGGGGAAGGGATGGGATTACATTGGGCAACAGATATACACTACTTAACCAGATGAATGTCTCTGAGGAGATTACTGGTAACCCACACTGTACTAGAAAGGATTCCTTGTCCTGCAAAGAGAAAGAAAGAGTTCTGGTTATTGGAGATTCACTGATCAGGGGTTGCAATATTCAAGTCTGTGCCACAGATAAGATGAACAGGGTAGTTACTTGTCTGCCTGGAGCGAGAATCAACAACATCAAAAAAAGCTTTACCTAGGTTACATAACGTACATAATAATCAATCTAAAGTGATGGTGCATGTGGGAGTTAGTGACATTGGTAAAGAACATGAAAAAGACACAGCAGCAGATATAAGTGACCTGGGTAAAGTAATCACGGAGGGCGGTGCAAAAGCAGGAATTTCAGGAATTCTGCCAGTAAGTAAATGTAATCCTGAGAAAAATAAGACAATCCAATGTATAAATGCAAGATTGTTTAAAGGGTACCTAAACAAGCATTATTTTTAAACTGCAAACTCCAAAATCTGGCTTCATTGCGAGGTAAAGTAAAGGCTGCTGTTTACATTTATGCTAAAATTTGAATTGTTGTACCAGAATGATCAACATCATGTATTAACTCGTGGATTATTTTGATCAGTACACATGTTAGGCTATGATTTTGTTTATTTTGTTTACTTTAACTTGCGGAAAATGTTTTGCAATCCAACTGACGTTTTCTTTGGCAAACTGCATTACAGTACAACACTTCAAATACCTGACGATCTAGTGGCTATATGATGCACTGAATTTTGTTTTTGTTAACCAGGAGACACACTAAACTGACAGCTTATTTACAGGTGTTGCCTGGGAGCACAAGAAGTTTAGTGACTAGCTCAGGGTCACACAGCAAAGTACTGGTCTTGTTCAGTTCCAAAGCTCATGCTGGCTTGTTAATCCACAAATAAGGCTTTCTTTTTCCATGTGAACCCCCTGCACCTAGCCTGCCTTCTGCTGAATACCCACCATCCATACCCTGTCCTTAGTATTGCCTGGGGCTGCATATGAGCTTGCGGTCTCATGCCGAATTATCAAACCTCAGAGTGTAATCTTGTACCTCAGAGAGTTGTGCACACCTATACTGATACGCTTCATCAGCTGGCACTGTTAAAAGTGCCTCCCAAATCACTCTCCAGTCCACATTCTCAATGTTTGACTTCTACTCCTACAGTAAAACATGGGTGGATCACCACCCTTCTGCACAGTGAAGGTAGTATGTACAGTTCCTCTGTTGTGTTTTCCCATCTCATTAACCAACAACTAGGTCTTCCTGGAGGGCCAAGCAATAAGCAACAGGACACACCAGAAAAACTGCAGTTCATGCCCTCATAAGGGCTGCACTTACAATGGATAACAATATTATTAGCAGGAGAGGCATAGTAATACCTTGAGCGAATCCACCCAACTTCCAGTGTCAGTCTACTCCTTTACGTGTGATCTGCAGAACCCCGCAGAACAGTTCCCAGCAATTCTTCTCCAGTACTTTTCTGTGCTCTACTCCACAATGCGAGTTGGCTGGCTACCACCCTTCCAAATCTTGAATGAGCTATACACAACTCCCTCAATACTGTCCTAACAAATGTCAACATCCCCCCTCCCCACCGAGGGTAATCTCCCTACACTGAATTCAAGTAATAGTTTAGGTGCAGCCCTGCCACTCTAAGTATTTGTCATCACTGGCTACTCTCATCCACAGTCAGGTAGTGATCATGATGCTGGCAGCCCCACATTTCAGATCTCACAGTGATCTGCTCAGCGTCCTCCTTCATGTCTTCAGCTAACCTGAATATAGCTGTACCCTGCTGAAATGGCCTCTTCAATCCCTCTCTGGCATTCATTCTTCTCATCTGCTCCCCACACCAAAAACTGGCACGTTCACTACCCTTCTGCATCATGAATGTGTTTAGTACAGTCTCCCATGTTTTATTCACATATTAATAATAAACATGATCTTCTGGTAAGCCAGGCTGATAGCAGCATGGCACAAGTAGCAAAATAGACTTTCCTACCATAGAAGATCTAAGCCACCTATGATTAGGCACTATTAAATGCGTGCATAATGATGTGCACACCATCATTTAATAGTGCCTAATCAAAGGTAGCCTAGATCTTTTAAGATGAAAGCCCACCATTCCTTGTTCCTGATGCTATTTTTTTTTTTTTTAGTTTTGTTGACGGGTAAGTACACGAAATCCTGCCTATTTTCAGGCACGACCGGGAGGGGGAATACAGATGAATGCCAACTGACCTTGAACCAGATTAAGCTGTTGGTGGTATTTTTAGTGAATGAGGGAAATTTGGCCAGGACACCAGGGAAATTCCCCTACTCTTTTTGATAAGTGCCATGGGATCTTCAACATCCACCTGAACTACCACCAATTTAGGCAGATGGGACCTTGGTTTAACATCTCATCCGAAAGACGGCACCTCAGAAGTGCAGCACCCCTCTCATGCTGCACTACAGTGTCAGTACTGGGATATATTAACCCAAGTGCCAGATGTGGGAACTGACCCCACAGCCCTCTGATCTCCCGGCCTCAGAGGCGAGTGTGCCACCTACTGAGCCACTGACACTGCTATGAGCCTGATTTGCTGGAAAGATATGTTTATATTTGATATGTCAAAATAAAACGGTGACTGTACTACTTGCATTCATGATGCAGAAGGGTGATGAGCTCACCAGTTTTCAGTGTGAGGAGGAATACTGAAGAATGAATACTAGAGGGGACTGAGAAGGCCACTCTTGCAAGGTACTGCTATATTCAGGGAAGGGGAAGACAGAAGGGGAAATATGAGCAGATTACTGTGAGAAATAAGATGTGGGCTACCAGCACCATGATCACTACCTGACCCGTTGTCCTGGCCAACATTCTCCTTCCCATAAAACCAGTTCATGCAATTGTCCAAGGCTGTGTGTGATATTAATGTATGAAATGGCTGCCACTACGTTCGGTCTTCACTACCAGTATAGTATTGCTTGTAAAGCACTTTGGGATACAATGTGTATGAAAACCACTATTTAAATGCTGATTTATCTTATTATTAATAATTCACATGGAAAAAGAAGACAAGACAAGCATATATTTGAGTCTCGAGAAAGTATGAACTCTAACATTGGACTGCACAAGAACTTTGCTACAAAAAAGTGGTGGCTCTAGGGGGTGGTGAGGGGTGTGGCTGCAACCCCCCCTCCTCCAACATAGTAATGTACTTGCCTGCTGTTGCTGCTGCATTTCACTTTGTTGAAGAAGTCTGATCTATTGATTTACAAATGTTTGCATTCTAACTATGGATTACATTTGTAGGTTCTGTCAAAAACATACTAGACTAGAATAATAGCAGAAAATAAAAATGTTTAGTAAAAATGTTAAAAAGTGCATATTAAGCATGCCCACCACCCCAGCATCCCCACTGTAGCATCCTGGATCCACCATAACCACTAGACCACCAGGCTATTCAAGATTTGTACTGTACTGTGGTTTGCCACAGAGAAATTCAGTTGGATTAAAACACATTTTCAGCATGTTAAAGTAAACAAAATGAACAGAACCATAGCCTAACAGGTGCATTATACAAAATAATGCACATGGTTTTTACCATTTGGGTGAAACAATTCTATACAAAGGGAAAAAAGAACTAGTTAGCACTATAGAGAGCCGTGTATCTCTCTGACTTTATCTCCAATGATGTCATCACATAACACATTTGGCGGCCATTTTAGGAAGCAGGTAAGACAGTTTTTTTTTAAATTGGAAGGCTGATTTTTACAATTTTCAAATGCTCTGGAACCACATTTAGGTAAATTATGTAAATGTAGTTTTAGCATTAATGAATACAGCAGCCTTTCCTTTAGTCACCTACTACGGAGTCAAACTTTTAAATAGTTTGTTGTCAAAATGTTGTTTAGGTATCCTTTAATTGGTGTCAGAGGCATGGCATGACCTTCTTAAACTCCTGGGATAGCTTCTTTGGTAAAACCAACTTATATGCTGTGGATGGTTTGCAGCTAAACAGGGCTGGAAAAAATATACTGGGTGGGCTACTCACCAGTGCTTTCCAAAATTACAAACATTTAAACTAAGTAAGGAGAGGGGGAGGGACCAAATGTGATATCTCTGTCTTAAAGTTTCTGATGTTAAATGCCAGAAGTTTAAACAGTAAAAAGGACAACCTCAATATCATACTCCAAACAGAAAATATACATGTTTGTGCTGTAACAAAGACGTGGTGGAAGGACGATACGTGGGGTAAAGAAACTCCTGGTTACAGTGTTTTCCATGTAAATTATAAACTAAAAGAGGAGAGGGTGGCCTGTATCTGGCAAGTAATATCAAGCAAATGAAATTAACGTACAAGAGGATGGGCATGAGATTATTTAACAGTTATGGATGCACATAAACCCTAAAAATAGTGGGATGTTGCTAATATGCATATAGGAGGCAGTATAGTGCTGTAGTTTAAGGCTCTGGGCTGCAAACCTGGAGACCTGGGTTTAATCCCACAGCCCCCACTTGCATAGTGTGTGACCCTGAGCAAGTCACTTAACTTCTTTGTGCTCCCAGGCTGCACCTGTAAACAAGCTTCAGTTTAGTGTGTCTCTCCTGGTTAAAAGAAAAAATATATATATATATATATATATATATATATATATGCAATAGGTGTGAGACCAAAAGCCATTGAATAAATCCATTTATTTCCACATATGTGGATAAATCTAACCACCTAGATTTATCCCACATATGTGGGATAATCGAAACTATCAATCAAAGCTTTTTGTTCACTTTTTGACAAACAAATGTGAATATCTTTAAAATGAAAAAGGACAGCATAGTACTGTGAGCATGAAAAATGTTCAGGACAAATATATCTACAAAATGAGTGGTGTTTCATTTATAGATACCTTTTAGTTTTTTTATAATTAGCAAAAAACAGTAAAAAATCCTATTTTCTTTTCACTTTTCAGACAAACAAATATAAATAACTTTAAAATAAAAAATGATAACATGGTACTGTCAGCACAAAAAATGTTCAGCACAAAAATGTCTACAAAATGAGTGGTGTTTCATTCATAGATACCTTTTAGTTTTTTCATAATTAGCAAAAAACAGCATACAATTCAATTTTCTTTTCACTTTTTCGACAAACAAATGCGAATAACTTTAAAACAAAAAAGGTAGCATGATACTGTCACCATGACATTTGTTCAGCAAGAAGTTCTCTACAAAATGAGTGGTGTTTCATTTAATAGCAACCACCCGCTAGGAAGACATACACCAGGAAAGTTAACTGAAAGTCCCGGAAAGTCCAAGAAATTATCATTTAAAAAAAAGAAGATAAACAGTCAAAACCAAATGTTCCCGCACTGATAAGAAGCATCCCTATTGCATAAATGAAATATACAGTGGTGAGCTGTCAGATAAATGATTTATCTACACTTGTACTGTTTGACCTCGGACACCTCACTCGTGGCTTACGCCACTCGTAAAGTTACCCGAGGTCAAACAGCACTTATGTAGATAAATCATTTATCTGACAGCTCACCATTGTATATCCCATATATATGTTACTGGGCCCCAAACCTGTCTAGTGCTGAAAATGATATATTCCTGCAGAAATTGTGGAATATAGACCTAGAGTAGAGTTATCATTATGGAAGACTTTAATTTCCCTAATATAAAAGCCTCACTGCCACTAGTGTACTGGAAAACAAATTTATGGAATTTATAGTTACCAACAATCTCGAGCAGCATGTATAGGACTGTACTCAAGGGGACAGCACACTAGACTTAGTAATAACTAATATGGGAGAAGACATAGTACAATGTAATGTAAGGGAACCTCTCAGTGACAGTTACTATAATATGATCCAATTTACCCTAAAACTAGCTGGGACCTGACACAGAGCAAAATAAGGTAAGAGGTTACACCAAGGCAAACTACTAAGATACCAAACAATACTTGCGAAAGTGGGACTGGAAAAAAGATTTTGAGTGTCAGTCATTAAAATCAAAGTGGGATCTCCTATATTCAAAATTACACTTCTGCATCACATCCTTTGTGCCGGTAAAATCCAAGTATAACAACAAAGGGAAGATTCCAGTCTGGTATAATAAAAGTATTAAGAATTTAAATAAGAAGAAAAAAAAGGTGTACGCTACTTTTAAAAATGTTCCAGGGACACAATTTGTTGGCATGTAAGGAGATGGTTAAGAATTACAAGAAGGATACAAAGGATTCAGAACAAGAGTACAAACGAAGAATAGCCACAAACACGAATGACAACAAAAAACTCTTTTACAACTACATAAATAGTGTAAATAAAGGGAAACCCAAAATAGGTCCTGTCAATACAGGAGATACAATCATTAACAAGGGACAGGCAATGGCTGAAGTATTTCATGAGTACTTTATTATTATATACTGGCCCAGTGACATGTGAGTTGAGAGTTAACACGGTATATACAGTATAACACTATTGAAATTTTATCGCATGAGGCTGAAGACAAGTTACTCAAATGTAACAAATCCCCAGGTCCAGATGAACTCCATCCTGTGTTTCTGAAGTGATTGGCCGACAAACTCTCAGGCCCGCTTGCAAACATATTTTCTAGTTCAATTTCTGAGGGTACAGCTCTTCCAAAGTGGCAGGTAGCCACAATTGTATCTATCCACAAAAAGGGCCCTAGATGTAATTATACTAACTACAGACCTATAAGTCTGACATCCAGCATGGGAAAATAATGGAGGAGTTTGTCAAGGAAGAGATTATAGATCATGTTACCAGGAGGGTTTGGTAGATATAAATCAGCGTGGATTCAGAGCAGATAGATTGTGTTTAACAAATCTCTTACTTTTTGAACCTATCAGCAGTGCTCTGGATGCTGGCTTACCAGTTGACATTCTTTTCCTTGATTTTCAAAACCTTTGATGTCATGCGCCATAGCCCTCTATTAAATTATCTGCGCAACATAAATTTACATCCTAACATAACTGCTTGAATTATCTCATGGTTGATTGGCAGGAGGCAGAGATTATGCGTTGCTGGGCATTACTCATCCTGGACAGAGGTTACGAGTGGTATTCCACAGGGATCAGTCCTGGGTCCAACCCTTTTTAGTGTGTGAGTGTGTGTGTGTGTGTGTGTGTGTGTGTATATATATATATCACAACAAGGAGGTTTTTGGACCTGTAAGTGTGCACAAGGAATAGTTGACAGTGAGGGATCTACTGAGGAATTCCAGTGTAAAATAAACAATATGGCATCATGGGCTCTAAGCATAACTTATTTAACATGGAAAGTGTAAGTAGTACACATTGGGTGTGGAACAGAAAGGTTGCTTATTACATGTATTGAAAGAAGTTGATAGAAACTGAAAAAGAATGTGCTCTAGGGGTTACTATTACAAACAGGATGTCACAAGATACACAGTGTAAGGGGGCGGTTAGTAGGTGTAACAAGATCATGGGCTATGTGCTCAGAAACATCAAAAGCAGAGACCGAGAGGTCCTGGTGCCTTTGTGTAGAGCATTGGCTTGGCCCCACCTAGAATACTGGGTACAGTTTTGGGCTCCTAATACCAAGCAGAACATCAGATTGCTGGAAAGTGCACAGAGAAAAGCCACAACAAAAGTTACGCAACTTTCAAACATGCCTCATAGAGAGACTGATGGAGTTGAATGAACTTTTACTCCTTAGAGTATAGAAGATTAAGGAGGGACCTACGCTTGGCCTATAGAGTAATGCACAACATTGACATTCTGGAATGTGCTAGGTTGGTAATGAAACATCCAGTAAGTGAAAACAGGTTCCACTGCTGTCATTTGAAGGTGATGTGTACAGGACTGAGAAACGTTTAACCAGAGAATAGTCAACACCTGGAACAGGCTACCATATGAAACAGTGACTAACAAAACCCCAGGGCCTTTAAGACATCACTGTATAAATATATGGGGAACAGGAAATTCGAGGTTTTAGAATAAGCCTGGGCGAGTCTCATGGCCTAACAGCTACTGACTCATATACTGTTATGCTCCTATAATGTCCCAGAATGTAACTGATTTCTCAGGGCAAACATACAACAGAAATACTTTTGGCAGGCCAGCCCACTATACCCTCATCATCGGACATGCCCCTTTGACATCACAATCTGAAACTTCCTTTCATCTCTGAGGGCCAGCTCATCCCAGAACTGGTCCAGACTGGTTTGTGGATTGCCTTTAACTTGCATTGTTCCTTCAGCTCCCACCCTAACAGGATGCCATCTAGCTGAACCAGCCATTTGTTTAATAATCGAAACATAGCTTCTTTAGATGAAAAGGGCCCCAGTCCTTGATTATTTAAGTAAAACAAAGAACCATTACAGGACAGGAAATGTTACTGTCCCCACCCAACCTGCATGTACTCCAAGAACAAAAGACTGTTAAAACAAAAGGTACTCTTAGCTAAGTGCCCTGAAGCTTGGGTCTCAGAAGAGTGCAATTTTCAATTTCCACCAAATCTCCCACCTCTGCTGAAGTACTTTATAGAGGCATAGATGATTAAAAAACTAAGCAAAAAAATAGTAATATATACATTGGCACGTAAATACATGGGTGTTCATGATATAAAAGAAAATCAGTGGTCCAGGAGGTCAGTTACCCTGCTGTTTTAGCAGTTGTACGCTGTAATGTTATGCATTTGCAGAAACTCGTCCATGTATTGCTTCAAGCACCCTGTAGAATTGTATTCTGTTATCTTCTGAGCAATATACTGTATACCCTAGAGTCCTATTAACATCTAGGTGAAGTAATGCTCTTTAATTGTATTCTAATATGCATGTGATTCTTTAATATTTAAGTGGCACTCAGTTCAAAAATGAATGTATCATTGTGTCTTGGATATGGCTTTAGTGCACAGGAACACAGATCATGGAGTTTAAAAATGTTCCGTTTTTGACTCACTGGCACAGCGGTAGTGTGACTCTGATGACCCGAGTTTGGGAGCAAACCGGGGCTGTCAGAGAGCCAGCTGGGGAAGAAGGCTGAGCATCTCTTGGATGGCTCATCTTCTCTGGGGAGTGAGGGGATCTGGTGCTCAGCACACACCGACCTCTAGTGACAGCTGGGGATAGGTGAACCAAGGGACCAGTACTGACGGCCGGATTGGCAGAGGTGGCAAACGTCTGCACGTTGGCAGGAGCACGTTCAGCTGAGGTCATTGCTTATCTGCCCACATCAAGAAGGGCCATGGAAGAAACCACACCCACAGAAAAAAAACTTGATGATGAGCATCATGACGCCCGGGATCCTTGCGGGGACCCAGCAGTCTGATGAGTGGTATATCCCCAGCCGACAACAAGGTGAATAAATAAATGCATTAAAAAAGTTCCAGTTTTTTTAAACTGCTTTATGTACGTATATTCCCCACCCTTTTTTGCTGGCTATCTTCTTGTGTCATACATGCAGACTCCTGCCCTGTCAACAACAACTGACCTTCGTGCGCCCTTCTAACCACTTCACTATGCCCCTATGGCTTCACCCTGGTAGTGTGTCTCCTCTTTCTCTCATTATATCATATGGACTTATTAGTTGGTAAAGCTGTTTATGATCTACAATGTATAGAAAATGTGTTTAAAGATATACATGCTTTTAACAGTCAACAGTTGTCACTGATTATTCATCTTCATTACACTGTAGCTGCAGAGACCAGATAATACCCCCAAAAAACAGAACCGAGAACAAGCAAAGGTCAAAAATTAGTGCAGTAGTTTGACTTTTGCTGCGTATCATTAGTTTCCATCTTATATTTTATTATACATTTATAATATTTTGCTAAAAGGATGTCTGCCTTTCAAGGTAGGCTGGTTTAAACTGAAAAGAAGACAAATCCCTACAGTACACACATCTAAAAGTAATTGTCAGGCTGTAGCACAAAGATTATATTTATTTGTCTCCTTTTACCCTGGTCCTCACCACCCAACAATTCCAGCGGTGTTTCTATACCAGCTCTCGGCCATGAGGGGCTCAGGTGGCAGTATACTCAGAGACTTCTTAAAGTCCTACAGTTTACTTTATATAGTATTATGTTTTATAGTCCAGCCGATTAAAATGCAGTGTGTCAGTGTTAGTTTGTGTGATGAAAAAAGCAGGACTTAGTATAGGATATACTGTACAAAGTAAGAAGCAACTTGGGTATAAGCATGCTGCATACGATAATCTATTCCATGTTTGAAAATTGACATGCCTGTGACATGATGACCTTCAAGGCCACAGTTATAGTCCAGCAGCTAACTCTGTTATGTACCCTGTCTTCCTTTGCCCAAGCTCCAGTAGTAGAATGAAATATATGGCAAGCCATTTGTTTCTGTCTCTAGATCACATCACTTAACCACAAGTACTTTAGAAACCATTTGGAGGACAGTCTGTCTCTTGGAAGGCCACTTCTGATTGAAGATGTTGGAGAAGAGTTGGACCCTGCCCTGGACAATGTTCTAGAGAAAAACTTCATCAAAACAGGTTCCACATACAAGGTAAGACTGTTAGATATACTAACATACTAACATACTATTTGCCAGCAGATTAGGCCTTACGGTCTATCGAGTCTGCTCGAACCTTAGATCCTCAGATATCTAGTTCCTTAGATATGCAAGACTGACAAAGAGCTTCATAAACTAATGTGCATGAGTGTCAGTAATATTCAGTTGAATTGCTTTAGTACTCTTATACTGATGGACAATGTAAATAAGAATATGTTTCTAGCCTGATTCCTTGAAGTTGAATGCATAGGAATATGCACACTTATGATTACATTTCCTGCAATGGATCAGGTCTTTGATTATGGAGAAAAACAGAGAGGTTGTCAACAACCTGATTACGAGTGGACTGGATCAAATCACCATTAACAGCTTGCAGTAACTATGAAAGTAGTATTTAATTACCTTTTCAGGTTAAGAAGACAAGTGCCTTCATATACTGCAAGTTGTTTTAAATAAGGTGCATAATTGCTAATGAGAGAAATATCCACATTGTTAGACCTGGTACTTCTCTTTTGGGGCATACATACTCTGTAGGATAAAAACTTAAATAGCCTTATACTGCCAAAAAGGTTTTGGGCTAGTAACAGGACTAGTTAGTATTTGTAGTCTTGTTATGAATGACTACACACCATTTTGCACTATTTCCTCAGTATATGGACGACTTGCATCCTCAACATATTTGTTAGATTCGGGGATATGCTAGTTATGATATATTACAACCTTTTAATATATACCCAGGCATCATTTGTATTTTTGGACAAGCGAAGTGTTTTGCAATTAAAGCACAAGTTGTAACATTGTAAAATATGTAAAACATCCCCACGATTTCAATTGCTCCTTATGGGAACTGCCCAATCAACCAATCAGCTTTTATTTATATTGTGCCAATGAGAACAAGCCCTCAGGGAACAGTACAAAGTCATACAGTCAACACTAAAACAGTATAAAAGGGCAAGTATTGCTCAGTTATAATACAAGATACTGTTATTAACGATAAATAATTAGCAGAACAAACTAGATACAGAAGTATATTTTTTTGAGTTTATACCACAACTAATTTGTCTATTACTTCTCTCACTGGGTTATGGTATTTTGTGTTTCGTCAGAGCTAGAGAAGAAAGCCTTGCCACCACACAAACATAGCAAAGTGTATCGAGCTGTGAAAGTTTGGTAGTCATGCAGCATTTAGAATGACCCGTAAGAGTATAGTTCAGGTGATCTTATTTATCTGAAGCCTCACGTAACATGACATTCTCTACCAAACTATAAAACATGAGATTACAGGAATGAAGTTTACCACAGCTGCTGGGTGGGACGGTGTGACTATAAGCAGGTCACTTGGCCTCCCTGTACTTTAGTCATACTTGTTCTAAAACATGGTAGAAGCAGCTCCATACGGAAAATAGGATATAGTATCATCTCTGTTATAAGTAAATTGGAAATATAAAAATCGTTAGACTGTTTATATAAAAAGTAAACTTTATATACCTTCTTGTAAAAATTAGATAAATACTTGACCTCGGTATCCTATATAAATGTGTGTGTATATGTGTGTGTATTTATATATAAGTATATTCCACTTGCATGCCATGCAGTTGTATGCAATTTTTGCTTATGTGCACAAAAATTTCTGGTCCCAGTTTTCACCCTATTCTTCCCCTGTTATTTTGTTCAGATGTGTGACACTGCTTTTCCGGTTGATTCCAATTTTTTTTGCTCAGTTTCAGGTTCAAACAGTGTCTTCCTTCCTATTAGTGCCTGCACTGATGATCACCTTTCTATCAAAATGAACAGCAAATCATCTGACAATTAGCTGTGTTCGGCTGATAAAGCTGGCTGTGTGGGAGAGAGTGGGGAAGTACTGTTTGTTATGCTGTAGTAATGGAGGTAAAGACAAAAAGAACTTTACTGTCCATCAAAAGGAGGTTGAGCTCCTCAATAAGTTTGCCTTGCCTGAGGTGTCACAGAAAGGACTGGCAGCTGAATTTGGCATTGATATTTCAAGCACTGGCTGAATTTTAAAACAAAAGGAGAAAATCTGTAAGGAGTGGGGGAGCAAGTGAAACTAAGTGCAAGAGAAAACGAGATGGAAAAGATCCACTGATTGCGTAAGCTTCCTTGCTGTGGTTTACCATGGCCAGAGTTTAAGGTGTCCCTTTGACAGGAAACCACCTGATGGAGAAACCAAAAAATCTGTCTCACTTGGTGTCCCATTTGAGCCTGCTGCTTGGTAGTTATCCAGGTGGAAGGAATGCAGTAATATTGGGTATCACTGTCTGCATGGGGAACAGGCAGAGAGTGATGTACAGTAGCAACTTCTGAGGAGTGAATTAAAAACATCCTGCCCAAACTACTGTCTGAATTTGCACCCAGTGAAATTTTTAATGGTGAAGAGAGTGCCCACTTTTTCAGAACTACACCTGACAGTACCCTTTCCTTCCAAAGTGAAACACCTGCAGGCCAAAGAAGGCAAAGAAATATATCAATCATGATCTGTGCGAATGCCACTGAGCAGAAAAGCTGTCCCTGCTGCTTGTGGGAAATCAAGGAAACCAAGGTGTTTCAAGAGGATTACCACTGCTGCACTCCCCATGTAATACCATGCCAATGGTAACACATGGATAACAGCTAACATTTTCCTTCATTGGTTAATGGAACTGCACAAAAAGTGTGGCTACGTATGCATAGAATCTCCATGTTTGTTGACTGCTGCCCCTCACACAAAAACATCAATCTAATAAATGTTAAACTTGTCTTCTCCTGCTCAGTTGCACTGCCCGATCCAGGCTATGGATCAGGGTGTTATAAACAATGTAGTCCATTAATGTGCCAACAGAATATTGCCGCAGAGTGTTGTTGGCAGAATAATGTTGCACACTTCTTGTGTGACTTTGGTTTCTTGGTGTGTGCAAAGTTGCTGATCTACGGGTGCCCTTCTTGCCACCAGGGTGTGACCTGGAGTTTGTTATATAACTAAATGGGGGCTACAGGGGGCATAGCCCCCACAATTCCTGTTGCTTCAACTGCCAGACAGCTGATTGTCGGAGCGCTGTGCCAGGTGTTGGCCAAGTGCTGGTGCGATCATTTATGCCGGCAACTTGGTTGTCACTGCGGCATGTGTGAACCTATAAACAATGCAGGGCAGAAAGAGCCGCTCAGAGAACCTGGTGCCCATTGACAAATACAAAGTCCAGAAGAATTAAAAGTCACAGCACTCATCTTTCAGTAAGAAAAAGGGGGTCCACACAAAAGCATGTTGTCCAACTCCGTTTAATATCCAGCAGTGAAAGACAATGCACACAGAATAGTCACAGCAGCAGGGAGCACTAACTCCTAATGTTTCACCTTGTAAAAAGGCTTTTTCAAAGGATGGTGTCCTCTAGGCTATGATCACTTTTACAGGGTTCCATGTCAAAACAGTGTATCAAAAATAGTGAAGACAATATAAGCCTAGCAATATGAGCGCTGGGAAAGACAGTGACTGAAAACTTCAGGCATCAAGACAGCAAAAAGCAAACACCACACAAAGGTTTACAAGCAGGGGTCTTCACCTTCCACACACACCCACGTGGGGGGCTTCAACCCCTGCACCCACCTTACTTAAATATACATACTTGAAGATGCACTATACACCACACAAAGATTTCACTGGTTTTTACATCTTGCTGAAGTTTTCTGTCACTGTCTTTCCTAGCGCTCGTATTGCTGGAGTTGTTAAAGTGATTTTTCAGTTTGCTATTGGGGATTTCTTTTACTGCTACACTTCAGGAAGCGTCTGTGGTTGGTAACAGATTCCAGGTAACTTCTGTGTTTTGTAACAGGTGTATGTAATTGAGTTTGTCTAGCTGTGTGCTCTTTCCACTAACTTTAGTTGTTAAAGTGATTTTCCACAGTCTGCTATTGGGGATTTCTTTTGCTGCTACACTTCAGGAAGTGTCTGTGTTTGGTAACATATTCCAGGTAACGTCTGTGTTTTGTAACAGGCTAATGTAATTGAGTTTATATAACTGTGTGCTCTTTCCACTACCTTTAGTTGTTAAAGTAATTTTCCACAGTCTGCAACTCAGAGTTTCTTTTGCTGCTACACTTCAGGAAGTATCTGTGTTTGGTAACAGATTCGAGGTAACCTCTGTGTTTTGTAACAGGTGTTATGTAACTCTTCAGTAGTTTATAGAAGAAAGGCTTTTTACCTGATTGTTTTATAGACACTGAGTACCAAAGAAACAACCCCACCCACCCCATTCCCCAACCACCCCAGGTGGTCTAACTTATAGTGGCAGGCCAAGCCACACCTACTTAAAGACACAGGAACAGTTAGGTAGCACAGCACAAGTAATAGCCTAGCTAGTATATAGGCAGAAGTACAAAGGGTGCAGCTAGCAACTAGGTCCACAAGGGCACATACAAGGGGAGAGAAGAAGCTGTAAGTCACTTCAGAAGAAGAGACAGGGAGAGAGGAGAAGAAAAAAGGGTTAGCATGCAAAACAGGGAAGAGGGTTAGGAGATAGCATATAGCAATTAGGAGGCTTAAGCAGGCAGAAGAGTGAGGAGGGTAACAGTCATGATGGAAGTGGTGCAGTGGTTGTGGAGCAGCAGTCTTCAGGGAGACATTTTGGAGGCTGCGATGCTGCCATATCTGCAGGCACCTCTCTGAGCTGAGGGAGGAGGTTGCCTGTCTCCATGCAGAGTTGGCCAGGTTACAGGTGGCATCCACTCCCACCCAGGGACCACCGGGTCCACAACATGAACCTCATAGGATGCACAGAAAGAAGTGTGACTGGACCACGGTGGGCTTAGGAAGGGCGAGGGGGTGAAGTCAGAAGCACATTTCCCAACCTGTCCAGCTGAATAACTCCCACATTATTTTGGAAGAACGGGAATTCCCCACACAGGTGCCCACAGCTGGAACCACAAAGGATGGTCAGGACTGCCAAGCTGGAGCCCCAGGGAAGGGGGACAGGGGACCCCGGAGGAGGGGGAAGCTTCTCTTAGTGGGAACTCTATTGTCCGGGATGTGAAGTTAGGGACACCTAGTGGGGGGGGGGCAAGTGCATCCCAGGAAGCGCTGCATGGAGGGATGGGAAGTGAATCCATTGACTCACTAGGGCGACAGCTAGGAGGGAGGAGCTGGATGTCATTGTCCACCTGGGGACCAATGACGTGGCGGGGAGAAGGGTGGAGTTAGTCAGAGTCCAGGAGGATTTCAGGAAGCTGGGGGGGACCTGAAACAGGTAGCAAGTTCCGTCTCATTCTTGGAGGTGCTACCTGTCTGAGGCATGGGGAGGATAGGGCACTCCACATCTAAGCCTTCAGCACCTGGTTGAAGGATTGGTGTGGAAGGGAGGGATTTGACTTCATAGGGGACTGGGCTCCACCTGGACAGATGTGAGCTTATATCAGGAGGATGGCCTGCATCTGTCTGGGAAGGGGACCTCATTCCTTGGTGAGAAGTTGGAATGCTTCAGCAGAGAGCATTTAAACTGGCCAAGGGGGGAGAGTCAGGAGGGACAGGTGGCTTAGGATCACTCCCCCATGGTAGCATGCAAAAACACAAGATGAAAACAGGAACAACTGAAGTGGGCAGTGAGGAGCAGGCAGGTGAAGCATCTAAAAGGGGGGTAACCGAGGGAGACAGGAGCACATGAACAAGAAAACCTGGGTGGAAACAGGCAAGGAGAGAGAGAACAAAACAGAGAGGGGCAGGGTTTAAACCATGGAAGGTCATGCTCACAAATGCCGCAGTCTGGGAAATAAGGTTCCAAACCTGGAAGCCTTGATGACGGATGCAGACCTTGACATAGCAGCAATAACAGAGACATGGTACTCTGCTAATCATGGCTGGAATGTCAATGTACCGGGCAATACACTGTTTAGAAGGGACAGGAAGGTAAAAGGGAGGGAGGGTAGCTCTGTACATCAGAGAGGCATAAAGGCTACAGAAGTACAGGGAAGACAGGGGAGGCCGAGGAAATGTGGGTCACCCTTGAACCAGGGAATAACACAGCAGTCTGTACTGTGTTGATATACAGACCTCCAGCATAGAGGAAGGAAGCGGACAGGATACTACTGGAGGAAATTCATGACATGACAGCTAAAGGTGAAATCCTGCTGATGGGAATTTCAATATACGGATGTAGATTGGACCAGCCAGGCAGCTGCTTCAGCCAGAAGCACGGCCATCCTGGAATCCTGCAGGGGCTGGACTCAGACAGCTGGTGCATGAGCCAACCAGAGACAAATCAGTTCTGGACCTGGTATGGACCAGTGGAAACAAAGTCGAAGGAGTCCAGGCGAAAGGGAAACTGGGATCCAGCAACCATCACATGGCGTGGTTTAGCATGGAGACAGGGACACAATTAAGCCACAAAAGGACAAATGTATTAGACTCTAGGAGGGCAGACTTCAGTGAAATGGGCAGATGTTTAAGAGCAGCCCTGGAGAAGGGAGAGGGAGTGGAGGAACATTGGGGGAAACTAAAAGGAGCCATAGTGGAGGTAACTAACCAATGCCTTAGGATAGTGACCAAAGGGAAAAGAAGAAGGAAACCAGTATGGTTCTCTAAAGAGGTAGCAGGCAAACTAAGGGCTAAAAGAGCAAGTTTCAGGAAGTATAAGGGAACCCAAAGGGAGGAGGACAGGGAGGTGTATGTTGAATGTCTAAGGGAAGCAGGGAAAGCTGTTAGGAGAGCCAGAGGAGGATTTAGCACAGACTGTGAAAAAAGGGGACAAGACATTCTATAGGTACATCAGTGATAGAGGAAAAATAGGGGGGGCGGGATTGTGAGGCTCAAAGGGGAGGAAGGAGAGTGTAAGGAGGGGTATCTAGACAAAGCTGAAATACTAAACAGATACTTCTGTTCAGTATTCACTAAGGAGGGAGAGGGTCAAAGACCACAGTTGGGAAGAAGAGGCAGTTGGTGGGGGGGAGAAGTGGACACCAGTCCATTCACAGTGGAGGGAGTTCTGGAGGAACTCACAAAGCTGAAGGTGGATAAAGCCATGGGGCCAGACCACATACATCCGAGGACATTTAGAGAGCTGAGAAGGGAACTAGCAGTGCCTCTGGCCACCCTGTTCACAGAGTCACTCAACATAGGCATGGTTCTGGAAGACTGGAGGAGAGAGCATTTAATCGCACTGCACAAAAGTGGCAATAGAGAGGAAGTGGGGAACTACAGGTCAGTCACCCTCACCTCAGTGGTGGGGAAGATCATGGATACACTGCTGAAAGAAAGGATATTGGCACACCTGGAATATAGTGGTGCCCAGGATCTGAGGCAACACAGATTCACAGCACAAAGGTCTTGTCAAGCAAATCTGATAGATTTTTTCTGATTGGGTGACTAGGGAAGTGAATCGGAGAGGGGCAGTAGACATTGCCTACCAAGATTTTAGCAAAGCCTTTGATACTGTCCCACACAGAAGGCTGGTAAACAAGATGAGTAGTCTGGGCATGGGGCATAAGGTGATACATTGGGTTAGTAACTGGCTGATAGACAGAAGACAGAGGATGGTGGTAAATGGGATCCAATCTGGGGAGAGAGATGACCAGTGGAGTACCACAGGGATCAGTACTGGGACCAATCCTGTTCAGTGTCTTCATTAGTGACATTGCAGAGGGGCTGGAAGGAAAGGTCTGCCTATTTGCAGATGACACCAAGATCTGCTATAGAGTGCATACTCCAGAAGGGGTGCAGAAAATGAAGAAGGACCTGGAGAAGCTTGAAAGATGCTCAGAGATGTGGCAACTGAGGTTCAGTTCAAAAAAGTGCAAGATATTGCACCTGGGTAGGGGGAACCCTGAGGACAACTACAGAATGGGGGGAGAAGTGCTGACTGTCACCAAAGAGGAAAGGGACCTAGGGGTGATCATATCTGATGACCTTAAGGTATCAAAGCAGTGCACAAAGGCTGCAGGGAGGGCCAGTGGCATGCTGGGGTGCATAGGCAGAGGCATTACTAGCAGGTGACAGGAGGTGTTGATGCCATTGTATAAAACACTGGTAAGGCCTCACCTGGAGTACTGCATGCAGTACTGGAGATCGCACATGTCGTGGGACATAGACAGGGTTGAGGCTATCAGAGAAAGGGTGGCAATGACGGTGCATAGCTTGCATCACAAAAATATGAGGAAAGACTAAGGCCCTGTCCACACTACACACTAAAAACCCCTCTGTAACGTTACAGAGGGGCCAAACTATCACTGCAATGGTTTGCGTTTACACCTGTAATATTACAGGAGATGTTTTCGTAACTGTTGTTGAAACCACATATGAGGTGGTTTCAACAACGGTTACGAAACTGGGTCTGCCCCTGTAACATTACCGGTTGTAGTGTGGACATGTAACCGAGTTGCTCCAACCATCTCCAGTGCAGCACGAACTGCATTGTGGGATAGGGTGCCGTCTATAATGGTCCAACGGCACCCACAGTGCGGACATGCCGTCACGGCGCCACTCTGTTGCCGGGACTGTTTGCCGTCAGTGTGGACACACTGTGATGGTTACTGTCCATACCAGTTTGGAACCGCTACAGTGTGTTAGTGGTGTAGTATGGACAGGGCCTAAGAGTCTGCAATATATACTCACTGGAGGAGAGAAAGGGGGGACATGGTGGAAACTTTCAAGTACCTCAAAGGCATAAACATGGTGCAGGTGGGGGATCTTTTCCAATGTAGAAAAGGTATCACAACGAGGGACACAATATGAAATTGGAGGAGGGTAGATGAAACAGTAACATGAGGAAGTTTTCTACAGAGAGAGGTGGTGGATGTTTGGAAAAGTCTGCCAAAAGAGGTGGTGGGGCAAGCACAGTGGAGGGGTTTAAACATACCTGGGACAGGCACAAGGGAACATTGGGTGGGGAAGGACTGATGAAAAACCATTGCTCACTTAGGGTCAGTGACTGCATACAAGTTTAGGGCTTACAGGCAGACTAGATGGCTCTAGCGGTCCTTATCTGCCGACAGTTTCTATATATCTATGTATGTGTATTGTCTTCACTATTTTTGATGTGCTGTTTTGACACAATACCCCTTTACAGCACTCTCCTGACTGTGCAGTCAGTAAAAATTAAAGTGACACAGTGCAATTATTTCTAAAGTTTCTCTCTATACAACAGTTAATCATATATATAAATACCCAAAAGTAAAAACGCCATTTTGTGAAATACTGAGTATTGCCATCATGTGCAACCTGCCTAATCTGAAATACAGTGCCTTAAATAGTTTGGTCTGGAAAATATGGTTTTTAGATATGGCATTAACATGACTGGCACAGAGAGCACTTAGTAAGGGGAGCAGTAAATCATGCTACAGTACAGACAAACTTAATAATTTCAAAAAGAATGTTATATTAAGGATTGTACACCATTATATTCCCCACAAGTTGATGGGAAAAAAATGTTTGTTTGTTTTTTCAAAAAAATGACTAGTGCAACCCATAAATTACAACAAGGGATTTAGGAGGGCGACCAAGGGGCCTAGAGCTGCATAGACTAAGCCAATTAATTGTTACATATGAATAAAAAATTATAAAAAGAGATGGAGAGGATAATAATAGGGGGCGCCAGGGAGCCATCTTCCAGGTCGGACGCACTCCTGCAGTCTCACCCACTTGAAGAGGCAATTTTATTAAAAATATAACTTTAGGGCTATTCTAAGTTAAAAAGAATAGCAGCTCTGTGTGCAGTATACATTTTGGAATCGGACAATACCAGATTTAATGAGGTCCAAGGAATAGATGAACTGCACCGTCTGAAGAAAGACTCGATGACGCATTTCACTGGGAATGCAGGTCCTACTTGCAACAACGGGCCCGAGAAGCTAATGACCCAGTCGGAGGCACCATGGCAGGATGTCTTGGAGTTCATTCGGGCCATAGACTCCAAACTTCAGAATACGCTGGAGAGACAAGAAGCCATGGATCACATCGGTGACTCAAGCAACTCACCAGGAAGTCACTCGGAGGCCATTGCAAGTGTCAGCTGTCGGATGATCCCACAAGAGTTCACCCACCAGCAGTACCCTGTGGCTGCAGGGACTGAGGACTTTGGGGCTCACAAGGGAGCTGTGACGGTCACTGGAACATCGTATTTTCTGGAGTTCGGTGGAGTGAATGCTGTCCGGAGTTCCGACTGCCTTTGTCATCTCCTTGTTGCTAGGATGGATTCCATAGAGATGTAGCAGCGACTTAAGAACCTTGCAACTTCCTACTACACACCCCAACTATTCAGGTTCCCAGGGTCTGATGGCAAGTCTGATGCTTGGTGAGCCTTCTGTATGCAGCTGTGGTTCAATGTAGTGGGTACATGAACTGTGAGTTGTGTAAACCGGAGGACTAGATCGAGACACTGAAACTTAAAAATTAATAGTTTATCTTGTTCGTAGACTTCTACTGTTTAAAACGTTCTGGTTTGGGGATTTGTGGGGGAGGTGCTACGATTGCCTTCCAGTATGTTTGTTAATTACTTTGGGCAGCATGATGAAGGGGAATGAGCACTATACGTATATTTTTGGGTAGATGGCATTATTGCCACAAAGTGTTTTTTCCACCATCAATTGGTATCCCATTATCAAGTGCTACATGCCAGAATGTTTTGCGCTAACAGAATAATGTAAGTCGAGGATTTATAGCTGTTTCAGTTCCAGTTCCAGTTTTCATATATTAGTACCACTGTGGAGTTTTATTCATGTGGGGGGATGATTGCATATGGAGTCTTTACTACTCTATTCCCTAGTCATGCAACAGGTTAAAATAGCAATCTTAGGATTGTGTCAATTTCCTACTTTTATTCTCCCTATTGGACCTACCTTTACCACTGAAGAGGCTGGCAATTACTGAGAGACTTTGGAACTTTATATTGTAGGACTTTGTCCAGGATTACCCCCTGTTCCTATTGTACCAAATTACATGGGTAAAGTTACTGTATGTGTATCTCAACTGTCTGTGAATGTGAATATATAGTATGTCTCCTATGCCCTGTATGAGATTGTATGGATGTTGTCTGATTACACAGAAAATTAATAAACATAAATTTAAAAAAATAAAAAAAGAGAGATAAAGAGGTGTTATGGAACACTCCATCTTCTGTTTTGAGGGGAAGATCCTTCTCCGTCTGGAACCAATAGGTATTATGCTCCTCCATACAGCCTAGGCCATCTGAAAATGAATGCATACAAAGAAGAAGCAATTGTTAGTAACAGTGCAAATTGGGCCACAATATTATTTATCTGTTAGTCAGAAAAGAACTGGAGTAAGTACTGTCTGATCAATGAGGCTTTTCCACTGCATGCCTATAGTTTGTGGATCCAAAAGGATTCTTTTGCTAGAGCCATCTACCTATTTTACCCCATGTCCCAATGCACAGCTGTTCTAGCCCTTTGAAGGACAAAATAGGTTCTGCTTTATTTTCATGATTTTTTTATTTGCATAGCTAGCACATATTCTCATTTTTGGCAGCTCAAATATTGTCCCCCACTTGTTCCTTGAACTTTCTTTTATTTCAGCCTACGTAGTATACTCCACATGTATAATATGTCATGTAGTCAACAAACATGGAATCACAGTTTATAAAACTGAATAAGGCTATGTCGTCATCTGTTACTGGCTTCTGAAAAGTGGTGCATTCTTTTATGTATAGGCAGTATTTACACCGCCACACTGTTTACACCCTTTTGGTATGGGGACAGCCAGTTTCTAGGTCTCACAATAGGCTAGACTGAATTAACTAAGTGGCCCCTGAGGTTTTGGCCCTCTCATGTACCACTTTTGGGGATATCCTGTAGTCTTCCAAGCTGGGTATCAGACCCTGGTACGTGCCAGTTTTTGTGGAGTACAGTACAACCTTGATTATCCAAATTCTTTGGGAGACATCAGATTTGTTCAGATAATCGAGAGTTCGGATTATTGAAGGTCCATAACATTAAGCAAATGAGAACTGGGGGACAACATCAGAGTTCGGATAATAGGGAGATCTGGAT
Source organism: Neoceratodus forsteri (assembly GCA_016271365.2). NCBI lineage: Eukaryota > Metazoa > Chordata > Ceratodontiformes > Ceratodontidae > Neoceratodus > Neoceratodus forsteri. Next base: position 353,906,480 of record CM057456.1, read on the forward strand.
AATTGGGTTGCGTATAATTGAGGTTGAACCGTATTTCCCTAATTTTCCAAGCTCTCATGCTGCAAGTTGTGACAAAATTAATCTAATTATAGTTATCTCATTTTCATTATTTTTCGCTGTATTTTTAACTATGAGGGACTCCCTACTTTTCCTGTTGCAACAAACACACCTTTGCTGTCTCAATAGTGTCTATAACCTAGCCCCTTTCAAGGAGCATTTTTCTCAAGAACAGGTGATGTCCCTTTATATGTGGCTTCACTGCTGCAGTTATGTTTTATGTGGCAATACTTACTCCTGGATATATTCTCTACAGGGTGGCAGCTACTAGCAAGAAGGATAGTGTTGTGTTCCATAACTTTCCTATACAAACTGGTACCTACAGTACCATCAACTTTCTTCTGGATTTTCATATCCCGAAACAGAATGTTGTTGTCACTTTACACAGCAGGCAAATCTGAGGTCATCATTGCTCTCATGAAGGTACCGCTCAGAATCCTCCAGCTCTGCCATGTTCCCCCACTACACCACATCAATATCATCATTATATTGCCTCCAGACCCCAGTTTTTTGCATATGGGGGTTGGTATTAGTGTTCCATACATACGTCTGCTTCTAGTAGCCGAGGTACAAGTTTGCATAACTGGCACCCATTGCTGTACCTTTCTCCTGTATATGCTTGCCCATAAAAGCTAAAGTGTTACTTTCCAAAACCACATTGGACATGTCTGTTAGCTAATTTGCGTCAGGTCTGGCATCTTCACCCCTTTTTTCAGATAATATCTTAAAGCCCTTAGGTCACCTGCAGGGGGTATGTCCATACAGAGTGCTTCGATGGCAGGGGTTACCAAGAGACAGTCACCCCCCCATATCGCCATCCTCTAGCACTCTTATGATATCCCTGTATCCAAAACAAAAGATGGCAAGTTATTAACCAGTTGTTTGATGTTGTCATCCGCAAAACATGTTAAGGGCTCTGTGACACTACCCACTCCAGAAAATATGGGTGGCTTCTCTAGGAATTTTTGAATTTTGGGCATGATACATATTAGTGCTCCTAAAGGAAAATCCACTGTGAGGTATTCTTTCTCTCTTTTATTTATAAATCCCTCAGAATAAGCCCAATCCAGGAACCCATCTATCTGGAATCTGAGGGCCAGTGTGGGGTCAGTAGTGAGGGCCTGTAAAATTCTCTCTGGCTGTGCTGACGGTTTACCTACTAACATACTAACATGCTAAAATGCCAGCAGAATAGGCCTAACGGTTTTTCGTGTCTACTCGATTGGTCAGCCCCCACCCTGAGTGCTGATCTTGCTGCCCCCTCGCCTTCTCTGGCTTCTCCCTTCCCAGTTTTGGAAATTCTTGCTGCATTGGATACCTCCTCTATGTAATCTGAGGTATTCATAACCACCACACTTTCCTCCTCATCTGCTGGTTTTATAGTAATCAGCTTATTGTTTTATAGCTTGCTAGGGCTAGTTTTTCATCCCCGCTCATACTGTTAAACCGGGGGGACAAACTCCTCCTGCATCAATAGTTCCATTTCGTGCTCACTCAGTTTTTGAAATGTCAAGATTGCTGTACATTATGGTGACAGGAAGTACTAGGCTTTTCCTAATAGTAATGTCTACCCTCCCTGCAGATCAGTGCCACCTGCAGAAGCTTGTCTGCTCGTGGCTTGTATGTCCCAAAATTCATTTAACACCTTGAATGTCTCTTGGGTGCCAATAATTGTGGGTACCTCCATCCCTGTATGCTCAATCTGTCCATTTCGTGAGATGGGAGGGCTGAATGGTTCTGTGTACCCCATGTCATTTTCTTTTGTATAAAAGCAGCGTACAGCAGGTCTGTAGTAGTTTGAAAAAAAGTTCAGATCTACAGTACATTAGGCACAAAAGGCAACCTTTTATTTAGAATCTGTGATTCACTGTTACTGTACTTAGAGCATAGTCAGAAAAGCTTATCACATTGTCCACCTGCCTCAATTTCTCTGGTATTTCCTCTGCTGATTGTGGCAGTTTTTGGACCTCCGTTTGCCCATCTTGTCCTCTTATGGTTCACTGATACTGACTCCTCCATGTAGTGTGTTTCAGATTGTTCACTTGTTCTTCCTCTGTAAAAACATGTGATGTATCCGAATCACTTGTGGCACTTGTAGCACTGGTCTCTGAAACACTGGTGGTTGGTACTTGTTTTAGAATTTATTTTGTTTCAAAGTGTACCCTATTTATTTTTTGCCTCCTTGTTTCTTGTTTTTACCCCAGTCAAATAAATTATTTTGCTTGTAGTCATTTTCATCACATAGGAATTTTCTTTTCTTAGTTCACAGGTCTTGTCCTGGTGTTTGATTACATCCTGTCATTCCACTTTAAAGTGCTCAAAATCTCTATCCTCGTTATAAGAATTCAGTATTGCTTCTTTAGCATTCAATTCCTTGTTTCCTCCTGTTGTGCCTCCTTAGTGTGTTGTGATATAAGCTGCATCCATGTTAGTCAGACATCGTGTGCAATCTCGCCACCTACCAATGAACTTTTCTTTCTTCTGTCCATAGGAAGGAACTTTTATAATACTAAGCCCCCTTGGAATGCAGCTAACATGTAAATATGCTTCCGTGGATGTAATCTGCCACTACAGCCTCTATGCTTGGAGTGCTACTTTCTCATATGCAAAAAAAGCTGTGTGAATGTCGGCTGCTTCCAGTACCATGCCAGCTCCTTGTTGTGGCTCTGAATCTGCCCCAGGAAACAATGGGTTGCTGTTGATGAGATCAGTAATAATGCTTCTAGGGACATGGATATGTTGTTCATCCACACTTACTGGCAGGTATCCTTGCCGCTTTAAATCTTGCGGAAGGTCTTCAAGCTGGCTCCTCCCACCCACCCAGGTGGTAAACTCTCGGCTCCGCCCATGGCGCCAGATCTTCCTTACCGCTTGGAAACTCAGGTTCCCTCCTAACGCTCTGCATATAAGACTGGTTCCTAATTCTTCGGTTTTCCTGAAATAAAGTTTAAGGTTTTCAAGACTTCGGTCAAATAATTCCCTCGCGGCTGCGATGGACAAATCGACTCCCGGTTTCCGGAGGTGCCCATGCGGGCAGAAGATGTCTCGGATGGATCCGTACTCCATGTGCGTCTACTGCTTGGGCCTTGAGCACGACCCGCAGGCTTGTGACCTGTGCTCTTCCTTTTCGGCCTACGTCCTGGAAGACCGCACTGCCCGTTTGCAAATGGGGCACCCCGAGAAACGTTACCCTCCGGTAAAGTCGAAGGAGGCCCGTTTGGCAGTTTCTGCGGTGGCGGGCTCGGCGGAACAGCTTGAGCAGATGATCGCCCTCGAGGTGGAGGCTGCGCAGGCCGCATCTTCGTCTACCGCGGCCTTTATCCCACTCTCCCTGGGATCCTCCTATTCAGCTTCTTTTAAGGAGCTCTGTCTGTCCCTCTCCACTAAGGGAGTGGGACCAACATCTTCAGGGCCTTCCTCTCGGTCCAAGAAGAAGGACCACAAAGATAAGTCCCTCCGTCAGCGCTCTTGGGAGGCGGAGAGTCCCTCTCACCGAGTAGTCGACCATCGACTTGGTCGATCTTCGGCTCGACCACTGGCCTCCCGGCGTCCCGTCAGGTCAGCTGACCGAGACTCCGTTAGACGTAGTCAAGATTTTCTCGACCCGTCGGACGGGCTGTCTACCGTGAAGCCGAAAATCCTCACTCCCGGTTCTCCTGGCGGAGATTGAGGCTCCGTGAACTCGCCTGCCTCCGGTTCCGGAGTCCATGGTTGAACCCTCCGAGCCGAGGGAGGCGGTTTCCCTGCCCTGCCCCAGAACCCTCCTCGGAAAGCCGAGGTTCGCGGTCTCGGTCTCGGACTTCTTCTCGGTCAGTCGATCCCTGCCGTCATAGGCGGTCGATACCGTGGCAAGTGGCGTTGCCGCTCATCCTCGTCCTCCTCCTCAGACGAGGGGAGGCTTCGGCATAGTTGAGTCGGCGCTCACGAGGACCTCATGTGGCAACAGCTTCTTTTGTCCGGGAGCAAGCCAACGTCGTCGCCTTCCCCGGCTATCAAGTGGCTGTCACCGGAGCGGCCGAAGCAACCCCTCGCTCTAGCCAAGGCGCCTGCTCCCAGCCCTGTTGCTCGACCAAAACCGGCTGCCCCACCGATTTTGGTGGAACCTCCGCCTCCACAGCCGTTGTCTGGGCCCCGACCAAGAATTCTCAGTCGGCCCAGGGTCTGCCCCATAGGCTGTCAACCTCACTCCCGATCGCCCTCAGCAGGTGGAGGGTGGCTCAGGCCCAAGGCAGCTCTTTGGGACTCCTCTGAGTCCGACGATGATTCCTCCCTGTTCTCCAGGCGGGTCGACTTGGAGTCCTCAGGAGGTCAGTCACTGGATGATAGCCCTTCATCCTTCATGGGTTTGCTTAGGCTCATCTCGGAGTCCACTGGGTTGCAGCTCGAGCCCATATCCAAACGGGCCAAGTATCCCCTAACGAAGATATTGGACCAAGGGGATTCTCCTACGGAGGCCTTTCCAGTGGCCGAGGCCATTGTAGGCCCGGCCTTGGAGCTCTGGCAGCGTCCTGCTTCCTGCCCTGCACCTTCGGCCAGGATGACTAGGAAGTATGCGGTCCCTACCGGTTCCCTGTCCAGTTTCTCAGAACACCCCTCAGCCGAGGGATTGGTTACCGACAGCGTCTTCCGGCGTGCCGGAAATGCCAGGGATGTAGACAAACCTCCCGACAAGGAGTCCAAGAAGTTGGACTACGCCGGGCGAAAAGTCTACGCTGCATCCTCCCTTGGCCTTCGTCAGGCCAGCTCGGCCGTGCTGATGGCACACTTCTCTCATGCCCTGTTGGGCTCCCTGGACGAGGTAGTCCCTCATCTCCCGGCTGATCTGCAGACCACGGTTAAGCAGGTGCGGGACCAGGGCAGGGCAGTGGCCAAGCAGCAACTTCAGACTGCTTTGGACATTGGTGATTCATGCACCAGGTCAGTCGCGGCCGCAGTGGCTATGCGCCGTCGGGCATGGCTGAGGATATCCACCTTCACAGCGGATACCCAGCACAAGTTGGCGGATGTCCCCTTCCTGGGGACCAACCTCTTCGGCCCTGGAGTGGAAGGTCACCTCCAGAGGATCGAAAAGTCCAATGCCACCCTAGACTCGGTCTCATCCGCCCAGAGGGACAAGGACCGCAGACCGCAAGCCAAGCCCTTTTGTCCGTCTGCGCCCGCGACATGTCCGGCCAGCAGCATCAGGACCAGCAGGCTCGGCTGGCATCCCAAACCCAAGCCTGCAGCTTCCTCCTCCGGAAGCAGGGAAGTAAAGGCCCAGGTGGTCCCTCAGCGGTCCCTCCTCCAAGCCTGCTCAGTGATGGGTTGAGGGTGCCGCCCCAACCTCGTCACTCCACCCAGGTTCCCCGTGGGACGGCCGCCACTTCCTTTCCGCCTGGTCTGCTATAACCACAGACCGGTGGGTGTTGGAAGTGGTGGGAAAGGGCCTGCCTCTGGAGTTCGAGCAGGCCCCGCCCTCTGAGCCGTCGCCCCCCCGGGGGGCCTCAGGGTCCACAGCCTCGCTGTTGGCTCATCGAGCCGACATCGCTCTGCTTCTCGAGAAGGAGGTGATCAGAAAGGTGGCAGACCCTCCCTCAGACCCGGGGTTTGTGTCCAGGTACTTCCTGGTTCCAAAACGGACGGGGGGCTGGTGCCCCATTCTCGACCTGCACGACCTAAACAAGTTCCTAAGGTCTCGGACCTTCAGGATGGTCACTCTGGCTCAGATAATACCATCCTTGGAACGCGGCGTGTGGTTCTGCTCTGTGGACCTGCAGGACGCGTTTTTTCACGTCCCTATCCGTCCATCTCACCAGAGGTTCCTCCGCTTTCGAGTGGAGGGATCCCTTTACGAGTTCCGAGCCATGCCCTTCGGCCTTTCTCCTGCTCCCAGGGTCTTCACCAAATGCATGGCAGTGGTGACAGCATTCCTGCGGCGCCGAGGGGTTCGGGTGTACCCTTACCTGGACGATTGGCTGTTAGCAGCTCCCTCCAGACAAGAGGTGGAGCGGTCCAGAGATCTGGCCCTCCAGGTTTGCTCTCAGATCGGCCTCCTCATCAACGAGGCCAAGTCGGAACTCGAACCAAAGCAGGTGATTCTCTTCATCGGGGCAGAGCTCGACTCTCTTCGAGCCAGAGCACAGCTCCCGGCGGACAGGGCCGAGGTTCTTTCCTCCTTTGCCCAATCATTTCTGGTTGGGCAATCGCGCCCTGCCCGGGACTTCCTGCGCCTCCTGGGTCTCATGGCGGCCTGCACCAGCGTGGTCCATTGGGCCCGCTGGAACATGTGTCCTTTCAATGGGGGTTAGCCAGCCACTGGTCTCAACGCTGCGATCCATTGGACCAGCTAGTGACGGTGACCCAGGGGATGTGGAATGCTCTCCAGTGGTGGATCGTTCCAGCTGATTTGCAGGAGGGCATCCTGTTTGTCCGCCCCGAGCCGACAGTCTCTCTATCGACCGACGCCTCTCTGATGGGTTGGGGTGCCCATCTGGGGGAGTACAGAGTGCACGGCCTCTGGTCCCCCGAGAGTCCCGATGCCATATCAACCTGCTGGAGCTCCGAGCGGTCCGCCTAGCTCTCACCGCCTTCGCTCCGTTTCTACGGGGTCAAGTGGTTCAGGTCCAGATGGACAATACCACGACCATGTACTACCTAAACCGCCAGGGCGGGACGTGCTCCATGCCTCTGTGCAAGGAAGCTCTCCGCATTTGGTCACTCGTGCGCAGCCTGGAGGCGGATCTCCTAGCCATTCACGTGGCAGGAGCCTCCAACACCCTGGCCGATGCCCTAAGCCGGATAGGGGCTGTCTCCCACGAGTGGTCTCTCCTGCTGGAGGTAGTACAAGATCTGTTCTCCCATTGGGGCACACCTCAGGTGGATCTGTTTGCCTCCAGGGAGAACGCGAAGCTGAGGCTGTTCCATGCCCGCCCCCCTCAGCAGGGCTCGCTGCAGGGGATGCCTTCTCGAGGCCATGGACCCCAGGCCTCTTCTGTGCCTTTCCCCCATTTCCCTTGATCCACAAGGTGCTTCTCAAGGCAAGGAGGGACAAGGCGCAGGTGATTCTGGTAGCCCCAGACTGGCCCCGCCAATGCTGGTATCCAGATCTCCTCAGCCTCAGCTCCAGGCTCCTGAGGCAGCTTCCAGCTCGCCCGGACCTGCTTTCAGTCAATCAGGGGAAGGTGTTCCATCCGGACCTTCAATCCCTGCACCTGACGGCCTGGTTCCTGAGTGGCTAGAGTTCCAGGCCTTGGGTCTTTCCGACGAGGTCCTCAATGTAGTTGAGGCGTCCCGTAAGGAGTCGACCAGGAAATGCTATGCCTTCAAATGGAAGAGGTTTTCCATTTGGTGTCAGGGCAAGGGCCTGGACCCTTCCTCCTGTTCCTTGGCAAGCATCTTGGACTATTTATGGTCCCTTTCTCAGCAAGGGCTTAGGTCGACGACCCTAAGGGTGCACCTGGCAGCCATCTCTGCTTAGCGGGCGCGGGCCGGGAAGCAGTCGGTGGTGCAGGAAAAGGTGGTCTGGCGCTTTTTCAAAGGCCTTGATCACATTTCCCCTCCGGTGCGAGAACCTCCACCTCTGTGGGATCTACTGCTGGTATTGGCAAAGCTCATGGGCAAGCTATTCGAACCGATGCACAGGTGTGATCTCTCTCACCTGTCGTGGAAAACCGCCTTCTTGGTGGCTATTACATCAGCCAGAAAGATGGGAGAGCTCCAGGCACTTTCCATCGAGTCTCCTTACCTGGTCTTCCACAGGGACAAGGTTGTCCTGCGCCCCCAACCGAAATTCCTTCCGAAGGTGGTGTCGGAGTTTCACCTTAACCAGGTGTTGACTCTGCCGGTGTTCTACCCCAATCACACCTCGGAGGCCGAATATAGGCTCCATACTCTGGACCCTAGAAGGGCGCTCGCTTACTATAAGGAGCGCACGGCTGAAATTCGGGGAGAGGTTCGCCAGCTGTTTGTCACCTACGCTGAAGCCGCACCTGGCAGACCTGCAGCCAAGCGGACGATAAGCAGGTGGGTCACCTCCTGCATAGATCTCTGCTATAGGTTGGCGGGCATGGAGCCTCCCAGAGGGATAAGAGCTCATTCTACCCGCCATACCGCTGCATCGTGGCTGCTTCCAGGGACGTCCCTATCCAGGAAATCTGCAGGGCTGCTACCTGGAAGTCAGCACACACCTTCATTACCCACTACCACATCGACCTTGAGTCATGCCGGGATGCTGATTTTGGGGCCTTGGTTCTCCAGTCTTTATTCCCTAAGTAGGGGGTGTGCGCCTTGCCTCCCTCCTCCCGGAGAACTGCTAGGAGTCTGCCAATAAGTGTGGATGAACAACATATCCATGTCCCTAGAAATACAGGTTACTCACCTGTAACAGGATTTCTAGGAATGGTATATGTTGTTCATCCACACGACCCACCCGACCTCCCCGGCTTCGACGCACAACCTGAGCTTCCAGCGGGCCAGATCTGGCGTCATGGGGCGGAGCCGAGAGTTTTACCACCCGGGTGGGTGGGAGGAGCCAGCTTGAAGACCTTCCGGCAAGATTTAAAGCGGCAAGGATACCTGCCAATAAGTGTGGATGAACAACATATACCATTCCTAGAACTCCTGTTACAGGTGAGTAACCTGTATTTTCAGTTAGTCCTTTTGCGCCGTCACTGCTGTTCTGGCTTGGGTACGTTCCTTCTGCTGTGGTCATTCTCCAGCATCTGCCATCTCTCACATGCTGCTGTACAGATGTTCTTGAGTGTTGCTCAGACTGGAAGCAATGAAGGGTAGAAAGAGCTACTCAGAGTACCTGGTGCCCAGCGACAAATGCAAAGTCCAAAAGAAAAGTCCTGGCACTCACCCATCCAGTGAGAAAAAGGGAGTCCACACAAAAGCATATTGTCCAACTTTCCTTTAATATTCAACAGTGAGAGACAGTGCATACAAAATAGCCACAGCAGCAGGAAGCACTAGTTCCTAATGTTTTACCTTGTAAAAGGCTTTTCCAAAGGATGGTACCCTGTAGGATATGATCACTTTTACAGCAATCTCCTGACTTTGCAATTAGTAACAATTAAATTCTAAAGTTTCTCTCTATACAACTGTTAATCCTTTATATCAATACCCAAAAGTAAAAAAACACTGTTTTATTAAATATTGCCATCATGGACAAATTGCCAAATCTTACAGTGCCTTACATAGTTTGATTAGTAAAGTATGTTTTTTACATAAGGCATTTACATGATTGGCACAGACAGCACTTACATTAAGGGGAGCATAATCATACTACAGTACAGATAGATTGAATAATTCCAACAATACTTTTATATTAAGAATTGTACACCTTGATTTACCCCCCAAATTGGTGGAAATAAAATGTTTTTTTTTTCAAAGAATCAGATAATACAACCCAAAAATTACAACAAGTGATGGGGGAAGGGCAGAGGGGACTAGAGCCCCCAGACTAAGCTAATTAAATGTCACATATGAGTAAAAAATGCTAAAAAGAGAAAGAGAGGTGTTTTGTAACATTCCTTCTTCCATTTTGTGGGAGAAATCCCTCTCTGTCTAGCACCATATGTGATGATTAATTGGCTTAGTCTGAGCGGTTCTAGTCCCCTTGGTCCCCCACCCCCCAAATCCCTTGTTGTAATGTATGGATTGTATTAGCTGTGGGTTTTTTTAAGCATTTCATTTCTACAAAATATTCGGGGTACATAAAGGTGTACAATTCTTAATATAAAATTATTTTTGGAATTATTAAGTTTGTCTGTAATGTAGCATGATAATTCTCCCCTTATTCAAGTGCTCTCCTGTGTTAATGCATTATCTAAAAAACATATTTTGCAAATCTTAAACTATTTAAGGCACTGTATTTCAGATTAGGCAGTTTGTACATGATGACAATTATTTAATAAAATGGTGTTTTCACTTTTGAGTATTTATATATAGTATTAATAGTTGTATAGAGAAAAACATTAGAATTAATTGCACTGTGTCAATAATTTTTACTAATTGTACAGTCAGGAGATTGCTATAAAAGTGGTTGTGTCCTAGAGGGCACTGTCCTTTGGAAAAGCCTTTTTACAAGGTGAAACATTAGGAACTAGTGCTTCCTGCTGCTGTGGCTATTCTGTATGCATTGTCTCTCAGTGTTGAATATTAAAGGGAAGCTGGGTAACACTTGGTTTGCTGGCCAAGGCACCTAGCTTCACCTGAGCTCTTTCCTTCCAAGACTGCTTGAAAGGCAGAGTAGAGAACCTTACCAGAGCAAGGGAAAAGGATTAAGACTTCTTTTGGCTAAGCAGGTTTACTGTGTGGTGTTGTTTTTATTTTTAACTCACAGGGATTGCTACTGTTTGTTGCTAAAATTTCATTGGTTTATTTTTCTCTGAAACAAAGTGTTTCTTACAGCGTATATATTCTCTGAAATTATTACAGGTGGTGCTTTACAGGTTTTACAGTTTTATCTAACATTAGGATAAGCTTTCAGGGTTACTGCATTTGTTGTTGACTGATTGTTTCTGCTCTTACCTCCTTGTTCTTTCATCCGTGGTTCTTCTTTTTCGGCAGGGGAAGGACCCAGCCACCCACCCCCATCCCCAACCACCCCACACTACACTCCTTTTATAGGGTACCACAGTTGTGACATTTCCTGTGGCAGAGCAGGAAGGGGCAGATCAGTGGGGCATCCACAAGGTGAACTCACTTACAGGGGCACTAGTAATTTAACTTGTTATAACAAGTTAAACAAAACACAATCAAACCATTACTTGCATTTTTTCCTTCTAATTACTCTGACTAGGTTATAAACCCAGCAACTTATCTGGAATGAATATCATTAACTGCAGGTACTGTGGAACAATTTTCAGAAGGACAGTCTTACAGGATTTAGGACACTGTCCTACATGCTGGGCCATTGGAGATCTTAGGGCTCGGCTTCGGGCAGCATGGGCAGAGATTGCACGCCTCAAATTTCATATTCAAGAGGAAATACATTATAAGAACCACCCGCCATTTCCCCAGCATCCAACAGAAAAACCTCGACCGCAGAGGGTAGTTGGACCAGGAGGTTGGCAGGTGGTTAGGAGGGTCAAATCGGGTGCCCCATCACTCTCTGCTCTCCAACTTATTACCTCCAAAAACCATATAAACACTACAAACAGGTATCTGCCTCTATCTCCGAAATCAAACAAAGAGACAGAAGACACTGCAGAGCAGGACACTGCGGCACAGGAGCTAGCACAACAAAACTCACCCAAATCAGGAACCAAAACAAAAAAAGCAAAAAGGAAATCCAAAAAACTTCTGATCATAGGAGACTCCATGATTCGGGGAGTTGATACCCATCTCCAGCCAGGGGTAATGGTCAGATGTCTCCCAGGTACATCAGCATGGAGAGACACTGACCGCATTGCTAAAATTGTTCACAAAGCAGGAGAAAACATTGATGTCCTAGTACACATAGGGACTAATGATCTCGCCAGCCGGTCAGTTGTGGAGACCAAGGAACACCTGACCAGGCTGGGTGACAAACTGTCATCCATTTCGTCCGGCATCTCCTTCTCTGAGATCCTGCCAGTCTGGGAGAGGGGGGCAGATGGACAGAAGGTCAGAGAAGGGGAGATAGGGGAGCTAAACACGTGGCTCAAGGGCTGGTGCCAGGAAAAAGGACACAGATTTGTAGGAAATTGGCAACAGTTCTGGGAGAGCGAAAGTTCTTTAAATTTGATGGACTGCATCTGCCTAAGGAGGGAGTCAGTGCATTGGGGCAGAAGTTTGACGTCTTTGCAGAATATTTAAACTAGCAAATGGGGAGAGGGGTGCAGCACCCCATACATCAAATGGGAAGAACACCCCTCCCCCTTCAGCTAGTGGTCAAACAGGGATTCAGCATGTTTGCAGTTCATTTGCATCACCAGGTAAGAAAAAAGGTTTGTCTCCCCATACGACGCACAGCGGTAATGCCAAACCTCACCCAACAACTAACACACCGAAATCTGGCCAATGGAAAATCATGTACACAAATGCTCACAGCCTGGGAAATAAGATTCCAGACCTGCAGGCAATAATGTCAGAGGCTAAACTGCACATAGTAGCAATTAGTGAGACATGGTTTACCAGTAACCACACTTGGGAGACTTCAGTACCTGGCTATGTATTGTTCAGAAGAGACCGAGGTGCAAAAGGGGAAGGAGTGGCCCTGTATGTCAATGAAAATATCAAAGCTACAGAAATTCAGAATACACATAAGGAGCCAGAAGAACTATGGTTCACCCTGGAAACAGGAAATGGGACAGCCATAAGAACTGGGGTTGTCTACAGGCCCCCAGACCAGGGGGAGGACATAGATACATTACTGTTGGAAGATATACAAAACATGACAGCTAAAGGGGAGGTTCTTATAATGGGAGACTTCAACATGCCGGATACAGATTGGTCAATACCAGCAGGAACATCTGCCAGAACTAGACACATAGTGGATTCCCTTCAGGGGAGGGCCTCAAACAACTGGTACAACAACCCACAAGAGACAGGGCTATCCTAGATCTAGTACTGACTAACAGGGAAGGGATCACAGATCTCCAGGTAGAAGATCACCTGGGGGCCAGTGACCATCACATGGTATGGTTCAATTTGACGACTACATCTAAATCATCCCATTCCAAGGCAAAAATATGGGACTTCAGAGGAGCTGACTTTGATAAGATGGCCAACAGAGTTAAGCTAGCCCTGGCAAAAGAAACACAGGTGAGGGGTACAGGCAAAGTGGGCAAGCATTAAGGATGCAATACTTGAAGCAACATCCCATTGTGTAGACAGAAAAGGAAGTGCAAAGAAGAAGGAAACCACTTTGGTTCTCAAATATAGTAGCAGAAAAGGTCAGAGCCAAAGGCTGGCCTTCAGGAAATATAAGGGAACACAGCGGATGAAGATAGGGAGGCATACCAAAGCTGCCCTAAGGGAAGCAGGAAAGGCAGTAAGGCAGGCAAAGTCCCAAACTGAGGAAACACTAGCACAAACAGTAAAAGAAGGTGACAAGACTTTCTACAGATACATTAGTGAAAGGAGAAAGTCCAGAGGTTGTGCTAAGCTTAATGGAGAAAAGGAGCATGTGGGAGGAGGAGGACCATGTAAAGCATCTATCCTAAATAGATACTTTTGCTCAGTATTTACTGAAGAGAAGGTAGGGCAGGGCCCACAGCTCAGCACCATGAACACAGGGGGGAGGGAGGTGAGCACTACTCCCTTCACAAAAGAAAGGGTCCTACAAGAGCTTGCTAAGCTCAGGGTAGATAAGGTAATGGGACCTGATGGCATACATCCCAGGGTACTTAAGGAGCTAAAGGTGGAACTAGCAGAGCCATTAGCAGAACTGTTTAGTGAGTCTCTGAGCACAGGAGAGGTCCCAGAAGACTGGAGAAGGGCTCATGTGATTCCGCTCCACAAGAGTGGTAGCAGGGAGGAGGCAGGGAACTACAGACCAGTCAGTCTTACCTCAGTAGTGGGCAAGATTATGGAGGCACTCCTTAAGGAAAGGATAGTGCAACACCTGGAATCCATAGGGGCACAGGATTCAAGACAGCATGGGTTTAGAAAGGAAGGTCCTGTCAAACTAATCTCATATATTTCTTTGACTGGGTAACCAGAGTGGTAGACCAAGGGGAGCAGTTGATGTCGCCTACCTTGACTTCAGCAAAGCTTTTGACACTGTTCCACATAGAAGATTGATAAATAAGCTGGGTAGGCTTGGGGTGGGTCAGAAGTTGGTCAACTGGGTGGCAAACTGGTTGACGGGCAGAAAACAGAGAATGGTGGTAAATGGTATACAGTCAGAAGAGATGCAGGTCACAAGTGGGGTACCTCAGGGATCAGTCCTGGGGCCAGTCCTCTTCAACATCTTCATTAGTGACCTTGCAGATGGACTAGAGGGTAAGGCTTGTCTGTTTGCAGATGACACCAAGATCTGCAACAGAGTAGATGATCCAGATGGGTTGGGCAGAATAAGAAGAGATCTGGATAAACTAGCAAAATGGTCAGAAGAGTGGCAACTGGGATTTAATGCAAAGAAGTGCAAGATCATGCACATAGGGAAGAGAAACCCTGAAGCCACCTATAGGCTGGGAGGGGAGTTGCTAGCAGTCACAAAGGAAGGAAGAAAGAGACTTGGGCATCATCATCACTGATGACCTGAAATCATCCAAGCAGACCTCTAAAGCAGTAGGTAAGGCTAGGGGGGTGTTAGGGTGTATTAGTAGGGGTATCGTAAGTCGTAAGAGGGAAGTAATAATCCCTCTTTACAAGACACTGGTTAGGCCCCATCTGGAGTACTGCGTGCAGTATTGGAGGCCACACCTTCACAAGGACATTAACCAAATTGAGGCAGTCCAGAGAAGGGCAACCAAAATGGTGCAGGGACTGCATCAGAAGACATATGAGGACAGATTAACAGAGCTCAATATGTATACCCTTGAGCAAACGAGGGAGAGAGGTGATATGATCGAGGCATTCAAACATCTTAAGGGCATTAACAAGGTGAAATAGTCTAACATGTTTAAATATAAGAAAAATAGCAGGACAAGAGGACACAGCCTGAGATTAGAGGGGGGCTGATTAAGGGGAATGTGAGGAAATTCTTTTTCACAGAAAGGGTGGTGGATGCATGGAATGGCCTACCCGAAGTGGTGTGGGTATGAATACAGTGCAGAGCTTCAAACAGGCATGGGATAGGCATAAGGGAGCAATACAAATGAGTATGAATAGATAGGCCACTGACAGAGCAAAGGCCGATGGCATATTTATAAGGTAGAAAAAGAAATGGGCAGACTGGATGGGCCTTGTGGTCCTTATCTGCCGTCAACTTCTATGTTTCTATGTAATACTCTTTTGTGTGGACTCCTTTTTGTGTTTCCATGCGTTTGAGCAAGAAACACCGTGGGACAGTACCGCATTTCAGAGTTGTGTCAGGGATGAGTCCAATGCAGAGCACTGCACATTGGGCACGACCCGGACACGCCAGTGAACGGTGAAGCCCAGTGTGACAGCCATTGGGATTTCACAGCGGGAGCTGGCCTTCACTTGAGAAAAAATGAACCACACCAATGAGAGAGTGCACTTCATTCCTGTCATTTGCATAGCGGCCATTACAACTCACGTCACAAAGCACCTCCAGCCCTCTGATCTGATCTCCGATTCAGTCTAGAACAAATAGGAAATCCCTCCTGCTCCCTCCCTCTGCTGCTGTCCTCCCCGCTCCCTCATTCCCCGGCTGAAAATAAATCCTTCCCACTCCCTCCCTCTGCTGCTGTCCTCCCCACTCCCTCATTGTGACAGCTGTTGGAATTTCACTGTGGGAGCTGGCCTGCACTTGAGACAGATGAACCCCACCAGTGAGAGTGTGTGCTTCATTCCTCTCATTTGCATAGCAGCCATTACACCTCATATCATGAAGCACCTCCAGCCCTCCAATCTGATCGCCGATTCGGTCTGCAACAAATAGGAAATCCCGATCCCTCCCTCCCTCCTCTGCTGCTGTCGTTCCCACTCCCCCATTCCCAGGCTGAAAATAAATCTCTCTCACTTCCTCCCTCTACTGCTGTCCTCCCTGCTCCCTCATTCACCGGCTGAAAATAAATCCTTCCCACTCCCTCCCTCTGCTGCTGTCCTCCCCACTCCCTCATTCCCAGGCTGAAAATAAATCTCTCTCACTTCCTCCCTCTGCTGCTGTCCTCCCTGCTCCCTCATTCACTGGCTGACCCTCTGGCTGAAAACAAATCCCTCCCACTCTCTCCCTCCCTTTGCTGCTGTCCTCCCCGCTCCCTCATTCCCTGGCCCCATGCCGACAGCAGGGTGCCCATTCCCCGTGTCGGCAACATGAACCCCTCCACCCCAACTCATGTGGCACACTGGAGCCCCACCCCAGTGCACCCAAATTTATGTTGTATTTTGTACCTGTAAAGAAAGAAAACATCCCAAAGGTATTTTTTAAACTAACCTGTAAAAACTAAAATGGTCCCTCATCGTTTCCCGGTCCCCTCCCCATCCCCACCCATCCTCTGCACACACCACCTCCCGCAAACCCCACCCCATACTTACTTCCAGAGGTCAGAAACAGTGATCTTCTGTGGACTGGGAACACGTTGACACTCTTCAAAAGCGACCGGCAGACTGAGGACATCACGGTAAGCCCTATAATGGCAGTCAATAGGGGGGTTTCAACTTAGGTTGATATCTCAGCTATTTTTAGGAATTCTGGCCCCAAATTTTCAACATTGGGTTCTTGGGACCCCACTTCATGAATACTATCGCTGTCATTTTGTTTCTTGGTCCCAAAAGGTGATTTTGCAGTCGTGGCATGGAATCAACTTTCGGGACTGATTAACAAAACGACAGTGCCACTGTTCATGAAGTGGGGGTCTCAAAAAAGCTCTATTTAAAATTTGGTGAAAACATTCAAAAAAATGACTGTGTTATGAGTGTGGATTGTACAGTTTTCTACGCATGCTCCTAATGTCACTAATTTTAGTGTAACTCCTGCAAATGGGGGTTCCCAAAGACTTCCAGGAGCTTGCTTGAATGCTCCAAGCCTGAATGGTGTTTGGCATTTAAGCCATTTATCAGTGAGTGTTTTAGAGCCTCTGGTACTGTCTTTAAGAGCTGTCTGCTTGCAGACATAATTAGTTTGTATGGGGGACTGTGTGCTTCTCTGAGTACCACCTCGAGCTGCTGCCAATTCACTTCATTTTGCAGTCACTAGGAGTGCAAAGGGAACCTATCTGAAAGATGTAACTGTTTGCCAGAAATTATTTAGAGTAATAATGAAATTACAGTTTGTCTAACCTGCTTTCTTTGCAGTCAGAACTGTGTCTGCTAGTTCCCATTCTAGTTTTGAACTGCTGAACTGGACCAATCAGTGTGGGGTAAGCTAGCTCTAAAATGATGCCTTGGACGAATCAGAACTTGGACTCATAATCTGAGCCAGCCACAAGAGGATTGTATGGGCAGTGACTCTGGGAGATGTAGTTTAGACTTCAGTGCCTTTTGGACCAACAGCAGCAGTCTATTGTGAGTGACAGCCAATCCAGTCAAGAACTGGGAGGAACTCAAAGGAAGTGCCCGGTTTCGTCAGTTGGAGTTCAGTTGAGCTTTGGCAGTGAAGAAGGAAGGAGCCCTGTGCTTTTTCAGTGTGCAGTTTTAGTCAAAAAACGTGTGTGTAAGGCCCAGAGTTCCGGTCTGCAGCTTGTGTAACAGCTTGTTAGGACTGAATCCGTCCTGTGAAAAGAATCAAAGGATCTCTGAAGAGTAGAAACCAGGCTCACCCTGTAGAAGACTGGAAGAATTGCTGAAAATTGCACTCGGTCTGTCAGGAACGAATCTGCTGTGTGTTCTCCCGGTATTGTGCAGTAATTGCGATCGGGATACAGATGCAGCCTGCCTGGTATAGTACTTTCTTTTATATGGATGTGTGAAGAGGTTTGTGTACCTCAAGTGAGCCCTGCTGACATTGAAGGACCCTATCTTATTTGGAGGTCGTGAGTACTAATTCAGGGTTGCTCCCTGTTGAATTGCCACATTAAATCCAAATGGAATTACTGTACTGCTGACTGTTAATTCTCCTTTTTCTCTGTGTGAAAAGGGCCCCTACCAGCTGCCACGGTTTGGACTAGCCACTGGGCTTGGGTACCCAGGGACAGTAACTGATAGGGATAGGCCTGTGCACAGAGCCATAGGTAGATTATTAGAGTGATAAGCTAATTAACCTGATTTCCCCTGTCCTTGTTATATCCCCCAAATAAATCAGAGCTGCTTGTTTCAGCAAAGTTATACTGCCTGAGGTATTTGTCTATGTTAAAGTACTGTACTGTGATTGTTGCACTGTACCTCATTTCACAGAGGTCCCAGTGCGGAACCAGACCTGGGGTAAGTGTATACCGTGAAGGTAATTCTGATATATTGTGTGTGGGCCACTAGTGGGAAGAAAGGGGTTGCAGTGTCCCAGGAGGCTGTGACCAAGTTAGTTTAACTATTGCAACCCTGACCTCTGGGTGGAGGCACCCGCCATTGGATCCAGGCCCCTCAACCTGTTAGTGGCAAATCAGGCAGGGGTGATAGCCCCTGGGATAGCGCCATCTAGGGTTACATCTTGGAGCTCACCGCTGGGATTGTGTGTCTCTAGTGGCTATATTTACGAACCACTGTTAAGAAAAAATGGGTACCCGACAGAAGTGGCTGTGCACCGCTGGTGGGTGGTGTACTGGGAGGAGATCGACCCAAAATGCTATGCTTATCCTGACATCCCTCTGGGTATCAATACGGACACTGTGCAGGGAGTACTTTCCAAGGTGGAAGGTTTACAAAACCCTGTGGTGGTGGGTCGGCATGCTAATCTGCTCACCCACACTTTCCTGGCCCTAGTAGAGTTTAAGGATCCCATAGATAGCTCCAAAGTGCCACAGACCATTACCCCAGAGGAGCCCTCACTGCTTGGAGTGATAACTAAGGACAGTAAAGACCGAGAGAATCAGCCCCCACCACTATCTATGAAACTTTTGAGGAGAAATTGCTGAATGGTTGCTGGGAGAGGAAAACTGTGGAGGACTTGAAGAAACTATTCTTGCCACCTGGAGTGTTCCTCCCCAACACCCTCTCCTGCTCCAGTGCCCTAATGGTGGCTGAACCAATGCAGACTCCTATTTCTGCACCTGCCATTAGTCAGACTCTTACGAAGGTTGAGGATCTTCTCTGGCACCCTCCCACCCCCCAAGGGAGGATGACTAGAGGAAGACCTGGATAGACTATGTTGCCCCAAGTGCTAGAATGGCAATGCTTCGGAAGGTGAAAAGCGAAAGAGGGTTAGTGAGAGCCTCCGAGGTCCTGCCTAGCTACCATCCGTGCAAGCAGGACCAGTAACCCTGAAGCGACTGCACAGGCCTATCTTGAGGCCTGGAGAATGTATAGAGCCCAGATTCTGATGAGGACCTATGGTGGAGAGTAAGAGATGCACAACAGTACCAAGGGAGTTGTTGTCTGTATATGTATCTAAAGCTGGAAAAATTATTTGCAAGAATACTCAGAAAAGGTAGGTTTGCCAGCGATTGAACTGGACCAGACCAGGCTGGACCGAGATCCTTAAGTCTGCCCCTTCTCAGAACTGCTGTTGCTTCAAGTTACCCTGGCAGATCGACTGGAATCCCCACCCTCCTATGATGAGTTAATGAGGAAATTCGAGGAGTTGAGAAAAGCGACCTCGGGAGGACCTGCACCAATAGCTGCCATTTCGACCGAGTGACTGAGGGTGACCCATCAAGTGAAGTTCCAGGGCAGAGGTTGGCAGTCAATGAGTGCTCTGACAAGAAAAAGATAGCACAATGTTGTTGAAGACCATTACGATGAAGGCCTGAACTGACCGACTACAACTGCTAGCCAAGGTGGGGTACCCACCGTGTATCTCCACTGATAACAGCTCCAACTCGATCCCTTGACCATGGAAGTGGAAACTGTGAGATGTCTCCAAATGCTTATACACCGCAGACAGAGATGGCACAAGGTTTCAGTTAATATACCCCACAAACCACAGTGTGGCACCTCAGCCAGCTCAAACTCCAGTATGTTTGCTATAATTGTGGAAGATGGGCACATGAAAGAATGCCAGTCCCCGAACATAACAAAGTGCATATAGTACAGGAGGCTTGGAAGAGTGATTAAGGTGCAACGCATGATCGTGAGGGCACCAAAATGCACTAATTCACGTCCTTTTGTGAAGGTCAGTTGAGCCCCCACTCGCCTCTCCAGACTGGTCCAGAATAGTGGGTCCTCATGGAGACCACTGTAAAGTGACGTGTCTACAAGAACTATAGTGACAGTGGCTCCAATGACAATTATGTTCCAAGATTGGTATCAAGCATTTGTCAGACGTACCCTTACAACCATTAGAAGGACTGCATGTATGGGGTTAAGTAGAAGGCCACCCTATTCGGGTATATCCAATTTGGCTGTCTTTCCCCACCTCCGTGTGGGTAGCCGAACAAATAGAACCCAGCCTTAGTGTCCCCCCACTGGACTGTATGATGGTGTCCTTTGTTGATTGGAACAATGCTCCTTATTAGGAGCTGGCACAGTTGTGTTATGAAAACAGGGTCAAAGGAATTAGAGCTTTAAGAGTTCGGCACAATTAGAGGCCTATGAGGCACAGAGATGCTGAAAACAGAACCAGAGAAACGATCACGAATTGTATGGAAGAAGGACCTGGTCTCTGATCCTGGCAAATGCCCAGTGTACCTTACAGAGAAGGTCCGTATCAGAAGGATATTAAAATAAAATATTAATGTTGGATGCACCAGGCGATGGAAATTGCCAGAAGACTGCTGGTCAAGCCTAGTATTTTGCCGCTAGGCCATGCTTATAGAAGGGTAATGGTCAAGTTCATAATGTGTCTGAAAGACATTCGGTAAACAGAGGTTGCATCTGGCTAATGTGCATTGTGCAACACTGCAGTACTACCCAGCAAGAGTTCAGGAAGAATGACAGATAACATCACTTGTTTGATTTGGCGACTCGCTGCCAGCTGAATGGAAAGTGAAGATCAGTGAAGCTTGCCCAGAGACCAGGTGTTTTCTTAAAAATAGGATGTAGGATGCGTGCAAGGGCGAGCACAATATCGGCACATAACGAACCATCTGAAGAGGTCTCGCGCACAACAACGACATAGATGAAATGACAGCCTGCAAGAGATGTTAACTATAGTATAACACAAAATCAAGCCTATGCTTCCCCATTGTAGTGTGAGGAAAAGAATGGAACAATAAGGATGTTAGATTATACCTTAAACCGCGGACTATCCTGATCAGTACACAATGCCCGCATTCAGGATGCTGGACTGCCTAAGCGGGGCAAGTGGTTCTCTGTGCTGGATCTCCGCAGTGATACTATCAGATCGATGGCCCCAGAGGACCGTGAAAAGCAGCCTTTATCTGTCCGTGGCTTCTATGATCATGAGGATGCCTCAAAGTTTCAGGTGCCCCAGCCACTTTCGCGATTGATGGGCGTGCAGTAAGGACATGAACTTACTAAGTGCCTGGTATACCTAGATGATGTTATTGTGTTTGGCTCACTGGAGGAACAGGAGGCAGATTATTTAGGTGGACCGACTGGAGGACTTTATTAAACTGTCCATTGATAATGTCAATTTTTCAAACATCAGTAAAGTATGGGACACATAGTATCACCAGTAGAGACGACCCAAGTAAAGTTGAGGCCTTGACCACCCTGGCTGGCCAAAAATCTAAAAAGAACACAAAGTTCCTGGGATTCTGTGGTTGTGCTCGGCGCTTCATCAAGGACTATTCAAGGTGATCTTACCTTAACCTTACTCAGGGTATCCCCAACCCACAAAAAAAATACCAAAGTCAGCATCCTCAAGACTGAAGAGTGTATTTTCATCCGAGTGAAGTATTTGGGGCCGCTGGACTCCTGATTGTGGACTTCTTACTTTTCATGAGATCATATATCCAACTTACCCATGTCAGTGCTGGCCTATGCGGAGTCAAAGAAAACCTTCGTCCTGCACACTGATGCTAGCTTGCAAGGGTTGGGGGCTGTGTTGTACCAAGAGCACGAGAATAGCTGAGACAGTGGCCTTTGCCAGTAGAAGCCTGACCCCATCCGAAAAGAACTATCCTGTACATAAGTTAGAGTTCCTAGCTTTGAAGTGAGCTATTGTTGACCAATTCCATGAGTACTTGTATGGGGCTAAATACTAGTAAAACTGACAATAATCCTTTGACCTATGTGCAGACCTCAGCTAGTTGGATGCCACTGACCATAGGTGGCTTTCTGCATTATCTACATATGACTATGCTCTGAATACCGAGCGAGTCTGAACCACATAGATGCTGATGCTCTCTCCCGGAGGCCTGTTCCCCAGAATGATTGGGTCCAACGGCAGAACCTGACATTAGGGCACTCTGCGGAGGAGTTTGATAGGGAGGAACAATGTCCAATGACGCAGTGGACTGCATGGTGGATTGCTTGGGAGCCTTCTTGAGAAGCATACCTGCTGCTTATTGCCACTTTTCTGCAATAGACATTGGTGCACTGCCTCAGCTGGACAATGACAGTATTAACGGGCTCAATCGCGATCCCATGATCAAAAGCAGCTTTAGAAGCCCTCTATGCAGGAAAAGATGTGTCCAAATTACGCTCCACTGATTTGAGAACTGCACTGTTATACAAGAAGGTCCTAAGTTGAAACTGATCAATAAACTGTTATACAGAAAAGCAGTAGACAGAGGGGACAAGTAGACAAACAACAACTAGTGCTGCCCACTGCCTTTCGAGACTCAGTATTGAGGTCCTTGCACAACCACATGGGGCACCTTGGTATAGACAGAACACTTGACGGTGAGATCCAGATTGTATTGGCCTAAGATGGGGCTGATGTGGAGCAACACATTCGAACTTGTAGTCGCTGCTTACAGAGGAAAGCTTTGCCCCAGAGGGCTGCCCCATGTTAACACATAACCACCCAAAATTGCACCCATGGAGCTGGTCTGTGTTGATTTTCTAAGTTTAGGTCAAGATCAAAATATCAGTAATGTGCTGGTGGTCTGACCATTTCTGAGATATGCCCAAAGCTTTCCCACCAAAAGACCAGAAAGCATCCACCATGGAGCCAAACACGCTTGTAGAAAACTTTTGTTCATCATGGGGCCCTGCCAGAATCCATTCTGATCAAGTGAGAGACTTTGAGTCGCCTGATCAAAGAGATGCTTTCTCTGTGGGGAGTGCCGGTAAAGTCCAGAACCACTCTCACTACCTCCCCAGGGGGACCTACAGCCTGAACGCTTCCAAATCCCACTCCTTTGCTTAGATATGCTAGGCACCGTACCCAAAGGACAAGCCTAGATGGAGCCTAACAAATCAGCACCCTGGTACATGCTTATAACTGCACCAAAGTGATGCCACTGGATTCTCCCCCTACCGCCTGATGTTTGGAAAGAAGCTCGACTACCAGTAGATGTGTGTTTTGGGGTCTCTCCTGATGGGGTTAAGCTGACAACTATTTACAGTATGTGCAAAGTTAAAGGCCCAGCTAACTCATGCGTGCCAACTAGCTCAAACCATGGCTGCCAAAAGAAATCTAGCCAACAAAGAAGGTATGATAAAGGTGAAAGCACAGGAACTCCAGGGAGGATCGGGTGTACTAAGAAATCTGGGACTGCATGGCAAGCACAAGATTGTGACAGATAGCACCATCTCCCTCACATTGTAGTGGGCAAACTAGATGATCTGCCAGTGTACAAAGTAAGGCCTGAGAATAATTCAAAAGATGTAAAACAATGCATAAGAAATCATTTACTGCCCATTGGACAAATCTTAATTGAGTCTGAGCCCCTAGAAGATACCCCTCTGGACCAGTGACTAGAGCTGCTGCTGAAAAGATCAAGAAAGTCTGCCTACAGAAGCAAAGTTAAGTGTTCCCCTCCACAAGTCCCAGTTGAGCATGACTGTCAGTCCATATCGGAAGAAAGTGAGTGACTTTGAATACTATCCTTCTTACGAACTGAGTCCAATTGTTTCGGGCAATCCCTAGTCAATACTGGAGACAAAGCTGGGCCTTCTGGACTGTCTAAGCCCCAACTTCATCCCTGGAGCCAATGCTCCCAGAAAGTGAAGTGCAAAGCATCAGATCAGATGAAAATGGAATCATTGTGCATGGTTGAACTGTTTGAGCTTTCAGGGAGGAAAATGATAGATTGGGGCAGACTGGTGATACATCCAACAAGAAGAGTATTTTGAGTGCCTGACAGTCCACTGCCAGTGTCCGAAAAGCTCTCCATGCGAGCCAAATGTTGTGGACTCAGAAACTGTAACTCCTGGAGCTGAAAGTGCCCCAAGTTCTAGCCTCTCTACCCCATGGAGACTCCTGACAAGTGAGGACAATGCTGAAAATGAGGCTCAGAGTGCAGAGACTATAACAGTTCCCCCTAGAAAGACTGGTCGAGCTGTAAAACCTGTGGTGCACCTCAGTTATGATTCACTTGGGAGGCCTGTGGACTTGCCTCTCAATGTTGTCCATAAAAAGGAGTGTATATTGTCCCCCGAGCTCATTGCCCAAACTGAGCATCAGTGCTAACTCAAGTTACTTGTGTTGCCCTCTAAGTATGGTGCCCTTGCCCCATCCAGCCCCAAGGTAACTGATAGGGAAGGGCCCCCTCTCTTCAGGTTTCATGTACAAGGGTAATAACTTGAGTTATGGTACAATGTGTATGTAATACTGTGTAAAGAGTGACGTACTGCAATGTTTCAGAAATGTGTTCTTGGTAAAATGATATATTGACTGATGATTACATGTGCGAGCCTAATGCAAATGTATATGGTTGCAGTTGAAACTTATGGGTACTTGCTTGACGCGGGACGCTCAAGCTTTCCCAGGCCAGGAAGGGTGTAAACTCTGCAAATGGGGTTCTCAAAGACTTCCAGGAGCTTGCTTTGAATGCTCCAAGCCTGAATGGTGTTTGGCATTTAAGCCATTTATCAGTGAGTGTTTTAGAGCCTCTGGTACTGTCTTTAAGAGCTGTCTGCTTGCAGACATAATTAGTTTGTATGGGGGACTGTGTGCTTCTCTGAGTACCACTCGAGCTGCTGCAATTCACTTCATTTTGCAGTCACTAGGAGTGCAAGGAACCTATCTGAAAGATGTAACTGTTGCCAGAAATTATTTAGAGTAATAATGAAATTACAGTTTGTCTAACCTGCTTTCTTTGCAGTCAGAACTGTGTCTGCTAGTTCCCATTCTAGTTTTGAACTGCTGAACTGGACCAATCAGTGTGGGTAAGCTAGCTCTAAAATGATGCCTGGACGAATCAGAACTTGGACTCATAATCTGAGCCAGCCACAAGAGGATTGTATGGGCAGTGACTCTGGGAGATGTAGTTTAGAACTTCAGTGCCTTTTTTGGACCAACAGCAGCAGTCTATTGTGAGTGACAGCCAATCCAGTCAAGAACTGGGAGGAACCTCAAAGGAAGTGCCCAGTTTCGTCAGTTGGAGTTCAGTTGAGCTTGGCAGAAGAAGGAAGGAGCCCTGTGCTTTTTCAGTGTGCAGTTTTAGTCAAAAACGTGTAAGGCCCAGAGTTCCGGTCTGCAGCTTGTGTAACAGCTTGTTAGGACTGAATCCGTCCTGTGAAAAGAATCAAAGGATCTCTGAAGTAGAAACCAGGCTCACCCTGTAGAAGACTGGAAGAATTGCTGAAAATTGCACTCGGTCTGTCAGGAACTGAATCTGCTGTGTGTTCTCCGGTATTGTGCAGTAATTCATGATCGGGATAAGATGAGCCTCTGCCGTATAGTACTTTCTTTATATGGATGTGTGAAGAGGTTCTGTACCTCAAGTGAGCCCTGCTGACATTGAAGGACCCTATTCTTATTTGGAGGTCGTGAGTACTATTCAGGGTTGCTCCCTGTTGAATTGCCACATTAAATCCAAAATGGAATTACTGTACTGCTGACTGTTTAATTCTCCTTTCTCATGTGAAAGGGCCCCTACCAGCTGCCACGGTTGGACTAGCCACTAGGGCTTGGGTACCCAGGACAGTAACTGATAGGGATAGGCCTGTGCACAGAGCCATAGATAGATTATTAGAGTGATAAGCTAATTAACCTGATTTCCCCTGTCCTTGTTATATCCCTAAATAAATCAGAGCTGCTTGTTTCAGCAAAGTTATACTGCCTGAGGTATTTGTCTATGTTAAAGTACTGTACTGTGATTGTTGCACTGTATCTCATTTCACAGGAGGTCCCAGTGCGGAACCAGACCTGGGGGTAAGTGTATACCGTGAAGGTAATTCTGATATATTGTGTGGGCCACTAGTGGGAAGAAAGGGGGGTTGCAGTGTCCCAGAGGGCTGTGACCAAGTTAGTTTAACTATTGCAAACCCTGACCTCTGGGTGGAGGCACCCGCCATTGGATCCAGGCCCCTCAACCTGTTAGTGGCAAATCAGGCAGGGGTTGTAGCCCCTGGGATAGCGCCATCTAGGGGTTACATTAGTATTTACACTCCAGTTTTGCAGCATTGCCATTTTTTTGCACCTCCTTATGAACAGTATAGCTGTCATTTTTTACATCCTGCCCAAAACATGTTTTCACACCTGTGGCGCAGAATGGTGTGGTTGCTCTGCGAAATCACCTTTCGGGATGAGTGACCAAAATGACAGTGACACTCTTCCTGAGGTGGGGTCCCAAAAAGGCCATGTTGAAAACTTGGTGAAACACATAAACCATGCAAGGAAACATTCGGCATTGACAAATTCTTGTTTCTTACTGGATGGTGAATGCCATGACTTCTTTGTTCTTCTGGTATTATAAACAATCTAAAGCAGCACTATCATAAGTGCATTGTGAGCCGCATACTGATTGACCTTGGCTGTGCATCAGTACCTTTTAAAGAGTCAGCCAAAGCAATAAACATCCTGGATGCAATTCATCTTATCCATGCAGCGTAGGCAGACGTCAAGCCAGACACAGTACAGAACTGTTTTATTAAAGCTGGCTTCATCAGCAGTAATCCTGCTGACATTGATGACATGGTCCCAGCCACTCATGGCATGCTGGCAGCAGACTTTCAAGCTAATTTCCAGTTGACCAACATGAACCCACCTCAGGAAAAATAATAGTGGAGGAACTCTGCAGCTCTTTGCTTAGTGTGGATACCTTCAAGGGTGACAACGATGAAGGGCCTGAACCCATACCAATGATACGGGAGTTATAGTGCATGTTGCACAAAATATGCTGCTATGTAGAGACCAGAGAGCAGCATTACTTCTTCTAGTTATACAAGCTTGAGAAGCAGGTTGAGACTTTGGGTGGTAGGTCAACTCGACACACCACACTTGCAAAGTGTTTGAAGGTAGGTGCCACAACTGCAGATACTGAGATGTCCGTTGCTGATGCGACAAACTATTTTTAACTAACATTTTTAACTGAGATTATCTGATTTTATCTGCTAATTTTATTACCTGATTTACTTTATTTATTTATTGATTGATTACAGAAGGCTTCTTGTGTCTTGATGAATAAAGATAATACAGCTAAATCACTTGGCTGAATGTGTTGTTCACTGTGGGTCTACTGGCAATATAGTACCTGTACAAATTATCGTTAGGTAGATGGCCATTTTGGTTGTATGCTGTTCCACTTGTGTGCATGTGTTTTCATGGTCCCTCATGTGTGCATACAAGTGAAATTGACTTACCTTAATTTGCTCAGTAGATATTGCAGAGTTTCTATGCATGTACAGTACAAGTCCTACAGTTCCAAGTGAATGCCTGGGGTAAATCCAGAAATTTGTTCCACTGCAGTAAATTAAAGAGGACTATATTCTTATGGTCTTCCCTTAGGATATTTAAAGTTACCTTTTTTGTTGGTGTGTGTTCTGATGTAGGTAAAAGTTGGTGATAAAGAAGTAGATGTGATGAATGGATTTAGGCTGTATGTCACCACCAAACTACCCAATCCAGCTTACACTCCTGAGATCAGTGCTCGCACCTCCATCATTGACTTCACCGTCACTATGAAAGGTCTGGAGGATCAGCTGTTGGGTAGGGTCATCCTCACAGAAAAACAGGTAGGTGGAAATTACCTCTGGTGCTTTTAATTTGTAACTTGTTATACCGTATGCATCCCATGCAGTTAGCATTCAATGAGGGTTTCTATAGAGAAGTCAGTTTTACACATCAGTATGTCGGCTGTCTTAAGCCTAGCATTTTGACATTTGGAACACTAATAGATCACAGGACATAGACAACTCCATCAGACCTTGTAAAGTTGTTAACAGGTCCTTTTCAAGATGAGAGTGAGCACAGAGTTGGTCTCTAATCACATGTACAGTCGTCTTTGTTAGATTACTGAAGAAAATTAAAGCTAGACAGGCAAATCACTTAAATTAAAATGTCCTGTTCTAAGTCTGCAGATTGCATTGAAATTATCATGGTAAAAGCCTCGGGTGATATTAGGAAAAGGAAAGGAGCCTGAATATGACCTCCTTTTTGCCCTATACACTCAAACACAAATTTCCTGCCAGCACTAGTTGATAATGGCTTTAAGCAATGGAGGGTCCTTGGTACACAGTATATGGGAACCTGTTTACTTTACTTTGACATTTCCAGAGTTAAAACAAGCATGGAGTATACAACCATCAAGCCATCTATGTGAATACTTTCAAGTCACAGATTAAATAAAATATCAAACAATATCTAATTTTATTTATTTATGTACAGGATTATACCACCACTGGTGAATAAAAAAATCCAGTTTTTCAGGGTAGTCCTGCATCGACCTGGTTGCATCGTAAGAGGAAATACATCGCAGTGAAAGCATGCTCCATGATAGCATTACTAACATTCACACAAGATTCCAGTGCATTATTAACAGAAGCAGTCCTGAGGGGCTCCTCTCTTCTCATTACAGCAGTTACTTTTATTCCCCCCAAAAGAACCACAAAAGCACAACTTCATAGACCTGCATGCATATCAGGACAGAGAGCAGATTCCTTCCGTAAAGTGCATAAACCTTGGGATCAGGATCTCAGCCGGAGGAGGTTACAGTACAGGATGTGAAAGCCACATGCATCTACTGATATGCAGTTAAGGCTGTCCAATATCAAGTCATCAATAGACTCTAGCTTTCTCCCAGTACAGTTCATAAATTTACAATGGGATATTCACTGTATGTGGTAGGTGTGATAAGGACAGGTGAACTTGCTTTCATTACTTTCAGGACTGCCTCACTTTGTGATTTTTTTGGAATAAGATAGCAGCTGAAATCCCTAACATGTTTAACAAAGCCATACCAGATATATCTCTTTTAAGGTTACTACAGACGGATGGTATGGGAAATGATGAATGGACCCCTCCTACCCAAGAAAACTGAATGGCTATTTTGAGCTTGCCCAGTGGCAGGGTGGCATCATATTGTACTGCCACCTGGATTCATTGGCAATCACCATAGTTCCACACCGTGACTGGATGTGTGGTACAGTGGCAGCCACAGACAGTGCCAGCTATTTCCCCAAATTTCTACGCTATTTCTGGAGAAATCCCCTGCTTTCTGCATTTCCGCAGTAGGGGCAGCAGCGAGAAACTGTTTAGAAATTTCACGAAATATCTGGAAGTAGCTGGCAACGTCTGTGGCTACTACTGTAGGTACATCGCAGAGGTGAGGTGATTGGCTCTCAGGGAAAGATGACATGGAAAAATGCACCCCTGCTGACTGATAATGAATTGGCATTGTCTGTGAAGGCAGCTGCTCACCAGCCCTTCTTGCTGGGGGAAGTGTGCTGCCATTGTGTCCCTACAGATCAAGAAGGGTGAAATGTGGAAAACAATACAGCCATTATACAAATGCTTTAAATCTGCAGAATTTGTTAACTGAAAAATGTAATCATAGGTTTCTTAGTAACAATATCGTTCTGTCAAAACATCAACATATCCATTTTTTCATTTGAATTTCCTGCCTAAGCTGAGACATGGGGTTTCAAAGTTTTCAAAGTTCATGCTCTCTGACTACATACACTATGAATAAATGAAATGTGTTGGTGTGTTAATGTGCAGTTTACTTGTGGAAATATGTGCAACACCTCCTACAAAATCCACAGTGTGAATCCAGCAGTGAAGTCAAAAAGTAACCTCATGGGAAGGATTTTTAAAATAGCTAGTGGCAACCATTTTAATAACTTGAGTCACTAATTATAAATTTAGTAATAAAAGCTGTTTAAAGAATTTCTGAGAGAAATAAAATTATACTGAAGATGAATCTAATTGTGGTCCAGTCCATCATCACAGGCGAGCATTACCGCCTTGCTGCTAGCGATCCGGTTCAGGAATCAGCCTGGGTTGTCGGGTCTGGCTGGGGAGGAGGTTGAGTGTCCCATAGAAATGCTGAGTGGAGGGCTGTCACATCGCTCTGTTCCCGCTGCCAGTGGATGCATGGGTGGTGGCACAAGATTAGTGGTGTTTGGGGAGAGGAGGAAGCCATTAGGCATTTGACTGAGATGTGCATCGGCATGTCTGTGGCCTGGACATCCATCTGTGTGCCAACATCCTCAGAGATCGGATTCCGGTAACTAAGGCTAACAGCCCTCACTGCCATGTAGTATGATCCCTGATAGCTGCAGGGAGCATGGATGGTTAATATAATCAGTTATGATCATTCCTTATATATATCATGAAGTACGGTGCCTTGAGGGAGCAGGCGTTTTTATCTTAGTTACATGGGAGCATTCTTTACATTGTTTGCATCCCACTGTAATAAAGAAAGAGCACTTTATGGATATGGCTTGTGGTGATTACTTCTTACTTTAAGTCGAAGCAACTCACACAAGGTATTTGAATTCAAAAAATACAGACTCTGTGAACAGGACCCTAACGGGCAGCAGCCTTCGACTGGTGCCGGCCTTTCCTTTGCAAACTCCATATATGGGCAATGCAACTGAATTGTTGCTCAATGTTATGTTTTATTAAAGGTATGTTGAAGGTGTCACCTGCTCTTTAACGTGTTTCCTCCCCCTATCCACAAATGTCAAGTATTGTGCCTATTAAAAATCTGTTTCACAATGCTATGTGATGTTGCATCACATATTGTTGTGTGCAACATTACGAAGATGGTGCCTGCACTGACAACATGTCCCAGAAGGCCAGAATTCCCAAAATGTTTCCCAGAAAATGTTACAGTAAATTCAGATATAAATAAGGTGTCAGACATGCAGTTACACGGTTCACATCCACCACCAGGACCCAAATCTGCTGTTTTCTGCATCGTTTTAAATAGTTTTCAGGCCTAACCGTTGTGGTGCCGCTGCCTAACATGCCCCATAAGTCCAGAAATGTTTCCCAAAAAATGTTACAGTAAATTCAGACCTAAATCAGGTGTCAGACATGCTGTTATATGTTGCACGCCTTCCACCTGGACCAAAACATGATGTTTGGCCCAATGTTTACCAATGGTTTAAGGCCTAATCATGGAGTTGCCACTGCCTAACATGGCCCAGAAGACCAGAAATGTTTCCCAAACAATGTTACAGTACATTCAGACAGAAATCAGGTGTCAGATATGCAGGTGCATGGTTCACATCCACCATCAGGACCCAAATCTGCTGTTTTCTGCACCTTTCAAATGGTTTTCAGGCCTAACCGTGGTGGTGCCACTGCCTAACATGCCCCATATATAGTAGGGTCAGGTAGTAAACACCAGTGGTGTAACAAGGAGGAAAGGGTTAATATGGTAACCAAATTAAATAGAAAAAATAGGAACGCTGAAATGTAGAGGCTAGATCACAATTTTAATTTCTGTGAGCAATTCAATAATGCAGTGCACCTGGATATGGACAAGTCAAGTGGTCAATGTAGACGAATACTTCCAATAAAAAAATAAAGCACAAAAGTGATTAAGAAAGGGAAACAGGAACAGAACTACTCGGAATGAGTAACTGTTCAGATGAAGTTACACAAAAAAGGGTCAATAGGTAAGAAAAATCTAAAAATAAGTAGCACACCAACAAAAATATTAAGACTTAAGAAATTACAGAAACTCACTCACAACTTATGAGAAATCTTGTCAAATATTAGGAACTCTGGCCCGGTGACACTGAGGGTTGAGGCCTGGACACCACACCTCACACCACAGCCAACACCCAGGTTCGAGTGAGCCCAGGATGTCAGGGGTTGGCAGGGAGGAAGAGATCAGTGTTAGGGGAATGCTCTCTCTCTCTTTCGGGAGAGAGATCCAGGAGCTCCCACTTGTGGAGTGACCTCTGGCGGAAGCTGGAGT
Source organism: Neoceratodus forsteri (assembly GCA_016271365.2). NCBI lineage: Eukaryota > Metazoa > Chordata > Ceratodontiformes > Ceratodontidae > Neoceratodus > Neoceratodus forsteri. Next base: position 353,938,336 of record CM057456.1, read on the forward strand.
CACCAACAGCAGCAGCACAGCATTTGCAAGGGGCGGGCAACAGCACAACGTTGCCTTGCCAGCCCAGGCTCCGCAGGGACTCCACACACAAAGAAGAATCCCCTCTGCCTCTGATAGGTGACGGCTCCTACAGGTCCGGACTGCCGAGGCCCACACCGAGTCTCCGTCTCTACTCCTTCAGCCACCTCGCCAAGCCAGCTGTAGATAGAGTGCCAGAAGCGGATAGCGGCCTCACCTCACGGGCTCAGAGCCAGGGAAGTGTCTGCTGGTGCGTGGTGGGGCAGTAATATGCATGAGAAACGGAGGTCACGGTAGGTTGAGAACGGACCAACGAGTTAAGGTAGCCAGAGAGAGTTCAGGGAGTAACAGAGATCATAAAAGAGTTATAAAAAATATTAAGAACTAACCTGCTCTGCTTTCACATATACACACACACACACACACACACACACTACAGGGTTGACCCTCTCCCACTCAACTCCCTCACAGACACAGAGAAACTGAAAACACTGCTGAAGTTTAACTAAGTGTTATCAAAGATACAAAACAAAAATCGCTCTACTAGCAGCACTAGAACTACATTGAGATTTTGTGAGCAATTAACTCCAAAATCACAAATAAAGAGGTTGTTGAAGGGTTTATTGGCTGTGATACACACACTGAATTGCTGTCTGACTCAACAGACAATATACTGTGGAAACAGCCTGCATGTGATGTTTCAACTATTTCCCACAATGCATTGCAATTTGCTGGCAAAATTGAAAACATTGGTGATTCAATTGTAATTGACAAAAATTTCACCTTGTCCAACAAATCAGTGAAACTCGGTAAAATTACATAAAAAGCGAAACCAGTTTCGCCTAAATAGGAAAAATTAAAATCACGGTACATTAAATATTTAAATAAACGAAACCCAATTGCACATCTCTGAGGGCTGCTACCAGCTCCACCATGTGACAACATAATAGAAGAACTGGGACTGACATTAAAACCAGGTAATTTAATCTCAGGGGCACAAATGTCAGCTGGCATCAATACCAACAAGAAGAATAGTAGGAGATACTTTTCACTCTGAATTGATACGGATATGGAATGGATTGCCAGAACAATAGTGTATCTTCAAAAATCGATTGGATAAACACATGAGCAGTGGTTTCATTATAGGATATTCGCATTGAGAAGTGGAGACAGACATGATGAGCAATTGCCTCTTTCTGTGTAACTCATAACTGGATTCTGTCAACTTGCAAAACAAGGTAACAGATTTCCCATTTGAGAGATCTTCCTTATTTGTTGATCAAACTGAATTCTATGTGAGCGAAGTGGGCCAGCTTAAAACCACACATACAACAAGAGTGAGGGGGAGGGGGATGAGAAGATAAAAAAGATATCTTAGTAACATCAGTAACAGCAAGATATAAAAAAATAGGTTCCACCTATGTAGGGCGCCCGCGGCAGTGCACCTGGTCATTAGGGCACCATGTCCCGATGTCACCATCCCATCTTTTTGGTGCGCCCCCCCACACCTCCCCTTTTCTAAATATTCTAACTCTGAGGGGGGCCGACTTCAGGAAGGGGGCAGCGAATTCAACAATGTGGCGCCTTAATCATGGGCACGCTGCTGCCAGTGCACAGATGGCCAGAAGGGGGAAAAAATATCATTGTTACTGTTGTCACAATGGATATTTTTTAAGTTACTGTCATCACAGTGGAATATTGAACCAATCAGAAAGCAGCTTCTACAATGCTGATGTCATCACAGTGCTTAGTGCAGCTAGGGTTGCCACCTGTCAGGTTTTTTACCTGGTAATCCGGTTTTCAGGATCCCTGTCTGGTAATCTAGTTAGCTCTGTGACAGTCAGATTTTTGAGCCATTTTGAGAGCTCACATAAACTTAAAACAGATTTTGTCATATCATTCATTGTTGCAGCTGCATGTCCAGGTTACAAACAAATTATGTTGTCAGTATAGCCCTTTCTTTGTAAAAACAGTCAACTTGGAAGGTGTAAAGTATGGAGATTAATACCATTAGCCAGTAGTAGATCCAGGATTTTACAGTGGGGGTACTGTGGTGGTGTGCATACTTGATAAGCAACTTTTTATAATTTTTCTAATCTTTTATACTATCCTTTTCGTGATATTTTTGACCGAAAATATAAACATAATCTATTGTTTTGAATGTATATTTCTTATAATCAATATATTAGACTTCTCCAGCAAAGAGAAATGCAGCAGCAGCAAGCAAGTAAGTTATAATGGGGGGGTGAACCTGCACCCACTAAACCCCCCTAGATCTGCTACTGCCATTAGCAGTTACTTAACCTAATCTTTTCCACTCTGCATCTTAAAGCACCACTGCAGAAAAGCTGGGCAAATAGTCTCACTCTACCTTTTTTAACAGTAAAAGATTCAGTTATGTTCCACTTTAATTTGCTGGTAAACTTTTCTGTCTCAAACAGAATTTAAGCATGTTTAAAGGGAGTCATGTGATGAGGCCTGTTGCCTAGACGCACTTCTCACCAGCTCCAGTCAAACCCTGATTAAATCTACAAAAATTCATCTCTGTTGCATATTTGTTGACCCTAAGACAATAGGAAGATAGATATTACTTACCGGAGCAACTTTCTATCAAAACCAGTGAAAATGGAAGCAGAAATGAGAGCTGCTCCACCAAAGCACACTCCCCCATCGACGCCGGAGAAGGACAACAAGTGCACCAAGGCCCAGACTTCCTCCACTGGGCGAGCCAGTACTATCACCTCGGATACCTCTCCTCTATCAGTAGATCATTTTTTCTAGGAGCGTGGATATGTTGTTCATCCACACTGTCTGGCATTGTCCCTTTCCCCTTTAAATCTTGCCGGAAGTCTTCAAGCTGGCTCCTCCCACCCACCCGGGTGGTAAATACCTCGGCTCCGCCCCATGACACCAGATCTTCCTTTCCGCTGGAAGATTCAGGTTCCCTCCTGCTTTCTGCAGTGTTGAGGCCCTGGATTCGTTTCGACGGTTTTCACCGCATCTTCTCGCTCTGAAACTCGTTAGAGTTTACGACTCTGATTCGGACATGGATGACAAGTGCGTCCCCGGTTTCGCGGTGTCCTTCCTGGACAGAAAATGTCGCACCGATCCCCACCCTCGTCGCTTCCTGCCTCGGTTCTATTCACGATACCGCAGATGCTCCATTGACGCCTCCTTCCGCCCCAACGTCCTGGAATCAATCAGGCGCACCTGAAGCTGGGTGAACCCGAGCTCCACAACCACGGTAAAATCAAAGGAGGCCAGGTGGCGGTTTCCATGACTGCGAGATCCCCGAGCAGCTTGGCGCATGGCGGCTTTTGAGGAAAAGCCGCCAAACCTCGGCTAGCCAGGTTTCTTCGATGCCGCTCAACCTGGGCTCTTCCTTCTCAGGATCCTTCGGGATATGTGCCAATCTCTCCCTACCAAGGGTGAGGCGCCTCGAGCCTCGCCTCTTCCGTTCAAGAAAAGATCCTAAATCTTCTTCAGTCGAAGAAGATGCTCCTGGGATCAGGAACGGTCCGAGTCTCGACCGATTAAAATTGCCTCCTCGGCCGCTGGGTTTTCAGACCTTCCGTCTGTACCGGGCGTAGAAGCGAGGAGTCGGCTGATCCGGCCGAGATTATTCTCGACCCTGATCGAGCCGTTATCACTGACTACTGTCGATGATTCTTTGGAGAGCGCCAATTCTCCTTCCCGACGAGGAGACCCGCCCGGGGCCTCGATCGAGAGAAAGAACTGGAGCCTCGGTTTTCACGAGCCCAGTCTCTCGATTGACAAAGCCGACACCGTCGGTCTCGATCAGAGAGCAAGTCCTCTTGGTCGTCGACCTAAAAAGACACAAGCACTCCCGCAAGAGAAGCCACCGTTCCCCTTCCTCCTCAGGCGAGGAGGCTTCGACGAAAATTCGCCGGCGCTCTGAGGATCTCATGTGGCAGCAATTCCTGCTAGCAGGTCAAGCCGGCTCCTCGGTGGTCCGGCTATCTCTTGGCCTCAGCCTCTTGACCCGCCTCAGACACTGATTACTCTGGTGCGGTCTCTTGAGGGCTCGGTGTGTCTTCCCGCACAAACCGGTTTCAGGTTCCCCACCAATTTTGGTGGAACCTCCACCTAAGCTGCCCCTCAGGGGGTTCCCTCAAGGAGAGCAGACAGTCTTGGTCTCCCCATCAGACTGTCCATTACGGTCACCCCTGATCGCCCTAAGGCGTGTCGAGGGGACTTAGATGGGCAGCAACCTTTATGTCGGGACTCCTCCGATTCGATAACACTGGCCTTCACTCTCTCGATGAGCTTTCGGCGTCAGGCTTGGAAGAAGGGCCTTCCTCTTTCCAGGGCATCCTCCGGCTCATTTCCGAATCGACGGGGATGGCCCTACAGCCTATTCAGAAAAAGGCGGAATATCCCCTTACGGATATTCTTAAGAGAGGATACCCCTACGGAGGCATTCCAGTCCCCGAAGCCATTATTGGTCCGGCCTTGGAACTCTGGCAGCGTCCAGCCTCCTGCCCAGCTCCTTCTGCCCACCAGCACACAAGTCACGATAGTGCCCACAGGGTCTTTGGCGGGATTTACCAGAGCACCCCTCGGCGGAAAAGCCTTGTGACTGCCTCAGTATTTAAGGCGGGCCGGGCAGCTCACCCGATCCCAACCGCCCACTCAGACAAAGAGTCCAAACTTATGGACCACTTTCGGCCGGAAGGTCTATGCTGCATCATCTTTGGGCCTTGATCAGGCAAGCTCAGCGGTGATTATGGCACACTTCTCTCACGCCCTCTTGGGGTCGCTGGACAGATTCTCCCCACCTCCCAGCTGACATGCAGACCACGGTCAAGCAGGTCAGGGACCAGAGGCAGACTGTTGCTAAACAACAACAACTCAGACTGCTCTGAGCGTGGGTGATTCCTGTGCTCGTTCACTGGCTAGCAGCGGTATCCACTACGCCAGCAGGGCTTGGCTGAGGTTATCCTCCTTTCCCGTGGATACTCAGCACAAGCTAGCTGATGTATCCTTCCTTGGCATCGACCTCTTGAGACCAGGAGTGGCAGTCACCTGCAGCGTGTCGAACAATCTAATGCCACCTTAGATACTACATCTGCTAAGGGTTCTTAAGTAAGAACCAGCGAAGCGGAGGAAGAAGCCTTCCGTCATTCTTCCCCTGCGGTCAGACAACCACCCTTCCAGGGGTCAACAACAACAACAGGCTCAGGCTTGGTGCCCTAGGCCCAAGTAAGGTCCCACACAGCCCGCAAAGGGAGGCCGGCGCTGGTCAGGTGCCCCTCCTCCTCTAAGCCTGCCCAGTGACGGGCCGGGGTGTCCTCCCATTACCCGTCACTTCAGCACGAGGTCCTCCATGGGGCAGCTCGCCCACTTCATTTCCGCCTGGTCCGGTATCACCACGGACAGATGGGTCCCTAGAAGTGGTCGGGCAGGTCTGCCTTAGAATCGAGCAGTACCCTCCCAGCCGAGCCCGTGCCCCACAAGAAGAGCGGATCTCAGTCAGCCCAGTCTGTCGCCAGAGGCGACATGCGCTGCTACTCCTCAAAGAGGTGGTGGCCAGTGATGGATCCTCCTTCAGACCCAGGCGTCTCCTCTCAGGTATTTCCTGGTGCCCAAGCGAGACGGGGTTGGCGCCTCATTCTAGATCTGCACGACCTGAATCGGTATCTCAGGTCCGCACCTTCGGTGGTAACTCTAAATCAGATCATACCATCCCTGGAGCGAAACATGTGGTTTTGCACTGGATCTTCAGGACGCTTTTTCACATCCCTATCCGTCTGTCTCATCAGCGGTTCCTCCTTCAAGGTCGAAGGGACACTGTATGAGTTCAAAACCATGCCGTTCGGCCTGTCGCCGACCCAAGGGGTTTCACCAAATGCATTGCAGTGGTGGCAGCCATCTTCACATCAAGGGGTTCGTATTTACTCCTACTGGGCGATTGGCTCCTGGCGGGATCCTCCCTTCAGGAGGTGGAAGGTCCAGGGACCTGACCCTCTGAACCTGCTCACACTGGGCCTTCTGATCACCGAGCCAAATCAGACTCGTACCTTCTCAGGTGATGGGCTTCATCGGGCAGAGCTCGACTCTCGTCAAGCCAGGCTCGGCTCCGGCGGACAGGGCGGAGGTTCTCTCCTCCTTTGCCCAGTCATTTTGGTTGGGCACTCATGCCCTGCCGGGACTTCCTGCTCCTCCTGGGCTACATGGCGGCGCTGCTGGCGGTGGTCCGCTGGGCCAGACTGCATCGCCCCCTCCAGTGGGAGCCTCGCCCAGTGGTCTCAGCATCAGAGTCTTTCGACCAGCTGGTCACGGTCACCCAGAGGATGTGGGGCGTCTCCAATGGTGGACCGTCCCGGAGTCATCTGCAGGGCGGGATCCCGTTTGTCGTCCCGAGCCGAGCCAGTGCGTCGCCCCACGCCGATGCCTCTCTCTCATGGGCTGGGAGCCCACATGGGGACCACAGAGCTCATGGGCTCTGGACCCCAGAGGGGTCCCGATGCCACATCAACCTGTTGGAGCTCAGGGCAGTCAGACTGGCTCTGTCAGCTTTGCTCCTCAGCTCCGGGGTCAAGTGGTTCAAGTCCAGACGGACAATACCACGACCATGTGCTACCTCAACAAACAGGGCGGCACACACCTGCCTGCTATGCAAGGAGGCGCTCGGATCTGGACCTCACAGTCGCGGCTGGAGGCGGATCTCTAGCCATCCATGTGGCAGGAGTCAGCAACCAACTGGCGATGCTCTCAGCCACTTAGGCCAGACATCCCACAAGTGGTCTCTCCATCCAGAGGTAGCCTACTACCTGTTCTCTCGATCGCAAACACGTTGGTGGACCTGTTGCCTCCAGGAAAACACCAAGCTGAGGCTGTTCCATGCCGCCCCCCTCAGCAGAGACTCGCTGCAGGGATGCCTTCTCGAGCCGTGGACCCCAGGCCTCTTTCGCCTTTCCTCCATTTCCCTTGATCCACAAGCTGTTACTCAAGGTGAGGCAGGACAAAGGCGAGGTGATCCTAGTAGCCCCAGATTGGCCACGCCAGTTCTGGTATCCAGATCTCCTCAGCCTCAGCTGCAGGACCCCGGAGCGCTCAGTACAGCCACTGACCTTCAATCCTCTGCACCTCACAGCCTGGTTCCTGAGCTGCTAGAGTTCCAGGCTTTGGGTCTTTCTGAGGATGTCTACACCGTGGTGGAGGCATCTCGAAAAGAATCGACCAGGAAATGTTATGCCTTCAAATGGAAGAGATTTTCCATTTGGTGTCAGGGTAAAGGTCTGGACCCCTTATCCTGCTCGGTGGCTAACATTCTAGACTACCTTTGGTCCCTCTCCAAAGGGGGTCTTCGGTCATCGACCCTTAGGGTGCACCTAGCAGCCATATCGGCTTACCGGGCGCGGGTCGGTCAGCTGACGTTGGCTCAGGAAAAGGTGGTCGGGCGCTTTTTCAAAGGCCTGGACCACATATCCCCTCCGGTGCGTGAACCTCCACCTCCGTGGGATCTTTTGCTGGTTTTGGCAAAGCTCATGGGCAAGCCATTCGAACCCATGCACAAGTCTGCACTTTCGCACTTGTCATGGAAGGCGGCCTTCTTGGTGGCTATCACATCAGCCAGGGCGGGGGGAGCTCAGGCGCTTTCAGTGGACTCCCCTATCTGGTCTTTCATAGGACAAAGTTGTCCTCGCCCCCACCGAAATTCCTTCTGAAGGTGGTGTCAGAGTTTCACCCTAACCAGGTGTTGACCCTGCCAGTATATTACCCTAATTACACCTCGAGCCAGTATAGGCTCCATACTCTGGACCTCAAGGACGTGCTCTCTCCTATTATAAGGAGAGGCGGCAAAAGTCGAGGAGAGGTTCACAGCTGTTCGTCACCTACGCTTGAAGCCAGCTTCTGGCAGACCTGCAGCCAAGCCGGACTATTGCGTAGATGGATCACATCATGCATAGATCTGTGCTATGAATTGGCTGGTAAGGAGCCTCCCAAGGCTAAGGCTCATTCTACCCGTCATACTGTTGCTCGGTGGCTCCTTCCAGGGACATCCCTATCCAGGAAATCTGTCGGGCCGCTACCTGGAAGTCAGCAAGCACCTTTATTACCCATTACCACATTGACCTAGAGTCACGTCGGGATGCTGGTTTTGGGGCCTCAGTTCTCCAATCTCTATTCCGTAAGTAGGGGGTGTGCGCCTTGCCTCCCTCCTCCCGGAGAACTGCTTGGAGTCTGCCAGACAGTGTGGATGAACAACATATCCACACTCCTAGAAGAACAGGTTACTCACCTGTAACAGTAATTCTAGGAGTGGTATATGCTGTTCATCCACACGCACCCACCCGACCTCCTGGCTTTAGGCTAAGACAACCTGTTTCCAGCGGGCTAGATGTGGCGGCCATGGGGCAGAGTCGAGGTATTTACCACCCGGTGGGTGGGAGGAGCCAGCTTGAAGACTTCCGGCAAGATTTAAAGGGGAAAGGGACAATGCCAGACAGTGTGGATGAACAACATATACCACTCCTAGAACTACTATTACAGGAGAGTAACCTGTTCTTATCAGAGATTCGCCCCTTCAGAGAAGAACTAAGATCTCTGACAACTGAATTCAAGGTGATGACAGTAGCCATAGAAGATCTGTCGAGGAGAACCGGAGATAATGATACCCGAGTCAGCTCAGTGGAAAAAAAGGTAGAGAAACTAGACCCAGAGGTTGTGGCAAACAGACAAAAACTTGCCCTTCTTGAAGCCAAATTAGAAGACCTTGAAGGCAGAAGAAATAGTGCGGTGCTCATGAGATTGCCTGAGAAAGAGGAGGGTCAAGACCCGATCTTATTTACTTAGAAGCTGGTACAGAAACTGACTGGTCTTTCTCCCTATGGCCCTAATTACTCAATCGAAAGAACACACAGAGCTCTACGCCCCATGCCTATGGGAGGAGCTGCACCACATCCCTTTATTTTCAGATTTTGAACTGTCTTGAGAGGTAGCACTTCCTTGCAAAAACTAGGGAGCTACAGGAGATTAAATGGGATGAGCACAAGATTTGGATAGCTGAAGATTTACCGCTTACAGTGCGACAACGGACAGCCTCCTTCCACTCTCTGGTGACGAAGTTAATTGTAGCTGGGATTAAATTCAGAATGGGCTACCCAGCCCGCTTCCATGTGCTGTTATCGGGAACCTGGCATACCTATGAGGAAGCAGGGAAAGCTATAGAAGAGCTCCAGAAGACATTCCCCGAGCTGTTCCACAAGAGGTGAAACATTCAGCAAGTTCTGCCCTTTCTAATAGAGTTAGTACCTATGCATAAAGTTTGCATAGTTTATATTTCGAACAGGGACAGTTGAGTCTCAAAGTGGATAGCCCACACAGAGAGAGACTGTGGCGAATTGGAAAGAGTCACAGACTCCTAAGTTATTAGCCCTTTGTTTTGGTTTATTTGTGGTCTTCACTTCTTGATTACTTAGGGCTTAGACATTTCCCTCACCAGTTTGCTCTGAGATCTGCGAGCTTTGTTCCTTCTCTAGTGGCCGTCTTTGGTATATACCGAAGACTATACCTCACTGTGAAGGGACACACATAGGTTTTGGTTCTTGATTTTTGATTTTTTCTGCAGAGGCATGGTAAGGAACTCCGAGGAAACCTGTAAATGAGCTGCCACAAACCTCCAGGATGGATACTGGGACAAAAAGCGCAAACTGTTGCATGCTTATTTTATATGGCCCTAACCCTGTGGGGTATTTTATGACACAATTTTTAGTTGTCCTGGATATGGGAGGAGTAGACACCCCATTGGTAATAATCGGTGTCATTCTTCTAAGGTTGGATTTCATTGTTTGGACCTCATCCTATAATGGGTTGGACAGACATTTCGCATTAACCTAATTTTACCCAAAGGACATAACAGACTATTCTATTGCTCACCAATACAGATGGTGACACTGAAGTTCACTGTTTCCTTTTTTTTTTTTTTTTTTTTGTGGTATATGTTTTAGTACAAGGATTTTGTCACCCATGAGAGGGTATTGTTCTTTTAGAATGATATACTATGATACTATGATTCGGGGTGCCTCCCCCTGTTTGCACTCATTTTTGGGGGTTTGACTGGGAGGGAAAGGGTTCTTGGTGACAGAGAGTGTTATCATGGACCTATGGATGTTTATGTTGGAAGGTGGGGGGGTATATGTTGGGATACAAAATACCTCCAGTAGGATTGGGGAACATGTGTTCTTTAAGAGACTTTTGACTTATACTTATGGGTGGGGACATAGGGCGGGGGGTGGGACGGGGATTATTATTTGGTTATAATGTTTTCTGGTGTAGAAGGGGAGGGTGCTGGAATACTTTTCTGGAAACAAGTAGAATTAAGGTTTATAATATGGGGCCTGTTTTATATGTTCTCCTTCGATTTCCACGTTTTCTCATTCACAATATGGCACATAATTATAGATACTGCACATAGAATGCTAAGGGAGCCAATTCACCAACAAAACGTGCAAAATTGTTGCTGCTTCTTCATAAGCTACAAGTTGATGTGGCTTTTTTGCAAGAAACCCATCAACCTCCAGCACAAGTGTTATCCCTATGACGTCTCTGGGTTGGTCGGGTATTTGGTTCCGTGCTAGATTCCCATAAATGGGGTGTGGCCATTTTAGTGTCCAGATCTGTTCCCTTCTGTCTCCTGCAGGAGGTTGATGATTCCCAAGGCAGATATATTTTTCTGCGGGTACTACTGGGACATCTGGAGGTATTCCTGGGTTCAGTTTATGGGCCTAACGTGGAGGATCCCTCCTTTTTCTCTCAACTTACACCCATTCTGTCTCAATGGGCCTCCCTTCCTATGATAATTGCAGAGGACAATGATCTAGACAGGACCTCAAGATGCTCCCAATCCCTTTCCCCAAGTCTTTGCTTTACAGGATTTCATGGACTCTCTAGGGTTGATAGACCCTTGGAGAATCTTTCATCCTGACACGAAGGAGTATTCCTTCCACGACATCCTGCATAATTCCTTTTCCTGTATAGACTTCTTCTATTGAGTGTTCAGGCTTTGCTAGAGGTGTTACTAAGTCAGCATAGTACAAGGTACTTTCAGACCACCATCCGGTTCTGCTGCAACTTAATCTTGCTCCATCTCAATCAAGGGATGAGTCACGGTGCCTTAATAATCACTTATTAAAGCTTCCAGAGCTAGTGGAGAGGTTGACTTTTCATCTCTGATTTTTTTTTTTTACATTTAACTCTCCTTCAGTGCCTAAACTGGACATTTCTTTGGTGCTCCTTTAAATGTGCCCTCCAAGGAGAAATTATCCGGTTGGCAACCAAAAGGAAGAGGGAGCTCTCTCAAGCTGCTTCTTCCCTACTGTCACAAATCCATGCAGCTGAACAGAACCTCTCAGACTCCTCTACACTACAGGACAGAGAAGGTCTGGAAGGTCTTCGAGCAAAATGTAACACTCTCCTCAGTGAAAAAGCTGAGCATCTTCTTTTGAGGATTAGAACACAATACTTTGATCAAGGAGAGAACGTGGGGAAGCTTTTCGCTCTGCGTTTGTGCACCCAACAAGCAGATTGGATTGTTCCTTCCCTCCGGTCAGACTCTGGTGTTTTATTTAACTCCCCTAAAGACATTGTAGCCCAATTTCAGCATTTTTACTGTACCCTTTACACAGCCCCTGCAGACCCTTTCAATGAGTCTGCATTCGAGACTTTCCTCCAGGACTTAGATCTCCCTGTGCTGGGCAATGCCCAGATAGCTCATTTGAAGGCTCCTCTGACTTTGGCAGAAGTTATGGTTGCAATTGACTCCTTAGCCCCAGACAAATTGCCTGACCCAGATGGCTTTTCCTCAATTTCTACCAGACATTTAAAGACTTAGTGGCTCCATATCTTTTGGAGTTATTTCCGTATATTTTCTCACATGGACTTTTCAGACTTTTCTCTTACGGCTGCTACTATAGTAGTCTTGCCCAAACTGGGCCGGGATCCCCTATTTGTTACTAATTATAGGCCTATATCTTTAATTAACATGGATTTAAAAGTTCTGGCAAAAATTCTTGATACCAGACTAGGTTCAGTATGGGAATGTCTTTTTAGTAGGGAGCAAGTGGGATTTGTCTCGGGCAGACTGTCAGTAGACCATATCCGGAAACTCTTGCATCTTATCTCTGCGTCCAGGGACTCCCCCATAACATCTGTGCTGACTTCCCTGGATGCGGAAAAGGCATTCAATAGGGTATCATGGAATTATTTATTCCATTCGCTCCCCAAATATGGTCTCCTGCCTGAATTCCTTGGATGGCTCAAAGTCCTTTACACTAACCCTATGGCACGTGATTTTTGCAATGGGGTTCTGTCTGACCTTTTCCTTTACAACAAGGTACCCGTCAAGGCTGTCCGTTATCCCCACTTTTGTTTAACCTATATCTCGAGCCCCTCATTAGTAAAAATGTATCTTTCCCCATGAGTCCAGGGTGTATCTTTAGGTTCCTCACAATATAAATTATCTGTTTATGCAGATGACATTCTTTTATATTTGGTGTCTCCTTCTACTTCTGTTTCAGAAGTTCTGGACATTGTAACTCAATTTGATATTTTCTCTAACTACAAACTTAACCTCTTAAAAGCACAATTACTACCCTTAAACTCTGCAACTCATTGTGTCAGTGTGGAACATCTAGGCCTTCTTTGGGTTAAGCACAAACTGAAATACTTAGGAGTGTATCTTAGTACTGATTTGTCAAAGCTAAAAAGTAAAATTTAGATCAAATGCTCTCCCACATCCAAAATGATCTCAGTCGTTGGTCCCTACTACCCCTATCATCATGAGGTCATGTGAGTATTCTTAAAATGAATGTACTTCCACGACTTTTGTCCCCCCTTCTCATGCTCGGTCTGGTTTCTTTGGGTTAATAGGCTATTCTCTAAGTTTCTCTGGCAGGGTAAAGCACCAAGAAGGGGTCTGACAAAGTTAACAAGACCCAGACAGGCTGGTGGTCTGAAAGTACCCAATGTATATCTTTATTACTTGGCCATACATTGCTCCCAACTCTCCCTGTGGCTCCATCTGATCCCAAGAGACTTAAATTTAGTTTACATCCCCCAATAGCTAGAAATTGAGATATCACTGTATCAACAACTCAGCTTACTCCCTGGTACCCTGCTTTACTCTCCCATCCGAAAGATCCTGGATCTTCTGAAAGATACCCCCCTTGGCTATTCTCTTTATGCCAACAACCAGTTATGTCATGTGCTAGTCTTAAATCCCTGTCTTGGAGGGGGGCGTGTCCTAGCAGCAGAGCGAGATGGCAGCATAAAGTTAGAGCTCTGCAACCATCCCTTGCAGTCTCCTCTTATTTTAACTCTTTTCCCTACTTTACTACCAGAAAGAACAGGGACATTGTGCTGATGTCGTCCAAGCAAAATCAGGAAAAAACAAGATCAGATTACTCTTAAATGACACCAGCAGAATCCTCCTACCAGAGGCCCTATGCAGCCGGATAACTCTCCTGAAGCTCCTGGTAACTCAACCTGGAAGCTCTCTATTGCCATCGGAGGGAACCTTGAAATAGAAAACCCAGAACCTAAGTGGATCAAGTTATGGCTGAAGGGTATCTACATTAGAAGCTCATTAAAGATCTGAAATATGACTTGGGCTCTAGAATGGAGGCAGGCTTTGAGAACGTAATGGCCCAGATTCAACACTTGCAGCAGGCCGTTAATGCAACATCAGAACAAGTGGAGTCATATGAGCGTTTGACAGATATAGAGCAGCGCCTCAGTGATCAGAAGACAAAATCATCCTTGCAAGCGATCGAGCTGGCTAAAGCCTTGAAAGAAACAGATTACCTAAAAATTAACTTGATGACCATGAAAACCGAGAACCGCTGTAACGCCTGCATTATCGGCCTTCCAGAGGGCATTGAGGGAAAAATTGCATTACTTTCCTCCAAGTATGGCTTAAAATAATCTAAAGCTCCTCAAGATTCGACCATGGAAATCAGAGGAAATAGAGCTCGGGCGAAACCACAATCTGATCCAAGCCCAGGCACATCATTGTGAAATTTCTAAGATATCAGGACAGAGTACTAGTTTTGGAAGCAGCGAGGAAGGTTGGCGTTATTCTCAAGCAACAACGGCGTGCGAGTCTTTATCCCGATTACTCTAGACTCCTTCAACAGCAGGCCAGGCATTTGCGGAGGTTCTTCAGTGCTTCACTCAATCAACTGCCATCTTCCACTGATCTACCCAGCCCGACTGATCGTGCCCCGTGGGAGGGCAATGTGAAGTCCTTCACTGACCCGATGGCTGCCATGGACTATGTCAGGGAACTGGAAAAGCAGAAGGCCACCTGAACTTGTTTTATGTGGAGTGTCTTGATTAAAGGTACTGTCTCCTTGATGGTGGGGGCGATTCTTGGTCCATAACGCCATCAGGGGCCCTATAAAGGCTGGATTTGGGGGTTCCCCATCCTCTCCGTCCTGGGTTATATTCGTAGACCTTCAATTTGAATGGTGGTGGGACTACTGAAGACACACTAATAACTTAATCTTTACTTAGCCACAAGCAAAGGATTGCTGATGTTGTTTCTTTTTTTTTTCCTGGTAGCTCTTTTTTGTTTTATCTTAAGATTTGTATTGGTACCTCCATAAAGGTATAGAGGTGAAGTTTACCTCAATAAATATTTGCTACCGTAGAATATAATCTATACATATATGTAGGAGGCACTTAGTGTTATGGGAAATGAGTATTATCTGAAGCTGGGGGGAAGGGGATTTCTGGGTTGGAAACAGGGTAATGCCTGGAGCCCTGCGGTAAGGACATGAAAGGGAGGATCGATGTTTTTTTTTTATTTGGTTTTTGGTAACAGCACTTGGGATAATGCTAAAAAATTCATTGCTTTGAGTCCCTCTGCCCTAGTTTGTTCTCGGAAGGGGGGGACAGTGGCACTCAAAGATCCTCCATTTGCACTAACCTTGGTTTTGCACCCCTCAGCTGTGCATTGCTTTTCTTTTTATATTAAGATATATAAGAGTTTTACCTAAGTTTGGTATTCAATATACCTTGATGTTTAAAGTTTGCAAGGGATGGATGCTCAATCCACGAAGTAGAGGGCAGTTCTAAGTTGGGAGCTTTTATGGGGTTGGGGAGGAGATATGGGGTACTATGTCTAATCTGTCTGTTTAGTGGGTGGAAGGGGGTATGTGAAAGACTGTTACTGTTCATAAGCAGCATTACTTGGGGGGGGGTCAACTGTTCATTTCAACAGTTTTTTGAAAATGTTAAAAATGTTCTTCAGCAGTGGAAAGAAAGGTGCATGTTACTATATGTGACAGGCTGGCCGTGTCATTTCACATACCCTCGAGATCCAAACGGCTAATTTCCTGGTATGTTAATGGGTTACATACAGTGATTAAAAGGAAAAGGGTTTATACTGAAATTAAACATAAAATGAAAGGGGATATTGTATTTCTGCAAGAGCTGCATTCTACCAATACTGAACTAGAGGGTCTGCGTCACTCTTGGGGGGGGGGTACGCTGATTGCTTCTGCATTCACCCCTAAAGCCCATGATGTTGCAATTTGGATTAGGCCGGGTTTCCCTCATAAAATTCTGTCTTCACTAACTGACCCTCAGGGAATATATGTGGTGGTAGTAGTGGACTTGGGAGGTTCCCCCACCACTCTGGTCTCGGTTTATAGCCCAAAGATAGACTCCCCAGATTTTTTTGCTCACCTGGGACCACTCTGGCTCCATTCCCAGATGATATTATTATAGGGGATATGAATACATACTGGGACCCACTCTTAGACTATTCAGGGGAGAGAAAAGTCTCTGTCCTAAAAGTGTCAAAACCCTTCACCGAATGATGAATGGGAGATCACTACAGGAGGCATGGAGATTTGCCATCCCTCATCTAGAGAATACTCCTTTTACTCTCACGCTCATAAACTCTACACAAGGTTGGTCTGTGTTTTTTTTTAACTAAGTCTAGACTTCGTACGGTTGTGGAGGCTGAATATGGCCCATTATTGATCTCAGATCATGCTCCCTTGAAAGTGATTATGGAGGAGGCACGAGAGAGTCCCCATGTGGCGTATGGACCCTATTCTACTGGGGGACCCAGATTTTCTCCGTCAGCTAAAACGACACGTCTCAGATTTTCTTCAGGTGAATCAAAAGGGAGACGCAGACATTAGAACAATGTGGGAGACTCTCAAGGCTAGTATTCGGGGTGAGTCAATTTTGTATGTCTTCCACAAAAAGAAAGTGATTAATAAAAGGAAACAGGAGCTAGAGACCCTAATTGTGAATCTAGAGAGATATTTAATGGCACTACCTGACCATTCTAAACATTTTGAGCTAAAAGCTTTAAAAAGTGAATTAAACCTAATTTCAACTCAGCAAATAGAGAGAGCCCTAAATTTGACCAAATCGTATTCTTATTTTGAAGGGGATAAGGCTGGGAAGTGGTTGGCAGGGTTGGTTAAAAGTCAGAGAGTGGGAAGGTCTGTTTTGGGGGTGGAGGTTACGGGAGAAGAGGTTACATATGATCAGCAGAAAATAAATGACGCTTTTAAATCATACTACTCCCATTTATATACTTCTGAGTATCCCCAGGGAGCCGACCTGGAGGAATATTTGAAGAATATTACTCTACTGACAGTGGGTGACTTAGACCTTGATAACCTAGATGCCCCTATTACTATGGAGGAATTTAAGGAGGTGATTTGGAAGATTAAGAGGGGGAAGGCGCCGGGACCGGATGGTATCCCGGCAGAGATTTATAAACTGCTATGGGAGGAGTTGGGCTCTGTTATGATGGAAATGATTCAGGAAGCCTTAGAGGAGGGGGCTTTACCGTCATCGCAGGAACTAGCCACAATTACTATTTTACCTAAAAAGAGAAAACCTCTGTGATGCCCTCGTATCACCTCAATATCTTACTTAATGCTGATTATAAGATTCTAGCGAAGCTGTTAGCTAATAGGCTGGAAGGTGTCCTCCCAAGTTGGTTCACCTTGATCAAGGGGTTTGTTCGTGTAGGCAGGTTAAGCATAACATTAGATGGGTCCTTAACATAGTTTAAGTATGGTCAAAGGAAGGAAGGAAGGAAGGGGGGGTCTGCTATCGCTTGACGCAGAAAAGGCCTTTGATCGGGTTGAATAGCCCTTCATGATGGCAGTTCTGCGGAAATTCGGACTGGGCCCTAAAATAATGAAATGGTTAGGAGTATTGTATAGAGCCCCAAAAGCCCAAATACTTACTAACAATGTTGTTTCATCCCCCTTTGCCTTGATGAGAGGAACCAGACAGGGGTGCCCCTATCCCCTTTAATATATGTCCTTTCTATTGAAGCTCTAGCACAGAGCATTAGATCTCACCCTAGAATTGAGCCTTACATGGAAAGGTCAGGAACATGTGATTTCACTATTCGCTGATGACGTCCTTCTTTCTGGAATCTCCAGGAGAGGCAATGGTGGCACTGACCCAACTTTTGATACATATGGTCCACTCTCGGACATAAGATCAACTGGGGTAAGAGTGAATGGCTGCCTGTGGGGAAGGATAGAGGTCCAATCTCAATAGCCCAAAATATGATATATCAGTTAAATCCCTAAAATATTTGGGAATTCAAATCCCTCTAAGATTTCCTCAATGATTGCAATTAACATGAAAGGTTGATCTCTAAATAAAGATAACTGCCTCACGTGGAGGGCTTTGCCTCTCACCCTGCTAGGGAGGGTAAATTTAATAAAATGTCAGTCCTGTCACAATTCTTACATTTTTTCAGGTGATCTCCTTCAAGGTTCCTCAAAAATATTTTAACAGTATACAAGGTGCCATTACAAAACTTCTTTGGAATGACAAGAGGCCCAGGATTAAGAAATCACTTTTGTGGAAGCCCCAAAGGACAGGAGGTCTAGGCCCCCCTTGTGTGAGGCATTACTGGGTGGCAGCTGAGGTCGCTCATGTTCAGGATATATTGAAGAACCTGGAGGTCCAGCCGGCCTGGGTGAGGATGGAATCCTCTGGCGATCCCTTAATGTATCACCGTTTTTTTGCACTTTGCGGCGGGGTAGAATCTTTGCCAAATCCTGTCAATCCCTTCACAAAGAATACGGTGAAAGCATGGAAAATGGCACATAGCATGATTGGGGTGAAGAATGGTTTGTCCCCTGAGGCTCCACTTACTAGGCTTTTACATTAAGGAGGGGGAATGACCATATGGGATAACCCAGTTTTGAAAAGGTGGTCTATGGGGGTGTCTCTCAAATTCAACATATTTTAATGGATGGGAGCTTATATCCTTTTGATTATTTGTTGAAAACAAGTATATTAATAAATCTCAACTCTCTCAATATAATAAAATTAAGGAGACATATGGGATATTATGCACCAGGGTGAGCCAACAGGGGCTCACTCCCCACTAGAGGAATTATTTTGGGGACAATCAGATCCAACCTTCGTTTAAACCTCTAAGACGAACATATAGGTTATTAATAGGGCCTTACCAGATTATATAGAGGCCACCAAGGCCAAATGGGAATCTGACTTATTACCAGATGGTTTGACTGGAGGGAATGGATTTGATTTAAGTAATAGTCTCAAATGTTCAGTAAATAACAGAGCTAAGGCCATTCAGTTCAGTATATTACATAGAACATATCACACTCCATGGTTGGCTCACAAAATTAATCGAGAGGACTCCCCCCTTTGTCCTAAATGTCAGATCCATAATGGAGTATTTTATCATATGATTTGGCAATGTAACAGGGTCCAAAACTTCTGGTGGGGAGTGCAGGAAATCCTTTCTAAATTAGTGAACACACCTCTTAGACTGGATCCGGTGGAAATTCTCCTTGGTTTGCCCCCGGTTGAACCGGATGGAAAGAAAACGTATACTAAACCTTGGTTTACTTTATGGAGGTTGGGAAATGTGATGGGGTTGAAGGTATTGGCTATGCACTGGAGGCTAAACTCTATTCCAAGTATAGCTGAGTGGGCAAATGCATTCTTAGACTGCATAGAAATATGAAAAGATCAGTACTCTGTTAGAGGCCAAATGGATATTTTTAATGAGATATGCTCTCCGATTGAGAGGGCTGTTACAGCCTTGGTTCCCAGCCTTCTGAGGAATTCGAGAAGAGGAGAGAAATTAAGGGCGCACTGAGACTGTTGTTGAATGGCGTTGGCTCTGCTTAGTTTAAATTGCAAATAGTAGGATGGGTCTGAACCTCTGGAGTAGTATTTGGATATACCCTTAATATAATTCGATATATGACATGAAGCATGTAATTTTATTATTAAGTGATTTACTTTTCTTTCACTCAAAGTATGTGTCTGTATTCTTATGTACTGCTGAAGGTTTTTAAATAAAGTGTACAAAAAAAAAATCCCTGTCTTGACATTACGCAGCCCATTCTTGATAACCCAAATCTTATGATTGCTGGGAAAAAAATGACTAGGATAGGTTGGCCTTCCCTGGAGCTCATATCAGTAGAGCAACTATTGTCAGCCGAAAAGCTTTTCACTTTTAAAAAGGCCCACCAAGCATTTGGCTGGCCTATAGATACGTGGTTTAAATACTTCCAATTGAGACACATGTTGTTACAATATTTTGGTGCCAGTGTTTGGTCCAGAGAATATGGAAATACATTACTTCCTTTATTATCGATTACCCCCACTTCTCATTTTTTTATTTTAGTGTAACCCCCCTGCAAATGGGGGTTCCCAAAAGACTTCCAGGAGCTTGCTTGAATGCTCCAAGCCTGAATGGTGTTTAGCATTTAAGCCGTTTATCAGTGAGTGTTTTTAGAGCCTCTGGTACTGTCTCTTTAAGAGCTGTCTGCTTGCAAACATAATTAGTTTGTATGGGGGGACTGTGTGGTTCTCTGAGTACCACTCGAGCTGCTGCCAATTCACTTCATTTTTGCAGTCACTAGGAGTGCAAAGGGAACCTATCTGAAAGATGTAACTGTTTGCCAGAAATTATTTAGAGTAATAATGAAATTACAGTTTGTCTAACCTGCTTTCTTTGCAGTCAGAACTGTGTCTGCTAGTTCCCCATTCTAGTTTTGAACTGCTGAACTGGACCAATCAGTGTGGGGTAAGCTAGCTCTAAAATGGTGCCTTGACGAATCAGAACTTGGACTCATAATCTGAGCCAGCCACAAGAGGATTGTATGGGCAGTGACTCTGGGAGATGTAGTTTAGACTTCAGTGCCTTTTGGACCAACAGCAGCAGTCTATGTGTGGACAGCCAATCCAGTCAAGAACTGGGAGGAACTCAAAGGAAGTGCCCGGTTTGTCAGTTGGAGATTCAGTTGAGCTTTGGCAGTGAAGAAGGAAGGAGCCTTGCTTTTCAGTGTGCAGTTTTAGTCAAAAACGTGTGTAAGGCCCAGAGTTCCGGTCTGCAGCTTGTGTAACAGCTTGTTAGGACTGAATCCGTCCTGTGAAAAGAATCAAAGGATCTCTGAAGAGTAGAAACCAGGCTCACCCTTGTAGAAGACTGGAGGAATTGCTGAAATTGCACTGGGTCTGTCAGGAACTGAATCTGCTGTGTGTTCTCCCGGTATTGTGCAGTAATTGCGATCGGATACAGATGCAGCCTGCCTGGTATAGTGCTTTCTTTTATATGGATGTGTGAAGAGGTTTGTGTACCTCAAGTGAGCCCTGCTGACATTGAAGGACCCTATCTTATTTGGAGGTCGTGAGTACTAATTCAGGGTCGCTCCCTGTTGAATTGCCATTAAATCCAAATGGAATTACTGTACTGCTGACTGTTTAATTCTCCTTTTCTCTGTGTGAAAGGGCCCCTACCAGCTGCCACGGTTTGGACTAGCCACTAGGGCTTGGGTACCCAGGGACAGTAACTGATAGGGATAGGCCTGTGCACAGAGCCATAGGTAGATTATTAGAGTGATAAGCTAATTAACCTGATTTCCCCTGTCCTTGTATATCCCCTAAATAAATCAGAGCTGCTTGTTTCAGCAAAGTTATACTGCCTGAGGTATTTGTCTATGTTAAGTACTGTACTGTGATTGTTGACTGTATCTCATTTTCACAGGAGGTCCCAGTGCGGAACCAGACCTGGGGGTAAGTGTATACTGTGAAGGTAATTCTGATATATTGTGTGGGCCACTAGTGGGAAGAAAGGGGTTGCAGTGTCCCAGAGGGCTGACACCAAGTTAGTTTAACTATTGCAAACCCTGACCTCTGGGTGGAGGCATCCGCCATTGGATCCAGGCCCCTCAACCTGTTAGTGGCAAATCAGGCAGGGTAGTAGCCCTGGGATAGCGCCATCTAGGGGTTACATTAGTCTTTTGGTAACTGGTAAGGCCCACTAGGCACAAGTGCCTGTTTTCAGAGGCGACCTGGGAGCACTGGGCAGTTAAGTGACTTGCTCAGAGTCACACAGTATGCAAGTGGAGGTTGTGAGAATCAAACCCAAGTCTGGCCTGCTGGATGTACCAATAGATTTCACAGCTCCGTTACTCTAACCTCTAGGCTATACTGCCAGCCCATGCTCATGTTATAGCCTTCTTTAGTACACACCTGCTAGTCCTTCTTACTGAGAGGTAACAGCCCCTTTTTTATTCTCGGGATCAGGTCCTCCCTCTCAGAGAGGTCATCGTAACTGGTTTCTCATTTGGAAAGGGTTCTACAAATATATTAAATGGGGTAGATACCATGTTATGCAGTTTCAAGTGCTACATAATATGTTTTGTACTCCAAGTAAACTTCACAGAATAGGTAGACTGGCTCTGGATGTTTGTACTAGGGGTCAGAAAGAACGGGGATTCTTGTTTCATATTCTCTGGACCTGTGAAAAGGTCAGACCATTTTGGGCTGAAATTAGGCACTGATTAGACTCCTATTAGGGTTAGATCGGGCCTTTACCCTGATTTTTGTATTTTAGGAGACTTTGATAAAGTTTCAATTGTTAATCAGAAACCACACATTGCCTTAATATCGGCTTGCTGCCAAGAAGGTTATTCTCCGGCACTCGTTGACCAGACAACCCTACTTTGATGGAATGGTACCATGAAATCCTTTTGTGCTGCAAGCCTAACGATTATTGCTAGTATGTCGAATTCATAAAAATAGACCAAGGTTTGGGAACCTCTTCTTACTTTGTTGACTCTGGATACAGGACACAGATCATTTAGTTTTTATTCATCTTTTATTATTTCCCTGTTTTGGCTGTCAGGTTTTCTACTAATGGGATGACCTTGTTCTCATTTGGTGAACATTAGCAGGGCTCCTTTAGAATATTTCAGTTTGGGGAACAGATCTGGGTAGGGAGGGTTGGATTGTTGTAATTATAGCTTGGTTGTCGTGAATATGTTACTCCTAGACAATTCTACTTTGTTACGGTTATATTGCCTCAATATATTTACTGTATTAGGTACCTGTTGGCTTCTAATATATGAATGCTTGTATCATCCATAATTGCTGTGTGCCACCACAATTAAGCTCAATAAAGTTTCTTGAATTAAAAAAGCATGTTTAAATGTTTTAAATTAATTTTTTCTCTAGAAAAATATGCTCACTTCTTTGCTTCAAAATAATATTGTGGACATGGAAAGGAACTGGATCAATATATGAAGTGCACACTATAGGAAACAAGCAATTTGTTTATTAGATATGATTGTATACTATTTACAGTATCCGCCCCGATTATATCTGTAAGTGACATTTCCATTAGCTCTATATATGTTTAACTGGTAAAACAATTTCAATAAATAAATAATTTCATAACTAGGAAGAACCTAGAAAATCCGATTTACAAGGTACAGCATGGTAAAATTTTGGTTGAACTGCTGCTTTAAGTGTTGTCTTTTGCTGTTTCATTAAAGTCTTCACTGACATAGCAAATGGCTTTGGAGAAGGAGCAACACATGATCAGTCAAGAAAAGGGGTGGGTCTAGGGGTGGAGATAGGGTCCGTTTTTTGCCTCTTCCAAAGGTGGTAGCCCTAACTGTGCAGCGCTGAAGCAAGCAGTTAAAATCAAAGAAAAGCAGCAAAATCTCTAAATAAACTGCAGATTTAAAAGCTATAACTTGTAAACTGCTGTTGTATATTAAATACACAATAGCCTGAGTCAAAATAGGTAATTTATCATCACTTGTGAGTGAGCAGGACTTTCATAACTCACTCATAGCTCTGCCACTCATGAGTTATGGTCTTGCCCTCCTCACACGTGAAGATAAATTGCATATTTTGAATCGGCCCATTGCATATTCCCTATTTATAATGTGCCAAACAGGTCAAGTTCATATAGCTAGTGTTTATGACGGATTGTTTCATGCAGACTGTATAGGAGTCTTTGCATAACACAGAGGATAATGTATGATCATGTATCGATAACTGGTTTGTTAACCATCGAGAGGTTGCCATGGTGACTATGTAAACCTCAAGAGCGAAGCTCGAGAGGTTTACGTCTCCATAGTAACCTCAAGATAGTTATACAAACTTGTTGCCGATATTATGTCCATACATTATATTTTATAGTGTATGGTCATCATAACTAGGCAAAACAATCAAGCAGGATCCTTACTGCAGCCTATTTTCAGTCACCACCGCTTTGCTCTGGGTTATGCTCTCTCCACCGCGATCATTTCAGAAAGGCTTTCCTTTTGGGCTGCACGCATGAGCAGAGTGATCCATGTTGTTATACCATCGATGGGTTAACAACATAGTGACATCATATTGATGGTATTACAACAATATAAAAAAATAGAATTTGACATATAACAACGTTCTACCATACATTATACGTTGGTTTCTGTGTCAAATATATTGCTTTATGTGTCAGGAATTTTACTGTAGTTTAGTGAATAATATACTGATTTTAAAAATTGTTAGTGTGTGTGTGGTATACATACAATAGATTTGTGCTTGAAATGTATTGGTTAGTGTTTAAATTATGTTGGTTTCCATGTGTAATTTATTTGTTTACTCACAAATTATATTGGTTCAAGTAAATCATAGTTTTCTTTTTCAACAAAACTGGTATGTGAATGAACATAATAAAGTCATTAGGTCTGTTTGGTCTGCTCATATTGCAGGGTCCTCAGTATAAGCTACTGACCCTGCCTCCCCTCCCCAATTCACCTTCCCCACCGCCCAGCCCTCCCTTGACCCTTAGTTTTCCCTTAAAGAGCAGCTGACTCCTTCAACAGAACTTTCACAAAACATAATGTTTAGGCACAGTTCAGCTAATGTTTCACATTAGTTCTGTGTGTCTCCTCCCCATTATTTATTATTGAGGACATTTGTATGAAAACAGGAGCTGTGCTCCTAAAAATTTCATCTGTTCGGTTGCTTTCTCCCTGCCTGAGGTCATAATGTACTACTTGTGACATCACAGTTACTCCCATGGCAACAGATTGTGATGTAACAGCAGAGGATTGTGACTTGAAGTAGGGAATAAGCAATAGAGGCAGATAAACTAAGGGATATAAATCATGTATTCATGCAAATTTCCTCAGTGGTAAATAAATGGGAGGAGAAATCTGTAGAATATATTTATTTATTTAGTTTTTGTTAACCAGGTTAGGTGCGCTAGCCAAAGTTGACTATTTTCAGGCACAACCCGGGAGAATACATACATAAAATGAGATGAGATTATGCAGTACATGGTATATAGTACAGGTAGATTAGAATACAGATCAAGTCAGACAGTACTCAAGATAATACATATAGCTATGCAGAGATGACAAAAGTGACATTAGTACATGCAAATAACAACTGAAACTGGGCTAAGTGGCAGCTATAAAGACATTTTATAGCAAAGCTTATTTAGAAGTGCAGCAGTGTCTTGGGCGAAATAGGGTGGTTAGCTGTGAGGCATTAAGTGGGATCAAAGCATGTGCAGGGGTCCCGGGATAGGTGGTGATATAGTTCTTTTCTGAAGATTGGGTGGGAGTTAGCCTGCCTCAGGGCAGGAGGGAGGGAGTTCCAGGTGTCCGGGGCAGTGCAGTGAAATGCTCCAGAGCCTTTTGAAGTAAGACACCTGGGTACGGTAAGTAGAAATTTGTTTGCTGAGCGTAGTCCGTGGGCAGGTGTCCGTGGTACAAGTAGAGCTGCAAGAGAGGAGAGGGTTTGGCTATGGATTACAGAGTCTGTGAGGGTCCCTAGGGAATATAGTCAGTAGGCAGTTGGAGAGAGTCAGCCTAGGTCGCTATACAGTGTGCAATGGTGCTTCAGGCGATGGGAAGAGGAAGCATACCGACATATGTTGTTATACGCGACATCCCATTTATGGAGAGCAGTCTTATGGGCATTAGCAAAAGTGGAGACACCATATGTCAGTGCTGGAAGCAGAATATCCTTGGCAATTGCCAATTTGGTGGATGGTGTTAGCAGGTGACAAGTCTTATAGGCGGTTCCAAGTTTGGCATTTGTTGCTTTACAGGTTGACTGGATGTGCAGACTGAAATCAAGGGATTTATTGAGGAGGACTCCCAGGTATTTGAAGGATGTGACACAGTCGATGAGAGACCCCCCAGAGTCATGGACTAGGAGTGGTTCCTTGCAGGCACGGAGTTTGGGGGCAGTGCCAAATAGCATGGATTGGGTCTTTTTTGTGTTGAGGATGAGCTTATTAGCATTTAGCCATGTTTGCACATTCATGAAATCCGAGGAGAGGTTTTCGTTAATGTTAACTTTGTCAGCGCTGGAGTAGAGGATGAGATCATCAGCGTATAGGATAGCTGAGCAGGATAGTATGGCATAATCTATGTCGTTGATGTATAGCGAGAAAAGAATGGGTCTCAGGATGGAGCCTGGGGTACTCCAATATCAGTTATGGTCACATCTGAGAGAGCAGAGTTGAATTTAATAAGTTGTAATCTATATAAGGAATGCAAGCTGAATAGTACCTAATTATTATGTTTTTCAAAGTTATCTTGGAGGCATCAGCAGCTCTTTAACTATGCCTCAGTCTCTCTTGAAGCTGCCTACCATTTTCAATGAAACCACCTCCTCTGGAAGCATACTCCAACCCGCCACCACCCTCTCTGTGAAGAAGTGCCTTCTAGTCTCTCTCATAAACCTCGCCTCCCCCAGCTTGAGACTGCGTCCCCTCCTGTTTTGGTTCCCACTAAGCTTGAAGAGTCCTTCCTTGTCCATTCTGTTTATTCCTTTCAAATACTTGCAGATCTCAATCATTTCCCTTCTCTCCCTCCTCTTGTCTAAGGAAATACATGTTCTGGGCCTTCATCTTTTCTTCGTATGTCCGACCCTGCTGGCTCATGATCATCTTCGTTGCCCTTCTGTGGATCATCTACAGCAGGTTATTGTCCTTTTTAAGGTATAGGCACCAGTACTGTAAACACTGAATAGCCTCAAGAATTACCTGTATAAGGGCAGTTAACCTCCTCTTACCTGCTGCTGATCCCTTTAGTAATGCAACCCAATATTTTATTTGCCTTTGCTGCTGCTTTCCTACTTTGCATGGAGTGCTTCAAGTCACAAGTGATCATCACTCCCAGGTCCTTCTTCTCCTCCTCTGATGCAGATACCAGGATCCCTCCCAAGCTGTATTCAGTCCTCAGGTTCTTCTTTGCATTGAAGCCAAGCACCAAATCCTGGACCACTTCTCTAGTTTTTCCAGAGCCTCCTTTAGGTCTTGTATCACTTTTGCTTTTTCTGCCCTTCCACAGAGCTTGGTGTCATCCACAGATAGGCAAATTTTGACCTTAATGCCATCCTCAGTATTGTTAATGAAGACATTGAACAACACCAGTCCGAGCACTGAGCCCTGTGGGACCCCACTGCTGGCCTCCCTGGTGTTCCAATAGCTCACTACTCACCACCATTGTCTGGATCATGCTCCTCTACCAGTTTACCACCCATCTGGTCAGCTCCTCACCAACTCTTTGATCTGTCAGCTTCCTGATCAACCTCTTCTGGGGTACAGAGTCAAAGTCCTTGCTGAACTGCAGGTAAAGGATGTCCACTGCTTGGCCCCTGTCCACAGTTTTAGTGACCCAGTAAAGAAGTAAATTAGACTTGTTTGACATGACTTCCGTCCCATAAACCCATGTTGCCTCTCATCCTGGAGACCATTCTTATCTAGATATTGTACTAACCTTTCCCTAAATATGGTCTCCATGAGTTTGCACATGATTGAGATCAGACTGACTGGTTTGTAATTCTGTGAGTTGTCCTTGGGGTTGGTATTAGGGAGGGGCACTACATGTGCTGTTCTCCAGTCCTGTGGTATGCCTGACTCCAGTGAACTATTGAACAGACCAGCCAAGGGATCTGCAAGCTCTTCCTCCAGTTTTTCAGCACCCCTTGGTGTTGTGCCATCTGGGCTTTTAGATTTCTCTAATCTCAGTGCTAGCAACCCTCTCCTCACCCTATCCACCTCTGTCAAAATATCTGTTCCCCCGTTCTCCTTCCTTCCCTCTAGTGGCACTGGTCCTCTCTCCCTCGTGACAATGGAACAGAATTACTCGTTCGCTATGTATGCTTCCCCCATTCTCCTACACCCACCCATCCCCTTTCCTGAGCCTAACAATCCCATCTTTCTTGTCCCTTTTCTTGCAAATATAGCAAAAAAGGGCAATTTTTCCACTTTTTAGTTATGTCTGCTAGCTGCAGTTCCTTCTGAGCGCTAGCCCACTGGACTACTTTACCTGCTATACTAGCCATCTCCAGATAAGTCTCCCTGTCTTCCACCCTCTGGGTCTTCCTGAATTTCTTGTAGGCTGACCTTGTATCCCTTATTTTTTCTTTAGTTTTTGTTGACCAGGTAAGTGCACTAGACAAATCCTGCCTATTTTCAGGCACGACCAAGGGGAGGGGTATACAGATGAATGCCAACTGACCTTGAACCAGATTAAGCTGTTGGTGGTATTTTTAGTGAATGAGGGAAATTTGGCCAGGACACCGGGGAAATTCCCCTTCTCTTTTCGATAAGTGCCACAGGATCTTTAACATCCACCTGAACTACCACCAATCCAGGCAGATGGGACCTCGGTTTAACATCTCACCCGAAAGCCTGGGCAGCCTCACTACTAAACCAGCTGGGTGCTTTGGCCCTTGAGTTCTTCCCTTTGAGCCTAATGCACTCTCTTGTGGCAACCAGGTGGGCCTTGTGACACTCTGAGTCAGGATCCCACTTTGCAGTGCATCTAGGATCACCCAGCGTCTCCCACTATTGCTACCTCTCCCTTTCCTGCAGCAGTCAATATTTGCTAGTTCCATTCCATGTCTCTTTCCTCCTCCTGGTAGGGTGGTCTGTAAACCACCCTTGACCTCTCTTTCCTCCTCTATTAGGCAGTAACTAAATCATTTCATTTCAGTTTTTATTTTGTGTGCTTGATAACTTGATGAGCATCACTGCCCGTTTTCACAAGTGGCAAGTTACAATAACAGGACAACAAACATTCATTAACTATACATACATAAAAAAAATTTAGATAATAATACTAATGAAAGCAATGACCTAGAAATTACAAAACATTTGAAAATACACTATACATACATACAAATAGTGCAAGCAGTCAGTACTAAGAAGCAGACTATGACTCAGAATTCCCACTACTACACATACATGTATTTGTACCAGCTAACCAGGATGTCAATCTAGCTTTGAAAGTTTGAGGGGTTAGGCAGTTGATCAAGGAACCTGGAATGGTATTAAAAAATACGGGTGCTCTAAATAGCAACGATTTCTGACCCAGGGTTTTAAATAATGGGATTTTAAACACAGATTTACTCTGGGACCTGGTACTTAGCTCATTTAAATGTCTTGGGAACAGCGAGAGGATGGAGGTAGGAAGTAGACCCCTAATGGCTTTAAAAAGAAATAGGCCAATTTTGATTTTAAATCCATTTTCCAATGATGGACAATTGGCCTTTTTCTGTAAGTCACATCTATGGGTTCTAAACGGGGAGTCTATCTTAAATCTCAGTATACTATTATATGTAACCTGAAGCTTTGATAATATCTTCTCAGAAGCAGCAGAATAAATTACAATTCCATAATCCAGAACTCCAAACAAGAAAGCTGTGGGTTAATAGTATTTTGAATTTGGAGGTCAAAAACGTTTATTCTATTCATTCCCCCTAATCTTCAATGAAGAGTTTTTATTAGTGAATCAACATGTATTTCAAAGGAAAGTCTATGATCTAGAATTATACCTAAATATCTAAAACTTTCTACACGTTCTATTCTTTCCCCATTTATATCCACCAAGTTGGGTATTAGTGCAGCTTTCTTTTTTGGGAGCAGAAAAAATCATGTTTTTGGGTTTTTTTTGGACGTTAAGTATCATGTTTTGATTGAAGGCCAATTTTGAAACAACAGAAAATCCTTTTGTATGATTTCTGCAGCAACTGCAGGATTAGCATGCGGGTAATATATTACAGCGTCATCTGCAAAAATTGTCATAGAAGCTTTTTATGTAAATCTGGGGCAGAGTTCATGTAGAGTGAAAAAATTAAGGGCCCCAAGATGGAGCCTTGGGGTACTCCACATTTAATATCCTTTGACTGTGACAGTTCTCCTTGATAATAGCTTTATGTGCCCTATCTTTGAGATAGTTTGAAAACCAGTTAGATATTTCACTAGAAAAGTTAGCCTCTGATAAAGAGTAAAATAAAAGGTCATGATCGACAAGATTGAAGGCCTTGGTGACACAAACACAGCTGCAACAGAGCCCCCTCTATCCACATTACCTGTGCCTTCCCCTCTTCTGACTCCTCTCTCATACAAGTTATACCCTCCCTGATGTAAAGCGTTACCCCTCCCCTTTTTCACTTATCTTCCTCTCTCGACATATAATTTATACTCAGAGATTAAGAGGGTCTCGGTCATGGTTAAATTATGGCCCATGTCACTTGACCACCATGCTTTCCACTGCCCTCTCTGCCACCAATGCCCTCAGGTCATCCATCTTGCTTCCAAGACTTCTTGCCTTCAGGGACACTACCGTCCACCTAGAGTGTGAGCCTTCTTCCTGTCCCTCCTGTCTGCCTTTCTCATTTTTCCCCCTTACCTGTGCCCCCCCGCCGCTGCTAATCCCTTCACTCCCCCTCCACTCTTCAGTCTCCCCCCCCACTAGTATTGGAGGGAGGCCTGCTGACCTCCTCCTTCTGGAGCCTTGGGGCATTCAGGCCCGCTTGCCCCAACCCCTCAGTAGTTTAAATTAAGTTTTTAGTTTATGAACCCCCAGCTTGTCCCTGAGGTCCCTCAACCCTCCACTACTGAGGTATAGTCTGTCGGGTGCAAAAAGTGTTTTAGTTGTCCAGGTGTCTCCCAGGCCCTCAATACAGTCATACTCTTCCTCCTTACACCATTCCCTCAGCCAGTCATTGAACTCCTCTATCCTTTTCTTCCCAGCTGTGCTGGCTCTCTGTACTGGCAAACCTCCAAGAATGCTAGCAATCTGGCTGCCTCCCTGCAGGTCCTCCCTACCATCCTGAATCTTTCCTGTACTACTCTCACCTACCCCCTAGGTCGTTGGTACCTTGGTGTATAATGATGATTGATTCCCCCAACTCCCCAATTTTTGGGCACGCCCTCTCTGCTGTCATCCCTGGCATGCAAACCACTTTCCTACCTGTTTTTGGGCCCCCCTTCTTTCCTCAGTGAATATCCTTAATTATGGAGCCCCATAGGATTAACACCCTTTTAGCACCCTCCATTCCTACCTCCATCCTTTTCTTCTTTGATTGCCATACAAGCTTCTCCCCCACCTAACCTCTCCCCTTCCATCCTGGTTACCACCCCACCCTTATTGTCCCTAAGCCCTGTTTGCCTGACACCCCTGCATCCTCTACTCACCCCTCCATCTGTCTTTCCACCCCCTTCCATGTCACTTCCTTTCTGGCCATCCACACACACCCTCTTCTTCTCCTCTCCTCCTGTCACCCTACCCCTCCCACCCCATCCTACTTCACTCTCCATGTTCCTCTTCCCCACCCACCTTGACTACTTTGTACTGTCCTCCCCCCTTCTCCTTTCCTGCTCCCCCTTATACCATTGTCTTAATGCAGACTCTCTCCCCACCTCCTCTTCCCCCTCCCACTTTCAGAGAGTGGGTGAAATCTATTCCTTAAAGGAACCCGTTTGAATGTTCCCACTCCTGTTGCATCTCTGGCAGTCCCACTCCTTCCCCATACCACTTGCCATTCCCCCTCCTTGGAATGCCCTAACCTCTGAGGTAGGGTACCCAAGAGCTTGGTGATCCCCTCAACCCCTTCCACTGTTTGCTGACCTTGTTCCCCAGAGCGTACCCCATCTTTGTTTATCTTCCCTGCCCTGCTTCTCTTATGCTGCACTCCATTCTCCCTAACTTCCATCTGAGCTGCCTTACTTCTGCCCTTAGATGCTCCATGCTCCTGCACACTGGACAGCCTCCTGTTACCCACATCATCTCCAGGAATACTGCCGTCCCACAACCATTATAACACACACACCCTTGTCCGGCAAACCTGATGCCTATATATGTTCCTATTCCCCTACATCCTCCCAACCCCTGACATACTCACCCTCCAGATAGGTACCTCCATATATAATCCAGTTGAGGATGTCTACAAAAGCCTTAGAACCCCCGTTATCCTAGGCAGCTGACTCTTGATTCTCCTACCCACTACCTCTTCTTGAACCTCAATACAAATGTAAGCTGACCCTAGATAGGAACCAGCTGCACTCCTTTGCCTATGCAACCCCTATGGGCTAGTCCCAGATAGTAGCCAGGTACCCTCTCTAGGACTCCTCTAATATGTTTTATATTTAGAAGCTAACCCTAGATAGGGATCAGCTGCAAACTTTTACCAACACCCAGCAGTGTATTTCCTGCCCTCCCTTTACCCTTACTTACTCTTTGCTGACCAGTGTGGGCTGTATTTCTCCCTGTGGACACCCAGCTGATACCCCCAGACCCACTAAGGTAAATGCCACACTCTTGAAGAATAATGGTTTATATGTAAACTATATTCACATATGTTTTTATGTGAAATGTAGTGGATTGGTTCATGTCTACCACATTGGTTTGTGTGAAGACTATATTGAATTTGGTCTTTGTTCTGCATACTGGTTTCAGTGCAAACTATATTGGATTGATCTGTGCAAGGCAAATTGGTTTGCTTGCAGAAAGTATCCAATTTAACTGTGTGAATGGTATTGGTTTGTGTACTTTGTATATTGGGTTGCTGTACATTTGTGCAGTCTGTATGAGGCATGTTGGTTTTACATAAGCTATATTGGTTTGTTTTTGAAGCATTTTGGTTTGCATGTAAACTTTTGTTTTGTGTATAAAACCTACTTGAATTGTGTGTGAGAACTACAGTATATTGGGTTGGTTTATATAAATAATATTGAACTGTGTGTGAAGCATTTTGAACTGTATCTGAATGGTATTTGTTTACCGTGTAGGAAACATATTGGATTTTGTGCGTGTGTGTGAGTGTGAAGTATATTAAACTGAGTGAATGTTCACTATACTGGTTGTTGCTCCTCTAACTTTAGAAACTGTTAATGGATCTTATATAAATTTAACATCCAGTGCATAATGGAACCACCCAACTGTACACATTATCAGAGTGCTGACACCCTAATTCTGCTTTTTATGTCTAAACCAATCAATCAATCAATCAATATCTTTATCCAGGTGAACATCATTGAGCAGTGCTCATTTGCAAGATGGACCTGGGTAGGACAAGGTCAGTTACACGTACAATGAACCATATGCTGTATGTACAGAAATAGACAAGGCAGAAGGCAGTACAAACACATCAGCATACTTGGTTTCACAGCATAACATATAACTGAATAAGGCAAATTTCATTTACTAATTGCTGTAATACATTCAAAATTACGGCACTCTGGGTTTGAGTGATGAGCATTAATGGAGTGGTAGGATGTGGATGACTATTCTTGTATGAGCCCGGTATCCATCAATGGGGTGGGGAGGAGGATACCATATGGGTGAAATCAAAGGAAGAAGGAAGGGAGGTCTTCTGGTAAGGAGAAGAGAGAAATGAAAAGAAGTGAGAGCCTGTCAGGATAGGTGAAGGAGGGAGTAGTAAGGGACTAACCTACCAGGAATGGTATGAAGTAGTGAGCAGAAGGGACTAGAGGGGAACTTAGTTAAGTGCAGTGTTAGGAGCAATGAGCAAAGGGGGGAGATGATCATATTAACATCTGACAGGACCAGGAATATCCAGCCTGTTTTACCGGGAGCAGAATTAGGGAACATAGAGTAATTCCCATAGAGAATATGATCAATCAGAGGGGAGAGCGATAGAGCCAAGTTCTAGGCAAGGTACTAATCAGGCAAGGAGGTGGTACAGTGGATGTATATTCTGGCTAGTGGTGTGGGAAGCACTTGCACTGTTCCTTGATAAGACGTGAGTAGAGAGACTTAAAGGAGGTAATGGTGATAGTTAGGCTTAATTTCATTGTTTTCTGTAGATTTTTCCACAAGGAGGGCAGCACAAAGCTAACGGCTGCTCTTCCAAAGCGAGAATTAACTTTGGGTACTTTCAACAGTATATAGGAGTAGCTTCTCAGTGCACATTTGCTTATTGTAATTAGCGGGAGGCAGTCTGATATGTATTGAGGTAGTTTTTTGGATATAGCGCTGTACGTCCACACAGCAGCATTTCAACCCTCCTAAACCGAAGCGAATTCCATCCTACTGCTGCGTACAGGTAACAGTGATGCATGGTAAGGGGAAGTCCTGTAATAGATCTCAGAGCTGTATGGTAGAGAGTGTCCAGTTTTGCGAGGTAGGAAATAAAGCAATGACTGTAAAGGAAATCCATGTAGTCAGTTATAGACAGAAATGTTGCTTGGACTAATCTTAACTTAGCATCCATTGTGAGAAAGTGGCTGATCCTAAAGTAAAGGCTGAGCCTCTGATGTAGTTTTTTTAGCAGTTCCTCGATATGCTCTGTGAAGGAAAGCCTGTTGTCAAGCCAGACTCCCAGATACTTGAATTTTGTAACAAATTCCAGTTTTTCTCCTAGGATTGTAGATATCTATGGTAGCGATCCTGATGCAGTTGGGTTTGCTGTTTGCCTGAAGGGAGAGAAAAGCATCGCTTTGGTTTTCTTTGCATTAGGCCCCAGCACTGCTACCTGCCGGTGGCCAGACCTCTGCATCCAGCCCGCCACCCCTGACCAAGAAAAGCAGCCACGAGCCCAAATCAGGCTCTCCACTTCAGCCGAGTGGTCCCGGTGCTGCCTACTTGCGGCGGCAGACCTCTGCATCCAGCCCGCCACCCTGACCAAGAAAAGCAGCCACAAGCCCAAATCAGGCTCTCCACTTCAGCAAATGGCCCCGGTGCTGCTACCTGCGCGGTGGCTGACCTCTGCATCCAACCATGCCGCCACTGACCAAGGAAAGCAGCCACAATCCCAAATCAGGCTCTCCACTTCAGACGAGTGGCCCCAGCACTGCTACCTGCCGGCGGCCGGACCTCTGCATCCAACCCGCCACCCACTGACCAAGGAAAGCAGCCACAATCCCAGATCAGGCTCTCCACTTCAGCTGAGCGGCCTCAGCACTGCTACCTGCCGCGGCCAGACCTCTGCATCCAGCCTGCCACCCCCTGACCAAGGAAAGCAGGTATGATTGGTCAGCTCCTAGCTCAGAGCTGTCAGACTTCAATCCCCATAATTGTACTGGCTCCTTGGGACTGTGGCCACTTCCCGATTGGATGCTGCAGATCCCCACTGAGAAAGCAAGCGCCCAAGGCACCTTTTTCAAATCACAGCTTGGCCACTGCCTTGCTGTACTATTGTCTGGACAGTTTTTTTTTTTGCTGAATTTACTGCTATTGTGGAAATTATTTGTTTTTCTTCTTGGAATTTTCTGCTGTTTAACCTGCTGTACTAGATAGGCCGGACTTCTGTATGGCTTATGGCTTGTACTGTTGAATATTTTTACTGTTTAAACATTTTACCTTTAAACTACTGCATTGTATATGTAGGAATTGCCTTCCAGAGAATAGCAGAGTTGTAGCGAACCTTAACTGACTGCCTGATTTCTATATAGCTTACTGCTTGTACTACTGAATTTGTACTGCTGAACTAATTGTCCAATTTTGTAGGATAGTTTGAACAACTGACTACTGCCTGCTGTTTTTCTGCCACACTCTTTTCCCATTACGGTTGCTCTCATTCCTGCTCGGACTGCCTTCTTTGTTCCCCCTCTTTCACTTGATTTTTCCCTTTTGCATTTCTTTTTTGCTGTTCCCCACACTGTTTCTCTGCCATGTACTGGACCCCTGATTTCCTCTCCTGACACCCCCTGAACCAGCATATTCTGTAAATATTGCTTGGCATTTTTGGCCATCTTCTCTATCCTTTCCAGACTACCCTGAGTCCTCATCACTGCATGCCTCCTTCCAGCTCTCCCTGGTCACATTCAAGTCCCCCCCCCAATCAACCTCCTGAACCAGCCTTTTGTTTTGCTAAATTCCCACCTGGCACCTTTAACCAGACCTCTTTGCAGGAACCCTTTCTCTCCCACTATTTGCACCTACTTCTGCCCTGAGCACTAAATTGCCCAGGGCCCTCCCACCAATTTACTTGAGCTTTGTCTTTGACTTTTTAACTAACAATGCACCTTTGTTCTGCTCTTTTTTAGCCACAAGCCCAAGTCAGGCTCTCCACTTCAGCCGAGCAGCCCCAGCACTTCTACCTACCGGCAGCTGGACCTCTGCATCCAGCCCGCCACCCCCTGTCCAAGGAAAGCAGGTACGATTGGTCAGCTCCTAGCTCAGAGCTGTCAGGCTTCAGTCCCTGTAATTGGACTGGCTCCTGGTGACTGTGGCCGCTTCCCGATTGGGTGCTGTAGACCCCCATTGAGAAAACAAGCGCCCAAGGCACCTTTTTCAAATCACAGCTTGGTCACTGCCTACTACTCTCTGCACAATTTTTTCGCCCACCTCCCACTCCCTTCCCTCCTTTATTAAATACACTTCCCCAGAGACCCCCACCCCCTGAGACCTCATACTAGTCAATTACAGCAAGTTCTTAAAGGGGTTCTCCTTTCCTGTAACTTCTTAAAGGGGTGATCCTCTGTCGTGCTCAAATTTAACTGCAAAAATGCTGCTTCATCCATTCAGCATAGGATTTCTACTTATTAGTGTAACCATCACATACCATGGGTCTCTAAACCCACAACATTTTCAACAGCCAGGCATATTCACAGGCTGCCTAAATCTTATACACACATTTTTAAATGTTTCCCTCCCACTGCCGCTTACCCCACCTAGCCCCTATACTAACATACACTGCTGTACTCACGTCGGTGACAACTGCCTCTCTCTCATGGGTTTGCTCTTTCAATTAAAGCTATTCTGTATGCTTACTATTGCCCCTCGCCTCGTTGTTTGGCCTTGGAGAAGAGTTTGAGAAACTGCCCACATCTCAGGGGCAAAATTCGGCCATTCTGGTGACTTCTTAGTGCCATGAAAAAGATGCTCCTGCTGTTACTCATCTGTGCTGGTAATGTCAAATTAAACCCCGGGCCCCCCTCCATTCCTGCCCCAGCTGACCTACCTCTACTAAAAGGGTTATCATTTTTGCATTTGAATGCCTGCATCCTTCTGAAAAAGCTTGATGCTATCAAAACTTGGACCCTCCACTGCTCTCCTGATGTTCTTGTAATTTCCAAAACTTGGCTAAGACCAACCACCCTGGACTATGAGGTTAACATTCCTTGGTACAACTTGTTTCGCACTGATAGGAAATCCCGGGAAGGGGGAGTAGCCATCTATGTCCGGGACAACATTACCGCAACTATAGTGGACACGACTACAGTCCCTAAGGAGTTCGAGTGCCTCATGCTAAGAATTTAACCAGCCAAATCAACCTCTGTCTGCATTAGTGGGTGCTATAAGTCCCCCTCAGCTGGCCTTTCTCTGATCAAACACCTAAGTTACATACTAGCTACCACCTCATCTGAAGTATCCATAATTGGTGACCTCAACCTTGACTGGCTGTCTCCAGTCCCCTTACCATTGAAAGAATTCTGTGATGCCCATGAACTTACCCAGATCATTAATGAAGCTACCCACCCAAACACCAAAAACCCAGAGCATACTTCCCTTCTTGACCTAATCCTTGTAAGCAAATCTCACCTCTTCTCCCACTCAAGTGTATTCTTTAACGACATCAGCGACCACTGTGCCATTGCATGTGTAAGGCTGGCGCAACTCCAAACCTCCTCTTCCTCTAAATACATGAGAGATGTAAATGGAACTTCTGCCCAGATGCTTTTCTCTATGACCTCCAGTATGCTAACTGGCAGAAATTTTACCTCACATCTTCTGTGGAAGAGGCACACAAGGTACTTCATGAAATACTCACCAGAACCCTAGACCTCCATGTCCCAGTTACCAAAAGCAGAACTAAAAGAAAATTCTGTCCCTGGTTCATGGATAACCCAAAAACTGCCTTATGGCATAGGGATGCTCTTTGGAAAGAGCCAGAAAGTCTAAATTGGCCACAGACTGGTCTGCTTTCTGAACTGCAAGGAATTTCTGCACAAAAACTATCAGAGCTGCGAAGTCTAGTTATTTCCACTCTGAGCTTAATGCATCCACTAACTCTGCTACTAAGCTTTTGAAAACATTAAGGGAGGTAGAAGGCCATAACAGCGCTGGCACATTTCCCCACAAAATTTCAACTGGTGGTACCCACACCACAGATAAAAATGAGATCCTTGTGGGCCGGCCGGTGGCACTGAGGGTTGAGGCGCTGGACGCCACACCTCGCTGCACGCCGGCGACCCGAGCTCGAGAGCGGACTCGGGTTGTCGGGTGGGTCAGCTGGGGGGCAGGCTTGAGCGTCCAACAACAGCTCGGCCTCTGGGGAGGGATTTGACCGATGCCCGATACTTGCACGACCCCGAGTGGAGGCTTGAGGAAATGCAAGCTCCAATTTGGGAGTAGAGGGGTGGCCAATGAGCAGCCAGCACGTCGGTGTTTGCGCCTTGCATCAGGGAGCCACATGCTGCTCGGGGAGGGATGAAAACGAGAAGCTGCCTGCCACAGCCGGGAAGATGGGGAGACTGAGGCCATGCCCACGATCTGCCGGATCCCAACCAGCAGCCCTCGACTGGCAAATTTGGCGATGTCGGGCACTTGCTTTTACAAATCCCTTGAAGTAAACCGTGACTACATGGGGCTTGAGGGTCTGACTGGGTAGGGTTCCTGGCAGTGGGATTTCCACTTGTCTTCCCTAAAGGGTCAGAGGTGGCAGGCAAGGGGGCGAGATAAAGAGTAATTACAAAAAAAAAAAATGAGATCCTTGACCCCGTTAACAATCACTTTGCCACAGCAAAGATGGCTTTTGATACCTCCCCAGCAAATGCCATCAGGGCACAGTTCCTTAATCAGTCATCTGATTACCATGATCCAGAATCTATTGACCCTTACCACTCTTTCTCCTTCTGTCCAGTCACCGTCAAACAGGTAGAGGATCTCCTTCTTCAACTTGATACTAAGAAAAGTGCGGGCGGAGATATGATTGAGCCTTTCTTCCTAAAGTTGGCCTACTATATTTTGGCTCCCCTATTACCCACCTTTTCAGTTTGTCTCTCAATCAGGGCTCCCTCCCCAAGGTCTGGAAAATGACCCATGTCATCCCTCTATTCAAATCAGCGGACCCCTGTGACCTAAATAATTACATTCCAGTCTCCTTGCTTCTGGCCTTATCAAAACTATTGGAGAAGGTAGTAAATGAACAGCTCAGATCTCATCTGGAAAGTTTTAATCTACTGAATTTGATTCAGTCCATTTTCTGTCCCATGCATACTACCTCCACTGCCCTTGCTTGGGTTATAAATGACTGGCAGTCCGCACTTGATAACAAACAATACGTATGTGTCTTGTTTCTGGACCTTAACAAGGCTTTCGACACAGTGGACCACAATTTACTCCTGATGACCCTGAAGAAAGTTGGGGTGGACAACCTGGCCCTAAGCTGGTTCGCAAACTATCTTGTGGACAGAGAGCAGCAGGTCAAGGCTGAAGGAGACCTATCGCCGAAAAAATACTCCTTAGAGGTGTCCCCCAAGGATCTATACCTGGTCCACTTCTCTTTGCCATTTATATTAATCAAATTGACACTGGACTAAAGTCATCTAGTATCCATCTAGTATCCATCTCTTTGCTGATGATACAGTGCTGTACATTGACAGAACAACTCCGGATCAAGCCATTTTGGACCTCAAGAACAATTTTGACATCCTCCAAAAAAATCTACTCAACTTGAAACTCCTGCTCAATGACAAAAAAACTAAGGCCATGATTTTCTCTCAACTGGCCCTTCATCTCCAAAAAAAACAAAAAAAAAACAGATAAGGTTCCTCACATAAGCACCCTTTTGGGAGAAGCCCTGGAGTTCGTGGAAAAATTCAGATACCTGGGGGTCTGGATTGACTACAAATTGTCCTTCATTGATCACATTGATGAACTCACTAAGAAACTGCGTCAAAGGCTCAGTATTTTCTTCAGGATCAAGCACTCAGTAACCCAGGAGGCTAGAAAACTCCTAGTCCAAGCTACCTTTTTGCCTCTCTTACACTATGTGGACTTCCTGTATGGCCATAGTACTAGCACAGCTCTCTCCAAGCTTGATACCCTATACCACAGAGCCCTTAGGTTCATTTCGGATGCCCCTTAAGACACACACCACTGCATCCTCAATTCTTCCGTAGGCTGGACCTCCCTTAGCTTCAGGAGGCAAAAGAATGCTATTCTATGGGCATATAAGGCAGTCACTCATAAATTACCTCAGTACCTTACAAGCTGCCTAACTCCCTGCATCCCTAGTGCCTATTCTCTCAGAAGTCTTACCATCTTATCTCTGGCTTTCCCTAAAGATAAAACACGCTTTGGTAGAGCCTCAATAAACTTCACTCTTACTACGCTCTGGAATAAGATCCAGAAAACCTTAAGGTTCGCTACCCCTGTCACATTCTCCCTCTTCAAATCCTAGTTCCTGAGTACCTTCTCCGAGGTCTGTCATTGTCTCAAGTCAAGGTCTTAACATCATGATTTGTTACTGCTTTAAATTCTGGACTTAAACCTCAACCTTGGCCTGAGGTGTCATTTGAGTCCTCCCTTTTCTCATTGTCCAAATCAAGGCCCCAACATCACGATCTGTTTTTGCTTCAGATATTGGACTTAACCCCCAACAATTGCCTGTGGCATCTGTCCTTCCTCCCTAGGCTGTCATGTCCAACCCTCTCCTATCTCGGATGACCTTCACTCCCCACTCCCTATAACCCCCTCCCCCTCCACCCCTCTGCCAGGCCACGCCTACAGTACTTATCAAAGGACTCTTACATCTCAATCTTCTTCGCACTTTAATGCTAGAGGAACTGCCACTCCTGCTCACTATGACTCCTCCAATGATGTTTACTGTATAAACCTTATGTCCATATATCTGTATCCATGCAACTGTATTTAAATGGCACTACCTCCTGTTGAACCTGTTGCTATGTTCTGGTGCAAGTATCTTGTCACATGCAATGGTTATATGTTATTATGATGTTATTGTTACTATGTAATTGTTATGTACGTTCACTCAACCTGTGATGTCTTAACCCTGTTGGCAATTGTTTTGCCCCAGGTCCATCTTGTAAAAGAGCTTATCTCAATGATGTTCCACCTGGCAAAATAAAGATTTTGATTTATTGATTGAAGCAGGAGCTTTTTGTTCAGGAGCTGCTTTTCGAGTAGATTGAATTCTGTTTGAAGGTCCCTACATGCGGCTTCTGGCAATGGGCGGCTCAAGTAGAGCACCGTGTCATCTCCGAATAGGTGGGCAGTAGCCTTAGTTATATTGTCGTTGAGGTTGTTTATATAGATAGCAAAGAGTATTGGACCAAGCATCGGTCCCTGGGGTATGCCTTGTAGCAGTGGTTTTACAGGTGAAAGTTCGCCTGCGGTCATAACCTGCTGGAGGCGCCCATAGAGGTAGTTGGTGAACCATTGTAGTGAGAGTGGATCCAGACCTTTGGATTTCAGGGATGAGATGAGCAGGCTATGATCGACCATGTCAAATGCTTTGCTTAGGTCCAAGAATACAGAGCAAGTAAAATCATGTTATCCAAATCTCTCTGCCAGTCATTGGTAACTTTTGCCAAGGCCGTGATGGTGCTATGCTTGGCTCTGAAGCCGGATTGTGTGGGGTTTAACAGATTGGTAGACTCTAGGTAAGATCTCAGCTGTATACTTACAATTTTTTCCAGGACCTTTAATAGGACAGGAAGGAGGGAGATCGGCCTATAATTGTTAAGATCGCAGGGATCACCTGACTTGAATTGAGGAATGACATGCGCTGTTTTCCAAATAGAAGGGATGGTTCTAGGGACATGGATATGTTGTTCATCCACACTGTCTGGCAGGTTCCTTGCTGCTTTAAATCTTGCCGGAAGGTCTTCAGGCTGGCTCCTCCTCCCCCCCCGGGTGGTAAAACTCTTGGCTCTGCCCCATGACGCCAGATCTTCCTTACCGCTTGGAAGCTCTGGTTCCCTCCTTAACGCTCTGCGTATAGACTGGATCCTAATTCTTCAGTTCACCCGAAAATAGTTTTAAAATTCTCAAGACTTCAGTCCAATTCTTCCCTTTTGGCTGCGATGGACAAATCGACTCCGGGATTTCGGCAGTGCCCA
This sequence comes from Neoceratodus forsteri, assembly GCA_016271365.2. Lineage (NCBI taxonomy): Eukaryota > Metazoa > Chordata > Ceratodontiformes > Ceratodontidae > Neoceratodus > Neoceratodus forsteri. The sequence continues at coordinate 353,979,995 of CM057456.1, forward strand.
TGCGGGCAGAAGATGTCTAGGATGGACCCGCACTCCACGTGCGTCTACTGCCTTGGCCTTGATCACGACCCGCAGGCCTGCGAGTTGTGTAGATCGTTCTTGGCCAATGTCCTTGAAAACCGCGCTGCCCAGTTACAACTTGGATGCCCCGAGAAGCGCTACCCACCGGTGAAATCCAAGGAGGCCCATTGGGCGCTGTCTGCAGCGGCTGGCTCGGCTGAGCAACACGAGCAGATGATCGCCTCGAGGAGGAGGCGGCCCAGGCCACATCCTCATCTTCCTCAGTCACGGCACTTATCCCGCTCTCTCTCTCTCTCTCTGGATCCTCCTACACAGCTTCTTTTAAGGAGCTTTGCCAATCCCTTTCCACGAAGGGAGAGGGGCCATCAGGACACTCTTCTCGGTCGAAAAAGAAGGACTCGAAGGGTAAGTCCCACCATCGACGTTCGTGGGAGAGGTCCCATTCCCAGGACAGTCAACACTCGACTTCAGTCGAGGTTGCGGCTAAGGCTGCTGGCTTCACGGTGTCCCCGTCAGGTCAGCCGGCCGAGACACCTGTCGACGCGGTCGAGATTTTTCTCGACCCGTCGGACAGGCTGTCGACTGGTTAAGCTGACAGTCCTTCTTCACCGGTTCCCCCAGTGGAAACCGAGGACTTGCCTGCGCCTCCTGTGCCGGAGTCCCCGGTCAAGGCTCCTGAGCCGAGGGAGGAGCGGGTGTCCCCTACTCCCTCCCAGACCCACCCTCAGAAACACCAAGGGTCTTGGTCTCGGACCTCGTCTCGGTCCAGCCGATCCCACCGACATCGGCAGTCTTGGTCTCGGCACTGAGGGAAGCGGCGGTGATGTTCGTCCTCATCTTCCTCCTCGGAAAAGGAGAGGCTTCAGTGCAAATTGCGTCGACGCTACGAGGACTTAATGTGGCAGCAGCTCCTTTTGTCCAGGAACAAGCCGACACCGTCGCCTTCTCCGGCCATTAAGTGGCTGTCACCGGAAAGGCCGAAACAACCCTTCGCGGTAGTCGTGGTGCCCAAGCCTGGGCCAGTTGTTTGGCCGAAACCAGCTGCCCCACAGATTGTGGTGGAACTTCCGCCTCCACAACCGAAATCGGGGGTGCCGACCAAGGACTCTCAGTCGAGTCAGGGTCTGCCCCACCGATTGTCGGTCACCCTCACTCCTGACCATCCTCGGCAGGTGGAGGCTGGCTCAGGCCCCAGGAAGCTCTTCACAGACTCCTCGGAGTCTGACGACGACTCCTCCCTGTTTTCCAGGCCCCTTGACCTGGAGTCCTCCGAGGGGCAGTCTATGGACAAGAGTCCATCGTCGTTCATGGGTCTGCTTTGGCTCATCTCGGAGTCCACCGGGATGCAGCTCGGGCCCGTATCCAAGCTGGCCAAGTATCCCCTCACGGAGATACTGGACCGAGGGGATTCGCCCACGGAGACCTTTCCGGTGGCTGAAGCCATTGTTGGCCCAGCCTTGGAGCTTTGGTAGCGACCGGCTTCTTGTCCTGCACCTTCGACCAGGATGGCCTGGAAGTTTGTGGTCCCTACCGGCTCTTTGTCCGGTTTTGGGGACCCCTCTGCGGAGGGGTTGGTCACCGATAGTGTTTTCCGGTGTTCCGGGAATGCTAGGGATGTTGATAAGCCCCCTGACAAGGAGTCCAAAAAGCTGGACTATGCCAGGCACAAGGTGTACGCTGCATCCTCCCTAGGCCTCTGTCATGCCAGCTTGGCCGTGCTGATGGCACAATTCTTCCATGCCCTCATGGGCTCCCTGGATGAGGTGATCCCTCATCTCCTGGCCGACCTGCAGACCACAGTCAAGCAGTTGCGGGATCAGGGAAGGGCAGTGGCGAAATAGCAGCTCCAAACAGCTCTAGACATTGGAGACTCCTGTGCCCGATCAGTAGTGGCCATGTGCCGCAGAGCATGGCTGAGGATATCCACCTTCACGGCAGATACCCAGCACAAATTGGCGGACGTCCCCTTCTTGGAGACTGACCTGTTCGGCCCTGGAGTGGAAGGCCACCTCCAGCGGATTGAAAAGTCCAATGCTACCCTGGACTCGGTCACCTCCACCCAGAAGGACAAGGGCCATCGTTAGCAACATAAGTCCTTTCGCCCTTCTGCGCCCCTGCGCATTCCAGCCAGCAACACCAGCATCAGGGCCAGCAGGTTCAAGCTCAGCACCCCAAAGCCAAGCCTGTGGCTTCCTCTAACAGGAAGCAGGGAGGAAAGGCCCAGGAGGTCCCTCGGCCAGTCCTCCCTGCAAGCCTGCCCAGTGACAGGTTGAGGGTGTCACTCTCCTGGTCCCTGTGGGGGATGGCTACTCCACTTCTTTCCACCTGGTCCGCTATCACCACGGACCACTGGGTGTTGGAGGTGGTAGGAAAGGGCCTGCCTCTGGAGTTCAAGCAGGCCCTGCCCTTCCGAGCCGTCGCCCCGCGGGGGCGCTATGGGGTCTGCAGCCTCTCTGTCGACTCGTTGAGCCGACATTGCCCTGCTCCTCGAAAAGGAGGTGATCAGGAAGGTGGTAGACCCTCCACCAGACCCGGGGTTTGTGTCCAGGTACTTACTGGTCCCAAAACGGATGGGGGCTGGCGCCCCATTCTAGACCTGCACGACCTGAACAGGTTCCTAAGGTCTCGAACCTTCAGGATGGTCACTCTGGCTCAGATCATTCCATCCTTGGAATGAGGCATGTGGTTCTATTCTCTGGACCTCCAGGATGTGATCTGTCACGTCCCAATCCGTCTGTCCCACCAGAGATTCCTCCGCTTCAGGGCAGAGGGGGCCCTCTACAAGTTCCGGGCCATGCCCTTCGGCCTTTCTCTAGCTCTCAGGGTCTTCGCCAAATGCATGGCAGTGGTGACAGCATTCCTGCAGCGCCGAAGGATCCGGGTGTACCCTTACCTGGACGACTGGCTGATTGTGGCCTCCTCCAGAATGGAGGTGGAGCAGTCCAGGGATCTGGCCCTCCAGGTTTGCTCTCAAGTTGGCCTCCTTATCAGTGAGGCCAAGTCGGAACTTGTGCCAAGGCAGGTTATACAATTCATCGGGGCAGAGCTCGACTCTCTGCGAGCCAGAGCATGGCTCCCGGCGGACAGGGCCGAGGTTCTTTCCTCCTTTGCCCAGTCATTTCAGGTTGGGCAATCACGCCTGCCCGGACTTCCTGCGCCTCTTGGGCTTCATGGCGGCCTGCACCAGCGTGGTCCATTGGGCCCGTTGGTACATGCATCCCCTACAGTGGCGACTGGCCAGCCAGTGGTCACAGCACTCTGATCCTTTGGATCAGCTAGTGACAGTGACCCAGGGGATGTGGAATGCTCTCCAATGGTGGACCATTCCAGCTCATCTGCAGGAGGGCATCCCGTTTGTCCGCCCCGAGCCGACGGTCTCTCTATTGACCGATGCCTCTGTGATGGGTTGGGGTGCCCATCTGGGGGAGCACAGAGCGCATGGCCTCTGGTTCCCTCAGGAGTCCTGATGCCACATCAACCTGCTGGAGCTTCGAGCGGTTTGTCTAGCCCTCACCGCCTTTGCTCTGTTTGTACTGGGTCAAGTGGTCCAGGTCCAGACCAAAGATGGACAATACCACGACCATGTACTACCTAAACCGCCAGGGCGGGACGCGCTCCATGCCTCTGTGCAGGAAAGCTCTCCGCATTTCGTCCCTCGTTCGTAGCCTGGAGGCGGATCTCCTTGCCATTCATGTGGCAGGAGCCTCCAATATTCTGGCCGATGCCCTAAGCCGGATAGGGGCTGCGTCCCACGAGTGGTCTCTCCTGCCAGAGGTAGTACAAGATCTGTTCTCCCACTGGGGCATGCCTCAGGTGGACCTGTTTGCCTCCAGGGAGAATGCGAAACTTAGACTGTTTCATCCCCGCCCACCTCAGCAGGGCTCGCTGCAGGGGCATGCCTTCTCGAGGTCGTTGATCCCGGGCCTCTTCTACGCCTTTGCCTCATTTCCCTTGATCCACAAGGTGCTTCTCAAGGCGAGGAGGGACAAGGTGCAGGTGATTCTGGTAGCCCCAACTGGCCCCGCCAGTTCTGGTATCCAGATCTCCTCAAGCCTCAGCTCCAGGCTCCCGAGGCGACTCCCAGCCTGCCCGGACCTGATCTCAGTCACTCACGGGAAGGTATTCCATCCAGACCTTCAATCCCTGCACCTGACGGCCTGGTTCCTGAGCGGCTAGAGTTCCAGGCCTTGGGTCTTTCCAACGAGGTCCTCAACGTTGTTGAGGTGTCCCGTAAGGAGTCGACCAGAAAATGCTATGCCTTTAAATGGAAGAGATTCTCCATTTGGTGTCAGGGCAAGGGCCTGGACCCTTCCTCCTGTTCCTTGGCAAGCATTCTGGACTACCTGTGGCCCCTTTCTCAGCAAGGGCTTCGGTCGACGACCCTTAAGGTGCACCTGGCAGCCATCTCTGCTTACCGGGCATGGGCCGGGAAGCAGTCGGTGGTGCAGGAGAAGGTGGTCGGGTGCTTTTTCATGGGCCTTGATCACATATCCCCTCCAATGCGAGAACCTCCACCTCCATGGGATCTACTGCTGGTATTGGCTAAGCTCATGGGCAAGCCATTTGAACCAATGCGCAGGTGTGACATCTCTCACCTGTCATGGAAGACCGCCTTCTTGGTGGCTATCACATCAGCCAGAAGGATGGGAGAGCTCCAGGCGCTTTCCATCGAGTCTCCTTATCTGGTCTTCCACAGGGACAAGGTTGTCCTGCGCCCCCACCCGAAATTCCTTCCGAAGGTGGTGTCGGAGTTTCACCTTAACCAGGTGGTGACTCTGCCGGTGTTCTACCCCAGTCACACCTCGGAAGTCAAATACAGGCTCCATACATTGGACCCTAGCAGAGCGCTTGCTTATTACAAGGAGCGGACAGCTGAAGTTCGGGGAGAGGTTCGCCAGCTGTTTGTCACCTACGCTGAAGCCGCACCTGGCAGACCTGCAGACAAGTGGACGATAGGCAGTTGGGTCACCTCCTGCATAGATCTCTGCTGTAGGTTGGTGGGCATGGAGCCTCCCAGAGGAATAGGAGCTCATTCTACCCACCATACCGCTGCATCGGTGGCTGCTTCCAGGGACGTCCCTATCCAGGAAATCTGCAGGGCTGCTACCTGGAAGTCAGCACATACCTTCATTACCCACTACCACATCGACCTTGAGTCATGCCGGGATGCTGGTTTTTGGGCCTCGGTTCTCCAGTCTTTATTCCCTAAGTAGGGGTGTGCACCTTGCCTCCCTTCTCCCGGAGAACTGCTAGGAGTCTGCCAGACAGTGTGGATGAACAACATATCCATGTCCCTCGAAGTACAGGTTACTCACCTGTAACAGGAGTTCTAGGAACGGTATATGTTGTTCATCCACACGACCCACCCGACCTCCCCAGCTTCGACGCACAACCTGGCTTCCAGCGGGCTAGATCTGGCGCGATGGTGCGAAGCCGAGAGTTTTACCACCCGGGTGGGTGGGAGGAGCCAGCTTGAAGACCTTCCAGCAAGATTTAAAGTGGCAAGGAACCTGCCCGACAGTGTGGATGAACAACATATACCATTCCTAGAACTCCTGTTACAGGTGAGTAACCTGTATTTCCTTGGGACAGTGAAAGGTTGAATAAGTGTGTTAGGGGTACTGCTAGTACATGGTAAGTAATCTTTAGGAAGCAGGGGTCAAGGGAATCTGCACCAGCACTTTTCTTTGTGTCCAGTAGGCGAAGCATGTCTTCAACCTGTTTCAAAGAGGAAGGGTTGCAGGGAGAATATGGAATTCATTGCAAGCATTTCCATATGTTGCATGCCGAGCTGGGAGCGGAGCAAGTTTGCAGGAGAGTTGTTGAATGCTAAGCCTGCAGTCGTGAAGTTTTTCTTGAACAAATCTAGGATCTCCAATTTGTCACTAGTAATGTTATTTCCTGAAACAATCTTAGCTGTGAGCGAATTTCCTGGTGTGTGACCAGATAGATTCTTGATGGTATTCCAAAATTTAGATGGGTTCTTGGTTGCCAAGTCCAATTCAGTGCGATAATATGCAGCTTTTGCATCTCTAATCTTCTTGGTGCATGTGTTCCTAACTCTCTTGAGCTGACACCACTCTGACTGGGTTTTTGATCTTATGCCTTTTTCCACAGCATATCCCTCTCTAATAGTACAGCTTTGAGATCGGGGTGAACCATCTACAATCTTTATTCCTTACCCACACTTTAAGTAATGGGGCATATTTATTTAAGGCCCCTAAGATTATTTCACTGAGGGTTTCATAAGCTGATTGTACTGTTTTGGCCAGGTAGAAGTCTTGCCATCGTGTGGAGTACTTTAGTTCATCTATAAAGGACGAGGATCGGGTTTTATTGGTTGATTTTACCCCTGCAATGAAGCAGTGGTCACTGATGTCACTGAAGAATGCACCAGCATGCGAGAACAGAATGGTTTGCTCAGAAGGATAACATCCAGCAGTGTACTATGGCTTGGGTTCTTTTTGTTGAGTCACGTTGGTTCGTTGATGAGTTGCACCATCCCATGATTGTCACAAAAGGACGAGAGGGGTTCAGAGTCCTTGGAAAGCCAGTCTAAGTTAATATCCCCTAGTATAATGGTTTCTAGGGACCCTGGCCCCACTGTGTTGCCTAGATGCATCAAAAGTTTGAGACCAGCAGACGGAGGTCTATAGCACCCTATTACACGTAAAGATGTGGTGTGCGAGATTACTACCTTCAGGGATAGGCATTCGAATTCCTTCACCACAGTTGTTGAGTCAAGGCAGTTACCGTAAAGTTGTCAACATAGATGGCCACCCCTCCGCCTCTGGAATGCCTGTCAGTTCTAAATAGAAGGTAATTAGGTATATTGATTTCCTTGTCGGTTGTGGCTGGTTTGAAACAGGTTTTGGAGACCACCAAAATATCTGGTAGGATGTGGTTTACCCATGCTTGCATTGTAGTGATCTTTTTTAATAGGCTGCACACATTGACATGGAGGAAGGACATGCCTTTTACTCTCGCTAGATCTGGTGGTGATATATCGGCCTCTGTCGGCCCAGGGTTAAGTTCTATGTTACCACAGCATATTAATAATAGAAGTAGAAGCTTTCTTAGTGCAGCAAGGGATAGTTTATATGTTCTTGCTTTTGTACGTCCTCGGGGGTTTGTTGCCTGGGTCATGGGGTTCCCAGCTCTAAGGTTTTGTCGCCTTAGCACAGTGAAAGTAGTACCCTAACTGAGAGGAGCAAGGAGGGTTCTGCACTATGGGAAGGTAGTTGGATGTGCACCTCTGTTGACTCAACCCGAGTCAGTCCAGTGTAAGTTGGCCAATAGGAAGACTGTAATTGGAAGTTAAGAACACAAATCAATATTTTTATGTGTCTGTTCTTTGGAAAGCATAATCTGCAGACATCAAAAGCTAGTTAATCAAGATTCCCCAACAAAAAAAATGGCACCAAAGGTGGGGCTAGAATTTCATTTGAATCAAACAATAATGCTGCCTGTCTATACTCCTAGACCACATTCCAACAAAGGGACGGAGAAGCTCCATTCCTTGGATGTCAAGAGCTCTTTTGGTTTTTAAAAGTAGAATAGAAGAGGTGAGAGGAAATAAGCAGATGTGTACTTATGTGATTTGTCAAAGGAACATCCTTCAGCAAAAAGATCCTTATCTAGATGGATCACGGCCTGCATTGAATTATGCTGCAGAAAAAACATGTAAAATTCCTCATGATAAAATAAAGGTCCATTTCACAGTGGGGACTGCAGCAACAGTGGCAGCTGTGAGGAATGCCCCATTACTGGTTATATGTAAAGTTGCTATGGTAACTTAGACTCGGTCCACAAATTCACATCATAGTATTGCTTGGGTATTCAGGTAAGGATTAATGCTGTATTTGGGAATAGCTCTACTTTAGAACCTATTTCCAAATAGATGTCCTAGACCCCTCCTCCCAGGTACTGCTAGAAGTCTGCAAGTAGTGTGACATCATCCATCACATTCCTGTTGTTAGAGGAAATAGTTACTCACTGTAGTAATTGTACTTCTTCTTAGGGATGTGTCGGATGGTCACACTAATCCTTCTTTACCTCCCCTTCTAGGATAATTATAGCTTTTTCAGCGACATCATTATTAGATTGGGTTATAAATATGCTTGAACAGTAAGCTTTTCTCCTTTACATGATATACATGTTTTCTTTAAAAAAAATGTTTTTTTCCAAACATTTTCAAACAAGGTCACACATCACCAGGTTTTTTCATCTAAAAGATCTGCTGTTGATGGGCTGGGGGGCTTATGATCACCGAAGGGCAGAGGACATCCTTCTAAAATATCCAGTGTTCCAGGGCATCACACAGATAGGTACTTGATGCAACTAGTGTGACCATCATCACATCCCTTAGAAGAAACAACCTTTTCATGTGTCTGCTCTTTTTTTACCAGTTGCAACGCGAGGCAGCATCCTGTACTTTCTGATCACTGAGATGAGTATGGTTAACGTCATGTATCAGACTTCTCTACGACAGTTCCTCAAGCTTTTTGACTTGTCCTTGGCCAGGTACAGTACTCAGTTTTTTTAGAAGTGCCTGAAAATTTAATTTTTTTCCTTCTCTTGTAATAGTTGAATGAATCTCTCTTTATTACTAGGTATCATGATAGGTAGAGACAGCAGGAGACAAAATCGTCCATATGTGGCTGTCCCTGTATTATTGTATTTATAATAGTCATTTTGTACCCCTCTATCCATATACTTGTTCAATTCATTCCTAAATGTGTCGGGGGCAGTTGATAACATTGGATGGTGGGGCATTTCAGATACTCACTATTCTTTGTGGGAAGAAGAATAATTTTCTCTTGGTTGTTTTAAAGGGGACAGGAAATGTGTGCTAATTGGCAGCAGTTAGTAATGCTTCCATTTACAGAAATGAAATTCACACCTCCCAGTGATCCATATTTAACTGCAACTGAATAAGAATTGCTATGAAAACTTGTGTTTTCAGTTGTTTCCTTGTTATGGACAGTATTCTGTTACAGTTCTCTTTATGGAACTAGTAATTTGGAGTTTTTACTATGTCACAGTTTGTGTACAGAATGCTACTGTAAATATGAGCTAGTGTCCTATTAGGACCATGTTCAGAGTTCTGAGCTCAAACCTTGACATGGTTGAAACTCCAGATCAGTGATTCCGTGAAGAGAACTCTAACAGAATGCTGCCCATAAAAAACAATGGAAATACAGTTTCCCACATTACTTTTTATGTAGGTACAGTTATATATGGATCATTTAGGGGTATGACTATAATTTCTTTTTTTTGTTTATTTATTCTTTTTCTCCCTTCCGGTCGGCCCACATCCGGCTGCCATCCTGGCACACCCACCGCTCCAGTCAAGGCCCTCACCCCAGCGGTACCCCCACGGCTTATCCCCTGTGGCAGGGGGGTGGTGAGCTGCCCCTTACCGCCCAGATGGATCCAGTGTGCTGGGGTGACACCCTCGGAGCCAGCAGGTGCTTTCCGGGATGGTCATCAAGCCGCATGACCAAGTGTTTTCCTTGTTTTTTGTTACAGGGTGGGGCGTGCAGTGATGCTGGCAGAAGCAATGCGCATGCTCCCGTGCGTTCTCCTCCAGGCATCTGCCCCATCCCCGCCCTCAAATTTTAGCGTCAGTGCCCTGCCCCCAGCCTCCGTTAGGGGACAGGCAATCGCTGACTACTAGAACCCCGCCAGAGAAGGAGAGGAGTCCTTGGGACACTTGATCCTTCTCCTACCCTGCCGACCCCCGGTGGCCCGTACTCATTCCTGAACACGGGTCACCAACATGGCTCAAGTTGTGGCGTCCAGCGCCTCAACTCTCAGTGCCACCGGGCCAGCGAATAACATTTCTGAAACAAGGAATATTATAAACAGCTGCCAAATGGAAATCATTTCCTGTCCTCTTTAAATGATTTAACCATAATTTGTCTATTGTCACTTACAGTGCTGAACACTTCTTTATACTTAATGGGAAACTGTTTCAGAAGATGATCATTATCATGTATTTTATAAAACAGGATCAAGTCACCTTGGATTCTGCATCTCTGCAGACTGAATAAGCCCATACTTACCATTTTATCATCATTACCTTTGGTTTCCATACTTTTAATCATGTTTGTGGCTTTCTATTGTATCTTTTCAATTTTTGGTCTGGTCGTCATGTTCATTCCACCCCAGTATTGGGAGCAGTAGTTTTTTAATGGCTGGATATGATATCTGTGCAATGGAATTACGATGTTTAAAGAGCTACTGATGCCTCAAAGAAAACTTTAAAAAACATAATAATTAGGTACAATTCTGCTTGCATTCCATTTATATTTTATATATTTCTCCTCCCCATAATTTATTACTATGGAAATGTGTGTGGATATATGATCTTTATCCCTCAGAGTTCAGTTTGAGTTAATCTGGCTCTGTAGCTTACTCCTTAATTCAAGTCATAATCCTCTGTTATGACATCACAATCTGTTGCCATGGGAGTAACTGTGAGGTCTCAAGTAGTGCTCTGCAACTTCAGGTAGGGAGAAAGCAGCAGGAATAAATGAACTTTTCAGGAGCAGAGATCCCGTTTTCATAAAAATTACCTCAGTAATAAATAATGGGGAGGAGGAATACAGAACTAATGAGAAATACAAGCTGGACTGTGTCTTAATATTATGTTTTTATAAAGTTCTCCTAAACATGTCACCAGCTCTTAAATAAGTGATTTTCTCTTTTGCAAATAGAATCATAATGATATTTATGTTTTAAATCTGTTGTTACAGTTATGCCCAGAACATTTTCACATATAGATTTTGCCAAGATTTGTAAGCAGTTAAACAGGACAGGAAATTGGCTGTCAGGGATTAATACACGCTCAGGTATGTAATGAGGCACTGAGTGCTTGTGCTGAGTGCCTTTAGCATCTAGAAGTGCATTAACCCCAGAAAACCAATGACCTGAATTGTCTTATTGGGCTTAAGAAATGGGTAAACAGAATTTTTTTATTAAAGCCATTTAAAAAAATTAAAAAAAGATATTTTCTTTTGTTAACTGTAACCAGTAAAAAAAGATCCCTCTCTACCTGTCAGTTATTTATATTTAGAAAATTAGTTTGAGAAATTCTTAAACTTGATTGGCTAGGACCACTAACCACCCGATCCCGTATCAGGCAACTGAGACCAGGAAACAATGAGTACCAGTCTTTGCCTGCCTGTTTACTAAAATTATGCTGCCTCAGAATGCTCAGTTTGAAAATGCCATTTTCTTCCTCTTGCTTAGAAAGAGAGACAGAGAGAGATAATGAGGGATACCGCCCCCAGCACATGTGGCAATTCCTACTGAAACACAGTTTGTAAAAATGATATATAAATTATTTCATTCAACAAGAGTGTTTGCCAGCCGCAGTATGAACCTAATGGCTGGCCAGTAACTACAGTTCCAACTGAGAATCCTGAGCAAGTGACATGCTAACGGTCAGGTCCGGAAGGACCGTGCTTTCTCCTTTTATTTATTTATTTGTTTTTGTTAACCGGGTAAGGCACACTAGACAGCCAAGTGCCTATTTTCAGGTGCGACCTGGGAGGTTACAAAGGTAGAGGCATACATATAACAGTGAGGGAGTTGGTTACATACAGATGGTGCAAAACAGCTTGACAGGAGTTGTTTAGGCAGCTGAACGGGCATGCATATAACAGTGAGGGAGTCAGTTACATACAGATGGTGCAAAAAAGCATTAACAGGAGTACTCTAGGCAACAGAACAGTACAAGTCATATTTAGCGAACACAGGAAAGCAACAGACAATTAACCTAGAAGGAAATAAGGAAGCAAGGCATTGTTAGAGTACTTTAGGACATGATACATACGAAAGTTGCAATAAGGGACAGTTGAGGGACATGTATTAGGTGGGCTAGGAAGAGGGCAGCTGGATACTTAACTGGCATGAGTAAGTGCAACAGAAGTAAGTGCAGGGGGGAGGGGCCGAGGACAGGAAGACGGTGGGGGGGAATAGAGGGGTGAAAGGGGGCAGATGGAAAAAAGAAACAGGAGAAACCAATTGAAAGATCAGGGGTAGAGAAGGAGAATAGAATAAGGAGCAGGTGTCCACCACCAATTCTGGAGGGTAAAGTGCAGTGGGCGCTAAGAGCCCTCAGTATACAGGGTAATCATGTATATTAGGAGGTACAGGGACATATGGAGGAAGAATTCAGGAAGTTCCAGAGAGAGGTTTTGAAGTGACGATGGAGGGGAGGATGGTAGGGACTGGAAGCGAAGTTCCAGATTTTGGGGCATAGGTGGTGAAGGCGTGTCACCCGTGAGGGATCGAAGTTCTGGGAACCAGACACTCAGAGCCATCCTTGACCTGAGATGGTAGGATGGGGGCGGGATTGAGGGAGAGGCGAGGGCAGAGGGGGTGGTTGATCTGATAATGTTGTCAATGAAATTGCCAAAGCACGGCGCGGTGCTTTCCTGGAGGGAGCCACCCAGACAAGTGTAGAGATCATTGAGTGAGGGAGGGCAGAGAGGGCAAAGCGGCAGATATTATTGTAGGCTGAGTCCCATTTGAGGAGACTGAAGTGGGCACAGGGGCAAAGGTAACCAGTCCATAGCAGAGAGTAGGGAGCAGAACCTCTGGCAAGGGCCATGCGAGCTGCTGGAGTAAGGCAGTTTTTGCTATGTAGGCGAGGGCCGAGTTTACAATTTGTAGCCTGCAGACATTCCAAATTTGTAGGGTAAGACTGCTGTGGATCCAGGGTGACCCCCAGGTACTTGACGGCAGTCACTGTCTGCAGAGGGAGCCATCGCACCAAGAATGTGAGGGGTGGAGGCAGAATTGATCTTGCTCTGTGAGCCAAAGAGCATTGCTTGGTTTTCTTTAGGTTGATGGTGAGTCTATGCTCCACCAGCCAGGACTGAATGCTTGAAGTCTTCATTTAGCTGGGAGTTACTGGTGGCAGTGTCCCGGCACTAGCTAGGACGACAAGGTCATCCGCATACAGGGTGGTATGCCCATGGACCGTGATGGATGGGAGTTTGTTGATGAAGAGGGAGAAGAGGGTAGGGCCAAGGACAGAACCCTGGGGTACCCCGCAGCGGACAGGAGAGACGGTGGAGAGGGTGCGATTAAAGTTTGTGTACTGCTGCTTGCCGGAGAGGTAGTTGAGGAACCACGCGTGGGCAGGGGGGGAGAAACCAAGGGATAGGAGAGTGGAGCTGAGAAGAGAGTGTTCAACCCGATCGAAGGCTTTGGAGAGGTCCACAAAGATGGCTCCAGTGAGGTTGCCCTGGTCGGCTGCAGTTCTGATAGTAGAGGTGACTACAGCAAGGGCAGTGGACATGCTATGCCCTTTTCTGAACCCATGTTGAGCCGGTGAAAGGAGGTTGTGGGTCTGGATGTACCGGGACAGTTGGGAGGCCACAATTTTCTCAAGGATTTTTGAGGCGGCAGACAGGATGGCAATGGGTCGGTAATTCAGGGGATCCTTGGGGTTGCCTTGTTTTAGAACTGGGACAACCTTCGCTACTTTCCAGATATCTGGGATCATCCCGGAACTAAGGGAGGCATTGAAAATGTGCATGATGGGCCAGGCAAGGAGATGGGCCCCTAGTCTGAGCAGTATTGGCTCAAGGCTGTCATGCCCTGCCCCACTGTGGGGAGAGGCTGGCGAGTAGCTTCTGGGTCTCAGAAGCAGACACTTTCTGGAGGAAGAGTGGTGGTTGGGAGTTTGATACAGGAGGTGGGGGGTCAGGGGGCTTGGGGGCAGAGGACAGGAGGGAGGGGCAGAGAGTTCGGAGAACAGGGAGTTGAAGGCATTGGAGATAGTAAGAGGGTTATTGCAGCTGACCCCGCCAATGAGTAAGTCAGAGGCTTGCACTCTGGCAGACCCACCTACTGTGCTTCTGATATGCTGCCAGAAACTTCTTGGGTTGCTTGCTGAGGAGAGCAGGGCGGATTGGCAGTACTCGCTTTTTGCGGCACGGATGGCTTTTTTGCATGAGTTTCTGAGGGTCCTGTAGGCAAGGAGATCTGTGGAGCTTTGGGAAGCCTTAAAGGTCGCCCAGCTTTTGTCCCTGAGTTTCATAAGGGAAAAAGGCCCCGTGAAGCCATTTAGGACAGCGCCTCACTCACCTCCCAGTGAGGGGGCATGCTTCACTGCATGGGATGAATTCTAGTAAGGAATTCATCCAGGGCACGTGCTGGGTCCCCCATGGCAGTGACCCCAGACCAGTCAACTAGTGAGAGGTCCGAGAGGAAGCGATGGGTATTGAACTTGGAGTAATCCCTCATTTGGATCACTTTACTGGGTATTTTGGGCTGAGAGATGCCCCAAATGCAGAAGGTAGGCGAGTGGTCGGAGATGGCATCAGGGAGGATACCAGAGGATATGATCCTGTCAGGTCTGTTGGTCAGGATCCAGTCGATTAGAGACCCCTTAGCCCCACGTGATGAGGGCCTGGTAGGCTCAGTGATGATCTGGCTCAGGGCATGGTCCGCGAGCAAAGGCTCATATAATTTGTGGTTGGGTGCCAGCCAGTCCAAATTGAAATTGCCTATGACTATGAGTTCATTTGGACCTACTAAGTCACAGGTACTGTGGAGAAGAGAGGAGAGTCCTGGCAGTCCACCCTTGGGTGGGATGTAGGTGCAAATCAGGTGTAATTTCTTTGTGTGCCCAAGTAGGAGAAGGGCGTGTAAGTACTCACTGGGGGGGAGGAGTTAGGAGGAAGGTCGATGGAGGACACATCCAGGTGCGCTTTGTAGTAAAGTAGCACCCCACCACCCCGTTTGTTACCCACACAATCACGTCTGATGTGACTGTACCCCGGGAGGGTGCACTGGGCATCCGGGATTTGGGGCTTCAGCCAAGTTTCCGAGATACCCAAGATATCCGGATTGTAGTGGGCAACCCAGGCAGTGAGATCAGCCAGGTTAGCTAGGAGGCTGTGCACGCTGAGGTGGGCAATTTTAGCCCTTTGTAGAGTGCCAGGCAGGTGGAGAGTTGACAGAAAGCAGGGGCGGGCTGGCTTGAGAAGTTGCCCGCCTGGAGGGTCCGGAGGGGGGGAAGACCAGTCATGATAGAAGCAATGGGACGGAAACTGCCTGTTTGGGCGGGTGTGGGGTGGCAGGGCTGGCAAAGGATAGCCAAGAGGTAAGAGCAGGGAGGAGCAGGTGGAAAGTGATGGCAGGGGTGAGCAAGGAGAGGAGAGAGAGAGAGAGAGAGGAATCAGAGCAGGGTGATTGCAGGTTGGTCCAAGAAAAGGAAGAAAGAAGACCTGAGGAAAGAGTAAAAGCTAGTGAGCCACTGGGTGGCAGCAGAGTCTAAAAGAGAGAAGAGAACAGAACTGAGATATGAGGGACACAATAGAGTAGCAGGTGAGAGAGGCAACTAAGGGGGGGATGGGAGTATGCTAGGAAGGCAGGGCGGCCACTAGTGTTAGAAGAAAATAACCTGCGGATGGAAAACTGGGCTGTTAGGTTATTTTTGTTCATCATTTATGTGGTATGCAAGAGGAATGGTGACTTATGTCAGCTTTTTTGTCTGTAGTCATGATGGTAGCAGTAGGAAGATAAGAAAACATTTAATCTGGAGTCAGAGAGGGGACACCGGAGCAGAGTGGACACCAGATTTGTGGAGGTTTTTTAAATGGTGGCAGTGTGTGGCTGAAGCAACGGTAGTGACAGTGGGGTGAAAGCCATGCCGCCGACAGTACTGTAGCAGAAAGTGAGTTTTTTTTTAACTTTGAATAATGTTGTACACTGCAGTCCTTATGTTATAAAGAGGACACAAAGATGACTGCTAGAAGGAGTGGAAGAGAGTAACTGCTGGGGTGGGGGGAGGTCAAGACATTTGACAGACTGCTGCTTTCTTGTCATGCTCCCATGCAGAGCAAAGGATTGCTGGTCCCGATGTTTACTACTACTACTCCCAATCTCAACTCCCAAAGACTCCCAGTCTCAACTCTCTCTCTCTGCCATCCCGAGCACTCTATCCTGGCACAGCTCTGGCATCACTCCCGGTCTTAACTCGCCCTCTCAGCCAACCCAAAAGCTTCGTCCTACAGAATGCAGCTGTCACATCTTACAATTGTGTTTTTCACTGCCACAAGAAAAAAAGTGGCAAAGAGCCAATGATGGAAACAGGATGCTTAACAACAACAACAAAAAAAACATTCTCAAAAAACATTACTGACAATAGCAGCACCAGCACTCTAAACACTGTAGTGCCCTCTACTGGCAAGTATACCAGTAGAGGAACTACATTACCAACAAAATGACATTAAATTTATTTGTGCTAATCTTTTAATATTGTTTTTTTTTAATTTTCTAAATATTATAGTAACTGCATTCCAAAAAATTGTTAGATCTCATCCTAATAAGGACCAAAGGCAATGAATACTTTTAGTTTTTTTCTTAGAACATATTTATTACCTTTTCTAGTGTTAGGCACACAGTGTAGCAGCAGTTCTCTGATGAAGCCATAGTGGCGAAACGTAAGAACTGCTGCTACACTGTGTGCCTAACACTGGATGGGTGAATAAATATGTTCTAAGAAAGAATTAAAGTATTCGTTGGCTTTTGGTCCTTATTGTTAGGGTGAGTGCAATGTTTTTCTTGGAAGTACGGATTGACTGCTTGATTGCTACGTTCCTAGCACCCCCCTCTCGAGTGCAAACCCTTTCATGCTACACCATTACATAAAAATGTCCCATGTAATCAATTTTCTAATACAGTAATGCCCTCCAGGGTGGGCAGTACTGGGCTATGTAGGACATTCCAGAGGCTATAAGGCCCTCTGCCTGTGGCGTCGGGCCTCATTATGCCCCTGGGTGGTCCAGTATAGCCCAATACCACCCAATCTGCTGGGTATTACTGCTTACTTCCACGTATTCAGTAGTTGGATTGTCTGTTTATAATGGAACACAGGACATCAAACTGCTGAAAAATTCCTCTCTCAGAATGTTTACCCCTCACACACAACGGAAGGATTTATATGGAGCCGAGGCCTCAATTGATTTTGAAGCAGTGTAAGCAGCAGAGATTGCCCTGGCAAGCTGGTAGGGATTGAAGGGGGATTTCTCTCATGATCACCAAAGAAACACCAGGAATTAAAACTGTTAATAGTATTTTATTTTTATGTATGCAAGAAGGGTATCATGAGAGGAAAGAATGTATAATTATTTATACATTTTTTTAAATTTGAGAGAGTTTTATGTTTTGGGGCCTTGTTGAATGTTTTCAGTGAGTAAACATGGTAGCCATGTTTGCCATGGCAGTCAGGGATGAATGAAATCGCTCATGAATTCTGAAAGTGAGTTGCCCAAATTCCAGTTTTAACTGCCTGCACTTTTTTCAGTCTGTGCATTTCTGGGGAATTAACATATGGGTCTCTGAACTTATTTAGCCAATCAGTAAGTAGGAAATTTCCAAGCCATTTTATAATCTGATTTAATGTATGGTTGAACTTTTTTTATTTAAAAAAAATGCATAATTTGACATTTGGAGATGTTGAATTTCATTCCCCTGGTTGTGGCCCATTCTGACAATTTGCTTCGGTCATTTTGTAAATCTTCACAGTCCTTATCTGAATTTACAATACTGCAAATGTTGGTGTCATCTGTGAGTTTGCAACAAGGATTTTTATTCTCCTTACTGAGGTCTTATATATATAGAAGTTAAATAGTATAGGGCAAAAAACTGACCCCTGGAGCACCCCACTAATAAGAGGTCCTTCACTAGAGAAAAGAACTTTTAGCCTCACACATTGGACTCTATTAGTTTGCCACATGGTGATTCATTGAACTAATTGCGGGTGCACTTCTGCCAGTCTCAGCTTATTGATTAATAGGTGGTGTGGTACTAAATCAAACACCTCGCTGAAGTTAAGGTAAATAAGGCCAACCGAGTTTCCGTTATCAAGTGTGTTACTCATTGAGTCATAAAAGCTAATCATGTTAATAATGCATGACTTTCCCTTTAAAAATCTATGTTATGCTTCATTTTAATACCAATCATTTCCATGTTAACTGGTAATAAATCTTTTATAATAGAGTCCAAACAATGGAAGTAATACTGATAGGTCTGTCATTCCCTGGCTCCTGTATGTTGCCTTTCTTGTATATTGGCACTACTTTGGCCATTTTCCAATCATTTGGAATCTCCCCATATGTTAATGATTTATTAAATATACGTGTTAAGGGGGCCACAATGTTATTTGCTACTTCCTTAATCACTGTAGGTGCCATACTGTCCAGAACTGCAGCCTTATTAATGTCTAGAGCCTTTAGTTCCTTTGAGACTTCTTCTACTGTAACATCAAAACCCTAGGGAAAATATTTAATTCTAGTGGTGATAACCTCATCTTCTTGGGAGGAAAAAAACTAGCAGAAAAATATATTGAGGACAGATGCCATTTTCTGATTATTTGTAATCATTTTCTCATCTGTTTTTAGTGGTCCAACACTGTGTTTTGTGCATTTCCTTGAAATAGTGTAGCTGCAAAAGATCTTAGGATTTTGTAGGTGTTGGCCAATTTTAGTTCAAAATTTATTTTCACGATCCTTATTTCCCTTTTTTTTTTGTTGCACTTCATTTTTCTCTGTGTGTCTACATTTAGTTTTACCAGTTTATTTACGTATGGTAGATACATACATAAAGAATCTTGTAAAGCAAACAAGTCTCCTACCATCTGTAAATGACTACAGTGTGTCATTGTACGTATGAATATCCACATCATACATGCCAGTGACAAGATCATTCGCAAACAGAATGGAAGCAGACCTCTCAAACTTTTGTCACTGAAATGTGAGATACTAGCATCAAATGTGTGAAAATTTGGGACAGTGGCCTTCAAAATGTGCTACACTATTAAACATGGAGATACAAGCTCAGAACATTGCAAAATTTGTGGGCGATTTTTTGTGTGGAAAGTTTAAGTTAAGTTTCACATCATAAAGTAGTATTAATTTCTGCTTTGAAAGACTGAGTTTACATACCTTCTCTGTGTGGGCAGCACTTTCAAAGTGTGGGACAGATATGGGACAGAGTAAGTCTGTGGGGTAAAATGAGGGGTATCCCTTAAAATGAGGAACAGTTGAGAGATACGGTGTGAACAGTAGCAGGTTCAAAACAGAGCCTTGAGTGTCCCCACATCTAACAGGCTGACATTTTGAAACAGTGTTATAATATGTTGTATTGTTTGAATGGCTGTCCTTAAATGTAATGTAATCAAACATTCTGTTCATTTACCCACTGTCTTCCCAAATCATGTATGTTGTCCTCTGTTACCCATTGATGTGGAACCTTTGTAAATTAGCCCCTGGCTCAAAGGTACTTGTAATCCGAGAATTTAAATAAATAAAAATATCTCTCAACTGTCCCTCAGATATTTCCTCAGTCCCGCCTAAATTTGGCATTTCTGTCACGAGAGTCAGGATTTTAATCATGAAAGTGTATCAGACTGTGTTAAAATTTAGCTGTTCAGAAAAGCTTTTATCGGTAAAGCCACATTATCAGTGGCAGATTCTTGGGCTGGTGTTACTACTTTTTAAAGATGTGCCTATGATTTCCTTCAGTCTTGTCCCTTATTTATGAAGTAGAGAATTAAGAGGTACAGGGCCAGATATTCAAGGTAGCGCCGGGCGCAAATCGGTTGCGCTGGACTAGCACCACATTTGAACCCGACTGCAATATTCAAAGGGGCATTTAGTGCTGCGCTAGGTGTTAGCTTACCGACTAAATTATAATGTATGCAGGCGAGGAATGAGGGAGGAGCCCACAGATGCTGGGCGCACCGGCATATTCAAAAAGTATGGCGCTGCGCTACAAGCATTAAGCGCGACCTGTAGATGGCGCTAAATACCACCAACAAAAAGCTGGCGGTAATGCAGGCAGTGCCCCGACTCCTGACCTCCGTGTAATGTAAAATACATATTTTCCTGGTCCACTAGACTACCAGGGACAAGTCATCGATTTTTTTTGCAACGGAGATCGGAGTCGAGCTGGGGGACCACTAGACTACCAGGGAAAATATTTATGTTACATCATACGGAGGTCGGGAGTCATGATGGGGAGGGGGCAATACTAGACTGCTAGGGAAAATATTTATTGTACATCATACGGAGGTCAGGAGTCATGCTGTGGGGCCACTAGACTTCCAGGAAAATATTATTTAATTTACAGTACACGGAGGTCGGAGTCATGCTGGGGTGGGGGCCACTAGACTACCAGGGAACATTATGTATTTTACAGTACACAGGAGTCGTGTGGTGGGGACCACTAGACTACCAGGTTTTACAGTGAATTGTGGGCTACTGAGGGTCGGGGGGCATGCTGGGGAGGAGGCACTAGCCTACCAGGGTGTAACAGGCACACAATGGAACAGGGACCATGACGGCAGAAAAGGACTGCCTGTCCCAGCCAGACTGCCCTGTTCCCTATCTACTGGATATGCTGCATATCCTAGTTTCTAGTGACCCTACAGCCTATGGTCACCTGCCCCCACCAGGTTTGCCTTATGCCTGTCCCATGCATTGCATCTCCCCCACTACTATACTGGGGTACTTATGTTGTTGGGGGAGGCATCCTTCAGGGCATGTATGGCCACGGGTAGTATGTATGTGTTTAGCTATCAATCTATATATGTATATGTGTATATATATATATATACACACACACACAAACATATATACGGGTCCTGCTTGCACAGCTGCATGGTTGTGTTGTATGCACTGACTGTGCCTGGCAACACACAGTTCCTGCTGCTTCCAGCCTGTACTTCTATTATGACCAACAGGGGATGCTGTGGGGATGCCTTGGCCTGTAGCATCCAGCCTGTACTTCCATTCCGACCAAAAGGGGGAGCTTTGTGCTCCACAAAGTAGCACCAGGCAAACTGCATGGTAATGTATGCTAAGCAGCACCTAATAAGATGCAAATATACCTGTTTGCCAATGGATTACCTAAGTAGGCTCATTTGCATGGGAGCTTTGAATATAGCTCCCGTTTGCCCCGGGCTAATGTGTTAGCACTGTGCAAACGGGTTAGCCCCGGTCAAACCTTATTTCAACATAGCACAGTTCTGCAGTGTGTGGCTCACATTATTGTTTGCAGTCATACCTCTCAACTGTCCCTGATTTTCAGGGACATCCCTGATTTTACCTCACAATTTTACTCTGTCCCTCCTAAAAATAGTGTTTCCATGACCAAACAGTGGGGGTTGTAAGCATAAACTAATGTCAGACATTAATGTTACAGACGTGTTCTTCTTTAGAAAATGCATTTGACACTAAACCACTTATTCTACCAGCTTCCTGAGTGGATATCACCAATTTTTCAGATGTGTCCCTGATTTTTTAAGTCTTCTCCCTGATTTATGAGGCAGGGGGTTGGGAGGTGTGTTTGCAGTAGATGTGAGACATCTCTGCAATCACACACAATGTTCTACACCTGCAACACTGGCTTGCTGCAGAGTCTAATGAGCTGCAGCTGCAGTTGCAGTTTGCACTTCCCTGCTGCTATATTCAGTGCTGTCTTATTCCTGGGCTATTTTTGCCCTGCACTCCCAGACCAGTTTGCCCGGCTTCCTTAGACTGCTATATTCAGCAGGGTTAGCACCAGGCTATTTCCTTTTGAATATAGCTTGCTTTGTGCTCCGGGCTAAGTTTGTCCTCCAGGCAGTGCTAATTTAGCCCCGGGGCAAAGTTTTGAATATCTGGCCCACAGTGTTTTGAACAAAACATTGACTGAGCTCCACAAGTTAAATAGTTACCAACACATTCCTGTACTGATTTATTAAAACCAAAACAACCCAGTTTGTGTACCAAAACTACGTGGTCTATAATGCAAAGGCATTGGAAAGATCAATAAAAATGGATCCTACTAGCAAATATTTGTCCATTACTTTGTTGAATATAATTGATTAACTTAAGCAGTGACATAATCATACTATACATATGTCTTAATCCATATATGGTTTTCATTCAACAAGTTATTTTAGTCCGAAAATTACCAATCTGGACAGACACAAATTTCTGCAAGGCTGTCAACACTATAGACAGTAGAGTACATGGGCAATAATTAACAACAGAATTACAGTTTCCAGACCTGAACATTGACAAAACCTTAGTCAGTTTCCAAACTGAATGAACCTTCCAGTGGAAATCAAATGCAGCTGTATCAGAGGGTAACTTTAATCTAACTGTGGACTAGTTAGATCATGCACAATATTATAAGGTATAATAAAATAAGATTTAAATGGCTACACAATTTCCAAGGAACTGAAAATGAATGTATGATTAGGCTCAATAGAATTTGGAACTGTTGAACCAGCACCCCCATTAATAGCATCCCAAAACATTCTAGGATTTTAACTATTTTAAGAAGGTTGTTGCTTATCAAAATCAGACTTGGCAACATGAATTTCCTTCACATATTTGTGTGTAAAGATTTGTAATCAGCATGATCCCCAGGTAAATCAATTTCAGCATTAGCCCAGGCTCTGTCGCTATGTGTCTGTGAGTTAAACAGACTCATGGAGTCATGACTGAATTCCCTTTTACCCACCTACAAATCAGGGCAGGGAAAAGAGCCACTCGAGAACATTTGGATAAGAACATTTTCCAAGCCTCATCAACAGAAGGAATTAAAAGCAGTCTATCCCCATGAGTAGATTTCAAATCAGACATAAATCTAAGTTCATCAAAAAACGTAAAAGATCTATAAATGAGAGGTGCTGCATTTTTACAATTCATCACTCAGGCACACAAGTCGCTAGTTTGGATGCAGCCTGTGTCATGGTCAATGTGCCCAAATGCTTGAATCTATTGTGAAATGCTTTGATGCAGCTGTGACAAGTTCCTCACTTTACAGTATAAATATGATGCATGTGCTGTTATTTTGGTGCATATATCATTTTTGGAGCGCATCACTCAGCATTTTGGATATGAAGTCAGACCACCTTTTCTGTAGTCTAACAGTCATGTCACCATACTGTACTGCAAGTGCATGAACATTGTGAGGTGAGTATTTAAAGGAAAACTGCTCTGCATCTGTAAGTCATTTTCCCAGTAGAAGTTGTTTTTTAAATACTGATCCAGATTTTGTTATTGCTTGAGCTATCCAGGGTTTTTAGTTATCCTAGTGGGTGTTTCTGATTTACATGCTGCTGGGAAGAACCATTTTAGAATTGTATGATGTTGTTTACTGCATCTCTGTTCTACTGTCTTATTGTTGGTGTAATACATTGATGTTCTGCTATAGAACTCTGAGGTTGTTTGGGACATAAACTACATCACAGATTTCTAAAACAATATTTACCACTAGGCTGTGAAGCAGAAACACCCACTAAGGTTTCTGAAAGGCCTGTACAGATGGAGCAATGACAGAATTTTAAAGAGCAGCTGACACCTTTGGGAACACTTTGGAAAACATAATTTTTAGACACAATTCAGTTTTTATTTCTTATATCTGCTATACATTTCTGCTCTCCATTATTTATTACTGAAGAAATTCCCACAAAATCGAGATCTTTATCCTTCAGAGTTCATCTGGCCTCTGTAGACGAATCCTTACTTGAAATCATAATGCTTCGTTGTGACAACACAGTCTGCCACCATGGGAATAACTGTGATGTCACAAACAGAGTATTATGACATCAGGTTGGGGAAAAGCAATAGTTGCTGATGAACCCCCAAGGTACAACCATCCTGTTTTCATACTTATGACTCAGTAATTAAGAGATCGGATAAGAGATTGAGAGGTTATGAGAAATATAAGCTGCTTTGTGTCCAAATATTGTTTTTCAAAGTTCTTATTGAGGTGTCAAGTGACTCTTTAACCAGCATTTAAAAAACAACTTCTGTTGGCAAAACTGACTTACAGGTTCAGTGCAGTTCTTCGTTAAAAATCCAGTGCTATATCTATATTGACCATCAAACTTCTATGTTTCTTATTTATGCAAAAGGTACTCTGATGATCAGAAAAAGGGTTTGCCAACACCCCAACCTTAACATATCTACAGTATCTGGATACTTAGGGTCTAGGGTGGTGGTAAGCAGGGAATCTTCATTGCCCAAATAGGTAGATTCTTAACTACTTTTGTTAGCAGGTGACATTGAGATTAATCCTGGTCCTAGTACACCTTCAGCTTTGCAACTTCTCAAAGGGTTGAGGGTGGCGCATCTAAACATCTGCAGCTTTCTCCCAGAAATTAACCAGTTATCACCTGCCTTGCTTCAGCTGGATGTTCCAGCCACAGTATATCTGAAATCTGGCTCTCCTCTAAGGTACCAGACTCAGCTGTAACTATACCTGGCTACACCCTAGTCAGACAATATTGCTCTAAAACGGGCGGTGGTGGTGTTGTAGTTTACATATCAATTAGGATCCAGTGTACAACTGTTCTTATTGTCTTCTCCCCTACTTCCCATGAGCTGATCGTCCTCGAACTCTCCTTCCTATTTTCCTGTCTTTATTGCTGGTGTTCACTGCTGTCCTGGTGTATCCTCTGCTTCAGTTACTGAGCTCCTCTCACCTATCTGTTCAATCTCCTTGAGTGGTGAGTTACTTATACTTGGTGACTTTAACTGAAATTGGATCACCTCTACTGCCTATAAATTCTCTCAAAATGTTAAGTCTCTGCAGCTGACCCAACTAATTTCTGAACCCACCTGTCTAAATTTCAGATCCTTAAACCACTCTCTGATTGACTGGGTCCTATCGTGTAGTAGATGCAGGTATACTTCCTGATGCACTCAGCAATCATCATATGGTTTACTATGTGCGTAAGCTACATCAGACTAAGGCTCCTCCTCATTTACCTCAGACCTTAAGTCACTTGATTTGACCTTTTACCTTGCTGATCTTTGGTCAGTCGATTGGTCCCCCTTCTCTACAGCCCATTACGTAAATTCTGCCCTACATTACTTTCAGTCTAAATTCTTGCCTGTTTGGGATAGTCATGTACCCCTTTGTAGAACCAGAGTGTGGGGTTCACACCTTCCCTGGATAATGGCTGAGATACATACTTGTCTCTGCTCCACAGACCTTGCTTGGCATATTCACTGGCTCCCAAGCTTCTTTGGCCCACTACAGAAACCTTAGAAATGCTTGTATCAAAGCCATCAGACTTCCGAAGTCTGAGTATTTTAGTTCCACTCTCCAAAATGACAATTTTTGGAAGGTTATCCATTCCCTTTTCTCCCCTCAGACCCAGTCTCCCCCTCCCACTCAAAAGATTGGCAACTCCCTTATTTCTGACCCTTCTGCTGTTGCTAACACTTTCAATTCTTACTTTACTACCTATGCCCTTTCTATTATCTCTTCCTCCTCCACCTCCCCATTCCCTCTCCTGCCTTCTTCTTCTCCTCCTCCGTGTTGTTCTTCTCTCCTATCACTCCTGCTGTTTCCCTAAAGGCCCTGCTCTCCGTAACTCCACTAAAGAGAAGCAGTCCTGATGCTCGTGATCCTAAGCTGCTTCTTCGCTCTGCACCTGCCATTACTCTTCCCATTACCTTACTTCTAAATCTTTCCTTCTCTTCTACTGTTCCTGACTTCTGGAAACAGTCTACTGCCATACCCACTCACAAAGGTGATGACCCCCTCTCCTGATAACTCTCATCCAATTTCTCTCCTTCCTGCCTCGACTAAGTTACAGGAGTGTATTGTGCTATCTCAGCTTACTTCCTTTTTTGACAATTCCTCCTTTTTCACCCCCTTCCAGTCTGATTTCAGGAAATCCCACTCCACTTCTACCTCCCTCCTTCAGCTCACTGATTCTATACTTGCAGATATGTATAAAGGACTGATGACTTCTGCCGTGTTTGTTGCTCTTGCTAAAGCTTTCGGCACTGTGGCGCATCCCCTCCTGTTGAACAAACTTAAAGCCACAGGCCTTACTGACTCGTCAGTCAGTTGGTTGTGTCCCTACCCACTGAGAAATTGTACTAAAAATTATCCTTCCAATCTTTGACTACGCTGACTTAGTCTACTGTTGTGACCCTACAACGTCTCTTGCCAGACTGGACCCTCTTTTTCATTCTTTCTGATGCTTTGCTTTAGATTACCCCTATCATACTCATAATTGCTCTCTTTACTCAGCTCTTTCTTTCCCTTCTCTTAATGCTAGGTGCCTTTCCCATTGTGTCTCCTTTTTGTCCAAATTATGGTTTGGCACCCTTCCCTCCTATCTCAAAATCTTTCTTTCCCTTCCCCCTTCTTCTTCCTGCCTTCTCCATAACAGTACTTTCCATTCTCTTAATATGTCTCCCAGAAAATATGTTGCTGGTCAATCTGCTTTTTCTTACCGCTTTCCTAAACTTTGGTCCTCCCTTCCCCTTTCTGTTTGTTCTACCTCTGCTACTTCCTCCCTAAAGTCTCTTCTTTCTGACTTTTGTCATCCTACCTGCAACTGTCTTTGATCCTTCTTCTTTTTCTATTCTCTAGTCTTTTCCTCCTCTTGCTGTTTCGTTATTTTTTCCTATCTGTGTATATCAGACAGTGTTTTTATTTTCTAGTTGCCTTCACTTATTATTTTGCCTTTAACCCTTAGGCCACCGACAGAATTAGAATGTATAGGAATTCTGGACTGATATATCAGTCCACAGTCCTGCAAGGGTTAATATTTATTATTCTGCTTATAATACTATATTTTTGCATTTTACCTTGCTGTTATATTGTTAGCTATTCTCTTCCCCCACCTCCATCAGGACTCATCTGGAAACGAGCTGGTGTCAGCTTAGTATGTACTTCCTGGTTAAACTTTTCAATAAATAAATAAAAGCTAGGCTAGATACATACTTCTTTTTTATCATGTCAGGATTTTTCTGCCTCCCGGACAGCCCGCAGCCCCGTCATCTGGAATAACTGGGGGCGTGCCTTGATGCCCGCACGGCGGCGCCCTGGGATCGGTTCTCATCCTGCCACCGCATTTTTTCAGCCTCCATTTTTTTTATTCCCGAGGGCCCTGGGAGAATGGTGCATGAGTAGAGACACACATGCTTCTTCAGCCCTGGTAACAACCTCTTTCCACCCATCCCAGTGACATAATGCCAGATATCCCATAGCCTGCACTGTCTCCTGGCATCCACCAGGGCAGACACTGCCGAGGATGCCTCATCCCCAACCCCAGAGAGAGATCTGCCTGCCAGCAGCTCCATCCAGCTCTGCCCCCGGTGCCGACCTCCAGCGACCCAGTCTTGTTCACGAACTCAGGTCGCTGGCATGGGTCGAGGTAAGGTGCCAGCACCTCAACCTTCTACACCACCGGGTCAGCTAGATACATTCTTGGCAGAAAATAATCTCTGTGATTAGGACTGTTAAGAAAATGGTGACAGATCAGACGCATGTTTGGTCTAACACAGTCTTGGTAATCTTCAGAGCATGAGTTATCAGACTTAAAATATATTATTGTACTTTGTCTTCTCTCCATTTTCACTTTTCATCCTCTGGTCTTGGCAGCATCCTCCCAGCCCTGCTACCAACCTGTCTCAAGAACTTGCACATTGGCCACCATATTGGCTTGCTCCATATGGACATGTGTTGCCTGTGGGGGATGGCGAGTAAGCCAGGGTATTCTCCTGTGGTTGCTTCCCTCAGGGTATTTTACGTGCAATGATGTGTACAGACATGCTGTGTCAGTCAACATCCTCTCTGCTCCTACTGCTTCTGCTATTGTTGCCACTTCACCTCACCTCTGCCAGATGGCAGTCAAGTAGTGCAACACAGGAACCCCCCCATCCCGAAAGAAGAGAGCTGTCATTGAATGCTGAATCCTTCCCTTTCCTAACTGGCACCTGAGTGGCCCTGGTCTGTTCACAAACCTGGTTCACTGGCATGGCTGCTGATGTGGTGTCCAGTGCCTCAACCCACCACACCACTGAGCCAGCCCTATACTTCATGTCTTCTCAGTTTAAAGAGCTACTGACATCTCTAGGAACATTTTAGAAAAGGCAACATTTAGAAACAGTTCAGCCTATCGTTCATATATGTTCAATATGTATCTTCCATAATTCTTTAGTACTAGGGAACAGTTGCATGAAAGCAGGATCTTTATCCCTTAGACCGCATGTGGTCCCATTCCTTGTCTGCATGGGACATTGTAATTATTTGGTTATGACATGACACATGTTTTGTCACTGTGGAAGCGATTATGGCACGACAGACAGAGAATTATGCTGGTAGGTGTAGACCTGCAGCAGAAGATGAAGTTCACGGGACAAATATGTCATGTTTAGGTTAATTTCCATACTAATTAAGCAATAATGACCAAACAGCCAGTCATGTCCTGGGGATTAACAAATCAGCTGAAATGCGAGAGTCAGTATGAGGGACACTGTTGTCCCTGTGTGGAGATTTGTAACTTTTCCCCAAGTGCTATTTGACCCTGTAATGATTTGTGAACCAGTATTTGAACTGAAGAATTGAGTCCTAAATATAACATCTGAGGGGAGTGAAAGGGTCTTCTTTCTGTTGTATGTGAGCAGATTTGATCATATTTGGAATCCATCATTGTACAGAGCAGTTTGCATCCTCATCTGAAATCAAGCACCCAATAATCAAACACTGAATTGTTGTACAAGCATCGTGAGAAAGGAGAAAACCCATAACCAAAGTTGCTGGCGGCCAGGGATGGAGTCCCGTTCCGGTTGCACAGGCAGTTTTAGTGTAATTAGCCTATCTGCTCATGACCACACTGAACAATGCACACATACTGTATATAAACAAACATTGTGACTACCTGTACCTAGTCCATTGATTTCTGTGGCAAATTGTTATAGTTAGTGCACAGGGCCCTACAAGTCCAGGATGGCTTTGTACTAGTCCCAGTATACGTGAAGACACAGTTGATTAAGGCTTCCCCAGGCACAGTCTGGGCATATTGGGCCTAGACTGTAGATTTCAAAATAGTTACTGAAATAAATAGGTGGGCATTGTTCCTCAACTTAATTACCACCCTCTCCCCACCACCCCCCCACATACATGTACCGGTATCCAATCTTACATATCCCTAGTTTTGTTCTATAATTAACTTTTCCCTGGTGGTTTGGTGGTTAGGAGGGGCTGTAGAGATACTTCTTGCATTTGAATGTGGAATCCCCACTGCACCACTTCACGCCTTGGCATCATGAGACTTGTTGGCTCATTCCACTCTCAGTGTGGCATGCAACCAATGTTGTCCTCTCCAGCTGTGAGGGCAACCAGGCTGTTTCTTTATTGATTGCTCACACAAGTTGTAATTATGTGAGCAAATCATTTCAATTTGCTTGCGTGATGCTAATCCTTTGGTGGCTTCTACCTGGGTGAAGAATCTGGGCATCATCCTTGACGATGGTTTGACACTTGAGTTTCTTGTGTCGTCTGTCATCCGGAGTGGTTTTTACCACCTAAGGAATGTCACCCAGATCAAAGCCTTAAACCCCCCTGGTGATCTGCCCTCACTGGTTCATGCCTTTGTAACGTCTAGGCTTGACTACTGTAAAACTGTATGCCCCAGGGTCAGTGGAGGGATTTTCCATCACCTACAGCTGGTGCAGAATACAGCAGCCAGGTTGCTGACAGGCCTTCTGAGATCTTGTCATGTGACCCTGGTCCTGTGTATCTGCACTGGCTGCAGGTGAGATGGAGAAGTAACTTCAAGGTGGGCTTGTTCACCTATAAGGCCCTATATGGCTCAGTCTGTGGCTACTTGAGTGACCAACTGACTCCTGTCCACCCTTGGTGCTCACTCCCCTCCTCCATGGAAGGCTTCCTGGGGGTTCCTAGGGCCCAGCTGAAGACCTCTGGAGATTATTTGTTTGAGGTCACTGGCCCGACCCTATGATATTCGCTCCCAAGATCCTTTAGGGAGGCTCCATCAGTGGAGGCTTTTAAGCGGGGTTTGAAGGCGCATCTTTTTTTTTTTTTTTCAGTATGCTTTTTGACATTGTTGGCCAACTCCCTCAGTCCCCCGCCTCCAGAGACGGACCCCGGGAACATCCTCCCCAGTGCCCCTTGGATTACCCCCCAGGGCGGAACCTCCAGAGCCCTCTCCCCATTAAGCCTTGGCAGATTTAGGTCTTGGATGTGATGGAAACCCAGGACTGCCCACGAGATGGGGGACGTCATTGGGCCCACAAAGGGAGGATTTTTGGTGTTTTTGGGGGTATGTCTAGTGGACCCTCATGGCGTAAGCACGACATGTATCCGTCCACATCCTCCCAGATAGCACTAGTTTGGTGCTCAGAGCGGCCTGGGATCACTAGGAGACTACCAGACCAGAGAGCCACACTACTCCCCCCCAGAGGTGGAGGAGTGCTATCGCCACCAGTCCACCTCCACCCTGACAGACCCTCGAGTGACTCGAGTCCGCTCCCAAACCTGGGTTGCCCATGCCACAGTGGTGAATCTTTTCGCAGCACCGCTGGCCGGCAGGTGCATCTAGTTTAGAGAAACTTTCGAGAATTGTTTATGAATTGAAGAATTAGCCAACTGCTGAATAGTTTTATTGAGGATTTTATTTTGTGTGTTGATGCCTTTGTTTGTTGTTCATTTGCAGTGTTTTATATTATTTATTTCACTTTCCCTGTCTGTACAGTGCCCAGAGCCTCTGGGATTGGGCACTTAAATAAAATGTATTATACTTACTTACGTTACTAACTTGTATTTTCAAAAATTGTTCCCAGGTTAGCACCAGAAGATGAGAACAGTATTTACATTCACAGTGAGTGCTCCAGGGGCTGTATTTTAAAAGGGCCTGACATGACCCAGACAAGTCCCTGTGCGCAACTCTCTGGTGCAGGTAAAAATCCCCACCTATACGAAAATGCTATTTTCAACATTTTATGTGCACGGTGGCATTTTTCTTTTATATCTGTAGCTGGGTAAAAAATGCTACGTCTGTTAAAACCAAATGTAGCATTTTTCCACAGTTGCACAAAAAAAATGCAAGCTGTCATAAATTGTGGAAATGGTTGCCAAAAAGCAACCGTTTTAAAAAGTGAGTGCATGTGGGAAAAATTGCGGTTGCACAAGGAAACCCACCTTTGAGTAACTTTTTTCTGCACATGCGCACAGTTTTTCCTCTAGAAAATGTGGCCCCAGAATCTTTAATTTTAGTATAGCAAGCACTAAATTCAGAACATCCGGGCAGCAATCTGCAGAATGCAGGACTGAGGAGGACTGATAAGACTTTAGTCCAATGCTTTTGTAGGGTGTTGGACTCTTGCATGGAAAACTGAAAAAAGTATTAAAAAAAAAAAAACAGGCTTTTGTAAAGGCTTCATTCATTGTATGTTTACAGCTGTATTGTAAGCCTAATTAAGCAACCAGGTTAAGACCCATTTCTTTTGAAACAGATGCCCCATTTTCATTGTGTCTTCTTGCTGACAGATCTGCCAAGAGCCCCATTACCAGCAAGAGAATAGCTAACATCATAGGGCACATGACATACGAAGTCTATAAGTATGCAGCCCGTGGACTTTACGAGGAGCACAAATTCCTCTTCACCCTTCTTCTCACCCTGAAGATTGACATGCAGAGCAACCGAGTCAAGCATGAGGAGTTTCTCACCCTCATTAAAGGTAAACGTTTGCCTGATAATCCAGGGGCAGAAAGCATCAGGTCTAGATAATGAGAGCACGCAGCTAGCTGCTGTATGTACTGTTTAGCACATGTGCAAATTCTAATTCGAGTGAAATGAGTACGCTTTGGAGGTAACAATTATGTGTAAGCTGGTGTTGTAGCACAGTATACTGATTGAGCTAGCATGGAGGCAGAATAGCCTAGAGGTTAGAGCACCAAGCTGTGAACCCGGAGACCCAGCAGACCTGGGTTTGAAACCCACAAACTGAACTTGCATACTGTGTGAACCTCAGCAAGTCACTTAATCTCCTTGCGCTTCTGGGTCACACCTGGAAATCAGACGTGGCTCATTGTGCCTTTTCCTGGCCAAAAATGTTAAAAAAAAAAAAGCTGATTATGAAGCCCTCAAAGGTTATGAATGCAAATTCCACTGCTGGCTGTGTCAGGATTTAAAAATAAGACTTTGCAGCAAGGTGTTTTTCTTTTTTATTGGATTATTTTCATGAAATAATACACCCTGAAATAAATGAGAAGTCAAAACTGGCAACAGAGTTCCATGGGCCTGGTACACAGTCATAATTACGTGGTGTGAAGTGTTTGAAACTATCACGTTGTACCACTGTTTCTAATTGCAACTCTTTGTGACATCTACACAGGTGCCACAAGTCTTTCCCTGTTCTGCAGCAATGGTCAGTTTGGCAGCACTGGGAAAGGGGCGGAAGTTAGCATGTTAATGATGTGCTGAGCTGTGCTCCATGCTTAATGGCCCCCACACAGCCTGGTCACATACTACAGTACCACTAGCCAGGAGGAACTGTAAAAAAACAGTTCTTCATGGTTGTTGAGGCATTCAGCAGGACCACTGAGGGTCACAGGTAGACTGAGATCAATGAGGGACCTTTCTTTTAAAGAACATGGATGGAGGGCAGGGAGGTAGACACAAGTCCCTTTATGAAATGTAAGGTATTGGAAAACTAGGTAAATTAAGGGTTGACAAGGCAATGGGTACGGATGCACTACATCCCAGGGTGCTCAAGGAGATGAGGGCGGAGCTTGTGGCACCACTCGCAAAGCTGTTTAATCTATCTTTGGACAAGGAGAAAGTGCCAGAGGACTGGAAAAGGGCAGACGTGGTGCCGTTGCATAAGAGTGGAGGAAGGGAGAATCCAGGAAACTATCGTCCAGTCAGTCTTACCTCTGTGGTGGGTAAGCTGATGGAGGCACTCCAAAAAGAAAGATTAGTACAATATCTGGAGGAGGGAGGGCTCTAGGATGACAGCCAGCATGGGTTTGCAGGGGGAAGATCATGCCAGACGAACCTGATTGAATTCTTTGATGAGGTGATGGAGGTATGTGATCTGGGAGGGCCGGAGGACATGGCCTATCTGGACTTTAGTAAGACGTTCGACACCGTCCCTCACAGGAGGCTGGTGAACAAATTGGGCAGCTTAGGATGGGGAGGAAATTAACAAAATGGGTAATGGCTAGAAGGCAGAACTCAAAGGGTGGTAGTCAATGGGGCTCACTCCAGGGAGGAAAAAGTGACAAGTGGGGTGCCACAGGGGTCAGTATTGGGCCCAATATTGTTTAACATCTACATTAGGGCTATAACGGAGGGTCTACCTGGGAAGGTGTGTCTATTTGCAGACGACACAAAGATATATAATAGGGTGGATATGCCAGGGGGGTGGAGAAGATGAGGGGGGATCTAAGCAAGCTGGAGGAGTGGTCAGGGAGGTGGCAACTGTGCTTTAATGCAAAGAAGTGCACGATAATGCACATAGGGTGCAAAAATCCAAAGGCAAGCTACACGCTGGGAGGAGAGGAGAGGAACTTGAGGCAACAAAGCAGGAAAGGGATTTGGGGATTATCATTTCAGATAACCTAAAGGTGGCAAACCAGTGCAACAAGGTGGTGGGAAAGGCAAACAGAATGCTGGCATGCATAGAGAGGGGTATCGCGAGCAGGAGGAGAGAGGTGAACATGCCACTGCACAAGTCCATGGTTAAACCACACCTGGAGTGTGGGATACAGTTCTGGAGACCACACTTGCAGGGAGACAGGGATAGAGTGGAGAGGGTCCAGAGAAGGGCTACCAAATTGGTACAAGGCTTGCATAAGGATCATATGAAGAATGGCTTGAGGAGCTTGACCTGTACACACTGGAAACAAGGAGGGAGAGGGGGATATGATAGAAACTTTTAAATATTTGAGGAGAATAAACAGGGTGAGGAAAGGAGCATTTTCAAAATGAATGATAACACATCAACTAGGGGCACAGCTTAAAACTGGAGGGTAAAATTTCAGAAGATATATGAGTGGACAGTACTTCACTGAGAGGGTGGTGGGTCCCTGGAATAAGCTGCCAAGTGGGTGGCGAGAGTAAATTCAGTGAGGGAGTTCAAGAGGGCATGGGATACCTACATGGGATTAAATTGAGAGGTAAGGGTATGAATCCAGTTGGGAAAAGGGGCTTGAGACTGCAGTAGGGAGGGCAAGAAAATGGGGAGTAAGGAAAATATGGCAGAGAAGCCATGGAGAGGGGAAAGGGCAGACTAGATGGGTCGAGTGGTCCTTTTCCATTGACAGATTCTATCTTTCTATGTTTCTGTGAACACACACAGGGGAAAGGGGCTCCATTGGACACCAGGGATAGACTGGATATACCAGAACAGTTGGGAAGCCCCTGAACCACCATGGATGAAAGGCGAGGGACACATACATTTGTAAATTTCATGGTCCACAAGCAGGCCTAAAGGCATGGATTGGGTGGGAGGGGGCATCTGAGGTGGCATGATCTCAAGCCATTATGTCTAGTGGTGGCATCGCACCATGTGACTGGTGCAGTGTCATGCCCAGATTCCCATAGTGGTCGCAGCTGTTATATTTACAGTCAAAAACCCCAATTGGGAAGGCATTATAGATTAGAGGTTAGAGCACCAAGCTATGAACCTGGAGACCCAGTACACTTGGATATGAAACCCACAACCATCACTTGCATACTGTGAGACCCTGAGCAAGTCACGTAACCTCCCTGTGCTTCCGGAATGCACCTGGAAGTGAACTTTGGCTCAGTGTGCCATTCCAGCTGAAAATTCAGTAATAAATAAAACAAAAATTCTAGCCACCATCATGTGAATTATGACTTAGCCTCCAAGGGAGACTTCCCCTGTGGCTTAGTCATGCTTTTGTTTATAGCAGTTTTGGGTGACTGAACACCTCCTTGCACCCTTGAAGTCCACTTCTCTTGGGATCCAGATTGCTTGACACATCTGGAATGCAATCCACTCTCTGGTGTGGTCGCGCTTTGCCCTATGCAAGTCCGGGAGAGTAGCTACAAGGAAGAAGGAAGTCAGTCAGCACCACTGTGCTGAATGGGTTCAAGCCTGCTATAGTTGTTCATTGCTGTAAGAAAGCATACTGCTCTGACAAAGCTATTCTGTTACCTGCGGCTATTGCTGCTGTCAGCTGTAAAATAATTCAGTGTATTGGTAGGAAGGTTTGCAGGATAAGAATGTGTTTCACCTAGACCTCAGTACTTGAGGGGTAAACCCTGAAAAATAAAACACAATTAAAAATTGATTAAAAAAATGAAAACAACAAATCCAACAAACTAGGAAGATTAAAAATATTAAGCCAAATTGGCAATTTCTTCTACAAGAGTCAAGAGAATTATTTTTTTCTGTAGCTAGACCACTATTCT
Source organism: Neoceratodus forsteri (assembly GCA_016271365.2). Taxonomy (NCBI): domain Eukaryota; kingdom Metazoa; phylum Chordata; order Ceratodontiformes; family Ceratodontidae; genus Neoceratodus; species Neoceratodus forsteri. Next base: position 354,015,252 of record CM057456.1, read on the forward strand.
GGGCATCTTTGAACTTTGTTGGACCAAAAGAGGGGAGTGCCTGGGGAACACTGGCAGAACAGTGATGAAGGGGGAAAAGCCTGTATATATAAATGTGTGTGTGTGTGTGTGTGTATATATATATATATATATATACATTTTTTTTTCTGTCTGTTATAATATATTTTTGGTAAGACGTTTTATGAAATTTATCAACTTTTCATGCCCCATTTTTAATTGTTTTGTAGGCGGTGCATCATTGGACCTCAAAGCTTGCCCTCCAAAACCAGCCAAGTGGATTCTGGACATGACTTGGCTGAACTTGGTGGAACTCAGTAAACTTCGACAATTCTCCGATATTTTGGACCAAGTATGTAACACATCCACTTTGTCCCTTCATGGTCAGGTGTAGTGCATCATTAAGAATAGTATAACACTTTTTCCACATGAAATATACCTTTTATTCATGTATAACCTGTCGTAAATCCCTGTCAGTTTTTTCAGCAAGTACTATAATTAGATGTACTGTACATATTGTAATATCTTGCTGGTAAACTTCAGCATCTTGGGACTCCCATTAAATCGTTGGATTGCATCTCCTGGAACTCTCCAGTTATCCTAATGGAAACTAAATAAATAAACTGGGATTTTATTATAACCAGTGTGAGTCCTAACATTTGTCCTGACAACTGTATGATAGTTCATTTTTGCTTAAATTTCCTGATTCATGTTTTCAGATTGGAAGAAATGAGAAACTATGGAAGAACTGGTTTGACAAGGAGTTCCCTGAAGAGGAGACTGTTCCCAGTGGGTATGATCAGGCTCTGGACTGCTTCAGGCGACTCCTGCTTATTAGATCCTGGTGTCCCGATAGGACCATTGCTCAGGTAAGTATTGTAGATAAGAGACTTTCCTTTCTCATGTTTCATCTACCTGTTCAGTGTTTTAACTGCATCATCTTACATTTAAGGGCAGCTAAAGCAATGATATGCGAAAAACTGTTTTGCACATGAGTCTTTCCTTTGGACCATGCCTAAAAGTTTTTCTGAAATAATACTCTTGTACTTCTTTCCTTTAAAGAGGGGCGATCACCAAAAGCAGTACACTTGGAATTTGGTATAGCAGATTTCCATCAAGCATCATGCCAAAATTGACATTTCTATGTTTTTTTTGTTTGTGTTTCTGTTTTTTTGTTTGAAAGTTACAAGCTTTTATGTAACCCCAATTTCAATGCCTGTTAAAAAAAAATGGCTGGTTTTAGTGAAGTGCTGTTGAATCATGTCATGTAATGTCAGTAAGGCAACTCGCAGACATGCCCTCACTGCCATCAACACTGTATGACCATTCAATCTTTTTAGGAATCAGTCTCCTCAAAAAAGCCCACTCTTTTGTCTTAGAACCAAAAGTACTAGGATCCCACAAGAGTAAACATTTTGTCAGGGTTTCTGGTGATGGTGGTGGAACCGGCATGTGCGAGTCACTGTCTACTGGACCAAACACTGTCATTGACAGCTCTAGCCACCTCTGTTCTCTTGTTCCCACTGTTGAGTGCACGTCATGGGAGAACGTCTGTCAGCCTTTTCTGCATCTTTTCTTAGTTTACTTATTTTCAGAGAGAGTATTGGGTAAAAAAGCCATGCACTCAGAGGCTATGGGGCCATTTTTTTCAGCGATGCTGGTGTGGGAATAGTGTTGCTCACACCAGCCGGCATAACCTCTGTTTTAACTGCCTCGGTCCCAACTGAACTTTAGAGGCCTGTGAGTTCTTCCCTTTGACTTTATGCAAATTGACTGGCATCTCCCAGCAGTCTGTCCTACAGTGGCGTAGGTGTGTGTTAACAAGGAGAGGAGGAGGAGGAGCAAGCTGAAGCTGGTGCTGCAGATGAGCTGCCATCAACTGAGCAGGAGGCAGGGGAGGAGGATGTTGGGGTGCCGCCATGGCGTCTGAGGACTGGAGGCAGCATCTGTGTATAAGACAGTAGCTAAGTATGAGGCAGCAGTGGAGAAGATGGTAGCCGGGGCTGAGCTGGCAGCTGAGGATGAGGTAGCAGCTTCGGATAATATAGTGTATAGTGGAACGTAGTTAAGCACCGAAATCTGTCGTTCTCAAAATGCTGTTCTGCTGCACTAGTGACGTCCGCAGTGCAGCAGAACGATTTTTTGTTCTGCTGCAGTATGGACATCACACAAGTGTGTCTTTGAGCAGCAAATCTGACAGTTGGGGTACATGAGGTATTTGTTGATGCAACCTTTTGTTTTCAAGGCACCTAATTATTTAACTTGTACTGCTTCCCTAATGAGTGTTAAAACGAAAAGCTATGTCTGTTTTTTTGGAAGTTCCACTATACACTATAAAGAAAAGTGTATGACTAACGATTAATGCCAGGGCTATTTTTCTCTTGTCGGTACTATGATGACTGAGAGACCTCGAGCTGCACTCTCGAGGTCATCAGTCGTCATAGTACCGACTCGAGGAAAGAATAGCCCTGTTGTTAACTGTTAGTCATACACTATCCTATATGTGCCATGGAGCTGTGGATGTCACTGCTGACGATTTGGTAGCAGGTTAGGAAGTGGCAGCTGAAGATGAGGTAATAGCTGTGCATGAGGCAGGTGAGTTTAAGGTAGCAGCTGAAGATGAGGTGGCATGGCATATGAGGAGGTGGCAGCAGCAACAGGTGAGTCTGTAGCAGCAGCTGGAGACATGTGGAAAGAAGGAAAAAGCATTAATCCACAGCTGTCCTGAGGCAACTACCTATGTTTTGTCAGAATCAGTTAAGTCCAGTAACTGCCTTCAAAAAGAAAATCGAAGTACAAACGTTACTGAGAGGCACCAGACATGTAATTTATGTGATATAATTATGCAATAATACATACAAACATATGAAGTAGCCAGCAGAAGAAGGCCATTTGGTCTATCAAGTCTGCTCATATTGCAGGGTCCACAGCTTGAGCTCATGTTCCTGCCCTCCCTCCCCACTCCTTCCATCCTCCCTACCCATGATCCTTACTTTCCTCCATGCCTGTCTCAGCCTCTCTTAAAGCTGCCCACTGTCTTCAGCGAGATGGCCTCTTCCGGCAGTGCATTCCAAGTGTCCACCAACATCTCTGTGAAGAAGTGCTTCCTGACCTCCCTCCTAAACCTCCCATCCTCCAGCTTAAGACTGTGCCCCCTAGTGTTATGGTTGCCACTCAGCTTAAAGAGACTCTCCTTATCAACCTTATTTATCCCTTTCAAGTACTTAAAGGTCCCAATCATGTCCCCTCACACCTCTCCTGTCTTCCAGGGAGTACATGTTCAGTGCCCTCAACCTCTCCTCATAGATCTTACCCTGCTGACCCAATATCATCTTTGTAGCCCTCCTCTGGACCTTCTCCAGCAGGTTAGTGTTCTTTTTGAGGTGTGGGCACTAGTACTGAACTCCATACTCTAGATGCGGCCTTACCAGTGACCTGTACAAGGGCAGCATAACCTCCTCTCTCCTACTACTGATCCCCCTGGATATGCATCCCAGCATCTTGTTTGCCTTTGCTAATGCTTTCTTGCACTGCGTGGAGTGCATCAGGTTACTAGTGATCATCACTCCTGGGTCCTTCTCCTCCTCTGATGCAGATACTCGGACTCCACCCAGGTAGTACTCTGTCCTGGGATTCTTGGCTCCAGTATGCATAACTCTGCATTTCTTGGCATTGAAGCCAAGCTGCCAGATCCTGGACCACCTCCCCAGCTTTTCCAGATCTTCCTGTAGGTCCTGTATCCTTTCAGCTGTGTCCACTCTCCCGCAGAGCTTGATGTCATCCACGAATGGGTGCATTTTACCCTTATGCCATCCCCATTGACATTGATGAAGACACTGAACAACACTGGCCCTAGCACAAAGCCCTGTGGGACCCCACTGGTTACCTCTCTGGTACCAGATAACTCTCCCCCCACAACCACCCTCTGGGTTCTGTCTCTCTCAGCCAGTTTTCCACCCATCTGGCCATCTTTTCCCCAACCCCAAGATCCACCAACTTCCTGATCAACCTTTTGTGAGGCACAGAGTCAAAGGCCTTGCTGAAATCAAGATAGAGGATGTGTAACGCTTGGCCCCTGTCTGCTGTCTTAGTGATACTGTCAAAGAAGTCAATCAGATTTGTTTGACACGATCCCCCCATGAACCCATGCTGCCTCACATCCTGGAGACCATGCACCTCTAGATATTCAACCAACCTTTCCTTTAGTATGGCCTCCATGAGCTTGCCCACAATAGAGGTCAAACTAACTGGTCTGTAATTCCCTGGGCCATACCTCTGAACCTCTCAGCATTAAAAATCATAGCACTGGCCTTCAAAAATCATAGCAAAGGGCCAGAATGTGTAGCACTTTCTTATTTTAAACAATATTATGTCTACAGATAGTGGGCCCCATATAGTTAGTGATAAGGAATGTTTCTATCAACTTAATTCAGTGATTTCATAGTTTGTGTGTCCAGAAATATCTCTATCATGATGAGGAACATCAGTAAACCTGTGTGGAGCAAGGGTAAATTTGAGTGTGAAAATCATAGCACTATGCGGAATTCATAGCAGTTGAGAGGTATGCTTAGGACCCCTTTTGTGGAGGGGCACTACATGTGCTGTTCTCCAGTCCTGCGGTACCATGCCTGACTCTAGTGAACTATTAAATAGGTCTGCCAGTGGCTCTGCCAGCTCCTCAGCCAGTTCCTTTAGTACCCTTGGATGTACTCTGTCCAGGCCTGGTGATTTGTCCACCTTCAATACCAGCAGACCCTCCCTTATTCTATCCTTCTCTATCATTACGTCTGTGTTCCCCTCCCTGCTCCTCTTTTCCCTCGTGAAGACACTGGTCTGTCCTTCTCCCTGGTGAAGATGGAACAGAAGTATTCATTTAGTATCTCTGCTTTTCCTCCACCCACTCCACCCCTTTCTTAAGCCTAACAATCCCTTTCTTCGTGTCCCTTTTCTCCCTATATAGTGAAAGAAAGCCTTCTCCACCTTCTTAATTCCTTCAGCTATCTGCAGCTCCTTCTGTGCCTTTGCTCACTGGACTTGCTTACTTGCCTCACTAGCCAACCTTAGGTAATTTTCCCTATCCACCTCTCTTTTGGTCTTCCTGAATTTTCTATAAGCCAGCCTCTTTTCCCTTACTGCCTGGGCAACCCCAGAACTGAACCAGCTGGGCGCTTTGGCCCTTGTGTTCTTACCCCTGAGCCTAACACACTCAATGGTGGCAACCAGTATTCCTTACTTAATGATGGACCACCTTTGGTCCACCCCATATCTGCTTTGATGCCCACCAGATGTCTACTTAGCACCTTCCATTTTTCTGAAGTCCGCCCTCCTGAAATCCAAGATTTTGGTCTCAGTTGGGATGCTTTCCCTGCCCATATCCAACTGGAACCACACTGTGCAATGGTCACTTCCACCCAGTGGCACCCTGACCATTATTTCCTGTACATGCTCCCCATTTGTGAGCACCAGATCAAGTAATTGCCTGAGCTCCTCCCGTTGGTTCAGTGATGCTGTGAGTCAGGAACCCACTCTGAAGTCCTTCCAGGATCACCTGACTCCTAGTATATGTCATGGAGGGTATGCTTCAGTCCACCTTGGGCAGGTTGAAGTCCCCCACAATTACCACCTCTCCTTTCCCTGCAGCTTCCAGTACTTGTGAGCTCAGTTCCCTATCCCTCTCCTCATCCTGATTGGGTGGTCTGTAAACCACACCCAACCTCACCTTTCTCCCTCTGTTGGACCTTAACTGAACCCATAATGCCTCCACCTCCCCTTCCTCCAACTCCTCCCTCGTGCAAGTTATTCCCTCCCTGATATAAACTGCCACCCCTGCCCCCTTCCCGACTACCCTGTCCCTCCTTTATAGTTTATATCCAGGGATCGCAAGGTCCCAGTCATGGTGTGATGTTGCCCAAGTCTCAGTTACTGCAGCTATGTCCACCCTCCTCTCTGCTAATAGTGCCTGCAGGTCATCCATCTTGTTTCTAAGACTCCGCGCATTCAGAGACACCACCCTCCACCTAGAATCTGACTTTCCTTTTCTTCCCTCTATTCCTCTATTCCTTCTGTGTGCATCCCTCCATGTACCCTTGTTATGTGTTCCTCTCCCCTTCCACCCTTTGCTAACTGTTCTCACCCCTTCAGCCTCCTCCCTTCAGACCTCTTCCATCACTGTGAGGGGGAGGCTCACCGACCTCCTCATCTCGGAGTCTATGGGCCTACACGCCTGCTGCACGCCCCCCCAGTGTTTAAATTAAGTGTGGTTATGTATTCACCCAGTTTGTCCCTGAGTACCCTCAAACCCTTCTTACTGAGGTGTAGCCTGTCTGGTGAAAAGAGTGCTTTGTTTGACCAGGTCTCCTCCCAGTTCCCAGTACAGATAAACATCTTCTCCCTGCACCATTTCCTCAACCAGTCATTAAAATCCTCTATTCTTCTTTTCCTGGCTGTGCTGGCCCTTGATACTGGTTTCACCTCTGAGAAGGCAAGTGAACTTCCTTCCTTCCGGCAGATCTTCCCCAGCTCCCTGAACCTACTTTACACTACCTCAGCCTCCTCCCCAGCTAGGTCGCTGGTTCCCAAATGTATAACTAAATTATATTTTCCTCCAACCTCCCTTACTATTTCCCTTATTCTTGGGCCCACCTTCCCTGCTGTCATCACTGGCATACAGACCACCCTCCTGCTTGCATTTGGGTCCCCTTTCCTTCCCCAGTGATTACCACTAATTATGGAGTCTCCTATGATTACTACCCTTCCATCCCCTGCACCCGTGCTCCCCGTCCCTCCTTTCTTACCTTCGGTACTAGCTGTGTCCCCACCTAACGGCTCCCTCTGCACCCTTATGAACTTATCTCCACATCCACAATTTATCCCTGTAACTGTTTTTCCATCTCCCACTCTGCCCCACCCCTTCTGACTATCTGTATCTGCTTTCAGTTTTCCTTCCCCTCTTCCTATCATCCCCCTCCCATTCTCCACTCTGTTTTGCCTGCCTCCTCTTCCCCACCCTGATTAGTTCCCTCTCCCCTCCCCGTACTCCTACTCTCAGCCCTGGCTCAGCCTGATCTCCTATTTCACCTCCTGCTGCCCTCTCCTTCCTTCCAGACAGTGGTGTAAATCTATTCAATAAAGGCACCCCTTTAGAATTTCCCACCCCTGATGCTACTCACATTCCCACCCCTTCCCCTTGCCACTGCTCCACCCTGGGCTCTCTAGTCCTCTAAGGAAGAGATACTCCTGTATACTGGGTGCTCCTCCCCATTCCCATCCCCTGCTTAATGCCCTCACTCCTTCTGGGCATCACCCCTCTGCCTTTCCCTCTACTGCTCTGAATTCCCACACCATCCTCCCCAGCTCCCATCTGAGCAGTCTTATTTCAGCCCTTAGCTGCTCCAGGCTCTTACACACAGGACACCCCCCCTTTACTCCACAACACCCCCAGAAAGACTGCTGCCCCACAACTGTTGCAGTTTGCCATTCTCCTGCTTCCCATACATGTACCTATTCCCCCACATCCTCCCAGCCCAGTTTCTCCTAGCCTCCGGTTATAACAAGCGCTTCTTCTGCGCGTGCAGACTGTGTCCTGCTGTTACTGGAACACCACTCATAAGCAGCTGGATGTGTGGACTTCTGCTCTCCCTTTTTGCCTGGGTCTACTGCTCCCCTGCGAACTGCCCGTTTGCCCTCCGGTGGCAGGCTTGCACGGCGTGAGAGGCTGTGCTGCAGGCTGCCTTGCCTTGTGATATCGGGCTGGATGTGTGAGCATGGGGTAGCTTTGATTGAGCTCTGATTGTTTCTGAAGGGGCGGGGACATTGCTGTGAATAAAGTGGCGCCCTTTCTCACGAGGCGTTGTGAGTACACAAGCGCCACTTGGTATTGGAAAGTTTGTTTGCAAATGGGGAAGAGAAATGGGTTGTTTATGATATGTTTTAATGTGTGCCAAGTTAAGTAATTTTACTTTATTTAGTTCTGCTAAGAAATGCTAAGTTGGAGCTTATCTTAGTATTAGTTTTTACTAGTTTAATGTAGGTTAAGTAGTTATTTTGTGTTATTTAGTTGAGCTTAAATAGCAGTCTGTGTTTATTGCTTGAAATGTTTAGGAATTATGTGGGAGGATGTATGGGGGCTAGGATTACCTATAGCCATTCATTGCTATATGGTCTACATCCCTCTTCCTGTGTCTGATACTACTGCTAGACGTTGTCAGGAAGTGGGGATTGTAGGGGGTCGTGTTGATTATTGGCAGCGGGTGATCCGGCTATGGGTGATGGTCAGATGAGTTGTTAGGTCAGGGGCGCCCTGGGTTCACGACGGGCATCTGGGAGAGGCCAGACGTGGTTGGTGCCCATCCCAAGGGAGTCCACCAGTCCGAGTGGCCAGGTAACCCGTGGGGCTGCACCACCCTCCAATCCTCTGAGGGCAGTCCTGTGCAATGCCAGGTCGATCAGGAACAAGACAGCAATTATTGCCACCCTGATTTCATCGGTCGATCTGGCTTGCATTACGGAGACCTGGGTGGGTGATGATGCAGGCCCTATTTTTGAGGCTGCGGTCCCTCCCGGGTATACCGTGGTGCACTGCCCCAGAGTGAATCACAGGGGTGGCGGTGTAGCTATCTGTTTTAGATCCAGCTTGACCTTCACCGTGCACCCAGTGGAAGCTCCGGGTTCTTTTGAGTGTGTGGCTATCCGCGGTGGTCTCGGCGCGGGCTGCAGGATTTTCCTCATCTATCGCCCTTCTGGCCCGATGGGGGATTTCCTGCAGGAGTTTGCGAGAGTTCACTGCGATGGGCATTGGGATCCCCAGATGTGTTTTCTGGGGATTTCAATGTTGGGTGGATGATAGAGATCAAAGATGCAGCTGCGACTTTTTGCAGAGCATGTCCTCTCTAGGACTGGCGTATCATTGCTGCACCCACCCATCAGGATGGCCACATACTGGACCTGGTGTTCTCACTGGGGCTTGAGATCATTGATCTCGGGATTGATCGGGTTTCTTGGTCCGATCACTGCACGGTGAATTTCACGCTTGTGGCTCACGCCATAAGCCCTTCCCCTGCTGAGATGATTAGCTGTAAGCCCTTTGCGGGGTCTTACCCCTGAGGGTTTTTTGTCGGCAGCTAAATTATCTAGTGTGGGTGCTGCATGCGTCCGGAGGAGTTGGTGCGGGGTTGACACCTATAATAGGGTGCTCTCTGACACCATCAACTCCCTCGCACCTGTCCGTGTATGACCCAGAACTTCTTACCTGAGGTCCCCATGGTTCGATGGAGACCTCAGGAGATGAAGCGATGGGTCGGAGATCAGAGCGCTGCTGGAGAAGGTCCCGCCTGGAGGCAGACAGACTGGTCCTGCGTACGCACTATTGTGTGTATCAGGAGGCAATCAACCGTAAGAAGGCAGTGTTCCTGTCCAGGGAGATTGCTGCTGGGAAGAATCGACCAGCTTCACTCTTCCGGACTGTAGACAGACTTCTTCATCCTGTCTGTTTGCAGCCTGGGAGGTTTTCCACTGAAGATTGTGAGGAGTTTGCTCGGTTCTTCTCGGACAGGGTGTCCATGATCCGGTGGGAGGCTTCTTCAGTTAGCAATACCATAGCTAACAGTGGTCGCCAGATGTGTTCTGAGTGCACTCCGCCAAGTTGGGGGGAGTTTAGACCAGTGGAGGTAAGTGAGGTTATCGAGGTGGCAACCAATTTGAAGCATACCTCCTGTGAACTGGACCCAGTGCCAACGCGTTTCTTAATGAGATGGCGTTGACTCTGTTGGCCCGGTGTTTGCCATGATCGTACAGTGTTCCCTATCTGAGGGAGTCTTTCCGGATGCCTTGAAGGAGGCTCTGGTGAGACCCCTTTTAAAGAAACCATCTTTGGACCCGGAGATCATGGCAAATTACCATCCTATCTCCAACCTCCCATTTTTGGGGAAAGTGGTGGAGAAGGTGGTAGCGCTTCAATTGGAAGAGCACCTCGTGACTCACGAGTTGTTCGATCCCTTCCAGTCAGCTTTTCGGGCCAGACATAGCACAGAAACTGTGCTTGTTCGGGTGCAGAATGATCTCCTCAGGGCTAGAGATCAGGGGGACAGGACAATTCTTGTTCTTCTCGATCTCTCTTCAGCATTTGACACTTTGGACCATTGTGTGTTGCTTGTCCACCTCAGGGAGCTATGTGGACTCACCGGTACTGTCATCAACTGGTTTGAGTCCTTTCTTACAAATAGGAGGCAACGGGTTATGATGGGTAATTTCTCATATACACCCAATCTTCTTCCCTGCGGAGTCCCTCAGGGTTCAGTACTGGCCCCAATGTTGTTCGCAGTATACATGCTGCCCGGGGGATCATTAGGAGGTATGGTCTGAGTTTTCATTGCTATGCTGATGATACTCAGCTATATTTTGTCCTTTGCTCCAGGAACATCCAACGCAGTGGATGTGCTAAACATCTGTCTGACTGAGATAAGTGACTGGATGGCCTCCAGCTGGTTGCACTGAACCCTAACAAGACCGAGGTATTGGTAGTGGAGTCAAACAGAGTTCGTGATAGGATGGCCTCTGACTCAGCAACTGGACTTGTTCTTGGGGCTGTGTCATTGAAGGCTTCCTCTTGGGTGCGTAGTCTTGGAGTGATTCTGGACAGGAACTCGACCATGGAGGCTCAGGTATCTTCCGTGGTTCGTACCTGTTTTTTCCATCTCAGAAACATTGCCAGGATTAGGCCCTTGTTCCGCCTCTGGACCTCCCTACCTTGATACATGCCTTAGTCACATCTAGGCTGGACTACTGTAATGCGCTCTATCTCGGGGTCACAGGGGGACTTCTCTGCAGACTGCAGCTGGTGTAAAACGCAGCTGCCCGGTTATTGACTGGGCAGAAAAAATTCTGTCATATTACACCGGTACTGCGTGAATTGCACTGGCTGCCAGTCAGGTGGAGAGTCCTCTTTAAGGTGGGTCTTCTCACCTTTAAGGCCCTACACAGACAGGGCCCTGGTTACCTGTCAGCCCTCCTGACACCTACTCCCTCTGTCCGCCCTCTCCGATCCTCCAGTGGTGGCCTTCTGACCATTCCTAGAGCGAGGTTGAAATCAGTCGGTGACAGATCCTTTAGCGTTGCCGCTCGCGCTCTATGGAACTTATTAGCAGCTGTGGTCAGAAAGGCCCCGACTATAGATGTTTTTAAGGTTCACTTGAAGACATTATTATTTTCTCAAGCATTTGACGTTTAGATTATGATTTATTTTATAATTTGTGATTCTATTTATTTTGTTTATACTCATGTATTATGTTTTTTTTTTTTTAATTTGTACGGTGCCCATAGCCTCCGGGATTGGGCGTCTTTTAAATAAACTTGACTTGACTTGACGACTAACTATAAAATAACTATATGTAACCCCTAGGTGGTGCTATCCCAAGGGCTACTACCCCTGCCTACGCGGCTAGTAGCAGGTTAAGGGGCCTGAGTTCTGAAATGGGTGCCTCCACCTGGAGGTCAGGGTTGGTAATGGTCAAACTAACCTGGGCACAGCCCTCCAGGACACTGTAACCCCCCTCTTTCCCTTCTAGTGGCCTGAGCAATATACGATAATCACTTTCACAGTACCCCTTGTACACCATACCAGTATTCACACTGTTTGCACTTACCACCAGGGCTGGTTCCTCTGGCTCGACCCTGGGGACCCCCTGTAAAACAAGGTTATGCACAGTAAATAGCAACAGTACAGTACTCTTGGCACAAACTGGAACCACAGTCAGGTTAAATGCAGCAAAAAAGTCAGATCTGATTTATTCAGGGGACTGAACAAGGAATGGGCGTAATCAGGTTGATTGGCTTAAAGACTATATTAATCAAACAGTTATGCATGCGCTTTAAGTCCCCACACAGTCACACACACTGGGTAGCCAGGTAGGAAAGTGGTGGGCTAGCTAGGAATGTTGCAGCTGATTGGGGCCCTGTGATGGAAGAAAAGCAACATGCACAACACACACTACTAGTAATCTGGATCCGGAGGGCTCAGCTTGTGAAAGAAAATGCAACAGGACAGTCAGATGACAACACTTTAGATTTAGCTGTTGTTGCAGGGAGCTACCCTGATGTTTACTCATGATACCCAATAGTGGACACAGGCAGGACAATATCGAGACTGCAGGTTGTTGAACTGGAGTGCCCGAAGAAGCAGGGCCCACACGAATCACAGAGGAGTCGTTCCTGTTCAAGTGTTGAACAGGGGGCTGATTCCCAGGCAGGTCTCTCATCTGTGGCTTTCTCTGTGCAGCGGGTAGTCGGGTTGAGCCAGTGTGGCAAGGCCCAGGCCCAATGGAGATGATTTTGGATTCAGTCCATGGGGCTAGATGTGGCTTCCAGCAAGCAGAATATAGTTCAAACCACAGTGGGGAACCAAATCGCAACTCACTAGCAGCACACGGCACATTTACACATAAGGAAATTCTAATGCAGCTTCCAGCAAGCAGAACACAATTCAAATCACAGTGGGGAATCAAATCACAACCCACTATAAGCACTCAACACATTCCCATGTAAGGAAATTCCACTATACCAGGCAAAAGGCTCTCCGGTCACAATTACAGAGTCTCTGCACAATCCGGGAGTTCAGAGGTGGCTGGAAGTCCAGACAGGCCGATCGCATTCAGCAAATCTTCGGTCTTCTTCAAATAGGAGCCTGGTCACAATTCAGTGGCTCACTTCACTCTCCAAGTTCAGATTCAGTCCGAAAAAGGCACAAGTTCCCTACCCGGGACAGCAGGCAGGTATGCAGGCCAAAACTCAGGCCTTTCCACAGTTCTCCTACGTGAATCTACGCTGGGGATGTTGCTTGAATCATTCAAGCTGTTATCTCTTCACTTCTCAACTCAGGACTGAGAACTAGCTGCAAGCAGCTTGGGAATTTCCCTGAGATCCAAAAGGTTTGGTTGGGTGATCTGTCTGTCGGGTCACAACAAGCGCTCCCCCTCCAGGTTATTTTAGGCGCCAAAATGCAAAAACTACAATTCCTACAAGTTTTGACCCCACCAAGCCCCTGTAGGCAGGCTCCATTTTAGAGTCCCAAATGTACTGATTGGCTCATTCTGACAGTCCCAGGCCAAGTTAGTGGAGATAAACGGAACAGTCCTTGCTGCAAAGAAGGCAGGTTAGAACAAACTGCAATATTATTACTACTCTAACAAACGATCAGCAAACAAGCACATCTTCTAACAGAGCTCCCTTTTAGATTAATTAAGACTGCAATCCAGGCAGCTCTTAAAGAGACAGTACACAGAGGCTATACAGGCACTCTGTGGCAATACATTTAATCTGCTAAAACGCAGAACACCAGCCTGGCAGTGAGCATTTAGGCAAGCTCAAGGAAGACTTTTCGGGGAGCCCCCATTTGTAAGGGGGGTTACATATAAAATTAAAAAATATATAAATTTCTATCTCACTTTACCATCAAAATGTAACAACAGTCTCAATAATCTAAAACTCAGTAGGCTGCTACTTCCAGTGTTCTAGCAAAACTAGAACACTATGCCAGGGAAGCTGTTTCTTAGCAACCACCTGATTCTAGCTCAAAATAAATATTTTTAATAAATGCCTTTTAAATCATCAGTCCAGAAATCCCACATACATGAATACATGACAGTGCGTGCTTTGTCACAGGATATCAGCAAGCCTCTGGTGCATTGTGAGGTGCAAGGTGAAGCCAAGTGCCTTATGCACGTGATAAGTGACAATATCCTATGATAAAACACATCCTGGAGTATATTATTGTGACTATGAAACAGAGCCATTTGTGTATTGAAAAAGATCTGCAGTTTCACACTGTGGCCAGTAGGTGACACTATTATAGGATCTGATAAAGGTACTTAGGGTAGAGTCTTATGAAAGTGAGTAAAACAAAACCTGCTAGGAGAAGCTTTCTTCTACCCGTGCTTTTATGGTTCAGTATCAGCATGGGTAGAGAATCCTGTCAACCAATGAGCTTCCAGGTTTTCTTCTATCAAGTTCATAATTGATATTATGAACTGGGTAACAAAAATCCAGCAGCCTGATTGGCTGACCCCTTTCCATACTCTTGACTGAAATCCACAACATAATCACAGGTAAGAAAAGGTGCCAGCCAACAGGTTTTTTAGCTCTTTTTACCTACAGTACTTGAAATCCCTGCACCACAGGTTTCCACGGCATACCGACCTGCCTGCGCCTCTCACATCACTCATCACCCACCGACACTTCTGTTAACAGCCACTCTAAACATTACTAGTAACAACCCCCAATTGTAAAACTAAACAAAGTGCCACCACACAAAATAAAATAAATCAGTGGCTCATCGGCAACTGTTACCACCCTCCAGGTCCAGGACAGACTCCAACGCTTGTCACGGATAGCATGCATCATAGTGCTTCAGACAAAGCCCTGATTAAGCCACTACACTAAGCCACTCTATACAAATTCTGCTGACCGTAACTCACAATACTTTACCTGATTGCGCAATAAAAACATCACTGACCTCACCTGCTCCCTTCAAACTCCGGCGTGGCAATTTCCCTTTATAGGGATGTGGATATGTTTAAGCTGTGTTAAGGCTTCTTGGGAGAATACTGCCACGTTGTTGGCTTTGGTTCTGAGAGATTATCTCCACCACCTTTTCTTTTTCTCTCTTTGCCTGGGTGTAACCCCCCTGCAAATGGGGGTTCCCAAAAGACTTCCAGGAGCTTGCTTGAATGCTCCAAGCCTGAATGGTGTTTGGCATTTAAGCCATTTATCAGTGAGTGTTTTTAGAGCCTCTGGTACTGTCTCTTTAAGAGCTGTCTGCTTGCAGACATAATTAGTTTGTATGGGGGGACTGTGTGCTTCTCTGAGTACCACTCGAGCTGCTGCCAATTCACTTAATTTTGCAGTCACTAGGAGTGCAAAGGGAACCTATCTGAAAGATGTAACTGTTTGCCAGAAATCATTTACAGTAATAATGAAATTACAGTTTGTCTAACCTGCTTTCTTTGCAGTCAGAACTGTGTCTGTCTAGTTCCCCATTCTGGTTTTGAACTGCTGAACTGGACCAATCAGTGTGGGGTAAGCTAGCTCTAAAATGGTGCCTTGGGCGAATCAGAACTTGGACTCATAATCTGAGCCAGCCACAAGAGGATTGTATGGGCAGTGACTCTGGGAGATGTAGTTTAGACTTCAGCACCTTTTGGACCAACAGCAGCAGTCTATTGTGAGTGACAGCCAATCCAGTCAAGAACTGGGAGGAACTCAAAGGAAGTGCCGGTTTTGTCAGTTGGAGTTTCAGTTGAGCTTTGGCAGTGAAGAAGGAAGGAGCCCTGTGCTTTTCAGTGTGCAGTTTTAGTCAAAAAGCGTGTTATGGGCCCAGAGTTCGGTCTGCAGCTTGTGTAACAGCTTGTTAGGACTGAATCCGTCCTGTGAAAAGAATCAAAGGATCTCTGAAGAGTAGAAACCAGGCTCACCCTGTGAAGACTGGAGGAATTGCTGAAAATTGCACTCGGTCTGTCAGGAACTGAATCTGCTGTGTGTTCTCCGGGTATTGTGCAGTAATTGCGATCGGGATACAGATGCAGCCTGCCTGGTATAGTGCTTTCTTTTATATGGATGTGTGAAGAGGTTTGTGTACCTCAGAGAGCCCTGCTGACATTGAAGGACCCTATCTTATTTGGAGGTCGTGAGTACTAATTCAGGAGTCAGCTCCTGTTGAATTGTACATTAAATCCAAATGGAATTACTGTACTGCTGACTGTTTAATTTTCCTTTTCTCTGTGTGAAAGGGCCTTACCAGCTGCAGGTTTGGACTAGCCACTAGGGCTTGGGTACCCAGGGACAGTAACTGATAGGGAGGCCTGTGCACAGAGCCATAGATAGATTATTAGAGTGATAAGCTAATTAACCTGATTTCCCCGTCCTTGTTATATCCCTAAATAAATCAGAGCTGCTTGTTTCAGCAAAGTTATACTGCCAGGTATTTGTGTATGTTAAAGTACTGTACTGTGAATGTTGCACTGTATCTCATTTCACAGGAGGTCCCAGTGCCGGAACCAGTCCTGGGGGTAAGTGTATACTGAAGGTAATTCTGATATATTGTGGGCCACTGGTGGGAAGAAAGGGGTTGCAGTGTCCCAGAGGGCTGTGACCAAGTTAGTTTAACTATTGCAAACCCTGACCTCTGGGTGGAGGCACCATGCATTGGATCCAGGCCCCTCAACCTGTTAGTGGCAAATCAGGCAGGGGTAGTAGCCCCTGGGATAGCGCCATCTAGGGGTTACATGGGTGTTTGATGTTGTGCTGCCTGGGACCTAGCAGGAGCCTCCCTGTTCCCTTCAAGGAGTTGGGGGGTTACTGGGGGTTTCTAAGTTACTCTAGGGCCGGCCTTATTTGTCTGGTCTGGGGTATCTGAGCGGTGGGTCTCAGTGGCATAACTGGGCCTTATTAGGCAGTTTGGGGTGAGGTGGGGGGGGGGAGTCTCCTGTTGCCTCATAGCTAAATTGACTATTATCTCCAAAGAGTCATCTTCTCCTTCCATTCATAAGTCTGCACTGCATTTGCATATTGTTATTTCTTGTATATTTATTTAGAATAATCTGGATTTTGCTTTGGTTTATTTTATATTACTGATTTTATTGGACAGACATTGTGTGCAGTGAGAGGGCCTCACTGCCCCTACATGTTTGGACTTTTCAACATTATACTCATTGGCAGTGAGAGTACCTAAAAATAACTGCATTTTCTTTTTGGATCCCGTTTCATCATATAAAGGACAGTGGGTGCAGTGAGAGGGCCTCCCTGTCCCTATATATTTGGATTCCTTAGTAATCTGCTTATAGTTCATTTTTGGTTATTTAGTTCTGTAGGTTTTGGTTTATGTTTTTGGGTGGGTTTTTAGTTTAAGTGTAATTGTGGGTATTTTATTTTAGAGATACCAGGATTTTTTATTCATTTGCTTGCAGTTAGTTTGTCTCCCGCTTTGTTATGTGTTGTTTAGGTATCCCGGTCGTGCATTATTCGTCTTCCGACCTCCGCCCTCCGCCCTTTTGCCTCCTCCCTCCCATTTTCCACCTACCAGCTGTCAGGCGCTTGGTATTGTCCATGGGGGCGGTCAAGAAGCGAATGAGCGGACCTCTCGCATGGGGTGGTTAAGCCCAGAAGACACCCTGGGGCGAAATGGAGCCTGGAGCAGTGGTTTCCATGCCTAGCTCTCCATGCCCAGGCTCCTCCTATTTGGATGGGCAAGTAGTCGGGATGGCTTGGATCCCGTCCAACTCAGGCGGTGTTGTGCAATGCCAGATCTGTTAAAACAAATCAGCTATTATCTCTGATTTTGTTGAGACAGCAGGATCTGAGCTTGCATCACGAGACCTGGCTGGATGGAAATGCTGGCCCTATTTTAGAGCGACTGTTCCAGCTGAGTACTCAGTGATTCACCACCGAGATTGGATCGGCAGGGTGCTGGGTCTGTTTTAAGACCAGCTTGGGGCTCACAGTGTACCAGTTGAGGAGGCTGAATCCTTTGAGTGTACCGTCGTGGCTGGTGTGGGTTGCAGGATAGCCCTCGTCTACCATCCACCAGGAGGCGAGAGATGATTCCTGCAGGAAGTGACGACTTCGTCACCGATATGGCATTGGAGTCGCCCAGACTGATGGTTCTGGGCGACTTCAATGCCCGATGATCGACTTAACTTTCTGCCTTTGGTCAGCACTTCCTCCAGTTGATGACATCACTGGGCCTTACACAGATTGTTTCCTCAGCCACACATAATTACGGTCACTCCTTGGATTTAGTTTTTCTCCTGGGGATTGAGGCCTCTGATTTGGTGGTGGAACCTGTCAACTAGTCCGATCACTACACCGTGAGCTTCAATTTTTGTGCTCCCCTTCATAGGTCTGCCCCTGTGGAGATGGTTCAATACCGCCCTTTACGGGATGTTTGCCCTGAAGACCTGATGGCGGTGTTGAACCTCTCAGAGTTTCCGACTGCCAGCTTGGGTCCAGAGGCTATGGTCTTGGCTTATAACCAGGCCATTTCCTTGGCCCTGGACTCAATTGCTCCCATCCGTGTTCGTCCCCTCTCTCTTCGCCCTCGGGCCCCATGGTTTGATGGGTCCTTGAGGGAGTTGCGACGTACATCTCACTCTCATGGCATTTGCTCCATCAGTTCAGGGTCAGGTTGTGCAGGTCCACACGGACAATACCACGACCATGTGCCACCTCAACAGACAGGGCAGAACACATTCTCTCCATCTGTGTTGGGAAGCCCTCTACACTTGGACCTTTGCGTGTAATCTAGATAATGATCTCCTGATGATTCATGTGGCCAGAGCCTCCAGCCAGCTTGCGGATGCCTTCAGCCGGATGAGCAAGGCATCTTGCAAATGGTTCCTTCATCAGGAGGTGGTGAACTGCCCATTTTCCCAGGGAGGCATCCTCCTGGTTGACCTGTTCACCTCCTGGGAGAATGCAAAGCTGAGGCTGTTCTGTGTCTGCCCCCCTCAGTGCGGAACACTGCTGGGGGATGCCTTCATGAGTCCCTGGGACCCAGGCCTCTTTTATGCCTTCCTTCCCTTTCCACTGATCCATTGGGTGCTAGTTAAGGTGTGGAGGGACAAGGCGCAGATGATCCTGGTAGCCCTAGACTGGCCGTACCAGTTTTGGTACCCTGATCTCCCCTGCCTCTGCAGCAGCAGACCTGAGTGGCACTTGCTCTATGCCCTGGACCTGCTCTCCTGTCACAAGGGGAAGTTCTTACATCTAGACCTTCAGTCTCTGCAACTGACAGCCTGGTTTCTGAATGGCTAGAAGTTCCAGGTTTTGGGTCCCTCCGAGAAGATTCTCCAGGTTGTGGAAGCTTCCTGGAAGGGGTCACCCTATCAGTGCTATGCCTTCAGATGGAAGCTCTTTTCGATTTGGTGCCAGGGAAAGAAGCAAGACCCCCTGCCCTGCCCCCTGGCTAACATTCTGGACTACCTGTGGTCCCTCTCCCAGTCAGGCCTGTGGTCGATGACCCTCAAGGTGCACCTGGCAGCCATCTTGGCATACTGGGCACAGGCTGGTATGCCGATGGTGGTGCAGGAAAAGGTGGTTGGGTGCTTCTTTAAGGGCCTTGACCACCTGTCCCCACTGGTGCGTGAACCTCCACCACTGTGGGATCTGTTGCTGGTCTTGGCAGTGTTCATGGGCAAGTCATTTGAACTGATGCACAGGCATGACATCTCTTACCTGCTGTGGAAGACTGCCTTCTTGGTAACTGTCACCTCCGCCAGAAGGATCAGCAAGCTCCAGGCACCCTCAGTGGAGTCTCTGTATTTAGTATTCTACAGGGACAAGATTGTCCCCCACCCCAACCTGAAGTTCCTCCTGAAGGTTGTTTCAGAGTTTCACCTTAACTAGGTGATCAGTTTTGTGGTGTAGTTCAGTCCAACCTCGGAGTCTGAGCACAAGCTCCATACATTGAAACTGAGGTGAGCGCCCGCTTATTACAGGGAGCACATGTCTGGAGTTTCGGGGAGAGGTTCGCCAGCTCTTTGTCATCTATGCTGAAGCTGTACCTGGCAAACCAGCAGCTAAGTGGATAGTTGGCAGGAGGTTTGTATACTGCATCAACTTCTGCTATACTGTAGGTTAGTTAGTAGGGAGCCTCCTGTAGGGCTTAGGGCTCATTTCACCAGGCATACAGCTGCCTTGGTGGCTGTTTCCAGGGACATCCCTATCCAGGAAATTTGCAGGGCTGCTGCCTGGAAGTCATCACGCACCTTCATTTTCTATTACCACATCAACCTTGAGTCATGCTGGGATGCTTGCTTTGGGACTTTGGTTCTCCAATCTCTGTTCCCTAAATAGAGGGTGTGCGCCTTGCCCCCTACTCCCAGAGAACTGCTAGGAGTCTGCCAGAGTGTGGATAGTGCATCATATCCATGTCCCTAGAAATGAAGGCTACTCGCCTGTAGTTGTAGTTCTAGAAGTGGTATATGGTGCACATCCACACAACCCACCCGACCTCCCCTGGCAAGTGGCACATGGATTACTGCTTCCAATGTGCAAGATCTAACGTCAGAGGGCGGAGCCAAGGAGAATACCACCTGGGTGGGAGGAGCTTGGCTTGAAGACATTCCGGTTGGATTCAAAGGGGAAAGCTGCTAGCGTGTGGATGTGCATCATATACCACTCCTAGAACTATGGTTACAAGTGAGTACCCCTCATTTTTCCTCCATGCCTCCCAGCACCATAGCATGAGTTATAGCATACCTGAGTAAAAAAAAAAATAAAATAATAAAAAAAATGAAAAGTGGGGGCGCAGACAGCTATAGTGCAATATATACAAAGAGTTTCTACCTCCATCATTATAACAGCACCATCTACTGACCTCCATTGACAAAGTGTGAACTTTTTTCACATTGCAAAATTCATTGAAAAATATTTTGTAAATTGTTTTTTAATCCTTTTATGAAAATCAATCCAGTTCATATTATCAATAATACATTTCATGGTGTAGCATCTCATGGGATATTGTCACTTCTCAGGTTCATGAGACACTCAGCCTGCAGCCTCGTGTCTCACAGTGCACCCGAGGTGTGACAATATCCCATGATAAACCGCACCCTGTTGTGTATTACTGCTTAATTATAAAATGGATTTAAGAAATCCTGTAAGCTGATTGGCTGAAGCAGTCTTTGACCCATTAAGTGTCTCAAGATATCTACCTGGTTCAAAATTGTTTACCAAGATTAACCATTTCCTAACACTTTGGGGCTTTTTTATAATCGTAGTGATACACTTATGCCTCACAATGCACCCAAGGTATGACAATATGTCATAATACCACACCCTATCGTGTATTATTGCCACAGCATAAACTATGTACGAAAATGAGATGTTGCTTCTCCACTGGACTAAGTTGAATAAATAAACTGCAGCGATTTCTTTCAGCTGCATATTGTGCTGGTATATACAGTACATGTTAACATGGAGAAATAAATGCATGTCACATGTTTTCCACTCTGTAATAAACCATACCCTATGAGCCAACAATGGCTGCCGCTACAGAAACTTGATGTATGAATATTTTATTGTTTTCGTGTTGTATTACTGTGATATGTGGGATTGTTTTGGGGGATTTAAGAGGTAGTATACAAGCAATAATACCCAATAGGGTGGGTAGTATTGGGCTATGCATGACCACCATGGGGCACATCCTTATAGCCACTGGAAGGTCCAGTATAGCCCATACCCACCACCCTGGAGGGCATTATTGCTGTTAGAAAATAGGTATATGTTGAAATTGTCAGAAAATATTTAAAAATCAAAGAAAAATCACTTTCACATTTGTAAAAAGGAATACAAAAACCATTTAGTTGTAAAGTAGTCCCTCTACTGGTACACTTGCCAGTTGAGGGCACTGCTGTTTTTACAGATTTCATTTAGTTTTTAATTCTAATTGCTTGCACAGACTGAGCTCCCCTTCCCCTTCTGCTTGCTTGTACAGATGCCCTTCCCCCCACGTTCCGGTGAGGATCAGTGATGGGAGCAGTAAGATGGCAGTCATGAACATAAGGGATGACATTTTCAGACTGTGCTCTCAGTCTGGAGTGAGCGTGGTTCTGAGAAAGCTGTGGTCGCTCCCCACTTCCCACTGCCAGTGAGAATCATACGAACATACGAAGAAGCCAACAGAGGAAGGCCGTTTGGTCTATCTAGCCTGCTCGTATTGCAGGGTCCACAGCTTGAGCTAATGTCCTTGCCCTACCTCCCCACTCCTCCCATCCGCCCTACCCATGATCCTTACCTTCCCCCATGCCCATCCCAACATGTCTTAAAGCTACCCACTGTCTTCAATGAGATAACCTCTTCCAGCAGTGCATTCCAAGTGTCCACCACCCTCTCTGTGAAGAAGTGCTTCCTAACCTCTCTTCTAAACCTCCCACCCTCCAGCTTAGAACTGTGCCCCCCTTGTGTTATGAAATCGCCACTCAATGATCAATATGGGACAGAATAAAATGTGTCCTGATTACAAATCACCTGGCAGACAACAATTTCCGCAATCACATTAGAAATTGAGCATTTCCAACAACCCCCCCCCTTGGAAAGATGATAGAAGACAGTTTAAGATAGTTTGATAGCTACGCGGTGCAGGACTGCGATTGGGAGACAGTTTGATTACAGTCCAGCTTGATTTTCTTGGAGTGGGTGTTGGGAATGAGGGCAGAATTAAAGGGGAAAAAACACTTCAAGAGCAACTCTGCACTTCAGCATGTGCTTTCATAAGTAAGATGTTTCAGCTGTTACAATTTACTAGAGACTATACTTTTTCAGTTTCAAAATTTCCTTTCCAAGATTTATACCACATCTTAGTAGTCCGTCTAAAAAGTCTGTGTGGAAAACATTTGCCCCTCCCGTGAACCTCACAGTGCCTTTGTTTACAACATCATAGTGCTCACCATGAGAACAGACTGTGATGTCACAAACAACAATTGTGTGGTTAGCAGGGGAGAGTCAGATATATTTTGAAAGACTCAGTGAAATAATTTCTGCATTATCTTCAATATTTAGTGGACCAACAGCAGGAAAGTAAACACAAAATAACGCAGAACGAGAAAACAATAAAGTTAAAACGTAATTGGTGTAAATCTAGTGTTTTTAAGCTTTTTACTATAATAGAGAGTTGCTCTTTAAGAATGGATGTGAGCTTGCAGTCAGGAAATGTGGCGCTAACATCTCTAATTGATCTGTAACACTGTTAAGGTAAGAGCATAAGTGCTGGCGATAGCAGTTGAGAAAAAAATAAAATCAAACCTCTCTCTTTGCTGATGACACTGAGCTCTGTGGCAGGGTAGACAGTATAGAGGGGGTGAGAAAGATGCAAAGGGACCAGCAACGGTTAGAAAGGTGATCCAGAATCTGACGGTTGAGATTAAGTGCCAAAAAAGGCATGGTGATGCACATGGGAAACAAGAACCCAAGCAGAGAGCATTGGATGGGAGGGGTTTAGCGGGGCACTACTTCTGAGCAATGGTTTCTGACGCAGATCTGTACCATTTTAGTTGCCCTCCTCTGGACTACTTCTATCCTGTCTATGTCCTTTTATAGATGGGGTCTCCAAAACTGCACGCAGTACTCCAGATGGGGTCTCACCAACTGTCGGTACGGAGGGATAACCACTTCCCTATTTCTACTTGTGATGCCCCTCCCTATGCATCCCAGTATCCCCCAGCTCTCCTTATTGACTTTTCACATTGCTTACCCACCTTTAGGTTATCTGATATGACTACCCCCAGGTCAATTTCCATTATTGTTGTTGTTAGTACCTCCCCTGCCATTGTGTACTCTTCTCCTGGGTTTTTGTTTCCCAGGTGCATTATTTTGCACTTCTTTGCATTGAATCTAAGTTGCCATATGTCTGACCATTCCTCCAACTTTGCCAAGTCCCTTCTCATCCTTTCTACCCTCCCTTGTGTATCAACTCTGTTACAGATCTTTGTGTCATCTGCAAAGAGGCATACCTTTCCTTCCAGACCCTCTGTAATGTCACCTATAAAGACATTAAAGAGGACTGGACCCAGTACTGAGCCCTGAGGTACTCCACTAGTAACCCCCCTTTCTTCGGAATGAGTTTCAGTCACTATTACCTTCTGTGTCCTGTTGTACAGCCAGTTTGCTACCCAGGCTACTACCCTGGGACCCACTCCCAGGCTAGCTAACTTGATTATTAATCTTTTGTGCGGTACTGTGTCAAATGCCTTGCTAAAGTCTAGGCAGGCCATAACCACAGCCCCTCCCTGGTCTATTACTTTGGTCACCCAGTCAAAGAAATCAATTAGATTCATCTGACATGACCTTCCTGCTGTGAATCCATGCTGCTTTGGGTCCTGTGCCCCTCCGGCCTCTAGGTACTCAACAGTTCTTTCCTTCAGAAGTGAGTCCATCATTTTCCCTACCACTGAGGTCAAACTAACAGGTCTATAGTGTCCTGCTTCTGCCTTGCTCCCACTTTTGTGAAGGGGAATCACATCTGCCCTCCTCCAGTCCTCAGGTACCACCCCATCCTCCCATGATTTGTTAAAAAGTGTAGTCAGTGGTGTCACTAGGTCCCCCTTAGTTCTTTAAGGATTCTGGGGTGAATCCCGTCAGGCCCCATTGCTTTGTCCACCTTGAGTTATAGGAGTTCCTTCAGGACCCTTTCTTCTGTAAATGGACTGGTATCAACCCCCCTATCCAGAGTGCTTCTACTGTTTGGTTTAGGTAACTCCTCCTCTTCTTCTTTTGTGAATACTGAGGAAAGTATTCATTCAGTATCTCTGCCTTTTCACTGTCTCCCTCTGCCCACCTCCCCTCTCCTTTATTAATCTTCACTATTCCTCCCTTAACCTTTCTATGCTCCCTAATGTACCTATAAAAGGTTTTATCCCCCTTCTTAACCGAGATGGCTGTCTTTTCCTCGGTTTGGGCCTTTGCTATTCTGACTGCCTTCCCCGCTTCTTTCTGCTTTAATTGATACAGTTCCCTGTCATGCTCCTTCTGTGATTCCTTATACTTTTTGAAAGCAGCCTTTTTCTCCTTAACCTTCCCTGCCACCTCTTTTGAGAAACATAGTGTTTTTTTCACTCTGCTTTGTTTTCTTTATTTCTAGCGACATGGATATGTTATTCAATCCACACTTATTGGCAGGTTCCTTGCCACTTTAAATGTTGCCGGAAGGTCTTCAAGCTGGCTCCTGCCACCCACCCGGGTGGTAAAACCCTCGGCTCCGCCCCATGACACCAGATCTTCCTTACCGCTTGGAAGCTCAGGTTCCCTCCTTAGCGCTCTGCGTTTTAGGCCTGGATCCACACTCTTCGGTTAACCCGAAACTAATTCTAAAGTTTACAAGACTCTGGTCTTCATCTTCCTTCACAACTGTGATGGACAAATTGACTCCTGGCTTTCGTCTGTGTCCCTGTGGGCAGAAGATGTCCCGGACCGATCCGCACTCCACATGTGTCTACTGTCTGGGGCTTGGCCACGATTTGCAGGCTTGCGAGTTGTGCAGCTCCTTCTCTGTTTTGTTCTTGGAGGACCGCACTGCTCGACTTCTTCTTGGGCACCCTGAAAGACGGTATCCGCCGGTCAAGTCAAAAGAGGCCCGTTAGGCGGTGTCCCTTGCCGGCAGGCTCATGAGAACAGTTGGAGCAGATGATTAAGCCCTCAGGAGGAGGTGGCCCAGGCCACTTCATCTTCCTCCTCGGCCGTGGCATTTATCCGCTCTCCTTGGGCTCTTCCTATACAGCTTCCTTTAAGGAGCTTTGTCAGTCCCTCTTCACCAAGGAGAAGGACCATGGGGACATTCCAGTGAGTCAGAAGAAGGACTCAAAGGTGAATCCCACCGTCGGCGTTCGTGGGAGGCGGAGAGATCTCTTCACAGGACCGTTGGCTTTCGACTTGATGGCGAGTTGCACTATGGCAGCTGGCTTCATGGTGTCCCTGTCAGGTCAGCAGGCTGAGACAACCGTTGAGCGGTGAAATTTTCTCGACCCGTCGGACAGTTTGTCGACTGGTGATGCCAACAACCCTATTTCACCGGTTCCCCCGGTGATTACCGAGGACTTGCCTATGCCTCCTGTGCCAGAGTCCCCGGTTAAGGTCCCTGTACCGAAGGAAGGGTGGGTTTCTGCCGTTCCCCCTCTGACTCACCCTCGGAATCCCCAAAGGTCTCGGTCTTCTTCCAGGTCCAGCCAGTCCCACTGACGTCGGCGGTCTCGGCACCATGGAAAGCGGCGCCGCCGCTCATCCTCTTTGTCCTCTTCGGAGGATAGGCTCCAGCACAAGTTGTGTCGGTGCTACGAGGACTTGATGTGGCAGCAGCTCTTACTGACCAGTAACAAGCTGACTCTGTCGCCTTCTCCGGCCATTAAGTGGCTGTCACCAGAGTGACCGAAACAACCCCTCATAGTAGTCGAGGAGCCACCACCGGCGCCGGTTGTTCGGCCGAAACCGGCTGCTCCACTCATTGTGGTGGAATCTCTGCCTCCACAACCTAAGATTGGGGCCCAAACCAAGGATTCTCGGTCGGGTCAGGGCTTGCCCCATAGGCTCTCAGATTGGCCTCTTCATCAACGAGGCCAAATCGGAACTCGTGCCATCGCAGGTGATTCAGTTCATCGGGGCAGAGCTTGACTCTCTTTGAGCCAGAGCCCGGCTCCCGGCAGACAGGGCCGAGGTCCTTTCCTCCTTTGCCCAATCATTTCTGGTTGGGCAGTTGCGCCCTGCCCGGGACTTCCTGTGCCTTCTGGGCCTCATGGCGGCCTGCACCAGTGTGGTCCGTTGGGCCCGCTGGCATATGCATCCCCTGCAATGGGGGCTGGCCCACCAGTGGTCACAGCACTCTGGTCCTCTGGACCAGCCAGTGACAGTGAACCCAGAGATGTGGAATGGCCTACAGTGATGGCTCGTTCCAGCTCATCTGCAGGAGGGTGTCCCGTTTGTCCGCCCCAAGCGGACGGTCACTCTGACGCCTCTCTGATGGGTTGGGGTGCCCATCTGGGGGAGCTCAGAGCCCACGGCCTCTGGTCCCCTCAGGAGTCTTGTTGCCACATCAACCTGCTGGAGCTTCGAGCAGTCCAACTAGACCTCACTGCCTTCGCTCCGTTTGTACGGGGTCAAGTGGTCCAGGTCCAGACGGACAACACCACAACCATGTACTACGTCAACTGACAGGGCGGGACGCACTCCTTGCCCCTGTGCAAGGAGGCTTTCTGCACTTGGTCTCTCTTGATCAGCCTGGAGGCGGATCTCCTAGCCATCCATGTGGCAGGAGCCTCCAACAGTCTGGCTGGTGCCCTCAGCCGGATAGACGCTGCATCTCACGAGTGGTCTCTCCTGCGGAGGTAGCACTAGATCTGTCCTCCCACTGGGGCACCCCACAAGTGGACCTGTTTGCCTCCAGGGAGAATGCGAAGCTGAAGCTGTCTCATGCCCACCCCCCTCAGCAGGGCTCGCTGCAGGAGGATGCCTTCTCGAGGCCATGGACCCCGGGCCTCTTCTGTGCCTTCCCTCCAGTTCCCTTGATCCACAAGGTGCTTCTCAAGGCCAAGAGGGACAAGGCGCAGGTGATTCTGGTAGCCCCAGACTGGCCCTGCCAGTACTGGTACCCAGATCTCCTCAGCCTCAGCTCCAGGCTCCCGAGGCGGCTTCCAGCCCACCCAGACCTACTCTCAGTCAACAAGGGGAAGGTTCTCCACCTGGACCTTCAATCCCTGCACCTGACGGCCTGGTTCCTGAGTGGCTAGAGTTCCAGGCCTTGGGTCTTTCCGATGAGGTCCTCAACGTTGTTGAGGCGTCCCTTAAGGAGTCAACCAGAAAATGCTATGCCTTCAAATGGAAGAGATTCTCCATTTGGTGTCAGGACAAAGAGTTGGACCCTTCTTCCTGTTCCTTGGCTAGCATTCTGGACTACCTGTGGTCCCTTTCTCAGCTAGGGCTTCGGTCGACGACCCTTAAGGTGCACCTGGCAGCCATCTCTGCTTACCGGGCGCGGGCCGGCAAGCAGGCTGTGTTGCAGGAGAAGGTGGTTGGACGCTTTTTCAAAGGCCATGATCACATATCTCCTCCGGTGCGAGAACCTCCACCTCCATGGGATCTACTGCTGGTATTGGCTAAGCTCGTGGGCGAGCCATTTGAACTGATGCACAGGTGTGACATCTCTCACCTGTCGTGGAAGACTGCCTTATTGGTGGCTATCATGTCAGCCAGAAGGATGGGAGAGCTCCAGGTGCTTTCCATTGAGTCTCCTTATCTGATCTTCCACAGGGACA
The DNA here is from genome assembly GCA_016271365.2 of Neoceratodus forsteri. Classification (NCBI taxonomy): domain Eukaryota; kingdom Metazoa; phylum Chordata; order Ceratodontiformes; family Ceratodontidae; genus Neoceratodus; species Neoceratodus forsteri. Next base: position 354,043,031 of record CM057456.1, read on the forward strand.
AGGTTGTCCTGCGCCCCCACCCGAAATTCCTTTAGAAGGTGGTGTTGGAGTTTCACCTTAACCAGGTGTTGACTTTGCCGGTGTTCTACCCCAGTCACACCTCGGAGGCCGAATATAGGCTCCATACCTTGGAACCTAGAAGAGCGCTCTCTTATTATAAGGAGCGGATGGCTGAAGTTCGGGGAGAGGTTCGCCAGCTGTTTGTCACCTACACTGAAGCTACACCTGGCAGACCTGCAGCCAAGCGGACAATAGGCAGGTGGGTCACCTCCTGCATAGATCTCTGCTATAGGTTGGCGGGCATGGAGCCTCCCGGGATAAAGAGCTCATTCTGCCTGCCATACCGCTGCTTCTAGGGACGTCCCTATCCAGGAAATCTGCAGGGCTGCTACCTGGAAGTCAGCACACACCTTCATTTCCCATTGCCACATTGATCTAGAGTCATGCGAGGATGCTGGTTTTGGGACCTCGGTTCTTCAGTCCTTATTCCCTAAGTAGGGGGTGTGCGCCTTGCCTCCCTCCTCCTGGAGAACTACTAGGAGTCTGCCAATAAGTGTGGATTGAACAACATATTCACGTCCCTAGAAATACAGGTTACTCACCTGTAGCAGGAGTTCTAGGAGTGGTATATGTTGTTCATCCCACAACCCACCGACCTCCCTGGCTTTGGCGTGCAACCTGGCTTCCAGCGGGCTAGATCTGTGTTATGGGTGGAGCTGAGGGTTTTACCAACGGTGGGTGTGGAGGAGCCAGCTTGAAGACCTTCCAGCAACATTTAAAGTAGCAAGGAACCTGCAAATAAGTGTGGATGAACAACATACACCACTCCTAGAACTCCTGTTACAGGTGAGTAACCTGTATTTGTTTCACACGTAGGCTTGTTGCCTCCATGATGGCAGTTTTGATTTTTCTCCATTGTTCTTCCACCCCTCCTTTCTGGTCACTTGCTAGTGCATTCCTCAGGTATTCACCCATTTTGCCAAAGTCAGCCCTTCTAAAGTCCAATATCCTTGTTTTTGTATGGCTTGTCTCCATGGTTGTGCTTATTGTGAACCACACTGTGTGGTAGTCACTTGTTCCTAGATGGCTGCTGACTTCTAAATCTGTCTAATATTGCTCCTTCCTGAGTGGGTTCCAACACTAGCTGTCTAGGCATGCCCCCTGTAGGGCATCGAGAAAGACCCTGCTCTTGGATGTGGCTGCAGTACATGTTGTCCAGTTAACTTCTGGCATATTCAGGTCCCCCATCAACAGTATCTCCCCCTTTTCAGCCATTTTGAGAATGTCCTCTATCATTTTCTTGTCCATTTCCTCTCCTTGAGACGGGGGTCTGTATTAACCCCTGTGCGGATTGTGATGCCATTCCCTGTCTCCAAGGTAACCCACAGTGCCTCTTGTCCTCCCCCTTTACTTTTTAGTTCTGTAGCTTTGATGCCTTCCCTTATGTAAAGAGCTACTCCACCTCCTCTTTTACCCTCCTTGTCCCTTCTGTAGATTGTGTACCCTGGTATGTTGACATCCCAGTCATGGTTCTCCATGTACCACGTTTCTGTGACTGCCACAATATCCAAGTGTTCCTCTTCCATCAGGGCTACTAAATCAGGAAGCTTATCCTGCAAGCAGCACTGGTGGCTTCCTCTCGCTGGACCACAGCATGCTCCGTCCTCTGACTCTTGGGTCTGATGGTGGCCACCATACCCACAGTTCCGTTGGCCAGACTGCACATGAGGGTGACCCAATGGTCCCTCAGGGTCCAATGGGATCAGTTATTCAGTGACATGGACCAGAAGATTCTAGTCTCCAACAGCCTGAAGAGGGATCTCCTCTGGTGGCAGGACCCATCCAACCTCTCGGTCAGGGTTCCTTTCCACTCCCCATTCCCCTCCATGACTCTAACAACAGATGCCTCAAATCTCGGGTGAGGCGCCCACCTAGGAGACCATCGGACACAAGGGACATGGTCTTCCATG